>OX376651.1:0-1404373 GCA_947386135.1 Melanchra persicariae
GAAACTAAGAAAATTAACAATAAGTCGGAATTAGAATCAAAAATAGAACTGTACATAAACTTAATACTAGAGTCATGCAATATAAATATACCAAAGATTAGGATAAATAATAAAATTAAATTACCTTGGTGGTCCGAAGAGCTCGCCATGATGAAAAAGGAGGTCGCCACTAGGAAGCGCAGAGTCCGTTGTGCAGCGCCGATCCGAAGAGAGAGAGTCGTCCGGGAGTACCTGGAAACAAAAGAAAAATATGAGCAAGAGGCGAGAGCAGCACAGACACAAAGCTGGATAAGCTTTTGTGAAAGACAGGATAAGGAGGGACTATGGGAAGGAATTTACAGGGTCATCGGAAGGACAGTAAAAAGACAGGAGGATTTGCCCCTGACTAAGGAAGGTAGAACGTTGAGCCCCCTAGAATCTGCAACACTGCTGGCGGAAACATTTTACCCCGAGGACAAAAAGGAAGAAGACAGCGAAGAACACCGACAGGTCAGGGCAGAAGCCGAAAAAGTAAACGAGATGGGTCATGATGAAGAACATGACCCTCCGTTTACTCAGGAAGAGCTGAACATAGCCCTACGCAGCTTCAACCCTAAAAAAGCCCCCGGGGCAGATGGCCTTACGGCAGATATCTGCCAGCAAGCGGTGAACCGCGATCCGGAGCTCTTCCTATCACTGGCTAACAAATGCCTAGAGCTGGGCTACTTCCCGCGGATCTGGAAAGAAGCGACAGTAGTCATATTGAGGAAACCCGGGAAGGAGAGCTATACAGCTCCTAAATCTTATAGGCCAATAGGACTGTTGCCAGTGATGGGAAAAGTTCTGGAGAAAATGATGATAGGAAGGGTGAAGTGGCACATCATTCCCGGACTCAGTCCACGCCAGTACGGGTTTATGCCACAGAGAAGCACCGAAGACTCCCTCTATGACCTGCTAGATAACATACGCAAAAAACTGAACGACAAAAAGCTGATCGTTATGATATCGCTTGACATAGAGGGAGCCTTCGATAGTGCGTGGTGGCCCGCCATAAGAACTAGGCTGGCGGAAACCAAATGTCCGGTAAATGTAAGGAGAATGGTGGACAGCTACCTGGAACACAGGAAGGTTAGGGTAAGATACGCGGGACAAGAAGTCGCCAGGGAAACCAACAAAGGCTGTGTGCAAGGATCGATAGGGGGTCCAATAGTCTGGAACCTACTACTGGACCCCCTACTGAAAGGCCTAACACAAAGGGGAGACTGCTGCCAGGCCTTCGCGGATGACGTAGTGTTGACGTTCGAGGGGAACTCGGCGACGGAGGTCCAGGCGCGTGCCAATGGCGCACTCGAGTACGTTCATCGCTGGGGTGTCAAAAATAAGTTGAAGTTCGCACCGCAAAAGACCAACGCAATGGTCATCACGCGGAAACTTAAATATGACACCCCGCGATTGAGCATGGGCGGGGTCGCTATTGGCATGTCGCGTGAAATCAAAATCCTGGGGCTGACCCTTGACGACAAGCTAACGTTTAATGCCCATGCATCTAACGTATGTAAGAGGGCATTAAACCTTTACAAGCAGTTGTCGAGGGCAGCCAGGGTCAGCTGGGGACTCAATACGGACGTCATACGGTCCATCTACACGGCAGTAGTCGAACCTACGATCATGTATGCGGCAAGTGCGTGGGCACCAGCAACCAAAAAGCTAATGGTGCGCAAACAGTTGAACGCGGTCCAAAGGGGATTTGCTCAGAAACTGTGCAAATCCTATCGCACAGTCTCCTTGAACTCGGCACTGGTGCTGGCTGGATTACTACCCCTTGACCTCCGAATACAAGAGGCAGCTGCCCTTTATGAAGCGAGAAGGGGAGTACCCCAGCCAGCGCTAGGAGATATTGAGGTTGAGCGACGTACCGCGTTCAACAAAACTCCTCACCCAGCCAAACATATAAGCCTGCAGTTCATATGCCTGGCAGACCAAGATCAGCACAACCACCACTGCACTCAAGCAGTGCGGATATACACGGACGGCAGCAAGATCGAGGGCAAGGTGGGGGCATCATTGTCTCACTGGAGCAATGATGCGGAAACCAAAACCCAAAAGCTCAAGCTGTCGTCCCACTGCACTGTCTTCCAGGCTGAACTGCTGGCTATATGTAAAGCTACGAGGGAAATTCTGCGCAGCCCAAAACACAGCTTTGGAATTTACAGCGATTCCAGGTCATCGCTGGAAGCGGTCACCAACCATCGCTCTCTCCATCCCCTCGCAGTCGAAATACGTGAAAACCTGCGACAGTGCCAGGATCGATCCAAAAGAGTCGAACTCTTTTGGATCAAAGCTCATGCGGGACTGGAGGGTAATGAGAGAGCAGACCAGCTGGCTAAGGACGCCGCCCTCAGGAACAAAACAAGGCCAGATTACGACCAATGCCCGGTTTCATTCGTCAAGCGGCAGATCCGTGCTGATACGCTTGAGGAATGGAACCGGAGGTATATATCTGAAGAAACAGCCGGCGTTACAAAAATATTTTTCCCGGACGCCATCCAAGCGTATCAACGAGTCAGAGCACTCAAACCGACAGGTATGTTGACACAGCTACTGACAGGACACGGTGGGTTCTCCGAATACCTAAATAGGTTTAAGTGCAAGGAGAGCCCATCGTGCATATGTGACCCTGACAAGCATGAAACCGTGGTACACATACTGACTGAATGCCCCACCTACGGTCTGGAGAGGTATACAGTTGAACAGGAACTGGGCGTTGAGATTGCGACGGCGAATTTCAACGCAATTATGATGGACAGGAGTAAAAGCGAAAAATTTCTAAATTATTGCCTTAAAGTAGTTAGTCAAACAATCACTAGGAACAAGTAAACAAAAATATGCTTAGGATTAATATTTGTACATAATATTTAACAGTAGCATAGGAAAATAGAACGTTGAAAATGTCCGAAACTGTGATAAGCAAAGTGAGCTGTGAGTGTGATGTCAGTGTGATAGATAATAAGTAGTAAATAGAGGGTAATAAATAATAAATAATAAATAATAAATAATAAATAATAAATAATAAATAATAAATAATAAATAATGAATAATGAATAATAAATAATGAATAGTAAATAATAAATAATGAATAGTAAATAATAAATAATAAATAATAAACAATAAATAATAAATAGTAAATAATAATAATAAACAATAAATAATAAATGATAAAAAAATACACAATAAACAACAAACAACAAACGATAAATAATACATAACAAGAATTCAAAATAAAAAAACCGCAAAATAAAGTCTCTGATAATGTCAGAGGACAATAAGCGTGGCAGGAGTGGGTTTTAGCCGGTAAGAGTCCGGCACTGCCCCAACCGTCTTGTATAGCAAGGCAGTTGGGGCGTCCATGAGGATTTCCCACTCCTGCCAAAACAAAAAAAAAAAAAAAAAAAAAAAAAAAAAACCTAACCTAACCTAACCTAACCTAACCTAACCTAACCTAACCTAACCTAACCTAACCTAACCTAACCTAACCTAACCTAACCTAACCTAACCTAACCTAACCTAACCTAACCTAACCTAACCTAACCTAACCTAACCTAACCTAACCGTAATTTCTTGGGCGTCTGGACTGCGTTTTTGAAGCGGTTTTCTGTTCCAGAAAACTTAAATAGGCGTCCCCTAACCTATTGACAAAAAATTTTTGACTTTTTTGCAAGGGTGGTTTTAATTTTGGCACCAACCCCTTTTTGACAAAATTCTTCATACAAACCTGGTTCTAACTACGGAACCCTTCATTAGATTTTCATTCTGTTTGCGGAATCGTGTTTTCGCCATACTAACCTTGGGTTCCCGGCGCTGTGCGCGAACTGACACCCTTCCCGGTCGCTGAAAACACGTTTTTTGCCTGAAAAAAGTGGTTTTTTGACCACCCTCAAAAATTTTCTTCATCCCTTATTCCTGAAAACGTCCCAGTTACCTGGCCCGCGCCGAGACGCTTCTCCTGACACCTCGCACGCGCGTCTAGCACCAGGGAATCTGCAAAAAATTCTAAATTAATCAATTTCCATACATAGGTACTTACCTCAAAATCCACCTTAGCGAGAACATTCAAAACGAAAATCGTAATTTCTTGGGCGTCTGGACTGCGTTTTTGAAGCGGTTTTCTGTTCCAGAAAACTTAAATAGGCGTCCCCTAACCTATTGACAAAAAATTTTTGACTTTTTTGCAAGGGTGGTTTTAATTTTGGCACCAACCCCTTTTTGACAAAATTCTTCATACAAACCTGGTTCTAACTACGGAACCCTTCATTAGATTTTCATTCTGTTTGCGGAATCGTGTTTTCGCCATACTAACCTTGGGTTCCCGGCGCTGTGCGCGAACTGACACCCTTCCCGGTCGCTGAAAACACGTTTTTTGCCTGAAAAAAGTGGTTTTTTGACCACCCTCAAAAATTTTCTTCATCCCTTATTCCTGAAAACGTCCCAGTTACCTGGCCCGCGCCGAGACGCTTCTCCTGACACCTCGCACGCGCGTCTAGCACCAGGGAATCTGCAAAAAATTCTAAATTAATCAATTTCCATACATAGGTACTTACCTCAAAATCCACCTTAGCGAGAACATTCAAAACGAAAATCGTAATTTCTTGGGCGTCTGGACTGCGTTTTTGAAGCGGTTTTCTGTTCCAGAAAACTTAAATAGGCGTCCCCTAACCTATTGACAAAAAATTTTTGACTTTTTTGCAAGGGTGGTTTTAATTTTGGCACCAACCCCTTTTTGACAAAATTCTTCATACAAACCTGGTTCTAACTACGGAACCCTTCATTAGATTTTCATTCTGTTTGCGGAATCGTGTTTTCGCCATACTAACCTTGGGTTCCCGGCGCTGTGCGCGAACTGACACCCTTCCCGGTCGCTGAAAACACGTTTTTTGCCTGAAAAAAGTGGTTTTTTGACCACCCTCAAAAATTTTCTTCATCCCTTATTCCTGAAAACGTCCCAGTTACCTGGCCCGCGCCGAGACGCTTCTCCTGACACCTCGCACGCGCGTCTAGCACCAGGGAATCTGCAAAAAATTCTAAATTAATCAATTTCCATACATAGGTACTTACCTCAAAATCCACCTTAGCGAGAACATTCACCCCACCAACCGTGTCTCCACGTTGCCGTCGTGGTGGGGCTTGCGTGTCTCAATGATCTTGGGGGCTTTGCCGGTAGAGCCACTCATGCCGGAAGGTCCCAAGTGAGAGACCAGACCAAGAGAGACACAAGAGGGGCACACCGTTCGGAGACTTGAGCAGTGTTCGGGTCCCCGGACGGTGTGCGTCTCATTGGCTTGCTCGCTGCTCTCTGGTACGCGTCTGATCATCAGACGTGACTGTGAGGGCAGCGAGCAAGCACTGAGAGTGAAGGGGAGAAAGGGACCGCACCCTTAAAAAGGAAAATATAATGGATAGCATTGAAAGAGAAGATATACCCCAGGGCGGTCCGGACTGCACAGCAGTTCGGGAATCCGCCACGCCTCGTGCGTCAAGCCCCTCGTATTCTGGGGGGGGCAACAATGCTATCCATCTTCCGATTGCCATTGGCAACACGGGCCGAGGAGGCCCCCGATCCACACAACCCTCCTTTGAGGAAATGATCGGTTTTCATTTTAATTCGCCTGACAAGGTGTCGGGCAGGCGTCCCGCGGATATTCCCTCCAAATTTTGGAGGAAGGGCTCGCCTGAGCGGCGAGGAGAAGCGGGGTCGGATTCCGACTCTGCATCAGACGCCAGCTCGGCGAGCTCTAGACGCGAGGGAGTGAGGGCTGCTGCGGAGAACACTGAGTTCTTCCGCAAGCGGCCCAGAGAGGAGGACGACCAGAGGTCGACCTCGAATGAGGAGCTGGCTTCGGCCAGGAAAATCCCCACCAGCAGGCGGGGTAGGGGCCGGGAGGGGACCAATGGGAGAAGGCCTGCCTCCCTAGAAGACGAAGAGCGGGCTGGGGGGCTGACCAAGGAGGACGGGCGCCCCGGAGTAACGGCTGGGTTTGCCGAAGTGGTGGAGGCTGCGCTCCGCGATGTGGCCAAGAAGCGCATCTTGCCAAGCAGGAACAAGGCCTGCAGCGCGGCCGCAGCCTCCATCCTGGCGGCAGCGGAGGAAGCCTACTTCCACCGCGGGTCTCCGCCCGCGCCCACGGACGAGATGTCTGGGCTGCGGGCGGAGGTCGCCCGCTTGGCGACCACACTGGAGCTTCTCCAAAAGGAGAATGAGAGGCTCCGGGCAGACTTAGCCGGGCTCCGGGGAGTCAGCTCCAGCTCCAGCTCCAGCTCGAGAGAGGTGCCTCAAGGGGGGCGCAAGAACGATGGCCATTCCGTGCCGCTCGAGAACCAGGTGCTGGACCTCGTGCGGCAGGAGATGGCCGCCTTCCGGGAACGGTTCTCCGTCCTGGAGGGCATCGTGCTTCGCCCCCCGCTAGCGGCGAGTAAGAAGGCGGCAGAGCAGAAGGCGGCTACTTATGCGGCTGCCGTGGCTGCCACACCGGTGCCGACCGGCCGGGCCAACCCAGGAGCTGAGCCAGCTCCTGCTAAGGCACCGGCGAAATCGGCACCGGCCAAGAAGAAAGGTGGGGCGGCTGCACGGGCGGCGAAGGCTCCAGCGCCGGCAGTGCAACCGCCTTCAAAGCCCCCGTCTTCCAAATCTCCTGCGGCTGAAGTAGAAGCCGGTTGGCAAGTGGCCGGGGAGAAGAGGAAGGCCGGAAAGGCAGCCAGGGCAGCCAAAAAGCGCGACAGGAAGCGGCGGCAAAAGGCCAAGAGGATCGCTGCGAAGCTCAGCGCCCCGAAGACCGCGGCTGTAGTGATTACACTGCAGCCGGAAGCGGTCAAGAGGGGCGTTACATACGGGGACGTGCTCACCAAGGCCAAGGAGGCGGTGAGCCTTGGTGAGCTCGGCATCGTCGGGGGCCTCCGGCTCAAGGTCACTATGACCGGGGCCAGGATGCTGGAGATCCCCGGAGCATCCAGCGGTCCGACCGCGGACGCCCTAGCCGAAAGGCTGAGGGCGTCCTTGAGCGCGGACGAAGTCCGAGTGTCCAGGCCCAGTAAGTGTATCGACATGCGCATATTGGGCCTGGACGACTCCGTCACGGCGGAGGAGGTGGTGGCCGCCGTCGTCAGGACGGGGGGGTGCTCTGCCGAGCAAGTAAAGGCGGGCACCATACGTCCTGACCACACGGGAACGCGAACCACTGTGGTGAGCTGCCCCGTGACGGCGGCCAAGAAGATCGCGGAGGGCCGAAGGCTACTCGTTGGCTGGGTGTCTGCGCAGGTAAAACTGCTAGAACCCAGACCTCTGAGGTGCTTCCGCTGCCATGTGGGCAACCACGCGGGAGCTATGTGCACCTCGGAGGTGGACCGCAGCGGGCTCTGCTTCCGCTGTGGTCAGCCCGGTCACATGGCCGGCTCGTGTAGCGCCGCGCCGCACTGCGTAGCATGTGCGGCAGCTGGCAAGCCGGCCGACCACTGGGCTGGGGGCAAGGCCTGCGCCCCACCCGCCAACGCCGGTGGTAGGAGAAAGCCCTCCGCCGTCGCCGTCTCCGCCGCAGCAGCCGCCGCCACCGTCGCCGCGTCTGCCGCCACCGTCGCCGCTGCCGCCGCCGTCGCCGCTGCCACTACGACAGCCGCGACGGCCGCAGCCGAGTCTTCACAGGGGGCTCGGGAGGAGGCAGTAATGGAATGTCAATAACGGCTCCATTACGCCTCCTCCAGGCGAACATCAACCACTGCGCCGCTGCTCAGGACCTGTTGCTCCAGAGCATGGCGCAGTGGTCGATAAATATCGCCGTTGTCGCTGAGCCGTATTTTGTCCCGCCCAGGGAGAACTGGGTGGAGGACCTGGACGGCTCAGTGACCCTAATTTCGTCGGCCGCCGCCGGCACCCCGTCCCTCGAGAGTGTCAAGAGAGGACGGGGTTGCGTAGCAGCACGGTTCGGGGAGATTGTCGTGGTGGGTGTCTACTTCTCCCCGAGCCGAACCCTCGCCGAATTCCACATCTCCCTTACGGAGTTGGTTGACGTCGTCGCCGGGTATCGTTCCCTCCCCGTGCTCGTTCTCGGGGACTTCAACGCCAAACATTTGGCTTGGGGTTCCCGTTACACGGACACGAGGGGTAGGATGGTGGAGGACTGGGCTCTGGAGACAGGCCTGGTCGTCCTAAACCGGGGTACTGTCCCCACGTGTGTGCGGATGCAGGGCGAGTCAGTGGTGGACATCTCGTTCGCCAGCCCTGCTCTGTTACAGCGTGTCGTTGACTGGCGCGTCTTAGAGGAGGTGGAGACCCATTCCGACCACCGGTATATCCGGTTTGACGTCTCCGCCCAGACCTCGACCGCGTCGGTCCGACAGGCCCCGAGTGGTCCGCGGTGGGCGCTGAAGCAGCTGGACCGGGAGCTTCTCCTGGAAGCCTCGATAGTGCAGGCCTGGGTGTCACCACCAGACAGGCCTGCCGACATCAACGACGAGGCGGAGTGGTTCCGGGAGGCCATGTCCGAGATATGTGACGTGGCAATGCCCCGGGTCCGGCCAGGAAGCGCCCGCCGCCAGGTGTACTGGTGGTCGCGAGAGCTGGCAGCGCTACGCGAGGCGTGCGTTGCTGCACGGCGCCAGTACACCAGGCAACGCAGGCTTCGCATCCGCCCTCCGGATGCGCAGGCCAGGGAGGCGGAGCTATACGAGGAATACAGAGCGGCGAAGACCGCCCTCCGAGCGGGGATCCTGCGGGCCAAAGATCTGGCCCGTAAGGAGATGCTGGAGTCTCTGAACGGGGACCCATGGGGACGCCCTTACAAAATGGTGCGGGATAAACTCCGCACCTGGGCACCCCCGTTGACGCAGAGTCTTCGGCCCCAGCTCGTTGAGGACGTGGTGAGCGCTCTGTTCCCTTCGCGAGGCGAGCACACTCCCCCGCCCATGGCTCCGCCACCTGCGGTGCCTGTTGCGGACCACAGCGACGACGGCGACGACGACGACGATGTCCCGGAAGTGACCGAGGTAGACCTGAGAGTGGCGGTTAACCGGCTGAGGGCCAAGAATACCGCCCCAGGACCCGACGGCTTGCCTGGAAAAGCCTGGGTCCTGGCCTTGGAGGCTCTCGGGCCTCGACTGAGGGGGCTCTTCAGCGCATGTTTGGAGAGGGGCCAGTTTCCACTTCGTTGGAAGACGGGGAAACTGGTCCTCATTAAGAAGCCGGAGCGCCCTGCGGACTCTCCGTCCGCATACCGGCCCATCGTGCTGCTCGACGAGGTGGGCAAGCTCTTTGAAAGAGTCATTGCAAACCGCCTCGTCGCGCACTTGGTGAGGGTGGGGCCGGATCTGGCGGAGAACCAGTTCGGTTTCCGCACGGGGCGCTCAACGGTGGATGCCATCATGCGCGTGAGAGCTCTCACGACGGGGGAAGCGGTATCCCGGGGCAAGGTCGTCTTGGCGGTGTCTCTTGACATCGCCAACGCCTTCAACACCATGCCCTGGAGTTGCATTAGGGAGGCACTCCGGTATCACCGGATGCCGACCTACCTCCGTCGCGCGGTCGAGGCCTATCTGACGGATAGGGCCGTCATCTACCCCGGTCACGAGGGAGAGTGGATTCGGCGAGAGATGTCGTGCGGTGTTCCACAGGGAGCGGTTGTGGGGCCGTACCTGTGGGACATCGGCTACGACTGGGTGCTGCGCGCCGGCCTCCCTAGCGGCGTCAGCGTAGTATGCTACGCTGACGACACGCTCGTCCTGGCTCAGGGGGGGTCGTACCAGGCGGCGGTCGAACTAATGACACGCGGGGTTGCGATAGTCGTGGATAGGATCCGGCAATTGGGTCTCGAGGTGGCCTTGCACAAGTCCGAGGCCATGTGCTTTCATGGTCCTCGGAGCAGGCCACCACCGGGATCCCAAATCACGGTAGGAGGGGTTCACATCGGCGTCGGGTCGACGATCAAGTATCTGGGACTCGTTCTCGATAGCCGGTGGAACTTCGTCGAGCACTTCCGACGTTTGGCTCCCAGACTGGGGCGGGCCGGGGCTGCCTTCAAGCGGCTTCTGCCCAATCTGGGGGGTCCAAACGCCTCCTGCCGGAGGCTCTATGCGGGGATCGTGCGATCCATGGCCCTTTATGGGGCCCCAGTGTGGGCACTGGACCTGAGGAAGCGTGCAGCCCAAAAGCTGAACGCGTCCCAAAGGGTCATGGCCATCCGGCTTGTCCGGGGATACCGCACGGTCTCCCGCGAGGCGGCGAGCCTCCTTGCTGGATTGCCGCCATGGGATCTGGAGGCGAAAGACCTCGCGCACGTTTACACGTGGCGCATGGAGGCGCAACGCCGGGGCGAAACTCTGCTGCCGCGGCATATTGCTGCGCGGCGGACGGAGCTCCGGCAAGATACCATGGCGGTATGGAATCAGCGACTGTCGCAACCCAGTGCAGGGCACGCCACAATTGTGGCGATAGTGCCCCTCTTTGAGGAGTGGCTGGAGAGGCGCCACGGCGTCCTCACCTTCCGCCTGACGCAGGTACTCACCGGACATGGTTGTTTCGGTAGGTACCTGTTTCGGATTCGGCGGGAGGAAACGCCCGGGTGTTTTCACTGCGAGGATCGCCCGGAGGACACGGTGGAGCATACGGTGGAGGCCTGCCCCGCATGGGCGGAGCAGCGCCGTGTCCTCGTCGAGGCGATCGGCGGCGGCGACCTCTCGCGTCCGGCCCTGGTTCAATCCATGGTCCGGAGCGAGGAGGCATGGGAAGCCGTCACCTCCTTCTGCGAAGCAGTAATGCTAGTGAAGGAGGAGGCGGGCCGCGTGAGGGAGAGACAACCCTCACGCCCCAGCCGCCGCGGCATAGGGAGACGCACCGGGCGTCGGGAGTCGCTGGGCGATTCCCGGCCACCGTAGGTGCGGGTCTGCGGACGGCGAGCGTTGGGTGGCTCGCTGTCCGATTAAAGCCAGACCCAAGCCGACGGCGCGTTGTGTTCCACGCGCGCCTCAAAGAGATGTCAGCATAGGAGTAGGGGCCCGTTAGGGACCAGTGCCTACCAGGGTTGCGGATTTGTTCGAAAGAGTTACCGCGGCCCTGGAACGTAAAAGGCACTAAGAGGAGCATGGGTGGGTTTTAGTCAGTAGAAGTCTGACACTCCCTGCCGCTCAACCCAGAGCGGGAGGGGTCATTTGATGATTTCCCATCCAAAAAAAAAAAAAAAAAAAAAAAAAAAAAGCGAGAACATTCAAAACGAAAATCGTAATTTCTTGGGCGTCTGGACTGCGTTTTTGAAGCGGTTTTCTGTTCCAGAAAACTTAAATAGGCGTCCCCTAACCTATTGACAAAAAATTTTTGACTTTTTTGCAAGGGTGGTTTTAATTTTGGCACCAACCCCTTTTTGACAAAATTCTTCATACAAACCTGGTTCTAACTACGGAACCCTTCATTAGATTTTCATTCTGTTTGCGGAATCGTGTTTTCGCCATACTAACCTTGGGTTCCCGGCGCTGTGCGCGAACTGACACCCTTCCCGGTCGCTGAAAACACGTTTTTTGCCTGAAAAAAGTGGTTTTTTGACCACCCTCAAAAATTTTCTTCATCCCTTATTCCTGAAAACGTCCCAGTTACCTGGCCCGCGCCGAGACGCTTCTCCTGACACCTCGCACGCGCGTCTAGCACCAGGGAATCTGCAAAAAATTCTAAATTAATCAATTTCCATACATAGGTACTTACCTCAAAATCCACCTTAGCGAGAACATTCAAAACGAAAATCGTAATTTCTTGGGCGTCTGGACTGCGTTTTTGAAGCGGTTTTCTGTTCCAGAAAACTTAAATAGGCGTCCCCTAACCTATTGACAAAAAATTTTTGACTTTTTTGCAAGGGTGGTTTTAATTTTGGCACCAACCCCTTTTTGACAAAATTCTTCATACAAACCTGGTTCTAACTACGGAACCCTTCATTAGATTTTCATTCTGTTTGCGGAATCGTGTTTTCGCCATACTAACCTTGGGTTCCCGGCGCTGTGCGCGAACTGACACCCTTCCCGGTCGCTGAAAACACGTTTTTTGCCTGAAAAAAGTGGTTTTTTGACCACCCTCAAAAATTTTCTTCATCCCTTATTCCTGAAAACGTCCCAGTTACCTGGCCCGCGCCGAGACGCTTCTCCTGACACCTCGCACGCGCGTCTAGCACCAGGGAATCTGCAAAAAATTCTAAATTAATCAATTTCCATACATAGGTACTTACCTCAAAATCCACCTTAGCGAGAACATTCAAAACGAAAATCGTAATTTCTTGGGCGTCTGGACTGCGTTTTTGAAGCGGTTTTCTGTTCCAGAAAACTTAAATAGGCGTCCCCTAACCTATTGACAAAAAATTTTTGACTTTTTTGCAAGGGTGGTTTTAATTTTGGCACCAACCCCTTTTTGACAAAATTCTTCATACAAACCTGGTTCTAACTACGGAACCCTTCATTAGATTTTCATTCTGTTTGCGGAATCGTGTTTTCGCCATACTAACCTTGGGTTCCCGGCGCTGTGCGCGAACTGACACCCTTCCCGGTCGCTGAAAACACGTTTTTTGCCTGAAAAAAGTGGTTTTTTGACCACCCTCAAAAATTTTCTTCATCCCTTATTCCTGAAAACGTCCCAGTTACCTGGCCCGCGCCGAGACGCTTCTCCTGACACCTCGCACGCGCGTCTAGCACCAGGGAATCTGCAAAAAATTCTAAATTAATCAATTTCCATACATAGGTACTTACCTCAAAATCCACCTTAGCGAGAACATTCAAAACGAAAATCGTAATTTCTTGGGCGTCTGGACTGCGTTTTTGAAGCGGTTTTCTGTTCCAGAAAACTTAAATAGGCGTCCCCTAACCTATTGACAAAAAATTTTTGACTTTTTTGCAAGGGTGGTTTTAATTTTGGCACCAACCCCTTTTTGACAAAATTCTTCATACAAACCTGGTTCTAACTACGGAACCCTTCATTAGATTTTCATTCTGTTTGCGGAATCGTGTTTTCGCCATACTAACCTTGGGTTCCCGGCGCTGTGCGCGAACTGACACCCTTCCCGGTCGCTGAAAACACGTTTTTTGCCTGAAAAAAGTGGTTTTTTGACCACCCTCAAAAATTTTCTTCATCCCTTATTCCTGAAAACGTCCCAGTTACCTGGCCCGCGCCGAGACGCTTCTCCTGACACCTCGCACGCGCGTCTAGCACCAGGGAATCTGCAAAAAATTCTAAATTAATCAATTTCCATACATAGGTACTTACCTCAAAATCCACCTTAGCGAGAACATTCAAAACGAAAATCGTAATTTCTTGGGCGTCTGGACTGCGTTTTTGAAGCGGTTTTCTGTTCCAGAAAACTTAAATAGGCGTCCCCTAACCTATTGACAAAAAAGTTTTGACTTTTTTGCAAGGGTGGTTTTAATTTTGGCACCAACCCCTTTTTGACAAAATTCTTCATACAAACCTGGTTCTAACTACGGAACCCTTCATTAGATTTTCATTCTGTTTGCGGAATCGTGTTTTCGCCATACTAACCTTGGGTTCCCGGCGCTGTGCGCGAACTGACACCCTTCCCGGTCGCTGAAAACACGTTTTTTGCCTGAAAAAAGTGGTTTTTTGACCACCCTCAAAAATTTTCTTCATCCCTTATTCCTGAAAACGTCCCAGTTACCTGGCCCGCGCCGAGACGCTTCTCCTGACACCTCGCACGCGCGTCTAGCACCAGGGAATCTGCAAAAAATTCTAAATTAATCAATTTCCATACATAGGTACTTACCTCAAAATCCACCTTAGCGAGAACATTCAAAACGAAAATCGTAATTTCTTGGGCGTCTGGACTGCGTTTTTGAAGCGGTTTTCTGTTCCAGAAAACTTAAATAGGCGTCCCCTAACCTATTGACAAAAAATTTTTGACTTTTTTGCAAGGGTGGTTTTAATTTTGGCACCAACCCCTTTTTGACAAAATTCTTCATACAAACCTGGTTCTAACTACGGAACCCTTCATTAGATTTTCATTCTGTTTGCGGAATCGTGTTTTCGCCATACTAACCTTGGGTTCCCGGCGCTGTGCGCGAACTGACACCCTTCCCGGTCGCTGAAAACACGTTTTTTGCCTGAAAAAAGTGGTTTTTTGACCACCCTCAAAAATTTTCTTCATCCCTTATTCCTGAAAACGTCCCAGTTACCTGGCCCGCGCCGAGACGCTTCTCCTGACACCTCGCACGCGCGTCTAGCACCAGGGAATCTGCAAAAAATTCTAAATTAATCAATTTCCATACATAGGTACTTACCTCAAAATCCACCTTAGCGAGAACATTCAAAACGAAAATCGTAATTTCTTGGGCGTCTGGACTGCGTTTTTGAAGCGGTTTTCTGTT
Source organism: Melanchra persicariae (assembly GCA_947386135.1). NCBI lineage: Eukaryota > Metazoa > Arthropoda > Insecta > Lepidoptera > Noctuidae > Melanchra > Melanchra persicariae. Next base: position 14,368 of record OX376651.1, read on the forward strand.
CCAGAAAACTTAAATAGGCGTCCCCTAACCTATTGACAAAAAATTTTTGACTTTTTTGCAAGGGTGGTTTTAATTTTGGCACCAACCCCTTTTTGACAAAATTCTTCATACAAACCTGGTTCTAACTACGGAACCCTTCATTAGATTTTCATTCTGTTTGCGGAATCGTGTTTTCGCCATACTAACCTTGGGTTCCCGGCGCTGTGCGCGAACTGACACCCTTCCCGGTCGCTGAAAACACGTTTTTTGCCTGAAAAAAGTGGTTTTTTGACCACCCTCAAAAATTTTCTTCATCCCTTATTCCTGAAAACGTCCCAGTTACCTGGCCCGCGCCGAGACGCTTCTCCTGACACCTCGCACGCGCGTCTAGCACCAGGGAATCTGCAAAAAATTCTAAATTAATCAATTTCCATACATAGGTACTTACCTCAAAATCCACCTTAGCGAGAACATTCAAAACGAAAATCGTAATTTCTTGGGCGTCTGGACTGCGTTTTTGAAGCGGTTTTCTGTTCCAGAAAACTTAAATAGGCGTCCCCTAACCTATTGACAAAAAATTTTTGACTTTTTTGCAAGGGTGGTTTTAATTTTGGCACCAACCCCTTTTTGACAAAATTCTTCATACAAACCTGGTTCTAACTACGGAACCCTTCATTAGATTTTCATTCTGTTTGCGGAATCGTGTTTTCGCCATACTAACCTTGGGTTCCCGGCGCTGTGCGCGAACTGACACCCTTCCCGGTCGCTGAAAACACGTTTTTTGCCTGAAAAAAGTGGTTTTTTGACCACCCTCAAAAATTTTCTTCATCCCTTATTCCTGAAAACGTCCCAGTTACCTGGCCCGCGCCGAGACGCTTCTCCTGACACCTCGCACGCGCGTCTAGCACCAGGGAATCTGCAAAAAATTCTAAATTAATCAATTTCCATACATAGGTACTTACCTCAAAATCCACCTTAGCGAGAACATTCAAAACGAAAATCGTAATTTCTTGGGCGTCTGGACTGCGTTTTTGAAGCGGTTTTCTGTTCCAGAAAACTTAAATAGGCGTCCCCTAACCTATTGACAAAAAATTTTTGACTTTTTTGCAAGGGTGGTTTTAATTTTGGCACCAACCCCTTTTTGACAAAATTCTTCATACAAACCTGGTTCTAACTACGGAACCCTTCATTAGATTTTCATTCTGTTTGCGGAATCGTGTTTTCGCCATACTAACCTTGGGTTCCCGGCGCTGTGCGCGAACTGACACCCTTCCCGGTCGCTGAAAACACGTTTTTTGCCTGAAAAAAGTGGTTTTTTGACCACCCTCAAAAATTTTCTTCATCCCTTATTCCTGAAAACGTCCCAGTTACCTGGCCCGCGCCGAGACGCTTCTCCTGACACCTCGCACGCGCGTCTAGCACCAGGGAATCTGCAAAAAATTCTAAATTAATCAATTTCCATACATAGGTACTTACCTCAAAATCCACCTTAGCGAGAACATTCAAAACGAAAATCGTAATTTCTTGGGCGTCTGGACTGCGTTTTTGAAGCGGTTTTCTGTTCCAGAAAACTTAAATAGGCGTCCCCTAACCTATTGACAAAAAATTTTTGACTTTTTTGCAAGGGTGGTTTTAATTTTGGCACCAACCCCTTTTTGACAAAATTCTTCATACAAACCTGGTTCTAACTACGGAACCCTTCATTAGATTTTCATTCTGTTTGCGGAATCGTGTTTTCGCCATACTAACCTTGGGTTCCCGGCGCTGTGCGCGAACTGACACCCTTCCCGGTCGCTGAAAACACGTTTTTTGCCTGAAAAAAGTGGTTTTTTGACCACCCTCAAAAATTTTCTTCATCCCTTATTCCTGAAAACGTCCCAGTTACCTGGCCCGCGCCGAGACGCTTCTCCTGACACCTCGCACGCGCGTCTAGCACCAGGGAATCTGCAAAAAATTCTAAATTAATCAATTTCCATACATAGGTACTTACCTCAAAATCCACCTTAGCGAGAACATTCAAAACGAAAATCGTAATTTCTTGGGCGTCTGGACTGCGTTTTTGAAGCGGTTTTCTGTTCCAGAAAACTTAAATAGGCGTCCCCTAACCTATTGACAAAAAATTTTTGACTTTTTTGCAAGGGTGGTTTTAATTTTGGCACCAACCCCTTTTTGACAAAATTCTTCATACAAACCTGGTTCTAACTACGGAACCCTTCATTAGATTTTCATTCTGTTTGCGGAATCGTGTTTTCGCCATACTAACCTTGGGTTCCCGGCGCTGTGCGCGAACTGACACCCTTCCCGGTCGCTGAAAACACGTTTTTTGCCTGAAAAAAGTGGTTTTTTGACCACCCTCAAAAATTTTCTTCATCCCTTATTCCTGAAAACGTCCCAGTTACCTGGCCCGCGCCGAGACGCTTCTCCTGACACCTCGCACGCGCGTCTAGCACCAGGGAATCTGCAAAAAATTCTAAATTAATCAATTTCCATACATAGGTACTTACCTCAAAATCCACCTTAGCGAGAACATTCAAAACGAAAATCGTAATTTCTTGGGCGTCTGGACTGCGTTTTTGAAGCGGTTTTCTGTTCCAGAAAACTTAAATAGGCGTCCCCTAACCTATTGACAAAAAATTTTTGACTTTTTTGCAAGGGTGGTTTTAATTTTGGCACCAACCCCTTTTTGACAAAATTCTTCATACAAACCTGGTTCTAACTACGGAACCCTTCATTAGATTTTCATTCTGTTTGCGGAATCGTGTTTTCGCCATACTAACCTTGGGTTCCCGGCGCTGTGCGCGAACTGACACCCTTCCCGGTCGCTGAAAACACGTTTTTTGCCTGAAAAAAGTGGTTTTTTGACCACCCTCAAAAATTTTCTTCATCCCTTATTCCTGAAAACGTCCCAGTTACCTGGCCCGCGCCGAGACGCTTCTCCTGACACCTCGCACGCGCGTCTAGCACCAGGGAATCTGCAAAAAATTCTAAATTAATCAATTTCCATACATAGGTACTTACCTCAAAATCCACCTTAGCGAGAACATTCACCCCACCAACCGTGTCTCCACGTTGCCGTCGTGGTGGGGCTTGCGTGTCTCAGTGATCTTGGGGGCTTTGCCGGTAGAGCCACTCATGCCGGAAGGTCCCAAGTGAGAGACCAGACCAAGAGAGACACAAGAGGGGCACACCGTTCGGAGACTTGAGCAGTGTTCGGGTCCTCGGACGGTATGCGTCTCATTGGCTTGCTCGCTGCTCTCTGGTACGCGTCTGATCATCAGACGTGACTGTGAGGGCAGCGAGCAAGCAGTGAGAGAGAGGGAGAGAGGAGGGGAGATAGGGACCGCACCCTCAAAAAGGAAATCATGGATAGAGACACTGCTAAAGAGAAACTACCCCAGGGCGGTCCGGACTGCATAGCAGCCCGGGAATCCGCCACGCCCCGCGCGTCAAGCCCCTCGTATTCTGGGGGGGGCAACAGTGCTCTCTATTCTCCGCTTGCCAAGTGCAACAGTGGCCGAGGAGGCCCCCGATCCAAGCCGTCCTTTCAGGACTTGATCGGGTTTAGTTTTGGTTCGCCCGACAAAGTGTCGGTCGGACGGAGCGCGGGCAGAGGCTCGCTTGAGCGTCACGCAGGTGCAGAGTCGGAGTCCGAGTTGGACTCCGACGACCTGGTGACTGTGAGCTCGGCGAGCTCTGGACCCGAGGGGGCAGGGACTGCAGCGGAGGACTCTAGGTCCTTCCGCAAGCGGCCTAGGCCGGAGGACGACCGGGGGTCGTCCTGCAGTGAGGAGGTGGCCTCGGCCCGAAAAATCCCCACCAGTAGGCGGGGTAAGGGCCGAGAGGGAGGCAAGGGGAGAGTCCTTGCCTCCAAGGATGCTGGACGACCCCCCGAAGATGGCGGTCGTGGGGCTCCTGGCTCGGAGTCCTCCGGCGGTGAGCCGGATGACTCCGGACAGGAGCGGGTTCGGAGGGCCGGGTTTGCGGAGGTGGTGGAGGCCGCGATCCGCGATGTGGCCTTGAAAAGGAAGTTATCTTCCAAAAACAAGGCCATAAGCGCGGCGCTGGCCTCCATTCTGGCGGCAGCGGAGGCTAACCGAGGTGGGCCTCCAGCGGACGAGCTGTCCAAGCTGCGGGCGGAGGTCGCCCGCTTGGCTGCCGCCACCGAGCGTCTCCAGAGGGAGAACGCGGGGCTCCGAGCAGACCTGGCCAGGCTCCAGGGAGCCGGCCCACAGGGGGCGCCTAAGGGGGGGCGCAAGGAGGAAAGCCAGCCCGTGCCGCAGGAGAGCCAGGTGCTGGACCTTGTGCGGCAGGAGATGGCTGCCTTCCAGGCGCGGTTCTCCGTCCTGGAGGGCATCGTCCTGCGCCCCCCGTTAGCGGCGAGTGAGAAGGCTCCAGGCCGGAAAAAGGCGGCGTCTTACGCGGCCGCCGTGGCTGCCACACCGGGGTCGTCCGGCCAGGACAAAGGGTCCGGGCCGGCACCCGCGAAGCCGGTGTCGGGAAAACCGGACCCGGCCCCGGGAAGGAAGAGGAAGGGTGGGGCGGCTGCGCGGACGGCGAAGGCTCCTGCGCCAGCCGTGCAGCAGCTCCCCCCGGCTTCCTCGCCTTCTGAACCTCCCCCGGCTCAAGCCGAATGGCAAGTGGCCGGGGAGAAGAAGAAGGCGGGAAAGGCAGCCAGGGCGGCAAAGAGGCGGGAGAGAAGGCGGCGGCAGCGAGCGCGAGGCGTCGCGGCTGCGCTCCGCGCCCCGAAGACCGCGGCTGTAGTTTTAACGCTGCAGCCGGACGCGGTCAAGAGGGGCGTGACGTATGCCAACACGCTCACCAAGGCCAAGGAGGCCATCAACCTCGGTGAGCTTGGCATCGTCGGGGGTCTCCGGCTCAGGGTCACCATGACCGGGGCCAGGATGCTCGAGATCCCTGGAGCAGGCAGCGGTCCGGCCGCGGACGCTCTAGCCGAAAGGCTTAGGGCGTCCTTGGGCGCGGATGACGTCCGAGTGTCCAGGCCCACGAAGTGCATAGATATGCGCATCTTGGGCCTGGACGACTCCGTCACGGAGGAGGAGGTGTTGGCCGCCGTCGTCAGGACGGGGGGGTGCTCTGCAGAGGAGGTGAAGGCGGGCACCATCCGTCCTGACAACACGGGCATGCGAACCGTAGTGGTGAGCTGCCCCGTGTCGGCGGCCAAGAAAGTCTCGGAGGGCCGAAGGCTTTTGGTGGGTTGGGTCTCCGCGCAGGTAAAACTGCTGGAGCCCAGACCTCTGAGGTGCTTCCGTTGCCAAGTTGGCAACCACGTGGGAGCACGCTGCACCTCGGAGGTGGACCGCAGTGACCACTGCTTCCGCTGTGGTCAGCCCGGTCACAGGGCCGGCTCGTGCGACGCCGCGCCGCACTGCTTCGCATGTGCGGCAGCTGGCAAGCCGGCCGATCACTGGGCTGGGGGCAAAGCCTGCGGTCCACCCGCCAGGGCCGGGACGAGGAAGAAACCCTCCTCCACCGCCGCCGCCGCCGCCGTCGCTTCCGCCGCAGCCGCCGCCACCGTCGCCGCCGCTGCAACTGCTCGGGAGGGGGCTAGAATGGAGTGCCAGTAATGGCCCCATCTCGCCTCCTCCAGACGTACGTTAGTCGCTGCGCCTCTCAGGAACTGACGCTCCTGGGCAAGGCGCAGTGACTGACGCCTGCGGACAGCGAGCAATGGGTAGCTCGCTGTCCGATCAGGTCAGGCCAGAGTCGACGGCGCGTTTCACTCCAAACGCGCCGTCAGCAACGAGCAGTCAGCAACGGAGACGGGGCTCGCCAGGGCCAGAGCCTGCCAGGGTTGCGGAATATGTTCGAAAGAGTTACCGCGGCCCTGGGAAGAAAGGCACTAGGAGGACTAAAGGGTGGGTTTTAGTCAGTAAAAGTCTGACACTCCCTGCCGCTCCACCCAGAGCGGGAGGGGTCATTTGATGATTTCCCATCCTATAAAAAAAAAAAAAAAAAAAAAAAAAAAAAAAAGCGAGAACATTCAAAACGAAAATCGTAATTTCTTGGGCGTCTGGACTGCGTTTTTGAAGCGGTTTTCTGTTCCAGAAAACTTAAATAGGCGTCCCCTAACCTATTGACAAAAAATTTTTGACTTTTTTGCAAGGGTGGTTTTAATTTTGGCACCAACCCCTTTTTGACAAAATTCTTCATACAAACCTGGTTCTAACTACGGAACCCTTCATTAGATTTTCATTCTGTTTGCGGAATCGTGTTTTCGCCATACTAACCTTGGGTTCCCGGCGCTGTGCGCGAACTGACACCCTTCCCGGTCGCTGAAAACACGTTTTTTGCCTGAAAAAAGTGGTTTTTTGACCACCCTCAAAAATTTTCTTCATCCCTTATTCCTGAAAACGTCCCAGTTACCTGGCCCGCGCCGAGACGCTTCTCCTGACACCTCGCACGCGCGTCTAGCACCAGGGAATCTGCAAAAAATTCTAAATTAATCAATTTCCATACATAGGTACTTACCTCAAAATCCACCTTAGCGAGAACATTCAAAACGAAAATCGTAATTTCTTGGGCGTCTGGACTGCGTTTTTGAAGCGGTTTTCTGTTCCAGAAAACTTAAATAGGCGTCCCCTAACCTATTGACAAAAAATTTTTGACTTTTTTGCAAGGGTGGTTTTAATTTTGGCACCAACCCCTTTTTGACAAAATTCTTCATACAAACCTGGTTCTAACTACGGAACCCTTCATTAGATTTTCATTCTGTTTGCGGAATCGTGTTTTCGCCATACTAACCTTGGGTTCCCGGCGCTGTGCGCGAACTGACACCCTTCCCGGTCGCTGAAAACACGTTTTTTGCCTGAAAAAAGTGGTTTTTTGACCACCCTCAAAAATTTTCTTCATCCCTTATTCCTGAAAACGTCCCAGTTACCTGGCCCGCGCCGAGACGCTTCTCCTGACACCTCGCACGCGCGTCTAGCACCAGGGAATCTGCAAAAAATTCTAAATTAATCAATTTCCATACATAGGTACTTACCTCAAAATCCACCTTAGCGAGAACATTCAAAACGAAAATCGTAATTTCTTGGGCGTCTGGACTGCGTTTTTGAAGCGGTTTTCTGTTCCAGAAAACTTAAATAGGCGTCCCCTAACCTATTGACAAAAAATTTTTGACTTTTTTGCAAGGGTGGTTTTAATTTTGGCACCAACCCCTTTTTGACAAAATTCTTCATACAAACCTGGTTCTAACTACGGAACCCTTCATTAGATTTTCATTCTGTTTGCGGAATCGTGTTTTCGCCATACTAACCTTGGGTTCCCGGCGCTGTGCGCGAACTGACACCCTTCCCGGTCGCTGAAAACACGTTTTTTGCCTGAAAAAAGTGGTTTTTTGACCACCCTCAAAAATTTTCTTCATCCCTTATTCCTGAAAACGTCCCAGTTACCTGGCCCGCGCCGAGACGCTTCTCCTGACACCTCGCACGCGCGTCTAGCACCAGGGAATCTGCAAAAAATTCTAAATTAATCAATTTCCATACATAGGTACTTACCTCAAAATCCACCTTAGCGAGAACATTCAAAACGAAAATCGTAATTTCTTGGGCGTCTGGACTGCGTTTTTGAAGCGGTTTTCTGTTCCAGAAAACTTAAATAGGCGTCCCCTAACCTATTGACAAAAAATTTTTGACTTTTTTGCAAGGGTGGTTTTAATTTTGGCACCAACCCCTTTTTGACAAAATTCTTCATGCAAACCTGGTTCTAACTACGGAACCCTTCATTAGATTTTCATTCTGTTTGCGGAATCGTGTTTTCGCCATACTAACCTTGGGTTCCCGGCGCTGTGCGCGAACTGACACCCTTCCCGGTCGCTGAAAACACGTTTTTTGCCTGAAAAAAGTGGTTTTTTGACCACCCTCAAAAATTTTCTTCATCCCTTATTCCTGAAAACGTCCCAGTTACCTGGCCCGCGCCGAGACGCTTCTCCTGACACCTCGCACGCGCGTCTAGCACCAGGGAATCTGCAAAAAATTCTAAATTAATCAATTTCCATACATAGGTACTTACCTCAAAATCCACCTTAGCGAGAACATTCAAAACGAAAATCGTAATTTCTTGGGCGTCTGGACTGCGTTTTTGAAGCGGTTTTCTGTTCCAGAAAACTTAAATAGGCGTCCCCTAACCTATTGACAAAAAATTTTTGACTTTTTTGCAAGGGTGGTTTTAATTTTGGCACCAACCCCTTTTTGACAAAATTCTTCATACAAACCTGGTTCTAACTACGGAACCCTTCATTAGATTTTCATTCTGTTTGCGGAATCGTGTTTTCGCCATACTAACCTTGGGTTCCCGGCGCTGTGCGCGAACTGACACCCTTCCCGGTCGCTGAAAACACGTTTTTTGCCTGAAAAAAGTGGTTTTTTGACCACCCTCAAAAATTTTCTTCATCCCTTATTCCTGAAAACGTCCCAGTTACCTGGCCCGCGCCGAGACGCTTCTCCTGACACCTCGCACGCGCGTCTAGCACCAGGGAATCTGCAAAAAATTCTAAATTAATCAATTTCCATACATAGGTACTTACCTCAAAATCCACCTTAGCGAGAACATTCAAAACGAAAATCGTAATTTCTTGGGCGTCTGGACTGCGTTTTTGAAGCGGTTTTCTGTTCCAGAAAACTTAAATAGGCGTCCCCTAACCTATTGACAAAAAATTTTTGACTTTTTTGCAAGGGTGGTTTTAATTTTGGCACCAACCCCTTTTTGACAAAATTCTTCATGCAAACCTGGTTCTAACTACGGAACCCTTCATTAGATTTTCATTCTGTTTGCGGAATCGTGTTTTCGCCATACTAACCTTGGGTTCCCGGCGCTGTGCGCGAACTGACACCCTTCCCGGTCGCTGAAAACACGTTTTTTGCCTGAAAAAAGTGGTTTTTTGACCACCCTCAAAAATTTTCTTCATCCCTTATTCCTGAAAACGTCCCAGTTACCTGGCCCGCGCCGAGACGCTTCTCCTGACACCTCGCACGCGCGTCTAGCACCAGGGAATCTGCAAAAAATTCTAAATTAATCAATTTCCATACATAGGTACTTACCTCAAAATCCACCTTAGCGAGAACATTCAAAACGAAAATCGTAATTTCTTGGGCGTCTGGACTGCGTTTTTGAAGCGGTTTTCTGTTCCAGAAAACTTAAATAGGCGTCCCCTAACCTATTGACAAAAAATTTTTGACTTTTTTGCAAGGGTGGTTTTAATTTTGGCACCAACCCCTTTTTGACAAAATTCTTCATACAAACCTGGTTCTAACTACGGAACCCTTCATTAGATTTTCATTCTGTTTGCGGAATCGTGTTTTCGCCATACTAACCTTGGGTTCCCGGCGCTGTGCGCGAACTGACACCCTTCCCGGTCGCTGAAAACACGTTTTTTGCCTGAAAAAAGTGGTTTTTTGACCACCCTCAAAAATTTTCTTCATCCCTTATTCCTGAAAACGTCCCAGTTACCTGGCCCGCGCCGAGACGCTTCTCCTGACACCTCGCACGCGCGTCTAGCACCAGGGAATCTGCAAAAAATTCTAAATTAATCAATTTCCATACATAGGTACTTACCTCAAAATCCACCTTAGCGAGAACATTCAAAACGAAAATCGTAATTTCTTGGGCGTCTGGACTGCGTTTTTGAAGCGGTTTTCTGTTCCAGAAAACTTAAATAGGCGTCCCCTAACCTATTGACAAAAAATTTTTGACTTTTTTGCAAGGGTGGTTTTAATTTTGGCACCAACCCCTTTTTGACAAAATTCTTCATACAAACCTGGTTCTAACTACGGAACCCTTCATTAGATTTTCATTCTGTTTGCGGAATCGTGTTTTCGCCATACTAACCTTGGGTTCCCGGCGCTGTGCGCGAACTGACACCCTTCCCGGTCGCTGAAAACACGTTTTTTGCCTGAAAAAAGTGGTTTTTTGACCACCCTCAAAAATTTTCTTCATCCCTTATTCCTGAAAACGTCCCAGTTACCTGGCCCGCGCCGAGACGCTTCTCCTGACACCTCGCACGCGCGTCTAGCACCAGGGAATCTGCAAAAAATTCTAAATTAATCAATTTCCATACATAGGTACTTACCTCAAAATCCACCTTAGCGAGAACATTCAAAACGAAAATCGTAATTTCTTGGGCGTCTGGACTGCGTTTTTGAAGCGGTTTTCTGTTCCAGAAAACTTAAATAGGCGTCCCCTAACCTATTGACAAAAAATTTTTGACTTTTTTGCAAGGGTGGTTTTAATTTTGGCACCAACCCCTTTTTGACAAAATTCTTCATACAAACCTGGTTCTAACTACGGAACCCTTCATTAGATTTTCATTCTGTTTGCGGAATCGTGTTTTCGCCATACTAACCTTGGGTTCCCGGCGCTGTGCGCGAACTGACACCCTTCCCGGTCGCTGAAAACACGTTTTTTGCCTGAAAAAAGTGGTTTTTTGACCACCCTCAAAAATTTTCTTCATCCCTTATTCCTGAAAACGTCCCAGTTACCTGGCCCGCGCCGAGACGCTTCTCCTGACACCTCGCACGCGCGTCTAGCACCAGGGAATCTGCAAAAAATTCTAAATTAATCAATTTCCATACATAGGTACTTACCTCAAAATCCACCTTAGCGAGAACATTCAAAACGAAAATCGTAATTTCTTGGGCGTCTGGACTGCGTTTTTGAAGCGGTTTTCTGTTCCAGAAAACTTAAATAGGCGTCCCCTAACCTATTGACAAAAAATTTTTGACTTTTTTGCAAGGGTGGTTTTAATTTTGGCACCAACCCCTTTTTGACAAAATTCTTCATACAAACCTGGTTCTAACTACGGAACCCTTCATTAGATTTTCATTCTGTTTGCGGAATCGTGTTTTCGCCATACTAACCTTGGGTTCCCGGCGCTGTGCGCGAACTGACACCCTTCCCGGTCGCTGAAAACACGTTTTTTGCCTGAAAAAAGTGGTTTTTTGACCACCCTCAAAAATTTTCTTCATCCCTTATTCCTGAAAACGTCCCAGTTACCTGGCCCGCGCCGAGACGCTTCTCCTGACACCTCGCACGCGCGTCTAGCACCAGGGAATCTGCAAAAAATTCTAAATTAATCAATTTCCATACATAGGTACTTACCTCAAAATCCACCTTAGCGAGAACATTCAAAACGAAAATCGTAATTTCTTGGGCGTCTGGACTGCGTTTTTGAAGCGGTTTTCTGTTCCAGAAAACTTAAATAGGCGTCCCCTAACCTATTGACAAAAAATTTTTGACTTTTTTGCAAGGGTGGTTTTAATTTTGGCACCAACCCCTTTTTGACAAAATTCTTCATACAAACCTGGTTCTAACTACGGAACCCTTCATTAGATTTTCATTCTGTTTGCGGAATCGTGTTTTCGCCATACTAACCTTGGGTTCCCGGCGCTGTGCGCGAACTGACACCCTTCCCGGTCGCTGAAAACACGTTTTTTGCCTGAAAAAAGTGGTTTTTTGACCACCCTCAAAAATTTTCTTCATCCCTTATTCCTGAAAACGTCCCAGTTACCTGGCCCGCGCCGAGACGCTTCTCCTGACACCTCGCACGCGCGTCTAGCACCAGGGAATCTGCAAAAAATTCTAAATTAATCAATTTCCATACATAGGTACTTACCTCAAAATCCACCTTAGCGAGAACATTCAAAACGAAAATCGTAATTTCTTGGGCGTCTGGACTGCGTTTTTGAAGCGGTTTTCTGTTCCAGAAAACTTAAATAGGCGTCCCCTAACCTATTGACAAAAAATTTTTGACTTTTTTGCAAGGGTGGTTTTAATTTTGGCACCAACCCCTTTTTGACAAAATTCTTCATACAAACCTGGTTCTAACTACGGAACCCTTCATTAGATTTTCATTCTGTTTGCGGAATCGTGTTTTCGCCATACTAACCTTGGGTTCCCGGCGCTGTGCGCGAACTGACACCCTTCCCGGTCGCTGAAAACACGTTTTTTGCCTGAAAAAAGTGGTTTTTTGACCACCCTCAAAAATTTTCTTCATCCCTTATTCCTGAAAACGTCCCAGTTACCTGGCCCGCGCCGAGACGCTTCTCCTGACACCTCGCACGCGCGTCTAGCACCAGGGAATCTGCAAAAAATTCTAAATTAATCAATTTCCATACATAGGTACTTACCTCAAAATCCACCTTAGCGAGAACATTCAAAACGAAAATCGTAATTTCTTGGGCGTCTGGACTGCGTTTTTGAAGCGGTTTTCTGTTCCAGAAAACTTAAATAGGCGTCCCCTAACCTATTGACAAAAAATTTTTGACTTTTTTGCAAGGGTGGTTTTAATTTTGGCACCAACCCCTTTTTGACAAAATTCTTCATACAAACCTGGTTCTAACTACGGAACCCTTCATTAGATTTTCATTCTGTTTGCGGAATCGTGTTTTCGCCATACTAACCTTGGGTTCCCGGCGCTGTGCGCGAACTGACACCCTTCCCGGTCGCTGAAAACACGTTTTTTGCCTGAAAAAAGTGGTTTTTTGACCACCCTCAAAAATTTTCTTCATCCCTTATTCCTGAAAACGTCCCAGTTACCTGGCCCGCGCCGAGACGCTTCTCCTGACACCTCGCACGCGCGTCTAGCACCAGGGAATCTGCAAAAAATTCTAAATTAATCAATTTCCATACATAGGTACTTACCTCAAAATCCACCTTAGCGAGAACATTCAAAACGAAAATCGTAATTTCTTGGGCGTCTGGACTGCGTTTTTGAAGCGGTTTTCTGTTCCAGAAAACTTAAATAGGCGTCCCCTAACCTATTGACAAAAAATTTTTGACTTTTTTGCAAGGGTGGTTTTAATTTTGGCACCAACCCCTTTTTGACAAAATTCTTCATGCAAACCTGGTTCTAACTACGGAACCCTTCATTAGATTTTCATTCTGTTTGCGGAATCGTGTTTTCGCCATACTAACCTTGGGTTCCCGGCGCTGTGCGCGAACTGACACCCTTCCCGGTCGCTGAAAACACGTTTTTTGCCTGAAAAAAGTGGTTTTTTGACCACCCTCAAAAATTTTCTTCATCCCTTATTCCTGAAAACGTCCCAGTTACCTGGCCCGCGCCGAGACGCTTCTCCTGACACCTCGCACGCGCGTCTAGCACCAGGGAATCTGCAAAAAATTCTAAATTAATCAATTTCCATACATAGGTACTTACCTCAAAATCCACCTTAGCGAGAACATTCAAAACGAAAATCGTAATTTCTTGGGCGTCTGGACTGCGTTTTTGAAGCGGTTTTCTGTTCCAGAAAACTTAAATAGGCGTCCCCTAACCTATTGACAAAAAATTTTTGACTTTTTTGCAAGGGTGGTTTTAATTTTGGCACCAACCCCTTTTTGACAAAATTCTTCATACAAACCTGGTTCTAACTACGGAACCCTTCATTAGATTTTCATTCTGTTTGCGGAATCGTGTTTTCGCCATACTAACCTTGGGTTCCCGGCGCTGTGCGCGAACTGACACCCTTCCCGGTCGCTGAAAACACGTTTTTTGCCTGAAAAAAGTGGTTTTTTGACCACCCTCAAAAATTTTCTTCATCCCTTATTCCTGAAAACGTCCCAGTTACCTGGCCCGCGCCGAGACGCTTCTCCTGACACCTCGCACGCGCGTCTAGCACCAGGGAATCTGCAAAAAATTCTAAATTAATCAATTTCCATACATAGGTACTTACCTCAAAATCCACCTTAGCGAGAACATTCAAAACGAAAATCGTAATTTCTTGGGCGTCTGGACTGCGTTTTTGAAGCGGTTTTCTGTTCCAGAAAACTTAAATAGGCGTCCCCTAACCTATTGACAAAAAATTTTTGACTTTTTTGCAAGGGTGGTTTTAATTTTGGCACCAACCCCTTTTTGACAAAATTCTTCATACAAACCTGGTTCTAACTACGGAACCCTTCATTAGATTTTCATTCTGTTTGCGGAATCGTGTTTTCGCCATACTAACCTTGGGTTCCCGGCGCTGTGCGCGAACTGACACCCTTCCCGGTCGCTGAAAACACGTTTTTTGCCTGAAAAAAGTGGTTTTTTGACCACCCTCAAAAATTTTCTTCATCCCTTATTCCTGAAAACGTCCCAGTTACCTGGCCCGCGCCGAGACGCTTCTCCTGACACCTCGCACGCGCGTCTAGCACCAGGGAATCTGCAAAAAATTCTAAATTAATCAATTTCCATACATAGGTACTTACCTCAAAATCCACCTTAGCGAGAACATTCAAAACGAAAATCGTAATTTCTTGGGCGTCTGGACTGCGTTTTTGAAGCGGTTTTCTGTTCCAGAAAACTTAAATAGGCGTCCCCTAACCTATTGACAAAAAATTTTTGACTTTTTTGCAAGGGTGGTTTTAATTTTGGCACCAACCCCTTTTTGACAAAATTCTTCATACAAACCTGGTTCTAACTACGGAACCCTTCATTAGATTTTCATTCTGTTTGCGGAATCGTGTTTTCGCCATACTAACCTTGGGTTCCCGGCGCTGTGCGCGAACTGACACCCTTCCCGGTCGCTGAAAACACGTTTTTTGCCTGAAAAAAGTGGTTTTTTGACCACCCTCAAAAATTTTCTTCATCCCTTATTCCTGAAAACGTCCCAGTTACCTGGCCCGCGCCGAGACGCTTCTCCTGACACCTCGCACGCGCGTCTAGCACCAGGGAATCTGCAAAAAATTCTAAATTAATCAATTTCCATACATAGGTACTTACCTCAAAATCCACCTTAGCGAGAACATTCAAAACGAAAATCGTAATTTCTTGGGCGTCTGGACTGCGTTTTTGAAGCGGTTTTCTGTTCCAGAAAACTTAAATAGGCGTCCCCTAACCTATTGACAAAAAATTTTTGACTTTTTTGCAAGGGTGGTTTTAATTTTGGCACCAACCCCTTTTTGACAAAATTCTTCATACAAACCTGGTTCTAACTACGGAACCCTTCATTAGATTTTCATTCTGTTTGCGGAATCGTGTTTTCGCCATACTAACCTTGGGTTCCCGGCGCTGTGCGCGAACTGACACCCTTCCCGGTCGCTGAAAACACGTTTTTTGCCTGAAAAAAGTGGTTTTTTGACCACCCTCAAAAATTTTCTTCATCCCTTATTCCTGAAAACGTCCCAGTTACCTGGCCCGCGCCGAGACGCTTCTCCTGACACCTCGCACGCGCGTCTAGCACCAGGGAATCTGCAAAAAATTCTAAATTAATCAATTTCCATACATAGGTACTTACCTCAAAATCCACCTTAGCGAGAACATTCAAAACGAAAATCGTAATTTCTTGGGCGTCTGGACTGCGTTTTTGAAGCGGTTTTCTGTTCCAGAAAACTTAAATAGGCGTCCCCTAACCTATTGACAAAAAATTTTTGACTTTTTTGCAAGGGTGGTTTTAATTTTGGCACCAACCCCTTTTTGACAAAATTCTTCATACAAACCTGGTTCTAACTACGGAACCCTTCATTAGATTTTCATTCTGTTTGCGGAATCGTGTTTTCGCCATACTAACCTTGGGTTCCCGGCGCTGTGCGCGAACTGACACCCTTCCCGGTCGCTGAAAACACGTTTTTTGCCTGAAAAAAGTGGTTTTTTGACCACCCTCAAAAATTTTCTTCATCCCTTATTCCTGAAAACGTCCCAGTTACCTGGCCCGCGCCGAGACGCTTCTCCTGACACCTCGCACGCGCGTCTAGCACCAGGGAATCTGCAAAAAATTCTAAATTAATCAATTTCCATACATAGGTACTTACCTCAAAATCCACCTTAGCGAGAACATTCAAAACGAAAATCGTAATTTCTTGGGCGTCTGGACTGCGTTTTTGAAGCGGTTTTCTGTTCCAGAAAACTTAAATAGGCGTCCCCTAACCTATTGACAAAAAATTTTTGACTTTTTTGCAAGGGTGGTTTTAATTTTGGCACCAACCCCTTTTTGACAAAATTCTTCATACAAACCTGGTTCTAACTACGGAACCCTTCATTAGATTTTCATTCTGTTTGCGGAATCGTGTTTTCGCCATACTAACCTTGGGTTCCCGGCGCTGTGCGCGAACTGACACCCTTCCCGGTCGCTGAAAACACGTTTTTTGCCTGAAAAAAGTGGTTTTTTGACCACCCTCAAAAATTTTCTTCATCCCTTATTCCTGAAAACGTCCCAGTTACCTGGCCCGCGCCGAGACGCTTCTCCTGACACCTCGCACGCGCGTCTAGCACCAGGGAATCTGCAAAAAATTCTAAATTAATCAATTTCCATACATAGGTACTTACCTCAAAATCCACCTTAGCGAGAACATTCAAAACGAAAATCGTAATTTCTTGGGCGTCTGGACTGCGTTTTTGAAGCGGTTTTCTGTTCCAGAAAACTTAAATAGGCGTCCCCTAACCTATTGACAAAAAATTTTTGACTTTTTTGCAAGGGTGGTTTTAATTTTGGCACCAACCCCTTTTTGACAAAATTCTTCATACAAACCTGGTTCTAACTACGGAACCCTTCATTAGATTTTCATTCTGTTTGCGGAATCGTGTTTTCGCCATACTAACCTTGGGTTCCCGGCGCTGTGCGCGAACTGACACCCTTCCCGGTCGCTGAAAACACGTTTTTTGCCTGAAAAAAGTGGTTTTTTGACCACCCTCAAAAATTTTCTTCATCCCTTATTCCTGAAAACGTCCCAGTTACCTGGCCCGCGCCGAGACGCTTCTCCTGACACCTCGCACGCGCGTCTAGCACCAGGGAATCTGCAAAAAATTCTAAATTAATCAATTTCCATACATAGGTACTTACCTCAAAATCCACCTTAGCGAGAACATTCAAAACGAAAATCGTAATTTCTTGGGCGTCTGGACTGCGTTTTTGAAGCGGTTTTCTGTTCCAGAAAACTTAAATAGGCGTCCCCTAACCTATTGACAAAAAATTTTTGACTTTTTTGCAAGGGTGGTTTTAATTTTGGCACCAACCCCTTTTTGACAAAATTCTTCATACAAACCTGGTTCTAACTACGGAACCCTTCATTAGATTTTCATTCTGTTTGCGGAATCGTGTTTTCGCCATACTAACCTTGGGTTCCCGGCGCTGTGCGCGAACTGACACCCTTCCCGGTCGCTGAAAACACGTTTTTTGCCTGAAAAAAGTGGTTTTTTGACCACCCTCAAAAATTTTCTTCATCCCTTATTCCTGAAAACGTCCCAGTTACCTGGCCCGCGCCGAGACGCTTCTCCTGACACCTCGCACGCGCGTCTAGCACCAGGGAATCTGCAAAAAATTCTAAATTAATCAATTTCCATACATAGGTACTTACCTCAAAATCCACCTTAGCGAGAACATTCAAAACGAAAATCGTAATTTCTTGGGCGTCTGGACTGCGTTTTTGAAGCGGTTTTCTGTTCCAGAAAACTTAAATAGGCGTCCCCTAACCTATTGACAAAAAATTTTTGACTTTTTTGCAAGGGTGGTTTTAATTTTGGCACCAACCCCTTTTTGACAAAATTCTTCATACAAACCTGGTTCTAACTACGGAACCCTTCATTAGATTTTCATTCTGTTTGCGGAATCGTGTTTTCGCCATACTAACCTTGGGTTCCCGGCGCTGTGCGCGAACTGACACCCTTCCCGGTCGCTGAAAACACGTTTTTTGCCTGAAAAAAGTGGTTTTTTGACCACCCTCAAAAATTTTCTTCATCCCTTATTCCTGAAAACGTCCCAGTTACCTGGCCCGCGCCGAGACGCTTCTCCTGACACCTCGCACGCGCGTCTAGCACCAGGGAATCTGCAAAAAATTCTAAATTAATCAATTTCCATACATAGGTACTTACCTCAAAATCCACCTTAGCGAGAACATTCAAAACGAAAATCGTAATTTCTTGGGCGTCTGGACTGCGTTTTTGAAGCGGTTTTCTGTTCCAGAAAACTTAAATAGGCGTCCCCTAACCTATTGACAAAAAATTTTTGACTTTTTTGCAAGGGTGGTTTTAATTTTGGCACCAACCCCTTTTTGACAAAATTCTTCATACAAACCTGGTTCTAACTACGGAACCCTTCATTAGATTTTCATTCTGTTTGCGGAATCGTGTTTTCGCCATACTAACCTTGGGTTCCCGGCGCTGTGCGCGAACTGACACCCTTCCCGGTCGCTGAAAACACGTTTTTTGCCTGAAAAAAGTGGTTTTTTGACCACCCTCAAAAATTTTCTTCATCCCTTATTCCTGAAAACGTCCCAGTTACCTGGCCCGCGCCGAGACGCTTCTCCTGACACCTCGCACGCGCGTCTAGCACCAGGGAATCTGCAAAAAATTCTAAATTAATCAATTTCCATACATAGGTACTTACCTCAAAATCCACCTTAGCGAGAACATTCAAAACGAAAATCGTAATTTCTTGGGCGTCTGGACTGCGTTTTTGAAGCGGTTTTCTGTTCCAGAAAACTTAAATAGGCGTCCCCTAACCTATTGACAAAAAATTTTTGACTTTTTTGCAAGGGTGGTTTTAATTTTGGCACCAACCCCTTTTTGACAAAATTCTTCATACAAACCTGGTTCTAACTACGGAACCCTTCATTAGATTTTCATTCTGTTTGCGGAATCGTGTTTTCGCCATACTAACCTTGGGTTCCCGGCGCTGTGCGCGAACTGACACCCTTCCCGGTCGCTGAAAACACGTTTTTTGCCTGAAAAAAGTGGTTTTTTGACCACCCTCAAAAATTTTCTTCATCCCTTATTCCTGAAAACGTCCCAGTTACCTGGCCCGCGCCGAGACGCTTCTCCTGACACCTCGCACGCGCGTCTAGCACCAGGGAATCTGCAAAAAATTCTAAATTAATCAATTTCCATACATAGGTACTTACCTCAAAATCCACCTTAGCGAGAACATTCAAAACGAAAATCGTAATTTCTTGGGCGTCTGGACTGCGTTTTTGAAGCGGTTTTCTGTTCCAGAAAACTTAAATAGGCGTCCCCTAACCTATTGACAAAAAATTTTTGACTTTTTTGCAAGGGTGGTTTTAATTTTGGCACCAACCCCTTTTTGACAAAATTCTTCATACAAACCTGGTTCTAACTACGGAACCCTTCATTAGATTTTCATTCTGTTTGCGGAATCGTGTTTTCGCCATACTAACCTTGGGTTCCCGGCGCTGTGCGCGAACTGACACCCTTCCCGGTCGCTGAAAACACGTTTTTTGCCTGAAAAAAGTGGTTTTTTGACCACCCTCAAAAATTTTCTTCATCCCTTATTCCTGAAAACGTCCCAGTTACCTGGCCCGCGCCGAGACGCTTCTCCTGACACCTCGCACGCGCGTCTAGCACCAGGGAATCTGCAAAAAATTCTAAATTAATCAATTTCCATACATAGGTACTTACCTCAAAATCCACCTTAGCGAGAACATTCAAAACGAAAATCGTAATTTCTTGGGCGTCTGGACTGCGTTTTTGAAGCGGTTTTCTGTTCCAGAAAACTTAAATAGGCGTCCCCTAACCTATTGACAAAAAATTTTTGACTTTTTTGCAAGGGTGGTTTTAATTTTGGCACCAACCCCTTTTTGACAAAATTCTTCATACAAACCTGGTTCTAACTACGGAACCCTTCATTAGATTTTCATTCTGTTTGCGGAATCGTGTTTTCGCCATACTAACCTTGGGTTCCCGGCGCTGTGCGCGAACTGACACCCTTCCCGGTCGCTGAAAACACGTTTTTTGCCTGAAAAAAGTGGTTTTTTGACCACCCTCAAAAATTTTCTTCATCCCTTATTCCTGAAAACGTCCCAGTTACCTGGCCCGCGCCGAGACGCTTCTCCTGACACCTCGCACGCGCGTCTAGCACCAGGGAATCTGCAAAAAATTCTAAATTAATCAATTTCCATACATAGGTACTTACCTCAAAATCCACCTTAGCGAGAACATTCAAAACGAAAATCGTAATTTCTTGGGCGTCTGGACTGCGTTTTTGAAGCGGTTTTCTGTTCCAGAAAACTTAAATAGGCGTCCCCTAACCTATTGACAAAAAATTTTTGACTTTTTTGCAAGGGTGGTTTTAATTTTGGCACCAACCCCTTTTTGACAAAATTCTTCATACAAACCTGGTTCTAACTACGGAACCCTTCATTAGATTTTCATTCTGTTTGCGGAATCGTGTTTTCGCCATACTAACCTTGGGTTCCCGGCGCTGTGCGCGAACTGACACCCTTCCCGGTCGCTGAAAACACGTTTTTTGCCTGAAAAAAGTGGTTTTTTGACCACCCTCAAAAATTTTCTTCATCCCTTATTCCTGAAAACGTCCCAGTTACCTGGCCCGCGCCGAGACGCTTCTCCTGACACCTCGCACGCGCGTCTAGCACCAGGGAATCTGCAAAAAATTCTAAATTAATCAATTTCCATACATAGGTACTTACCTCAAAATCCACCTTAGCGAGAACATTCAAAACGAAAATCGTAATTTCTTGGGCGTCTGGACTGCGTTTTTGAAGCGGTTTTCTGTTCCAGAAAACTTAAATAGGCGTCCCCTAACCTATTGACAAAAAATTTTTGACTTTTTTGCAAGGGTGGTTTTAATTTTGGCACCAACCCCTTTTTGACAAAATTCTTCATACAAACCTGGTTCTAACTACGGAACCCTTCATTAGATTTTCATTCTGTTTGCGGAATCGTGTTTTCGCCATACTAACCTTGGGTTCCCGGCGCTGTGCGCGAACTGACACCCTTCCCGGTCGCTGAAAACACGTTTTTTGCCTGAAAAAAGTGGTTTTTTGACCACCCTCAAAAATTTTCTTCATCCCTTATTCCTGAAAACGTCCCAGTTACCTGGCCCGCGCCGAGACGCTTCTCCTGACACCTCGCACGCGCGTCTAGCACCAGGGAATCTGCAAAAAATTCTAAATTAATCAATTTCCATACATAGGTACTTACCTCAAAATCCACCTTAGCGAGAACATTCAAAACGAAAATCGTAATTTCTTGGGCGTCTGGACTGCGTTTTTGAAGCGGTTTTCTGTTCCAGAAAACTTAAATAGGCGTCCCCTAACCTATTGACAAAAAATTTTTGACTTTTTTGCAAGGGTGGTTTTAATTTTGGCACCAACCCCTTTTTGACAAAATTCTTCATACAAACCTGGTTCTAACTACGGAACCCTTCATTAGATTTTCATTCTGTTTGCGGAATCGTGTTTTCGCCATACTAACCTTGGGTTCCCGGCGCTGTGCGCGAACTGACACCCTTCCCGGTCGCTGAAAACACGTTTTTTGCCTGAAAAAAGTGGTTTTTTGACCACCCTCAAAAATTTTCTTCATCCCTTATTCCTGAAAACGTCCCAGTTACCTGGCCCGCGCCGAGACGCTTCTCCTGACACCTCGCACGCGCGTCTAGCACCAGGGAATCTGCAAAAAATTCTAAATTAATCAATTTCCATACATAGGTACTTACCTCAAAATCCACCTTAGCGAGAACATTCAAAACGAAAATCGTAATTTCTTGGGCGTCTGGACTGCGTTTTTGAAGCGGTTTTCTGTTCCAGAAAACTTAAATAGGCGTCCCCTAACCTATTGACAAAAAATTTTTGACTTTTTTGCAAGGGTGGTTTTAATTTTGGCACCAACCCCTTTTTGACAAAATTCTTCATACAAACCTGGTTCTAACTACGGAACCCTTCATTAGATTTTCATTCTGTTTGCGGAATCGTGTTTTCGCCATACTAACCTTGGGTTCCCGGCGCTGTGCGCGAACTGACACCCTTCCCGGTCGCTGAAAACACGTTTTTTGCCTGAAAAAAGTGGTTTTTTGACCACCCTCAAAAATTTTCTTCATCCCTTATTCCTGAAAACGTCCCAGTTACCTGGCCCGCGCCGAGACGCTTCTCCTGACACCTCGCACGCGCGTCTAGCACCAGGGAATCTGCAAAAAATTCTAAATTAATCAATTTCCATACATAGGTACTTACCTCAAAATCCACCTTAGCGAGAACATTCAAAACGAAAATCGTAATTTCTTGGGCGTCTGGACTGCGTTTTTGAAGCGGTTTTCTGTTCCAGAAAACTTAAATAGGCGTCCCCTAACCTATTGACAAAAAATTTTTGACTTTTTTGCAAGGGTGGTTTTAATTTTGGCACCAACCCCTTTTTGACAAAATTCTTCATACAAACCTGGTTCTAACTACGGAACCCTTCATTAGATTTTCATTCTGTTTGCGGAATCGTGTTTTCGCCATACTAACCTTGGGTTCCCGGCGCTGTGCGCGAACTGACACCCTTCCCGGTCGCTGAAAACACGTTTTTTGCCTGAAAAAAGTGGTTTTTTGACCACCCTCAAAAATTTTCTTCATCCCTTATTCCTGAAAACGTCCCAGTTACCTGGCCCGCGCCGAGACGCTTCTCCTGACACCTCGCACGCGCGTCTAGCACCAGGGAATCTGCAAAAAATTCTAAATTAATCAATTTCCATACATAGGTACTTACCTCAAAATCCACCTTAGCGAGAACATTCAAAACGAAAATCGTAATTTCTTGGGCGTCTGGACTGCGTTTTTGAAGCGGTTTTCTGTTCCAGAAAACTTAAATAGGCGTCCCCTAACCTATTGACAAAAAATTTTTGACTTTTTTGCAAGGGTGGTTTTAATTTTGGCACCAACCCCTTTTTGACAAAATTCTTCATACAAACCTGGTTCTAACTACGGAACCCTTCATTAGATTTTCATTCTGTTTGCGGAATCGTGTTTTCGCCATACTAACCTTGGGTTCCCGGCGCTGTGCGCGAACTGACACCCTTCCCGGTCGCTGAAAACACGTTTTTTGCCTGAAAAAAGTGGTTTTTTGACCACCCTCAAAAATTTTCTTCATCCCTTATTCCTGAAAACGTCCCAGTTACCTGGCCCGCGCCGAGACGCTTCTCCTGACACCTCGCACGCGCGTCTAGCACCAGGGAATCTGCAAAAAATTCTAAATTAATCAATTTCCATACATAGGTACTTACCTCAAAATCCACCTTAGCGAGAACATTCAAAACGAAAATCGTAATTTCTTGGGCGTCTGGACTGCGTTTTTGAAGCGGTTTTCTGTTCCAGAAAACTTAAATAGGCGTCCCCTAACCTATTGACAAAAAATTTTTGACTTTTTTGCAAGGGTGGTTTTAATTTTGGCACCAACCCCTTTTTGACAAAATTCTTCATACAAACCTGGTTCTAACTACGGAACCCTTCATTAGATTTTCATTCTGTTTGCGGAATCGTGTTTTCGCCATACTAACCTTGGGTTCCCGGCGCTGTGCGCGAACTGACACCCTTCCCGGTCGCTGAAAACACGTTTTTTGCCTGAAAAAAGTGGTTTTTTGACCACCCTCAAAAATTTTCTTCATCCCTTATTCCTGAAAACGTCCCAGTTACCTGGCCCGCGCCGAGACGCTTCTCCTGACACCTCGCACGCGCGTCTAGCACCAGGGAATCTGCAAATAAATTCAAATAATTTTGCCCTCCCACCCGCCCTGTTCTGTATAGGGAAGAAGGGAGGAAATTTTGACGAAATAATTTTAGAAATTTATTAGTACTTTACCGCCAATTGGTCACTTGTAGAGTGACAAGGAACAAAAATAACCATCCATCTTGCGTAAATTACTACATTTTCGGTTTTCGGACTGTTATAGTTTATTAATTAAACTTTTATTATTCGGACTTATAGTTTATCAAACTATTTTAAATTATTAGTCTCATTGTCTTTTTAATTTTACAGTAAACGGATCCCCCCTTTACAGGGATCAGTACTGAGTGTCCTCTGACAAGCCTCTTAGGACTTCTCGATTCAAAATGTTCGGGATAAGGACACCGGTCCCAAAAAAGACCAAGGCTGGGGATGATAGCTCGGATGCGGGGATGTCTCATTCTGTACAGGCGGGTCCATCAGTGAGACGCAGTATTGGGGAGTGGGAGGCGGATAGGTCTAAGACAGCACGGCCTCTCAAGACGCCAACCCCTCCGAAGAAGGCCCTAACGACATCTCCCCCCAAACTGAAGTCCAAGGCGGTACTCTCACAAGAGGCAAAGTCTGCTGGGCAGCAGCAGACTGTTGATGGCTCGCCGCCCAACTCGCAACCCACTCGGTACCTTAGCAGAACTTCGGAAGCGAAAGCCTGCCTCTCTAAGGCAAAAATCCAGCTGTTGAGCTCTCGAAACCTCAAGAAAGAGATAAAAGATGAGATCACTAAAGCGGTGGAGAGGCTGTACCAGCTGGTGAAAGAGGCAGAGGCCGAGAGGGGAACCGGTACCGAGTTGGAAGATCGTCCAAAGGACCCGACACCAAGCGCAGATGTTCCGACAGAGCTCGTGAAACAGCTCATGGGGAACCTCCAGCAGCACAACAAGGCACTGGAGGAATGCCAACAGCATACGCGGGCTCTGTCGGAGCAACTGAGAGAGTCGCCTCGCTTTGTCGCGGGCCAAGGGCCCTCTTTCGCGGAAAAGGCCGCAACCCCAAAGCAGCGCTTCCAAGAGCCTCTTCACTCGGTGATCGTGTCGTCGGTCAACGTTGAGGACACTGGGGAAGAGGTTCTTGAAAAACTCAGGACGGTGGTAGACGCTAGGAATGAGGGCACCAGGGTGGAGAGAGTGCGGAAAGTGAGAGACCAGAAGGTGGTAGTTGGCTTCAGGACCAGAGAGGAGCTGACCAGTGTGGCCGAGAGGATCAAGAAGGCCGGGAATTTGATGGTGGAAGAGGTGAAGAATAAGGATCCTCTCATCATCGCCAAGGACGTCCTCTCGTGCCACACGGACGAGGAGCTGCTGGAGGCTTTAAAGCGCCAAAACGGCCATCTGATTGGGGACGTGCCTGCGGATGACCTGAGGCTAAGGGTGAAGTACCGTCGCAGGACGAGGAATCCCCATATGTGCCACGTCATCTTGCAGGTATCGCCTGCTCTGTGGCAGAGGCTGACGCACGCGGGTCGAGTGCACATCGACTTGCAGCGGGTGCGTGTGCAAGATCAATCGCCGCTGATACAGTGCACTCGCTGTTTGCGCTTCGGCCATAGCCGAAAGATGTGCACGGAAACCGCAGACCTCTGTACGCACTGTGGGGACCCCCACATGAGGGTAGACTGCCCCTCAAGGATGGCTGCGGAACCACCAAAGTGCCATAACTGCGTGTCCGCCAGGATGAGCAAGACCGAGCACAACGCCTTCGACAGCGAGTGCCCAGTCCGCGTCAAGTGGGATGGACTGGCGCGGCTGTCGGTGGCGTACTGCTAAGGTGGTCCCTGGCGGGGGTGCCGAAATGGCCAATAGCAGACCTCACCAGTATCGCGTCGTACGGGCAAACCTCCAAAGGTGTCTGCTGGCCACGGCTGAGCTGATTTTAGAAGCCGGCCAAAGGGCGTTTGCAAAATGGGCACAATTCTACGGGAAACATAAAGAAATTTGGGAACAAACTTACATAAACAAAATAGAAATAGACAGGATACAAACAATAGAAGATCTGGACAATTTAACAGAAAAATACAAAGAGTCGATAGAGAAAGCATGCGGAAGGATCATGCCAACTGTTGAGGGAAGGAACCAGACAGGATTGCCTTGGTGGACCGAAAAGTTGGGGTTGACACGAATGAAGGAGGTCAAGAGACGGAAGCGGAAGACGTTTTATCCTGAGGATAAGACAGAGGATAGCAATGCGGACCACAGCAGGTTAGAGGAGTTGGTTAATAGAGTGAGCAAAAGCGAGAATGGTGAGACATTCGATCCTGTATTCACAACGGAGGAACCAAAGTGGGCCGCAAATAGTTTAAATCCTAGAAAAGCTTCGGGACTTGACAGAATTACCACAAAATTATGTACGGCGGTTGTTGCGGTGTTTTACCCACAGCAAATAATTGTTCCTGGCAGTCCAAAAGTCGTTAAAAATAATAAATTAAGCATAAAGAAAACGATATACTTTTTAAATATTATGAAAATATACAAAAAGTTATCGCCATAAAATAAAGAAATCAAATTAAAAATATCGCAAGTAAAATCAGTCATCAAAATACAGAAAAATTCATAAAACATTAGGTCATTTAAGTAAATTTTCGAAATAGTAGAGTCACTGTCTAAAGTAAATTAAAAAAGAAACATGTCTCAACAAGGGCTCTGATGACACATGTCAGAGGACACTAGCAGAGCAGGAGTGGGTTTTAGTCGGTTCGAGTCCGACACTACCTGGACTGTCTTACGGCAGTTCAGGTGTCCGTGGGGATTTCCCACTCCTGCCATTAAAAAAAAAAAAAAAAAAAAAAAAAAAAAAAAAAAAAAAAAAAAAAAAAAAACCTAACCTAACCTAACCTAACCTAACCGAACATCCAAATAGGACTCCGGTTGGGAAAAAGATCAAGGACGGGGAGGAGAGTTTGGGCACGGGTACAACACACATTTCACAGGCAGGGCCGTCAGTGAGGCGCAGTATTGGAGAGTGGGAGGCTGATAGGACAAGGGCAGCGCAGCCTCCCAAGACACCTACTCCTCCAAAAAAGGCCCCAACGATTTCCCCACCCAAACTCAAGTCCAAGACGGTGCTCTCGCAAGAGGCAAAGTGTGACGAGAAGAGACTGCTACATGGAACCGGAGAAGTCTCACCGGTCGATTCACAACCCACTCGTTACAATAACAGAACCTCGGAGGCAAAAGCCTGCCTCACAAAAGCTAAAATGCAGCTGGTGAGTTCTCGTAACCTGAAAAAGGAAATAAAGGACGAGATTTCCAAAGCGGTGGAGAGGCTCTACCAGCTGGTTAAAGAAGCTGAGGCAGAGAAAAGTTCCGGAAAAAATGGACAACAAAAGGAAGAGCTACAAAACGGAAGAGAAACAGAAATAGAAGTAGAAACAGAGACGACCAAGCTACAGAGAGAACTTATAGATAAGATTACAGATCACGGCAAACAGATAGAGAAGAACAGAATCGAAATGGAGCGCCTGAGAGAAGTAATGGAGCGGAAACAGACGGAGACACAAGTGACCTACGCGAGCGTAGCGGCCGGCCCTCCGAGGAGGCAACTCCCGGAGCAAGCGGCCGTGCACTCGGTAGTAATCACTTCTGCCGATGAGACCGAGTCAGGTGACCAAGTCATGGAAAAGATTAGAAAGGTGGTAAATGCGAAGGATGAGGGATTCCAAATAGACAGAATTCGTAAGGCTAGAGATCGGAAAATAATACTGGGATGTAAGACCAAGACTGAAGTAGATAAAGTGAGAGATAAAATCAGCAGAGAAGGAGCGAACCTGAGAGTAGAGGAGGTCAAAAATAAAGACCCTCTAATTATCATTAAGAATGTCAACACATACAACACCGAAGACGACATTCTAAAGGCGCTCCGCACTCAAAATAAAAACCTGATGAAAGATGTGAGGGAAGAAGACTATAGAGCCACAATTAGGTATAAAAAGAAGGCACGGAATCCACACCAACAACACGTGGTGCTCAGCGTGTCCCCACAAGTTTGGAGCATCTTGACAGCAGCAAATTGTGTCCATATTGACATTCAGAGGCTGAGGGCTGAGGACCAGTCGCCATTAGTCCAATGCTCAAGATGTCTAGGATATGGACACAGCAAGAAAACCTGCAATGAAGAGGAAGATAGATGTGCCCACTGCGGGGGCCCGCACCTCCGAACCGAATGTGCTGATTACCTCGCAGCGGAAGCACCAACCTGCAGGAACTGCCAGAAAGCAAAAATGGACCACGCAGAGCACAACGCTTTCAGCTCAGATTGCCCGGTCCGGAGAAGGTGGGAAACCCTAGCAAGGTCTACTATAGCTTATTGCTGAAGTCGATACGGGCAACAACGAGAACAGCGGAGTAACAGAGCCAGGAAGATACCAGTATCGCGCAATACAGGCCAACCTGCAAAGGTGCAAACAAGCAACAGACGAGCTGATGATGGAGGCGGTGAAGAGGAAGGTTGCGTTTGCATTGCTGCAGGAACCGTATACCGGCGCCAGCAGGAGAATGAAGACCTACCGAGGCGCCCGAATACTACAATGTGAAGGAAATACGGACAAAACCATCAAGTCCGCCATTGTTGTATTCGACGACAACATTGACATAACCCAGTGCCCAGTCCTGACCACAGAGAACATCACAGTGGCGCAATTGAGAACAGAGGCTTGGGAAGTTATTGTCGTCTCGGTTTACTTTGAGGGGGACGGGCAAATGGACTCGGATATAACACACATCCATAAAACGATGCATGAAGCCGGAAACAAGCGCGTGATACTGGGTGGGGACGTGAACGCCTGGAACATATGGTGGGGGAGTAGGGAAACGAATAGGAGAGGAGAGGAGCTGGCGGGGGCGCTGGACGAGTTGGGACTTCACATCTTAAACCAAGGGTCCCAACCCACATACGACTACCACAGAGGAGGCAGGCGATTCACAAGCTGCGTGGACATTACAGTCTGTACAGTGGATATGCTTGGAAAAATTGCAAACTGGAGGCTAGATGGAGACCTAACCGTGTCGGATCACAAGGCGGTGCTGTTCGAGGTTAATCTGGAAAGATCGAAAGGGATAGACATCAAAAGAACCACCAGAAAGTATAACACCAAAAAGGCAGATTGGTCAGAGTTCAAAAACTATATTATACAAAATTGGGAAAGAAGTAATGTAAACATAGAAGAAATAGCAAAAATAGAGACAGTAGAAGAATTAAATAATAAAATAGTAGAGTATACCAAAGTCATAGAAGAAGCATGTGAACAAAATATCCCTAAAATCAAACCTAAACAGAGAGCGATACTGCCTTGGTGGACAGAAGAATTGACACAAAAGAAGAGAGAGCTGAAAACGCTGAAAAGACGCATTGCAAATGCTGCACCAATACGTAGAGATAGGGTCGTACAAGCATATCTACAAGCGAAAGAAGAATACCTGCAGCTTGCTGAAAAGACCAGAACAACTAGCTGGAAAGAGTTCTGTGGAAAACAAGATAGAGAGAGTATGTGGGATGGGATATATAGGGTGATAGGCCGCACAACAACCAGGCAGGAAGACATCCCTCTAGTCCATAACGGCAGAGTCTTGGAAGGCGTGCAGTCAGCCAGGGCTCTGTCAGATACCTTCTACCCTGAAGATGAAGCTCAGGCGGACAGTGTAGCCCACAAGTTGATGAGGGAACAAGCAGAGAAAGTGAATGAGGGTGAAGATGGTGAGTCATCGGACCCCCCATTTACAGCGGAAGAACTCAAGTGGGCTGCAAATAGCTTCAACCCTAAGAAGGCTCCAGGTCTGGACGGACTTACAGCGGATATCTGCAGAGCGGCCATTGTCTGCGATCTGGAACTGTTCTTAGCGCTACTGAACAGGTGCCTAAGTCTTTCCCTCTTCCCCGCCGCATGGAAGGAAGCGGTGGTGGTGGTTCTGCGCAAACCCGGAAAAGACGACTACACCAAACCCAAGTCTTACCGGCCCATTGGGCTATTGCCGGTGTTGGGCAAAATTTGGGAGAAGATGTTGGTACGGCGAGTCAGGTGGCATACCATCGAATATATGAACGCTAGGCAGTACGGGTTCACACCGCAGCGCAGTACCGAAGACTCCCTCTATGACCTTATGAAACATATACGAACAAAGCTCAAAGAGCGTCAGTTAATTGTAGTAATATCGTTGGACATAGAGGGAGCCTTCGATAGTGCTTGGTGGCCCGCCATAAGATGCAGACTAGCAGAAACCAAATGCCCTAAAAACATACGTAGAGTTCTCGATAGTTACCTGACAAACCGAAGAGTACGGGTTAGGTATGCAGGAGCAGAATTTTCGAAGACTACCTCTAAAGGGTGTGTCCAGGGTTCCATAGGAGGACCCACTTTTTGGAATATGATTCTAAACCCGTTGCTAGACAATTTGGAAAGGAGAGGCGACTACTGTCAGGCGTTTGCTGATGACGTTGTTCTGGTTTTCTCTGGTGAGACCGCACTTGAAGTCCAGAGACAGGCAAATGCGGCCCTAGGGCATGTTCAGGAGTGGGGTGAAGTAAATAAGCTTAAATTTGCGCCTCAGAAAACAAAGGCAATGCTCATCACAAATAAGCTTAAGCACGACACTCCACTTCTGAGCATGGGGGGAGTCGATATAGCCATGTCAAAAGAAATCAAAATACTTGGGCTGACAATAGACAATAAGCTGACGTTTAACACTCACGTGGCAAACGTCTGCCGCAAGGCTTTGAATGTCTACAAGCAACTGGCGAAGGCAGCCAGAGTGGAGTGGGGGATCTCGCCAGAGATAACCAGAACAATATACGTCGCAGTAGTGGAGCCAATAATTATGTACGCAGCAAGTGCCTGGGCCCCGGCAGCGGAAAAAGTAGGGACGAGAAAACACCTGAACGAGGTTCAACGCGGGTTCGTACAGAAGATGGTCAAGTCGTACAGAACAACCTCACTCAACGCGGCATTGCTGCTCTCAGGGATGCTTCCATTAGATCTTAGGATCAAAGAAGCAGCCTCGCTTTATGAGATAAAGAAAGGACACTCCCTGAGAGTAGTTGGCGATAGGAGAGTGGAAAAACCAACACCATACACGCAAATACCACACCCAGCGACCCAAAAGGCCATCGAATTTAAATTGGTGGTGAACGGTGCAGAGCTGGCCCAGCAAGAGGAAGCTAGGTATAAAATTTATACAGATGGCAGCAAAATAGATGATAAAGTCGGTGCGGCGATATCCCTATGGGATGGTGCCGTAGAGACTAACACCAAAAAGCTCAAACTGGAGCAGTTCTGCACCGTCTACCAAGCGGAATTACTGGCGCTGGTGAAGGCTACCGAAATGGTGTTAGGAAGATCCGGTGAAAGCTTCAATATCTACAGCGACTCTAGATCGGCTCTTGAGGCGGTAACACACGGTGTTTCCCTCCATCCCCTGGTTGTTGCAATAAGGCAAAATATCCTGAAAATTGAGGAACAGGACAAAATAATTAAATTATTTTGGATAAAAGCGCACGTGGGGCTGGAGGGAAATGAGAGAGCCGACGAACTGGCAAAAGAGGCAGCAGTGAGATTGAAGACAAAGCCGGATTATGATAAATGCCCGGTATCCTTCATCAAGCGACAGATCCGCAAAGACACGCTAGAGGAGTGGCATCGTAGGTACGCAACAGGAACCACCGCGTCAACCACTAAAATATTCTTCCCGGACGCCCTTAAGGCGTACACATTAATAAAAAAGTTACCGCTCAGTCCCCTGTTGGTGCAGGTGTTAACGGGACATGGCGGGTTCTCCGAGTACTTGAACAGATTCAAGCGCAAGGAGAGTCCGGCGTGTCCCTGTGGAACAGGCAAAGACGAAAATGTAGAGCATTTGTTAGTGGAGTGCCCAATTTACGCTAATCTCAGGCTAAACCTCGAAATGAAATTAGACAGAAACCTACGAACTGACAATATTGCAGAAATAATAGGAAGTAAAAATCTAAGAGGTGACTTTATAGAGTTTTGCGAAGTCATTGCCAAAAAAGTGATAAAACAAAATAAAACGTAGCTCACATAGGTGTAACTATATTATATAATGTAAAATATAAAGATAGTTAACCAAAATAATGTAGTACAAATAAATATTGTAATGCACCATAGAGATAAGATTATGATAAGGTAAATGTATTAGAAATAAGTAATAGTAATAAGTGGAAGAGCAACAAAGTTGCAAAGAAAATGTAAAGCTCATAGAAATAAGTAAAAAAGCAACAATAAACTGTAATAAAAATATAGAAGACAAAAAAGTCAATAAAAGAGAAAATGCCTAGATAGAGATAGTAAAATTGGGAAATAAAATGTATATCGAATAAGAAGTAATATAAGGTAGAGCAACATAGATTGCAATAAAAATGTAAGAATAGTAGAATAGTAAAACACCTAGAATGTAGAGATAGTAATATAAGGTAGAGCAACGTAGCTTGCAATAAAAATGTAAGGAATAGTATAGTCAAAATCCTAGTATGTAGAGATAGTATAAGGAAAGGGCTCGTATAGAACCTGCAGTAGAATAAAATTAAGATAGAGCATAAACACTGGTTTTTCCATGCCAGTGGTCACCAGAATTTAAAAAAAAAAAAAAAAAAAAAAAAAAAAAAAAAAAAAACCGTAAACCGCGTGGCACGTGGACGGAGTTCCCGAGGGTTGCGAAGGAATCAGCGGGATAATACCGAAAGAGACACAGACGAGGAGCCGGGTGACTACGTGACATTGAAGAAAATCTTCACAGAACACCTACAAATAAAGGTCAAAAGTTTTTGAAATTTTCAAAATTAATTATTACGGAATTTAGAGCGACGACATATATTTTTTATGGACTTTAAAAATCAGACATAACCATATCTGTGTACATTTTAAAATTTGGTTTTATTGAGCTTATAGTTTTAAAGTTATTTAACTTTGAAGTTTTAGAAATTTTGGGGGTTGTTTATTTCAACCCCAAAAAAGTTGAAAAAATTAATTTTAATTAACTCGGTGCCGATATTATTGGAATTGTATAGTGGTGTCAACCTTACCCCCTTATTTAATGTTAGAATCATGTTTTTATAATAACGGATCTGGCATACATCTTTTGAAATACGCAAATATACCCCCTCAGGGTTAGATAAAAATCCGTAAGTAGTATCTTGTGAAAGGGAAAATTGTCCTCTATCCAACGATACCTATTAAATCCATCCGAAATAAAAACTCACTTAGATATTAACATAAATGTAATGTAAACAAAGTTAAAATACCGAGGACGACAGACAATAAACATCCCCCAGGAACGAAATCTATTAATAAAATCAGCTCGAAAAATTACAATATACTTAGCAGGCTATGACCCAAAATATTACGTATATAGCACAATTTTAGATCAGATCGTTGTAATAAATAATAGTAATTTTTGCCTAGTTAACCTCTCTCTAAGAACATTTTGGTAGAGTTAGGGGATGAAAGGGGAAGATTTCGACTAGTGAGTTTTGAGAGGACTTACGAACCTACCACACTAATACCACAGTGGTTTTTCGGATTTTTCGGCGCAGGGGAACACTTAATACCACCTTTTTGCGGCTGTGAAACTGCAACCCTAATCTTTGCAGCCACCCCACACGCAAACCCCTTAGCCGAAGAGTCTGAAATAAAGGTGAAAAGAACGGGGAACTCTTCCTCTTTCCGTCGATACCACCAGACCCCACGCGTCATAACACGGAGACGAGTTACATCCCATCAAAGAAAAGAGTACCTCGGTAACAACTGCAAGGTTAACTTGGCAGGTCATTTTATTCACTCGCCGGGAATCGGACCAGAGACCTCAAAAATCCTAAAAACGCTCATAACTCGAAAACGGAGAAAGATAGCCCATTTTTGACACCAGCCTGCATATCCTATACGTAGTATAGTATATGCTGCAACACTCCCCGGGCCACCCTTAATCGATCCCCCCCCCCCTCTTTTTTATCTTCTCTCAATTATTCTGTCGAGCCCCCGTCCTCCCCTTCCTTGTCCACAATACCTTGTGGGTTATTATCATCTAAAATACGTGTTTATTAGAACTCTCCAAGTAAATCCCCCCCCCAAACCATCTCCAACCCCCCCCCCCCCCCATAAGCCATTCCCAATCCCCTCTAACCCCACTCCACTATCCAGATTTATTATACTATTGTTCTATTAAATTAGAATTAAAATCATTTTAATATCAAAACCAGTGTCTTGAATAGACCCCCGCAAATATCTCGAAAACGGCCTGGAATATCAAAAATCTAAGTAAATTTCCCCCCCCCGTTTACCCCCTCCCGGCTGGAACCTATATTCAGATAAGCCCCTTAGACCCCCTATTTTGACCCCCTACTCTTGACCCCAGTACTAAGTACCAGCATAATTTATTAATACATAATATCTATAGCCCTCTCATATTATACCACTGTATGACCCCGTGTGACCCCGAGATCCCCCCCTTTCCCCTCTGGGATTACCTTAGCCCCCCGGACCTTAACTTCGGAACCAGACGTCGTAGACCGATCGAGTTTGGGGTCTCTGGAATCGGGAGGCAAAGACCTATCTTCTGGCTCCAACAGAACTCCTCTCCCCCCCCTCCTTTTCAAGATAGTTAAATACACTCGCGTGTTTGTGTATTGCTCACTTTTATTGTTTCCTGTTTGGTGTGGGAGTGTGGTGTAAACGGTCACGTGTTAAAGAATAATCTGACATACAATAAACATAGCTAGGGTACTTAAGTAATTAAGACTAAAGGTCCGTGACCTAGTTTTAGTGAGCGTGAGTGAGTTTTAGTGAGTAGTATAAAGGTTATTTTAGTTTTATTGAGCTATTATAATTAGATTAAGACGATCGACAATTGACCAATTATAACTAGGTCTCAAAACAGAGATTTTTAACAATAACTTTGCATCCAGGTGACGCATTGAGGCTACATTTAACTTGATCTCTATTAGGTTTCGCCCTTCTGTCGGACTAATACAAATTGACAAAAACGCGAAAACATTTCCGTTTCTTAATAATTTGCTTGACTGATTCACTCTGGTGTGCCTTCCGCGAACCCAAGTCTTGTTTGGTGGTCGTAAGTCAGGGTTTTTTATAGTTTTCGTTCGAAAACACCCTCTTGACTAAAACTCAACTTGGATACAGCTGCGAAACGACTCTGTAGGGTTGTTGTGTTGTTTATTGTTTTATTATTTTTAATCATCTCGATTATTTATTATTTTTTGGGATATTTTGTGCCTATCCCCCCTTTACAGGGATACGGAAACAATCCTAGTGCCCTCTGATCGATGAATTTGACATTCACGCAAACCACCGCCATGTACCGCACACCAGCCAAGAAGGACGCGAGCTCACCGAGCTCAAAAGGCTCGCCGCGTTCTACGGAGACGGCTGAGCCCTCACTTCCCTGTGTGAGGCGAAGCATCGGGGACTGGGAGGCTGGGAAAGCCAAGCCCCAGGCCAAGTCACCGGTCAACTCAAAGAGTGACGCCACACCAGGAACTGCTCTGGGAAATACCAGCAATCTAGAGATGCGCCGCGTTCCAGCAGATGACGCAATACCAGCAAAGAGGGCTGAGTCTGGTTACCCCAACATCACCGCGGAGGCTAGAGCTTGCCTGAATAAGGCGAAACTCCACCTTAACAACTCGCGCAACTTGAAAGCGGAAATAAAAAAGGAGGTTACAACGGCAATAGACCGACTGTACCAACTGGTAAAAGAGGCAGATAAAGGAAAAGATGGTCAGAATCAACGGAGGGGAACGGAGGGTCAAAAGGACAGGGAAAGCGGGAATGACCTGGAAAGTATCACTTGGTTGCGCTCCGCACTAGAAGAGCAAACTCGAATAGTGAAGGAGGGCAACCAAATGATCAAAGAGCTGCAGGTGGCAATGCAGGAACAAAGGGAGGCACAAGACATACGTGACAGAGAACGAAACAATGACAAAGATATCCTGAAGGAGATTCGAGCGCTCGAAGAGACCACCCAAGAAATGGGAAGAATGGTCTCTGAGATTAAAGGGAGAGCTCCTACTTACGCGGAAACCTTGACCGCACCCCAAAACACCTGGGGTCAGAAACCGAAACACTCTGTCATTGTGTCGTCCGATGTCATAATGGACACCAGTACAGAAGTAGTGGGAAGAGTCAAACAGGCACTGGACGCCAAAAAGAGTGGCTTGCAGATCGAGAGGGTCCGAAAAGTCAAGGACAAGAGGGTTATCCTGAGCTTTAATAGCAAAGAAGAGATGGCAAAAAGTACAGCCCAACTCAAAAAGGATAAAAACCTTAAAGTGGAAGAAGCAAAAAACCGAAACCCACTCGTAATAATCAAGGACCTTTTGTCCTATAACAGTGACGAG
The DNA here is from genome assembly GCA_947386135.1 of Melanchra persicariae. Classification (NCBI taxonomy): domain Eukaryota; kingdom Metazoa; phylum Arthropoda; class Insecta; order Lepidoptera; family Noctuidae; genus Melanchra; species Melanchra persicariae. Next base: position 50,132 of record OX376651.1, read on the forward strand.
GATATCTTGACTGCCATAAAGGTCCAAAACGCCCGCCTGCTGGAAGATCTGACGGCCGAGGAAGCGACTGCCACTGTGAAGTACCGGAGGAGGGCACGGAACTCGCTAGAGAGCCATGTCGTCCTACAGGTGACACCGAAGTTGTGGCAGAGACTTACTGCGGCTGGCAGAATCTACATTGACCTGCAATGCGTCAGAGTCCAAGACCAAACACCCCTTATACAGTGCACAAAGTGCTTGGCGTATGGACATGGCCGAAAGCTGTGTACGGAGCCTGTGGATCTGTGCAATTATTGCGGAGGGCCACATCTCAAGGCCGAATGTGCTGGACTGGCAACGGGAGAAAAGCCGACGTGCAAGAACTGTGCCAAAGAAAAGCACGATGATACTGACCACACGGTATACAGTCAAGAATGCCCGGTGCGTAGGAAATGGGATGCATTAGCGCGGGCCGCAATAGCATATTGCTAAGGTGGTCCCGGGGGTTACTGGAACGGCAGCTGCTCAGGTATACGTCGTGGCACAAGCTAACCTGCAACGCAAACAACTGGCAACCAACGAGCTTATGCTCGAAGCTACAAAGCGTAAAATAGCCATCGCACTGGTCCAGGAGCCGTATGTGGGAAGCATAAAGGCGATGAAGTCGTACGGGGGGGCTAGAGTCTACCAGAATTCGGATGGCAGTGGGGGCACTGTAAAGGCGGCGATAGTCGTGTTCAACCATGAGATTGACGTCATACAGTGCCCTAAATTTACCACCAACAACATCGTGGTGGTGAAGCTGCGGACGAACGCGTGGGAGATGCTGGCCGTCTCGTACTACTTTGAGCCTGACCAACCAATTGGACCATATCTGGACCATTTAACAGCTGTGGTGAAAGGACTAGAGCCCACGAAAGCCATAATTGGAGGGGATGCCAATGCCAAAAGCGTGTGGTGGGGGAGCAGTGCCGTCGACGATAGAGGCGACGAACTAGTGGGAATGATCGGGGAACTAAATCTTCAGGTACTCAATTGTGGGAACAAACCCACTTTCGATACCATCAGAGGAGGACGTAGATTAACAAGCCATGTTGACGTGACTCTGTGCACAGAGGACTTGCTCGACCTGGTGGAAGAATGGACGGTAGCCGAAGACTTAACGAACTCGGACCATAATGGCATAATAATAAAAATTAAATTACAAAAAGGGAAAGGTACTGAAATTAAAAGAACGACAAGAAAATACAATACAAAAAAAGCTAATTGGGAACTATTTTATGAAAAAATGGACCAATTAAAAATAGAAAATAGAATTAATAAAATACAGGTAGAACAGATAAATAACCAGGAACATTTAGATAACGTAATTGAAAAATACACAGAAATAATAACAAAAGCATGTAATGAAGCAATAGCAAAGAAAAAAGAAAACCAAATACTTACCATGCCGTGGTGGTCTGAAGAACTCGAAATAATGAAGCGCCATGTCGCCACCAGGAAGAGAAGAATCCGATGTGCTGCGCCGTCGCGTAGAGAAGGGGTAGTCGCGTTGTACCTGAAAGAGAAAGAAAAATATGAATTAGAGGTTAAGAAACGCTCCACAGAAAGTTGGAAAGATTTTTGTGAAAAACAAAACAGGGAGGGGGTTTGGGAGGGAATTTATAGGGTTATAAAGAACACTGCCAAAAGGCAAGAAGATCTGCCATTGGTATGGAACGGGAAGGAAGCAGGGCAGGAAGGATCTGCGAGATTACTGGCAGAAACATTCTACCCGGAGGACGCAGAAGAGGAGGATACCTCAGACCATCGTCGGATCAGGGCTCTTGCAGACCGAGCAAACGACTGGAGCCATGATGAGATCCATGACCCGGAGTTTACGACGGAGGAGCTCAGGTTCGCGACGGAGAGCTTCAATCCGAAGAAGGCACCCGGGGTAGACGGCTTTACTGCCGACATCTGCCAGCGTGTAATATCGCAAGACGTGGAACTGCACCTGGCCATATTTAATAAGTGCTGGCAAATGACGCACTTCCCCACAGCGTGGAAAGAGGCCACTGTGGTGGTGCTGAGGAAACCAGGGAAGGACAATTATACCAGTCCCAAGTCCTATAGGCCAATTGGACTGCTACCGGTGATGGGTAAAATACTGGAGAAAATGATGGTAAGAAGGCTGGTTTGGTACTTGGTGCCCAAAATAAGTCCCCGCCAGTATGGCTTTATGCCCCAGCGTAGCACGGAAGACGCCCTCTATGACCTGATTGCCCATGTGAGAGGCAAACTCGAAGAGAGGAAACTGATCACGATGGTCTCTCTGGACATAGAGGGAGCCTTTGACGGTGCGTGGTGGCCAGCCATAAAGGTCAGACTGGCAGAGGAGAAGTGCCCTGCCAATCTCAGGAGGATGATAGCCAGCTACCTAAGCGATCGCAAGGTCCGGGTAAGGTATGCTGGCCATGAGTACGCAAAAAGTACAAATAAAGGGTGTGTCCAAGGATCAATAGGCGGTCCCATTCTATGGAATCTCGTGTTGAACCCATTGCTGGAGAGTCTCACACAGCGAGGCGTCTATTGCCAGGCTTTCGCGGATGATGTGGTGCTCGTGTTTTCGGGGGAGACAGCCCTGGAAATCCAAGGACAGGCCAATGCCGCCCTTGAACATGTTCGGAGGTGGGGTGTCATGAATAAGCTCAGGTTCGCGCCACATAAAACTTGCGCCATGGTAGTCACCAGAAAGCTTAGATATGACACGCCACACCTAACCATGGGGGGGATCGACATTGGAATGTCCTCGGAAATGAAAATCCTAGGGCTCACAGTGGACGCCAAGTTGACGTTTAATAGCCATACGGCTAACGTTTGTAAAAAGGCACTTGGAGTCTACAATCAGTTGTCGAGAGCTGCTAAAGTGAGCTGGGGTCTCCACCCGGAAATAGTCCGTACCATTTACACCGCTACGGTAGAGCCCATCATAACGTACGCGGCTGGCGCCTGGTCCTCAGCGTCAAAAAAGTTGGGTGTTCAACGCCACCTAAATGCTGTCCAGAGGGGTTTTGCCCAAAAACTGTGCAGAGCGTATCGCACGGTCTCTCTGCATTCAGCGCTGGCACTGGCCGGAATATTGCCACTTGACCTCCGCATACAAGAGGCAGCCGCCCTGTATCAGGCGAGGAGAGGGGTGTCCCGGCCGGAGCTGGTGGACAGAGAGGTCGAGTGTAGAGCGGAATACTCCTCTAAACCTCACCCGGGGAAGCATACCGCGATTGGGATCGTGAGCCTGGTTGACCAGGAACAAGTGGATAGCCACAACAATCAGGCAATTCGGATATTCACTGATGGCAGCCGGATTGAGGATAAGGTTGGAGCAGCGCTAACCCTATGGGATAGTGCAGCTGAGGTCAAGGCAATCAAACTCAAGCTGGCCCCATATTGTACGGTATACCAGGCGGAACTCCTCGCGATATGCAGAGCCACTGAGGTTATCCGGCAAAGAAGCGAAGCAAGCTACGGAGTTTATAGCGACTCCAGATCAGCCCTGGAGACTATCACGAACCCCAGTACTACGCACCCTCTGGCAGTAAGAACCCGCAAAAACCTAAGCGCCATTGAAAACCAGAACAAAGCTGTGTCTTTGTTCTGGATCAAGGCACATGCGGGACTTGCGGGAAACGAGAGGGCGGACGAACTGGCGAAGGACGCAGCTCTAAAAACAAAAACCAGACCCGATTATGACCTGTGCCCGGTTTCATTTATCAAACGACTAATCCGAAAGGGGTCGATTGATGAATGGAATCGAAGGTACGGATCAAGTGCAACAGCAAAAGTCACTAAATTATTTTTCCCCGATATAACTGGTTCCTATAAAGTGGTCCGACAGATGGTCCCAACCAACATAACCACCCAAGTGCTGACGGGGCACGGTGGGTTCTCGGAGTACCTGAATCGCTTCAGGTGCAAAGAGAACTCATCGTGCATCTGCCAGCCCGGGACACCCGAAACTGTGGAGCACATTTTAACCGAATGCCCCGTTCACGCCCTGAAGCGCTACGAAGTAGAGAGTAGATTGGATAGAAGAATCGTTGCCAAGAATTTTGAAGAGCTTATCTCGAACAAGAAAAGCAGAGAAATATTTGTAGAGTATTTTAGAGATGTTGCCAGAATCGTAATAAATAGAAATAAGTAGTATAAGAAATGTATGCTAAATATATATTATAATAGAATATATTAGACTAGCATTTAAGAAATATGTGGGTAAAACTAGAATTAGAACATTAAGGCAATAGACTACGTAGATAATAATGAAAGAAATAGGATAAGTAATTTTGTATTGTGTGTGACTAGAATAAGGATATGTATAGAATAAGCTAAGATAAGCTACTTATAAAAAGCACAACTATTAAATTGTAAAATTGTGAAAGTGAGAGAATCCTCAATAAAGAACCCCCGTACGTATATCCCATCCAAAATGTCAAAAAAGGTCTCTGATCATGTCAGAGGAGAAACACACAACGCCCTGTGATGACGGGTGTTTTCATATAAAAAAAAAAAAAAAAAAAAAAAAAAAACCTAACCTAACCTAACCTAACCTAACCTAACCTAACCGGTAATTTCTTGGGCGTCTGGACTGCGTTTTTGAAGCGGTTTTCTGTTCCAGAAAACTTTAATAGGCGTCCCCTAACTTATTGATGCAATATTTTTGACAAATCTGCAAGTGTTTTTAATTTGTGGTGGTTTTAATTTTGGCACCAACCCCTTTTTGACAAAATTCTTCATACAAACCTGGTTCTAACTACGGAACCCTTCATTAGATTTTCATTCTGTTTGCGGAATCGTGTTTTCGCCATACTAACCTTGGGTTCCCGGCGCTGTGCGCGAACTGACACCCTTCCCGGTCGCTGAAAACACGTTTTTTGCCCGAAAAAAGTGGTTTTTTGACCACCCTAAAAAATTTTCTTCATCCCTTATTCCTGAAAACGTCCCAGTTACCTGGCCCGCGCCGAGACGCTTCTCCTGACACCTCGCACGCGCGTCTAGCTCCAGGGAATCTGCAAATAAATTCAAATAAATTTGCCCTCCCACCCGCCCTATTCTATATAGAGAAGAAGGGAAGGAATTCTGACGAAATATTTTTATTTTGCTTCCAGGAAACTTCCTTGGCCCCTACAAATATTTTATATAATTTTTGGGCACGTATAGCTCCATATTCTGAGGCAGGGGAGCAAAAAACGTACAGGATTATTGACTTTTTTCTTTTACTTTTAAAAGCTTGAGGTGACAGATAGTTACTTTTTAACTATCTTTGATCTTCACACTGACACAGTACAGTTGCAGATCCCCCCTTTACAGGGATTTAGCATTCTTTCTTTTTGACCTTCATTTCAATAAAAAATTGACTACACCTTGACTGGACTAGGTACATCTTTAGTCACTAGTTTTTAATTATATATCTTATTTATAGTGAACTGATCCCCCCTATTCAGGGTTCAGCATTACTCGTTTTATTTTAAATAGTTGTCCTCTGACTTAATATGTTTCGCACACCGGCCAAAAAAGATTCGAGCTCTCAGGGCTCCTCGGGCTCGCCGCGGTCTGCTGAGAGGGCTGGCACCTCGCCTCTTAGCGTGAGGAGAAGTATTGGTGAGTGGGAGGCTGGCAGGGCAGAGCCCCAGGTTAAATCTTCGGCAAACGCAAAGCCAAATTCCACACCACCACCACCACCACCACTAACCACGAAAAAGTTGCCTAGCTCTGTAGAAACGCGTCGGGCTTCGGCGGATGCTGCTGCAACAGCCAGAAGACCCGAACAAAAATACCCGAACCTCACTGCGGAAGCGAGAGCTTGCCTAAATAAAGCAAAGCTTCATTTGGGCAACTCTCGCAACCTGAAAACCGAAATTAAGACGGAGGTGCTCGGGGCAATAAACCGGCTCTACGAAATTGTTAAGGAGTCGGAGAAAGGCAAATCTTCCGCAATTCCTTCAACCACTCCATTAACCGACCATACTGGCTTGCCCGCACCAATCGAGGTTAATGACCAACAAAAAGAGCTTCTGGTGCGGCTAGAGGAAAATAGTGCCCTATTGAAAGAACATATGTTAAAAATGGAAGGCCTCAAAGAGGAGCTGGTCACAAAAACCATCTCCAGTGTTGAGGAGAGAACTTACGCGTCTGTGGCGACGGCGCACACAAGCCGGACCGGGGTTCAGGCGCCGGGGCGAGCGACGCTGCACTCCGTGGTTGTCTCCTCAACACGGGAGATGGAAACAGGTGACGAAGTTTTGGAGCGGGTTCGAAAGGCAGTTGACGCAAAGGAAGGCTGGGTGCAGGTCGAAAGAGTGAGGAAGGCCAAGGACCGAAAGGTCATCATGGGGTGTCGGACAAAGGAGGAGAGGAAGAAGATTAAGGAGCGATTGGAAGCAGCAGGGGAGAGCCTCGTCGTCGAGGAAGTGGCCAACAGGGACCCGCTTCTGATTCTGAGGGACGTACTGCTGGTCCACAGCGACGAAGAAGTCTTGAAAGCCCTCAGGAATCAGAATCGGGAGCTCATCCACGGCCTCGAGGGCGAGGATCAAAGAATGAACATTAAGTTCCGTAGGCGGACACGCAACCCCCATTTGGGCCACATCGTGCTCAGTGTTTCTCCCACAATCTGGAGGAGAGCCATTGAGGGAGGGAAGCTCCGCATAGACCTCCAGATTGTGCGCGTCGAAGACCAGACGCCTCTGGTGCAGTGCACACGCTGCCTAGCATACGGTCACGGAAAGCGGTTCTGCAGAGACCCAGCTGACTTGTGCAGCCACTGTGGCGGTCTGCACCTCAGAGTGGACTACCCAGATAGGCAGCTTGGCGAAGCAGCGAAGTGTATAAACTGCACCAGAGCCAAGATCGGAAACACTGAGCACAGTGCCTTCAGCGCTGAGTGCCCCGTACGCCGCAAGTGGGATTCACTGGCTAGAGCTTCCATAGCATATTGCTAAGGTGGCCCCCGTAGTTACCCCCAAGTACCAAATGATCCAAGCCAACCTGCAACGCAGCCAACTCGCTACCAACGAACTCCTCATGGAAGCACAAACGCGCAAAGTGGCCGTGGCATTGCTCCAGGAGCCCTACGTGGGTCGGGTGCGACGGATGAAGGGCTACCGGGGCGTAAGAGTCTTCCAGAGCTCTGAGGGAGGAGAAGGGACTGTAAAGGCAGCAATAGCTGTCCTTGACCACGATTTGGACATACTACAGTACCCGCAACTCACCACAAACAACATCGTTGTTGTGGGAGTCCGAACCAGAGCCTGGACGATCACGCTGGTGTCCTTCTACTTCGAGCCCGACAAGCCCGTGGAGCCATACCTGGAGCATATGCAGCGCATAGAGAGAGAGATTGGCTCTAGCAGGTTGGTCATCGGAGGAGACGCGAATGCGAAGAGCACTTGGTGGGGTGGCGATCGCGAGGATGCTAGAGGGGAGCAGATGTGTGGAGCGTTGGGGGAGTGGGGATTGCACGTCCTCAACAGGGGAGACACCCCGACTTTTGACACAATAAGGGGAGGTATCAGGTACAGCAGCCACGTGGACGTGACGGCGTGTTCGGAGGATATGCTGGACCTGGTAGACGGCTGGCAAATAGAGGAGGGTCTCACGAGTTCCGACCACAATGGCATAACTTTTGGCATTAATCTGGTAAAATCGAAAGGCATTAGAATTGAACGCACGACTAGGAAATACAACACGAAGAAGGCTAATTGGAGACAGTTTCATGCGAAACTGTCTCAAATTATGCTAGATCAAAATTTAACTGTAAATGAGCTCACAAATATAAATAATATAGACAAATTAGAACAAACAATAAACACATACACACAAGCTATAATAAACACATCTACACTTACAATACCTACAAATAAGTCAAAAGAAATACTCACTATGCCGTGGTGGTCCCAGGAACTCGCGGAGATGAAGAGGCTGGTCGCTACCAGGAAACGCCGAATCAGGAACGCAGCACCGGTCCGGAGAGCGATGGTCGTCAGTCTGTACCTGGAAGAGAAGGGAAAATATGAGACAGCTGTAAAAAGAGCAATAGAGGAAAGCTGGAAGGGGTTCTGCGGTAAGCAGACCAGAGAGGGGGTCTGGGAAGGGATCTACCGAGTGATGGGGAGAACTTCCAAAAGAGAGGAGGATCTGCCGCTGCAGTTTGAAGGTGAGACCCTGGACGCGAGGGGCTCGGTGAGGCTGTTGGCCGAGACCTTCTACCCCGAGGACCGAGAGGAGGACGACGACATGGACCATCGTCGAACCAGAGCACTGGCAGCGATGGTAAACGAGTGGAGTCATGATGAACGGCATGACCCACCGTTTACCCAAAGCGAGCTTGACAGGTCCGTGTCGTCGTTTAACCCGAAAAAGGCCCCGGGAGCCGACGGCCTCACGGCTGACATTTGCTCCCAGGCCATAAAGTGTGACCCCAATTTCTTCCTGTCACTGTTGAACAAATGCCTGGCGTACCACCACTTCCCGAAGACCTGGAAGGAAGCGACGGTGGTTGTACTCAGAAAGCCGGGCAAAGACTCGTACACCGTACCCAAGTCCTACAGGCCGATTGGGCTCTTGCCTGTCTTAGGGAAAGTGTACGAGAAGATGCTGGTTGCTCGTCTCAAATTCTACCTTCTGCCAAGGATTAGTACTCGCCAATACGGCTTTATGCGCCAAAAAAGCACTGAGGACTCCCTCTATACACTGGTGCAGCATATACGAACAAAGCTGGCACAAAAGAAAATTGTCGCGCTCGTGTCGCTAGATATAGAGGGAGCCTTCGACAATGCATGGTGGCCCGTTATAAAGTTACGTTTGGCTGAGGAAAAGTGTCCTGTAAATTTGAGACGGGTAGTCAGCAGCTATCTCAGTGGCAGGGAGGTCGTCGTGAGATACGCTGGCGAGGAGAGCAGAAGGTCAACCAGCAAAGGATGCGTCCAGGGGTCGATTGGGGGTCCAATGTTTTGGAATCTGCTGCTAGACCCGCTGCTGAGGCAACTGGAAGGCAGGGGTTTCTACTGCCAGGCGTTCGCCGACGACGTCGTGATGGTGTTCGACGGTGTAACGGCAGTGGAAATCGAGGGGCAAGCCAATGCCGCTCTCGAACATGTTCGAGCGTGGGGTGTCAAAAACAAGCTAAAATTCGCACCGCACAAAACCTGTGCGATGGTCTTAACGCGGAAGCTCAAATACGACACACCACGCTTGAGCATGGGAGGGGTCGACATTGGAATGTCCCAAGATGTCAAGATATTGGGCCTCACAATCGACGAAAAGCTTACCTTCAACAAACACATAGCTATCGTTTGTAAGAAGGCGATAGCTATGTACAAGCAGCTGGCCAGGGCAGCTCGAGTTAGTTGGGGTCTGCACCCCGAAGTGATCCGGACCATCTATACCGCAGCAGTGGAGCCGACTGTACTGTACGCCGCAAGCGCATGGGCACCAGCTGCCAAAAAACTAGGGGTAATAAAACAGCTGAATGTGGTGCAGAGAGGGTTTGCCCAGAAGCTGTGTAGAGCCTACCGCACGGTCTCCCTAAACTCTGCACTGGTGCTGGCTGGGATACTCCCTCTTGACATTCGGATAAGGGAAGTTGCTTCACTTTACGAAGCCAAGAGGGGCGTGTCCCAGCCCGTACTGGGAGACAGGGAGATTGAGCGGATGGCTCCGGCTTTGGGGGCCCCGCACCCCGCAGACTCTGGCTACCGAACTGCAGAGAGGTCTGCCTCTCTGCAGTTCGGCAGCCTGATAGACGAGGAACAATACAATAGCCATAGCGATTTTGTTGTGCGCATTTTCACCGACGGCAGTAAGATTGAGGGCAAGGTCGGAGCGGCGCTATCCTTGTGGCATGGTGCCACCGAAACAAGGGCCCTCAAACTTACTTTGCCGTCGTACTGCACCGTCTATCAGGCCGAACTATTGGCCCTGCAAAGAGCGGCAGCGGAGGCTCTCAAAAGCAGGGAAAGCACGTTCGGCATCTTCAGCGACTCCATGGCGGCTCTCCAGACAGTTACCAACGTCGGTGCCCCCCATCCTCTAGCTGTGGAATCCAGGGACACCTTAAGACGCTGCAAGCTCCAGAACAAGAGTGTCTCCTTGTTCTGGATCAAAGCTCACGCAGGATTGGAGGGCAACGAGCGAGCGGACCAGCTCGCGAAGGAAGCCGCCCTGGGGTCGAAGAAGAGGCCGGACTACGATCTGTGCCCCGTTTCATTCGTCAAACGGCAGATCCGTATGGGGTCGCTTGACGAATGGAACGGGAGATATAAGTCGGGGGCAACAGCTTCTGGAACAAAGCTGTTCTTCCCTGATGCGGTCGCGGCGTATGGTATAGTACGCAAAATGGAACTGACAAGCGTGGTCACGCAAATCCTCACGGGGCACGGTGGATTCTCTTCATACCTGAAACGCTTCAAGTGTAAAGAGAATTCATCGTGCGCCTGTGACCCCGGAACAGACGAGACGGTTGTCCATGTTCTGCTCGAGTGCCCAATAACAGCGAGAGCGCGGTATGAGGCGGAGCAAGAACTGGACACTGAGTTGACGGCCGCAAACTTACCAATTTTAATAAGAGGTCGAAAAAGAAAAATATTACTGGAATACTGTACGAAAATAGGAATAGTGCTAATAAATAGAAATAGGACAGCTTAGTAAGTAGGATACTTAATTATATATTGGGTATATAAGATAAGTACCTAAACATATAAGAGAAAAAAAAAAAAAAAAAAAAAAAAAAAAAAAATCTTGATTACGCAATAATGTAGTGTAAGTTTTCCCCGCTTTTGTTTAAGTGGAATAGTAGTAGGCTTAAAGAAGGTTGATATATTATACGTAGTTATTCTCACTCTTAGTCATAGCCTTCAATATAATACAGAAGAGTTATAAACAAAAATCGCTAATAATGGGCTCTGATAATGTCAGAGGACAACAAGCGTGGCAGGAGTGGGTTTTAGCCGGTAAGAGTCCGGCACTGCCCCGATCGTCTCACAGTGTGAGGCTGTTGGGGCGTCCATGAGGATTTCCCACTCCTGCCAAAACAAAAAAAAAAAAAAAAAAAAAAAAAACCTAACCTAACCTTTTTTTTTTTTTTTTTTTTTTTTTGTTTGCGCTGGGAAAAAATGCATTACGCATACCCTCCCATTGGGGGAATGGGAGGGGTATGTGGGACTCCCCGGGCCAAGGCCCGGTATACCCACTAAAACAACCCAGCGGCATTCCCGCATCGTCTGAGTGGAGGGGGACTGGGAGATCGGCATAGCCTTTACGTCCAGTCCCTCTCCGACGTACGCCCGCCTACACGGCGGGCCCTACACGCCCTCCCCGTGAGGAGGGAGGGCCGGGAATGACCGGCGGAGGTGGTGGTGTAGAGTGCAATGCGGGCGGAGGCGCCCCCGCGCCTGTCGCCCGCCTATCACCACCATGAGGAGGGAGAAGACGGCGTCTTCTCCGACCTCTTCTCCGCCTTCGGAGCGGCGCTGCGAGAGGGTCGTCCTCACGCGCGCGCTCCGCCGCCTCCTTTTGCGAGATGACGTCCTCGCAAAAGGAGGCGACCGCTGCCCAGGACCCCTCACTCTCCAGCATAGAGTTGACCACGCTGGGAAGTGAGAGGTCCTGTCCGATCTCCGCAGTCAGAATGCGGCGCGGCTCAGACCAGGCCGGGCACGCTTCGAGCGTGTGCTGTGCCGTGTCCTCCGCCGCGCCGCAGTCGTGGCACGCCGGAGTCTCCTCCCTCCCGATCCGGTGCAGGTGCGTGCCGAAACAGCCGTGGCCTGACAGCACCTGCACCAGACGGAATGAGAGGAAACCGTGGGGCCGCTCGAGCCAGTCCCGCAGGACTGGGCCGAGCGCGTCCAGGGTTCGGCGGCCAAAAGTGGCGGAGGCGAGGTCCTGCGTCCAATGGACGATGATGGCGTCCCTCGCCTCCCGCCGCACGGCCTCCCGCTCTTCCGCGACGGGGCGCTCCCCGAGGGCTTTCCGCCGCGCCGTCCATTCGTACACTCTGGCGAGCACCCACGCCTCCAACTCCCAGGGAGGGGTGCCAGCCAGAGCGCACGCCGCCGAAAAGCCCACCGAGCGGTAGGCCCTCGCCACCCGCAGTGCAATGGCCCTTTGGGGCCGGCGCATCGTAGTCGCGTTCTCCCTCCTATGCAAGGAGTCTGCCCAGATGGGGGCCCCGTACAAGGCCATGCTTCGCAAGATGCCGGCATATAAGCGCCGGCATCGCGCACTGGGCCCTCCCAGGTTTGGGAGGAGCCAGGAGAGGGCGTCCGCAGCCCTCAGCAGGCGCGTCGACAGCCCGCTGAAATGTGGGCCGAAGCGCCACCTGCTGTCCAGCACTAGACCCAGATATTTGATCTGGGTCTGGACGCCTACCCTGGCGCCCTCCACGACAATGTGAGCGTCAGGAGGGCAGCGCTGCCGAGGCCCGTGAAAGAACACGGCCTCGGTCTTATTCAGCGCCACCTTCAACCCCAGGCGGCGGATCCTCCCTGCCACCAATGACCCGCCGGCCGATGCCAGACAGGCCGCCTCCCCGAAGTTCCTCCCCCGGGCAGTGAGGAGAGTGTCATCCGCGTAGCAGATGACACTCGTGCCCTGGAGGAGGGCTCCCCGCAGCAGCCAATCAAAGCCGATGTTCCACAGGGGGGGTCCTAAGACTGACCCCTGCGGAACACCAGACTCCGCGCCATATCGCCGCAACCTGGCCAGTTTGTCGACAAGGAGGACCTCTCGATCCTCCAAGTAGCTGGCCAGGAGTCTCCGCAAGTATTGGGGCACTCCGTGATATCGGAGTGCCTCCAGTATGGTCGAGTGGGGCACGGAGTTGAAGGCGTTGGCTATGTCGAATGACACCGCCAGCACTCCGTCCCCCGCCTCGACCGCCCCCTTCACCTGGCCCTTGAGTAGGGCCAGCGCGTCGATGGTCGAACGCCCTTGTCGAAACCCGAACTGGGCGTCCGATAGGTCCGGCCCTACCCTCCGCAGGTGGCCATTCAGCCGGGAGGCAATGATCCCCTCGAACAATTTACCGACCTCATCGAGCAGAACGATGGGCCGGTATGCCGAGGGGGAATCCGCCGGGCGTCCCTCCTTTCGGAGGAGGCATAGCTGCCCCTCCTTCCACAGTTTCGGGAACCTCCCAGCCGTAAGGCACGCGCTGAAGAGGTCCCGAAATCTGTCCTCCATTTGAGCGGCAGCTATGGCCACCACTCGAGCAGGGACGCCGTCCGGCCCAGGGGCCGTCTTCTTGGCTCGGAGGCTGAGAACCCCCGCGTAAAACTCACCTGCCGTCACCGGGGGTACCTCCTCCTCCGGCGGTGAAGCCGCCTCCTGCGGGGGGTCCATCGTTGGTGGGGTGAAGTCGGTCCTGCGCGGAAACAGGGACCGGACCACCCCATCCAGCAACGCTGGCTCGAGGGTCTCTGTCAGAGGGGGACCATGGGGCCGCAGTTGGTTCCGCGCCGCCCTGTACGGTCTCCCATACGGGTCTCTGTCGAGACCCTCCAGCATCTCGGCCCTCGCCGAGTCCTTGGCAGCGCCCATAGCCGACTTGAGGACCGTCTGAGCCTCTCTGTAAGAGACGTAGAGGCGGTCCTCGTCTGCTTGACTACGGACGCTGCGCCGTCGGCTCCGCGTGTAGGCCCTTCTGGCCGCCACGCAGGTGGCCCGGAGCCCCGCAAGTTCCTCCGACCACCAATAGACGGCGCGACGGGGAGGCGGGCGACGGGACCGAGGCATGCTGGAGTTGCACACCTCGGTCAAGGATCTCCTGAGGCGGACCGCTGCGGCGTCAACGTCCGGGACGTCCTCGACAGGGGGGGGAGACAGCCAGTCCTGGAGGAAGGCCGCCTCCTTGGCTGCCTCCCGGTCCAGGCGAGTTAGAGCCCACCGTGGGAAGGGAGACCTGCCAGAGCGGGCCATCTCCCCCCGGGGGCCCTGGGTGGAGATGTCGAACCGCACATATCGGTGGTCCGACAGGGTCTCCACCGTCTCCACCCGCCAGTTCACGATGCGTGCGGCCAGCACGGGGGTGGCAAACGAGACGTCCACCACCGACCCTCCGTGTTGCCGCACACATGTGTGGACCGCCCCCCTGTTGAGGAGGGACACACCGCATGACGCCGCCCAGAACTCGACGGCGCGTCCCCGGACGTTGCACGAGGCAGCCGGGTTGCCCCAGGCCACCGACTTGGCGTTCAGGTCGCCCAACACCACGACCTGGCGCGGCGCCGCCCTCCCTACGACAGCAGTGAGGACTTCCAGAAAATCCTCAAAGTCCGAGAGAGGGCGGTTTGGGGAGAAATAGACCCCAACTAGGGCCACACCTCCCCACGCGGCGGCCACGTATCCCGGTCCTCTCTCTAAGAGCGAGAGGGGAGGGGAGTCTGTGGAAGACCGCGTCACAATTGCCACCAGGCCGTCCCGATCGCCCAGCCAATTGCCAGGGACCGAGTAGGGCTCGGCGACCACCGCCAAGTCCACCAACCACTCAGACATGGTCTGCATCAGCAGGTCTTGGGCTGTTCTGCAGTGGTTGGTGTTCGCCTGGAGGATGCGATGATCGACCCTATCCATCAATCGACATCGCACCCTCCTCCTCCGCCGCCACCGCCGTTCCTGCCTCGGGAACGACGGTGCTAGCAGCAGGCCCGACCGACGCCTGCGCTTTGCCCCTCTTAGGGGGAGGATTGCACATCCTCCCCCTCGTCACGTGGCCTGCCGGGCAGCCACTGGCGGCGCACACTGCGCAGTGCGGCGTGGCGGCCGTGCAGGAGGCGGCTTTGTGGCCCTCCTTGCCACAGCGGTAGCATGTCAGTGACCTATCGACCGCTGAAGGGCACAGGGCTCGGGTGTGCCCTATGCCGCAGCACCTGAAGCAGCGCAGGGGCTGGTTCTCTAGTGCTCGGACTGCACCCGAGCTGAATCCGACCAAGAGCCGTCCTTTTTCAAGGACGGCTTTGGCGGCGGCGACTGGGCACTCGAGACAGATAGTGCCCATGCCGCCGCGGCCGGGCCTGATGTCCCGAACCTAACCTAACCTAACCTAACCTTTTTTTTTTTTTTTTTTTTTTTTTTTTTTTACGGGGGGAAATCCTCATGGATGTCCTCCGCCCTGGGGCGGGCGGAGGGGTCTGTCAGACTCTTACTGACTAAAACCACCCCGGTGTTCCATCTTCCACCTACGCCGGGGATCGCGGGAACGTATGCGACTTCCGTAATCCCCGGCTGGTGCCGGCCCGCCTCTGCGGGCCACATCTCGTAAGCGGGGAGAGTGAGGTGTTTAACTCCCCCCGCGACGTCAGAGGGGCGCACGGGAACACCACGCGCCGCCACCTCGGGTCCGGATGAATGGGGGGCAACGGACATCCCCAAGTCCGCCGCCCCTGGACCCAGTTAGGGGGGCAGAAGGAGGGCAGCGTATGCCCTCCTCCGACGCCCGGTGCGCCTGCTGCGGGCCGGGTGAGCACTCGACATCTCCCTCTCCCTTTCCGCAGCCTCCTTCTGCAAGATGACAGTTTCGCAGAAGGAGACCACCGCGTCCCAGGACTCCTCACCGCCGACCATAGAACGGACTACAGCCGGCAGCGAGAACCTTTTTTTTTTTTTTTTTTTTTTTTTTTTTTTTTTGTTTGCGCTGGGAAAAAATGCATTACGCATACCCTCCCATTGGGGGAATGGGAGGGGTATGTGGGACTCCCCGGGCCAAGGCCCGGTATACCCACTAAAACAACCCAGCGGCATTCCCGCATCGTCTGAGTGGAGGGGGACTGGGAGATCGGCATAGCCTTTACGTCCAGTCCCTCTCCGACGTACGCCCGCCTACACGGCGGGCCCTACGCGCCCACCCCGTGAAGGGCGAGGGCCGGGAATGACCGGCGGAGGTGGTGTAGAGTGCAATGCGGGCGGAGGCGCCCCCGCGCCTGTCGCCCGCCTATCACCACCATGAGGAGGGAGAAGACGGCGTCTTCTCCGACCTCTTCTCCGCCTTCGGAGCGGCGCTGCGAGAGGGTCGTCCTCACGCGCGCGCTCCGCCGCCTCCTTTTGCGAGATGACGTCCTCGCAAAAGGAGGCGACCGCTGCCCAGGACCCCTCACTCTCCAGCATAGAGTTGACCACGCTGGGAAGTGAGAGGTCCTGTCCGATCTCCGCAGTCAGACTACGGCGCGGCTCAGACCAAGCCGGGCACACTTCGAGCGTGTGCTGTGCCGTGTCCTCCGCCGCGCCGCAGTCGTGGCACGCCGGAGTCTCCTCCCTCCCGATCCGGTGCAGGTGCGTGCCGAAACAGCCGTGGCCTGACAGCACCTGCACCAGACGGAATGAGAGGAAACCGTGGGGCCGCTCGAGCCAGTCTCGCAGGACTGGGCCGAGCGCGTCCAGGGTTCGGCGGCCAAAGGTTGCGGAGGCGAGGTCCTGCGTACAATGGACGATGATGGCGTCCCTCGCCTCCCGCCGCACGGCCTCCCGCTCTTCCGCGACGGGGCGCTCCCCGAGGGCTTTTCGTCGCGCCGTCCATTCGTACACTCTGGCGAGCACCCACGCCTCCAGCTCCCAAGGAGGGGTGCCAGCCAGAGCGCACGCCGCCGAAAAGCCCACCGAGCGGTAAGCCCTCGCCACCCGCAGTGCAATGGCCCTTTGGGGCCGGCGCATCGCCGTCGCATTCTCCCTCCTATGGAGGGAGTCCGCCCAGATGGGGGCCCCGTACAGGGCCATGCTCCTCAGGATGCCGGCATATAGGCGCCGGCATCGCGCACTGGGCCCTCCCAGGTTCGGGAGGAGCCAGGAGAGGGCGTCCGCAGCCCTCAGCAGGCGCGTCGACAGACCGCTGAAATGCGGGCCGAAGCGCCACCTGCTGTCCAGCACTGGACCCAGATATTTTAACTGGGTCTGGACGCCTACCCTTGCGCCCTCCACGACAATGTGGGCGTCAGGAGGGCAGCGCTGCCGAGGCCCGTGAAAGAACACGGCCTCGGTCTTATTCAGCGCCACCCTCAATCCCAGGCGTCGTATTCGCCCCGCCACCAATGACCCGCCAGCCGATGCTAGACAGGCCGCCTCCCCGAAGTTCCTCCCCCGGGCAGTGAGGAGAGTGTCATCTGCGTAACAGATGACACTCGTGCCCTGGAGGAGGGCTCCCCGCAAAACCTAACCTAACCTTTTTTTTTTTTTTTTTTTTTTTGTTTGCGCTGGGAAAAAATGCATTACGCATACCCTCCCATTGGGGGAATGGGAGGGGTATGTGGGACTCCCCGGGCCAATAGACCCGGTATACCCACTAAAACAACCCAGCGGCATTCCCGCATCGTCTGAGTGGAGGGGGACTGGGAGATCGGCGTAGCCTTTACGTCCAGTCCCTCTCCGACGTTCACCCGCCTGCACGGCGGGCCCTTCATGCCCTCCCCGTGAAGGGGGAGGGCCGGGAATGACCGGCGAGGGTGGTGTAGAGTGCAGTGCGGGCGGAGGCGCCCCCGCGCCTGTCGCCCGCCTACACCACCATGAGGAGGGAGAAGACGGCTTCTTCTCCGACCTCTTCTCCGCCTTCGGAGCGGCGAAGCGAGAGGGTCGTCCTCACGCGCGCGCTCCGTCGCCTCCTTTTGCGAGATGACGTCCTCGCAAAAGGAGGCGAATGCTGCCGCGGCGGCCACGTATCCCGGTCCCCTCTCGAGAGCGAGAGGGGAGGGGAGTCCGTGGAAGACCGCGACACTATTGGGAGGATGCGATGGTCAACCTAATTAAGTCGACATCGCATCCCCCTCCTCCGCTGCCACCGCCGTTCCTGCCTCGGAACGCGCGGTGCTAGCAGCAGGCATGATAGGCGCCTGCGCTTTGCCCCTCTTGGGGGGAGGATTGCACATCCTCCCCCTCGTCACGTGGCCTGCCGGGCAGCCGCTGGCAGCACAAACTGTGCAGTGCGGCGTGGCGACCGTGCAGGAGGCGGCTTTGTGGCTCTCCTTGCCGCAGCGGTAGCAGCTCAGAGACCGGTCGACCGCTGACGGGCACAGGGCTCGGGTGTGCCCGATGCCGCAGCACCTGTAGCAGCGCAGGGGCTGGTCGGCCAGTGCTCGGACTGCACCCGAGCTGAACCCGACAAGGAGCCGTCCCTTTTCAAGGACGGCTTTGGCAGCGGCGACTGGGCACTCGAGCCTGATAGTGCCCATGCCGCCGCGGCCGGGTCTGATGTCCCGGCCTTGCACCGCCGTGACGCCACAGCCCCCAATGGCTGCGACCGCCGCCAGCACCTCCTCCTTGGTGACCGAATCGTCGAGGTCGGTCACCTCGATGGCCGCCGACTTGACTGGTCGGGCCACCTTGGCAGCGTCCGCGATGACCTCTTGCAGCTTGGCTGCAAAGAGGTCAGCGTTGGCGCTGCCCTCCGCTCCTGGGAACTCAAAAATACGAGCCCCGGCTTGGGTCCTCCGGCAAGAGACTTTGCCGATCCCCAGTTGGGTGGGATCGGCATTCGCACGCGCCCGCATCAAGATCGACATATAGGTCTCCCCTCGCTCCGCGGCCTCCGCAGTGAGCGTCACCACGACGGCCGCGGTTTTTGGGGGAACCAGTTTCCCCTTCCTCTGCTCCCTGCCGGTCGCCTGTGACTGGCTGGGCGGCGTGATGGCGGGGACGGCAGGGGCGGCCGTTGCCGCCTTTCTGCCCCTGCCCCTCCTCTTTCCCTTCCTAGTCGCCTGCGACTGGCTGGGCTGCGTGGTGGCGGTGACGGCAGGGACGGCCGTCGCCGTCTTCTTCCCGTTGCCCTTCCCCTTCCGGACCACTTCGGTCCAACCCTGCTGGTCGGACGGAGTAGCCGAAGGGAGAAGGGCGTCCTCCCCTTGCGAGGACGGACCCGGCTCGTCTCGCCTCTCGTCCGCGGCAAGCGGCGGTCGGAGGCGCTTCTCCGGCAAGAGCCGGTCCTCAATTCCTGCCAAGCAGGCTCTGGTGAAGGCCCTCTCCTCTAAAACCACCTTGCGAATGACGTCCTCAAGGTTGGAGGCGGGGGCCTCTGCCGCAGGTGTCGGTTCGGCCCGAATTGGCCGAGCCGTGACGTCGGCCAGCTTCTGATGAAGCTGGCTGACCTCCAACTGCAGGCGATCGACTGTCGCCTGCAGTTGCTGCGTTTCGTCGGTCGTCTTCCGCTTGACCAGCTCCGACACGATGCCGCGCATGCTCGCGGCCCGACATTTTAGGGCCTTCTGAAAAGTCCCTTTCAGATTTGAGGACTTTGAGGCGACCTCTACGATCTCCTCCTCGTCCTCCTCCGCCATTCGCTCCAGCTCGACCAGGGAATGGTCTGCGTACAGAACGCGGGACGCGCCGTACCCGGACTTGGCCCGAGCAGCACGCGCCCGTTGCTCCTTCGCGACGACCCGCTCCTCCAGCTCCTGCTGGTGCAGCTCCCGCCGAGCCAGGTCGAGCTGGCGTTGGGCGTCCGCAAGACCAAAGTCGTGGGTGTCCGCGGCTATCGTCGGCTTTTTGGCCTTCGACTGCCTGCCTGAGCCCGAGGAGCCCTCGGACCCCTCCTTACGGAAGGCCCGCTTCCGCGACTCGTCATCGGAGTCCAGAAACTGGTCTACTCCTTCAAAGAAGCTAGCCGCAGACGGCGCGCGGCTAGCCTCTGACTCCGAGGCTTCGGAGTGGCCCTGAAAAGGGCCTTTTGGTTGGCCCTGAGAAGGGCCTTTGGGTTGGCCCTGAGAAGGGCCTTTTGGTTGGCCCTGAGAAGGGCCTTTTGGTTGGCCCTGAGAAGGGCCTTTTGGTTGGCCCTGAGAAGGGCCTTTTGGTTGGCCCTGAGAAGGGCCTTTGGCTTGGCCCTGAGAAGGGCCTTTGGGTTTTAAAAAACGCCCGAAGGCGTCCCGCGGGGTTGAAGGCATAGCCACCGCAAGATCGCAGTTAAAACAAGGCAAGGATAAAAGATAACTACGAAGCACAGAGCACTTTGGCCGAACCCCAGTCTGCCACTCCGTTACGGTGACAGAACTGGGTCGTTTCCAGGGGACGCGACGTGGACGCAAGCTCTGTGGGGGGTCCCCCAACCTAACCTTTTTTTTTTTTTTTTTTTTTTTTTTTGTTTGCGCTGGGAAAAAAATGCATTACGCATACCCTCCCATTGGGGGAATGGGAGGGGTATGTGGGACTCCCCGGGCTGCGCCGGTATACCCACTAAAACAACCCAGCGGCATTCCCGCAACGTCTGAGTGAAGGGGGACTGGGAGATCGGCATAGCCTTTGCGTCCAGTCCCTCTCCGACGTCCGCCCGCCTGCACGGCGGGCCCTACACGCCCTCCCCGTGAGGGGAGGACCGGGAACGACCGACAGAGGTGGTGTAGAGTGCAATGCGGGTGGAGGCGCCCCCACGCCTGTCACCCGCCTACACCACCATGAGGAGGGAGAAGACGGTGTCTTCTCCGACCTCTTCGGCACTTAAGGGCCTTCTAAAAGGTACCCTTAAGGTATGAGGACTTAGAGGCGACCACCGCGATCTGCTGCAGCTCGGCCAGAGAGTGGTCCGCGTACAGCATGCGGAACGCACCGTAGCCGAGCTGCACGCACCCGCTGCTCCTTTGCATGAGCTTTTGGGTTGGCCCTGAGAAGGGCCTTTGGGTTGGCCCTGAGAAGGGCCTTTAGGTTGGGCCCTGAGAAGGGCCTTTGGGTTGGCCCTGAGAAGGGCCCTTGGATTGGCCCTGAGAAGGGCCTTTGGGTTGGCCCTGAGAAGGGCCTTTGGGTTCCAAAAACGCCCAAAGGCGTCCCGCGGGGTTGTTGGCACAGCCACCGCAAGGGAACCAATCAACCCTCATAGGGAAATGGCCACAGTGGCCCTCTGTCGGGACACCGTGGCCATCTCCCCACCCCCACCTAGAAGGCAGGGCCACCGCTTCGCGTGAAATCCAGACCAAAGGGGGCGTGTTGCCTCACGGACACATTACCGCCAGTGCCGATCGGCTCAACCCCCCAGGACTCCTTCATCCTCGCTTAGAGGCGACCTCCGCGATCTCCTCCGCCATCCGCTGCAGCTCGGCCAGAGAGTGGTCAGCGTACAGCACGCGGGACGCACCGTAGCCGAGCTGCACGCGCCCGCTGCTCCTTCACATGAGCTTTTGGGTTGGCCCTGAGAAGGGCCTTTGGGTTGGCCCTGAGAAGGGCCTTTGGGATGGCCCTGAGAAGGGCCTTTGGGTTGGCCCTGAGAAGGGCCTTTGGGTTGGCCCTGAGAAGGGCCTTTGGGTTGGCCCTGAAAAGGGCCTTTGGGTTCCAAAAACGCCCGAAGGCGTCCCGCGGGGGTGTTGGCATAGCCACCGCAAGAGAATCAATCAACCCTCGCAGGGAAATGCCACTCCCCTACCCCCGGCCAGAAGGCAGGGCCACCGTTTCGCGTGAATTCCAGACCAAAGGGGGCGTGTTGCCTCACGGACACATTACCGCCAGTGCCGATCGGCTCAACCCCCCAGGACACCTTCATCCTCGCTTACGGCGCTCGACCGAGCAGGTCCCAGCGCAGGTGACCGGCTTCCTCTTCTCCGCCCGGTGGTTTCAGTTACGTCTATTTCATAAGGAATTAGACCAATAACGGGGTGGCAACCACGAGAAGGAATAACCACCGGACTTGCCTTGAGGATCAACACGACCGTTGCGCTCCCCCTCAAGACCTCGCCACCTTCCCGCCTCTGAAGGAGACGGCAAGGTAGGCCTGTATCTATACTACCAAGCAAAGCAAAGCTAAGCATATCGTTGTGCAACCGCAAAAGCATACAGACCCTCCCCGACAGCAACCTAACCTAACCTAACCTTAGGTACAGCAGCCACGTGGACGTGACGGCGTGTTCAGAAGATATGCTGGACCTGGTAGACGGCTGGCGAATAGAGGTGGGTCTCACGAGTTCTGACCACAACGGCATAACATTTGGCATTAGTTTAGAAAAATCAAAAGGGAAAAGCATTGAACGCACGACTAGGAAGTTTAATACCAAGAAGGCTAATTGGGGACATTTTCATGAGAAACTGTCTCAAATTATGCTAGAAAATAATTTAACAATGCAAGAACTCACACACATTAACAATATACAAAAATTAGACCAAACAGTAAACACGTATACAAAAGCTATAATAGATACATCTACACTTACAATACCTACAAAAAAATCTAAAGAAATACTCACTATGCCGTGGTGGTCCGAGGAACTCGCTGAGATGAAGAGGCTGGTCGCTACCAGGAGACGCCGAATCAGGAACGCAGCGCCGGTCCGGAGAGCGATGGTCGTCAGTCTGTATCTGAAAGAGAAAGAAAAATATCAAGAAGCGGTAAAGAAAGCCATAGAGACAAGCTGGAAGGGGTTCTGTGGTAAACAGACCAGAGAGGGAGTCTGGGAAGGCATCTACAGGGTGATGGGGAGAGTTGCCAAAAGAGAAGAGGACCTGCCGCTGCAATTGGAAGGGAAGGCCCTGGACGCGAAGGGCTCGGTGAGGTTGTTGGCCGAGACTTTCTACCCCGAGGACCGTGAGGAGGACGACAACATGGACCACCGCCAAACCAGAGAACTGGCAGCGATGGTAAACGAGTGGAGTCATGATGAACGGCATGACCCACCGTTTACCCAAAGCGAGCTTGACAGGTCCATGTCGTCGTTTAACCCTAAAAAGGCCCCGGGGGCCGATGGCCTCACGGCCGACATCTGCTCTCAGGCTATAAGGTGCGACCCCGAATACTTCCTGTCACTGTTGAACAAATGCCTGGCGTACCACCACTTCCCGAAGACCTGGAAGGAAGCGACGGTGGTTGTACTCAGGAAGCCGGGCAAAGACTCGTACACCGTACCAAAGTCCTACAGGCCGATTGGGCTCTTGCCTGTCTTAGGGAAAGTGTACGAGAAGATGCTGGTTGCTCGTCTCAAATTCTACCTTCTGCCTAGGATCAGTACTCGCCAATACGGCTTTATGCCCCAAAGGAGCACTGAGGACTCCCTCTATACACTAGTACAGCGTATACGCACAAAGCTGGCGCTAAAGAAAATTGTCACAATCGTGTCGCTGGATATAGAGGGAGCCTTCGACAATGCGTGGTGGCCCGCTATAAAGCTACGTTTGGCTGAGGAAAAGTGTCCTGTAAATTTGAGACGAGTAGTCAGCAGCTATCTCAGTGACAGGAAGGTTATCGTGAGATACGCTGGAGAGGAGAGCGAAAGATCGACCAGCAAAGGTTGCGTCCAGGGGTCGATTGGGGGACCAATATTTTGGAATTTGTTGCTGGACCCGCTCCTGAAGCAGCTGGAGAGCATAGGTGTCTACTGCCAGGCGTTCGCCGACGACGTCGTGATGGCGTTTGACGGTGAATCGGCAGTGGATATCGAGGGGCAGGCCAATGCCGCCCTCGAACATGTTCGAGCGTGGGGTGTCAAAAATAAGCTCAAATTCGCACCGCATAAAACTTGTGCGATGGTTCTAACGCGGAGGCTGAAATATGATACGCCACGCTTGAGCATGGGAGGGGTCGACATTGGAATGTCCCAAGATGTCAAGATATTGGGCCTCACAATCGACGCTAAACTCACCTTTAGCAAACACATAGCTATCGTCTGTAAAAAGGCGATAGCTATGTACAAGCAGCTGGCCAGGGCAGCTCGAGTAAGTTGGGGTCTGCACCCCGAAGTGATCCGGACCATTTATAACGCAGCAGTGGAGCCAACTATACTGTACGCCGCGGGCGCATGGGCACCGGCCGCCAACAAAGTAGGGGTCAAAAAGCAGTTTAATGTGGTCCAAAGAGGGTTTGCGCAAAAGCTGTGTAAAGCCTACCGCACGGTCTCCCTGAACTCGGCACTGGTGCTGGCTGGGATACTCCCTCTTGACATTCGGATAAGGGAAACTGCTTCACTTTACGAAGCCAAGAGGGGCGTGCCCCAGCCCTTACTAGGAGACAGGGAGGTCGAGCGGATGGCTCCAGCAATAGAAGCCCCGCACCCCGCAGAACAGACCACTCTACAGTTCGGCAGCCTGATAGACGAGGAGCAATATAATAACCACAACGACTTCGCTGTGCGCATCTTCCGACGGCAGTAAGATTGAGGGCAAGGTCGGAGCGGCGCTATCCTTGTGGAATAGTGCCACCGAAACAAGGGCCCTCAAACTTACTTTGCCGTCGTACTGTACCGTCTATCAGGCGGAACTATTGGCCCTGCAAAGAGCGGCGGCGGAGGCGCTCAAACACAGGGAAAAAACGTTCGGCATCTTCAGCGACTCCATGGCGGCTCTCCAGACCATTACCAACGTCAGTGCCCCCCATCCTCTAGCTGTGGAAACAAGGGACACCATAAGACGCTGCAAGCTCCAGAACAAGAGTGTCTCCTTGTTCTGGATTAAAGCCCACGCAGGACTGGAGGGCAACGAGCGAGCGGACCAACTCGCGAAGGAAGCCGCCCTGGGGTCGAAGAAGAGGCCGGACTACGATCTATGCCCCGTTTCATTCGTCAAACGGCAGATCCGTATGGGGTCGCTTGACGAATGGAACGGGAGATATAAGTCGGGGGCAACAGCCTCTGGAACAAAGCTGTTCTTCCCTGATGCGGTAGCGGCGTACAGTGTAGTTCGGAAAATAGAACTGAATAGCGTGATCACTCAAATCCTCACGGGGCACGGTGGATTCTCTGCATACCTGAAACGCTTCAAGTGTAAAGAGAATTCATCGTGCGCCTGTGAGCCGGGGGTAGATGAAACAGTTCCGCACATACTCCTGGAATGCCCCATAACCGCCACAGCTCGGTACGAAGTGGAACATCAACTAGATGTGAAACTAGCCACTGAAACTGTCCCAGGCTTATTGTTAGGACGAAAAAGAAAACAATTCTTAGAATATTGTAGACAAGTAGGAATTATAGTAATAAATAGAAATAAGACTAGTTAATTAGGATACTTAGTTATATAGTCAGTATATAGTTTAAGTACCTGAACATAAGGAGAAAAAAAAAAAAAAAAAAAAAAAAAAAAAACACATCAAGATAAGAAACTAAAAACCGAACGTCCTATACCTTCGTTAAATTACATATTTGATAGTTATAGCATTAGAGTATAGTTATAGAGTACAATGCAGTACAGTTCACCTCCTTATTTCTAGACAATAAATGAATAAAAGTCAAAACAAAAAAGAAATCGCTAAACAAAGGCTCTGACAATGTCAGAGGACAACTAGCGTGGCAGGAGTGGGTTTTAGCCGGTAAGAGTCCGGCACTGCCCCGATCGTCTCACAGTGTGAGGTTGTTGGGGCGTCCATGAGGATTTCCCACTCCTGCCAAAACAAAAAAAAAAAAAAAAAAAAACCTAACCTAACCTAACCTAACCTAACCTAACCCGTAATTTCTTGGGCGTCTGGACTGCGTTTATGAAGCGGTTTCCTGTTCCAGAAAACTTTAATAGGCGTCCCCTAACTTATTGACGCAATATTTTTGACAAATCTGCAAGGGTGGTTTTAATTTTGGCACCAACCCCTTTTTTACTAAATTCAACATACTAACCTGGTTCTAACTACGGAACCCTTCATTCGATTTTCATTCTGTTTGCGGAATCGTGTTTTCGCCATACTAACCTTGGGTTCCCGGCGCTGTGTGCGAACTGACACCCTTCCCGGTCGCTGAAAACACGTTTTTTGCCCGAAAAAAGTGGTTTTTTTGACCACCCTCAAAAATTTTCTTCATCCCTTATTCCTGAAAACGTCCCAGTTACCTGGACCGCGCCGAGACGCTTCTCCTGACACCTCGCACGCGCGTCTAGCTCCAGGGAATCTGCAAAAAATTCAAAATTAATCAATTTCCATACATAGGTACTTAATTTTAAAAGTTTTAGAACTTTAACTAGTCACCTAAAAAATCTAAAGTAGGTGCACATCTATTGATCTATTTTAACAATAGCGTGACTTTGTTTGTTTAAACAAATTAATTGACCTGACCATTTCGTTTACTTATAAATTATAGCTTTATTGAGCTGTAATTTCTAGTATTAGATAGCTGATTATCTGACAGAGACTTTTAATTAGAACCTTATTTATACTGGTAACCCAGTATACAATAAAATAAAACTTACACTAACACATTTACAAATTAAATAAGACACGGTTAAATCAGTTCCGACAATGATTCGTACTCCGCCGAAGTCTGACGCATCGCCTACCGGAAATAACGGGACGAAGA
Organism: Melanchra persicariae; assembly: GCA_947386135.1. Classification (NCBI taxonomy): domain Eukaryota; kingdom Metazoa; phylum Arthropoda; class Insecta; order Lepidoptera; family Noctuidae; genus Melanchra; species Melanchra persicariae. Next base: position 76,297 of record OX376651.1, read on the forward strand.
CGGGCCCCTCGAAAATTACCCAGGTGCGGAAGAGTATAAGTGACATCGAGGCAAAAATTAATACTCCTCCAACACAAATGCCGAAGCTCACTGCACCGGTTGCTGAGGCTCGAGCCCTGCTGCTGAAAGCGAGGGCACAGCTCGACTTATCAGGGAACATTAAGTCCACCATAAAACAGACTGTGATTGAGTGTTTGAAGTCGCTTTACGAGATTGTTAAGAAAGTTGATAAATCTGGGGAAACAGAAGAAAAAGACAAAGGAAATAGGCAGGTAGGAGTATCTATAGACAAAACCTCGAGGATACTGGAAGAAATTTTGGATATTAAAGAAATACTAAAGAAAAACGAAAAAGAAGAACTGTCTGCCAGAATAGAAAAAACAAAAGTGGAGATAAGCGACAAAATCGATGCGCAGATGGTCGAAATTAAGGATCTAAAGACCGAGTCAAAAATACAAGCTGAGAAAATAGGTGCTCGAATGGGAAGTCTCGGTACATACGCACAAGTTGCTGCGACGCCGCTGCCTCATTCACCTATTAGAAGAAATTTGCACTCAATTATAGTGTCATCAGCATTCGAGGGTGATACATCAGACACCGTAGTCGAAAAGATTCGGGAGGCCGTCGATGCAAAGAGCACGGGACTTAAAATCGACCACCTGCGCAGAGCAAAGAACCAGTCGGTCGTTATAAGCTGCTCCGAAAAGGAAGACCTAGGAAAAGTGTCGGCAAAGCTGAAAAACTCCAGGGGGGATCTGAAAGTCGAAGAGGCCACAAATAAGAACCCACTAGTGGTCGTCAGGGATGTTATGAATTACATAACTGACGACGACTTGGTGACGGCAATTGGATCCCAGAACGGACACCTCCTGGAAGGCGCCGAAATCTGCACGGGTGACATCCAGGTCACATATAGACGAAGTGCGAGGAATCCGCTGACGAGTCACGTGGTTTTGCGTGTCAAACCAGTGATTTGGCAGCGGCTGACCTCAGCGGGCCGAATCCACGTGGATCTGCAGAGGGTGGTTGTAAAGGACCAGAGCCCGCTGATCCAATGCACAAAGTGCCTCGGTTACGGACACAGTAGGAAATACTGCAAAGAACCAGCAGTCCTTTGCAGCCACTGCGGCGAACCGCACACTAGAGCAGAATGTCCTGGATTCACCCTAAACGAGGAACCAAAGTGCAGAAACTGCAGTCAGGCAAAAAAAGGACGCAGCACATAACGCTTTCGACATCGAGTGTCCCACACGTAAAAAATGGGATGCGGTGGCCAGACTGTCAATAGCATATTGCTAAAGTTGTGTTGGGGGCAGAAGCAAATAAGGAAAATATGCTATACCACATCGAGCAGGCGAACCTCCAAAGGGGAAAACTTGAAACCGAGGAACTAAACACTATCCTGGGGGGCTTCGCCCAGAGGATCAGCAAGTCGTACAGGACGGTCTCAATGAATTCAGCTCAAATCCCGACAGGACTGCTACCACGTTACCTGATAGTAAATAAAGTAGCATCCCTTTACGAGGCGAAGAGAGGGAAGCCTCAGCAAATTCTTGGGGACCGTTCTGTCGAGCAAAAAGCGAGCTTCTTGGCGAGGCCTCATCCAGCTGAGGAGGAAATCCTCGGCTTCCAGTGCTTAGAGAGTAACGCGGAGGTACGGTTGCGCTTGGGGGAGGGTACAGTACAAACTTTTACAGACGAGAGCAAAATCGATGGAAAAGTTGGGGCTGCCCTTTCCTGGTGGAAAGGGTCAGTCGTAACTAAAATCAAAAAATGTAAGCTCGAGGAGTACTGTGCCGTCTTTCAGGCGGGGCTGTGCGCTGTGCTCACTGCACTGGAAACGATCGCAAAAAGCCCCGACTTCATCGGGGCTTTTTGCGATCGTTCAGCATTTCACAAAACCATTCCGACATAAAATTAAATGTAAAAAATAGTAGTAACACAAAGACATATTCAGATACACGTAGCAAACTTTTAGAATTCGCAAAAATTCGCAAAAGCAGTGGAAGGTCGCCCACGTGTGCATACTCCGCAAGCCAGGAAAGGACGACTATACCAACCCAAAGTCCTACAGACCAATAGGTCTGCTCTCGGTCCTAGGAAAAATCGTCGAGAAGCTCCTAGTAGGCAGACTCCAGTGGCACTTCCTTCCAACACTCAACACAAACCAATACGGTTTCATGCCGCAGCGCGGCACCGAGGACGCCCTCTATGCTCTAATGGGACACTTGCGTGCCGAAATCAAAGCCAAAAAGATCGTGCTTTTGATATCATTGGACATAGAGGGGGCCTTCGATAACGCGTGGTGGCCGGCACTCAAAAGACAGATGGTAGTCAAGAACTGTCCCAAAAACATCTACGCTCTCGTCGCCTCGTACCTGGAAGACCGGAACATCAGGGTAAACTACGCCAGAGCGACTAGTGAGAAGGGTACCACGAAAGGATGCGTCCAGGGCTCAATCGCCGGACCGACGTTTTGGAACCTTATCCTAGACTCACTCCTACACAAAATGGCTAGTATGGGAGTATATTGCCAAGCCTTCGCGGACGATGTTGTCCTTGTCTTTTCGGACTTTTCAACCGGTCCCCTGCAGCAAACAGCAAACGACACGTTAGAAAAAGTATCGGAATGGGGCGTCCAAAATAAGCTACGTTTCGCCGCGCACAAGACCAATGCGATGGTGTTAACGAGAAAGCTAAAGTACGAAGATCCGGTACTACACATGTCGGGCACCCAGCTGAACCTAGTCAAAGAGGTCAAGCTGCTGGGTCTCACAATAGACTCCAAACTCACCTTCAACGCGCACGTGTCTGCGACCTGTAAAAGGGCCACAGACATCTACAAGCAGCTTGCATGCGCGGCAAAGGTGACATGGGGTCTCAACAGAGACATAATAAGGACGATATACGTGTCGGTGATAGAGCCTATCGTGATGTACGCAGCAAGCGCGTGGGCCCCCGCAGCCGAGAAACTGATGACAAGGAATCAGTTTGACTCGCTGCAGAGAGGCTTTGCGCAGAAGATCTGCAAAGCGTACCGAACGGTGTCTCTGACATCGGCACTAATCCTGTCGGGCCAACTCCCACTAGATCTCCGGGTAATCGAGGCCGCAACCCTTTTCCAGATCAAAAAAGGACATTCACAGGAACATTTACCGCCGGGCCGCGAGTTGGAGCGCAACGTGCACCACTCCCAAAACCCCCACCCAGCGCTACTCATAACAACAGAGTTTGCACGCCTTGAGGACTTGACTCCCGAGACTCTGGAAACCCATCAAGTAATCGGCCCCCAAATATACACCGACGGTAGCAAGATAGAGAGGAAAGTCGGAGCTGCCCTAACTTGGTGGGAAAACGGAAAGGAGACCAAGTCCGGCACTTTTGGCCTGGAGCCCCACAACACGGTCTTCCAATCTGAAATGTACGCTCTCTTCAGAGCGGTCAGTATGGCAAGAGATTCCAGCGCGGCCTCCGTAAGCATCTTGAGTGACTCAAGATCGTCACTCGACCTGCTGAGGAGTCCGTCTGTCACTCACCACCTGGCATTGCAAATCAAGAGACGCGTCCACGAGATCAGAGAGGAGGGCCGAGAAGTGAGGTTCTTTTGGCTAAGGGCTCACGTGGGAACCGCCGGAAACGAGAGAGCGGACGAGCTGGCCAAGGAGGCAGCCCTAACAAAAGAGACAGCAGACTACAACAAGGTCCCCGTATCGTTCGTGAGAAGGAAAATACGGGAGGAGACTGTAAGGAAGTGGCAGACGCGCTACGAATCCTCGAGTACAGGATCGGTCACGAAAGTGTTCTTCCCAGACGTCTTAGCGGCGAAAAGGACACTCAGAGACGCCGTTCTCACACCGGTCCATGTACAAGTCCTAACGGGACACGGGGGGTTCTCAGCGTATCTCCACCGCTTTCACCTCAAAGACAGTCCCTCGTGTGTCTGTGACCCCAGCTGCGATGAAACAGTATGGCATCTACTCTTTGAATGCCCTAGATTCTGTCATGACCGAATGGAGCTGGAAATCAACATCGAAACCCAGCTGAGCCAGTCCACACTCTACACCATCATGGGGAGACCGGCTACCAGAAAACCGTTCTTGGCATTCGCGAGCAAAGTCGCCAAAGTCGCAGCGGAGGCTAACAAAACGGACACAACCTCACAAAGTCGAAGCCGACTACCACCTAGGCAAACAGTCCCGACCACAACAATAACCACAACAACAATAACACAGACAACAACAACACAGACAATCACAACACAGACGACAACCACAACACAGATGACAACAACAACACAAAATAGAACACGCACACCACTCACCATAACACAAGGCACACACTCAAACACCAATGAACATCCAGCACCAGCGGTAGCAGCAGATGCCAGCCTACAAACAGCCCTCAGCGCCATGCCCATCACGGAATTCCTGGCATGCGGAGGAGACGGCGCCCCTGGCATCAGACTGCGAGGCGTCGCTTTGTTCATGAACAAAGGAACAGAAAGGCTAGGCATAAGCTTCTGTATAGGCTCAAGCCGAGCTGCAGCCCGAATTCCAATATCACCAGGCCTTGCCGCCTTGATCAACGGAAGCACCACTAAAACGAGCATGAAAGGCAGTAAGTATGCTGCACTTCCACAGGTAGAAGTAGCCTCTCACCGATGCCGTTTAATGCGATTCAAAGGTAAGATGATCGCACTACTCGAGTGGCGAGAGGAGACTCCATTCGTTCAGGCAAGCTCGTTGCTTCAAAGGATCAGGGAAGCCGGAGAACACACGCCGCTTACAGCCCGTACCATAAGCGTTGACGCGATGGAGGTCGGAAGAGAGAGAGGAGACGTCGCTGACCGCTTCGGCTGCTTAAAAGCCTCAGAACATCATGAGGTAGTCGTTTATGAGGACAGAGGGGAAACTCTAAGTTTCCTTAAAGCCCCCAAAGATCCAACAGCCAGCGCGACGAGCTCCACAACAAACCCGACCAAACTAAGCGGATCAGAGAGGGCCCAGCAGAAAGCAGCCGCCGAAAAAGCTGCAGAGGAGCAGAGTGATACCACCAGTCCCGACGCCCGGGCCCAGTTGAGGAGTCGCCTGGAGGCCGTCGGCACTTTTCTCAGCGCACTGCTCCCAAGCACCAGCCGCGCATCACCAACACAGAAACAGGAGGCAGCAGTGGAGAGGTTCTTTAGGAAAACACCCACAAATCCGGTACAAACTAAGCCTACACCAACGAGAGCCGACAAAGGGCAAGTCAGCCCGCCTGTCCTCGCAGTGAACTCGGGCACCACAGACCACGTGAAGAGCGCTTTCCTCGAGTACGTAGCGATCGTAAGAGCGACCAGAGAGGTCAATCTCACGACATGCAGGAAGATCCTGCAGACCTTCCAAAGGAATACAGAAGGACTGCTAGGGGTACTTCTCGAGGAGGCAGAGGCGGCAGTGTACGACAACGTCACATCCCAAGTCATCAAAGGGGAAATGACGGGGTTGTACATGGCAGCCTATAGCGCGAAGAACGGTTTTGTGACCCTGGACGAGGAGGAAACGGAGCGCGTGGGAAAACTAAAATTCAGCACACCAAATGACGACCCGATAGTGGTTACCGCCAAGTGTACCAAGATCATGCTGGACGATAGGATCCTTGAAATGGCACAGTCCATTTTGGGGACCCCGGATACCATGGCATCGAAGGAAATTTGGACGGTACCCAACATCAGGTGGGTAAACGGAGTTCCAGGTTGCGGCAAGACAACCTGGGTGGTAAAACACTTCGATGGGGAGAAAGACGTTGTAGCCACCACGACGACCGAAGCTGCCAAAGACCTCAGAGAAAAGCTTGCGCACCGCTTAGGAGACCGAGTAAAGACAAAGGTGCGCACTATGGCCTCAATCTTAGTCAACGGGTTCAAGAAAGAAGAGAAATGCTACCGCCTAACGGTAGACGAGGCTCTTATGAACCATTTTGGGGCCATAGTCATGGCAGTAAAGTTGTCAGGAGCAAGCGAGGTTGTCCTCATCGGAGACATAAACCAGTTACCATTTTTGGACAGAGAGAACCTTTTCGAGCTAAGGTATACCCGTCCAAACCTGGTGGCTGGTATCACCCAGGAGCTGCTTTGTACGCACCGTAATCCAATGGATGTGGCATATGCACTGAGCGAGATATACTCCGGTATATACTCCTCCAAATCGTCGCTGTCGCGGGTTCACTCGCTGAGCGTAAGGGGGTACACAGGAGCGCAAATACCGAGCACAGCCCAGAATACCCTGTTCCTGGTTCATACGCAAGAGGAGAAAGCTTCTCTCCTCAGCCAGGGATATGGGTCCGGCGAAGGGTCGCGCACCCTAACCATCCACGAGGCCCAGGGCCTGACCTACGACAGCGTAAACATCAACACCAAGTCTAGGAGACTCCAGATCCACGACAGCATCTCCCACGCGGTAGTGGCGGTGTCTAGACATACAGTCAGTTGCGTCTACTACACCGATGACGCCGATGACGCCACGGGCCGCTTTGCAAAGAGGGCGATGGATGCGCCTACTAAAACGGTCGTCGAGTACAACTTAAAGACGGCCATGCAGCATCGAGACTCAGTCGTTGTAGAAGCCTTGCTCAGGCTAGCGAAGTCCCTGGTCAGACGACCCACATAGTCCCCATCCCAAAACCCAACGTCAAAAAAGAAATACAAAACCGAAATCAATTCTTCCTGTAACTAAAAAGTAAATTATGTAAAACTGCATGGCAGAGTGAGTCTGTCATACTCACGTAAAAGCACTGCCGATGGTGGCGCTGCGCGTCCGGTCGTTGAGTTTAAAGTGATGGACTCACGTAGTTCTAAGTTATTATATTAATTCTTAGTTTAATCTGTCTGATGTTCTTACATCAGGATGTAATTTTAAGAAGTAAAAACAGCAAACAATAAACCAAATTAAAAAAAGGCGCGGACCACCATGTCCGCGGTAGTACACTCATTTAAAAAAAAAAAAAAAAAAACCTAACCTAACCTAGCCTAACCTTACGGCTAGCCTCTGACGCCGAAGCGTCGGAGTGGCCCTGAGCAGGGCCTTTTGGTTGGCCCTGAAAAGGGCCTTTGGGTTGGCCCTGAGAAGGGCCTTTTGGTTGGCCCTGAGAAGGGCCTTTTGGTTGGCCCTGAGAAGGGCCTTTTGGGAGGAAACGCCCGAAGGCGTCCCGCGAAGGTTTTGACATTCCGCAAGATCGTAGCTTAAAACCGCAAGAATAAAATGATAGCTACGAAGCACAGAGCACTTTGGCCGATCCCAGTCTGCCACTCCGTTACGGTGACAGAACTGGGTCGTTTCCCGATCCGGTGCAGATGCGTGCCGAAACAGCCGTGGCCTGACAGCACCTGCACCAGACGGAATGAGAGGAAACCGTGGGGCCGCTCGAGCCAGTCTCGAAGAACTGGGCCGAGCGCGTCCAGGGTTCGGCGGCCAAAGGTAGCGGAGGCGAGGTCCTGCGTCCAATGGACGATGATGGCGTCCCTCGCCTCCCGCCGCACGGCCTCCCGCTCTTCCGCGACGGGGCGCTCCCCAAGGGCTTTTCGCCGCGCCGTCCATTCGTACACTCTGGCGAGCACCCACGCCTCCAGCTCCCAAGGAGGGGTGCCAGCCAGAGCGCACGCCGCCGAAAAGCCCACCGAGCGGTAGGCCCTCGCCACCCGCAGTGCAATGGCCCTTTGGGGCCGGCGCATCGCCGTCGCATTCTCCCTCTTATGGAGGGAGTCTGCCCAGATGGGGGCCCCGTACAGGGCCATGCTCCTCAGGATGCCGGCATAAAGGCGCCGGCATCGCACACTGGGCCCTCCCAGGTTTGGGAGGAGCCGCAGCCCTCAGCAGGCGCGTCGACAGACCGCTGAAATGCGGGCCGAAGCGCCACCTGCTGTCCAGCACTAGACCCAGATATTTTAACTGGGTCTGGACGCCTACCCTGGCGCCCTCCACGACAATGTGGGCGTCAGGAGGGCAGCGCTGCCGAGGCCCGTGAAAGAACACGGCCTCGGTCTTATTCAGCGCCACCCTCAATCCCAGGCGTCGTATTCGCCCCGCCACCAATGACCCGCCAGCCGACGCTAGACAGGCCGCCTCCCCGAAGTTCCTCCCCCGGGCAGTGAGGAGAGTGTCATCTGCGTAACAGATGACACTCGTGCCCTGGAGGAGGGCTCCCCGCAACAGCCAGTCGAAGCCGATGTTCCACAGGGGGGGTCCTAAGACTGACCCCTGCGGAACACCAGACTCCGCGCTGTATCTGCGCAACCTGGCCAGTTTGTCGACAAGGAGGACCTCTCGGTCCTCCAAGTAGCTGGCCAGGAGGCTCTGCAAGTATTGGGGCACTCCGTGATATCGGAGTGCCTCCAGTATGGTCGAGTGGGGCACGGAGTTGAAGGCGTTGGATATGTCGAATGACACCGCCAGCACTCCGTCCCCAGCATCCACCGACCCCTTCACCTGGCCCTTGAGTAGGGCCAGCGCGTCGATGGTCGAACGCCCAACGGTCTCCCATATGGATCCCTGTCGAGACCCTCCAGCATCTCGGCCCTCGCCGAGTCCTTGGCAGCGCCCATAGCCGACTTGAGAACCATCTGAGCCTCTCTGTAAGAGGCGTAAAGGCGGTCCTCGTATGCTTGGCTACGGACGCTGCGCCGTCGGCTCCGAGTGTAGGCCCTCCTAGCCGCCACGCAGGTGCCCCGGAGCCCCTCCAGTTCCTCCGACCACCAATGGACGGCGCGACGGGGAGGCGGGCGACGGGACCGAGGCATGCTGGAGTTGCACACCTCGGTCAGGGATCTCTTGAGCCGGACCGCTGCGGCGTCAACGTCCGGGACGTCCTCGACAGGGGGGGGCGACAGCCAGTCCTGGAGGAAGGCCGCCTCCTTGGCTGCCTCCCGGTCCAGGCGAGTGAGAGCCCACCGTGGGAAGGGAGACCTGCTAGAGCGGGTCATCTCCCCCCGGGGGCCCTGGGTGGAGATGTCGAACCGCACATATCGGTGGTCCGACAAGGTCTCCACCATCTCCACCCGCCAGTTCACGATGCGTGCGGCCAGCACGGGGGTGGCAAACGAGACGTCCACCACCGACCCTCCCTGCTGCCGCACACACGTGTGGACCGCCCCCCTGTTGAGGAGGGACACACCGCACGACGCCGCCCAGAACTCGACGGCGCGTCCCCGGACGTTGCAGGAGGCAGCCGGGTTGCCCCAGGCCACCGACTTGGCGTTCAGGTCGCCCAACACCACGACCTGGCGCGGCGCCGCCCTCCCTACGACTGCAGTGAGGACTTCGAGGAAATCCTCAAAGTCCGAGAGAGGGCGGTTTGGGGACAAATAGACCCCTACCAGGGCCACACCTCCCCACGCGGTGGCCACGTATCCCGATCCTCTCTCTAAAAGCGAGAGGGGAGGGGAGTCTGTGGAAGACCGCGTCACCATTGCCACCAGGACGTCCTGATCGCCCAGATAATTGCCAGGGACCGAGTAGGGCTCGGCGACCACCGCCAAGTCCACCAACCACTCAGCCATGGTCTGCATCAGCAGATCCTGGGCTGTTCGGCAGTGGTTGGTGTTCGCCTGGAGGATGCGATGATCGACCCTATCCATCAATCGACATCGCACCCTCCTCCTCCGCCGCCACCGCCGTTCCTGCCTCGGGAACGACGGTGCTAGCAGCAGGCCCGACCGGCGCCTGCACTTTGCCCCTCTTAGGGGGAGGATTGCACATCCTCCCCCTCGTCACGTGGCCTGCCGGGCAGCCACTGGCGGCGCACACTGCGCAGTGCGGCGTGGCGGCCGTGCAGGAGGCAGCTTTGTGGCCCTCCTTGCCACAGCGGTAGCAGGTCAGAGATCTGTCGACCGTTGAAGGGCACAGGGCTCGGGTGTGCCCTATGCCGCAGCACCTGAAGCAGCGCAGGGGCTGGTCTTCAAGTGCTCGGACTGCACCCGAGCTGAACCCGACCAAGAGCCGTCCCATTCCAAGGACGGCTTTGGCAGCGGCGACCGGGCACTCGAAACGGATAGTTCCCATGCCGCCGCGGCCGGGCCTGATGTCCCGGCCCTGCACCGCTGTGACGCTGCAGCCCCCAATAGCTGCGACCGCCGCCACCACCTCCTCCTTGGTGACCGAGTCGTCAAGATCGGTCACCTCGATGGCCGCCGACTTGACAGGTCGGGCCACCTTGGCCGCGTCCGCAATGACCTCCTGCAGCTTGGCTGCAAAGAGGTCAGCGTTTGCGTTTCCCTCCGCGCCAGGGAACTCGAAAATTCGAGCCCCGGCTTGGGTCCTGCGGCAGGAGACTTTGCCGATCCCCAGTTGAGTGGGATCGGCGTTGGCACGCGCCCGCAATAATACGGACGCGTACGTCTCCCCTCGTTCCGCGGCCTCCGCGGAACGAGGGACGGCCGTCGCCGCCTTCCTGCCCCTGCCCCTCCTCCTTCCCTTCCCAGTCGTCTGCGACTGGCTGGGAGTCGTGGTGCCTGCGACGGCAGGGGCGGCTGTCGCCGTCTTCTTTCCTCTCCCCTTCCCCTTCCCGACCACTTCGGTCCAACCCTGCTGGTTGGACGGAGTAGTGTAAGGGAGAAGAGCGTCCTCCCCTTGCGAGGACGGCCCCGGCTCGCTTTGCCTCCTGTCCGCGGCAAGCGGCGGTCGGAGGCGTTGCTCCGGCAAGAGCCGGTCCTCTATTCCAGCTAAGCAGGCTCGCGTGAAGGCCCTCTCCTCCATAACCACCTTGCGGATGACATCCTCAAGGTTGGAGGCGGGGGCCTCTGCCGCAGGTCTTGGTTCGGTCTGATGTGGCCGAGCCGTAGCTTCAGCTAGCTTCGTATGAAGCTGGCTGACCTCCAACTGCAGTCGATTGACTGTCGCCTGCAGTTGCCGCGTTTCGTCAGTCGCCTTGCGCTGGACCAGCTCCATAACGATACCGCGCATGCTCGCGGCCCGGCACTTAAGGGCCTTTTGGAAGGTCCCTTTTAAATTTGAGGACTTGGAGGCGACCTCAACGATCTCCTCCTCGTCTTCCTCCGCCATCTGCTGCAGCTCGGCCAAGGAGTGGTCCGCGTACAGAACACGGGACGCACCGTACCCGGACTTGGCCCGAGCAGCACGCGCCCGTTGCTCCTTCGCGACGACTCGCTCCTCCAGCTCCTGCTGGTGCATCTCCCGCCGAGCCAGGTCGAGCTGACGTTGGGCGTCCGCAAGACCTACCTCGTGGGTGTCTGCAGCTATTGTCGGCCTTTTGGCTTTCGACCGCCTGGATGAGCCCGAAGAGCCCTCTGACCCATCCTTACGGAAGGCCCGCTTCCGCGACCGGGAGTCGCCCGCATCCGAGACACTCGTGACGGACTGGTCGTCAGAGTCCAAAAACTCGACTGCACCTTCAGAGAAGCTAGCCGCAGACGGCGCGCGGCTAGCCTCTGACGCCGAAGCGTCGGAGTGGCCCTGAAAAGGGCCTTTTGGTTGGCCCTGAGAAGGGCCTTTTGGTTGGCCCTGAGAAGGGCCTTTGGGTTGGCCCTGAGAAGGGCCTTTGGGTTGGCCCTGAGAAGGGCCTTTTGGTTGGCCCTGACAAGGGCCTTTGGGTTTTAAAAAACGCCCGAGGGCGTCCCGCGGGGGTGTTGGCATAGCCACCGCAGGATCGTAGTTAAAAAGGCAAGATGAATATGTGAACTACGAAAGCACAGAGCACCTTGGCCGAACCCCAGTCTGCCACTCCGTTACGGTGACAGAACTGGGTCGTTTCCAGGGGACGCGACGTGGACGCAAGCTCTGTGGGGGGTCCCCCAACCTAACCTTTTTTTTTTTTTTTTTTTTTGTTTGCGCTGGGAAAAAATGCATTACGCATACCCTCCCATTAGGGGAATGGGAGGGGTATGTGGGACTCCCCGGGCCAAGGCCCGGTATACCCACTAAAACAACCCAGCGGCATTCCCGCATCGTCTGAGTGGAGGGGGACTGGGAGATCGGCGCAGCCTTTTCGTCCAGTCCCTCTCCGACGTTCGCCAGCCTACACGGCGGGCCCTACACGCCCTCCCCGTGAGGGGGGAGGGCCGGGAATGACCGGCGGAGGTGGTGTAGAGTGCAATGCAGGCGGAGGCGCCCCCGCGCCTGTCGCCCGCCTATCACCAACATGAGGAGGGAGAAGACGGCGTCTTCTCCGACCTCTTTAATATCTCTGGAGCTATTGGTCGTTAAGACTTCGGGTTTTCACAGGTCTTCGACGAATTTGGGCGGGAATATTATTTGTATATTTTCAGGCGTTTTCAGGACCTGAAAATTTTTAGCCCTGAAACCACTTTGGACGGATAGGGGAAGTCGAGCCAAGCACTGCACCCGAAACCGCAGTTCTCTGTGGCAAGCGGCTGCGGAGCTATAGCCATTTTAAGTCGGTGTTTGACAGTTAGGCGGCCATCTTGAAAAAGTTTGACCCACTATAGCTCCGGATCTGATAGTCGCAGCGAGTTGCCGTTTGCGCAGCGGTGTTTGGGGAGACCAAACCTACCCGATCTATAGGGTTTCGAGCGTTTTTGCGCTGAAAATTTTCAGGCACCTGAAAGCTACTTTGCGCGTCGGAGCGGGACGAGACAAGCCGAATAAGCCCAAACTCGACCGTTCTGCGACTAGTGGAAGGAAAGTTGCACTGGTTTGAAAATTGACTTTGACGGTTCTCGAACTGTCAAATCATTTTTTAAACTGGGATAACTCCCGAACCGGAGGTCGAAGAACGTTCGGGTTTTCTTTGGGGGAGTCGGCTGGTCCCTCCCAACCCAACAAGCCACATTTCAGGGGCTTTCAGACGCTAAAATTTTTGAGGCCTGAAACCCACACCACTCGATCGGTCTCGGTGAGCCCATCCAGGAAAGCCCAAGCACGGTGGTATTCGAGCGAACGGTTCCGGAGAAAACCACTTGTAACTGAATTCTGGTTGCCATTTTGCCTCAGCAACCAAAACTTTGGACCGGGTTTTCTCGGGAACCCTTTGCACTAGGGCAGTCGTGTTTGGGTTCATTGGAAAGGGCTCGGGGAGACCTATCCAGCTGTGGTTGAAAGGGGACTCTATGTAGAGTCTTAAAATTTTTTTGGATTTTAATTTTTTTTTTTTTAATTGTTTGACTGTTAGATATAAGTATACTAAGTAAATTACACGGCACACAGTGACTATAGTAGAGTTGACTCTACTCAAAAACTGACGAAATATTTTCTCCTTTGTTTTCATAACTGGAAATTGACACTTTTGAAAATTTTTTAATTATTTTATGCTCATCTAAAATAGGTGCATTCGCTAGTGCGTGTGCCGCGTATTGACCTGAGTCAGTGACTCATTGTATACAACTATCTTGTTTTATTTGTTAAATTTAAGCGGTTACAACGAAAGGGGCAGCTCCTTTTACAACTTTTACAAAACTTATCTGCCCCTCCGCATCATATTCCCAAAATGTTTGGACACCATACGCCTATTAAAAAGCAGGAGAGCGAAAAATCACCCCCAAAGGTGACCGTCCGCAAGAGTATAGACAGGTGGGAGGCCGCCGAGGAACTGACTGCAAAGGCATGTGCAGAGACAGCAAGGACCAGTGCGACAATGCCGGCAGGCCCTGCAGAAACAATCAAGGCGGCCGCTAAACCAGCAGGAAACACCACTGCCGCGCCCAGGGTATCAACGGGAAACGACGAGCCCCCCAAAAAACTCTACGTCAGTAGAGCAGCGGAAGCGGCAGCCTGTCTAAATAAGGCGAAGGCCCATTTGAGGTCCTCACGGAACCTTAAGACTGAAATAAAGGAGGGGGTCGAAAAAGCACTCACACGACTCCTTGAACTAGTCAAGGAAGCCGAAACGGAGTTCAAGACGAAGGGAAGTACAACGGCGGAAAAGGGCTGCGTGCAAGGCTCAATTGGAAGCCCCATTCTCTGGAACCTCGTACTGGATCCCCTCCTCAAAGACCTCGAAAAAAGAGGAAACTATGCGCAAGCTTTTGCTGACGACGTGATCCTAGTCTTTGATGGGGACACGGCACTGGAGATAGAGAGACAGACGAAGGGAAGTACAACGGCGGAAAAGGGCTGCGTGCAAGGCTCAATTGGAAGCCCCATTCTCTGGAACCTCGTACTGGATCCCCTCCTCAAAGACCTCGAAAAAAGAGGAAACTATGCGCAAGCTTTTGCTGACGACGTGATCCTAGTCTTTGATGGGGACACGGCACTGGAGATAGAGAGACAGGCCAATGCCGCCCTCGGACGTGTTCGGGCGTGGGGCGTGGAAAACAAGTTAAACTTTGCACCACACAAGACCAGTGCAATGGTCATTACAAACAAGTTAAAATACGACGCCCCACGCCTGAGCATGGGCGGGGTCGACATTGCCATGTCGAAGAAAATCAAAGTGCTAGGGGTCACCATCGACGATAGGCTCACATTTAACGCGCACGTCACGGAAGTATGCCGCAAAGCCATCGCAGTTCACAAACAGCTTAGTAGAGCCGCAAAAGTGAACTGGGGCCTAAATCCTGAGGTGGTGAAAATCATATATGTGGCTACGATAGAACCAATAGTCTTATACGCCGCCAGCGCATGGGCGGAAGCCGCCAACAAGCTGGGAACGATCAAGCAGCTAGGCGTCCTACAGCGGGGTATAGCACAGAAAATGTGCAGGGCGTACCGAACTGTCTCACTGAACTCGGTGCTCCTACTTGCCGGGATACTCCCCCTGGATCTTAGAATCCACGAGGTGGCATCGTTATACAAAGCCAAGAAAGGGGTGCCACAGGACATGTTGGGAGACAGAGAGGTAGAGAGGATGACCTCTGCACTAGAATCCCCGCATCCCGCGGAGCGAAGCGACCTGAAGATCGTCGGCCTGGTAAACCGGGGGGAAGTAGACGCCAATTCAGGCCAACAAGTGAAAATCTTCACGGACGGCAGTAAGATTGGGGGGCGCGTCGGAGCAGCTCTGTCCGTATGGAACGGAGAGGCCGAGACGCGCGCCCTTAAGTTGGCGCTACCAAAATACTGTACAGTTTACCAGGCTGAGCTGCTCGCGATATGCCGGGCAACGCGGGAAATTAGGAACACCACGGCGCCTACCTTCGGGGTCTTCAGCGACTCCATGGCGGCTCTTTTGACTGTGAAAAACCCCAGTTGCCTTCATCCCCTGGCAGTAGAGGCCAGACAGAATATTACAGCTGCATCTCTCCAGAACAAGGTTGTATCCTTGTTCTGGATAAAGGCCCACGCAGGGTTGGAGGGCAACGAGAGAGCGGATCAGCTGGCAAAGGAGGCCGCCATGAACCTGAAGAAAAAACCGGACTACGACTTGTGTCCGATTTCATTCGTCAAGCGCCACATACGCAGTGGGACGCTCGACGAATGGAATCGAAGATACAAGTCCGGCCAAACTGCCAGCATCACCAAGATCTTTTTCCCAGATGCGGTGGCGGCGTATAGGACTATAAGGAAGATGGAAATAACAAACATCAGGGCACAGATCATGACGGGGCACGGTGGATTCTCCGAGTACTTGAATCGCTTCAAGTGCAAGGGGAGTCCATCGTGCATCTGCGACCCAAATATAGACGAAACTGTACCACATTTGCTTCTAGAATGTCCTGCACATGCCGCGGAGAGATATGAACTGGAACAGGCACTGCGAATAAAACTGGATAGAGAAACAGTGGGGGAAGTGATGCGAGGAAAGGATAGGGAGAAATTTTTAGATTATTGCACAAAGATTGCACAGAAGGCAATAGATAGAAATAAAACAGCGTAAGAAAATATGCTGATAGTATATTTAGATATATATATATTAAGCATAGAAATAAGGATACATATAACTAGGATAAGCACCATTAAAAGTAATAATAGTAATTTAAGATATTGTAATATAAGAAAATGTAAAAATATAGGCTAAGAAAAACTGTGTTAGAAATAAAAGATAAAAATGTACCAAATGTAATTAAAAGATACTGTAACATAAGAAACTGTAAAAATATTGTAATAGGCTAAGAAAAACAGTGTAAGAAATAAAAAATAAAAACGGACTATCATTACCCCCCTACATAATAATAAATAAGTAATAAAAATGAGGAAAATAGATAGGCAGAATAGAGTAAAATGGGAATCCCACCCAGCAAAAAGAAAGGAAGATATGATGAATGCAGAAAGAAAAAGTATGCGGCATGGAAGTGCGAGAGGCAAAATAGAGAGAACTGGAATGATAAAGAGAATTAGGCTTAGCATAGACTCCGATAATGTCGGAGGTAGATAGAGAAAAAAAAAAAAAAAAAAAAAAAAAACCTAACCTAACCTAACCTAACCTAACCTTTTTTTTTTTTTTTTTTTGTTTGCGCTGGGAAAAAATGCATTACGCATACCCTCCCATTGGGGGAATGGGAGGGGTATGTGGGACTCCCCGGGCCAAGGCCCGGTATACTCACTAAAATAACCCAGCGGCATTCCCGCATCGTCTGAGTGGAGGGGGACTGGGAGATCGGCACAGCCTTTGCGTCCAGTCCCTCTCCGATGTTTGCCCGCCTACACGGCGGGCCCTTCGCGCCCTCCCCGTGAGGGGGGAGGGCCGGGAATGACCGGCGGAGGTGGTGTAGAGTGCAATGCGGGCGGAGGCGCCCCCGCGCCAGGGGGGGTGACAGCCAGTCCTGGAGGAAGGCCGCCTCCTTGGCTGCCTCCCGGTCCAGGCGAGTGAGAGCCCACCGTGGGAAGGGAGACCTGCCAGAGCGAGCCATCTCCCCCCGGGGGCCCTGGGTGGAGATGTCGAACCGCACATATCGGTGGTCCGACAGGGTCTCCACCATCTCCACCCGCCAGTTTACGATGCGTGCGGCTAGCATGGGGGTGGCAAACGAGACGTCCACCACCGACCCTCCCTGCTGCCGCACACACGTTTGGACCGCCCCCCTGTTGAGGAGGGACACACCGCACGACGCCGCCCAGAACTCGACGGCGCGTCCCCGGACGTTGCAGGAGCCAGCCGGATTGCCCCAGGCCACCGACTTGGCGTTCAGGTCCACCAACCACTCAGCCATGGTCTGCATCAGCAGGTCTTGGGCTGTTCTGCAGTGGTTGGTGTTCGCCTGGAGGATGCGATGATCGACCCTATCCATCAATCGACATCGCACCCTCCTCCTCCGCCGCCACCGCCGTTCCTGCCTCGGGAACGACGGTGCTAGCAGCAGGCGCGATCGGCGCCTGCGCTTTGCCCCTCTTAGGGGGAGGATTGCACATCCTCCCCCTCGTCACGTGGCCTGCCGGGCAGCCACTTGCGGCACACACTGCGCAGTGCGGCGTGGCAGCCGTGCAGGAGGCGGCTTTGTGGCCCTCCTTGCCGCAACGGTAGCAGGTCAGGGACCTGTCGACCGCTGACGGGCACAGGGCTCGGGTGTACCCTATGCAGCAGCACCTGAAGCAGCGCAGGGGCTGGTCCTCAAGTGCTCGGACTGCACCCGAGCTGAACCCGACTAAGAGCCGTCCTTTCTCAAGGACGGCTTTGGCGGCAGCGACTGGGCACTCGAGACGGATAGTGCCCATGCCGCCGCGGCCGGGCCTGATGTCCCGGCCCTGCACCGCTGCGATGCTGCAGCCCCCTATTGCTGCGACCGCCGCCACCACCTCCTCTTTGGAGACGGAGTCGTCCAGGTCGGCCACCTCGATGGCTGCCGACTTTACGGGTCGGGCCACCTTGGCTGCGTCCGCGATGACCTCCTGCAGCTTGGCTGCGAAGAGTTCAGCGTTGGCTCTGCCCTCCGCCCCAGGAAACTCGAAGATTGGAGCCCCGGTTTGGGTCCTCCGGCAGGAGACTTTGCCGATCCCCAGTTAGGTGGGATCGGCGTTAGCACGCGCCCGCACCAATATGGACGCGTACGTCTCCCCGCGTTCCGCGGCCTCCGCGGTGAGCGTCACAACGACGGCCGCGGTCTTTGGGGGTACCAATTTCCCCTTCCTCTTCCCCCTGCCGGTCGCCTGCGACTGGCTGGGAGGCGTGGTGGCGGGGGCGGCAGAGACGGCCGTCGCCGCCTTTCTGCCCCTGCCCCTCCTCCTTCCCTTCCCGACTGGGAAAAAACTTCTACGACTGGCTGGGAGTCGTGGTGGCCGTGGTGGCTGCGACAGCAGGGGCGGCTGTCGCCGTCTTTTTCCCTCTGCCCTTCCCCTTCTTGACCACTTCGGTCCAACCCTGCTGGTTGGACGGGGTAGTGGAAGGGAGAAGGGCGTCCGCTCCTTGCGAGGACGGCCCCGGCTCGCTTTGCCTCTTGACCGTGGCAAGCGGCGGTCAGAGGCGCTGCTCCGGCAGGAGCCGGTCCTCGATGCCTGCAAGACAGGCTCGTGTGAAGGCCCTCTCCTCCATTACAACCTTGCGGAGTATTTCCTCAAGGTTGGTGGAGACGGGGGCCTCTGCCGCAGGTGTCGGGTCGGCCTGGATCGGCCGAGCCGTGACGTCGGCCAGCTTCTGATGTAGCTGGCTTACCTCTGATTGCAGGCGATCGACCCTCGCCTGCAGTTGCCGCGTTTCCTCGCTCGTCTTGCGCTTGACGAGCTCCTCAACTATGCCGCGCATGCTCGCGGCCCGGCACTTAAGGGCACTTAAGGGACTGGGAGATCGGCACAGCCTTTGCGTCCAGTCCCTCTCCGACGTCCGCCTGCCTACACGGCGGGCCCTTCACGCCCTCCCCGTTAGGGGGAGGGCCGGGAATGACCGGTGGAGGTGGTGTAGAGTGCAATGCAGGCGGAGGCGCCCCCGCGCCTGTCACCCGCCTATCACCACCTTGAGGAGGGAGAAGACGGCGTCTTCTCCGACCTCTTCTCCGCCTTCGGAGCGGCGCAGCGAGAGGGTCCGCTGCCTCCTTTTGCGAGCGTCATCTCGCAAAAGGAGGCGACCGCTGCCCAGGACCCCTCACTCTCCAGCATAGAGCTGACCACGCTGGGAAGTGAGAGGTCCTGTCCGATCTCCGCAGTCAGACTACGGCGCGGCTCAGACCAAGCCAGGCACACCTCGAGCGTGTGCTGTGCCGTGTCCTCCGCCGCGCCGCAGTCGTGGCACGCTGGAGTCTCCTCCCTCCCGATCCAGTGCAGGTGCGTGCCGAAACAGCCGTGGCCTGACAGCACCTGCACCAGACGGAATGAGAGGAAACCGTGGGGCCGCCGCACGGCCTCTCGCTCTTCCGCGACGGGGCGCTCCCCGAGTGCTTTTTGCCGCGCCGTCCACTCGTACACTCTGGCGAATACCCACGCCTCCAACTCCCAAGGAGGGGTGCCGGCCAGAGCGCATGCCGCCGAAGAGCCCACCGACCGGTAGGCCCTCGCCACCCGCAGTGCAATGGCCCTTTGGGGCCTGTGCATCGCCGTCGCATTCTCCCTCCTATGAAGGGAGTTCGCCCAGATGGGGGCCCCGTACAGGGCCATGCTCCTCAGGATGCCGGCATATAGTCATGTCAGCCAATTGCCGTCCACTGCTGAACGTAAGCCTCCCCCAAAGAGCGCCAACCATCCCGGTCTTGAGCAGTCCGCATTTGTGTCTGTACATTAAACAAGTTTATCAAAAATGGATTGGGGACGATAAAAAATGAACATACTTACTGCACAAAAAAAGATTTTTCAGATTTTCTTGTAAGTAATATATAGATTAGAAGAAAAAGACAGACCCCGTGTATACACGGGGTCTGTCTTTCTGTCTGTCTATTTGTAAAAAACTTGTCTCACGGGTAACCCATGTCCTGGAATAGGATATTTTTTATTCCGGTAGTAATTATTTTCCCTTGAGATCATTTTATTCCGGTAGTATTTTCCCTTGGGATCATTTTATTGCGGGAGTATTTTCCCTTGGGATCATTTTATTCCGGGAGTATTTTCCCTTGGGATCATTTTATTCCGGTAGTATTTTCCCTTAGGATAATTTTCATTGCCGCTGTTAGAAGCTGGTTTCAAATAAAAGTAAGCGACTACACATCAACATTTCATTATATCTTAGCTGGAGTGCCTCAGGGATCCGTTCGGGGCCCATCGGTAGACTTACACTTGATACACCTCCGGAGTCCGATCTACCTCAGGGTGTCATTGTTCCAGTAGCAACATATGCGGATGACAAGGCTGTTCTTGCATGTAGAAGTTGTCCTACCGAAGCTTCCGTAATCCTGCAGATTGCTTTGAACAACGTTAACCCGTCGCTGACCAAGTGACCAAATGGAGATTAAGGTCTAATGCCAATAAATCAGTTCAAGTATCATTCACTTTACGCCGAGGAACTGTACCCTCCTGTCTCAACAAGAAATAATCAGCTACCACAAAGTGATTCTGCCTAATATCTGGGAATGTAATTACACCGAAGACGTAAATGGTGGAGAAACATTGAAAAGAAAACGAATGAAATACTTTTATTAAACCTAAAAGACCCAAATCTATATGGGCGTATGGTAGGCTATTAGAAAAGACTATACCTACTCTATGCTATTAGCTTACACTACTATGTTTCTATCTATACGCAGGCAGGTGGTTTTCTGATTAAAATTTTGCACACGACTCTAATATTTCTTTATCGTGTTTTTACTTCAGGTAGGTATCAGATAAATGTATGATTCGAAGCAGAACTAAGCCGGGCGCGACGCCTGCGACTTGTGAGCACCTCGCGCGACCACGAGACGACTGTCCCGGAGCACGACTGTGATGCGCATCCTCGCTCGAACATCAGGCACTGGAACGAGCTGGACAGCAGTACAGAAGGACTAGCCCTCGACTCATAAAGTGTTGGTTCACCTAGTCTACATAGACATGCTCAGACGCAGCACTACAGTGTGGCCTTTTTCTTTGTCTTTTTGGACCGACAGCATGACCTTGCGAGTCAGTGCGTGCGTTATTATCAGCACCGTACCGGTAATCTTTTAAACCTCGTATGAATGATAAACACTAAAATAATGAAGTACCTACGTACGACTTAGTGATAATGTTAAATAACTTTAAAACACAATCGGGGACTCCGACCATTTCGTAAACAATTTTGGAACATCCTACCCATAGAGCAGGTTTATATGAAACTTAATCAAAACACATGCCGACGGATACCTACATAAAAACCTACCTACGAGTAGGTAGACGATCACCTATATTTATGTACCTACCTACTTAAGCCAAAAGATGCCGTGTGACGCTTCCCCTCTGCTCTCGTACAGGTACGTAGGTAATACTTTAGGTACCTACCTATGCCTGTTGGACGAGGCTTCCAAGCTTTCTGAAACAATAGTTGCGGTCGAAGAGGCTCACGGGCAGTCAGCTGTTCCTCACGCGCCCCACCCGCGCCGGCGGCACGGGGGGCTGCTTTGGAAGCGGGTGGTTGGAGCAAGCCATGAGCAAGCCGTGTCCTCCTGACGTACTTACCTAATTTGACAAATTATAGGCTAATTATTTTTTACACGAAATACAGGAAGGAGAAGCAGCTCAGAGAAATCGGAAACAATAAATACTAGCTATCTAATTAAGATCCGTTCTCCCTTAGAATTATCAACATTTACTAAATCATAATAGGTATGACTACAATAATATAATAATAATTTAACGTTTATTTCGACCTAAGTACAAGGCTAAAAAGGATCATACATAGCAGAGTGCAGACACATTTTTTTTATTGTGTAATGGGCTTGTTCTTGACCTCGATCACGCCTGATGGCAAGCGATAGATGAGGTCTATGACGGAGTGAGCGTGCCCGAAGATGCCTGTTCACTCTTGTTTTGAAGGCAAACGGGTTTTATGTGGAAGGGAACACATGACGCTGGCACAGAGTTCCACACTGGCTGGTGCGCGTAATAAATGTGGAGGAGAAGCGCTGAGTACAACTTGCCAGGATATCGAGCAAGTGCGGATGATACCCAGTAGGTACGTCTGGTAGTTATTCCGGTGGTAAAAGGGCGATAGTGGGATCAGGTCGTGTGGTCGTGGAGACACACATTAACATAGGTACTTACTTACTAAAATAATAACAAAAACACATAGCTAGGTACTTACCTACAATTAAAATTACTGTCAAAAACCCGACCGCTAAAAACAAGTCGCTTTTCAAGCAGTCTGATGCAGTTAAATCACAGATCTGAGGCCACAAACTGCATCAGACTGCTTGAAAAGCGACTTGTTTGGAACTTTTAAGTCGTTTTTAGCGGTCGAGTTTTTTAACAGTAAGTATTTTTTTTATTTCCTACATTTTATTTATTTATTTAACAGTTCTTGTATACACGACTTGTACTTGTGTTGAAAATTTATATAAGTAGGTATCACCACTCATACACATATTACTTACTGATTTCGATTGCTCAGTAAGTGAACCATACAGCAATGGTTCACGTACTAACAATAATGGAACCACTGTGCGAATGCCCTCAGGATGCCGTTGAAGCTAGCCGAACCCTGCTCACTACGGATTTGTACCGAAGTAATTAGTATCAAGCTAGACGTCTGTAGGCCAAGCATAAAGCTACGAAGGTACCTACTTCGCTACTTGGAAGCCTGGTACGGTGGCCTTATCTGGAAGGAGAAAACGAGTGGGGTACCCTGAATCACATGGGTTCTTCCTAAAATCGATGGAGTACGTAGATACGAAAAGGGCTTACACGCCTAATCGCGAATCATCGGCGGCGCGTGGTGATGCCCCGACCGTGCGGAGATAACCTCCACGCCTGACTGGCAGAGATACAGCAGCGGCGATATATGCGCGGCGGCGGCCTCCGCCGGCACACTCGGGCACCGTCGCACGCCGCACGACGCGCCACGCCTCTCACGGACGCACTGCTACAGAACCAACAGAACCAACCGGTACGTGATCGTGACTATACTCACTCTTCTGTTTAATTCCAAAACAATCTTAGAGCAAGGTCAAGGATGACAACGACTATTGTGTCAAATACCTAATAATAAGTTAGCGTGTTAAGAAGTCTGTGCCAGTTCTTTGGATGTCAATGTTTTTTAAAATGGTTACACTTACACGGTTACCATTACCACCGCAGTAGCCGCGTGTCGGGAATACTCGGGAAGTTGAGTTCGGAATGCTTTGAATAAGAACGTAGAGGATTTTTGAAAAAGATTTGCAGAGACTGCAAAGCAGACCGTGTCCGAGTGACCCTTGGCGTCCCTTGGTTTAAAAACGAAGCTTACCATGGCCATCCACCCATAGGCACCCCTATGGGTGGATGGCCATGGTAAGCTTCGTTTTGTAGTCAAAGTAAAAGACATATGTTCTTGTAGCAGTATTGTAACTCAATACCTACTAGAAGGAAGGGTATAGGTACTTAGGTATTCTTACTACCCGTACGCGTGAACTTGGCGCAGCCGGCTCGAGTGCTCCACACATTTCGAATGACGTTTTGACGTTTTCATTTAAATTGAACTACCTACTTACTCGATTTCGATAAAAACAATATAAACACTTTAGCATCACTTTAACAGTTGTGTTTACTTATTTTCATCGAAATCTGTCAAAACGTCATTCGAGCCAGGTGTTAAGTTACACGTACGCGTACGGGTAGTAGAGTAGTAGGAAATATTAATATAACTAGCTTCTGCCCAAGGCTTCGCTCGCGTTAATACTTATAGATGTTCTCCAGGGACTCATACTCTCATCTACTTACTAATATTTATCAAAATCAAATCAGCGATGAAGGCGTGAATTCGTGAAAGCTTAACAAAGAAACAAACAAACTTACTGTCGTATATACTTACTTATTACGATTAGGATTACGAGTATACTTTAGTGCAAAGAACATTACCTACCAAAGTTATTGACTCAAGCTTGGTTTTTGTTTACTCTTCACTAAAGCTCCTAAGGAGTCATCGTTTAAACCCAACCATGATATCGCGAATAAATAAATATTTAGCTACCTACCTATCCCATAATTTATATGATAGCGTCGTATTCACAAACCGATAAAATGGATAGGACACGTGACAAATTATAAAATTAGCCTTTACTTATCTAATCGTAAGGAATTAGTCGCCTTTCGGGTAACGACTGTCGTAGATATCAATCGTATAGCAGCCAGGATTGAAGGTCGGAGCGAGCTCAGACTGCTCTGAGGAACCTCTCCGTGCCGCATGCGGTCATGCTGTCATGCAGGCGTCGCCGTCGCGTCGCCGCGTCGTGAACCACGGTGTCACATTGGGTAGCTGGAAACCCTATTATGTTACGTGTAACAATAATGTTTTAGGACCACTATTCTGCGATCTATCTCTCTGTCCATCAGTCACAGTCAATTTGCTACTCACTACTGCAGCAGGAAGGTCTCGTTAGTGGTGGCTCTTCCCGTACCAGTGCACAGACCATGCTGGGCGAGAGACGCGAAAGCTAGCGCTAGCGTTAATTTGCACACAGCCAATTGCTTGGACCTTTTGCTGACAACAGATCCAGACCGCTACTCGGTGTCGATTTCTTCACCACTAGGTAGTTCCGACCACTGTCTGGAGAAGTCTGTGTCCGTCTACTCTCCGCCCGATCTTAGCCCTAGAGGCACCCGGCGGGTTTGGCGAAACAGGTCAGCAGATTGGGATGGCATGCGATCTTTCTTCGCATGTTATCCTTGGCAGCCTACTTGCTTTTCTTCGACTGACGCTTTGTCGTGCGCGAACGCCGTGACGGATGTGTTGCGACAGGGAATGGAGTATTAATTCCGTTCTCTGACGTAACAATATCTGGCGTGGCTCGTCCATGGTTTGGTGCCGAGTGCAATCGCGCTGATATGCGCTTAAACATGCGGCGTACCTAGCATGGGTCGACGCTCGTACGCGCAAGTCAGAAGAAGAGGGCCTTCAACAGGGCTGCCAAGTCCTGCAAGAAGGTGTTGCGGAGGGCTGGCTTTGACCACATTAGCCGAATTGGGAACAAACTTGCTTCATACCCAGCAGGCAGTAAGGCGTTTTGGTCCTGGCTAAGTCGGTTGAATCGAACTTCTGCCACCCCTCACTACCACCAATTCGGAGACCCGACGGGTGGCTGGCCCACTCCGCTGAGGAAAAACCTGACTTGTTTGCTTCTATGTTTGCGGAATCCTGGTAGCGCGAGGCCCTCTGCTTCTCCTGATGGATGCGAGTCGAGTATGTCGAACATTCGCATTCATCAGAAGGACGTCCGTAGAGTACTGCGTAAACTAGACGTGAGCAAGGCTAGTGCCGATGGCTTGGAAGCAAGCTAACGTGCAGCCCGTGCCCAAGAAGGGTAGTCGAGCTGACCCAACAAATTATAGAACCATCTCGGTAACTTCCATACTCTGTAAGACTATAGAACGCGTGCTGAATGGTAAGCTCCTGGCATACCTAGAAGCTAACGATATCCTTAGTGACTGACAATACGGCTTCCGCCGAAATTGGGCAACTGGGGACCTTCTAGCGTATGCCATTCACATCTGGAGTGAGGCCATCGAGAAACACGGGGAAGCACTTGCGGTCTCCCTTGACATCTCGAAGGCCTTCGACAGGGTCTGGCACGATAGCCTTATTGGTAAGCTTCCTTCCTTCGGTCTGCCCGCCGGATTGTGTGATTAGATTGCAGACTTCTTGAGGGATCGGTCTATCCGAGTGGTCATAGATGGCTGCCCGTCCGGACTGCTGGGCATTAATGCCGGGGTTTCGCAGGGGTCGGTGCTCTTGGCAACATTGTTCTTGCTGCATATTAATGATCTGCTAAAACCCGGTACCTTTGGGTATGCAGACGACAGTACTGTTGTGAGAGATACGTGTCCAACGCACGAGCTAGTGGGTCGCAGATCCGGTCTCTCCGAGAGGCTGTGGTTGAGCGCTTGACATGCCACCGGTACATGGTGGACATCCCACCCACATGCACTTAACGTTTTGGGAACACATTCATTGTGCGTACAGCTAATGAGTGTAATTCCCTACCAGAGTCTGTGTTTCCTGATAGCTACAACCCAAGTCTTTAAGTCAAGAGTGAATAGGTTACTTCTAGGCAAGCGTGCTCCATCTTCGGCCACATCATCGCTTACCATCAGGTGAGATAGTAGTCAAACGCGTGCCTATCAATAATAATAAAAAACTATATATATGTTCAGAGCACATGTGTATGTTTCAGAGCGAACATGTCGGGCATGATGGAGCTGGCGGAGCTGGCGGCGCGCCACCCGGCGGGCGCACACGACCACGACGACCCGTGCGCCTCGCACGACCATGCTATGGTGGTCAGTATGCGTCAGTGTAACCGCGCTCTGTTGTCCCTCGGAAACATTACAACAATTGCATTTCTAATGGTCCGGCTTCCTAACATCTACTGAATAACCAAGAACTACCCATGGATTTATTCAGTTCCTGTCTATTAGAAATTAAATTCTTAAATTATAAGATGTTAAGTTCCCTTCGTGTAAAGTAAACAACGTACCTACCAAGTTGTTGAAGAGGAGGATCATAATGTGTTGTTTGTGTGCAGTTCCATTCATGCGTGTGCACGGAGATCCTGTTCAAGGGCTGGAACACAAGTAACGAGCTGCAGCTGTTCGGCTCGGCGCTGGCCATCTTCGTGGCGGCCGTGCTGTACGAGGGCTTCAAGTACTGGCGCGAGACGCTGGCGACGCCCGCGCCCGCGCTCTCCGGCTCGCAGCAGAGCCACGCCAAGCACGAGCAGGGCGGCGGTGGGGGCGCGGACCGTTCGATGCGGGCGCTGCTGTGCTCGGGCGCGCACGCGCTGCAGACGGCGCTTCACGCGCTGCAGTCCACGCTGAGCTATCTGCTGATGCTGGTGTTCATGACGTACAACGTGTGGCTGTGCCTGGCCGTGGTGCTGGGCCTCACGCTCGGCTACTTCTTGTTCGGCTGGCGGCGCGGCGGCGTCACCGACCCCAACGAGCACTGCCAGTGACTCGGTGACACTCGCGTGCTCGCCGTGCTCTGAGCAACCACCTCCGTCACCACAACCGCCACCACTAGCAACGGCGTATGCGCGATGGCGACTTACTCGGTTACGAAACTTAGTGATATTATAATAATAAGTTACATTAATATATTGTTTGCGATGTGCTTAGTGTTTATAACAAAAATTACGTACCTGATTAAAACACGCATTTTAATAAGCCACAAAATAATTATTCTTTGGTTGGCAATCGCAGTTAAAAATAATTTAGTAAAGAGTAGGTACCTAAGTAAGTACCTACAATATAATCTTATCTATACATATAATAAAACAGTAGAAAGTTTGTGTCTGTACATTAAACAAATTTACCAAAAATGGGTTGGGGACGATGAAAAAGGAACATACTGCACAAAAAAAGATTTTTCAGATTTTCTTGTCTGTCTGTCTGTCTGTCTGTTAACGCTGTTGGGGGTTTATATCCAGAATTATTAAAATAAAAGGCTTCCGATAATTTAAGAGCTGTATTCCGTACAAAGACAAGATGAAGAAGAAAAAAAATTACCAAGTTGTAGGTACCTTAAAATAATTCTTAACAGCTAATCATTCCATGCAGTAAGACGTGTTTGTGCACTATTGCTGACCAAAATTGAGTAGGCGTTACAGTAGAAACGTTAGTATTCTAAACATCCCCCCGGGCGTTGAGAGATCGTCTCTCAACCAGAATCCTCTGTGTGAGATAGGGGTAATGGGCATATCTTGCTGAAAGCTCGCCGAACCACTCCACATGTCGTCTTGATATCAGCAACGCGACTGATGCCGTCCAGTCCAGGGAAAACTGCCATGACTCGGCCCAATCGCCACTTCAAAGGAGGTAGTTTCTCATCCTTAATGAGCACAAGAGTGTCTTTTTCTAAAGGTTTAGTGCAGGATCGCCATTTCACTCGCTGCTGTAGCTCCGATACGTATTCTTTGCTCCATTGGGACCAAAAATGTTGACGGAGTTGCTCAATCCTCTGGTATCTGGTCAAATAAGTCACGCATCGGTCCTCGAGGTTAGGTACAGGTAGTGCTGTCAGTGGCCGTCCTATTAGGAAGTGTCCAGGCGTTAGCGGCGATAAATCGTTGGGATCCGATGAAAGTGGTGTGAGTGGGCGAGAATTGAGTAACGCTTCTATTTGAACTAACACAGTGTTCAGCTCCTCAAATGTAAGATTACAATTTCCCAGTGCTCTCTTTAAATGATACTTGGGTCATTCTTCTGGACGTTTTTTAAGCGGCATTACCCTAAAAGAATGGAAATCGAAAAGTCAGCAAGCCACTTTTTTTTTCGAGTAAGCCTTTAATTCTCTCCTATTTGGGTTATTAATTATTATTCAATTATCTATATATTTAATATCATAAAAAGATAAAAAACCTCCATTCTTCGATTTTCGTGGAATGTCCCAAACCCCGATCTAGTCACTTAGTAAATTATATTTTTGAAACTAAACGATACATGCTTACCAAAAAAAAAACATTAAGTCCTTAAAAGTTGACAATGCTATGAAAAATTAGATCATAGTTCTAAAAGAATTACATTATCTAAAAAAAATAAAAACGTAACTGTCCCGGGGTAGTTACTGATTTGCGTGGATCATTGTAAATTCACATGCATATCCTTAACTTCGCGCCCCGATGTTGCTTCATCCTAATTTACGTTACAACAGATTCGCGCTCCGACGGCCGGGCAGAGTGCTTGTGTGATGACGCGTTGAGTTTCCGAAAAATTATGGTAAGAATTTCGTTTCGTGGGTATGGTTTCTCAAAACTTTGATTTGCGTGGTACAATTTTCTCCGGTGTCTGTAAATTTGTTTATTGAATAAAATATTGTAGAAAACAAATACAAGGTAACGCAACGTATATTCAAAACACAGCATATTTGCTTGAAAGGTTTTTACACAAAATGAAAAATATTTAAAAACAACGAAATCTGAGCGCATCGAACAATCACACGAACACTATTAGCAAACGGTAACTTCCGACTGAGACCACGGCGCGCTGGAAGGCGGTAGCGCTTTGTGTTTTTTGCTATTGTTTAGAGCGGTTATTAAATACTAGTTTTAGGAAACAATGGCTTAGAAAGAGTAGAAATAATATTCAAAAAAACGATTTTGGCCAACTTTTAGAGCCGAATACCTCTCTGTGCGGCGTCTACCGCGCCCCCACTCCGACGAGCGCCCGAAACCTTTTCGTCCAACCGCGGCTCGCGTACGCTCCCGCTAAAACTTGTAAAAGGTTCCGCCGTAATGACAAAGTCAAAGATCGTTCTACATGTTGTTGTGTGTTAATATTAAATTGATTTCCTTGTTTAAACTATCGTCTTTTGCTGTGGTTAACCGACGCCATGAGATTACCTATTTAAATTATGTTTGTAAGCTAGTTATTCAAATTCGATTGATTGATCACTACAGAACAAAAATGTAAAAAAAAAAAATATCAAAAACATTAAAAGTGACAACCCTATTGCTTCAATGGAGCGTAGGTAATTATGTTCTCAAGGCTTAGTTTCCGTACTGTCCATAATATATACTGTGTCGAGAGTCGCAGGGCGATTCCCGGCCACCGTAGGTGGGTCTGCGGACGGCGAGCGTTCGGTGGCTCGTGGTGAGTGTCTAATAGGAAGGTTGTATTTAGGATGCAGAAACGCTGTGTGAGATCTATGTGTGGTTTAAAAACAACAGATAGCTGTATTCCACATTTCAAAAAACTAAGAATATGACACTACCAGCAATGTACATAATGGAAACTACATTATTTGTGAAAAAAAATCCGCATTTATTTGTCAGCTTATCTGAAGTCAGAAGAAATCCATTGCGTACTCAATCTTTGTAATGTTAAGTGTAGCTTTTTCGGCAATGCTCCAAAAATTTATAACTAAGTACCGAATGCCATTACAAATATGCCATCAATAATATTCAAAAAGGCACTTAATAAGTTGCTTCGTGACAAATGTTACTACACATTAGATGAATTTTTGAATTATGGCTCAATATAAACAAAATAATGTTAGGTACATAGTATTATAATGCGTGAATTACGTTCGGCTGCGGTCGAGGATACAAATAAAACCGATATAATTTACTTAATGAATAATAATAATAATAATAATAATAATAAATTGTTTATTTATAAAATAGGACACATTTACAATAAATATCTCACAAAATTTAAAGAACACAGTTGCTTATTTGCCTGAACTAGGTTTAACCTGTGTTTCAGGCTAGATTGAGCTTATGTCAACTTAAAATAATAAATTAACAATAATGGATCAATTTTATTGCCTATACTTAAAACCTAAAATTAATGGACACGTCTTGTTTTATTTACAGACAAAAAGAAGCTCTTCTGTCTCTTTGTAAGAGATGCTTAGTAAATATTGCACAATTGTCTTTTTACAGCTATAATAATTTAACTTATAGATACTTAATTTTCTATTTAACCTATTGTACAGAAATGGACCTAAAAATGTAAAAAATCTTTTTATAAAAACATATTTTGAGAACGCATTTGAATCGCATACAATATCATTCCGTCGCTTATTAGAATTTTCGGTGTTGTACGAAAGCATGGTGTGCTGTTTTAATACCAAGTGCATAATGAAAAGCTGGCGAACAGTCAGTACGTTACATGATTTGTATAGCAGAACTGTGGGATAAAGAAAGGGATGGAAATTTGCTACTTTTAAAATGGCTCTCTGAGCTCTTTCAAGAGGGAGTAAGTGAGTTTTGAGTGCTCCACCCCATGTAGTGATACAGTACTGGATTACAGATTGACCTAGGGCAAAATAAACTTGTTTGATTAATTTTGAATTCGCAATAGCTCGCAGTTTTTTAAAAACGTATATTAATTTGCGCACTCTTTTCACCAAACTTTCAATATGTGGTCTGAAAGTAAGTGTTTCGTCTATTATTACTCCCAGGTATTTTATGTTGCATGTATGGGAGATAATAGGACAATCACATGTACTGATTGGCTGGAGTCCACATTGATGAGCAAACAGATGAGGATTAGCTATGTTAAATTTAGGCTTACGCATGGAGAAGTGAATACATTTGGTCTTGTCAGCATTTAATGTTAGTAAATTACTTTGAAGCCAATTAGTCACAGTGTTGAAGCCTAATTGAGCGTATTCATACAATTCGTTACTGGTTTTAGCGGTAAATATTAAGGCCGTGTCGTCAGCATATGAAACAATTTTGCCTTGTTTAATGTTTAAATTGCACAAATCGTTAATATAAACCAGGAAGAGGGTTGGGCCCAGTATGCTTCCTTGGGGAACACCAAAACCAGTATTTTTTTGCTCATCGCTCGTAATATTATCTATCCTAACACATTGATATCTGTCGTTTAGGTAATCAGCAAAAAGTTTCAGCGGCGTTCCCCTTATTCCCATAGCCTCTAATTTGTTCAGAAGCATAGAAACAGATACTGTGTCAAAGGCCTTCGCCAGATCAAGGAAGACCCCCAGGGTCTGGTTTCCTTTGCCAAGTTCCTCTGAGACACAATCGGTCAGGTGGTGCACCGCATCGGCTGTGGATAATTTTGCTCTAAAACCAAATTGCGCTGGTGATAATAAATTATTTTTTTCTAAATAGTTAACTAGCCTACTGTTTACAATTTTCTCTAGTATTTTAGATATTGAGGGGAGTAACGATATTGGCCTATAATTATTAACTAAGTCTTTCTTCCCGGATTTAAAAATAGGGATTACGACTGCTTTTTTAAGGCATTTAGGAAAAATACCTTCGGAAAAACAGATACGAAAAATATGTGTTAAGGGTGGTACTAGGATGTGCTTGAAACGTTTAAGAATCTTATTGCTAATATTATCCCAACCCACTGCACAGTCATCTTTTAGTCCACTAATAATGCGGGTTATTTCGTCTTCGTCAGTGTCCAGCAAGCCAAAAGATTGTAGTGCGCGCTTACTATTCAATTCTTGGGAAGATAGTTGAACACAGTGATTCATAGGAATCTGTTCGGCAAGAGTTTTCCCAACATTCACGAAAAAATTATTGACAAGGTTGGCTGATAGAAGCGATGAACGATTAGTAGGCAATAAACTCGAATTTGATTCACGTTGTTTTGACATATAAGTGACGTTTTTAATATGTTTCCAAAGTTGTTTACTATTGTTTCCTGCTTTATGTAATTCATTTTCATCGTAATTTCTTTTTAAGCTCTTTAAGAGATTATTACAAAAATTCCTGTATCTGGTATATGTGGTTTTAATGATAGTATCACCTGGGTTCCTCCTACATGTCTGATGAAGTTTATCTCTGTGTCTTATACACCGAATCAGGCCAGGAGTGATCCAAGGTTTAATATTATAAAGTTTCTTGCTTACTGTAATAACAGTAGTATTACATAATATTGCTAATTGAACATGTTTTATTACGTACGATAAAGCAAAATTTGCATCAGCAGTATTGTAAACTGGGCTAAAGTCAAGTTTGCATAAATCATATTCGAGTTTGTTTATGTTTAATTGCGTTTTTGTCTGGGGACGATTTAGCTTAGGCAGCATTAAGTTTAGGGCAAGTAGAACAGCGTGATGGTCAGTAATTGTTGAGTTAGTAACAAGCGTAACATACGATAAACTGGATTTTATGATCATATGATCGAGGCAGGAACCGCTATGATGTGTAGGCAAAGTGTGCGCAGGTAGAAAACCATGGAATGAGCAGACATTAAGATACTCTTGGGTCCCTGCATCACAGTTTTCAGTGTTTATGTTTATATTTATGTCACCTGTTAGTATAACATTCTTGAATGAGCTTAGGTCTTGAAAAATCTGGTTTAATGAAGCGTTAAAAGAATCCAAGTTTCTAGCGGAGGGGGATCTGTACATGGCGATTATTGCTGTGGTTGTACCAATTTTGATGATCAAACAATTACACATACAGTCTTTTAGAGTAGGTTCCTCCACTGAGACCATTAATGATACCTTAGAATAGACTACCACACCATCATTTTGGTTATTGTTTCGTTTGGTATACAATAAATTGTACCCTGGCATTACTGGGAGGTTATCCTGGCGATTTGAAAGCCAGCGCTCGGTTAGTACCATTATATCACAATCAAAGTTAAGTCTATGAAGAAAAATATTGAAGCTATCTATATTTTTATAAATACTACGAATGTTTTGGGTTAGTATGGTTAGAGACTTTTTGTAGTTGGAAAGATATTGTATACAGTCCTCAACCTGACATGACTTTGAATCGGGTACAAATGTGTTATCTATATCGGTAATTAAGTTATTATCCATAATATGTAGTAAAAGAAGAATATAAACAGTAAGTTAAGTCTAAAATATAAACAAATATGTGACGCTCTTAGGCGCCTTCATAGTCTATCGAGTTTAAGTACCTATTTTCGGCAGCCTTTTTAGCAGGACACTCTGGATCTCCCGTCTTGTGGTTGGCTGGTTTTTTGAAGCGCAAACATGTTGCACATTTTGGCGCAACGGCTTTTTTGGTGCAGTCTTGAATGGTGTGCCCTTCATCACCACAGTGTCCACATGTAGGGGCAGCTATTTTGCACGTCTTGGCTGCATGACCATACTGCTGGCACTTGTAGCATCTCGTTACCAGTGTGAAGTCTCGAACCGGGCAGGATGTCCAATTTATAAATAATCTGTCCTGTGTGATAAGAGCCTTCCGAATAATGGCAGGAACTTCTATAATATAGTTACAGTTCTCTGCATCTTTTCTGCCAGATTTATGGCTAAGCTTGATGGAGGTCAAAAATGTATCTCTGGAGATAGTGGGCAGTTTGTCGGCCAAGTTTTGTTCATAAATACATTTATAAACCTCATTTTCAGCCATAGATGCAGGGACCCCTATTACTATTATGCGTGGTTTGCGCTTTCGAGGTTCATCGACGGTGAGAGCTGACGAAGCGAGTTGGACTGTTTCCTTGAGCTTTTCCAGGTCTTCCTTAGTCTCCGTGCTGATTATAAGTCCTCCTTTTCCTATTTTGCGTACTCCTCTGACTTTCAGTTTCATTTCACCAGGGCATATGATTTTTTGGACTATGTTCTTGGTTTCCTCACTGGTCTTAGAATTATCGCAAGGAAAAATCGCCACGGAGCTAAAAGTATTGGGACGAATAAAGCTGTTGGTCCCCTTCTTCACCATATCTGCAAAAGATGTTGTTCCTGTTTCCTGCCTTGCACAGGACTCCTTAATGGTTCGGTTCATCTCCATTACGTAGTCCTTAAGGTTGCGGTCTTCTGTCAATTTGTTCAGGGAGTTGTGGGTCTTATAGGCATATTGCTTAAGCGACTGGTAATGAACAGCCATTTGCGAAACTCCATGTCCAACTTTACGGCAAAGATTGCTTATTTTTAGCTTCTGCTCAGAGTTTAATTTCCCATCAGAAGCAATCGCACATACCTCATTCAAACACTGCTCAATAGAGGTCATCCAGCTCTGAATCTCGGAAGTCGAAACTGTCTCCATTTCTTCCTTTTCTATGGCTTGGTCACGTCTTGGTTGTTGGGGCTGTACCGGTGTAGGTGTTGGTGGAGGGCTGCGTCGCGTCAACCCACTCCGGTTAAAGGGGCTGCCTTCCATGTTTCAGATTATGATAATCAAATCAGTTCATTTTTGACTAAACAGCACTTGTATTAAAATTGTAAGTATTTGTCAAAATACGCTAGTAGGTACACTAAATAGTAGGTCACTATTTATGCAAATGTTAATTTATTATATTTAATATGCATTGATGAGCACGTCTGTATGCGTTGAAAGCAACAACAAAATCGATAATCGAACGAAATCGTTAGGTTAGGAATATAATTAATGCAATTATTACAATTAGATCGGTAAATCTAAGATGCGCGACAATTGTTCGATGTCAGAAACAAGAGTGAATCACTTAACACTAAATTAACACAAATCACTGCCATGCACAGTCTTCGATCCCACGCCATCAGATTGCTGAGAAGGCGAATCTCACGGTGCACAGCGGAATGCGGCGTTAGTCATTTTCTTAAGAATATGGGTGGTCGCAAGTGGCGACATAACAGAATATGGGTGGTCGCAAGTGGCGACATAACATCTCCCTCCACGAGATCGGCAACTATTTGAAAACTCTAGTCGAATATAGTGTCGATAGCGAAGCTGGTTCAATCTCAGGGTTGCAGGCCTCCTTATCCTTAGCTTTGATATCGATTCCATCTGTGGCTTTCTGTAGTTGCTTCAATCTACGGCGTCGAAGAGATGACGACGTTTGGGACAGATGGCGGTAGTCGTCACGCAAACATTGTGCTCCCGTATTAAATTATCTTAAAAATATAATATTGAACCATTACTGACTAATCTAAGACTATAGTGAAGAAAACAGTGCAACCAATATGTGAAAGTGTTATCTGGACGTAATATTCACTAAAGACGAAATAACAACAACATTAAAATATCATCCACTGACGAACTACAAACTGTATTAAAATAATAATATTGTGCTTTTTAACAATGCATATAAGTAAAATTGCTGCCACTTGAGAAGAAACTGTGCAAAGAATCAAAAAGTGTCTAAACAATAACAAAAACAAAAAAATATAGTGAAGTGACAGTTGCAGAAAAAATATTTGAATGACACAGTAAGTTGTCAATAACGAACTACATAATTATAATATTGGTAGTAACAAGAAATCACTAATTTTAACTTACATCTTATCTGATTCCGTGGCTGGGTAAATACAACAACGACCTCGGGCGGGCCATGTCTTGGGTTCGAATCTCACCTACTGTTTCGACTTTTTGGAATGTTATACTCATCAAGCATTTAGAAAACTAAAAGCCCAACTCCGTGAGAAACTGGCAGTTATATTATAAGTATCGCAAATAAAACGAATAGATTTCAAACGGAAAAGATTTTGTACCTATATAATATTCTAACGATAGACGGCGCTGTGAATGTGAATCAATTAACTTGACATAAACCAGAGTGACGAACTAACCACCCGACTAAAATAAATATGGATGACAACATTACCTACCGCAATATTAGATTACGCAGAACAAGTTCACTATGTGACGTTACTGCGGAAAATTCAGCTCTATTTGACACGACAATGATGAGTCTACCAAATACTTCCATAAATACAAGTCAACCCATAAATGATCTGCAGGAAAAAATTAACCAGTTATCTAAGGATTTGCAAAGCGCTCATCAGGAAATAGAGAATTTAAATACAGAAAATTTTAGACTCAAAACTGATGTCCAAAAATACATTAAAATAGTAAATGCATACAAAGAAGTAAATGCTGATACGAAAAGCTCGACACCAACCTCTGGACGAAAACGGAAAAATAATATACAAAATAAACTAACGCCTGTGGCAAATAAAAAGCAATCAATCGCATCTGCACAGAAAACAAAATGTCCCAATCAGACCGAAAATAGTAAAACTACTCCAACAAAAATGGTTAAAAATACAAATATGTTTGAAAGAAGCACGAATTCAGATATTGAATTCAGATATGAAAAGCAGTGTTTTTCCAAGTTGTCTAACACCAACAAAAGTCCTGAATTACTACTTCAAAGAAATCAAAGTCAATCGTATGAAAATCAGAACAACA
This sequence comes from Melanchra persicariae, assembly GCA_947386135.1. NCBI lineage: Eukaryota > Metazoa > Arthropoda > Insecta > Lepidoptera > Noctuidae > Melanchra > Melanchra persicariae. Next base: position 112,754 of record OX376651.1, read on the forward strand.
CAAAACAGCAAGTACCTCAAATTTTGAGTAACCTGAACTCTGAAGGCAGCTGTAGCAATAAGCTAATAACACATAGCAATGTCACCAAACATAAAATGTGCATTCTAAGTAGCAGTAAAAAGAACAATATATTGTCCATAGCTGAGGGAACTTTTGAAAACAGTTTCAACCTATGCCATTATTTGACACCGTACGGATGCACCAAACAGTTGCTTAAGGGTCTTGATACAACATTACTACAATTCACTTTAGATGATTTTTGTATAATAATCCTTGGTGAAGAAGACTTTAAGACGACAAACAACTACTACGACATTATTTTCCATATAAGGGACGTATTGCAAGCCGTGCAGCATACTAACGTAATAATCTGTTTGCCCACATTTAAGTGCCCTTTTGATACAAGTCTTTTTAATTGTCGAGTAGAGACTTTTAATAACCTGCTATATCTGGATATTTTGACACATGGTCATGCCTTCCTCTTAGACAGCAATCTTAATCTCGAATACGACTACAGCATGTTTCATAAGTACACGGGATCTATAAATCATCGTGGCCTATCGAGAATATTCAAGGACTTATTGGATTTAATTAATAGTATAATAACAGAACAATCTAACATAACTCAAATTGATATAAGTGAATCGGAAAAACCTGCCAAACCAAATGACAACTTTTTTCTCGACTAAGCACTTCTACATAGGTATTACACTAAAATATTGTTTATCTCAACATACAGGATTATTGTTTGGCGGCCAGTTTAAGTCGCAATGCAAGCAAACGAGGTGGAGCGTGTATACTAGTAAGGAAAGAACATCAATGGAGGGAACTGGAAAAAATAGCAAAGTTATCCACAAACGGTGTTTTCGAATGTTGCGCTATCGAATTAACGACGTACAAGACTGTGATTGTTTGTGTATACAGGGTACCGAATGCGAGCAACTTAAATGAGTGCTTTGAAAAATTAGAAATATTGTTACGTGTGCTTGTAAAAAAGTCCTATAAAAATATTGTTTTAGCAGGAGATTTTAACATAGACGTATTAAAGCGTAATAGGCAATCAATTGAATTTGAGACATTATTACTTAATCACAACTTAAAACTTGCTCTATATGAACCAACTCGTCTTGGGAGTCAGTCATGCATTGACAATTTTGCGCATAATTTTAGTAAGTCCTTTAAAGCTTCTGTACTAGAATTAGCTCACTCTGACCATACGGCTCAGCTTTTTAAATGCCCTATTACAACTGTCTGTTCTATAAAACAATGGCGTATACTTAGACGTGATTATAGTGATGACAATGTCAATAAATTTAAATCATATTTGAATAGTTTGACATTTTCAGATGTATATGAATCTAATAATCCAAATGTAGCCTTCAATGCATTCACAGAAATGTTTTTGTTCTTATACAACCAATGCTTTCCTAAAATATCAATTTATGTTAAAGCTTTCAAGAAGCAAAATTGGATATCGCGAGGTATTAAAAAATGTAGTGCAAAGAAACGCCATTTATTATGGCAGTATCGATCGAAACCCACGCAACGTAACAAAACTCTATTTAAAAATTATTGTAATACGTTTAAAAAGGTTATCAATTTGACAAAAAAAGCACAGAATACTTATAAAATACAAACGTCTAGTAATAAATCTAAAACAACATGGCAAATTATTAACGATAATAAACTAAATACTCCTAAGAATAACATTAATAAAATTCGTATCAACGATAGAATTATCTCAGACCCTAAACAAATTGCAAATCTGTTTAATGACTTTTTTATTGACAAAATAAAACCCAATAACTGCAGGGGCAACTGTCAATAACCATATCTTGAATAGAAAGGATTCGATGTTTATGGCTCCCAGCTTGCCTTTTTTTTTTTTTTTTTTTTTTTTATTGGATGGGAAATCATCAAATGACCCCTCCCGCTCTGGGTGGAGCGGCAGGGAGTGTCAGACTTCTACTGACTAAAACCCACCCATGCTCCTCTTAGTGCCTTTACGTTCCAGGGCCACGGTAACTCTTTCGAACAAATCCGCAACCCTGGTAGGCTCTGGCCTTAACGGGCCCCGACCCATGCTGACGACTGCTGGCTTGGCGCGCGTAGAACACAGCGCGCCGTCAACCCGGGCCTGTTCTGATCGGACGGCGAGCTACCCATTGCTCGCCGTCCACAGGCATCAGTCACTGCGCCGTGCTCAGGAGCATCAGTTCCTGGGCGGCGCAGTGGCTGACGTTCAACAGGAGGGGGTGAAATGGGGCCATTACTGGCACTCCATTTCAGCCCCCTCCGGAGCCCGTTGTAGGGGCTCTACTGCGGCTGTTGCAGTAGCAGCAGCCGCAGTGGAACCGGCTTTGGCGGCGGGGGAAGCGGCGGCGGTGGCGGCGGTCGCGGCAGAGACGGCGGTGGCGGAGGGCTTTCTCCGATTTCCGGCTTTGGCGGGTGGGGCGCAGGCCCTACCCCCAGCCCAGTGGTCGGCCGGCTTGCCAGCTGCCGCACAGACTGCGCAGTGCGGCGCGGCGTCGCAGGAGCCGGCCCTGTGACCGGGCTGACCGCAGCGGAAACATAGACCGCTGCGGTCCACCTCCGAGGTGCATTGTGCTCCTACATGGTGGCCCACCTGGCACCGGAAGCACCTCAGAGGTCGGGGTTCCAGCAGTTTGACCTGCGCGGAAACCCAAACCACCAAAAACCTACGGCCCTCCGAGATGGTCTTGGCCGCCGACACGGGACAGCTCACCACAATGGTGCGCATGCCCGTGTTGTCAGGACGTAGGGTGCCCGCCTTCACCTCCTCTGCTGAGCACCCCCCCCCCCGTCCTAACGACGGCGGCCACCACCTCCGCCTCCGTGACGGAGTCGTCCAGGCCCAAGATGCGCATGTCGATGCGCTTGGTGGGCCTGGACACTCGGGCATCGTCCGCGCTTAGGGACGCCCTGAGCCTTTCGGCTAGAGCGTCCGCGGTTCGGCCGCTGGCTGCCCCGGGGATCTCCAGCATCCGGGCCCCAGTCATGGTGACCCGGAGCCGAAGGCCCCCCACGATGCCCAGCTCACCAAGGTTCACTGCCTCCTTCGCCTTGGTGAGCACGTCCGCGTACGTCACGCCCCTCTTCGCCGCGTCCGGCTGCAGCGTCAGAACTACAGCCGCGGTTTTCGGGGGGCGCAGCGCAGCCGCGACGCTTCGCGCCTTCTGCCGCCGCTTCCTCTCCCGCCTCTTGGCCGCCCTGGCTGCCTTTCCCGCCTTCCTCTTCTCCCCGGCCACTTGCCATTCGGCTTGAGCCGGGGGAGGAGCTGAAGGCGAGGAAGCTGGGGGGAGCTGCTGCTCAGACGGCGCAGGAGCCTTCGCCGTCCGCGCAGCAACCCCACCCTTCCTCTTCCTTCCCGGGGCCGGGTCCGGTATTCCCGGCACCGGCTTCGCGGGTGCCGGCCCGGACCCTTTGCCCTGGCCGGACGACCCCGGTGTGGCAGCCACGGCGGCCGCATACGACGCCTTTTTCTGGCCTGGGGGGGCCTTCCCACTCGCCGCTAACGGGGGGCGCAGGACGATGCCCTCCAGGACGGAGAACCGCGCCTGGAAGGCAGCCATCTCCTGCCGCACGAGGTCCAGCACCTGGCTCTCCTGCGGCACGGGTTGGCCATCCTTCTTGCGCCCCCCTTGCGGCGCCCCCTGTGGGCCGGCTCCCCGGAGCCTGGCCAGGTCTGCGCGGAGCCCCTCGTTCTCCTCTCCCAGCTTGCCTACAGACATATTCAATATCATTTTAGCCCTCAGAAACACAAAGAGTGTAGGTTATGATGGTGTTAGTACAGACATTATTAAAACTCTCGGTGACATTGTATGTGGCCCACTGTGTCATATAATGAACTTGTGTATTTATGAAGGAATTTTTCCTGATGCGTTGAAAAAATCAATAGTAAAGCCATTACATAAGAAGCAAGAGAAAGACTTGATGCAAAATTACAGACCAATTTCATTAATATCCATTTTCTCTAAAATATTTGAAAAATATATTTCTCGACAGTTAGACACGTATTTAGATAAAAATAATATACTTTGTAATGAGCAAAACGGTTTTAGAAAAAGTAAAACTATTAATATGGCGGTTTACGACTTTCTACACAAAATCATGATAAATATGGATCAAAATGTACCAATCTGTGCAATTTACTGCGACATGACGCAGGCATTTGATTATGTTCACCATAGTATTCTATTAAAAAAACTCGAAGCGTATGGTGTAAGAGGAAATGTACAAAAGCTCTTGAAATCATATTTACAAGACAGGAAGCAGACAACAGAAATAACGTCGATCAATGCAAACACTAAACGTGAAGTTATTTTTACATCTGGGGAGCGTAACGTCAACTATGGCGTACCACAAGGAAGCGTATTAGGACCACCGTTGTTTATCCTTTACGTCAACGATTTTCCTAAATGTATAGAACACAGTATGACTCTTTTTGCAGATGACAGCACGATAACCATTCCTTGTGATAATAAGCAAATGTATGAAACTGACATAAATAACACACTAAACAAAGCGATTTTATGGTTAGAAAATAATAACCTCAATATAAACTTAAATAAAACAGTGATAATGCATTTCAGCCAAAGGCAGTTAAAATTTCCAATTTTTAAAATTAAATATAATAGTAATATAATTGACGCAGTAAATTCCACTAAGTTTTTAGGATTAATTATAGATCGTAATTTAAATTGGAAAGCACACATAGAGGTAATCAGCAAAAAACTAAGTAACAGTGCTTTCGCACTATATAAACTATCGCGGATTCTAAATACGGATGCCCTATTAACCGCCTATTACGGCATTGCTGAGTCCATTATCAGATACGGCATTATTTTTTGGGGAATGTCTACAGATAGAGATATCGCATTTAAAGCGCAAAAAAAGTGCCTTAGATCCATATTTAAATTAAAAATGACTGACAGCTGCAAGCCGTTTTTCTTAAACCACAACATATTGACTTTACCATCAATTTATATTTATGAAATCGCGTTATTCGTTAAAACAAATCCCAATCTGTTTCCCCGCATGGCAGACCTGTTTCCTAGAAATAGACGTGATAACAGTCAACTCTGTCAACATAGGTCTCGGACTGCACTTATGCGCAGGAGTGTTTTTTGTATGGCTCCCATTATTTACAATAAGCTTCCCAATAGCTGGAAAGAGCTAAACGTGGAAGCATTTAAAAGGAAATTTAAGTCTTTTTTAGCTAGTAAATCTTATTACGATGTGAATGAATTTTTAAGGGAATCATTTTAAATTGACATGCTCTACTATAAATTAATTTAATTTGTGATGTAATTACATTGACATTTTTATTTATTTTCTATTGATATTTTTTGGACCTACGTTGACATTGTATTGTATTATATTTCTTAATTGATTGAATTATTTGAATTTTTGCATGTACTTAATTCCTAATTAATTATGTAATCAATCAATCTAATTTTTGTTATTTATTACAGCACTATATTTTTAGGACGGCACTGGTAATGTTACTGACTGTTGTTATTTTTTTATTATTTTAATTCCAAACATGTATTATATTTGCACACCATGATAAAATGGCAAACATGTTAGCACAACTTCATGTATTATTATCACCTTACATGCATTTTCTTATATTGTATGTACACACATGTTTGAGCAAATAAAGTAATCTGAATCTGAATCTGAATCTGAATCTGAATCTGAAGTATAATGATGATAATGAGTACACATGCACCGGATAATAGTATGTATACCGGTATAGTAGTGTGGTATATGGCTTCAGTGTTCAGCGACTTTAGCGTTACAGGTTCTTGTAGAGCGATTTCAGAGTTACTTGAATGTAGACTGCCAAGGTCATCTGCCAGGTATCTAGTTTTATAGTTTTCATTGGTACATTATACGAATTTTCCTTTATAATTGGTAAGTCCATGATTTTCAATATCTTTCCCTTGGTTTGATCATGACGATTGCTTGCAGTAAATGATGTAGTTCTAAGCACGCATCCTTTGGGTATGATGGATAAGTAGCTCCCTTTCAGCATTCTGTAGTTATCTTCAGAACAAGTTAACCGAACTTTCGTAGGTCTAGGAAAGCTTACAATGTAGTGTTGGTCGTCTAGCTGCTCCATAGCTTCAGAAGACAAGTTGACAGATGTGAATTGACAGGACTCATTAATTTTCTGGTGTAATATAAGCTGCTGGATACAGTCTGATTGTTTGCAATGGTGGTGACTTAAGTTGTCCTCGCAAAGGTGACCGTGGCTATACTTCGGACATTCTGTCTCCATGTACAATAGATCTTTTTCGTGAACCGCTATGAAAGGATAAGTTGGAATCAGGACCTTATTGTCATAATTAGGGGCCAGGGATAGTTTATATAGGATAAAGTATCGGAAATTTTACAACTATCACTATTTTATTCCCATTGTAATAATATCCTAGTCTAATTATATCAAAGTATTCTCTAAAACTAATATCTAGAAGTTGATCCTTACTATATAACATGCCTAATCTATTCATCATATCCTTAAACATAGCATAGTTCAATATAGAATTATGAATACTTCTAGCCCTAATAAATGCTAATAAATTTTGTAATTTGTCAAGTTCTTTAGACAGATTATCTATGTTGTCTCCTAATATCATAAGTAACTGTGCCAAATGAGCATATTTAATGGTATCTGTTTCATGTCTAACATTGCTAGCTAAAATAGAGTTGATAATTTTCTCGATTTTACCTTGGATTTCTACTATTTTATCTGTAACATTTGAGCTACGCGAAACCCACTGCTTACTTAAACTAATTTAGTGATTAATTTCAGCAACTAAATTATTTTCATTTTGTTTTAAGATTGTAATGGCATTATCGTATTTTAATGCATCAGTATAATCTAAATTACCCGAAATGCTCTTTATTACTGAACCAAGACCATCTATGAGATCTCTTTTGACACGCTTTACCTCAAGTGTTTCTAACTGTCCCGATATTTCTTCTAATTTAGTACCTAGATAGCTAACGTGGGGTTCATAGAGAGATCGTGATATATTACTCAATTGTGGCGTAAGATTTTGCAATTGCTCGTTAACTGTTTCTAAACTATTGCGCATATCATCAAGGTTTATAATCTGGAGAAAGGAGTGGAAATGTGAAATGACTCTTGTGGATCCTAGGTTGAAGGGCAAAATACCTGGTCCATCGTTAAGACTGTCTAGCGTTATCTCGTCTGCTCGGGCCAGGGCCAGGGTCAGGACGAGTAGTATTTGCAGTGTCCTGTAACAAACGAGCACTATTAGGCACCCGTTTTAGGCGTGATTTAGGTACGGTGCCTCTTTTCTTTTTGGTATAGATATGAATAGGCAAATCCGCTAATACCGTATCATGAGTATATCGAGCTGCTAACTTTTGCCTGTGGCATAAAGGATTCCTAATAAAAACTTGTTGCTCCGGTTCGTAATCTTTTTCAGATTCACGATTCTTATTAACGTTTTCGATAATTTCAGTGCGACGATGAAGTGAAGTGTCGTTGAGAATATTGTATACTTTTGACATTCGTCTACGGTGTTCCTGGATATATTGTTGTAAGAGATGTTCCGATAGGTTCATATCTAAAGGATCCCGGGGATCAAAATGACCGGTAATTATATCGATAGGCCTACCTTTTGTAAAACTATGTATTGAGCTATTATATGCCAATATAGCATAAGTTATAAGATTAGTAATTGATTCTCCTCGCCGTTCTAATTTTAATATACGCAAATGTTCTAACAGAGTAGAATTTAGCCGTTCTACCATTCCATTTTCATTGGGTGTATTAGGACAGGTTTTATGATGTTGTACCTTGTGTAATCTAGTAAATTCAGAAAATATTTGATTGTTGAATTCCGGACCATTGTCTGTTGCAATAGTTAAAGGCACTCCGTGATGAGTGGAAAACTTTAGTAAAGCTTGAACGACACTAATAGCTGTAGCATCTTTCAAGAAGTTTTTTTTTTTAGAAGTTTTAAGTTTGCTTGACCATACTTAGAGAATGCATCTACTATTATAAGATACTTATTCGTTTCAATACTAAGCAGATCTAAATGTACAACCTCAAAAGGTTTTGTAGGTGGAGGTACAATTTGAAACTTTGGTCTAACTGGATTGCGATCATATTTAGCTTGCCCGCATATTTGACATTCATTAATATACTTCGTTACATGCTCTTTCATATTTGGCCAATAGCATCTACGTGATAATGCTAGATAACACTCGTTAATGCCTCTATGATTGGTTTTGCCTTCATGATATTTCTTTATAATTTCTTGTTGCTTAAAATAATCTTTAATATTTTCTACTTCAGTTTTGGTAAGTACTAATTTCATTGCAGAGTTCTTAAAATATTTTTGAATTATAGGTATTATATTATACATTTCTAATGTAGGATTAATAAACACACCTGTTTTTACTTTTGGATTAACGTGTTCTTTAATAGCGCTAATAACGTCTTGTTCTAAATTAGATTTTGAAATTTGTATTACAGTTTTAGTATGTGTTTCGAATGGTTTAGAAACACTAGGCCTACTTTTTATGTCTCCAACAACATTAAGATATATTTGCTTATTAAACTTATTAAGGGGGTCGTCGGAAATAGGGATTTCTAATATGGGACTTTCTAAATCACTATGGGCGCTTAAAGTCCTAGAATCCGCGCTTTCAGTTCTAGAATCTGAGTCTGAAGGTGCACCTTGTGAAGTGTTAACTACTATCGAACTAGCTTCTTCATTATGAACTTCTATTCGTGACAAAGCATCTGCATTAGTATTATGTTTTCCTTGCTTATAGACAACTGTGAACTCAAATTCGCTTAACCGTAATCTCCAACGGGTTAAACGGGAATTCGGTTCTTTAATATTCATCACCCATTGCAAAGGGCGATGGTCAGTCACTATTTTAAATTTACGTCCGAATAAATATGGCCTAAAATATTTGGTTGCCCAGACTATAGCCAATAATTCTTTTTCAATAGTGCTATACTTTATTTCACTAGAGTTTAGCGCGCGCGAGGCATAAGCTATTGGTTTATCAGATCCAATAGTGCCTTGTTTATAAATAAGTAAATTTGAAGCGTCCGTGGTGAGAATAAATTCTTTTTTAAAATCAGGGTATTGAAGAATGGGATCATTGACCAGAAGGGTCTTACATTTTTCAAAGCATTCGATATAATTTTGATCAAGTGGAATTTTGGAGCCTTTCTTTAAGCTTTGAGTCAAAGGTTTGGTTATTTTTGCAAAATCAGGGATAAATTTTCTATAATAACCAAGAAGTCCTAAAAACCTTTTAATTTCGGTAGGGGTTTCTGGTAAAGGGTAATTTTGTATTGCTGAGATTTTGTCTGGGTTAGGTTTTATCCCATCTTTGCCTATAATATGCCCTAGATATGCTGTTTCCAATTTAAGGAACTCAGATTTATCCATTTGTATTTTAAAATTAGACTCGCGTAATCTTTTAAAACTTTTTCTAGGTTAACTATGTGCTCTTGCAATGATGTACTAAAAACTATTATGTCATCTAGATATACTAGACAAATAGTATTTTGGAGTTCGCGCAACACGTTGTCCATTACTCTTTGAAAGGTGGATGGACTATTTTTAAGTCCCATGGGCATTCTCAGAAACTCGAAATGCCCATGTTCTACATTAAATGCTGTTTTTGTGATATCCTTGGGGTCCATCTCTACCTGGTAAAATCCACTAGCTAGGTCTAGTGTAGTCCCCACCAACCGTGTCTCCACGTTGTCGTCGTGGTGGGGCTTGCGTGTCTCAATGATCTTGGGGGCTTTGCCGGTAGAGCCACTCATGCCGGAAGGTCCCAAGTGAGAGACCAGACCAAGAGAGACACAAGAGGGGCACACCGTTCGGAGACTTGAGCAGTGTTCGGGTCCTCGGACGGTGTGCGTCTCATTGGCTTGCTCGCTGCTCTCTGGTACGCGTCTGATCATCAGACGTGACTGTGAGGGCAGCGAGCAAGCAGTGAGAAAGAGGGGGAGAGGAGGGGAGATAGGGACCGCACCCTCAAAAAGGAAACAATGGACAGGCCTGGAAAAGAGAAATTACCCCAGGGCGGTTCGGACTGCACAGCAGTCCGGGAATCCGCCACGCCTAGTGCGTCAAGCCCCTCGTATTCTGGGGGGGGCAACAGGGCTGTCCGCACTCCGCTTGCCAAGGGCAACAGTGGCCGAGGAGGCCCCCGATCCAAGCCGTCCTTTGAGGACATGATCGGGTTCGATTTTAGCTCGCCCGACGAAGAGTCGGCCGGGCAGAGCGCGGGCGGTGGCGCGCTGTATTGGGAGGAGGGCTCGCTTGAGCGTCGCGCGGGTGCAGAGTCGGATTCCGAGTTGGACTCCGACGACCTGGCGACCGTTAGCTCGGCGAGCCCTGTACCCGAGGGGGTGGGGGCTGCTGCGGAGGACTCCAGGTCCTTCCGCAAGCGGCCCAGATCAGAGGAGGACCAGGGGTCGTCCGGCACCGAAGAGGTGGCCTCGGCCCGTAAGATCCCCACCAGCAGGCGGGGTACGGGCCGAGAGGGAGGCAAGGGCAGAGTCCTTGCCTCCAAGGATGTTGGACGACCCCCCGAAGATGGCGGTCGTGGGGCTCCTGGTTCGGAGTCCTCCGGCGGTGAGCCGGATGACTCCGGACAGGAGCGGGTTCGGAGGGCCGGGTTACCGGAGGTGGTGGAGGCCGCGCTTCGCGATGTGGCCTTGAAGAGGAAACTCTCCTCTAAAAACAAGGCCATAAGTGCGGCGCTGGCTTCCATCCTGGCGGCAGCGGAGGCTAATCGAGGTGGGCCTCCGGTGGACGAGATGTCCAACCTTCGGGCGGAGGTCGCCCGCTTGGCTGCCGCCACCGAGCGTCTCCAGAGGGAGAACGCGGGGCTCCGAGCAGACCTGGCCAGGCTCCAGGGAGCCGGCCCACAGGGGGCGCCTAAGGGGGGGCGCAAGGAGGAAAGCCAGCCCGTGCCGCAGGAGAGCCAGGTGCTGGACCTTGTGCGGCAGGAGATGGCTGCCTTCCAGGCGCGGTTCTCCGTCCTGGAGGGCATCGTCCTGCGCCCCCCGTTAGCGGCGAGTGGTAGTGGAAAAAAGGCGGCGTCTTACGCGGCCGCCGTGGCTGCCACACCGGGGTCGTCCGGCCAGGACAAAGGGTCCGGGCCGGCACCCGCGAAGCCGGTGTCGGGAAAACCGGACCCGGCCCCGGGAAGGAAGAGGAAGGGTGGGGCGGCTGCGCGGACGGCGAAGGCTCCTGCGCCAGCCGTGCAGCAGCTCCCCCCGGCTTCCTCGCCTTCTGAACCTCCCCCGGCTCAAGCCGAATGGCAAGTGGCCGGGGAGAAGAAGAAGGCGGGAAAGGCAGCCAGGGCGGCAAAGAGGCGGGAGAGAAGGCGGCGGCAGCGAGCGCGAGGCGTCGCGGCTGCGCTCCGCGCCCCGAAGACCGCGGCTGTAGTCTTAACGCTGCAGCCGGACGCGGTCAAGAGGGGCGTGACGTATGCCAACACGCTCACCAAGGCCAAGGAGGCCATCAACCTCGGTGAGCTTGGCATCGTCAGGGGTCTCCGGCTCAGGGTCACCATGACCGGGGCCAGGATGCTCGAGATCCCTGGAGCAGGCAGCGGTCCGGCCGCAGACGCTCTAGCCGAAAGGCTTAGGGCGTCCTTGGGCGCGGATGACGTCCGAGTGTCCAGGCCCACGAAGTGCATAGATATGCGCATCTTGGGCCTGGACGACTCCGTCACGGAGGAGGAGGTGTTGGCCGCCGTCGTCAGGACGGGGGGGTGCTCTGCAGAGGAGGTGAAGGCGGGCACCATCCGTCCTGACAACACGGGCATGCGAACCGTAGTGGTGAGCTGCCCCGTGTCGGCGGCCAAGAAAGTCTCGGAGGGCCGAAGGCTTTTGGTGGGCTGGGTCTCCGCGCAGGTAAAACTGCTGGAGCCCAGACCTCTGAGGTGCTTCCGTTGCCAAGTTGGCAACCACGTGGGAGCACGCTGCACCTCGGAGGTGGACCGCAGTGACCACTGCTTCCGCTGTGGTCAGCCCGGTCACAGGGCCGGCTCGTGCGACGCCGCGCCGCACTGCTTCGCATGTGCGGCAGCTGGCAAGCCGGCCGATCACTGGGCTGGGGGCAAAGCCTGCGGTCCACCCGCCAGGGCCGGGTCGAGGAGAAAACCCTCCTCTACCGCCGCCGCCGCCGCCGTCGCTTCCGCCGCAGCCGCCGCCACCGTCGCCGCCGCTGCCACTGCTCGGGAGGGGGCCGAAATGGAGTGCCAGTAATGGCCCCATTTCGCCTCCTCCAGACGAACATTAGTCGCTGCGCCTCTCAGGAACTGACGCTCCTGAGCAAGGCGCAGTGACTGACGCCTGCGGACAGCGAGCAATGGGTAGCTCGCTGTCCGATCAGGTCAGGCTAGAGTCGGCGCGTTTCACTCCGAACGCGCCGGAAAGAGCTGTCAGCAACGGAGACGGGGCCCGCCAGGGCCAGAGCCTGCCAGGGTTGCGGAATTGTTCGAAAGAGTTACCGCGGCCCTGGGAAGAAAGGCACTAGGAGGACTAAGGGTGGGTTTTAGTCAGTAAAAGTCTGACACTCCCTGCCGCTCCACCCAGAGCGGGAGGGGTCATTTGATGATTTCCCATCCTATAAAAAAAAAAAAAAAAAAAAAAAAAAAAAAAGGTCTAGTGTAGTAAAATACTGGCAGTTACCTAATTTGTCTAAGACATCAGTTATATTGGGGATAGGGTACTTGTCATCTATGGTTTTCTCATTAAGTTTCCTGAAATCTACTACAATACGCCACTTCGCTTTTTCTGATGCATCAGCTTTTTTAGCTACGACCAAAATAGGAGAACTCCAAGCAGAATTGGAAGGCCTAATTATACCTTGGTCTAACATTTTACCTATCTGATCTTGTACTTCCTGTCTATGAATATATGGATATCTATAACTCTTTGTATAGACTGGAGCCTCATCTGTGGTCTTAATTGAATGTTTAATTTTATTTGTGAATGTTAATTCACCTTCAATATAAAAAACGTCTGCATATTGCGAGCACAACGATTCAAGATTAATGCGTTCTTCTTCATTTAAATGGTCAGTACGAAGGCGCGATAGCACGTCTTTTGCGCGTTCCTTTTGTTGTTTAGTGCGCGTGCACTCGATATTATGAACTTCTGCAGGTATTGCACGATCCATTGAAAAGATTATGTCATTTCTACTAGGATTCTGTACTTCTAATATACCCCTATTCTGCTTAACCGTAGTGAGGCATTCACGTACGATACAGTTTGAAATAGATTGTTCAGGAATATAAGCATCTCCATCGCGAACGTTAATCGGAATCTTTAGTAACTTAATTGTACCTGCTGGAATAATATTCTCATATAAATTAGTATTACGTGAATCATAGATTCTAATAGGGTTTGAAGCGAAATTAGTTGTAAATAACTTATTTTTATAATCTATTGTAGCTTCCCATTGTTCTAGCAAATCGGTACCAATAAGTCCATCAAAGAAATCGTGGAACTTATAAATATCAAATGAAACTGTGCTTGAATCATTAAATTCATTAAAAATTGGTAAAGTAATTGAATAGTCGTTTCTAGTTTTAGCGTGAACACTATGCACTTCAAATGGAGAATAATTTAATGGAAAATCACTGAAGTATTTTTCAACAGCATTAGGACACAGGAATGACTGATTTGCACTTGTATCTATTAAAAGTTTAAGTGGAGGTGACGCAATTTGAACGTATGGAAGGTACCGTTGAGTTTGGAGATTTATTTCTATTTTAATTTGTTGGATTTCTGAGTTTTCTGAAAATCCGGCTCCTTGGATTCTTTGGCGTCCTCTTTTATGCTTCCGGACTGCTGGGGATGTTCTACAAATTCCTGAGGGGATGGTTGATATTCATAGTACACATTTTCTGGATACTCATAGTAATGGTAATAAGTTCCGTCATATTCGGTAAAGAAATCATTAAACGAAGGATCCATAAAACAATCACTAAAATGCATCTCCCGAGTTTTGAAATAATTATTGGGAGGAGGATTGCCTGATTTGTACCAATCATGCCTAGATAAAGCGTTAGTAGGTGGTAATTGTCTGTTCACGAAATGACTAACCCCACTCATTGGGCTTGGTTGCGCTGACCCACTAGGCTGGTTAGGAGAATTCTGCTGAACTACTTGAACTGGGTTATTCTGACGGTTATAATTTGGTGGGGGTGCCCTGAACACTTGCTGAGTTCGGGTCGGACCAAACTGGCGAGATTGGAAATAAATCGGTTTCCCCTGAGGAGGTTGTTGAACTGGAAATTGGAATCGTGCAGGTCCTGGCATGCTATAATTATTAAGCCTTGGATCAGGCATATTAAATGGCTGAGAGGGCATTCTAAAATGATTACCGGGTTGGTTATTGCTATTAATTCTTTTATCAGGCAAACGGTCGTTACGATTTTGCAGATACATGGTATTAGTTTATTCATGAACAAATTCTAGTGCTTGTTCTATATTTTGAGGGCGCATACAACGCACGCGTGATCCTAAAGGATCTTTTAATCCACACACGACACGACACCCCTTTTTTTTTTTTTTTTATTGGATGGGAAATCATCAAATGACCCCTCCCGCTCTGGGTGGAGCGGCAGGGAGTGTCAGACTTCTACTGACTAAAACCCACCCATGCTCCTCTTAGTGCCTTTTACGTTCCAGGGCCGCGGTAACTCTTTCGAACAAATCCGCAACCCTGGTAGACTCTGGCCCTAACGGGCCCCGACCCATGCTGACGACTGCTGGTTTGGCGCGCGTAGAACACAGCGCGCCGTCAACCCGAGCCTGTTCTGATCGGACGGCGAGCTACCCATTGCTCGCCGTCCACAGGCATCAGTCACTGCGCCATGCTCAAGAGCATCAGTTCCTGGGCGGCGCAGTGGCTGACGTTCAACAGGAGGGGGTGAAATGGGGCCATTACTGGCACTCCATTTCAGCCCCCTCCGGAGCCCTTTGTAGGGGCTCTACTGCGGCTGCTGCAGTAGCAGCAGCTGCAGTGGAACCGGCAATGGCGGCAGAAGAAGCGGCGGCAGTGGCGGCGGTCGCGGCAGAGACGGCGGTGGCGGAGGGCTTCCTCCTATTTCCGGCTTTGGTGGGTGGGGCGCAGGCCCTACCCCCAGCCCAGTGGTCGGCCGGCTTGCCAGCTGCCGCACAGACTACGCAGTGCGGCGCGGCGTCGCAGAAGCCGGCCCTGTGACCGGGCTGACCGCAGCGGAAACATAGGCCGCTGCGGTCCACCTCCGAGGTGCATTGAACTCCTACATGGTGGCCCACCTGGCACCGGAAGCACCTCAGAGGTCGGGGTTCCAGCAGTTTGACCTGCGCGGAAACCCAACCCACCAAAAATCTTCGGCCCTCCGAGATGGTCTTGGCCGCCGACACGGGGCAGCTCACCACAATGGTGCGCATGCCCGTGTTGTCAGGACGTAGGGTGCCCGCCTTCACCTCCTCTGCTGAGCACCCCCCCGTCCCGTCCTAACGACGGCGGCCACCACCTCCGCCTCCGTGACGGAGTCGTCCAGGCCCAAGATGCGCATGTCGATGCGCTTGGTGGGCCTGGACACTCGGGCATCGTCCGCGCTTAGGGACGCCCTAAGCCTTTCGGCTAGAGCGTCCGCGGTTGGGCCGCTGGCTGCCCCGGGGATCTCCAGCATCCGGGCCCCAGTCATGGTGACCCTGAGCCGGAGGCCCCCTACGATGCCTAGCTTCGTCTTGGTGAGCACGTCCGCGTACGTCACGCCCCTCTTCGCCGCGTCCGGCTGCAGTGTCAAAACTACAGCCGCGGTTTTCGGGGGCGGAGCGCAGCCGCGACACTTCGCGCCTTCTGCCGCCGCTTCCTCTCCCGCCTCTTGGCCGCCCTGGCTGCCTTGCCCGCCTTCTTCTTTTCCCCGGCCACTTGCCATTCGGCTTGAGCCGGGGGAGGATCAGAAGGCGAGGAAGCCGGGGGGAGCTGCTGCACAGACGGCGCAGGAGCCTTCGCCGTCCGCGCAGCAACCCCACCCTTCCTCTTCCTTCCCGGGGCCGGGTCCGGTTTTCCCGGCACCGGCTTCGCGGGTGCCGGCCCAGACCCTTTGTCCTGGCCGGACGACCCCGGTGTGGCAGCCACGGCGGCCGCGTACGACGCCGCCTTTTTCCGGCCTGTGGGGGCCTTCCCACTCGCCGCCGCACTCGCTAGCGGGGGGCGCAGGACGATGCCCTCCAGGACGGAGAACCGCGCCTGGAAGGCAGCCATCTCCTGCCGCACCAGGTCCAGCACCTGGCTCTCCTGCGGCAGGGGTCGGACGCACGAACGCCTGGAGCGTTAATTTCTTATATAAATCCCTTTTAGCATCTACAGTGGTTTGTAAGATGTCGTGTAAAGAAACATACGTCATAATTGTACTAAAAAGATTCTGACAACGTTCGTAGAACTCTTGTGGAGTGCTAGAGCCCTGTGTTAAAAGAGATAAATCGCTATAAAGAGCGGTCTCATCCCTCTGGTCAGCAAAATTATTTATTAATGCCTTATGGATGCCATTCCAATCAGTTGCTATACCATTTGAATTGATTAAGCGAGCAGCAGACCCTACAATTTTATTTAATATACCATTAATGAGTGCAGAGTTAACTAATTCAGAACCACCTTGAACATTATAATATTCTCTAACTAAATGATCACACAATTGAATAAACCTAGTCAGCACGTTCGTGTTCCCGTCAAAGTCGGGTAACAAACGTAATGCTTTAAAAACGGTATCTAAATCCAAAGACATTTTCCCAGAAAACGATTCTGTGTCCTCGTATAACGTATCTAAATTAATATCTCTTCTAGAATCTATTACTCTCTACTTCCAACTACCCTAGTATTCCTGGATTTATTGTGGAAAGAAAATTTTGGAAAATTATATTAGTACAGGCTAGGAGAAAGCGGTCACTAGAAATAATCTAATGTACTTACATGAACATTATATCAGCCCCTTTGCGTAATCGATGTCTGGATTCCTCGATACAGCACGACGTGTAGATTCAGGATACTCTGGAGCGACTGGATAGCCGCACGGGCGGCTTTACGATTACGGAAATCTTCCTTTTTACGCGAAACCGACCGCGAGTATCCTACCGACTGCGCCAACTACGTTCGGCTGCGGTCGAGGATACAAATAAAACCGATATAATTTACTTAATGAATATAATTAATGCAATTATTACAATTAGATCGGTAAATCTAAGATGCGCGACAATTGTTCGATGTCAGAAACAAGAGTGAATCACTTAACACTTAATTTAGTGTTAAGGCCAGGTTTTCCGGAAAAACGTTGTTTTGCATTGTGTAAAATTGTGTTTTATTCGTAAACAACACGGATTTAAATTTTGAAAAAAATATATTACATATTTCACACTTCGATCTTGCGATTTCGGCCGTGCGATACACGATTACTTGCACTTTACTGCATCCAATTAAATCGCAAAGACAAGTCAAAATCAAGATGTAATTATCATTTCATTTGAGTTATATAAGGTTTTGAGTAATAAAACTTATACCACAATAAAGGTCGTAAAAAATGTGATATAAATCGGCCGTCATAATGTGAAATATGAAAATACGTATCCCACTAATTCCAAAATCAAGTGATTTTGTCGTTTCATGAGCGCGCCCCGTGTCATTTAGTCCCGAGCGGAACGTGTTGGAGGTCGGACGTGTGCCAAATTTTTGCGATCCCGCCACCCCCGCTAAGTTCTGTTACTGGCTAAGCCTAAATTGATTACCACTCTAGCACTGCCGGCACACCAGTGTGCCGCGAATTTAATGTTTATGTTTATTTACGTAAGATTTATTTTTTATTTTGGAATTTTCACGTGTCGAGTGGTTAAATAATAATACTTGTATACAATTTAGTGTTCAAACAGTTGTAATATAAGTAGTTAGTTTTTATTAGATGTAGCTATAATTTTGTAAAAAAAAATGGGGGAAAAAAAAGTTGTCACGGCTCTTCGTTGCAGCGGTGACTACTTTTTTTTATAAACTTTGGCTGAATAAACAAAAAGGTATATAGGTATATACATAATTTACTTTACTAACTAGGTAAGTACCCGAAACAGATAAATTTCCACACCGCAAACATGTGTGTAAACAGTTTAATTTAAACCTTATTTCAGTACGCATAAAGACGTGCGCTTTAGTGGTTTAGTTTTCGCGCGGAATAGATTTACCAACCGCATCGAGTATGTAAAACAATTGAATTTGAACCCTATTTCAGAGTGCATAAAGCCACCTCGCGCGCACATGATACAATGATTTACTGTTTTCAAATGTCAAATAGGTAGTTCACCCCGCTACGTTAGTCTTGATGGTTTCGGAGAGTTTGTATAAGTCTTATAATATTTGTTATTTATTAGAAATGTCCGTTTTCACTTATCTTACTCCTAAACAAATGCAAAAATAATAGCTCGTATTTCCTACATGAGAGTTGAATATCGGTGCAATAATGTTGTGGTGTTCATGTAGAGAAGAAATATAAGTGTAGTTATACGCTAGGTGGGTACCTACTCACAGCCACCACAACACAACAAATAATAATATTTATGGTGTCCGCAACGTTTGTGTAGGTCTCGTCTATGCCAAACAATACGCGCAGCGCACTCGTGAGTCGCGTGCCATAGTGTAAAAGTGTTACAGTATGACCATTTCCTATGAAAATATTATAATAACATACTTTTGGTAACGTTTAGGCTACCGGACCAGCTCATTTATGCGCTGTACACTAGAGTCCATCCTCTTACTAATTACTAACAATGTATCAAGTTATGACAAGACATACAAAAAACTATGTGGTCAGTTTGGATAGTTTTTCCAATCCAATGCGTTACTTTATCGGTGTTTATTGGCAAGAGGAAAAATGTATAGAAATTATAAATTACATACACTAAACTGTTTTTAATTGACTATTGTATTGTATATTATTAACCGACTTCCAAAAAAGAAGAGGTTCTCAAATCGACTGTTTTTTTTTTGTTGTATGTTTGCTCAGCGATATTTTCGCCAATTGTCAATCGATTTTGATGATTCTATTTTTTTTGGAAGTGTATCTTCCCGGACTGATCCCATTTCAATTTGGTGAAGATCTGATGAAGAACTTCGGAGACAGGTAACGGAACTCTTCATTCCCGTAGGAATTCCCGTTCCCGTATAGCCGTACAGCCATGTAACTATCATAAATTCATAATCATAATACAAAAAAGAATTTCTTGCACTGCGTCGCACGCAGTCACGCAGGCTCGACGCGTTCTCGTTTGGTGGCCGCGTCTCGCGCACCGCCCGTTCGATTTAATAATATTGTTGAATTATTTTAATTTTACATTATCTCCTAAACGGTGAGTTCAAATAACATGCTGTAAAAGACAAAGTTTATCTTCATAAAATTATCTTGATGATGAAGTAACTTTCGCTAGTAAGGATTAATATGCCTGCCTAATATTAATGCTGAAAAACCACCTTTAATTTTTAAATAAATTATTTGACATAAAATGCCTTAGTGTGGCATATTTATAAGAGATAGATATAGGTGTAACGTCGCGGACTTTTTTTTAGATCGAATGAAAAACAATATCTTTGTTGTACATGGTACTTACGTATAATTAGCTATTACCACAGCGCACTTAGCGCACTTCCACTTTATAATATTATTTAGTATAGATTTGAATAAAGTAGTATCTCATTATCATTATTGTAACACCATAAAATACATAAAGAAATTAAACACACACCATATTACAATTCTGTCCTATTTATTTATAACGGTTTGCTATCTATGTTTCTGTGTACGTGCGTCTGTGTGCCTGTGTATCTGTCTTTGGCACTGTAGCTCCGTTATCTTTATTGAACAGGGATATTTTGTAAGTTTTTAAAATTTTACTTGTTAATTACCAACAAATCAAAATCAAAATTTGCGTTACAGGGCAATAGAGCATGCGGAAGGGCGTGACTTGTCTCCAAAATAATACTCATTTATTGGGGTTACCCCCGACGGTATAGTTGGGAACGACACCATTGTTGAAATTAAATGTCCAATAACGGCATTTAGAAAAGGGAAATGCTGCTATTGAAGAAAGTAAAATACATATATTTAAATTCGATAGAATAAAACATACCAGGGTTACAAACAAAAAAAGTAATTGGTATTTCCAAGTGCAGGGTCAACTTCATGTAACAGAAAGGAACCAATGCATTTTTGGAATATGGTTCGGTGAAAACTAGTAGTAGAAAATATTTCAAGAGATGACGAATTTTGGCGGGTGCATATGGAGAAAAAAAATATAGATTTTTATTTGAAATGTATATTGCCAGAGATTGTGAATCCGCGCCAAAATCGCGGTATGCCAATACGAGACATAATATTGAAAGAAAACAAAGAAAATGTTAATGATAAGCCTGTGCAGCCAGGTCCAAGCAAATCCAAGGACCATATTCCGTGTCAATCTACTCAGCTAGGTCCATGCAAACCGAGACAGCTACAGTTCAACGAATTTTAGCCAGTTGCATTGGTAACTTTTATTATGTTAACTATTTGATTAAAAAATATAAAAACGTTTTTGTTTTTTTTAAATAGCATCTAGGCAAATTCCAAACCATTTATACTTCTAAGCTTTCTTGAATTATAATATTCAAGAATTGTAACATAATTTTCCTAAAGTAAGTGTGCCTACCTACTACTTGATTTTTACGAAGGTATCGCACCAAAGCCAAATAGCGCGCGACGCGTATTTTTGTATCGTACTCGTATTCATAATTTTCGTGTCAGTCAGATTTTAAATCCACCATATACTCTAAAATAAATAAGTATTATTACTGATTTTTAATGATTAGTAATTGGATTCAAGTTTGTACAATACTTACTTAATCCATCTATAACCTTAAAAAATACTTAATAGAAAAATAAAATAAAATAAACTTATACTAATCAATTCAAGTTGATCTACTGCATTACTTTATCCTGTGACGGAACTTAGTACCTACCCGAGTCCGTGAACTCATGAGCGAGCGGTGCGCTTGGTGCGCGCGTCTCCCGCGCATCGTAACTTATTACGTATTGCTACTCCTTGCGGGGCCTGGGGTAAGCGTTAGATGCCTACGCGCTCAAGTCAGGCTCGCCTTAAGTGATTCACTCTTGTTTCACACAAATCACTGCCATTGCACAGTCTTCGATCCCACGCCATCAGATTGCTGAGAAGGCGAATCTCACGGTGCACAACGGAATGCGGCGTTAGTCATTTTCTTAAGAATATGGGTGGTCGCAAGTGGCGACATAACAGAATATGGGTGGTCGCAAGTGGCGACATAACACGTGTGATTTTTTTCTGTCTTTGTTTTCATGTTTTGAACTTAAATGATGAAATTTTTGGAATTGTTTACTGTTGGACATTTAATAATTTTTTGACATCTACATTATAATAATATAATATTATAAAGAGGAAAGATTTGTTAGTTTGAATATAATATTATAAAGAGGAAAGGTATGTTTGTTTGTTTGTTTGAAATGAATAGGCTCCGAAACTACTGGATCGATTTGAAAAATTCTTTCACCATTAGAATCTTACATTATCGGTGATGGACAAAGGCTATAGAATATTTTCAAAAAAGTTAGGGATCCGCATGAAAACTTCGATAATGTAACCCCAGGTGTGAGAAGAAATCCTTATATCGCGTACGCTGCGGAATCTATTGACAATAGAGCAAAGTGATGTACCTACTACAGTTCTATAGAGGTCATCAATATCTACAAAAAAGTCCGCGATACCATATGTCTAACTATTATGGACTAGCTTCTACCAGCTGCGGCTTCGCCCGCGTTAATATCGGAAATAGCAAGGTTTCCTGATTTGTATTGTACATTTTTTACTCAGGAAACACCCACCCTACACCTACCCTACACCTGCCTACACCTACCCTACCCCACACCTACCTTACACCTACCCTACACCTACTTTACACCTACCTTACATCTACCCTACACCTACCTTACACCTACCTTACACCTACCTACACCTACCCTACACCTACCTAACACCTACCCTACACCTACCCTTCACCTACCCTACCTACATAATTATACCTAGCCAAAAATACTATGACATGTTTCTGGTCTCCTGGTACTTGATGTTTCTGGTCTCCTGGTACTTGTGAATCTGAAGTACTAAGACAGCAGCGGCTCTGAGTTACCACTTCCTCCTCAGTCCCCATTAATCCATGCCACTTACCGGGATAAAAAGTAGCCTATTTTTTATTCCAGGATAAGTAAGATAAGATGTAGTAGGATAAGTCAGCATGACCGCTTTTTGTTCATATTATTCAAGCAAATCCCATGGTGATTTTAGTATCATGATATTAATCCTTATCCATTTAAATCCTACTAATATTTGAAAGGTGAAAGTTTGTATGTTTGTGTAACAATCAGGCAAAAACGGCTGAAGGGATTTGGATGAAATTTGGCACACATGTAGTTCATATTCTGGAATAAAAAATAGGCTACTTTTTATCCCGGTAAGTGGCATGGATTAATCGAGACTGAGGAGGAAGTGGAAACTCAGAGCCGCTGCTGCCTTAGTACTTCAGATTTTCAAGTACCAGGAGACCAGAAACATCAAGTACCAGGAGACCAGAGACATGTCATAGCATTTTTGGGCTGGTATAATTATGTGGGTAGGGTAAATGTAGGGAAGAGGTAGCGTAGGTGTAGGGTAGGTGTAGGGAAGGTGTAGGGTAGGTGTAAGGTAGGTGTAGGGTAGGTGTAGGGTAGGTGTAGGGTAGGTGTAAGGTAGGTGTAGGGTAGGTGTAAGGTAGGGTAGGTGTAGGGTAGGTGTAGGGTAGGTGTAGGGTAGGTGTAGGGTAGGTGTAGGGTAGGTGTAGGGTAGGTGTAGGGTAGGTGTAGGGTAGGTGTAGGGTAGGTGTAGGGTGGGTGTTTCCTAAGTAAAAAAATTACAATACAAATCAGGAAACCTTGCTATTTCCGATATTCACGCGGGCGAAGCCGCAGCTGGTAGAAGCTAGTGGTTTGATAATTAAGGTTGATTATGTCCGTGTAAATTATTCAAATCGGACCTTTCGTTCAAAAGTTACGACGGTAATAAACATGCTCGGAGTAAGAAAAATGTCGCGGCTTGAGCAAACTGGGGAGAATCGTATCAATGCTTGGTCCGATGAAGTTGAAATACCACGGCATTAAAATGTTTTCGATAAAGCAATAAGAATAACAAATGTTTTGATTTTTCGAAAATAAACTACATCTATACATATAATAAAACAGTAGAAAGTATTTACCAAAAATGGGTTGGGGACGATGAAAAAGGAACATACTGCACAAGAAAAGATTCTTCAGATTTTCTTGTCTGTCTGTTAACGCTAATCTCTGAAAATACTGTACAGATTTACATGGAGACTGTACAATTATATGTGGGTTAGCTCTGAGCAACATTTAGTCTTTGTTTCAATTAAATTGGTGGCCAGGAAAAATAGTTACGGGCATTTAAAGATAATTGTTACGGCATGATTTAAATCGTAGCCATTGGTAACCTCTGTACTGATAGGAATGCAAATTTTGAATTGTTTCAACAAGTGAAATCAACCAAGGCGATTAAGGCTGCAGTCTTGCAAAATTCACTCGCGGCGAATAATTTGCGCAACTTTAAATTCTTTTTCTTTACAAAGTAATGAAATAACATGAAATATTTTTACTGCCCATAAATAACCATAATATAAGTAATAGGTAGTTATTTTTTTTAAGTTTTTCTGGGTGGATTATGTTAGGTAAATCAAGTGTTAAATACAGCTCTCTCGCGCCCAACATCATTTCGAGTTCTGTTTGGGCGCTCAGTCTATGGCAATGAAGAATTAATTTACAAATCTGTTCAGCGCATAATTAGCTCAATATTCTCGTCTTCAAAATGCGCTGATTAGTTTTTTCTAGTTATGTTTCATTTTCTTAATTCAGAGGTCACACTTTCATCAAAATTCTCTGTTTTCATCTCTTAATAAACGGTTTGTTTCATTATAACTATGCATTGTATGTATGTAATAATTTGATTATTTTAATGCCAAGAATTCATTAAGCAAATACTTAAAAAAAATAGCACCTAAATCACATTACCCTAACAATAATAATAATCTCAAAAGACCTCCAAAAAACGAGTTCATAAACAAGAATTGAGAGAGAAATTCCTTAGTGGCCGCTGCACGGGCGGAGCGTTCGGACGTGTGGCCCACGACAAATTTTAATTGTTCCCTCTCGCTCTAACATTGCTCCTGCTCTAACGTTGGTTACGCACTGTTATGTATCTAAAGTTGCTCTACTTTATTATTTTTTGAATATAATTTTTCGGGTGTTGTAAATATTTGTGTTTTCGTAATAGTATTGTAAATATTTGATTTCAATATGGATCGTAAACGTAAAAAAAAATATGCATGCACGAAAAAAAAAAATTGGGCTCAAACGTAGAAGTGATGAAGAGAAATAGAATCCAAAGGTAAGTAGAACTGTTTACAGTATTCATGTTTAGGGCCTAACTACAAGGTCAAATTCAATTAGCTAGCGAGACTCCACAGACTTGATGGGTATACGATTTTATCAACTCACACTTCAAGTAACAATACTACCAGCGGTCATTGACCCCAAACAAATCATCAAATCTTTACTGTTTTTATAAAATTGTTATAATATTGTATACAGGGTCGAATTAAATTAGATAGCGAAAGTCCGCAGAAGTGATGGGTATCAATATATAAGTATGACAAAACAAAAATTAATTAATATGATGTTCATGCATGCTGTCAGAAGGTATAAAAGAGTGTGGTTGGGGAGGGCGTGAGTGCTTGTGTGGGCATGAGTGTGTGGATGGATGTGATGGTGGGTTGGTCGGTGTATTTAGTGTCTATGTACATACATAAATAATAAATACACACTACTACTAGCGACCAAAATCGGATCGGCTAATTTGACCAAAGTCGGATATCTTTTAACCGTGGAATAAAATTAATTAATAATATGACTAATTTATTTTCACAGGTCTGCTGCTGGCTCTCGTCAACCATTTTCAGATGTTAGCAACCTGTCAGAAGCGCGAAATATTAATCCTACCTCTTCTACTATTGGAGTACCAGTGATGATTGAAAATATTGACGGAACTGAAAATGTAACAAACTCAAATAAGAAAATGAACCGGAAGCGAACATTTGAGGAGGCTTTTCCTTTTCGCCGAATTTTCGGAAGGAAACGTCAACAACCTGTAATTGTTAGCGACGACCAACAGCTGCAAATTGATAATGAAACAGAAATGACCAATGATGAGGAACTGTTTTGCCTAGAAGGGCGCAGAATCGTATCGATCAAATATTTTTTAGAAATTTTGGGGAAGATTGCTGATCATAACGAAAAATCTTTTGGATGCAGGTATACAAATTTGAAATGTATCGGTGAACGACGTAAAGGTTTTATATCAAAACTGCATTTCAAGTGCGAACTCTGTAATTCCGAATTTGACATAAGCACTGAAGATCCGTCTAACACTTGTGATGTGAACCACGGTATAGTTGCAGGTATTATTAGTATTGGCTGTGGGTTGGGAAATTTAAATGAATTGGCAGGTAATGCTGATATACCTGGCATGTCAAAAAATTTATATGCTCAGACAAGCAAAAAAGTTTACGAATGGTTCCATAAGACGGCAGTAGAAGAAATGGCCAAGGCAGGCATCGAAGAGGCAGAACATGCGACAGAAATTGGCAGTGTCGATTGTGATGGTACACCAATGATTGATGTAATAGCTGACGGGTGTTGGTCCAAAAGATCTTTCCGTAATAACTATTCAGCATCATCAGGTGCAGCAGCAATAATCGGTGCATACAGTGGTAAAATTTTATATCTTGGTGTAAAAAATAAATACTGCATAGTATGTGAACGTCAGGACCGCGGGTGTACTTTTCAGATCTGCCTAAATTTATTTCAATGATTTGGTACCTTCTGTGTACCTTTACGTACCTCTCTTGAAAATCTGTGTACCTACACCAGTACAATGATATTTTAAAAATTAGGTACACCCGCCATTCTGATGTCAGAACCGCGGGTGTACTGTTAACCATTATATGTAGCTAAGTACACTCTATAAGTATATTTGGTACCTCTTGTGTACCTGCAGAAACAAGTATTAAATAAACAAAATACTGTCAGGTTGCTGCGTAAAAAAATTTTCAATTTTTTGACATTTGCAATTTTCTTTCTTTGACGTTGTTATTATTAAAAAAAAAACAATTACAGTATTATTAACTTAACCGCTCAGGCCCAACATGTGAAAATTCCCTAATATAAAGTAAATCTTATGTAATAGGTAAATAAACATTAAATTCGCGATTAATTCGCGACACACCGGTGTGTCGCCGGGGCCGGACAGGTAGTTAAATATTTAAAACCTATTTGATAAACAAACAACAGTTTGCCTATATTAGAATTGTGAAGGATTTATAGAATTAAGATGTTTGTCAGTGTTTTCAGAATCAAAATGAAACAAGAATTTTAAAGGATTATTTAATTAATTTTAATAGTAAGTAATGATTAATATGAATAACACATTGATTCCATGTGCATTTAACTCGGCCAAATAATTTGTTACAAGACTTATATAAATTATATAAGTCTTTTTACAAATTATTCGGTCCTGTATTATCTATGTACACAGTATTTAAACGTAAATGTAGGTAGGTATTCATGAAAGATCTAAATTTTTATTACAGTCATGATTTTAATCCATACATGATACATTCTGCAATCATACATTTAGAGCTTTTTGTTAACTGATTACGAAGGTCGTCATAGCACTCCCATCGCTTGCCTCTAAAACAATGTGCTCTGTAATGGCCAATACACTTAACATTATGAGGTTTAAGACCCGAAGGCAAAAATTCAATAATACCAAGCAAGGTATACGTCTTATCGTGTAATGTTATACTACGAGGCACATCATCTAAACATATACTTTCGGACTGACTTAACTCAAATGACACAGTGTTGTGAAGTACATAACTGAATGTTCTTATTCCCTTGCAATTATTACGCCGACATTGAACAATATTTTCATCGTCGCACAATGAATCTTGCGCGGATTTATTTAGGAGAGAAATATTTTCACAAACATTTGTGTCTATAGGAATAAATGCAATTTTTCTGCTGACTTTTTTAAGTGGACAAGATTCGTTTGTACAAGATTCTACACGGTCAGCACTGTATATATTGTCCATTATTATCTTATCGAAGATATTTGTAACCGAACACTCACAATTTATATGGGTTATATTATTATTAGAAACTTTGTTGTCTCAAAATTTGTCTAAAATTTCAGCTCGAAGTTTGTACAAATCTTGTTTCTTGCTATTTTTGTCAATCATCGCTTTTACGAATTGGCAGTATATGCTGTCGCTATTTAGTACCGAAGTGCTTAAATTAAAACCATCAACACATCCAACAGCAATTATTTGAGAAACTGCATCAAATGCACAGGTGTTGGTTACCATAACATCTTTAATACCAGTCCTTGTCCTACTTCCATTAAACAGCAATGGAATAGAGTTTTCACCTTTCTTACACTTTGATGTGCTTCGTTTGCCTAACCCCTTCCAATTTTCTATGAGAGATGGATTTTCTGAGAAAATTGATTCATCCTTAAACTGTTTTTTTAATATTTGTGATTTAATTTTCTTTGGTTTATTTTTTCTTTTGACGATTGTAGGTGATTTTTTAATCATGGCCGTTTTGACTTCACCAGCCAAAAATTCTGAATGGATTTTTAAAAACTCATCAACTCTCAGTCTATGGCTCTTTGTGGGAATTCTACAAAGGTATCTTTTTATTGTTTTAAAATAACTTTCCACGTTGGATGAAGTGGCCACGGTATTGGTGGAGTTATAAACCGTCATCATTACATTAGACCATAGTGGGAGTTGGCTAACTAAACGAGTAAGCGTTCGTATAAATGATGGCATGTAAAATAAATTTTCATGACAACCGGGTTCATCATCATCAGCCAGAGATACTAACAAGTTTGCTTTGTCGATTTGATCTCTGTACCATTTGGGGACATTCGAAATTTCTATTAAAGGAAGCATTTCTTCTGATGAACGACCTTTGCTTATATTAGTGTCATTAAAAATGGAATACGCATTTGCTTCAGTTTCTTCATTGGAAGTGCTTGTATCTGTTACTTCGTTGTTCGTTTTAATAATGTTTTTGAGTGTGTTTATTGCAGTTTCGCATGTTGACCCTGTATTTATGAATTTATGTAGACAAACTGTTATTACATCTGCGATAACGTCTTTTGAGCGATCATAATTATCTAATGATTTAATAAACAGGATACATTTACAATAAAAAGCTTTCACTCGTGAGTCTACATTTTGAAAACAAGATAAATTGTACACTGTTTTCACAAAGTGGCTTGTATCTAAACGTATATATGTTTCTTTTGGCGTTTTAGCGTCCGAATTTAATTTGTTGAACGATGAAGTTA
Organism: Melanchra persicariae; assembly: GCA_947386135.1. Classification (NCBI taxonomy): domain Eukaryota; kingdom Metazoa; phylum Arthropoda; class Insecta; order Lepidoptera; family Noctuidae; genus Melanchra; species Melanchra persicariae. The sequence continues at coordinate 141,366 of OX376651.1, forward strand.
TATAATCTTTCGTGGACTCGTAAGGAGTAAATGCCTTAACCGCTGCTCCAATTATAGCAGCAGAGTCATCAACTATTACCTCGTTGGGAGGACTTTTTTTTGCCAACCAAGCTTCTAACCACTTATATATTGTATTCAAACTTTGATTTTCAGATAACATTTGCACAACAGGTACACTCCTTCCATTGTTAGTGTCATACAGTACTCCCGAATATAAAAATATGTGTTTAGTGACGATTTTTTCATTTGAAGGACCAGTCTCTTTTATAATACTGCCGGTGGCATCTAAACTCAAAATAGTTGGTTTTAATTTTGAATAGGATTCATAATATCGTTCTTGAGCTGGTGACCAATAGTGCAAATAAAAGGGGTACAAAGCAATATGTCTTATCAATTCGTTATAGGGAAGTACTGTTGTCATACTCCACAAGGCCAAAATAGGATGATTATGATAGTACTGACTCTGTTTATATTCATATTTTATTTGACGCAAACATCCCGCAGTTGGCAGTATTGATGGCTCAGTATCTCCAACGGACATACTTTCATCCGCTAACCTATTACGAACAATTATCGCAGATTCGTTTTTTAAACTTTCAGAAAGTTCTCTCCGCTTAGCTGGTGATATTTTAATCTTTTTTGCGGGTATATGCTGATGACTACTGTCATAGTTAGTTAAAACCCCTTCACAAACAATAATTTTATCCGTCGGCCAAATGATTCGTATTTTGACATCAGCCTTACATTGTGCGCAAGTTCCATAACATGTAACTGTATCGCCATATTTAACGGAATGATTTTTAAAGGTCCAACTACATGGTATTTTAGTTTTCTTCCAAATTTCTTTCCGTAGTAGATGAGCCCATTCATGTTTGGGTAAAACATTTTTTTTTTGAGAAGTCTTCGACTTAAATTGAAATTTATTTCGTACAGTGTATTTTGTGATAGGTTGTATTTTTTCCCAGTGATATATGTCAAGAGAAAATTTAAAAAACTCATGTTTTCTAGAGACCTCGTCTTCATCTTGTGTAGCACCTTCAGAATCTACTTTAGAGTCCGAAGAAAATTCTGTTATGACATTTATTGAAACACTGCTCTTTGAATCACTGCTATCAGACGACACATCATGAACACTTTCAGAATCAAAAAAATAGTCATAGTTCCTTTTTAATGACATATACAATGCCTTGGTAGACATTTTGCAATGTAAATCCTTAGAAATTTCATGAAATATTTTATGACAGGGTGAAGGCAAATCATCTTTTGACTTGAAATATTGTTGATATTTTACAAACGCTTGTTTTTGCTCTTGTAACGGTTTACGGTATACAACTTTTATTACCACGTTTCATTTTATAAAAATAAATTCACTATATCACTTTTCTTTACACCTTTCCGAGACAGAACAAAATATTACGCGATCTGTAAGATTCCAATATCGTCAAATCGTCGTTAGAGGGTAGGTGTAATATATTAATGTTTACGTCTACCTGCATTAGAAAAAAGTGAGAAACAATAAACCAATGTTAGCTTAATAATATTTAGTCGAGTTATTTTTCACATTGGTGTAATTTAAAATCATTATGAAAATGATGACTATGACAGTAGTCATCAGCATATACCCGCAAAAAAGATTAAAATATCACCAGCTAAGCGGAGAGAACTTTCTGAAAGTTTAAAAAACGAATCTGCGATAATTGTTCGTAATAGGTTAGCGGATGAAAGTATGTCCGTTGGAGATACTGAGCCATCAATACTGCCAACTGCGGGATGTTTGCGTCAAATAAAATATGAATATAAACAGAGTCAGTACTATCATAATCATCCTATTTTGGCCTTGTGGAGTATGACAACAGTACTTCCCTATAACGAATTGATAAGACATATTGCTTTGTACCCCTTTTATTTGCACTATTGGTCACCAGCTCAAGAACGATATTATGAATCCTATTCAAAATTAAAACCAACTATTTTGAGTTTAGATGCCACCGGCAGTATTATAAAAGAGACTGGTCCTTCAAATGAAAAAATCGTCACTAAACACATATTTTTATATTCGGGAGTACTGTATGACACTAACAATGGAAGGAGTGTACCTGTTGTGCAAATGTTATCTGAAAATCAAAGTTTGAATACAATATATAAGTGGTTAGAAGCTTGGTTGGCAAAAAAAAGTCCTCCCAACGAGGTAATAGTTGATGACTCTGCTGCTATAATTGGAGCAGCGGTTAAGGCATTTACTCCTTACGAGTCCACGAAAGATTATATAACTTCATCGTTCAACAAATTAAATTCGGACGCTAAAACGCCAAAAGAAACATATATACGTTTAGATACAAGCCACTTTGTGAAAACAGTGTACAATTTATCTTGTTTTCAAAATGTAGACTCACGAGTGAAAGCTTTTTATTGTAAATGTATCCTGTTTATTAAATCATTAGATAATTATGATCGCTCAAAAGACGTTATCGCAGATGTAATAACAGTTTGTCTACATAAATTCATAAATACAGGGTCAACATGCGAAACTGCAATAAACACACTCAAAAACATTATTAAAACGAACAACGAAGTAACAGATACAAGCACTTCCAATGAAGAAACTGAAGCAAATGCGTATTCCATTTTTAATGACACTAATATAAGCAAAGGTCGTTCATCAGAAGAAATGCTTCCTTTAATAGAAATTTCGAATGTCCCCAAATGGTACAGAGATCAAATCGACAAAGCAAACTTGTTAGTATCTCTGGCTGATGATGATGAACCCGGTTGTCATGAAAATTTATTTTACATGCCATCATTTATACGAACGCTTACTCGTTTAGTTAGCCAACTCCCACTATGGTCTAATGTAATGATGACGGTTTATAACTCCACCAATACCGTGGCCACTTCATCCAACGTGGAAAGTTATTTTAAAACAATAAAAAGATACCTTTGTAGAATTCCCACAAAGAGCCATAGACTGAGAGTTGATGAGTTTTTAAAAATCCATTCAGAATTTTTGGCTGGTGAAGTCAAAACGGCCATGATTAAAAAATCACCTACAATCGTCAAAAGAAAAAATAAACCAAAGAAAATTAAATCACAAATATTAAAAAAACAGTTTAAGGATGAATCAATTTTCTCAGAAAATCCATCTCTCATAGAAAATTGGAAGGGGTTAGGCAAACGAAGCACATCAAAGTGTAAGAAAGGTGAAAACTCTATTCCATTGCTGTTTAATGGAAGTAGGACAAGGACTGGTATTAAAGATGTTATGGTAACCAACACCTGTGCATTTGATGCAGTTTCTCAAATAATTGCTGTTGGATGTGTTGATGGTTTTAATTTAAGCACTTCGGTACTAAATAGCGACAGCATATACTGCCAATTCGTAAAAGCGATGATTGACAAAAATAGCAAGAAACAAGATTTGTACAAACTTCGAGCTGAAATTTTAGACAAATTTTGAGACAACAAAGTTTCTAATAATAATATAACCCATATAAATTGTGAGTGTTCGGTTACAAATATCTTCGATAAGATAATAATGGACAATATATACAGTGCTGACCGTGTAGAATCTTGTACAAACGAATCTTGTCCACTTAAAAAAGTCAGCAGAAAAATTGCATTTATTCCTATAGACACAAATGTTTGTGAAAATATTTCTCTCCTAAATAAATCCGCGCAAGATTCATTGTGCGACGATGAAAATATTGTTCAATGTCGGCGTAATAATTGCAAGGGAATAAGAACATTCAGTTATGTACTTCACAACACTGTGTCATTTGAGTTAAGTCAGTCCGAAAGTATATGTTTAGATGATGTGCCTCGTAGTATAACATTACACGATAAGACGTATACCTTGCTTGGTATTATTGAATTTTTGCCTTCGGGTCTTAAACCTCATAATGTTAAGTGTATTGGCCATTACAGAGCACATTGTTTTAGAGGCAAGCGATGGGAGTGCTATGACGACCTTCGTAATCAGTTAACAAAAAGCTCTAAATGTATGATTGCAGAATGTATCATGTATGGATTAAAATCATGACTGTAATAAAAATTTAGATCTTTCATGAATACCTACCTACATTTACGTTTAAATACTGTGTACATAGATAATACAGGACCGAATAATTTGTAAAAAGACTTATATAATTTATATAAGTCTTGTAACAAATTATTTGGCCGAGTTAAATGCACATGGAATCAATGTGTTATTCATATTAATCATTACTTACTATTAAAATTAATTAAATAATCCTTTAAAATTCTTGTTTCATTTTGATTCTGAAAACACTGACAAACATCTTAATTCTATAAATCCTTCACAATTCTAATATAGGCAAACTGTTGTTTGTTTATCAAATAGGTTTTAAATATTTAACTACCTGTCCGGCCCCGGCGACACACCGGTGTGTCGCGAATTAATCGCGAATTTAATGTTTATTTACCTATTACATAAGATTTACTTTATATTAGGGAATTTTCACATGTTGGGCCTGAGCGGTTAAGTTAATAATACTGTAATTGTTTTTTTTTTAATAATAACAACGTCAAAGAAAGAAAATTGCAAATGTCAAAAAATTGAAAATTTTTTTACGCAGCAACCTGACAGTATTTTGTTTATTTAATACTTGTTTCTGCAGGTACACAAGAGGTACCAAATATACTTATAGAGTGTACTTAGCTACATATAATGGTTAACAGTACACCCGCGGTTCTGACATCAGAATGGCGGGTGTACCTAATTTTTAAAATATCATTGTACTGGTGTAGGTACACAGATTTTCAAGAGAGGTACGTAAAGGTACACAGAAGGTACCAAATCATTGAAATAAATTTAGGCAGATCTGAAAAGTACACCCGCGGTCCTGACGTTCACCATAGTATGTGCAAAAGCTGAAAATAAAAAAAATAAACCTGCAAATCATATTTGCTACAAGAACTATTCTGGTAGTTCTTCCAGTATGGAGTCAACGTCGCTTGTTGAAGGATTTGGTAACTCTCTTGAATCTCATGGTTTAATATATGCTAGACTAATATCAGATGGTGATTCAAGTACTCATAAAAAAATATTAGAAAGCAATCCATATAAAAACTGCAAGGTTCAGAAGATCGAGTGCAGAAACCATCTGTTAAGAAATCTATGTAACAAACTGAGAGCACTTACTAAAGATACTCATATTCCTATTCAATTAAGGAAACTTTTAACTGACTTCAAAATCATGAAGTTACGCAGATACACAGTGCGGGCTATAAAGTTGAGGAAACACGAAGACATTTCTGACAGTCAAAAAATGGTAAAACTTCGTACAGATATTTTGAATGCATTACACCATTCTTTTGGTAGTCACTCTGATTGCGATGACGCTATATGCCCAGCAACTGATAAAACTGACGAAATACGGCACTTGATGTAGCTAACACAGTTTTGTGGAGGAAAATGAGTCAAATTGTCTTGTTTTTGGCTGCAAACGCTAAAAGTCTAATTTTTGACGTCGATAGCAATCCTGCTGAGACATTCAATTCAGTGATTGCCAAATATGTGGGGGGGAAAAGAATTAATTACACACTTAAGAATTCATACCAGGAAAGGTGTTCCGCTTCAGTTATTTCCTTTAACACCAAGCGACCAATAAACGCTATCCATAAATGCATATTTGGGAAACCTACTGGCAAATACACAAATGCATATGAGGTACAAAAAGCGAAACGAAAAGTTTACAAAAGATTATTTAGAAAAAAAATCCGTAGAAATATGAACGATCCAGATTATGGACAGAAAGCTCAAAGACCAGATATGACCGATGAAGATTTTCAGATAACAAAAAATGAATTTCTTAAACAAACGGAGCTTCCTGACCAGCAAAGAGACGAACTACAGAAACAGACGATAGACCAAAGTTCCAGTCAAGAATGGTTAGAAAACAGAAAAAATAGATTAACCGCGTCTATGTTTGGAAAAATATGTAAACGTAAAGAAAACATTAGCTGCGCTCCTTTAGTGAAAGCTATTGTGAAACCACAAAAGTTGTCAAATGTCCCATCGATCACATATGGTAGAGATTATGAACAAATAGCATTAACCCAATTATCTCTGCAGGAAAACGTCACAATAACCCGCTGCGGTCTTTATATTCATAAAACACTCCAATATTTAGGAGCAAGTCCCGATGGTATTTATAAAGACAAAGATGGAAAAACAGGACTGGTAGAAGTAAAATGCCCATTTTCTGCAAAAAATATGCAAGCTGAAGAAGCTATAAAAGCAAAAAAAATAAAATTGTGGAAATGTAACACTAAGAAAAATACGTTTGTGATTGACAAAAACCACGATTATTATTTTCAAATTCAGGGCCAATTAAACATTACGGAGATGGATATGTGCTTATTTGCCGTATGGCGAGGAGAGGAGTACTCAATGAAAGTCGATTATATAAAAAGAGACCCTACGTTCTGGCACGAAAAAATGGTAGGCCCATTGTCTAAATTTTATTTGCATTGTCTGCTTCCTGAGCTAATTGATTCCCGCCTTGAACGCTCGATGCTAATAAAAGACCCGCCATATATCATTCAAGCTATTGAGAAAAAGTAAAAAAAAATAAGAACGCGTCCACGTCTTCTACCGCAGACGCTGTCGTTCAGGATAATTAATTCCTGAAAGAAAAGAAAGAAAGAAAAAGTAATTGTTGTGACTCGTACAGGAAGATCTAAACAAAACAAAGTCAAAAATAAAAAACCGGCCAAGTGCTAGTCGGACTCGCGCACGAAGGGTTCCGTACCATTAACTACAAAAATCACGTCTGTTGTATGGGAATAAAATAAATATTTATTTTATTTTGTTTTTAGTATTTTGTTGTTATAGTGGCAACAGAAATACATAATTTGTGAAAATTTCAACTGTCTAGCTATCGCGGTTCTTGAGATACAGGCTGGTGATAGACAGACGGACAAACAGCGAAGTCTTAGTAATCGGATACCGTATTTACCCTTTGGGCACGGAACCCTAAAAAGTAACAAAGAAAAAGAGTGATCGGTGCACAGAGTTACGTATAATTTGAAAAATAAGAAACAACAATTTTGTGTTTAATAACTTTTTATTTATTCAGCCATTTTTTTGTCCCACTGCAGGGCAAAGGCCTCCCTTCCCTCCTTCCACTTATCGCCAATCCTTGTGAAAAGGGTCGAGCTCGTCCCGCCATCTCATTCTGGGCCTGCCGCGTTGTCGTTTGCTGCTGTTTGGGACCCATTGTGTGGTTATTTTAGCCCATAGCCCCTCCGGCATGCGACAGATGTGACCAGCCTTCCATTTTAGCTTGGCAGCCGTGTGACCTACATGGGCATTTTGAGTTTTAGAACGCAGTATCGAGTTCCTTATACGATCAGAAAGTTTAACTCCAAGGATACTGCGCTCCATTGCTCGCTGACAGACCCCGAGTGCGGACTTTTGACGATTGGTTAGTGGCCATGTCTGCGCTCCATAGGTGAGGGTAGGAAGAATGCACATGTCCATGAGTTTTCTCTTTAGTGAGAGAGGGAGAGTTCCTTTCAGTATTTGCTTCATCGACCAATAGCTCTTCCAGGCGTTCTCGGTGCGTCGAGCAACTTCTTTATCGTGTCTTGCCTGGAAGGAGACTATTTGGCCGAGGTATATAAACTCATGGACATATTCAATACCCGCACCCCCAATTCCTATGTTACCTTGGTCTTCGTCATATTCATCGCGAGTCCAACCTCGAGGCTGGCGCACTGCTCAGTTGGTCGAGCATTAGGCCTAACTCGGCTGCCGTGGAGGAGAAAAGAACAATATCGTCGGCGAAGCGGTGATTACTTAATCTTCTATCGCCCACGACGATGCCCTTGTCCCTCCAATTGCTTTTTAGTTTTCTAAAGACTTCTTCAAGCGTGGCTGTAAAGAGCTTTGGAGCAAGCGGGTCGCCCTGTTTAACCCCTTTACGGATAGTGAATGATGGTCCTGTGGTTTTTATTTTTAAAGGCTGCTGTGCTATTTTGGTATACCTATTTTTTGTAGTAGGTTAATTTATGTAGGTTCGATATCTTGGTTTTGAAGAGATTTAAATATGGCGTTGTGCGATAAACTGACAAATGCTTTAGAGTAGTCGACAAATGCGAGGTATAAAGGTAAGTTGAATTCTAAATGTTTTTCTATAACTTGATTAAGGGACTGTAAATGGTCAGTAGTGGATAGGCCATGGCGGAACCCGGCTTGTTCGGGAGGTTGATGTTGATTGAATTGGCCAGAAATGCAATTTTCAAGAATTTTTATGAATATTTTGTAAAGGTGTGAGATGTGGCTGATGGAGCGGTAATTGCCGATGTCGGTCTTATCACCTTTTAATGAAGGATGATAACATTTGAGTGGCAGAAACTACTCGGAAAATCACCTTTTTGTAATATTGAATTAAATAAGTTCCTTATGTATGGCAACAAGATAGGCTCCGCGGCTCGAAGTGATTCGGTTGTGATACCATCTTCGCCGGGACTTTTATTGTACTTCATGCCTCTGAGAGCCCGGTGTACTTCATAGCCAGATATTACCGGGACCTCCTCAGGACATCAGTAAACTTCGGTTGTTTTTTGGGATGTTTGGTCGTTGGAATATAGAGATTTATACAACTCGGTACTTATCCCAAGAATTTTTGCCCTATCTCCTTGTTTAACACCATTTACCATACCACGCATAGCTGATCTTAGGGATCGGCTGTTTGTCAATGCGGTAGCCAGCAGATTGGTACGTTACATTCTGTGTCGCTCTTCTATAAGACGTGTTGTGCTGTCAGTAAGTTTTGTTTTCTTTTTCTTGAGGCACACAATTTTTTGACTGGCGATTTTAATAGCTCCTTTATGTTTTTATACTGTACATGTACGTCCTCTGAATCTGTGTCTAATAAACTGAAAGTGTTTTTAATATTTATGTCAAACTGTTCTTTATTTGCAATTAGTGTACATCTATCTGAACTTTTGATTGTACTTTGTTGCGATGTAATTTCAAATCAAAATTTGCTGTCCGGTGATCGGAGCTGATAACTACTTCATAAAAAATTATAATAAACTTACTTTACACAAAAATATGGCGTATTCTTTTAACACTCATTGGCTGGCCCCACTATCATTTTTTATGTCTACTACGATACTACGGAACACACAAAAACACTACATCCAGACCCAAAGTACCATTAAAATTTAAATAAATATTTAATAATACTTAGTAGAGCAACTTTCCGACCGTGTCAAATTTTGTTTTAAATTTTACGCTAGGTAGGATGAATGCGGGGACTGCGGGGAGCCCGGGTGCAGACGCTCGGCGCGTGGACTCGCTGCACGCGATTCTTATATTATGCACTAGAAGACTAAGCCCTTAATGACCGGACTTCCACTTAGTGATGCCTGCGTTCGAACCCCGCCATATGCAGGTGTTTTGTAGGTTTTGATTTTCTTTTGTGTATTTGTTTATGTTTAGATTTCCAAACAATCTTATAACATAGACGTAACATCAATGTGTATGTAATACATTCGCAATATTAATATTCAATTTTTCAAAAACCTACAGTGCCAATATTAAAGAGGTTATGACTATAAATAAGTTTTTGTATCTGTCGCATCTCAGCGGCCACTTTCTTTGTAAGCCTTTAACCATGTTGTAACATTCATAATTATGTGAACACTAGACAAGTAGAAATTATTTGTAAAAATATATTCTTCAGGACCTAATAGTTGGTCCAATATAAGTCTGTAAATCTTCAGCCATCTTCAGCCATCTTCAGGTTATCGATGAAACAGTGGGCCCAGTAGATAGGTGCAGTACGAAAGATCGCTTGAAACCCACGTCAACCTCACAGAAACCAATCAGCTTTCCATCTCCGCCACGGCCAGCGCCTCTAACATCACCAGCGCCGGAGCAAGCTGTCATTCAGCAACCCGTTACCACTCGGTCAGGACGCACTGTTCGATTTAAGATACCTGTAGATGTTTAATTTAGCTTACTTTTAAGTGTTAGTCTGTAAGTTTAGAAGATGTTTATTTTATTTTTATTAGACGAGATTTGCCAACTTTTCATCATGGGTGTCATTTTCATGGTTTTCGGGGTCGCCAATAACGATTACCGGGTCAAAATCGAAATCCAAGATGGCGCCCACGAGATTTGACAACTTTTCATCATGGGTGTCATTTTCATGGTTTTCGGGGTCGCCAATAACGATTACCGGGTCAAAATCGAAATCCAAGATGGCGCCCACGAGATTTGACAACTCTTTTTGTCTTAGAAGCTCCGCTGTCACAGGGCTTCGCCACCTGTCCGTGCGTGTTATAATAATAAATGGCCCATCTTAGCGTTACTGTAGCTTATTAAGCTTAGGAAATGTAAAACATGCGCCTGGTGATAATCTTTATCACCAGGCGCATGTTTTACATTTCCTAAGCTTAATAAGCTACAGTAAATACAGTAAATCGGTAATAAATTGTCATTCTTCAAAATCATTCTTCCGCGGAGAATCTTAACACCGCAATTCTTAAAATGAGATCAAATGCACAACGCACATCACATCTATGGAAAATGGAGTTGAACTGTCAAAACAACAGTGGTTTGGATTTATTTTTTTTGTATTGATAAATAGGAATAATATATTTTTTTTTTTACTTTTCATTTTTCTTAGATATAAATAATCACTTTTTTAAGACATTATAAGTTCCACTTAAAACAAAAAAAAAGTGTTTTGATGTTATTTATTAATCAGTTTGTTGTGGCGAAACTTGGAGGAGGCCTATGTCCAGTAGGTAGTGAACGTCTTTCGGCTAATATGATGATGAAACAAACAAAATTACTATTTAGACTTCTTACTCTACTATCTTACTACTATTTATTTATTTATATTATAACTGCCTGTGATGGGAGACAAATATATTATAAAAAAAAGATAAATTAACCAGAATAAAAACAGGTAGCGCAACAAGTCGCGGGTAGCAGCTAGTACATAATAAGGAGTGAAGCAGGGGTGATTAAGATTTTAGGGGAGGACATAATTGCTTGCTTCAATTTACGTCGGAATGCTATGAACAAACTAAAAGCGGGATAATTGAAACAGATGTACCTAACAATTTTTGCATACTTTACCAAACCCTGACGGGTTGAACGGTATGACCAGTTGCGCTGAACCTGGGCTCGAGACAAGTGAGATTCTGTCAACGGTGACGTGGCGTAGGTATGCGATTGTCATAACGTCAAAAATGTATAGGATTGACAGATGCTATCGAAATGTCACGTTTCCAAAGCTAACCTTTATAAGGGGGTATAGAGGGCGTTGAAGTTTGTGGAGTACCTACTAAATCCACGCGGACGAAGTCGCGGGCGAAGTCCTAGTTTTTAATATTTTGGATTAGGTACTTTTTTTGACATTTAACATAAATGATTAATTAAACTTAAATGATGAATTATTTGGAACTGATAACTGTTGATATTGACATTTAATAATTTTTGACATTTTAAATATTTTGGTCTTAGGTAGTTAGATATATCATCATCACATCAGACGAAAGACGTCCACTGCTGGACATAGGCCTCCCCCAAGTGTCGCCACAACAACCGGTCCTGTGCATCTCGCATCCATCGGTTACCCGCGACCCTCACCAGGTCATCGGTCCACCTTATGGGAGGCCTTCCAACACTGCGTCTTCCGGTACGCAGTCGCAATTCCAAAATTTTTCGGCCCCATCGACCATCTGTTCTGCGAGCAATGTACCCTGCCCACTGCCACTTCAATTTGGCGATCCTTCGGGCTATGTCGGTAACCTTGGTTCTCTTGCCCATATCATCATTCCTGATTCGATCACGCAAGGAAACTCCGAGCATTGCCCTCTCCATTGCCCTTTGGGTGACTTTAAGCCTTCTGATGAGGCCCATTGTGAGCGACCACGTTTCGAGTCCATAGGTCATCACTGGCAACACGCACTGGTCATAGACTTTCGTCTTGAGACACTGTGGTATGTGAGACGAGAAGATACCGCGCAACTTCCCGAACGCCGCCCAGCCGAGTCGGATTCGACGGTTGACCTCCTTCTCGAAGTTAGCCCTACCTAGCTGGATCATTTGTCCCAGGTAGACGTACTCATCAACAACTTCGAGTGCAGAGCCTCCAATCTTGATAGGAGTGGGTGCTACATGGGTATTTACCATGACCTTGGTTTTGTCCATGTTCATTTTAAGAACCACTCTTTCGGAAGCTCTACTGAGGTCATCGAGCATTGTACTGAGGTCCTCCGTGGTCTCAGCCATGACGACTATATCGTCGGCAAATCGAAGATGAGTGATGTACTCGCCATTGACATTAATGCCTAGCCTTCTCCAGTCCAAAACCTTGAAGACGTCCTCCATTGCGGTCGTGAATAGTTTCGGAGAAATTACGTCTCCCTGCCTCACACCCCGCTGCAGGAGGATAGGTTCTGATGTCTGATCCTGAAGTCGGACTGACATGGTGGCGTTTTCATACAAACACTTCAGCGCCTCGATGTGCCGATAGTCGATCTGGCACCGTTCAGCACAGCCCAAGCCTCGATCGAATCAAAGGCTTTCTCGTAGTCCACAAACGCTAAGCAGAGGGGCAGATTATACTCTTCGGTCTTCTGTATAACCTGCCGCAGCGTGTGTATGTGGTCTACGGTGCTGAAGCCTTTTCGGAATCCAGCTTGTTCGGGAGGCTGGAAGTCGTCAAACCTGCGTGCGAGACGGTTTGTGATGACTCTGGAAAACAGCTTGTAGACATGGCTCAGAAGTGAGATGGGCCTGTAATTGTTAAGCAGGGCATTGTCGCCCTTTTTAAAGAAGAGTACCACTACACCTCTGCTCCACGCTTGTGGCGTTTTCCCCTCGAGTATGACGGAATGTAACAGTTTCTGAAGGGCCTTAAGGACTGGTTTTCCACTCGCCTTCAGGAGTTCGGCCGTAATTCCGTCCTTACCCGACGCCTTGTTGTTTTTAAGCTGCTTCAGAGCCATCCTAATCTCATACAGGCTGACGTCCGGGATGTCTTCGGTATAATGCCGGGTCAATCCAGCTCTTGGGTCGTTCGCTAGATTTGCTGCGGGTTTGGTCATTGACGTGTATAACTGTCCATAGAATGTCTCGATCTCCCTCAGAAGCTCCGATTTGGCGGATATGGTTCTGCCATCGTCGGTCTTCAGTTTTGTGAGCTGGCTCTGCCCAATAGACTAATCTCTTGCAAAGACCTTGGAGCCCTTATTCCGCTCTATCGCGTCTTAAATCTTTTCAGTATTAAAGCGGCGGAGGTCGCTTTTCAAGGACTTGGAGATAATAATAATAATAAAATAATTTTCTCCCAAAACTTCCAAAAACAAACATATTGTTGATTACAAACCTTACAAAATCATGCGGCCAATAAAATTATAAAAATTTCAAAAAACTAAAACAGACAAGCAGACTGATGACATATGTCATTACGATGAACTGAATCGAAGGAGAGATGAAAGAAATACGAGTAATACTTGGAACATGATAACAAGAGCAGCTGCCCGACGCGCACGCTCACCACCTCCGGACTCGTCGCTCAGCTCCGCCTCGCCGCCGCCGGACATAGGATTACCAGTGTCACCGGCGGCTGCAGTCGCGTCGAGCTCGAGTGACGAGTATTTCTCTCCGCCGACGTCGCCAACACCTGTGCGTCGGCAGGGGAGAGGCCGGCCACCGAGGGGCTTGGGACCTAGGGGCCAACCGGCCCCGAGCCGGGTCCCCGCTACCGGTGGTTTGTGTGCAGCTTATGAGATGGACGCAGTCCATGAACGAAAACGTCATGCGCGCATATTACGGGTCTACAGAGGGGGGAACTAACCTCACTGCGTACCGTGTCAGGATGCTATCTCTGTTTCAGGACCTGGACCCAACTGTCAACGTCTCAGCCCAACGATTGTCGGATCAAGTGCGAGTCATCCAACGTAGTAACAAGTTGGACGATGCCGCGCTTGATAGGCTGCGCTCAGAGGTACTGAACAACCTTATCATCTCGACCCCGACACAGACCGTGGTACAGGCGCCAGCCAGTGGCGCAATCACACCGCGGCCCAATAATGATAGTGATGGGGTAGATGATAGGGTTGTCACAGTAAGTAGCCAGTGCAACGACCGACTGAGGAGCGCGCTGGAGGATGCGCTTCGCGAGTATAGATCAACTCCAACCGAACTGAGGCCCCGATTACCACGGTTACCTATGCACAAAAAGAATAGGGCGCTGGTGTGTGCCTTGGACTCGCTGCTTCAGAATATCTTCGAAAGCAGCGAGAACCTCGTTGATACGCACTCAATCCTGTATTGTGGGGCTGTTGCGGCATGTCGTATAGCAAATGTCAAGTTCCCAAATTCTGACGAGGTTATGCGACCAAAACCTGCTGTACCAGCCTGGTAGTGCAGGATCGAGCGGCGTATCGATGAGGCTAGGGCACTCATCGGTAAACTATACTGCTTCAGGGAGGGCAATACCCGGCCACGTGTGATGCGCTTTGTGAGGCGGGCGTTTTCGGGGACTGGAATCAGCCCTCGAGAATACACGTCCCGTGTCACAGAGCGCATCGACTTCCTGAAGCAGAAAGTTTGTGCATGGGCAAACCGTATTCGGCGGTATAAACGGCGGGTTGACCGATACTCGCAGAATCGTATGTTCCAGAGCGATGAGAGGTGTGGGTGTATAGAGCTTGGGAGCGACCTGAACAAAGTGTGACAGACGTGTGTCGCCCGGATGATATCGCCACGAGTACATTCTGGCGTAACATCTGGTCGGTGCCCGTCTGTCATGCCGAGGGTGGTTGGATGCACGATGTCGAGCGCGTGTGTGAAGCTATACCACCAATGGAACTAATCATCATCACCCCGTTGGATGTAGCCAAAGCAGTCCGTCCGTTACCGAACTGGAAATCTCCAGGACCGGACGGACTGCATAACTTCTGGCTCAAATGGTATAGCAGCTCACACGCACTCCTGGCATCTCAATTCCAATCATCCTTGGAGTCTGGGTCGCTACCACAGTTTCTAACAACTGGCGTTACCCACCTGCTCCATAAGACAGGTAGTCCCGCGGAACCCAAGAATTATAGACCAATTACTTGTTTGTCGACGGTCTATAAACTTCTTACATCCATTCTGAGAGTGAAAATTAATGATCACATTGAGAAACACAGGCATAACCAAGTGGCCAGGATTATTCACCAGCAACTTGCTTTGAAATACAAACTTGTGAATTCTGAGGTACCGTATTACAAGTAATGTGCCCGACCCAGTTCTCGAAAATGACCATGTCACGTTGTACTGGGATCGGTCTATCATCACTGATAGGACTATCGTCGCTAATAAGCCCGATATAGTGGTGATAGACCGATTAGCGCGCCGCACAATGATAATCGATGTTACCATCCCACATGAGGAGAACCTCGTGAAAGCCGAGAAAGATAAACAAATCAAATATCTTGACTTGGCTCGCGAGGTTGTCGACATGTGGGATGTGAATTCGGCAATCATTGTACCGATAGTCGTGTCAGCCAACGGCTTAATAGCCACGAGCCTCGACCAACATCTTAGGAGGCTCTCGTTAGGCAGCTGGATCAAGGGCTTGATTCAGAGAGCAGTACTTCTGGACACGGCTCGCATCGTTAGGAGGTTCCTCTCTCTGGAGCCCTGACCGCCGGTAGCTTGGACCCTGTTCCCGATACCGGTGGGCTACTATTTTTTACATTTTTAAATAATTTGATATCTTTGTATTTTAATATTTAAAAATGTATTTTATATGTATGTACGTTAAATAAAGAAAATAATAATAATCTTCGAAAGCAGCGAGAACCTCGTTGATACGATTGATGACTCAATCCTGTACTGCGGGGCTGTTGCGGCATGTCGTATAGCAAACGAACCCAAGAATTATAGACCGATTACTTGTTTGTCGACGGTCTATAAACTTCTTACATCCATTCTGAAAGTGAAAATTAATGATCACATTGACACTAATTCAATTATGTTCGCCTCTCAGAATGGATGTAGGAAGGGGTCCCGCGGCACTAAGGAGCTACTCCTCATAGACATGGCCATAAACCAACAGGTTCGTCGATCCCGCAAGGATCTGTCGACATGTTGGATAGATTACAAGAAGGCCTATGACTCTGTGCTACATACATGGCTCATGAAGGTGCTGGAGTTGTACAAAATAGATGCAACTCTACGCACCTTTCTCGAGTCATGTATGAGGCATTGGAAAACAGTCCTTCGCTATCCAGGATGTCGACCGATTCAAGGGAACGATGAGCCTGTATGGATTAAACGGGGAATATTTCAGGGCGACAGTTTGAGTCCACTTTGGTTCTGCTTAGCTCTGAATCCTCTTAGCACACTGCTGGGGGATTCAGGTCTAGGCTATCGGTTGAGAAGAGGTGGTCAAACCATATCTCACCTTCTTTACATGGATGACTTGAAACTCTTTGCCCCCAACAATTTGCGACTGATGGAGCTACTGAAGGTAACTGAAACTTTCAGTAGCGCCATCAGGATGGAATTTGGTGTGGACAAATGTGCAGTCATGCATGTAAAGAAATGGGAGATTATGGAATCTGAGGGAATTCAACTCTCGGATTCCATACAGGTTAGATCCCTCAGCTCGACCGAAACCTATAAGTATTTGGGTATGTCGGAAGCGTTGGGCATTAACGGTACTGACATGAAACAATCGCTGAAGGAGTTTTTTTTATTGTTTTTTTTTTGTTACCTATTGAAATATTCAAAAATATAAAAAGTATGTTTAAAAGATGAATAAAGAGAATAATAATAATAATACCTTGGGACAATCAACACACCGCCATCTGATCCCAAACTAGGCAGAGCCTGTACTATGATGGCGATCCGTCTATTGAGCTGCCGGTATTTGCACGCATCGTCTGAAGACTGCAGAATCATCTCCCGCCTCTCCTTCATGAGCTTGAGAGTAGGATAAGAGAGCCTCTTGGTCTTATCTGTACGGCGAGTCTTGAAGAACTTAGACCCGACCGCATGAACAGTTTCCACGAACCCATCGTTGTATTCGTCCACGGAGCTCTCTAGGCACTCGAAACGATTTTGAATTTGGCCTCTGCCTCGAATCTCGCGGGCAGCGGGGCGACGGCGGCGGCGGCGCGGGAGCGGCAGGATCTTACGCGTATAATCAAATGGACCGGCCCTCGAATACAGCGGTGCAGGAGCGGCGCGGGGGCGGGCAACGAGCGGTGCACTCCAGTCAAGCGGTGACCGCCCGCGTTGCGCGTCTGCATTGTAGGTATAGTGTTGTACATTTTTTTTGTGACGTATCAAAATGTCTTCGGACGTGCAAGAGCTAATTATTTTGGCAATCTTTGAGAGGACACCCATATGGAACAGCAAAGATGTGAACCATAAAAATAGAAGAATAATTAACCAATTATGGGAAGAAATAAAAACGAACTGAATATTGAAGGTAAATATAAAAATGATTTATTATGTCAAATACAATATTTATTATGTTTTACAAATTAATTAGTAACTAATGCGATTATTTACAAAATATTCTTTGAATTTTTCACGTATATATTGTGCTTGATGAGACGTCCGGGCGTTTGTTTGTAATCGTGTTTGTATTCTTTGTTGATTCGTATTGACAGTAATATAGGCAATATCATTATTACCGTCCTTATCTCGGATAATGTTATGCAACAAACAGCAAGTTTTGATGAGTAATCTTGCGTGACATCTGTTTGTCTCTATGGGTGATCTGAAAATATGCCACTTGGATCTTAAAATTCCGAAAGCACACTCAATAGTCTTTCGAGCCCGCGATAATCGCTTATTAAATAACTCATTTTGTGCATTAAGTACGCTTTGAGGATAAGGTCGCATCAAATAGGTTTTGAGTGGATATCCTTCATCTCCAATAAAAACCATTGGTAGAATGATATCTGATCTGGGTAGATATTGTGGACGGGGTATATTGAAGTTATTACTTTGAAGTAAATGGTTCAAATTAGAGTAATGGAATGTCCCTGCATCGCTTTGTTTTCCTCTTCCTCCAACTTCTATACAAATGAATCTTTTGTCAGCATCCGCGACCGCTTGCAAGTGCATCGAAAAGAAATGTTTATAATTATAATGCGATGATCCAGCAAACTTAGGATTTTTTAATCGACAATGTTTGCCATCTATAGCTCCGTTGCAATTAGGAAATTGCAATTTTTCATAGTCTTTTTCGGTTACTTTTTTCAATAATTCTTCTGTCGGTTTTGGCATATGTAAATGTACCAAATTTTTCCATATAGCTCTACAAGTGCTGTAAACTATGTTGGCCACCGTTGTTTCTCCCATTCTGAATGACAACGACAGTCTTTTGAAAGGCTGCCCACTCGCCAAAAACCTGAAAATTAAAGCATAGGTATGATAAAGTTATGTATGTAATACTATGATAAAGTTATGTATATAATAAATAGTCTGTTCATTCTTTTGTTTCAGTGACCGATTTAAAGAAAAAATGGAAAAATATAAAAGATCACTATAGAAAGGAATTAAAAAAAAATCCTACTCCTAGTTCAGGAGATGCCGGAAATGTTAATCAACCCTGGAATTGGCAATATTTTTCTCAATTGAGGTTTTTGCGTGATGAAGTTGTACCAAATGTTACTGAGGGTAATTTAAGCAGTACTGAAGTAAGTAATCAGATAAGTAATGATTCTTTTGAGATAGAAGACATCTCTGAAGAAAGCTCTCAAGAAAATACAACCGGTCATGATGAAGAATCTTCTATTTATCCACAACAACTTCTACATCCTCACAAGAGGCTCCTGTTTCTTCTCTAGAAGCTTCTACATCATCGCAAGAAACTTCTACGCCTTCAAGAGAAGCGTCTACTTCACAACGATCAAGAAAAAAGAAAACAGCGAATGACATAAGAACTGAATTTTTAGAATTGGAAAGGAAAAGGATAAGACTGCTGGAAAATGATTTATCAAATCAAAGTAGAAACGAGGCTTCTAGACATGAGAATAAGTCAGAAGACTACTACTTTTTTATGAGTTTGCTTCCACAAATGGAAAAATTGACACCAGTACAAAAGTTTAGAGTAAGACAAAAAATTAATCAAGCTCTTCTAGATGAGTTAAGTGTAAATGAAAGCATGTACCCTTCTAATGAATCATATATGTATGGGTATAGTAGGTACTCAACACTAGGTATATCAATCTTATAATGAAAATACTGTCAATAAATAACAAAACTGTGATTCAAATAACTAATCATCGTACAAATGAGAACTGTGATTTTAGAGATAAATGACTGTAGGTAACTGTGATTTTTTTTAGTTATAAGATTAGAATATGCGTGGAATAATACTGAACACTAGGTATGTCAACCTTATAATAAAAATACTGTCAATGAGTAAGAAAACTGTGATTGTAGAAATAATTAATCATCGTACAAATGAAAACTGTGATTTTAAAAATAAATGACAAACTGTTATGTTACTTATTTCATACGAAACGTTTTTATATAATAAATGTTTTCGTCAAAGTTAAATAATTAAGGCTGATTGGTGTGTAGTAGGTATTTAATTAAAATGATTGTATCTGGGAACTTAAGACCGATGCCAAACTATTTACCTACTAAATTAGTGCAACACAATTTCCTTTTTGAAACTATCAATAAATACAATTACAAATTAGAATTTCGTTGTTTTACTTACCCAAGCGTCAAGTATAATTTTTCTGCTGGAGATATACCTCTAAATCGTTTTGGATTAATTCCAGACTCTAAATCACTCTTGATAGTTTCAAGAATATAGTCAAAAGTTTCTACACTCATTCTGGTGTAGTCGTAGAATTTGTCGGGATTTTGTCTCTGTTCTTCATAATTTCGATAAAACTCGCCATTTATTTTCCTTGCCCTATAGTAGGGATCCACTTCTTCTTTTGCCCACAATAAATCGAGCGTTAGGAATAAATTTGAATCAAAAAGATGTCGCCGTTTTTCAGACATTTCGTTCGCGAATAAAAACAAATATCTCGACAACACAACCACGAACACAACACTACACCGCTATAGTGCCGCGCGATCTGCCCGCTACTTTGGAGAACAGGTATGCGTTGCCCGCCCCGCTGCCGCGCCGCCGCCGCCGCCGCCCTGCTGCCCGCAAAATTCGAGGCAGTGGCCTATGAACAGTTTCCACGAACCCATCGTTGTATTCGTCCACGGAGCTCCCGAGGCACTCGAAACGATTTTGAAGTTCGAGCTGAAAGCTTTCGGAGTTTTGGATCTAGATCTGTGCTGGACGGAGCGTAGATTTCATCAGTCGAGACCTTTCCAGCTAGATACATTTATAAGGTCTGACATAATTCAAGTACTAGATAATATTTTTTTAATTATAGTTAATAATTAAATTTAAATACCGTAATTATGCAGGATTCTCAAATATACATATTTTTTTAACTTTAATTTGTAATCTTGAGCTGGATGTTCACCATATTTGTACGCCTCCTTGCATAACATAGCGCCCTCTTCATAAAATATAAAGATCTGTATGTTCGTACCTGTGTTAACAAATAAAAGTGATTTGATTTGATTTCTTCTAGTTATTTTTTTTTTCATCCGTTCTTCCTTACTCAAAAATAAAAGAGATGTTACTTTATTAGGTATTTATTGACATTAAATGCATTTTGGTTTCGTTTTATATAATACAATAGTAATATTCTATACACTTTAATATTACAAGAGTGAAGAAATCACTCGGCCGCAGAGACGCGCGGGTGTGCGTGCACGCTGCTCTGCGCCGGCCGCTGAGACGCGCGCGTGTTGTGCGCGCTGCTCGGCGCCGGCCGCAGAGACGCGCGCGTGTTGTGCGCGCTGCTCGTCGCCCCGGCCGCAAAGACGCGCGCGTGTGGTGCGCGCTGCTCAGCGCAGGCGCATGCGCACGTCGCTATCGAGTCGATCAAGGCCTACCTTCTTTCCACTTTACTATAGCGTACTTAAACATTTATCTAAGCGTCTTACAGAAACAATGATATTATTGTAAGCTCTTAAAATTTGATATTTAATTACTATAACTTAAGTAGTTACATTTTTACCTAAGTTTAATATATGCAAAATAATTTACAACTAACTTTATACATTAAACAACAAAACGCGCACATGTTCGCATACATACATACACGCGCGTTCATGTTAAAGGCCAATCGACAGATCGCTCTTTTATACATGGTTTAATTTACAATATTATTCACTATGCCGAAACGATACTTCTACTAGCATAAGAACTGTAATACTGCATCAATTAGGTAATGAGTGTGCTTGATCGCCTCCGAACGGAAATGTGTAGCTATGTCATTACTCCTCCGTCGCAGAATGTGGCACCACCACAGTCAACCCAAATATCCAGGCACGCTGACGTGGATAGCAATTACAGGGTTACAAACGACTTCCCAGTTATGGATTGGCAATCCACCGGGTTTAAACCCGATGTTTTGGTAAACACTCGATAAACACCCGGAAGCACCCTTAAACACCCAGAATATTGGGTGTTTACTTGATTTGACGAAATTACATTAGTGATGTTAAATACTATGTTTTAAAAGTGATTTTTATTCATATGAAAATCACTTTTATAACAGTATTTATCTTACATCTTTGTAGGCGACGTTAGTCAGATCAGGGAGGGTAAAATAAAATGGTACGAGATAAAAACGAAATTTAAAAATTCTATTATTTCTACTTTTACGAACAGATGAGGTATCATATACACTTAAATAAAAAAAACTCGTTAAGTAACTAACTAAAACTAAAAATAATCCAAAACATGGCGTCGAAAAATTCCTCCGCATCGCAGGCCACTGGTAATGTACCCAAAAGGCTGGCAGCATTGCCACGTTGTATGGCAATGCTTATCCTTTGTCCGAGGTAAAAGCCAGCCCAGGTCACGCGAAGTGTCAAACTGTCAACTAAACGTCTTGACAGATCTTTGAACAAGTAAGTTTCAACCCCAAACGGCGCGAAAATATAACTACCAACAAGGTTAATATATTTCCGCCGCTTGAGGTTCTCCGCAGCCGCACCGGCAGCGCCAGCGCAGCACGAAGAGCTAGGAAGATGGGATGGCGCAAGAGTATCGACACAAGTAACGTCCCACACTAATGGCCTACCCATCTTCCATGGAAATAACGCCATGTCGTCCGGTCTCTTGCCATCGTCGCAATACAGCCGGAACGCCAACAGTGACAAGAGGTCGTCGGATGATGTCGTTAATATTCGCGTGCCGCGCTATACGGCCCGCGCTATACGGCTGCTTGACAGGCCGTGATGTCCGAGGCTGTTGACAACTTCGCCAACAACTTGTTGTAGTGTGTAATTCGCGTTGAAGACTCGAAGGTTAGCATGTTAGTTGTCATATTCTTCATTTGTAAGTTGATTTACATGATACCCCTTAGCTTCCATACTTTAAGATTTGTTCATAGCATTTGGTGCAAACACATGGCTTAATATACTTAAATTCCTCCGCCACTAATTTTCCGAATAGCTCATTTCTTTTGTCTTCTCCCTCTCCATACAAAGCACATTCTGAACAATTGGACTTCTTAACTGCTTTATCTTTTAATCCTTTCCTTCTGTTTATACCCGTGGGGACAGATAGAATAGATGGAGAACTTGGTCTGGGTAGCTTTTTTGGTGACTGTAAATCATCTGAACATTGTGTTTGTGTCTTACTATCTAAAATGATTGGCGAGCGGCTCCGATAGCAAAGTCTGTTCGTTTTCTCTCCTCCGATTATATATATAATATATCAGCATAATAAAAATGAAATGATAGGAGCTATAATAACTCTCCACCGAGTGTGTCCCTACGTTGCCGTCGTGGTGGGGCTTGTGTGTCTCAGTGATCTTGAGAGATTTGCCGGTAGAGTTACTCATGCCGGAAAGGTCCAAGTGAGAGACCAGACCAAGAGGGACACGAGAGGGGCACACCGTTCGGAGACTTGAGCAGTGTTCGGGTCTTGGCTAGCTCGCTGCTCTCTGTTACGCGTCTGCTCATCAGACGTGACTGTGAGGGCAGTGGCCAGTGAGCAAGTAGTGGGAGAGAGATAGAAGGGGAGATAGGGACCTCACCCTCTAAAAGGAAACCATGGACAGAGGCATCGAAAAAGTACTGCCCCAGGGCGGTTTGGACTGCACAGCAGGACGGGAATCCGCCACGCTTCATGCGTCAAGCCCCTCGTATTCTGGGGGGGGGGGCAACGATGCTCTCTGTTCTCCACTTGCCATTGGGAACAAGAGCCGAGGAGGCTCCCGATCAGCGTCCTCTGAGGACCTGATCCAACTAAGCGCCAAAACGCCTGAGAAGATGTCGGTCGGGCGAGGTGCGGGCTAAGGTGGCCAATTTTGGAGGGAGGGCTCGTTCGAGCGTCGTGCAGGTGCGGAGTTGGACTCTGATAACTCTGCATATGGCGTCAGCTCAGCGAGTTCGGGATGGGAGGGATTGGGGGCTGCTGCGGAGAAATCCAGGTTCTTCCGCAAGCGGCCCAGACCGGAGGGTGACCACTGACCAGGGGTCATCCTCCAACGAAGAGCAGGCCTCGGCTCGAAAAATCCCCACCAGCAGGCGGGTAAGAGCCGAGAAGGAGTCAAGGAGTGTGGTCGCCTCCCAGGAGGCAGCCCAGCTCGCCGAGGAGGATCGCTACCCTGGAGAGACCGGTCGAAAGGCTTCGGCTTCTTCCGATGAGCCGGACACCGCTGGCGGCTCCGATAAGGAGCGGAAGGCCAGGTTTGTGGAGGTCGTGGAGGCTGCGATCCGCGATGTGGCCTTGAAGAAGACGCAGGCCTAAAAAACAAGGCCATAAGCGCGGCGTCGGCCTCCATTCTGGCGGCTGCGGAGGCTAACCGTGGTGGGCCTCCGTCGGATGAAATGTTCAAGCTGCGGGCGGAGGTCGTCGAGCTTCTCCAAAAGGAGAACACGAAGCTCCGAGCAGACCTGGCCGGACTCCGAGGAGCCGGCTTACAGGGGGGGGCGCAAGGAGGACAGCCAACCCGTGCCGCTGGAAAACCAGGTGCTGGACCTGGTGCGGCAGGAGATGGCTGCCTTCCAGGCGCGGTTCTCCGTGATGGAGGGCATCGTTCTGCGCCCTTCCCCCCGCTAGCGGCGAGCTCAGGCCAGCTGAAGGCGGCCTTCTACGCGGCCGCCGCGGCTGCCAAACCGGGGTCGTCCGGCCAGGACCGAGAGACCCGCGAAGCCGGTCTCGGGAAAATCGGGCCCGGGAAAGAAGAAGAAAGGTGGGGCAGCTGCACAGACGGCGAAGGCTCCTGCGCCAGCCCTGCCACAGCTGTCCCCGGCTTACCTGCCTTCAGTCTCCTACGGCCGAAGCCGAATGGCAAGTGGCCGGGGAAAAGAAGAAGGCGGCAAGGCAGCCAGGGCGGCCAAGAGGCGGGAGAGGAAGCGGCGGCAAAAAGCGCAAACCGTAGCGGCTGCGCTCCGCCCCCCGAAGACCGCAGATGTAGTAGTAACGCTGCAGCCGGACGCGGTGAAGAGGTGCGTGACGTACGTGGACGTGCTCACCAAGGCGAAGTAGGCGGTGAACCTTGGTGAGCTAGGCATCGTCGGGGCCTCTGGCTAATGTTGGAGATCCCCGGGGCAGTCAGCGGCCCGACCACTGACGCTCTAGCGGAAAGGCTCAGGGCGTCCCTAAATGCGGACAATGCCCGAGTGTCCAGGCCCACCAAGTGCATTGACATGCGCATCTTGGGCCTGGACGACTCCGTCCCGGAGGAGGAGGTGGTGGCCGCCGTCGTCACGACGGGGGGATGCTCGGCCGAGGAGGTGAAGGCACCCCACCACCATACGTCCTGACAACACAAGCATGCGAACCATTGTGGTGAGCTGCCCCGTGTCGGCGGCCCAGATAATATCGGATAGCCGAAGGCTCCTGGTGGGTTGGGTCCCTGCGCAGGTCAAACAACTAGAACCCAGACCTCTGAGGTGCTTCCGTTGCCAAGTGGGCAACCACGTGGGAGCTCTGTGCACCTCGGAGGTCGAACGCAGCGGTCTCTGCTTCTGCTGTGGTCAGCCCGGTCAGGTCTTTATGCATTCTGCTACATTCTGCTAGGTGACCTGACCTCAGTGTTGCCATTTAGCAAAAGTTGGCAGCTCCAAATAATAACAAAATGATATCAATTGTTTATTTGCAGAAATCCTAGGTTGTTTTGGATGATTATTCACTTCAATTGTTTTAATTTATGTGACCGGTTTTATTATTCATCAGGAAAAGGTCTTTTCTTGCATTATTTGATTTCACCTAATTATGTATAATTAAATAAAAATTAAAAACTAAAGGTTATTTATATTAAAAAATCATTTACACCCGAAATTTGGGTGGAAATCGGGTGTTTATCCCAAAACACCCGGTTTAAACCCACATGGGTTTAAACCCGGGTGGGTGGATTGCCCATCTATATACCCCCAGTGCAATGACGAATTGAAGAGTGCTTTGGAGTGTGATATTCGGGAATATCGCTACACGCCGCCTGAACTTAGATCACGCTTACCTCGTTTGCCCATGCAAAACAAAAAAAGGGCGCTGGTGGCAGCTCTGGATTCAAAGTTGTCAAATTATTTTGATGACTGCGAAGACCTCACTGAAGCACACTCGATAATGTACTGCGCGGCTGTAGCGCCACGACCAAAACCAGCCGTACCGGCCTGGCAGTGCAGGATCGAGCGTCGTATCTGTGGGGCCAGCAAGCCTAGACCAAAAACTATTTTGTAGCGTTAACGTCAGACGCTCACGACAAAATGTATGGGAATGACATTAGGTGTGGAAAGGTAACGTCATCACCTAATGTCATTCCCATACATTGTGTCTACAGCGTATCACTCACGTTAACGCTACAGATTTTTTTTTTGTCTAGGCCCCCAGAGCGTTCATCAAACTGATCTGTTTCAGGGAGGGCAACACTCGCCCTAGAGTGATGCGCTTTGTGAGACGGACGTTTTCGGGGACTAACATCAGCCCTCAAGACTATATGTCCTGTGTCACAGAGCGCATCGACTTCCTGAAGCAGAAGGTGTATGCATGGGCAAACCGTATTAGTAGGTATAAGCGGCGAGTGGACAAATACACCCAGAATCGCACATTCCGAATTAATGAAAGGCTTGGGAGCGATAGGGTGGGACTGACACGCGCCTGCCAGATGATGACGCCATATCCTCATTCTGGCGCAGCATCTGATCGGTGCCTGTCAGTCACTCCGACGAGGAGTTTGGATTCGAGAGGCCGAACGAGCGTGCGATCCATTACCAGAAATGGGAGCAATTACAATTAGCTCCCAAGATGTAGCCCGTGCAGTCACTCCGTTGCCTAACTGGAAATCTTAACTTTTGGGTTAAGTGGTTACTTGGGTCGCATGTTCGTTTGGCATCTCAGTTCCAAACTGCCTTGGAGTCCGACTCGCTGCCCGAATTCCTTACGACAGGAGTAACCCACCTGCTCCATAAATCTGGTAGCACCACAAAACCCAAAAGCTATAGACCGATAACGTGCTTACCGACGGTCTATAAGGTTCTTACATCCATTTTGAGAGCTAAAATTAATAATCATATCTGCCTCTCAAAATGGATGTAGGAATGGGTCCCGCGGTACTAAGGAGCTACTCCTCATTGATACGGCCATTAGCCAACAGGTTCGGCGTTCCCGAAAGGATCTGTATACATGTTGAATAGATTATAAGAAGGCCTATGACTCGGTGCCTCATACATGGCTCATGAGGGTGCTAGAATTGTATAAAATTGATGCAACGCTACGTACCTTCCTGACGTCATGTATCGGGCAACGGAAGACAGTCCTTTGCTATCCAGGATGTCGAAATATCCAAAAGGAATAGCTAACCAGGAAGGATCGAGCGGGGTATATTTCAGGGCGATAGTTTGAGTCCGCTTTGATTTTGCCTAGCCTTGAATCCTCTTAGCACACTGCTGGAGAATTCAGGACTAGGCTATCGGTTGAAGAGAGGTGATCAGGTTATATCTCACCTCCTTTACATGGATGATCTGAAACTCTTTGCCCCCAGTAATCTGCAACTGATGGAGCTACTGAAGGTTTCTGAAACTTTCAGTAGTGCCATCAGGATGGAGTTTGGTGTGGACAAATGTGCGGTCATACATGTAAAGCGTGGAGAGATTAAGGAATCCGTGGGATCTCAACTCTCGGATTTCATAAACCTGAGATTGCTCTCTTCAACTGAAACATACAAGTATTTGGGTATGTCGGAAGCGTTAAGCATCAATGTTGTTAGTTTTTTTTTTCCTTTTTGGCAACTACGCCGGTATGTTATATTATAAGTTGTTAGAAGTTGTCAGTTGTCAACTTGTCACTGTCAGTCGACAGTCGGTGCCGGACGTTATGCCATGGACAACTCTAGAACTATGTTCTGTTTTGTCTATGGCATAACCAGAGACTCGTGGTAGTTAATGTCCGGTCCTGACATAGCTTGGCAGTGAAACGGATTGTATTTTTAGCAATCTTTCATTTAATTTTGTTATTTTTGTGCGTCATTTCTGGCGGAATAAACGCATTTTCTTTCTTTACTTTCTATGTTACTGAAATGAAGCATTCGTTGAGGGAACACTTCTTTGGCCGCCTTAAGAAGGTGTTCAACATAGCCTTCTATCGGGCGGAAACAAGGTGCGCGCTTTCAACGGATGGGTCATGCCGGTATTGATTTACTCTTTCGGCGTACTCAAATGGACTCAAACGGAACTTGACGCCCTGGATAGGCGGGTCCGTACACTGCTAACTGCACATCGAATGCATCACCCACGGTCGTCGGTAATGAGACTGTATATCCCGCGAAAGTGTGGAGGTCGAGGCTTTTTAAATGCTAAGAGTCTCTACAATCGCGAGATATGCAGTCTCAGGGAATATTTCCTAGCTGTCGACGTGGGTATGCATCGAGATGTAGTGGCGGTGGGCAAGACCTCACCCCGCTCTCCTTGGCAAATGAGAACTAGCGTCACTTAGCGTCCGTAGCCTGGCTGCGTTTTGGTGACCTGTTTGGGGAAACCGAAGGTTTTGTCTGTGCAATTATGGACGAAGTTATCATGACGAAAAACTACCGGAGATTTACTGTGAAGGACGGCACGGTTGACATTTGTCGGGCATGTCACCGTCCGGGAGAATCAATTCGCCACATTATCTCGGGTTGTTCTCGTCTTGCTAACGGAGAGTACTTGCATAGACACATCCACAAGGATGTGTCTATGCAAGTACTCTCCGTACAGCCAGGATTATCCATCAGCAACTTGCTCTGAAATACTCTCTACCTATAATAATAATACCTATGTGCCCGACCCAGTTCTCGATAATGGCAATATCACATTGTACTGGGATCGGTCCATCATCACTGACAGGACTATTGTTGCCAATAAGCCTGATATAGTGGTGGTGGACCGAATTGAGAGGCGTGCAATGATTGTAGACATAACCGTTCCGCATGACAAGAACCTCGTGAAAGATAAACAAATCAAATATCTTGACTTGGCTCGCGAGGTTGTCGACATGTGGGATGTGAATTCGGCAATCATTGTACCGATAGTCGTGTCAGCCAACAGCTTAATAGCCACGAGCTTCGACCAACACCTTAGGATGCTCTCGTTAGGCAGCTGGATCAAGGGCTTGATTCAGAAAGTAGTTCTTTAGGACACGGCTCGCATCGTTAGGAGGTTCCTCAATATATAAAGGAAATAATAATAAGGTCACGAAGCGCTGGCAGACGCGAGCTCGCCAGCACAAGCCGCGGTATAGTGTGTCGCAGTGTCGACGTCGCAGATGAAAATTGAATTATCTAAGAATACTGTTATTATCTAAACAATATTACTGCATCTTTTCACTAACTTCCTCTGAGAAATAAGAACTCTATGGGTCAGAGTCCTTATTTAAACATCTGCCGGGAATAGGGTAGATCACTAGGGCGAATTTCATCAAT
Source organism: Melanchra persicariae (assembly GCA_947386135.1). Taxonomy (NCBI): domain Eukaryota; kingdom Metazoa; phylum Arthropoda; class Insecta; order Lepidoptera; family Noctuidae; genus Melanchra; species Melanchra persicariae. The sequence continues at coordinate 170,367 of OX376651.1, forward strand.
GAAACTGAACGCGATCAGCGTATAAACCACGTTTATAAGCTGACAGTGTAATTTTATATAATGTTATAAAAACTGCAAATGCAGTTTAGTTGTACCAACTGATCGCGTTCAGTTTCATTGGTAAAATCTGCTCTAAAAAGACTGATTAGTCCGTCAGATAGATTTTTTTCATTTTTACGTAAACAGTCATCTCCCTAGCCTTTTCCCAGACTATATTGGGGTCGGCTTCCAGTCAAACCGGATTCAGATGAATACCAGTATTTTACGTGGAGCGGTCATCAAAGATCTACAAATGACAGCCGTGATCAACGGCATAAGGTGGAAGCGTTAGTGTAGCCCGCGAAATTCAAATTTTCTTCCTTATTTTGCAATTTGCAGGTCAGTATCAGGTTGTATGTTGGTTAAAATATGATTCACGGCCGTAGCAAGTACGTATTTACAGAACTGTAATCATTAAAATCATCAATATATCTTTCTCAGTTAAAATTAATGCCAAATGTGATGATTTCATGAAATAATACATTTATCATCAATTCCAACTGAAAGAGTTGTATCCCACCAAAAACATTTCATGTAAAATGTTGCCAAGACGACCACATAAGGTATGCCCTGTGAAAAAGATATCAGATCTCATGTAGAGCCAAGCTTCTGAATCTACACGGCCTAACTCTACCGACCCTAACTTCACAAAGTCTACATATCAGTAAGAATGTAGTAGTTAGGGGATGTTATAAGTTATAAGTTTATGATTTTTTTTGTTGGTTGTATACTAAACTTAGATTACATACCAAATTTCAGCTTTCTAGCACTTCAGGAAGTAGCCAAACATTTTGATGATCATCAGTGTGTCAGTGAAGAAATCGGTGTATTTTAGATATCAATAAAATCTAAAGTATTAGAGCTATTCAATTGAGACTTTGTGTGTGTAATTAGTCTATTATTGACATCATATCCTGAGAATATGAACTATCTGGTACATCGGAAACCAACTCTATGAGGGTTCAAAAAAACGACGAAACACTTCGAGAAGGTAATGCCCTTGCGCTTCGCTTGGCTCGTCTTGGCGGGGGCACTACCGTGCCCCTGATTAATGATTTTAATGATTATAATTCTATAAATACATTCTTGTTGCCGCCAAATTTGAATTTCGCGGGCTACTTGTCGCTTCCACCTGAACGTGTTTTCCGAGGCACGGAGGAATCTCGGTGTTAAAATGGTTAAACAAAAAATGAAAACGATGCATTGAAAATTCGTTTGTCGTAACATGTAATAGTACACTTTTTACCTACGCGTGACGTCAAAAGCCCCCCAACTCCTATCATCTTTGATGCGTTCGCTCTTAGTCTTTTTTATTGATTTGATAAAGCAAAAAATAAGTGTCCAATATTTTTCGATAATCTAACTGACGGACTAAATAGAATCATCTTATATTTTTAACCAGGAATCATCCCTATTGATCATCTTTTTTAAGGTGCTCCCTCACTTAGAGCATTCGCCTGTAATGTAACGTTACAGAGTCGAGCATTACTTTAGTGCAGGAGGAGAACTGAGCATTACAGTGCGCAACCTGTAATGTTATAGATTCGAGCTGTAGATATATAGTCAAGTCAGGGAGGCAGTACTGTAATGTAATGCTCAAATCGAATCTGAAATGTTACATTACAGCGAATGCTCGTCAAGTCAGGGAGGCAGTCCTGTAATATAATGCTCAAAATCGAATCTGAAATTATACATTACAGCGAATGCTCGTCAAGTCAGGGAGGCAGTACTGTAATGTAATGCTCAAATCGAATCTGAAATGTTACATTACAGCGAATGCTCGTCAAGTCAGGGAGGCAGTACTGTAATGTAATGCTCAAAATCGAATCTGAAATGTTACATTACAGCGAATGCTCGTCAAGTCAGGGAGGCAGTACTGTAATGTAATGCTCAAAATCGAATCTGAAGTGTTACTTTACAGGCAAACGCTCCAGGTGAAGGAGCACCTTTAGGAATTTCATCATATGCCCAATTGTATAATTTGCCTGCGACATACACACAATACAGTTCATATTCGCATAAGTAGGAAAGCGTCCGATGCGAATGTGAAGGCAAGCTCCGAGTGCGGTCGTCGTCGAGAGCGCTGCAGCTGCTGGTGAACTATTGATCATTGTACTTACTTGTTTTGTATTCCAAGTACCCGAAAAAAAAAATTACAATATTCCTAAGATTTTTGTTAAATATCAGCTTATTTGAGGTTTATCGAGAACAATGAACGCTAATTCCTCGAGGTAGCGCCTATGTATCCAATTATTTTTTATTATCTCAGGATACTGCCTTGCGGCACATAATGTATAATATTATAATGGTCAAATAATAGTCGTGTTAGAGCGAGATGAAGTGTTTGAGCGTCGCAGACAGAGCTATGTGCAGTAGCGAGCCTGTGTATCTGTGCTTTCTTAGACAAATTGATATTCAATAAAACCTTACAATCGAAAGAAGTAAAATGTTCGTTCTTCAATGAATCAAACATGTTTTAAAATCATGTGTTTTCAAATTTAATAAAAAGTCAAAAACTGGACGATCTTAGAAGAAGGAAGCTTCGTTTCTTATAATTTATTTAATTTCTAACCTTAACTTTACGGTTTGCGTCGGTATCAAACTCAACACGATACCTACATTGTACTAAATTAACATACACTTATAGTCTGGTATTTGTTCGTCAGTTTATAATAAATCAATATACAATAGTAAGCCACATAGCAGAGCGCGCGTGACGTCACCGCGCATGCGCGCCGCCCGCCGCGCTGCTTCCTAACACTATCAGCGAAGCTCCGTTCATGATCCGTAGGTACTGCTACGTACCGTTACTACAACGTGCACCGGCTGCATTGACATCGTTAAAATACCGTGACGACTTGACGAGCAACAAACAAGCCTCGCAATACATCCAAATATGTATATAAATAAATTAACAATATTAATACAAACGATAAAAACATACAATGAAATACAAGAATCGAATTCTTGCAGCCACGTGTCTATTTATAAATTAAAAATTAATTCTACGTACGAACAATGCGTATCTGTTACATAAGAGGAAAGACGAACGTGGTGCTGCGGCGCTCGGGTGCGCGCTGGCGGCGCGGCTTGTGCGGCGCTACACGAAGTCCTCGGCGCCAGCGCGCGCGCGCACTCACACGTACTGGTGCTCGCGCAGCATGGGCTCGTCGTCGGCGTCGTCCAGGCCGGCGGCGGCCCAGTCGCGCGCGCGCGGCGCCAGCAGGCCGCACGCGCGCCAGCCGAAGAAGTCGGCGCAGTTGTGCAGCGGGCCGCGCGTGAAGGGCGAGCGGCCGCCGCGCGCCACGAAGTGCCGGTAGCGGCTGCGGTTCAGCTGCTCGTTGGTGGTCATGCCCAGGCACACCACCAGGTACAGCTGGCAGCACGTCAGCACGGCCACCCAGAACAGGTGGAAGCAGGCGTTGAGCATGACCCACGCCAGCCAGGGGTTGCAGCGGCACCAATACCACACGACGCCAGGCGCGCGGTTGTCCTCCACCGGGCAAACGGTCGCGAAGTACTGCGCGCCGCCCCACAGCATCCAGGCGCACATGACCAGCAGGCTGGCCAGGAAGCCGATGAAGTAGCGGTGGTTGTTGGCGCCGATGCAGTTGCCCACCCAGGGGCAGTGGTGGTCGAACTTGGCCACGCAGCGGTTGCACACGGAGCAGTGCTTGGAGCGCAGCGGGCGGCGCACGAGGCAGGCCGAGCAGAAGCGCGCCGGCTCGAAGCCGCCGCGCGAGGACTCCGACAGCTCGATGATAGTCTGCAATATTTATCTCGTGGGGATCAGCCAGTGTTTGCAATGTAAGCGTAAAAAAAATGTGTTTATTTACGACATCACATTAGAAACCTCTTGTGCTCTTTGAGCACGTTCTAAAGGAAGTAAAATAGTATTTGCAGGACCACCCCATGAGGTAATACAGTATAGGTAAGCACAGATTGACACAGAGCCAAATAAATCTGTTTAATTAACTTAAAGTCGGCTATGTGACGTAGGTTCTTAAAATATATATTAATTTACGCACACTTGTGCACAGTAGCTCAATATGTTTACGGGAACTTAGATTTGTGTCAATCGTAACACCAAGGTATTTTATGTGGTCAGCTTTAACTAATCTAGGGCACGCTCAAGCAATGTCAGCATGCTTGCAATTGTGTGCAAATATATTAAGGTTAGTAAGCGGTAAGTTAATGTTTCTCATTGATAATAAAATGTATTTAGTTTTATCTATATTTAGTATTAGAAGATTTTGATGTAACCAATTAGACACAATATTAAAACCGTTTTGGGCATGTTTATATGCTACACTTTGAGACTCAGCAGAAAACAACAAGACCGTGTCATCCGCATAAGATAATATTAGCCCATTACGAAGGACTAAACTACATAGGTCATTAATGTAAATTAAAAATAATGTAGGTCCCAGAATACTACCTTGTGGTATTCCGAAACCACTATTTTCCATCTCAGAACTTGAGTACTGCCCTATTTTAACACATTGTTGACGGTCTCTAAGATAATCGGAGAATAATAGAAGTTGCTCTCCTCTTATCCCAAGTGTTTCAAGCTTGTGCAATAATATAGAGCAAGAAATTGTGCCGAAGGCTTTGGCGAGGTCCAGAAAGATCCCAATGGTGTGCATGCCTCTATCTAGTCTCGTACTAATGTATTCAGATAGCTTGTGAACCGCTTGGTTAGTTAGGTTATCTTGGTTATCTTTTAGGTCTAAACCCAAATTGATTATTGGAAAGTAATTTGTTAGCTTCAAGATAATCTATTCATCTGCTATTTATAATTTTTTCTAAAATTTTTGAGAGTCCTGTTAGTACTGAAATGGGTCTATAATTATTAACACAGGTCTTATCTCCCGCTTTTAACACTGGCGTAACTACTGCTTTTTTAAGCAGTTTCGGGAATATACCGTTAGATAAACATGACTGGAAAATATGGGTTAATGGAGGGGCAAGAAGATGTTTAAACCTTTTCAGTATGTTGTTAGATATGCTATCCCATCCCACAGTGCAGTTGTCCTTTAACCCTGTTATTATTCTTAAAATTTCATTGACATCAGTGTCCAATAAAACAAAAGATTTTGATGTTTTTGTAAGGGTATTCTCAACCGATATTTGGTGAAGAGGGCTATTATGGTTCAAGGACGTTTCAACCAAGTTTTTGCCAACGTTAACAAAAAAACTGTTTACTTTATTCGCGGCTTCCACTGGGTTTATCCCTGTTGACAGTAATTCGAGTGGAGGTTCAGGATTTTTTGATCGAAAGGTATTTGTTTTAATAAATTTCCAAAAAAGTTTACTGTTTTTACCTGCCTTCTGTAATTCGTTCTTCTCATATTTATTTTTATTTTTTTTTTAAAGATTATTGCAAAAGTTTCTATACCTCTTGTATGAAACAAAAAGTATTTCATTATCAGATGCAAGTTTCGATTTTTGGTGTAGTTTATCCCTATGCCGTATACAACGGACGAGACGAGAGATCCACGGTTTAATTGAATTATACCGTCTAGACACAGTTTTGGTAATTGTGTTATTGTTTATTGCATGTTGCATCGAATGTATGAAATACTGTAAAGAAATATTTGCAACATCAGTTTTGTAAACAGGGTCAAAGTCAATACCGCGAATGTCACGTTCAAGATTAGTCATATTAATTTTTGTACAGCTACGCATGCAGTTTATTCTAGGTGAAGATTTTTGTATCGTTAGTAAAATAGCTTGATGATCCGTAAGCGAAGAAATAGTAACCAAAGTTTTGTTTGGGTGTTTTGTTTTTAAGATGAAATGATCTAAACATGAGCCGCTCTGGTGCGTGGAATAATAATGAGCTGGTAAAAGACCATGAAATGAACAAGTATTTAAGTAATTATGAGCATGAGTATCTGATCTCCCGGAAGCAATATTATTATTTATGTCACCCATTACAATAATATTCTTAAAGGCTGATAGAAGTTGTAGATTTATATCAAGAAAATCCAAAAATCTGTCAATGTTTTGAGACGGTGGCCTGTAAACGGCCATAATTACAGTATCTGGACAGATTTTAATAATTAAACAGTTACTGTCTTGAACTTTGGGCTCTTCTACAAGTGCTTTTAAGTTGTTTTTGATGTAAACCACCACACCATCGTTTTGATTAATGTTTAAATTTGTTTTGTGAGTGCAGTAGCCGTCAAGGGAAGGTAAATTGGCTGTCTGAGCAGACAGTCAACATTCTGTTAGGACAATAATATCACAGTTAATGTCAAGACTTTGTAACAGAACTTCAAACCCATCCATGTTGCGATTAATGCTACGAATATTTTGTGTAAGCAGCGTAAGCGTATTTTCCCCAGAAGGAAGAAGGAGTTTACAGTCCTCTACATTACAAGTATTGGCTTCAGACACAGAAAATCCATCCAAATCAGCGATTAGCTGACTGGTCATTACGACTAATAATTAAGATAATAAAAGATGAACTAACTCTATGTAACCTGTAACTAAGTGCTACTAAATGAACTATTCGTGGGCGCTCTTAGGCACCTGCATAGTCTATTGAATTTATAAAATTGACTTCGGCGTATTTACGCGCCGGACTGTCTACGTCACCGGTCTGATGGTCACACTTCCTCTTGAAACGCTTGCACGTCGCACATTGTGGTGGAGAAGATTTACTGCTACACTCCTTGTGGGAATGGCCATTCTCTCCACAGCAGTGGTTGCAAGTTGGACTGGTTTCTCGGCAAAACTTAGCTGCGTGACCGAACTGCTGGCAATTGAAGCATCTTGTGACTATTGTGAATTTCTTCACGGGGCATGATGTCCAATTAATAAAAATCCGGCCTTGGTTTATTAGGACTTTTCTGCTGGTGGTGGGTAGTTCTAAAATATAGTTGCAGGTAGGAAGACCCTTCTTACCCGACTTATGGCTCAGTTTGACAGTAGCAAGGAAGGATTCGCGAGTAGTGTTTGTCAATTTTCCTGAGAGGTTTTGCTCGAAAATGCAGTCAAATACTTCCCTTTCAGTCAGTGCTACTGGAACTCCAACGACAGCAATCCTAGGTAGCCGTTTAGGAGTTTCTTCTACTGTGAGGCCTGACGATACTAGCTTTGTGGAATTCTTAAGCTTGTCGTTATCGCCTTTGCTTTCGGTGCTAATAAGAACACCCCCGTTTTTAACTTTCTTTAGGCCACGGACTTGAAGCTTCAGTTCTTCAGGTGATATTATTTTCTGCACAAGTGACTTCGTGTCTTCGCTAGATTTAGTTTTGTCGCAAGGATAGATGGCCACAGAACTCAGATTTGCAGGACGGATGAAGCTTTCGGAACTTTTTTTTACCATGCTAGCGTAAGAAGAGGAGGTAGCGTCAGAAGGGGGATCCATTTCTGGATCTCTGACGTCGAAATAACTTCTTCTGGTAGCTCACCAGACGAAACGGGTGGAGCTCGAGGTGGTGTTTGCTCCCGAGGTTGAACTGGTACAGGTTGGGTTGGAGTCGGCGGAGGACTACGTCGTAAAAGTTGGCTACGCCCGAAAGGGCTAGCTTCTTGATTAGCCATAACTACCACAAATATACTATGACTATAAAATATTTAGTTCATATTGCTCAATATATAAATTAGTAAAATCACACGCGACACGCTTTACTTTTGAACTGACACCGCAGATAATTTTATAATATTATTGTTACGCTTAAATTGTTTTTCAAATGTTACATTATAATAAATGCAAAGTACACGACACGGTCTTGCGTCTTGGAAGTGACTCAAAAGAAAGATAAAGTTGTATTATTGATGATTTTAATGATTACAGTTCCGTAAATACGTACTTGCTACGGCCGCGAATCATATTTTGACCAACATAAACAAATAAAATAAATAAATAAACATACAACCTGATACTGACCTGCAAATTGCAAAAAACGTAAGAAAATTTGAATGTCGCGGGCTACCCTGGCTCTTTCACCTTAAGTCAATGAGCCAGCTTTCACCTTAATGTAGAAAAATAGTATCATTGCCTATGGATGCGCAAGCTGTGCAGTCATACGCAATGAGAATATCCGCCATACCACATATTTATTCCGTAGCTGTGAGTTTGGAATAAACTATTTTTCCGCTTATTTTATTTTAACTAAATGCGCCCATTACCTTAAATAACAGCCTAATTTAACGAATCGTCATCCCTCATAACATAACACAAACACACTCAAATCAGCACAACCTCACCAGCACTCACTCTCTCACACAGTACACACATCACACACACAAAACACAAACTTTTGCACGTCGTGAATGTGGCACATTCATATTTTTGTATTTTAGTACCAACCTAATTTTATATGGATTCCCTAAATACAGGCATGCCTACCTTGGGAATCCAGTAATTCAATAATTTATTTACTGCAGATGTTTGAAGTAATGTTTCTAGTGAGGTGATGAAGCAGACCTAGTGTCCGTAACACAGGTTAATTCCTAGCACGGAACTGGGTTCTGCTTTGTTATCCACTGTGATATTTCTATCCGTCACTCATGATGTAGTATTTAAGTTAATCTGTACTCAAAGTTCTAGAAATAAAGATTATTATTATTATACATTTTTCTATCTCGGCAATGATCGGCCGGGTTTAAAGGATAACACGGGCCTAAGCCAAGTGCTACCCCTGAGAATATTTTACTACGTGACAGTACTTTGAACACCGTTGTCGTTCTGCAAGAATTTCCGGACAATTCTGCAAGTGTTCAATATAGCAGCTTTCTGTAAGGTTTTATTAACTGTATGAGTGAAGATAAAATAGTGTAGGCAACGGCATATAATTAGGTATTAAAACACTCGTGTGATACTATTATCCTCACACTCGGTTCCGCCTCGTGTGATAAACCCACACTCGTGTTTTAATAACCCCTTTTAAATGACTGATGCATAAACTACTATTTTCTTATCATACCTACCATTTACGCTTTGTAAAGAAATAGGTTTAGTTCTTAAATTAAATAAAATTGACAACTGCCGTAAATGTATTAACGCAATGTGCCTCAGACCGCGAGTGCATCCAGTTCGCACTTACATGTTCTAGCTAGACTAAGCTCTTAGTACAACGATTTGCAGTTATCGATATCGATATTTGACATCACTAACATTTATCTTTTTGATGCAAATACGAAGGGGCTATAGTAACTAAAAAAACTGGACACAGCAGCCCCGCAACGCGATAAAGAACAATGGTAAGTTTGGACTAGGAAAAAACAGAAATTGGTACCGAGATGAAACTATCATCAATATGTAGTGCCACTGATCCGTCAAAATGTCAGAGGGTAGCCCAACGTCCGTGTCGGAGAGCGCATCACAAATGCTATTTGGTAGGAACATTATAAGTTAATGGACGGGGAGCGGCTCCTCGCCAGCACGCGAGCAGTCGCAGAGTGGGTACAGTAGGTAGTGCGGTACTCACGCGCAGCTTGTCCTGGCGCGAAGCGGAGATGACGCCGGGGTCGGAGCGCCACGAGCGCAAAAACGTGAACCACAGCGCGCCCGAGCTCAGCACGAACAGCAGCGTGGCGCCTGCGCCCACCGCGCCCGCCACGAACACCGCCCACGTGATGTAGAACCACATCTGCAGGCGACAACATCCCATCGGTACATAAGGAACACGTTACATCCCAACAGTCAGTATTGCGCTCTAACACATAGACGGCACTACTGTTCAAATACCTATTTTTTGAACTGATTGACTACTTGACCATCAAACGTCAAAATTTCAGGTATTTTATTCTTTGCACAACACAAAATTAGCTGTGACACACACGAGTAATCCTACAAGGGTTCCGTTGTTTTATACGACCGTTCGGTACCCTAATAAGATTAGGCCCCGTATTAATAAACGGCCCTCAAAAACGTACTCAAGTGCGTTATCATTTGATACGCCATTATGACGTCATCAGCATCTCAAGTTTATTGCTAATTAATAGACACATAAATACAGTATCTCAGTAACCAAGATCAGCATCTCACCTAGTTGTACTTGATGGCTTGATCTCGTGAACGATGACGTCACATTGACCGAAGTTTTGAAAATATAGCATCAAAAAATATGAAATTTAAAAAAATATAAGGCTGTAGTGGAAAATAAGGACTCCGATGGTGCGTCGCTAAATAATGAATGAATTAATCGATAAAAATGAGACCTGGAAAATAATAAGTGCAGAATACACCGCTGGTCCGCACGCATCGACCCTGGTAAATAATTACATTATTTTACTCTTATTATTTTTATAGTCCGGTTAAGCAGTTGATAGCCCTTGCGTGTTAACTTGCTAGTGGTCAAACCGAAAAAAAAAAAAAAACTTATTATTTATACATTAGTACTCTTTATTTTACTCTGTTGACCACAAACAAGCTGGTTATTTAAAAAAAAAATATCCATGTAAATCAAAAGGATTTGAAGCATCCCTTATATAATCTTTTGGTAATCGAAAACGTAAAGGCCACAAAATATCGTCATAGTAGTCTATTTCATCGTAAATTAACATTACTTAAAATATTTTCAAACTCCATGTTTCGCTCCACGCTAATCACACCTCAAGTCACGGACTGTCTGCACTCACGATGTAGCATCTCAAGAACCCGCGCTTGTCGTATACTTAAGGGTCGAGTTTCGTTTATTAATCAGTCCATCACTCGGTTGATGCCGTAAACCTAATCCGCAACTTGAGAACGTCAATAATCACTTTTATTAATACGATCAGGATCTCAACATTCATCTCAAGTGCGATCTCGCGAGCTGAGTAACGTTTATTAATACGGGCCTAGGACTCAATAATTGAGTGTCGTCTTTCATACCCAAATGTTTTGAACAACTTTAGCATCAAAGAACTTCCCCACCAACCGTGTCTCCACGTTGCCGTCGTGGTGGGGCTTGCGTGTCTCAGTGATCTTGGGGGCTTTGCCGGTAGAGCCACTCATGCCGGAAGGTCCCAAGTGAGAGACCAGACCAAGAGAGACACAAGAGGGGCACACCGTTCGGAGACTTGAGCAGTGTTCGGGTCCTCGGACGGTGTCCGTCTCATTGGCTTGCTCGCTGCTCTCTGGTACGCGTCTGATCATCAGACGTGACTGTGAGGGCAGCGAGCAAGCAGTGAGAGAGAGGGAGAGAGGAGGGGAGATAGGGACCGCACCCTCAAAAAGGAAAGTATGAATAAAGGCACTAAAAAGAGACACTACCCCAGGGCGTCCGGACTGCACAGCAGTCCGGGAATCCGCCACGCCTCGTGCGTCAAGCCCCTCGTATTCTGGGGGGGGCAAATGTGTCCTTTATTCTCCGATTGCCAAGGGCAACAGTGGCCGAGGAGGCCCCCGATCCAAACCGTCCTTCCAGGAAATGATCGGGTATAATTTTGGCTCATCCGACAAAGCGTCGGTCGGGCGGAGCGCGGTTGGAGGCGCGCAATTCTGGAGGGAGGGCTCGCCTGAGCGTCACGCAGGTGCAGAGTCGGAGTCCGAGTTGGATTCCGACGACCTGGTGACCGTGAGCTCGGCGAGCTCTGGACCCGAGGGGGTAGGGACAGCAGCGGAGGATTCTAGGTCCTTCCGCAAGCGGCCTAGACCGGAAGACGACCGGGGGTCGTCTTGCAGCGAAGAGGTGGCCTCGGCCCGGAAGATCCCCACCAGCAGGCGGGGTAAGGGCCGAGAGGGAGGCAAGGGCAGAGTCCTTGCCTCCAAGGATGCTGGACGACCCCCCGGAGATGGCGGTCGTGGGGCTTCTGGCTCGGAGTTCTCCGGTGGTGAGCCGGATGACCGGAGGGCCGGGTTTGCGGAGGTGGTGGAGGCCGCGCTTCGCGATGTGGCCTTGAAGAGGAAGTTGTCCTCTAAGAACAAGGCCATAAGCGAGGCGATGGCCTCCATTCTGGCGGCAGCGGAGGGTAACCCAGGGAGGCCTCCGCGGGACGAGATGTCCAAGCTGCGGGCGGAGGTCGCCCGCTTGGCTGCCGCCACGGAGCGCCTCCAGAGGGAGAATGCGGGGCTCCGAGCAGACCTGGCCAGGCTCCAGGGAGCCGGCCCACAGGGGGCGCCTAAGGGGGGGCGCAGGGAGAACAGCCAGCCCGTGCCGCAGGAGGGCCAGGTGCTGGACCTGGTGCGGCAGGAGATGGCTGCCTTCCAGGCGCGGTTTTCCGTCCTGGAGGGCATCGTCCTGCGCCCCCCGTTAGCGGCGAGTGGGAAGGCTCCAGGCCGGAAGGCGGCGTCGTACGCGGCCGCCGTGGCTGCCACACCGGGGTCGTCCGGCCAGGACAAAGGGTCCGGGCCGGCACCCGCGAAGCCGGTGCAGGGAAAACCGGACCCGGCCCCGGGAAGGAAGAGGAAGGGTGGGGTTGCTGCGCGGACGGCGAAGGCTCCTGCGCCGTCTGAGCAGCAGCTCCCCCCGGCTTCCTCGCCTTCAGCTCCTCCCCCGGCTCAAGCCGAATGGCAAGTGGCCGGGGAGAAGAGGAAGGCGGGAAAGGCAGCCAGGGCGGCCAAGAGGCGGGAGAGGAAGCGGCGGCAGAAGGCGCGAAGCGTCGCGGCTGCGCTGCGCCCCCCGAAAACCGCGGCTGTAGTGCTTACACTGCAGCCGGACGCGGCGAAGAGGGGCGTGACGTACGCGGACGTGCTCACCAAGGCGAAGGAGTCAGTGAACCTTGGTGAGCTAGGCATCGTGGGGGGCCTTCGACTCCGGGTCACCATGACTGGGGCCCGGATGCTGGAGATCCCCGGGGCAGCCAGCGGCCCAATCGCGGACGCTCTAGCCGAAAGGCTCAGGGCGTCCCTAAGCGCGGACGATGCCCGAGTGTCCAGGCCCACCAAGCGCATCGACATGCGCATCTTGGGCCTGGACGACTCCGTCACGGAGGCGGAGTTGGTGGCCGCCGTCGTTAGGACGGGGGGGTGCTCAGCAGAGGAGGTGAAGGCGGGCACCCTACGTCCTGACAACACGGGCACGCGCATCATTGTGGTGAGCTGCCCCGTGTCGGCGGCCAAAACCATCACGGAGGGCCGAAGGTTTTTGGTGGGTTGGGTTTCCGCGCAGGTCAAACTGCTGGAACCCCGACCTCTGAGGTGCTTCCGGTGCCAAGTGGGCCACCATGTGGGAGCACAATGCACCTCGGAGGTGGACCGCAGCGGTCTTTGTTTCCGCTGCGGTCAGCCCGGTCACAGGGCCGGCTCTTGCGTCGCCGCGCCGCACTGCGTAGTCTGTGCGGCAGCTGGCAAGCCGGCCGACCACTGGGCTGGGGGTAGGGCCTGCGCCCCACCCACCAAAGCCGGAAACAGGAGGAAGCCCTCCGCCACCGCCGTCTCTGCCGCGACCGCCGCCGCTGCCGCCGCTTCTTCTACCGCCATTGCCGGTTCCACTGCGGCTGCTGCTACTGCAGCAGCCGCAGTAGAGCCCCTACAAAGGGCTCCGGAGGGGGCTGAAATGGAGTGCCAGTAATGGCCCCATTTCACCCCCTCCTGTTGAACGTCAGCCACTGCGCCGCCCAGGAACTGATGCTCTTGAGCATGGCGCAGTGACTGATGCCTGTGGACGGCGAGCAATGGGTAGCTCGCCGTCCGATCAGAACAGGCCCGGGTTGACGGCGCGCTGTGTTCTACGAGCGCCAAACCAGCAGACGTCAGCATGGGTCGGAGCCCATTAGGGCCAGAGCCTACCAGGGTTGCGGATTTGTTCGAAAGAGTTACCGCGGCCCTGGGAAGAAAGGCACTAGGAGGACTAAAGGGTGGGTTTTAGTCAGTAAAAGTCTGACACTCCCTGCCGCTCCACCCAGAGCGGGAGGGGTCATTTGATGATTTCCCATCCTCGAAAAAAAAAAAAAAAAAAAAAAAAAAAAAAAAAAAAAAAAAAAAAAAAAAAAAAACATCAAAGAACTTATATCATAGTTCGGTCAATTTAGACATTCGAAGGTGCATAAAATCCCAACAAGCTGAAAATCAGTAAAATTGTTCAAAACGTAATTTTGTAAAAGTAAAACTTTACAAAAGTAGATAAACTTTTTGATGAATATACAATATGTCTGGGTTCGGACTGTACAAACTTTAGGGAGTGATATTTTGCTCTATTTTATCACTAAAATCATTCTACAGGTGGGGTCTAAACCCAACGGCCTCTGAATGGCAGCCATTTTTGTATTTTGGTTGACTTTTTCGTAGCGTCCATACTAAAAGTAATGTAACTTTGGAATTTAATGTCCGATTATCGTAAAACAAAAACTTCCCATAACGGAAAAGTATTATAGATGAGATAAATAATTTAAATAATTGCTGTATCATATTAAAATAAATGCTAAAAGATCAATTTTACGTCAAAATTAACATTGTTTTTTAGTTTATCAAGGTTATTACAAAAAACACCCCTGAGAACTACCTCTTTTTACGCACGTGTCTTACAGATGGTAAGTTTATGATACCAAAAACTTGATTCTATGACCACTGGTTTAAGAGATATTGTTGCTTGAATGCAGCCCTTCCGTGCGTAAGATATGAATGAGCGCACCATTCCATGGGGAAGCAGGTAAAAAAATGGTTTATTGCGTATTATTGAAGTGAGAACGGGACAAAATACGATGTGAATACAAAAGAATTAGTATTCGTCAGATAAAACTCGACTAGTTTAATTTTTACCAGTACGTTTCTTCTGGTTATTGTGACTACACATAATTTGCTCCTGTGCGTATTGTTCTTCACTTACAAGTGTCGTGACGTTCTAATTATTCGTTATGGGAACTCGTGCTCGTGAACACTCTAGTAGACACATTGCTGATATGCATTTCGTTTACGGATTTTGCAATGGAAATGCAAGAGCTGCTGTGCGGGAGTATCAAAGACGATATCCGAATCGATCAATACCGAATCATAAGACATTCAGTGCAATTCACGATAGATTAGCTGAATATGGAATAAGGAGGCCTCAAGGTGAACGTAACGCATCTGTACCTGTGCATAGTGAAGAAGCGGTGTTGAATTTAATCTTCAGTGATCCAAGACTCAGTATCCGTCGTATTTCAACGCGTTTAGGCATATCACGATGGACATTCTGGAAGATTTTGAAGAAAGAAGGACTACATCCATATCATTTAAGACGTGTGCAGGATATAAGAGAGCCAGACAATGCTGCACGATCAGTATTCTGCTTGTGGGTAACTCAGAATATGCGACGTACACCAGCATTTTTAAAACGCATAATGTGGACAGATGAGGCATCATTTACAAGAAGAGGAATTACAAATTTTAGAAATCTACACTTGTGGATGGCTGAAAATCCACATGCTGTTAGACCTTCGACGTTTCAGCATGAATTTTCTGTAAATGTGTGGGCAGCTATGATCGATGATCAATTGATTGGCCCTATCGAACTCCCAAGAAATTTAAATGGCCCAAGATTTTTAGAGTTTCTGAACAATGAATTTTTTGAAGCGTTATTAGAATTACCATTGTCATATCGGCGACGCATGTGGCTTCAGTTAGACGGAGCTCCTCCACACTTTGCCCGAGCGGTAAGGGCACACCTAGACCAATATCATCCACAATGGATTGGCCGCGGCGGTCCTGTAGCCTGACCACCGCGTTCACCAGACTTAACGCCACTGGATTTTTATCTCTGGGGTTGGATGAAACAGAAAGTTTATTTTGAGCCAGTCAACACCAGAGAAGAGTTGCTGGAGCGTATTCGCGTTGCTGCTGCCGAAATTAAGGCTGATCCGAGCCAGTTGAGACGGTCAACACAGCAGGTAGCGATCCGGGCTACTGCGTGCCTTCAAAGTGGTGGGGGACATTTTGAACAATTATTGTAAATCTACTTTTGTTATTAAATAATTAACCCCTGTTATTTTGTTTATCTTTGCTAATCACTGTAAATATTTAAAGAAAAACCAAATCGTTATGAATTCACTATCTGCACAAGCCTATGTTCCAACATCAATATCTCTTAAACCAATTGTCATAGAATCGAGTTTTTGGTATCATTATTTAGGTAAGCTTACCATCTAAAAGACACGTGCGTAAAAAGAGGTAGTTCTCAGGGGTGTTTTTTGTAATAACCTTGAAAAACTAAAAAACAATGTTAATTTTGACGTAAAATTGATCTTTTAGCATTTATTTTGATATGATACAGCAATTATTAAAATTATTTGAGTTATTTATCTCATTGGTAATACTTTTCCGTTATGGGAAGTTTTTGTTTTACGATAATCGGACATTAAATTCCAAAGTTACATTACTTTTAGTATGGACGCTACGAAAAAGTCAACCAAAATACTTTACTCCCACCTGCGCCGGAGAAACTGCTGAACACAATTTTTTGCAACTGCAAAAAGGGATGCAGTGCTAAATGTGGTTGCAAAAAAGTCGGACTGTTTTGTTCTCTGGCATGCACAAATTGTCAAGGCCGGTCGTGCTCTAATGTTGAATCACAAACAATGGAGGATTCGTTTGATTCCGACGAAGTGTCATGCGATACATCGCTATTGACGCAATTTACTTGCATCCAAAATAAAGATGAAGAAGTTTTTTAATTTACATCGCTTTTATCTTTTCCAATCTTTGAAAATTTCCGTTATTTTGCAACAGTTTCACATTAAACAGGATCGCAACTGACCCGTGGAGTAGGCCTACTGGGGAAACCACGTAAAAAAACGCGCTTATAGTACACTACCTCATAGGTAGCGTGGAAACTTGTGCATATTATGACGATAACAACTTTTATAACTTTTTGAATCGTTATATTTCAGAAATGGTGGCTCGTAGGAAAAAAAAGTATTGATACATTTTTTATAGATAATTTTATGATCTACAATTTTTGTCTAAGGTACTTTTATGATAAAACTTACCGTTTTGCTGAAAATCGCGAAAAACTCATTTTTTGACCCTTGATCTTGAATAAAATTATCTCCATCATTCCCGTGTATGTGTGTGTGAACAATTTTACTGATTTTCAGCTTGTTGTGATTTTATGAACCTTCACTCTCATTTTTTGGTCTAGATTGACCGGACCATCAAGAGAGTTTCATTAACGTTACACTTTTCGCCACCCATTATTGCAACACTTACTTAAAGGTCCATTCAAATTAAAATTACGTTTGTAAAGTTGTATTTTCGCTGTGCAGCACGCCACCTCTCAACCCCGCTGACACAATTCTACATACAAATATCCAAATATTAGTTCCGTGCGGGAATGGAACCCGCGAGTTCGCGACGCACAGCGCAGCAGCTCACGGTTAGGTTACCTTGGTGGCGAGGTACACGCTGAGCGGGAAGATGTTCTTGAGGTCGTCGTCGAACAGCAGGTTGCTGAGGAAGTGCAGCGCGCCGTAGAAGCACACCAGCATGAAGGCCTTCACCACGTACAGCGCGTCCATTTCAAGCACCAGCCCCGTCAGGTAGAAAGCTACGAACGGCATTACCACCACACACCACCATCTGAATTTCTGTCACAGAAATATCTCTTTTTAAAGCAATTGGTGTGAAATCTTTACATCACTGAGAAAGGGAAAATAAAAGAAACAAAAGAGATAACATCAAATAAATGAAGGGAGTGTCGTCCAAGATACCAGGGCCACAAGACGTTACTTATATCGACTGATCCCAGCACAACATGACCTGGTCATTTTCGAGAACTGGGTCGGGCACATACTTGTAATACGGTATCTCAGAACCAAGTTGGTATATTATTTTAACATCTAAAGAAGAATGGTAATTTCTGACCCAGAGTCCGACAGAAGTGAGACCTATCACAACTTTTTTGTCATCTGATGTAAAGCATGAAAATCCATGACCTTGAATATTGTCTTCAGACATATTCAAGGTCATGTGTATATATATATACCAAATTATGTATGTTCAGTAGTATCAAAAAGTTAATTTTCATCCATTCACAAGTATGGTCGTGTTTGAGCTGATTTTGTCCCGATGAGTTTTATTTTTTATGCATAGTTTGATAACAAGGGTCTGACGATGAAGAGCAGAAAAGTGGAAAGCGGTCAATCAAACGTGCTTGTCGCCATTTCTGTCTCACCCGTCCGAATCGTATCTTTTATGTCATTTGAAGTAGAGCAAGAATATGCATTTTTTTTCGATTTTGATGGCTATCGATGCAGACTTGCTTTACCAAATGTAATGATTGCGACATTGTATTGAACATAGAGAAACTTGAAATAAACTAAAAACAACTTACGTTATAATAATAATAATATCTTGGGACAACCAACAAACCGCCATCTGATCCCAAACTAGGCAGCAACTGATAAACATACTTATATATTTCTAAATACATACATATTATAGATAAATTACAAACCCAGATACAGAACAAATAATCGTACTCATCGCACAAAGATTTGTCCTGTGAATCGAACCAACGAAACAAAAGTCTAAATTAAATACCCGCATTAACTTTGATAGCAGAAGGGACCCATTCATTTTCTTTTGCGCAACAATGAGACTCGCAGAGCCATCTATCTCGACAGCTGCGAACTAACAACGAAATCCTAAATCGCAATATCAGAGTTTACCGTGCGATTCGAACAGATACCCGAATATCAACTGTCGGGCAGTTGCCCACCAGACACAACAATGAAACACCGTCTGGTCTAAGGATCCTCCCTTTTTAACAGAGGTATGCGGGACTTTACTCTCTGTTCCACTACCGTGTGTTATTTAGACGAATCCAACGATAGTTACCTTAATTATTGCTAATGGTAACTTTTGAGTCTACCATACCATTACAAAAAGTGCAGATACAATCAAGACCAATAACAGCCGGTAAATTAAATAAATTTAACAGCACTTTAGGCAGCAAGTTAAGTAGTCAGGTCTTCACAATGAACAATTAAAATATTTTTTTGAATTCAATAACACTTTTAAAAAAATAAGTAAAACTATTTGCCCTAAGTTTTTATTTAGTGACTGGGCGAGAGAAAAAGACGAGATAGATATTATGAACTATATGGCCTTAAGCCTTATATTAACACTGAAACTTGTAATAAGTATGTAGCTACCTACTCAAAAATTTATAAAAATACTTGTAAGGTAGCCAAGGCTTTTTACATAAGCAATAAGGTGAAAACAGCAGACAATAAAATAAAGACTGTTCGGAAAATTATAAATGATGAAACAAACAGGAACAAAAGACATAACACTGATTACACATGGGAGACTACTCAGGGTCTTATTAGCGATAACCAACAAGTTGCTCAAGAATTTGTAAATTTCTTTACCAGTATTCCAATTAAAACTACTGAAGCCTTGAATTCGAATTTCTTTCTTTTTCTTCTTCTTCTAGATGCTTTATCATTTTAACACCAATAACATCTTGCATGATAAACAGTATGGTTTCACCAGAGGACGTTGTACGACTGACGCTGGTGTTACCTTATTGAAGCACATCTTTAATGCGTGGGAAGAGGCACAGGATGCCATAGGCATCTTCTGTGATCTATCTAAGGCGTTTGATTGTGTAAATCACGAAACATTACTTCTGAAACTTGGGCATTACGGGCTGAGCAAAACAGCTTTAAGCCTTGTTAAATCTTATTTAAATGATAGACAGCAGTTAGTTCAAGTAAACGGTGTCAATTCGTCGGGATTAAACGTGAAAATGGACCCCAGGACTCAATTTTAGGTCCTTTTCTATTTGTAGTATCTATAAATGATTTACCCATTTATTCCAACAAAAACTTAATATGGTGTTATTTGCCGACGATACCTCTTTGATTTTTAAGATAAATAGACGGACCAATAATCTTGACGTCATAAATAACGCCCTATTGCAAGTCCAAAATTGGTTTACTGCCAATAATCTAGTTCTAAATGAAAAGAAAACGAAATGCATAAGATTTGCCTTACCAAATGTCAAAGGCAGTGATTGTGACATAGTATTGAACGGGGAAAAACTTGAATTCGTCGATAAAACAGTTTTCCTGGGAATTACGCTTGACTCAAGGCTACAATGGGGTCCTCATTTAACATCTCTTGCAGGACGGCTAAGTTCAGCAGCATATGCTGTTAGGAAAATCCGCCAATTTAGGGATGTTGATACCGCGAGACTGGTATATTTTAGTTACTTTCACAGTATCATGTCTTACGGTATTTTACTATGGGGACGGGCTGCAGACATCGAGTCTATTTTTATTCTGCAGAAAAGAGCCATTAAAGCCATATACAAACTCGGCCGGCGCGATTCTCTAAGGGAACTGTTTAAGAATATTAACATCATGACGGTACCTTGTCAATACATTTACGAAAACATCATGTATGTTAAAAAGAATTTACATCTTTTTAGTAAAAGAGGCGACAGACATAGTACTCGAAATAGGCTAAAGTAGCCTCATCTTTTATGGGGTACTGTTTATAATGATATAAAAAATACCTCCCCATATATTAGAACTAAATGAGGCAAAATTTAAATCTTGTATTAAACGCACACTATGCAGGCAAGCATATTATAAGTTAGGGGAGTATATTGAAGTTAAAAAATAATAATGCCTTGTTGCAAACGACTGCAGCCCCGACATGTGAAAATTCCCAAATAAAAAATAGATCTTATGTAATTGGTAAATAAACATTAAATTCGCGAGTAATTCGGCGCACACCGGTGTGTTGCCGGTGCTTGAGCGGTTGTCAGCCCATGTACCACTATTGTACATAAAGTTAAAAATAAATAAATAATAAAAATACTTGGTTCAATGCTGGTCTACTATAATGATCATTTTGGGTAGGTCTTTGACTTGAATGTACTCTGGCGATTGGGGATGTCATGCTCACTCAAAAGTCTGGCTGATGGTGGCGTATGCGTTGGATCTTTTGGCTCCCTTAAAAATGGTTGAGCCGAATGGTGCTAGCGTATGCGTCATGTTCTTGAACGGGCGCCGTCAGCTGAGGCTGGTCATCTCTCGGCTGCCATGGTTTATTTTAATTATTTCTTTGAATTGTTTCTTTTTTACTCCGGACTCTTTTATCCTGCACGTCTTTTACATCGTTCTCACATATATGTATAATTTCAATATGAATGATGTAACCATTTTTTTGTTAAAAAAATATTATTTTTAAAAGAGTGTTCGTGGAGTTTCTTGCACGTTCTTCTCCATAGAGATCTACGCTTTGGCACGTGCAAATAGCTTCATCTTTTTTTTGACCGACCGACCTTGACAATTCAAAAGTGCCTGTAAATGGTCTAATTGAAATAAATGCTTTGATTTTGACTTTGTAATAAAGAAATGTACGCACTGCTGGGGCGAAGCCATCGAGAGACACGGCGAAGCACTTGCTGTGTCGCTCGATATCTCGAAGGCTATTGACAGGGTCTGGCACGCAGGTCTACTCAGCAAGCTTCCTGCTTATGGCATCCTAGCTTGTTTTTGTAGCTGGATATCAGACTTCCTAAGTGAACGGTCGATCCGAGTAGTCGTTGACGGCTGCTCTTCCTGACCTCATGACTATTGATGCCCCTAAATCGTATTTTGCGGGTAGTCGTTAATAGTAGTTTATGCAACGATCATATAAAAGGGGTTATCAAAACACGAGTGTGGGTTTATCACACGAGGCATAGTCGAGTGTGATAATAGTATCACACGAGTGTTCTAATACGTAATTATATGCCGTTGCGTACACATTTTTATCATATTTTATTTTCACTCATACAGTTGAAATAAAATAAATGGAAAAATAGTTTATTCCAATATGGCGGATATTCTCATTGCGTCATTCGAATGACTGCGCGGCGCGCGCATCCATAGACAATGATCTTCTTCTTCTTCTTCGTGTGGGTAGTAAGGTCTAACGACCACATACACCCTAGTGTCCGAGTTTCTTAACCGCCTCAAGGGCCTCTGACATAGTTTGACGACCGCCATTTGACGACCGGGACCACCTTATACGTGCCTTCCGAAACACGGAATCATCTTTTTATCAGACAGGTGATTCAAGCCTGCAAGCATCTGGTATAACGAAATTCAACATAATGAACATTACGCATAATATTATTAGGCATAAATGTTTTGCTATGTATAATGTTTATTCCCATAAATACTGTTGACATAATAATAATGAAGCATAATTGTTTATCCCTTTATAAGGCAGAGGAAACTGCTAAGGCTTTGGAAATAAAAAATAGATAAATATGATAACTAGGACCTCTTCCTTACTAGGGCTTACATAATTCGGCAAAGCATGGGACAGCACACAAGGCAACTTCACAGCCGATGCATTGTATCTTTGGTTTCTTGCTGTTTTCTTTGCTGCTGCAAGCTCTGTATCTTCCGTAACTTTCCAGTGGACCAGGGAGATGAGATCCTACATCTGTAAGCCGCAGATCGTCTGGAAGGCCACACAATTTAGCCTTCTGTCGGCTATCAAGTTTTGGTTTTTTACACAAATCATGGCAAGTTAGATACCCTCTTCTTCCTACTGCTGAAAGAAACAATCAAATTTCTTCCCAGCATTGTACGGAAATGCCAACTATTCATAGGGCATCGCATTATTTGAGCATATAAAATATATGCGTTGGTGATGGCAGCATCTATTATAAAATAAAATATCCTCATCCTCCAACTTCGACTTCGCCACGCTTTTGGTCGAAGTGGTCCACACCCCCCATCCTCTTCGTATATGTACAACAACATACAACTACACCCAGTGGGCAAGGCACTTCCTGCTTGCTGCCATCTTTTTGTGTCCTTTTGCAGGACACTTTATTTTGGATGGTAGGCAGTATTGAGAATATTGACTATCTTGGTATCCATCCAACAAAAAAAACTATCATTTTTGTTTCCTCAACTTTATCTAATCGTATTATTTACATGAAACAGAAAAAAAAAAACAAAAAATGCAGTTTTCAAAAGCGCACTTGTCGGACACGCCAACAGGCTCTGTCCAGTATATGGACGTCATAATTTTTTCGAAGTTCAGTGAGGAAATTTGAATCATATGACTAAAATCAATGCATGGATCCGATATTTACTACATTTAGAACATCTTGTAAAATAAAACTTACCTTTCTATTTATTTTTCACGAAGATTAACCACTCGGGCCCAACATGTGAAAATTCCCTAATATAAAGTAAATCTTATGTATATGTAAATAAACATTAAATTCGCGATTAATTCGCGACACACCGGTGTGTCGCCGGGGCCGGACAGGGTTGGATAAACATATAGCACTCAAAAATCGTCTAATTTTGGCGGTTAGTCGAACACCTGATAAATAACGTCCATAGATTTGTTTTTTTTTTGCGTTTTATTCTTGCAAACAAACTGACAAATCACAGAGTAAAAACGTTCAATATTCCTGACGTTTCATTCAGCCGCCAAAAATTAAATATCATGGTGTTCAAAATATGGACAGAGCCTTATAAAGCCACTATTCTCTGCATCACCCAAAGGTTGACTGGTAGAGAATGCCTATGGCATTAAGTCCGCCTCTGTACATTTATGTGCTAAAAGTGGTAAATAAATAAATAAAGGGTAAGCATAATGGTATAAACGCATATTTATATTTACACAATGTTCATTGGATTAAAAATAATAAACCCGAATAAATAACTCGTAACGGTTGTAGGCACACTAAATTATTTAATTCCATTTATTCAATTTTTAGGGCTAGAGTGAGCAAGCATAATAATACTCAATACTCAATACTTTATTTGCATTCCACAATGTGTACTTAAGTGGTAAGTTAAAAAAAAATGTGATCATTATGGACCCTGTCGGGCACAGCAAAAGAATTAAAAATATAGTAGGAGAGAGGAAGCTTTAATCAGCCAAATTTATATCTGAACTAGATCCACTACTGTCATTTTCAGTATGGATTAATTACCTACATATGATACTTCATATTTTATCGTTGACAAATTCGTTTAAACTACACTCGCGAGCAAAAGTATGGAATCACTTACTTGGAATTGATTCCGCGTGATCTTGAGTACTTAATAACTAGTTAAGAATAGTAAAAATGGTACCATTTTAAAGGTTAAACTGTTAACTTTAAATTGATACCAAATTCATTTAAATCACACCAGTATTTAGGGAGCTATCCCGGATTGAGTGAAGGAGGTAGGAAAACATAAGGATAATGGAAAAATAATAAATGAAGAACACAACAAAAATTAATTATTAAAAAATTTATTTGGCTTTAAAGTTAAGTTTCAATATTTTGTGTTCCCTCCCCTCGCCCTAATAACTTCTCGAAGACGGTTCTTCATTGACCTAATCAGCTTCTGAATTGATTCTTGCGGGATACCTTCCCACTCCTCTATCAAAGCCGCTTTCAGCCCATTTACACTTGAAGGAGCAGGATTTCTGGAACGAACCCTCCTCTTCAGTTCATCCCACACGTGCTCAAAGGGATTCAAGTCCGGGCTGAGCGCTGGCCAGTTCAATGTGGCGATACCGACTTCTTCGAGGTATTCAGTTGTGACACGGGAAGTGTGACAAAGAGCGTTATCGTGCATAAGGAGGATGTCATCACCGATATATCCTGCATAAGGAACGACATGTTCCAGCAGAATATCGGAAAAGTAGCGGTCTGAAGTTAGACCGCCTCCTCGTCCCCCGCCAGGCACGAAAACAAGCTCTGTTTTATCGTCGAAGGAAATCCCGGCCCACATCATGAACCGCCCTCATAAGCCACTGTCTCAGCGAAACAGCACTGCGCAAATCGCTCCCCAGGCCGCCTGTAGACCCAACCCCTTCGGTCGCTGCCGTGCAAACACATTCTGCACTCGTCGGAGAACAGGACCATTCATTGCTCAACCTCCCAATCAAGATGGTAGCGAGCAAATTGAAGGCGTGCTTGTAGGTGACCTGCCGTCAGTTTTGGGCCTGTGGCAGGCCTTTTTGGAGTTAAATTAGCTTGCTTAAGCTTCCGACAAACTGTCCACTCGCTGGCAGCTACCCCACGAACATTTCAGAGCTCCTGTTGGACGTCGACACCAGTCAAATGTCGATTTCGGAGAGAGGTTGACACAATAAAACGGTCATCCCTCTCCGATGTTCACCGGTGCCGTCCAGATCTTGGTCTCGGGATAAAGCCACCAGTCTCCCGAAAGCGTTTATAAACTTTTGAAATACAGGACTGGCTTATGTGGAGCTGACGTCCGACAGCCCGCTGGCTGAGCCCTTCTTGCAATAGGGCGACGATTAGTGCTGCTTCTATAGGTGTAGTATCCATTGTCATCCAAGTTCAAGGGTCAAAAGTGGCGGAGATCTGTACCGGTCAACGTGTGAAAGCCGACTGATAAAGAAAATCCAATAACACGTGCTTTTTAGGGGGTCACTAGGGCGCAACTCGCGGCGTACCAAACAATTGAAACGTATCATTTTCCTTACTTCTTCACGTAATCCAGGATAACTTCTTAAATAATGGCGTGATTTGAATGAATTTGGTATCAGTTTAAAGTTAACAGTTTAACCTTTAAAATGGTACCATTTTTATAATTCTTTGTTAGTTATTAAGTACTCAAGATCGCGCGGAATCAATTCCAAGTAAGTGATTCCATACTTTTGCTCGCGAGTGTATAATAGCATCTTTTTATTAAAAATTGTTTTAACTTTTTTATAAATATGTTTATTTTATCTTCTTTTTTTATTAATTCAGGTAGTTTGTTGTATATTTTTATTGACATTGCATAGGGACTTGTTGAATGTAATTTTAGTCGAGAATGTGGTATGTTTAGTCTTGATTTGTGTCGGAGTGTGTAACGTGATTGTATGTCCTCGCGCTTTGTATAAAATTCTTGATACTTACGAACAAATTTGCAGGTTTCTAATATATATATACTGGGAAGTGTTAAGATATTATAATTTTGGAAGTGAGGTTTGCAGCTGTCAATTTGATCGATGTTTGCCAGGATTCTAACTAATTTTTTTTGGAGTGTAAATAGTGAGGGTGCATCTGTGCTATTACCCCAAAGGGTTACACCGTAGCTTAGCCATGCATAAGCATACGCGTAGTAGGTGGTGAGCGCAGTTTGGAGATTCGTGGTTTTTTTTATTTCACGGAGGGCACATGAAAATCTTGAAATTTTTGATCTTAGTTTTTGTATGTGGGATTTCCAATTTATATGTGTATCCAAATCCAGTCCAAGCAAGGTAAATTCTTTAACAACTTCTATTTTTGAGTTACTAAAAGTAAAATCTATATTTAAAGGTGTTTTTTGATGGGGATGAAAGGTAATTAGTTTAGTTTTGGAGCAATTTATTTCGAGGTTGTGTGCGTTCATCCAAGTGATGATTTTGGTGAGAATTGAATTTAGTTCTTCGTTTAGATTTAAGTTGTCTTGACATGAAACTAGTAGAGTATAGTAGAGTAATGTTATGCGCCAGTTAATGCCGGGTACATAAAGATAAAAGTTACTACTAGCGCCATCTAGTATCGAGTAGCAGAACTAGTAGAGTCAAGATCCTTCTAGACATTTCGATGCTAGAACATTCTAGAGTTTTCGATATATGGTTCGTCGGGACCGGTATGTACTCGAACTTTCTAGATGTTTCTATACTAGAAGGTTCTGGAATTATCTGCCGACCTATATAAGGCCCGCATAGCCTGCGACCAAGTCAGTATTGAATTTGCGATACAAGCGACAACTTCGAGAGCGAACTTCGACTACGAATTTAAGTGATTAGTGCAATTGTGTTTTATAATTAGTGAGTTTTAAAGTTGTAATTAAAGTGTAATTTTGGTTATTTTATCGGCTGTTTTTATTGTCACGATCCCTGAGCTCGTTTTATTTCATTTATAATAATATGCTCGCTCACTCTAGCCCTAAGCTCCCTGTGCCCTATGTTGGACTACAAATCATTAATTGTATGGTTTTTATTATGTATGCTTATTGTTTGTTTGTAAAGCACAACTGGCAGGTGGACGTTTTTAAACCGCGTATACATTATTGTATTTGGTGTTAGGTATTTATTTTTATTTTAGTTAATATTATTTTATGCTCAGCCCTGGCTGTAGCAGTGATACTGATACTTTTTTTTTCCGCGAATAGCGAAGATGAAAGCTTTGTTAGTGTTCCTTCTCTAGCCGACACTCTTGTTTCCTTTTTTCCGATGTCTCCAAGAACTTTAATGTGGTCCACATAAATGCCCAGAGTATTCCGGCTCATTTCCCCGATATGCTGGCCAGTTTTGACTGTAAGAATATTCATGCGATTCTTGTTTCTGAATCATGGTTAAAACCCTGCCTTTCCTCTTCCTCTTACTCTCTTCCAGGTTTTCAACTCATCAGGAATGATCGAGAAGTCGGCGGTGGTGGTGGGGTGGCCATTTATCTTCGTAACTACATTCCTTTTTCTATTGTTAACATGTCCACACAGCCACCCCCACCGAACGCCGGTGAACATCTTTTCCTGGAAGTTAAAAAAAGTTCTGATTCTGATTCTGATTCACTCAAAGATTCTCCTCGGGGTCTACTACTGCCCTTACCTTCGGATTAATTTCTTTTCTTCTTTTGAACGAGTTTTAGAAGCATTAATTCCCTCTTACAGTCATAGCATCATAATGGGCGACTTTAATACATGTCTCCTTAAAAATTACTTCCGCTCTACTTGTCTTCGTCATATTATTGAATCCACAAATCTCTCTATTCTTGACCTTGGTGCCACTCATCATTTTCCTAACTCGGCTCCCTCACTTCTTGATCTTATTTTCGTCTCATCTCTCGATCACGTCGCTAAACATGGTCAATGTTCAGCTGACGCCTTTTCCTATCATGACCTAATTTTCACTTCTTATAAAATTCGACCACCTAAGCATAAGTCTAAAACTCTTCTGCTTCGCAATGTTGATGGAATGAACATTGATCGTCTTCGTGAAGATGCCAGCAACATTGACTGGACTTCTCTGGTTACTTCCTCATCCAAGTTGAATTTTTAACTTCTTCTTTAATTCATCTTTATGACATACATGCACCTATTCGAGCTGTGAGAGTTAAACATCTCCGAGCGTCATGGCTGACTGATGAAATTAAAATTTTACTACATAAGAAAGCAGCTGCAAAGTTTAAGTTTAAAATTCGGCTCAATGATGTTAACAGAGAAAAATACGACTCAATTAGAAATCACTGCAGCAAGGTGTGTAGGAACTAGGGGTTGCAATCGAATATTCGAATATTCGAATTATTCGAATATCCATTTGAAATTCATATTCGAATAGTAAATTATAAAATATTCGAACATTCGAATATTACCACAACAATTAAGGTCACAACATTATTTTCTTTATTACGAACGCGCGACGTCTAACGCGTGGTCCTCAAATCTCGGAATTTTGGAATAGATCGGCACTACTACGATTGACGGTCATTCGACCAATCAACGGCCTCCATTCCTCTGCTGACTACAACTTGCTCGCCAGGCGCTTTCCGCCGAGTTCACAAGACAACAGTCGCATAGTTTTTACAACAGAGCCGTGAATTTTGTTATTTTGTAAAGAGATTTTGGACATTACTAGCTGTCCCCCGCGGCTTCGCTCCCGTCAACTACCGTACCTATGTACCCTACCCTACGAAACCCAGGAACATTTTGGGAAAGGTGGAGACAAATCCAACAAATTTAAAACCATTAAAATCGGTCCAGCAGTTCTCGAGGTTTAAGTCTTGTAACAAACCCGACTGCTTTATGTATTAAGATTACTTGTATTATTTAGCTTCAATAACTTTCAATGGAAGGTAAAAGGATAAACTTGTTGCATTGTTTTAGCTAATAACATAAAAAATTAAGTTTTGGTTGACAATTTGATAGTTTCTTTTTGTTTTTTTTATTTCTAAAATTTAGATTTTCTGGTTAAGGTCGAAGATATTTTTTTTTTAAATTGAGGTATGGTCTTGCTCTTGGCCTCGATCACGCCTGATGGAAAGCGATAGATGAGGTCTATAATGGACTGAGCGTGCCCAGAAGATGCCTGTTCACTCTTGCCTTGAAGGCAGACGGGTCATATGTGGAAGGGAACACAGACGCTGGTAGAGAGTTCCACACTTTGGCTGTGCGCATAATAAATGTGGAGGAGAAGCCCTTACGACTAGTCGGAATATCGGCCAAGTGCGGATGGTACCCAGTAGTACGTCTGATATTCCGGTGGTAAAAGGGCGACGGTGGAATGAGGTCGTGGAGTTCCTGCGCATTTTCTCCGAAGTACAGCCTGTAGAAGACCGACAGGCAAGCAACATAACGCCGATGAGACAGGCTGTGAAGCTTAGCCACCAGCGTCTCGTCGCTTAAAATAAGTCTTTTTGCTCTGCGTTCCATCGAGTCTAATATAGCAAGCACGTATTTTGCTGAGCCATCCCATAAGTGGCTGCAATAGGTACTCCATACAGGAACGAACTTGGGCTATGTACAGACTCAGAAGCTGTCCAGATGTGAAGTATCGTCTAATTCTATTTAGGATGCTCAGCTTCTTGTCTGCAGTCTGTGCTTTTGACTCGATGGTTGAGCCGAAGTTGAGATTAGACGTCAGCTCCATTCCTAAAAGCTCCAGGCGATCAGTAACAGGTACAACTCGGAAAGTAGGAGATAACTGAAACGGACTCCTTTTGACAGTGAAAAGACACGCCTGTGTTCAGAGCATTGAATTTGATCAGATTTGAAATGAGATTTAAAGACAAATTCATTCGATCTACCATGACCTCTCTAAGAGTAGCCGTTTCCTCTCTGCTGGCACCTGCACTGGATAGGTATCTTTCTGAGACTGTGCTGTCATCGGCATAACCGATTGCACCTTTTTGCAGCAGGTCGTTTATGTGCAGCAGAAATAGAATCGCAGAACGATCAGACCCCTGAGGATCAATAGCCATATGATCCGACTTTAAACGATTGCTCACTGAGGAAGTCGAAATCCAATTGCAAAAGTCAGCAGGGATGCCGGACGCGGGAACCTTACCCAACAGACTAGCATGCCAGACCTTGTCAAAGGCCTTTGAGATATCATATTACTTCTAACTTTATTAAGAATTTGTTAAATTATATTTGATGTTTAAAAATTGGTTCTGATTGGGATGTTACGCCTAATTGCATGAAAATATGTTACCTACTTGTTTGTAAGGCACTAAAAATGGGTCAAAATATACAAAAACTCTTATTTTTCTGAAATATTCGAATATTATTCGAATAATTCGAATAGAGCTGAAAAAACATTCGAATATTCGAAAACCAAAAATTATCGAATATTTGCAATCCCTAGTAGGAACGCAAACCGCCAATATATCCACAGTTCAGTTCAAAATGGTGATCCAGCTAAGGTCTGGAGTTTTCTCAAATCATTAGGTATCAAATCATTTATTCGCATAGAATGCAGGTATTGTAGGTACAACAAAGCTGTTATAAAATAATAGTGAGCCGTTCTGCCTGAGTTTTGGCATGCAAAATTCAACAATGTCAGTATCAATAAAAATTACTATGCACAAAAGTAGATATCAAAATAAATAATGTCAATAATATTAAATTGCACACACATACAGGACATACAGGATCAAAATAGAAAAACAAAACAAATAAAATAATCAAATCACATTTCGAATAACAGAATTTCTGTGTCAAAAAAGTATGAATCAAAATTATAAAATGATTACAACAGGCACAAATAAACCACTTTAATAAGTTTAACAAGTTTCTATTAGATGAAAAAACTATAGAACTGTTGAAATGTCACACATAGGGTCATTCAAAAAATCACATTGACTAATAACATTTCTGTATCAAAAATGCCTTGAGTCTACTTTTAAATTGCTGAAGAGTGCAACTTTTTATGCTGTCTGGTAGTTTATTAAATATTATTGGACCCATGCAGAAAACACTCTTCCTCAGTAGTGCTGTTTTATAACCACCGGTAATTAAGAGGTTTTTGTATTGACTTCTCACGGGACCTTTCTTTAATCCGAGAACCTAGCAAATAATGCTTTATTTCTTTTTACAAAAACTGCTATTTCCAAAAATATACAAAGACGGAAAAGTAAGAATTTTCAAAGACTTAAACAGAGATTCACAGCTATCTCTAGGTTTAAGACTACACATAGCTCTAACACATCGTTTCTGGGCTTTAAATATGTTATCTCTCAGGCTGCAATTACCCCAAAAAATTATACCAAACCTCAAGACTGATGCGACTAAACCATGGTAAGCTACTAAAGCAGTCTTAGTGTCAACTTTTTTCGTTAGGTTAAAAAGAACATTATGCTGCAGTGCTTCACTTTTTGCACACCTCTTCTGCTTGCGGTTTCCATGTTAATTGATCGTCGATATGAATTCCCAATAATTTCGCGACCTTTGTTTGGTTAGCTATATCCTCCTTGCAGTTCTTTTTGTGAAGCGGTTTTATTATGACTGTTTTTAAACCGTCAGGAAATACACCGGTACTGATGGCTAAGTTAATAATGTGGCTAATATGTACGATTACGTTATTTGACACAAATTTTATAACTTTTGTTGCTATTTCATCATATCCTACGCTATTTTTTTTCTTTAGTGATTTGATTGCCCTGAGTACGTCTTGAGGTACGACTGGACTCATAAACATTGTGTTAGGGTTTTCGTGTAAACCACTTGTTGCGAGCGATGCTTTAGGGGAGTTTTTAATCTGGTCAATGAAGTAGTTGCAATGCGTCTGCAATTTCTTTGGGATTATCAAAAATTGTATTATTTATTTTTATCTTAGAAATGGGTTCATAATTAAGTATTTTACTGTTGATAATTTGCCACGACGCCTTTGATTTATTAATTGAATTATTGATCAAATAATTATTTTGAGCCTTTTGAGTAAATTTTACAATTTTCTTAAATCGCTGGGAGTAATTTTTAAATTTATGTTTGTTTTCATTTGATGGTCTAAGTCTGTGACTATGTGAATAGAAGGTGACGCTGCTTCCTGCTACATAATCGTATTTCCCTAGAAATCCACTTAGTTTTTTTATAAGGTTTTATTTTAACTAACTTGAAAGGAAAACATATAATTAAAACTATTAACTTATTATAATTATTATTAATAGTTTATATAACAAACTAAAGTGCTGCATAAATATGTTATATGTATGCTTCATTAGCATTTTCCGTCTCATACATTTCAGCAAATGAAAGGCATTGTAGATAGCTATTGAATTTTGTCAAGTTCGGTAAGTAAGTGTTTTGTAGATCGGAAAAAAATCTCATGATATGATTCCTAAAGACTTAGACTTCAACTTATTAAATAGTCTGTTTTCTACTTCGACCGTATTGGATAGGGCCACCAAAGCTGCTACACTAAGTCATCTTTCAAACCTTCCGATACCTGATTATCCCCCATTTGTCATAAGTCAATTCACTGCTTGTGATGTTAAAAGGAGTATTGTATCGATTACATCCAACGCCGTTGGTAGCGACTGTGTCAGTCGTAAGATGATCATTCCTATCCTTGATAATATTCTTCATGTTATCCTTTACATCCTTAACTTCTTTGTTTCCAATAGTGTCTTCCCGCAAGCCTGGAAAGACGCTCAAGTTATCCCTTTACCTAAAAAATCTCATCCTGCATCTTTCGCCGATTATCGTCCTATTTCTATTCTCCCATTCCTATCCAAAGTCCTTGAAAAACTTGTTCATCAACAACTCAGCACATTCCTTTCCAAGCATAACCTGCTGAATCCCTTCCAATCTGGTTTTCGACCTGGACACAGCACTACCTCGACACTCGTGCATATTACGGACGATATCAGGTCTGGCATGGAAATGGGGAAATTAACGGTACTAGCACTGCTTGACATTAGCAATGCTTTTAATGCGGTTGATTTCGACACTTTGTTTGCCAATATATTCTACTCTTTTAACATATCTCCTTCGGTAATTGACTGGTTTCGTAGTTACCTGTTTGGCCGCCGGCAGCGTATTTGCATTGAGGAATCTTTCTCTTCTTGGTGCGACACCTCAGCTAGTGTGCCACAGGGTGGCGTGTTATCTCCTCTACTTTTCGCACTTTTTATTAATTCTATCACTCAACGACTGTCTTCTTTCTACCACTTGTATGCAGATGATCTCCACCATTTACACTCAAGCCTCCCTTGGAGAGTTATCTGATGCCATTGAGAATATAAATAAGGACCTTGCTCGAATGACTGGAGTGCTGAGTTTGGGCTGAAGATCAATCCAACAAAGACGCAGTTTATTGTTGTTGGTAGTTCCCGGACTGTCTCTAAGATTGACTGGTCGAAACTTCCCCAGGTTTCTTTTAATAATACCACCATTTCTGTAAGTCACGTTGTGAAGAACTTGGGGATTTATATCGACAGCACTATGTCCTGCACTAAGCAACCACAGGAAGTAAGTCGTAAACTGTTTGCCTCTGCGGGATCCCTGAGGCGTCTTCGCAATTTTCTTCCCATCACCACCAAAATTGCGATAGCACAATCTCTTCTTCTCCCTATTCTGGACTATGCTGATGCCAGCTATCTTGATCTTACCCAAGACCAATTGGACAAGCTTGACCGACTTCAAAATCTCTGTATCAGGTTTATATTTGGCTTGCGCAATTATGACCACGTTTCTGAATTTCGTACTAAGCTCAAATGGCTTCCTATTCGCCTTCGCCGGAATGCCCATATACTTTCTTTACTTTATAATGTGCTCTTTAATCCTTCTACTCCTTTTTATCTTAAAGAACGCTTTCAGTTCCTCTGTGACACGCATTCTAGGTCCTTGAGATCATCGGAAAATCTAAAATTAAGTACCTATTCGTATGCATCCTACTTCCTTCTTTTATAAATCTTTTAGTATACAAGCAGCACGTTTATGGAATGCATTACCCATAGAAGTAAGACGTGCTCAAACGCTACCAGCATTTAAAAAAATGGTGAAGGAGCATTTCTTTTCACTCTAATTTTTTCACTCTTTTCCCAATTATATATTTGATATTTATTAGTATATTAACTGTTATTGTATTTGTGTATTTTATGTTATTATGTATATTTAGTATTACCTATTTAGAACTTTTGTACACTGACAACCCTAAATCTATCTCCTTTCGTTCAGTCAATCCAAAGGTTGTCTGTAAGAGATTGCCTTGTGCACTTATTTTTATAAATGTTTGTCCTGTTCTTGTAATGAGGTGTACAATAAAGTATAAAATAAATAAATAATGTTCTACTATTTGGCTAGGCAAGTCATTGTAAAATGATAGTTAATAAAAACAATGAATCATCTATACTGTGTTTCATTATATCTACACTAATATTATAAAGAGGAAAGATTTGTTTGTTTGTTTGTTTGTTTGTTTGTTTGTTTGTTTGAAATGAATAGGCTCCGAAACTACTGGACCGATTCGAAAAATTCTTTCACCAGTAGAATCCTAAATTATTGGTGATGGTCATAGGCTATAGAATATTTCAAAAAAGTTAGGGATCCGTATGAAAACTTCGATAATGTGACCCAAGGTGTGAGAAAAATCCTTATATCGCGTACGCTGCGGAATCTATTGACAATAGAGCAAAGTGATGTACTACAGTTTTATAGAGGTCATCAATATCTACAAAAAAGTCCGCGATACCATATGTCTAACTATTATGGATAAGTCACCATGACCGCTTTTTGTTAATATTAGTCAAGCAAATCCCATGGTGAAATAAAAAATGGCGGTTATAGTACCATGATATTAATCCTTATCCATTTAAATAGGTTTGATAATTAAGGTTGATTATGTCCGTGTAAATTACACTTTAAATCATTCAAATCGGACCTTTCGTTCAAAAGTTACGACGGTAATAAACATGCTCGGAGTAAGAAAAATGTCGCGGCTTGAGCGAACTGGGGAGAATCGTATCAATGCTTGGTCCGATGAAGTTGAAACACCACGGCATTTAAATGTTTTCGATAAAACAATAAGAATATCAAATGTTTGGATTTTTCGAAAATCAACTAGGTACATACGTAATAAGGGGTGAAGCAGGGGTGAATAAGTTTTTAGGGGAGGAAATTATAGCTTGCTTCAATTTACGTCAGAATTCTATGAATAAACTAAAAGTGGGATAATTGAAACAGATCATGTACCTAAATTTTTGCATAATCAACCCCTGACGGGCTGAACGGGGTGAACAGTTGCGCTGAACCAATAATGAGAATCGTTGTGCTTAATTTTCCAAAACTAACCTTTATAAGGGGATATGTATAGGGGCGTTGCAGTTTGTGGAGTACCTACTATCCCCACGCGGACGAAGTCGCGGGCGAAGTGCTAGTCTATCTATAAAAGAATCATTGACCACAACTGTATTTTATTACCTACTTCACACCCAAGGGTACATAATACTCGAACGTCTAAAAATACTTATGGGTAAAATGTAAATGTTCAAAACATCGAAAACACTCAATTGTGACTTTTATTGCTGTGCGCCATATTTGATACCGGGTACACTAGCGCTATCTAGTATCGAGTTGCAGAACTAGTAGAGTCAAGATCCTTCCAGACTTTGCTATGCTAGAACATTCTAGACTTCTCGACATCTGGGGGAGTGGGGGCCTGCCATGAACTCTTTTAGCAGGTCAATTTTAGATGAAAATTGACCTGTCGTGCTAGTTTGTACCATGAGCGCGCCTATTAGCAAAGTCTGGAAGGATCCAGACTTTGCTATGCTAGAACATTCTAGACTTCTCGACATCTGGGGGAGTGGGGGCCTGCCATGAACTCTTTTAGCAGGTCAATTTTAGATGAAAATTGACCTGTCGTGCTAGTTTGTACCATGAGCGCGCCTATTAGCAGCCACAAGCCAGCGATCACGAGACCTGACTCGGTGAGCGACTAGAGTCCGTCCAACGAAAGTAGTCCCGCGGAAATAAATGGAACTAACAAGATTTGTTATAGGATAGCGTACAGTCGCATAGAAACTAGCCCCGCGGTTGCGGAACTTCTTTCGTTGGACGGACTCTAGCAGATCAAAAGTTTGATATTATGCAGGTCAGCTTGAAATGCAAATGGTACAAAAACAAAACCTATCAGGTTAATATGTTGTGGTGAACTGGCTTGCACTTGGCAAGTATTTTAAAAGTTTATGGTAGGCTCCATGGTTAGTCAGGACCAGTATGTACGTGTACTTTCTAGATGTTTCTACAGTAGAAGGTTCTAGAATTAACTGCCGGACAATATAAGGCCCTCATAGCCCACTACCGAGTCAGGGTTTCGCCCGGAGCCAATACATAAACATCTCTGCGCTCCAGTGTTTCGACGACGTCGCTCCCGCACATCGGGGACCCGACGCCCGGTGCTTCACCAGCCGTTCCTGCTGCAGCCCAAGTTCCAACAAGGACTACCACCACCGGCCCAACAACGTCGCCGTCGACTGCGCGCGTTTCGCCGACGCTGTCGTCGTGCCGGCAACCGGCCGTCCCGGATCGTCCTCCGGCGTTCCGCCCCGTGCCCATCCAGGCCCCGGGGCCCGCCGTAGTCACCCGCGCCCACGCTGTGCGCGTCGCCGCTCCCGTCGTCCGCTGCGCGGAGAGCGAGCGCAACCGCGTCCACTCGCCAGGTGGCGCCACCAGTACCGTCGGGAAGTTCCGCGACCGCTCGCCAGGCGGCACCACCTGTGCCAACGGCGAGTGCGACCGCCGCTGCCACTGCGCGCCCCGGGACGCAGCCCTCGCGCTCCACGGTGCAAGGTGCGCGCTCCGCGGCGTAGCTCGCGCCACATGGACGACCCGCGCCCAATACCGGAGGCGCCCGCGCTACCGCGACTGCCGCGTCCCAGGAGCGCCCCGGTGCGCCCGCTCCGGCTACACCCATAACCTAAGCCACCGTGTTTGGTGCATCCGCCGCCGCTGCGCCTACTGCGCGCGCTACCGTGCACCCGACCTCTCCAACTATACTGGCTATAGGCCAACACGCCGCCGCCCCGCCCACGCAGAGCACATATGCGGCCACAACCCGCCGCACAGCATCGCCCGCTACCCGTCGCACAGCATCGCCCGCTACTCGCCGCACAGCATCGCCCGCTACCCGCCTCTTGCTGGCGGGCGCGGCCACAGCGACTTCCAGGTCTATAAATTGTCGCTCACCGGCGCGCCCCGTCGCGTTGTCAAGGTGGTCTCCTCCTTCCTCACTGATAAGACATTCAAGGTGGTGCTGTGTCGAGCGCCCGACCGGTAGCAGCAGGCGTGCCGCAGGGCAGCTGTGTCTCGCCGGTCTGCTACTCATGCTTCACCGACCACATCCTCACTGCACGCTCGCGTTGTACGCTGACGACGCCGAGTACATCTGCACCTCGCTGATAGCGTGGCACGCGGCCGTCAAAATGCAGCGCGTGCTAGATCTGCTTCCCGCTTGGCTGTCGAAGTGGCGGTTGTCGCCTTGTCGGTGAATGTGAGTAAGACGCAGGCGCTGCTCGTCGGATGCGCCCACCTCCCACCACCCCTCCGACTGCACGGGGTGGACATCGATTGGTCGTCTCGGGTCAAGTACCTTGGGATAACCATCGATCGTCGGCTCACCATGGGTAGCCACGTCCGCCAGGCCGCCGCTAAGGGCAAAACGGCTCGCGCGCTGCTCCGCGCAGTGCTCTAGTCCCGCCTCCCGCTGCGAGTCCAGCTGGGTGTGTACAAAACATACATCCGCCCGCTGCTCACGTATGCCGCCCTAGCTTAGCTCGCCCTCACGAGCGAGACCAACCGCAAGTTGCTGCGCGCGCAGCAAAGTCTCGCGCTGCGGAAAATCACAAACGCTCCTCGCTTCGTGAGGAATGACGTCATCCAGCGAGACCTCAAGAACGAGCTGGACGACTTTTGACTCTACATACAAATACCTCACGCGATGAACGTGCGGCGCGGACGCACGTTTCACTCGCTAACATGAGCGGCGTTACACAACAGAATGCCGCTCACACACACACAACGGCCCCTTAGTTTGGAGCGTGACCGGCTCGATCTGGAAGCGTGACAGACGGGTGTTTACATCCTTAGCAGAGAGCGCCCCCCAAAGTCGACGCCTACGTCGCTGGTCGTCTCTCGCCGGGCTTCCTCCAGGTAACCGTAGTACTGGCGGAGACAAACCGCCGCGCCGTAGGGTCGTCAAGATACGGCATTGTGAGACAGTGCCGTGCGCGCTCCTGCGGTATACAATCAGGACAGCTACACATAGGCAGGCGGCGTCTTTTTCAAGACGCGCCTGTCGAATTACCTAGCCTATTTGGCGACCCATCGACGTGCCCGTCGTTACGGGCATGCACGGCCCGACGCCCTGGGATTAAAGGCTCTGCCTATGCCCGGCGCCGCGACCCCTGGCGGGGGCGCCGCGACTACTGTGACTACCGAGTTAGTATTTCATTTCGGATACAAGCGATAACTTCGAGAGCGATCTTCAACAAAAAAACAAACTAAAGTAATCAATAGTGCAATTGTGATTTATAATTACTGAGCTCAGAGTTGTAATTCGTGTTGTGTAGGTAATTACAAGTGTTTAGTTTTGGTTATTTAATCGGCTGTTTTTATTGTCACCCCAAGCTCGTAGTAATTGGTGTCAGAAGAGTGGATATTTAAACTATGCCGATTCTAGCAAATGACGACCAGGAGGGTATCCGTACCCGGAGTCAACGCCAGCAGGAGACGGACCAGACGCGTTTTCAAGGTGCAACGTCGCAAACGTCGGAGGGCCAGCTGCCGATCATGGAAGCCGGTCCGTCCACAGCAGCTCCAGCATCCCCAGCACCAGACTTTGCTGCTCTGATGATGATGCTGCAGGAGCAGGTCTGCCGACAGCAGGAACAGGCCCGTCGGTTGGAAGAACAGCTGCAGCGTGACAAGGAGTAACAGGCCCGCTGACATGAGGATCAGGGGCATAAAAAAGGGCGTTCGATGAGACATCTTCCTGGTCACCTACAAAACACAGTTTGAGGCTGTTATGAAGGCGAACGGGTGGAATAAAAATCAGGCCATGACTGCCCTCACCCTAGGCCTGTGCGACCAGGCCTTAACTGTCCTGGAAGCTCTCGGTAAGGACGTGACTTACGAGCAGCTCCTTGAGCGCTGGAAGCCAGATATGGCGACGCTCATCTGGAACACGTGTTTCGTGCGCAGCTCAAGGATCGCGTGCAACGTAGCAGTGAAAACCTGCAGCAGTGGGTGGGCCCTTGAAGTGGAAAAGCTGGTTCGAAAAGCATCCCAGTCTTTCCTCTTTACAATATTAGTGTTGAAGTGTAGATAAATATTATGACTTAAAAATGTATGCAACTCCAAATTATGCCAAAACAAATTAGACCAAATGATAGTTATGTTGACCTTTACATTATGCCAAAGTATTATTATGCCGCAGTAATAATATGCTAATAAAAGTTAAGCGAAAACGTTATTATGCCAAACAATTTTATGCCTTAAAATTGAATGCCAAGGGATTCCCAAATACGACCACCTTATCATTTACTTTGGTGAGTATCTGTACCAAGTGTCAAGTATGTTGGCCCAAGGGATATAATTTTTCATACAACCTTCCACCCCCCACTTCACGGAGGGATGGAGCTAGACACCCTATATAGCTCCATCCCTTCTTCTCGCTCGAACTACTCACGCTTTAACCCGTCATGGTAGGGCCGCTGGCTTTGTTATAATTATTGAATGCGAATTTTTACCAACGACTTTGGCATTGTTTTATGGCCTGCAACGACAATTTTGGTTCTGGAATCAAGAGCTGCATTCGATTTTGGATCCCGATCAATAACGTTTTATACAATGATGACTGAAAAACATTGTGTGAATTGTGGTTCAATCATAATCAAGCATTGAAAAAAGAAAAGTTCTTGAATTTTCTCATAATCCCACACTTTTTCATATTGAAAATTAACGTATTTTTTTTTTTTATATTTCTAAAATAGTTGCGTCAATTTGAATTTATTTTTTAGATATCCAATACTATTAAAATTTTAAAACACTCCATTTTTAGGGTTCCAAATGGCAAAAAACAGAACCCTTACAGATTCGTCGTGTCTGTCTGTCTCTCCGTCCGTATGTCACAGCCACTTTTTTCCGAAACTATAAGAACTATACTGTTGAAACTTGGTAAGTAGATGTATTCTGTAAAGTGCATTAAGATTTTCACAAAAAAATAGAAAAAAAAACAATAAATTTTGGGGGTTCCCCATACTTAGAACTGAAACTCAAAATTTTTTTTTTCATCAAGCCCATACGTGTCATTTTTGAAGACCTATCCATAGATACCCATCTATGGATAGGTCTTCAAAAATGATATTGAGGTTTCTAATATCATCTTTTTCAAAAACCTTTTTTAAACCGAATAGTTTGCGCGAGAGACACTTCCAAAGTGGTAAAATGTCGCCCCCCCCCCCTGTAACTTCTAAAATAAGAGAATGATAAAACTAAAAAAAAATTGATGTACATAACCATGTAAACTTCCACCGAAAATTAATTTGAACGAGATTTTAGTAAGTAGTTTTAATTTATAAATCGAAAACCGCAATTTGCCTTTTACTTGCTGCTACGGAACCCTTCATGGGCGAGTCCGACTCGAACTTGGACGCTTTTATTAGTATT
Organism: Melanchra persicariae; assembly: GCA_947386135.1. Classification (NCBI taxonomy): domain Eukaryota; kingdom Metazoa; phylum Arthropoda; class Insecta; order Lepidoptera; family Noctuidae; genus Melanchra; species Melanchra persicariae. The sequence goes on from OX376651.1 coordinate 210,891, forward strand.
ATTTGATGTCCATCTTAGGCCTCGGACACTATGGAGAGTTGGCATTCCCCTTTTATGACGATCCGTTCAGCCGTTTGAACGTGAAAGCGTGACAGAGTTACTTTCGCATTTATAATATTAGTAAAGATTATTAAGCATGCGCTGCGAAACAGTTGATGATACATACTTATAAATAATGTATTACATGTTTATAGTACTCATTAATACCCACAAAAGACTCCGCATGTGCGCGTGAGCAGCCGAGTCGGACGCACGCGTTTGGAACGTCGGACTGTAATATTACTATCGCGCGGCTTATTTTCTAAGTCTACCCACTTAATGATAATGTTAATTTCAAATGGATGAAATACGTGATAATGTGAGTTTGTGTGACTCAAGTGATCATGAATCGATGGAGCAGGACATAGTTATAGAAAGTGAACAACCAGTTAATGCTACCTTAGTGGAGAAGATGACGGAGAGAGAAGAATGTAATCAACGAGTTTTAGCGAAGAGAGTGCGGCAGGATGACGAAGAAATTGTGGAGGAAGATGATTTTGTAACAGTAATTAGGGGACATAAAAAACCAAACAGGAAAAACTCGATAAACAATAGTTTGGTGCCAGAAGGTGATAAGAATGAAGAGGAGAAGCATATTATATGTATGACTGGAAAAGAGACGCTGCCAAAACAATTTGGAATGGCAAAATTGTTAAGATCATATAATATCCCGAATATAAATAAAATGGTGTATAAAAGCGCATTCAGGGTTTTAATTCATTTCCAAAACAGAGAAAGTGCTAGTAAGTTGATGAATTGTGAAGATATTGCCAAGTTAGGCTACAGAATACAGATGACTGATGAAGTTTGTCTATGCTATGGGACTCTGAGGCAAGTAGATTTGGAAACAGATGAGAAAGAAATTCTTGAAAATGTTAGTTGTGAGAACGAAATTGTATCAGTTAAAAGACTTAAAAAACTATCAGAGAATGGAGAATGGATTGATTCGGAAACAGTTAGAATTTGTTTTAAAGGTGCCACTTTACCACCGTACGTATACGGCTACGGTTGTAGGTTTAAAGTGGAACCTTACACGTTTCCAGTGTCGCAGTGTTCCAGATGTTAAAAATTCGGTCACCTATCGAGATCATGCCCTACTAATAAAACAATTTGCCCCAAATGTGGCAATAAACATCCTAACTGTGAAACAAATGAATATGTATGTGTTAATTGTAAAGGACCACACATGGCCATGTACAAGAAATGTCCTAACTTTTTAAAAGAGAAAACAATTAGAGATATTATGACTAAAGAAAATTGTACCTACAGAAAGGGATTGGAATTATATCTAAAAGAGAACGGCACTCGACAAATTAACACTACAACTACAAACTTAGAGAGAAATATGAATCTTGAAAGCTTAGAAAATGAAAATGCAAACTATACACAAAGAAAAACATACAAGGACGCGGTAACAGCAAATACAAATATTCAAAGTTCGAGTTTTGCATCGAATAGTACGACAGAAATACACAATTTAAGAAAGAAAACTAACCAACAAAGATATGTACCGAGGAACAAACATATTGAGACTAGTCTTATGAGTAGTAATAGAGAAAAAGAAAATTACAATACCCAACCGGCAACTACAGACAAACAATCGGAAAAAGAAGGACTTTCAGAGACAGTAAATACAAGCTCTAAACTAGATTTTTTTAGTATTTATCAAAAAGTTAAAGATATATGTTTTTCAGATAATAGTTGGCTCGTGAAACTACAGGAATTAGGCAAAATTATGTTTGATTTATGTAGTAAATTATTCCTTAATGTGTTTAGAAGTGATGATGTGTGGAAAAAAATAATGTTTATGTTCAATAATGGCTAACGATAATAATAGAAATATGTTATCTCTTCATATTGTACAGTGGAATGCACGTAGTTTGTTGCCTAAACGTAACGAATTCGAACTTTTACTTGCACAGGAAAAAGTACATATAGCACTAATAACTGAAACTTGGTTGGAAACGGATACACACTTAAATGTAAGCACATACAATATTTTTAGAAAGGATAGGTCGGATGGTTATGGTGGGCTAGCTATTTTAATACACAAATCTATAAAAGTGCAACAGTGTAACACTATTATTAATAATCCTGGAATAGAAATTATGAGCGTCAAACTTTTAAATTGCAATGAAATTAAAAATATAGTGTTAATATATTGCCCTTCTTCGGTTCGTACTTGTCTTTCTGACTGGGAACAAATATTTTCTTTTTTTTCAAGCAAATGTATTGTTGCCGGAGACTTTAATGGACACCATGCAACTTGGTCTTCCAAAACTGACGCACGAGGAATTCAATTGTATGACTCTGCTTTAGACTCGGGGTTTATTGCCCTTAATGATGGTAGTATGACGAGAGTGACCTTGGTTGATGGAGTTGCACAGAATACATCTCCTGATGTAACATTCGTATCTACTGATTTATCAGTTTTGCTGGAATGGAAGATTATAAACGAAAATTTAGGAAGTGATCATTTGTTTATAAAAATCTCGTACAAGTATAATAGCAACTTAAATTCGTTTGATATAGTTAAAAAGCGGAACTTCAAACTAGCGAAATGGTCAGAGTACAGCGAAATCCTAGGAAACTACTTAATGCAAACTGTTGTTTCAAGCAATGTACAATCACTGTATGACAACTTTGTAGAACAAGTAAATAAGGCCGCCGATGAATGTATTCCTTTCATCAAAATTTGTAATAATCCGACAAATGGCTTTCGGCCAAAGTCGTATTGGAATCCCACGTTATCCCATTCGGTAGCACAACGTAGATTGGCCTTGAAAAGTTTTAGGAAAAATCCCACACCGAATAACCTAAGTGTACTGGATCTAAAAACAAAAGCTGCTAAAAAAGCCATTAGTCAAGAGAAACTAAAAGATTGGCAAAATTATTGCAGCAGTGTTAATGAACAAACATCTAGTTCTGAAATGTGGAAACGTATGGGATGGATTAAGGGACGTGCATCGCCAAGGTCGTCTGTTTCAAATGAACACAAGGTTGATCTCCTGCGTAGTCTTGCTCCTGATTACGTCTACCCAAAACACCAGCAGTTTACATCAAATAATACAGTACTAGAGGACGAATTTACTTTACAAGAAATGTTAAACTGCTTTAAACGAAAAGACACAGCTCCTGGTGCTGATGGGATTACATATTCTTTGATATTTCATTTATCTTCTGATAGTAGAGAATATTTACTAAATCTATACAATCTTATTTTTAGGACTGGGATTATTCCTAAACAATGGCGGGATATATTGGTCACACCAATACCAAAATTCTCACCAGATAATACTAGCATTAAATTAAGACCAATTTCTTTAATATCCTGTATTTGCAAAATTTTCCATTCAATGCTGACAAAGCGGCTTGAGTGGTATATTGAAAAAAACAAGTTGCTATCTCAGTATACCTCTGGGTTTAGGAGGGGACAATCTTGCCAGGACTGTTTAGTTAAATTAGTTGCTCAAATCTACACAGGGTTTTCACATAAAACTCCAACAGTAGCCTGTTTTGTTGACATTACTAATGCATATAATAATGTGTTAATAGATGTGCTGGTAAATATTCTAGATGAGATAGGAATTGGAAAAACGTTTTGCCAATATTTATGGAATTTTTTGAGCGAGAGACATCTTATGATTAGAGATGAAACAGATAAAGGTAAATTCTTTATAAGATATACAGATAGAGGATTGGCACAGGGAGACCCAATTTCACCCCTACTTTTCAACATAGTCACAATTAAGTGCTTTCGAGAAATTCAAAACGTTACTATGTGTCAATACGCAGATGATTTTGTCTTATACCGAACGTCTATTAATTTAAAATAAACCCAACGCGCACTACAAACAGCGCTGGATAGATTGTGCTATGTGCTAGACGAGTTAGGATTAGAATTATCGGCCGCAAAATCTAAAGTGTGTATTTTTAGCAGAGGTTTTAGAAGGTCAAAAGTTGAACTCAAAATAAATAGTCGCAATTTAGATACAGTTGATAGTTACAAATACTTAGGTGTGTGGCTCGATAGATGCTTGCGCTGGAGTAAGCATATTAACTCTACTGTAGAAAAAGTCCAAAGAAACCTTAGTTTACTTAAAGTTTTGGCGGGTAGGTCCTGGGGATTGCACCCTCAACATTTGAGACATATTTATATAGCTCTAATTAGAAGTCGGATAGATTATAGTTGCTACATATATGATGCTAGTGCGAAGTGTCACTTAGATAAGTTGAATAAGTTACAAAACCAAGCTTTACGGGTTATAGGAGGTTTTATCAAATCCACTCCGATACACGTTATGGAGAGTGAGCTTTGTGTGGTTCCACTGTACATACGAAGAAAGTATCTAGCTTATAAGTTTTGTCTTAAAGCCAAATCCATAGAAAATAATGTAACAAATGCCCTATTAGATGAATTCTATGCTCTTCGACAAAATAGTTACTGGCGAAATAAGGTTATTCCCATAATAGCTGCAGCATTTAACGAGGTTAAAGATATTGAGGTAGCATCTTCTTACCCTTTATTTATGTTCACCTTAAGAACATGGGTCACGAACATTAATGTGAACGAAATAATTCGCTGCAATTTGGAATCAGTCAAGTTACCGAAGGGGAATTATGATTACAGTTTACTAAAACACGAAGTGACTAAAGAACTATACACAAAATATAATGGTTGGTTTACTATATTCACAGATGGGTCGAAGAGTGTAGAAGGTCGCGGAGCGGCTTACTATATTCCCTGTAAAGATGTAGATAACCTAAATAATAACTGTTTTAAAATAAGTAAACCAGCATCCATTATGACGTTGGAGCTCATTGCGATCTCAGAAGCATTGACATTTGTCATAAATTGTCAAAACAGAAATACTGTTATTTGTACTGACAGTAAAAGTTCTCTACAGCATATAGCTCGATGCGCCTCTGGCCTCAGAGGTGCTTCGATAGCTTATGTCATTCTAGAAAAGATAGACGAACTCATTCAAAAAGGTGTTCAGCTGAGATTGCAATGGGTCCCATCGCATATTGGAATACGGGGTAACGAGCAGGCTGATATGTTGGCCAAATATGCAGCCAAACACGGAAAACAAACCAATATTACTCTTGAATATTCCGAAATATTACCAAAATTTAAAAATGTTTGTTATGATCTGTGGAAGGAATACTTTGACAGAACTTCATTAGAAAAAGGAATTTGGTATAAAACCATACAGTGTCAGCCTGCTCGTATACCTTGGTTTGTAAATATTAACCTAAGTAGAAAACTAGTGGTTACAGCTCACAGACTCAGATCGGGACATTTTCCATGTAACAAATTCGCTTTCTTGATGAAAAAGGTAACCTCTCCCAACTGTGAGGTGTGTGGAGTTTTAGAAGATATGCATCACTTGCTAATGGAATGTGTTCAGTATGAGGCTGATAGAAGTAAGTTGTTTAGGGTCTTGAAGTTGAACAAGAACAATATAGGTACGTTCCATCAAATATTAAGTAAGCCGACTTCCGATGATGCAAGAAAGTTGTTCGAATTCATGACCCTGATCCATTGATCTCGTTCGTTTTTTAATAATTGTCTTAGGGTACGATGGGACTGACATACGCTGTGCGTTATAAAAGTCCCTAAAATTTAAAAGAAATAAAAAAAAAAAAAAAAGACTCCGCGAGGCTACATCTTTTTTTTATGAATGGGAAATCATGAAATGACTCCTGCCGCTCTGGGCGGAGCGGAAGAGAGTGTCAGACTCTTAGTGACTAAAAGCCATCCATGCTCCTCCTAGTGCCCTTTGCTTTCCTGGGCCGCGGTAACTCTTTCGAACAAAATCTGCAATCCTGGCAGACTCTGGCCCTAACGGGTCCCGTCTACTATGCTGATATCTCTTTGAGGCGCGCGTGGAACACAACACGCCGTCGACCAGGGCCTGGCTGTGATCGGACGGCGAGCCACCCAACGCTCGCCGTCCGCAGACCCGCGCCTACGGTGGCCGGGAATCGGCCTGCGACTCCCAACGCAGCGCAGGCTAATAGCTATGTCTAAATATGTGCAAATAAATTTCTTATTCTTATTCTTATTCTTAAATACTATAATTAAGTCACAATAACCGCTTTTTGTTCGAATTAGTCGATAAAAACACTGAAAGAATCGAAAGATGATAACAATCGTATCAAGGTATTAATTCATCCTTATCTAACTAAATAGTTTAACAATCAAGGTTAATTATGTACCTACATGTAAATCCCTCTTTAAATAACTCAAATCGCCGAAAACTATTTGACCGAATTTCATATCACCTAAAACTTTTCAACTATTATCGTATCGTTTTTTTTTACTTCATCGAAGTCACGTCTGCCGAACTTTCTACATGTTTCTACACTAGAAGGTTCTGGAATTATCTGCCGACCTATATAAGGCCCGCATAGCCTGCGACCGAGTCAGTATTGAATCTGCGATACAAGCGATAACTTCGAGAGCGAACTTCGACTGCAAATTAAAGTGATCAGTAGTGCAATTGTGATTTATAATTAGTGAGTTTAAGTTGTAATTAGTGTTGATTAATTAAAGTGTCATTTTGGTTATTTTATCGGCCTTTTTTTATTGTCACGAACCCTAAGCTCGTAACAGTATTGTTAAATGGACAACACTATACGTGTCTAGGATAATCTATAATAATAAATTTATTTCAGCAAACTTACAGATTATAGTAAACTATGGTAAACAATTATAATTTTTAAACATAAGTTGGATAGGTATTTAACATTGCAAGAGATTGATGTTGCAGAAATCTGTAAACAATAAATAGGTAAACCCTGCCCCCCAAACTAGGGTAACCTGTATTTTAGGAGGCAGTGTTCGGCTAAGAGATTATACTAGTTTGATTTTTACAACATGTGGACTGTGTCGATCTAACAAACAATAAATAAGTAAAAAAAAAAAAAAAAGAATAGTTTTTAAAATGGATTTACGAGCACTGGAAGGTGCGTGTATGAGTGGGGGTATGTGTGTATGTGTGAATGGGGCTGTGTGAGTGTATGAAGGGAGGTGTGTGGATGTGGGGGTGTATGTATGTGTGTTTGGATATGTGAGGATTGGAAGTGTTTAGGCGATGTATGTGAGCAAGGATTCAGTTTGTGAGTAGTTCTGTTGGAGAAGCCATTCTGTTAATTGAGATTTAAGTTGATTTTTATTAAGGTCTATTATGTTTAGTATTTTATGTATTTTTTTGTAAATATAAGTGCTTAAAATATAATATTGGTGTTTAGCAAAGACGGTTTTGTGCTGCGTACCTAAAGGAAGGTTAATACGTTTATTAGGATCAGAAGGGGGTACACTAACATGTCTTCTGAGAATTGATTGAAGCACATAGAGCTGACGCACTGTTAGAACCTTACAGTCCGTGTATAATTGTGAGGTAGGATAACGATAGGGTTTCCGAGTCATCACCTTGAGTATGGCTCTCTGTGCTCTCTCAATCCCCAAGAAGTTTGTTTTAGTTGCACCACCCCAAACTGTGATACAGTAACCTAGCACCGATTGGCAGAGAGCATAATAAATCATCTTTAGAGTATCTTGGTCCGCAGAGTATCTAAGGGACTTGAAGATGTGGATAAGCCTCAAGGTTCTAGTGGTGAGGGCTTGAAGTTGTTTATCCCAGCGTAAACTTGCATCAATTTGTACACCTAGATACCTTACATCCTCAGTTCTTGTTAGTTTCGGACAAAGACACGGAGTTGAGAGTTGTGGGCATGTGTGCGCCATTACCGAAAAGGTGTCGTCTGGCAAGTTATTTTGGCGGATAGCAAAGGGGATAAAGCAAGTTTTTATAAAGTTTACGGTCAGGAGATTGGAATTTAGCCATCTTGCTATTTTGGCTAATGCTAATTCTGCGGTATTTTTGACACTGTCCCAACTGGGACCGTCGACCACAATTGCTGTATCATCAGCATAGGCGTAAATCTTGGTGTTAGTGAGGGTCATATTACAAAGGTCGTTTACATAGATCAGAAACAAGATTGGACCCAAGATGCTTCCTTGAGGAACGCCGTAAGTCACCGGTTCCTCATCACTAAGATGTTCATCAATTTTCACTCGTTGGGTACGGTTCTGTAGATAATTTTTAAACATATCAAGGGCGATTCCACGAACACCAACGAGTTCCAACTTTGAAATGAGCAGTGGGACAGAAACTGTGTCAAATGCCTTAGAAAGATCTAGGAAGATACCTAGGCATTTAGATCTACTGTCTAGTTTCCCCGCAACTAACTGCGTTAAATCCAATATGGCATCCTCAGTAGATAATCCTTTACGGAAGCCATATTGATTTTCTGCTATGATATGATCTATGATTAACTTTTTGTACGCTTTTACCTACTCTATGGTGAATCTCTTAATAAAGCCACGCATTGTTTCATTACTTTTACTGTTTTAATTAATATAATACAACAACCTATTATGAATTCGATTTTTATCGTAACTCCGACATTCCATTTGGTCGAAAAACTTTTTACCGAAGTTACATTTTGCCGAAAAATATTTGTTCGAAGTACGGGGTGGGCCAGAATAAAGTTCACTTTTGAAACCCATATAAAAAAAGACTACTGATAATACTTACAGAGTTTATTCAAAAAGTAACTTAATTTAACATTAATTTAATTTACTTCTTGAAAATAACATCGTCTAGGTGTTCCCCGTCTCGCCGCAAACACTCTTCTAAGCGGGACTTTAAATTTTCAAAAACACGCCGGCACGTTGCTGTCGATATGGCCGCCATTTCTGCTCGAATGTTCGCTTTTAAAGCAGTAATTGTCCTCGGTTTATTGGAATAGACCTTATTCTTGAGAAATCCCCACAAAATGAAATCCGGTGGGGACAAGTCTGGGCTTCGTGGTTGCCACTCGATGTTACCTCTCTTTGAGATGACTTTACCGGGGAACAGCTCCTGTACGACCCCCATGCTGGCATTAGACGTGTGGCAGGTGGCCCCATCCTGCTGGAACCAGGTCAGGGAGTTGTACTCTTGCAGCCCAGCAAGGCTTGGCCTTAAAAACTCTCGAAGCATTTCCACATAACGGTCTGTATTAACGGTTACTGCGTGACCTTGAGAATTTTCAAAGAAATAAGGCCCAATCAGCCCTTTGGCTGAAATGGCAGCCCAAACCGTCACTTTTTGGCAGTGGAGTGGCTTTTGATGCTTGCGCGAAGGCTGTTCAGCACTCTAGAAACGGCAATTCTGCTTGTTGACAAATCTGTTCAGGTGAAAGTGGGCTTCGTCCGAGAAAAGGATGTTCCCGAAGTTGGAAAATCGCTCTAACGTCAAGGTGGAAAATGACGCCCATTTTGTATGGTCATCATGGGAAAGTTCTTGCACCAACTGGATCTTATAAGGATGAAGCTTCAAATCTTGTCTCAAAATTCGTCTTAAGCTGCTTCGCGAAATCCCCAAAGTCGCTGAACGTCGTCGCGTAGAGAGTTCCACATTTTCTAGGACAGATCGATTAACCTCCTGAATCGCTTGTTCCGTGCGTAAAGTACGGGGGCGACCTTGACGTCTCATTGGTAGCGTCGAACCAGTTTCTTGGAACCTCTTCAGCCATTGTTTAAGCAACTGAGTACTAGGACACTGCCGGATACTCCGTAAATTGAATTTAACTCTGAACATACGCCGCATAATAATGTAAGAATGACCATTTTCGTAAAACGCTTGAACCGCGAACGCGTGCTGCTCCCCCATGAACTGACTCATGGCGACTAAAATTGCGAAAGACGCTTGATCCGATCACAGCCCACGCACCCCGCTACTTTCCACGTATGACGATCTATTTGCCAAAGAAGAGTGAACTTTATTCTGGCCCACCCTGTATTATGTTTCCGAACATTCAAATTAATTTATTAAAAGTTTGATTGCTTATGAATAAAAGTGGTTTTTAGTGGTTCCAGTAAGAAGCATGCAAACAAATGATCGATTGATCGATGCTTGCTTCAAGCATGCAGCTTGCAAGCAGCCATGCTTGTTTGTATGATGCATGCATGCAGCATGCAAGCAGGCATGCAGCATACAAGCAAGCATGCATGATGCAGCAAGCATTGTCTCTGTCACAGCTCCGGCGCTGCGGGGTTTGGGCGGCCCCACGCGAGCTTATCGTCGCACCATCTGCGACGATAAGCTCGCGTGGGGCCACGCCATTTAACGCTCACCACCGCAGCTTCAGCCGCGGCGGCGGGCCTTCAGACCACCTGCTTCTTAGCTCGCGGGCCGCCCCACCCCTCCGCGCCTACGCGGGCTTAAATTACACTTTATGGGTAGGGCAGACAAGACTGCGTGAAGTCGGTTTTGCAGCGATTCGTTTCCGTCACTAAATTTTTCTTATATAAAGTAAATCTTATTCCCTAATATAAAGTAAATCTTATGTAATAGGTAAATAAACATTAAATTCGCGATTAATTCGCGACACACCGGTGTGTCGCCGGGGCCGGACAGGTTAATGTCACTATTTTAATTTAATATTGAAAATGCTACCAAGTAACCGGCTATTTATTTCTGACCAAATAATTTTCCTTAAAATGTTGTTTCGGTGTGCTGAAAATATGGCAAATGAAAAAAGTTCAAAAGAGGCTTCGGCCAATAGCAAAAAGTTAATTTGTAAATCGGCGAAATATAGTTCGATAAAATAATACCTATGGCACATGATACTTCGATGATCTAAAAATATTTCAAATAATGCATATGGCAAAACGGCAATAGTATTCAGTAAAATAAAATTCGAACAAAAACAATTGAGAAAAGTGATCGGTTCCCGCGAAAAATGCCGAGGTGTGAGCGAACAGCATTATCACAGATTATCTAATAGTTCCTTACGGCCCTACACCTAAACATGGTGTTAGTCCGGTTAAGCAGTTCATATCCCAAGAGTGTTAACTTGCTAGTGGCCATACCTAAAAAAAAAAAAAAAAAAAGCCTAAACATGGTGTTGCAACCGGTGGATTCTGTGTATCAAGTCGAAGTGAAGGCTTGGGTGAAGTGATCAAGAATTGAGCTTTCAATAATAAATAATAATATTTTATTGTGTAATTAATCAACATGGAATGACAGGCCACTCACAGTAGAAAAATAGCAAAACAAAAAAAAAACTTTTTTCAAAAAAAATATGTCAATGCAGGATGTTCTTATTGCATCTGTTTTGTAAAAATAATAGCTTTCCTTTAGTTTGCCATGTGTCTAATCACTTTGCAAAATTTGATCCTTAATAGCGACACTAGCGGATGGCGTAATGTAATAAAACAGGGTGTGTTACTTTCTTTTAAAATCGACCAATTCGCTTCCTGGTTAGGAATACTGATTTTTCGAAAATCTAATGTTGCAGTTTTATTTTTCATCAAAATAGGGCTTGGGACTCCTTTCAGTGATTTTCATTATTCCTCATAGTATTCCTGATTGTTCATGTAACGATCAGATATTTTAAAAATAAATAATGTACCCTGGCGATTGGGGATGTCATGCTCACTCAAAAGGCTAGCTAATGGTGGCACATGCGTTGGATCATTTGGATCCCTTCAAAATGGTTAAGCCGAATGGTGCTAAGCTTATGCGTCATATTCGTGAACGGGCGCCATCAGCTGAGACTGGTCATCTCTCAGCTACCATGGTTTATTAATTATTTCTTTGAATTGTTTCATTTTACTCCGGACGCTTTTATCCTGCGTCTTTTACATCGTTCTCATATTTATGTATAATTATGGTTGTCACAATGACTGCTTTTTTTTCAAATTATATAATTAAAACCGTGGTGGAATGGAAAAGTAGTGATTTTGGAATCTTTTTCAATGAATACTTATCCATTTAAATGGTTTAATAACAAATGTTGATTATGTACATGTAAATAACACTTTTAATTATTCAAATCGGACCTTTCGTTTAAAAGTAGGTAACAGTTATGAATTTAATAGCCAAAAGTCACTCACTGATTTTAATCACGAAATCTCGAGAAACTAGAAGAATAGAATAGAAAACATTTATTCGATACAGACACAACACAACAGCAACAACCACATTTAAAAAAAAAGAAAAGAAAACAATAACATACATAACATACACAACAAAATGATGCTGAGTGTAACCGAAAGGGTTACCATCTCAGTATTTGATGGGCGTGAGACACCCAGCACTGGTTTTCAGTTGGCACCCCGCAGTGACACACGGACGTGGGTAAACAAACTTAATAGGTAAATACTTGAATAATAACAATAAGTACCTAAAGTTTTAGAATACATAAATAAATAATGCAAAAGAATGTTTTTTTTTAATGTGTGCTACACTGTCCAGAGATTTTTTTTATAATTCCTACAAATCTACAATATAAAATAAAAATAACACGGGCACGCATTAGCGAGTCGCCGCAAAACGCCAGTGAAGGAAATGTGCCTTCTATAAAATATTCCTATGCCTACGCCAGTAAATTAATGTTTCCAACGACTTTACCAACAGTCAGAGTTTATAGTGTAACGGAAAAGAGAGATAAGTGATCCAAGTCTTGTGGTTCCTAGGGACATACCGCTTCACATCAAGCTACTAACTACTAGACCTATGAAAATTGAATTTAGCACGGAACTAGATTATAAATAGGAGACGTTAGCTTTGAAAGGATATTAGGAAACTCCCTACATAAAGGGGTGAAATAGGGAGTGGAAGTTTGTATGAAAAAATTTATTCCTTTGGCGAATATACTTGAAGCTTGTTTAGAATACTGGTCTAAGGCCTAGCGCGCACTGCCTTGCGTTTTTTAAACGCACAATCTGTGAAGTATGGAGTGTCATAGAAGTGCGCGCACTGCGGTGAAAAAAACGCATGCGGTAGAGTCACCGTTCCTCTCGCTGCAAATTTGCGGTGAATCTACCGCAAATATTTTTATATCGCATAGAGGGTTGTCTATTGTTTACCCGAAGATTATATACCATAATCATCATATTCCCGAATTTCATTTAACCGAATTTCATTTGCCCGAATGTTTTGTTTGCCCTAAAAGACATATGACATCATACTGTTAATTGCCCGAAACTTAGATACCATAAGATACGAGTGCCATACGTATTGTTTTTCATATTTTTAAGTGCTATAATAATTATCAAACATAATATTTAAACGCCATAATAATTATTAGACATAACATTTAAATGCCATAATAATTATTAGACAAATATTAGCGAGCGAATAGACCTAGCCAAACCTTAAAATATTCTATGCATGGTTGATGGTGGGCTTGGTCGACGGAGCCCCGCTTCGCGGGGCTCCTACTTCTGTGTGGTTTATAAAAAAATAACCACGAAGGGGATGGCGGGGTCTATTCGCTCGCTCACACGACCCCGCCATCCCCTTCTAACCTAACCTATCCGAGTCGGAGTGTCCTAAAGTCCTGATTGCATCCAGTTTCTCCTGATATAACAACCGTTACATACCCAATGTCGATGGCAAATGATGTTATGGCATATGATAATTAGGACATGTATTGGATACTTAGGGCTTACAATGATTATGACAAATGATGTTATGGTAAGTGACTTTATGGGAACAAAGCTTCTAGCACGTGACTAATATAGCAAATAAGAGTAGGGCAAATGAATATTACGTCACATAATATTATGGCTGTTGACTATTATGGTAAATGATATTAGGGTAAATAAAATTCGGGCAAACGGCGGTATACCGCATAGAGATCTAAGAAACGCCGCGCACTGCGGTGAGAAAAACGCAGTGATGCCTACTTCATAGCTAGATCTGCAGTGCGATTCTGTAAGCATGTCGAAGTGACCACTTGGGCGGGGCGCACGACCGGTGAGTTGTCAAACCATACAAATAAGATGGAATGACAGCGCTCTTGTCGTTCACTCCGTCTAGGTGAACACCGTGAGATGTCGACAGAATCGACCGGCTGGCTACTTTTCGGTGTCAGGCGCTACTATTTAATAAAACTTGTAGATAAATTTTTTAGCTACAATTTCTAGAAACTTTTTAAATGACATTGAATGCTTTTGATAAATGTTGCTGTACTTAATTGCGTTTTGCCAAAATAAATACTTAAGAAAATGGGTACCTACTGTATAAAAATACTCCAACTCAAAGACAGATAATGAATCTCAGCCATCGACATCTTTCTCTTCAGTTACATTAATTGATTAACGGCATTGTTATTATTATATTAATTGTAATTACCTCCTACGTTTATCTTAAAAATAAAAATAATTACAGGTAAGTACTGATTTTTTTTTACTCCTGTGCTTGACTTAATATGTAAAACGTGATTATATTTTGATCACATATTGTTTCCTCCCTTTTTACTATGTAGTAAGTACTAAGTAGCGATCAGCTAGGTACATAAAGCAACTTTTTTGGGTCAAAAAATCTAGCTATCTAGCAATTTTTTGCAAACTGTCTAGCTACTGACTAAAGGTTGGCAACATTGGCACTGAGACACACACTCATAAAGATGGGTTGATTGCGAATTTTTTCAGTATTAGTTAATATGAATATATTAGTCTAGAAATATTATAATATCTTAACTAATATTTGAGGATAAGTGATTTCTTCACAGTCAGTACGCTCTTGCCAGAGCGGTCGTGGTCGTCATGTAGTGTTGTGGGCAGTGATGATCTTTTTCACAATTTCCCGCCATTTTTTCCTGTTAGCGGTCATCTTGGCACAATCATGCAATGGGCCGCCCACAGCAGACTTGATTTGGTCGGTCCATCGCATGGGTGATCTACCGCGTGGCCTGGTACCTTCGACTCTGCGTTGCACAACGAGGCGTTTGATGGAATTACTGTCCCGCCTAGAGACGTGTCCGAAGAAATCGAGGATGCGAGATTGTACTTGGGCTGATAGGCGCTGTTTGATGCCCAATACTTCGAGTATGGATGCATTTGTGCGGAACTCCGTCCATGATACTCCGAGCATCCTTCTCCAACACTACATTTCTAGAGCGTCTATCTTCTTCCTTTCTGTCTCTCGCAGCGTTACGTCTCCGCGGCGTATAGAAATATGGTGAATACGAGTGCTCGGACGAGCCGGGTCTTAGTAGCCTTAGTGAGCTTTCTATTCCATTAGGGCGCACAAAGTAATCTGTTAGCATTTGGAAATATTGTTGGACCGGATGAAGATTGTAAGAATGCTATATTTTTTTTTTTTTTATTGTATAGACTCAATTTATTTAGCATTGTATAATTTCATGCATTAACGGCACATGTGTGAGTACTATGTAGGTCCCTCAAATTTAAACTATAATGATCATTTTGGGTAGGTCTTTGACTTGAATGTACCCTGGCGATTGGGGATGTCATGCTCACTCAAAAGTCTGGCGTGGCGTTTGCGTTGGATCATTTGGCTCCCTTAAAAATGGTCGAGCCGAATGGTGCTAGCGTATGCGTCATGTTCGTGAACGGGCGCCGTCAGCTGAGACTGGTCATCTCTCGGCTGCCATGGTCTATTTTAATTATTTCTTTGAATTGTTTCTTTTTTACTCCGGACTATCCTGCACGTCTTTTACATCGTTCTCACATATATGTATAATTTCAATATGAATGATGTAACCATAATTTTGTAACAAAAACTTATTTTTAAAAGAGTGTCCGTGGAGTTTCTTGCACGTTCTTCTCCATAGAGATCTACGCTTTGGAACGTGCAATTAGCTTCATCTTTATTTTTTTTTGACCGACCGACCTTGACAATTCAAAAGTGCCTGTAAATGGTCTAATTGAAATAAATGCTTTGACTTTGACTTTGACTTTGACTTTGATTCCTCCATATTTTTTCCTCATCTTGTCCATTGCGGTCCTAGTAATAGCCATACGTCTTTTAACTTCATCGATGCATCCGCCATTATTTGAGATTAAAGAGCCAAGGTATACATAGGAGTGGACCATTTCACAATTCGCAATTTGGGTCACTTGTGGCGAGTTATTGTTAGCGCGGTCCACAATCATCATAAGAACCCAATAACGAAGAACTAGAGCCAGATATTCTTCTGTCTGAAATAAAAGCTGCTGTAAATCACCTCTAAGAAAAGAAAGCTACGGGTAGAGACGGAATTCCTATCGAGACCATAAAAGCTCTAGGTGACTATGGCACTCAAATTTTCCACGTGATCTGTAATAAGATATGGCAGACAGGGATATGACCAACTGAGTGGACTCACACAGTTTTCACCCCCTTACATAAAAAGGGCTCTACAAAGAAATGTAGCAACTACTGCCTCATTGCGCTTATACCACATGCAAGCAAGATCTTGCGACATATTCTTAACGAGCGATTAAAAGCCTACCTGTCTATGGAGATAGCGCCAGAACAAGCTGGGTTTGTTAAGGGTAAGGGCACTCGAGAGCAGATCCTCATAGTTCGCCAAGTCATAGAAAAAGCCCGAGAGTTCAACAAGCCGACCTACATTTGCTTTGTTGAATTCTCCAAGGCATTCGACTCTGTAAAATGGCCAGTTCTGTGGAATACTTTATTACAAATGGGTGCACCTAAACACCTAGTACACCTCCTGAGGCGTCTATATGAAAGCGGAACAGCTTCAGTTCGAACAGACGACGTGCTATCGAGAAATTTTTATCCCAGTGCGGGCGTCCGCCAAGGATTCATTATATCACCACATTCACCACTCCTCTTCAACGTATACACGGAGCTTATAATGCGCATTACTCTTGAGAACTGGACAGACGGTGTTGTGGTTGGTGGCTATAGAATTGCAAACCTACGCTACGCAGACGACACCATCCTTTTTGCCATTAGTTCTCATAAAATGGAGGAGTTGCTTCGAGAGATGGAACATGTCAGCCTTGAGTTTGGATTAAAGATCAATCGCAGTAAGACGAAAATGATGATATTTAACTAATTCCTAATACTACGTATCACTTCCATATTAGATTAGTGTTCATAACTTAACTAATATTTGGGCATCAGTGATATTTGAGCATTAGTTATTAGTGTAGGATGATAATGACATTTCGTCGGATTACAAATACCATGTGAATCCATAGATAATGTACATGTTAGGTAATCTATGGATTATGTAAATATTAAATATTACCATATGACTGTTCGTCGGATTACTAATATGTAAATCCATAGAATATTACTAATCTCTTAACTAATAGTAATATATTCGTCACACTCAGTTGCTACACGTTGTTAGTACGCGACACAAATATATCGTTACTTGGTGTTTCACCGGTGATGGAAGCGCGAGCAAATATTGACATTGAGCTTTTAATTAATGCAATCGGAGTCAGACCAGCAATATGGAACAAACATGTATCTGAATATTCTACCTACTAGCCCCTGGTCGTACGGAATAAAGTTGTAAGTACCTGTGGAATTTTCACTGAATTACTGCACATTTTACACAGTGATCACTGCTCACTTTACACTGTAGACATCTTCTTATTCGTAGCACACTTGAGTCTCCCACGGATTTGGTATTCGAATTGATCTCATCGGACTTTGAGTAAAAAATTCGTTTCTGATCCATCCCTGATGGCATTTCTTGTTTATCATGTATTCTTCATATAGGCAAAAATGCCTAATGCGGCCACACTTAGTAGAGTGCAAAATGATAAACATCATTATGCTAATATTTAACAAGTGATACTCTTGCATTGAAACCAAGTTTGATCCTCCGTTTTGTGTATTAAACACCTACTCTTTAGCTATGCTTGAACGATATATTTTCAGTAATTAAGTCCCAATGAATTCTTAATTAAAATCTTTTCACACAAAATATTATGTTGCGCACGGCCAAGACCCGGCTGGCCGTCTCAAATGGCAGGGTCGCCATGTAAGATGGTGATTTCGGAGAGACGAGAGAAACGCGATACATCATGTTTTTGGTCGTTTCTTCGTAATTTAACACCGGCTTCCGAAATTAAAGTTATTTTGTAGTTTTCATCACTATTACACCACTGGAAAGTCACCAGGAGTGTAATGAATATATTACTATTAGTTAAGAGATAAGTAATATTCTATGAATTCACATATTAGTAATCCGACGAATGTCGGCTAATATTAAAATATTCACATAATCCACAGATTACTAACATGCACATAATCATTAATCAAATAATAAAAAATACTACCGACATACACTATAATGAACACTAATCTAATACGTAGGTGATACGTAATATTAGGGTCTTAGTTAAATATCACTGATGCTCAAATATTAGTTAAAGATATTATAATATTGCTAGATTTTTTTTCTTTAAAAAACGTTGCCCCACACTAGGAATTACTCCTGTATCGTGGGTGCGTTTACAAACATAGACTCACATATACAAA
Source organism: Melanchra persicariae (assembly GCA_947386135.1). Taxonomy (NCBI): domain Eukaryota; kingdom Metazoa; phylum Arthropoda; class Insecta; order Lepidoptera; family Noctuidae; genus Melanchra; species Melanchra persicariae. The sequence continues at coordinate 229,247 of OX376651.1, forward strand.
CAGCCAGACCCGGAACAACTATCCTTAGGCCATGCAAATATTTGTTCCGTGCGGGAATCGAACCCGCGACACGAAGCGCAGCAGCCGATCGCTCAACCACCGCGCCAACCGTGTCGTCAAATATATTCATATTAGATAATACTGAAAAATATCGGTATTAACCTGTATTAACCCATCTTTAAGTCACAGGAAAGCAGAATACGCAATTTCGTATAAATGGATGATTTTTCCACATATTTTTCCAACTATGTGGAAAAACGAAACTGCTGAACTGATTTTGATAAAATTTCAATGGGATTAATCGAAAAGTAGGATATCCTTTCACATAAAACAAGAATCTTTCAAATCGGTTCTTATATCCTGGAGATATGAGGTAAGAAACACAAAAAAACATACGCCCGAAATGAGAACCTCCTCCCTTTTTGAAGTCGGTTAAAGACGTGCCTTTTTTTCACCGCAGTGCGCGGCCCCGTGAATGCGTTTATTCTACCGTACGGTAGAAAAAACGCACCGCGTTCCACTGCAAGGCAGTGCGCGCTAGGCCTAAGTGAATTCAAAAAGTTGTCATTATTTGTTTTTAGATGTACCCCGAAAACACGATGAAGAGGAATTTAAAGTTTGTATGGAAGAACTTATTTTTAAGGTAATAAACACTTGAAACTTAGTACAAATACAAATAAATAAATAAAAATAATGACATAATTGGTTTTTCAAAACTGGGTAGTTTTGAAAAACCAATTAGGTACCTATGTCATTATTTTTGACATTGGGGGTTTAGGTGGTGTTAAAGTTTGCATGCAATTCTTTATGTAAATGCGGGCTAGAGGAGGGTACTCTAGAGCAATTGTTTTTTTCCTGTCCTCGTTTAACTATTCCCCTCTATGACTTACTCCCTTCTGATATTCCCCGCCCAATTAACATTCCTTTCCTTTTAACTTTAGCCCACACGCCCGCAGTTCAAATTCTTTATAAATTTATTAATATTAATAAAATCCAATTATAACTATTTTTTATTAATTCTTGTAATTAGATAAATATAATATATATATTGACTTTATGTTTTACACTCATATGTGCCGTCTTATATGTATTAACCAAGAATGTTTTGTCCTTTTTAGCATGGTGAACAATGGATGACATCGCTACAAAAACTGACCAATAGCTGTTGAACAGTTACCATAATCAACCATTAAGTATCCATCTCGTACCTTGACATTGGCAAAATCATCGAATGTTCGTCGATGGAGCCATAAAAATTGAATTGAATTGAAGTTTGTATGGAGGGATCTAAATGCTTGGTCCGATGCAGTTGAAACACGGCATCAATGACTTTGATAAAAAAAAAACAACATGTTTTTGGATTCTTTGGAAACAAATTCCCTAAGGGGTGATAAGGGGTGATAAAGTTTTTAAATGATGACATTATTGCTTGTTTGTTAAATTTACTTGGAAATTGGTATGTACAATAATATAATAAGTTGTATAATTGAATCTAACAATTTTTTCATAATCAACCCCCAAAAGCTGTGCTGATCCTGAGACCACAGCTACAGGTGTCTTTAAAAATGCAATGATGGAAGCATAAATTATTAAATAGCTCAGTAAACTTTACATCATTGGCAGTAAGCACAGATATACATGTAGGCATATAATATATTGATAACAACAAAATTTTTAAAATTCTATTCCATGTGAGCAATATTTGATAATTGGTTTTAAGTAGATACAGTATCTTACCTTATCATATGTTAATCTCCTAAATAGGTTCCTTTTATTAGCAGCTATTGAGTGTTCCTTTATTTTATCTGCTACTTTAGATCCCACCCACAGTGAGTCAGCATTGGCCTGCAGCATGGCCAGCGGCGTCACTCCTCGCAAGTTGGGCACGTCTAGGCTTGCATCACCCTGTTTATGTTTAAATATAGTATTCATCACAAAAACTTTACCATACTTTATAATTTAATGTTTTTTATTGTTTAATTTACAGCTAAGATTGTTATGAAGCTTCACTTCTGCCTGTGCTTGTTTCTTCAAATATCTAAATAGATGATTCCAGGCTATTCTTAGAAGCTCCGGATGAATGCAAAAACTACCCCCCAGACAAACCCAGTTGGAACATTAGCTTCCACTTTATTCATTGCCAGTGTTCTCAGTTTGCTAAGGACAAATGAATATAAGAGCATACTATATGTACAATGAAAACTCTATAATGCAACAAGCCAAGCCGTTCAATGGACAGAAGGAAAAAGTTTGTCTGCTAAGAATATGATAACATATATATGCATAACAACCTAACAACAGTCGTCTAGCAGCCGACATAAACACGTGCAAGGTAATCGCAACAAACAAAAGAACATTATTTTTAGTATCTTAATATTAGTATGAGTGCCTGTAAATGGTTTATTTGAAATAAATAATTTGAATTTTATGATGTCGAAACTCGAGGTCAATACCTGCTAGAGGCTAGACAATAAAGCAATAAACAAAAAACATACACAGCAGCAGTTCTTATTAATTTCGAGAACTTAGAACATATAGAATGAGTGTGATGCTACATAGAGTGTATCATCTGTTGTCCATGTTATTTCAAACTTTTAGGGAGTTTGTCATCAAATCAAGTGACATTAAATGGAGTTTAGACGGTATTTAAAAGTAATTAAAATTTCTACAGTCCCTCCCTTAGATACACAAAGAGACTCACATATAGAATAAGGGTGGATATGGCTGTGGTGTTTCGAGCAAGAATGGCCCAGTGCAGAGCAGTGTTGCCGTGCGAGCGGTCAGCGGGCCGCGGTGACGCGCCCAGCGTCAATAGCAAGCGCGCCGGGTCAACGGCAGACACTTTCCAGCACGCCCACATGAGCGGCGTCATGCCGGCCGCATCCGCAGCGTCGGGCACCACACCGCGCGCCACCAGGTACGCAACCACAGCCGTGTGACCGAACTGCGCCGCTAGGTGCAGGCAGGCGCAGCCCTCCGCGTCACGCAGCGACGGGTCAGCGCCCGCGCGCACCAGCAGTACCGTGGCTTCCAGGTGGCCCTGACGTGTAGCCCAGTGCAGCGGCGTAGACTGCAGCTCGCCGCCCACTGCGTCCACCGCCGCGCCCTTCGTCAGCAGGTACTGGATGATCTCGCGCCGGTTGTTGATGGCGGCCCAGTGCAGCAGCGTGACGGTCTCGTGGTCCGGCTGGTTGACGTCCCAGCCCGCCTCTACCAACTCCTTGACACGAGCGAAGGCGCCGTACTGTGTCGCCTTGACTATGTCGAAGCCACTGTAGTCCCTCTCCAGGGGAGCGGGCGGGGGCTCCCGCGGCGGTGGGCCGTCGCCATCGGGCTGCGATTTCCCGCATTGCCCGCTGGCGGCGGCGCCGCATGTACTATCGTACATTATCCTAACACGGGCCAAAGGATTTGGGCATTATAGATCGCACGACTCAACTAGTACACTAATTCGGTGAACTTGGTGCACTACCACAATATACGCACAATTTAAGACTATTTCAATTACTCGATTTTAATCGAAAATATTACAAGTTCCAACCAAACCAAATCAAACACATACACTTATTGACATTTCTGTTTTTTTTTTTTTCAATCTTTATATACATGACCATCAGGGCTGCCAGGTGCAAAAAAATTGTGATAGTACGGCAACTACAAAAAAATCGTATGCCAAGGAAATTTTGAAATGAATAGATCGTATTGTACAACCTAGAAGTACAAAATTTTTATTTTAACCTGTAAGTAAATAACTAAAATTCGTTTAGTTTTAGAAAAGCAATGCAATAAAACTATTTATTGATAAAGATTATACAAATCTGTGGTCATATTGTTTAACTTTTCTGTTGCTCCCTACTTCCTTTTTCCTCCTCCTTCCTTTAGTGTTTTATAATTTTCAAATTGTTTTTTGATGACGCACCAAAACTCGTCGGTATTCATAGTTAAAGCAATTTTCATCTAAAATGTTGGGAAAACTGCGCCATTCGTCATATATTTTTATTCCCCGAAACTCATACTTTTGCCACTTGCCGGTGGAGCACGTTCGTTTCATTATGAAATGTTGCCAGGTATGTAAAAATCGTACATTTTCCGTACGATCTTGGTCTAGCAATCGTATATGAGTAAAAATGTCAAAAAGTTCGACTTGTATTTAATAACTTGACAGTTGAAGGGTTCAGATTTTGCCAAAAAATAGTTAGTTGATGTAGGAATGAGCGAAATTGTATAAACCATGTATAAACTTAGATAACGTAGTACTATTTTAAATTTAATAACTTTCTACCGCCTCGAGCACTGGCGACACACCGGTGTGCCGCGAGTTTATCGCCAATGTTTTCTATTACAATTACGTAAGATTTATTTTTTATTTTTGAATTTTCACATGTCAGTGAAACACGCTATACACTATTAAAAATTGTCTTTTGAACTTTTTAGTTTTTAGTTTAGTTACTGAATACAATTAAAAGTTGAACTTTAAGCAAATTTATAATAGGAGAACCTCATTCTTTCGCGTGATTCAGTAAATTACATCAAATGAACACCACCATGTAGTGAAAATAAAATTGAACTGTTAAAATATTCGTTTGGACAAGAAAGTTTACATACAAGTAATTAATGATAAATAACGAAAAGATAAAAAAAAGAAATCACTTTTCTCTTGCTATTACAATTTCACAAAAACTCAACGATAGGTATGTGTTGGTATTTTTTCGGTATTCGTTCTATTTCTATCTATCTATTTTAGCCCGTTGTGTCCCACTGCTGGGCAAAGGCCTCCCTCTCCCTTTTCTACACACATCTGTCCTCTGCCATTGCGGGCCAGTCCTTCCGGTAAGAGTCGAGTTCGTCTCTCCACCTTCGCCTTGGTCTACCGCGGTGTCGCCTAGCCTTGTAAGAGATCCACTTAGTGGTCCTTTTAGCCCACAGCATATCAGACATACGATAAACTTGTCCGGCCTAATCCGGTCCCACTTAAGACTTTTATTTCAGTTAGGTTCGTTATGTTTGCTCAATAGATGGCAATGCATTCAAAATTAAAGCTAATTCCTTCTTGAATTCAAATCTTTTTATTTTAGAGTGAACCCGAAGAGTGGACCAATTACGACGAAACAGAAACCAAGTTGTACATAGAGTTACGCATATTTCTTATGTAGGTATAAAACTTATCTTTGTTTAGTAGTTTTGACGTGATGCATGCAGGACTCCTTCACGCGACGCGACGCTTAGCACTCTACGAAGTTTATTTTTATCTCATGGAACGTAACAAAAAATACATAAATTTATAAAACAAACCACCATTTATGTTTGGTCGTCTTGAAACCAAAGACTATATTCTCTATGCTTGAAACCCTATATAGACAGCTTCATGCCTGTCTTGTGTCTCGAAGGTACGTATGCAAAAGGTTCAGGGAGACTGGAAACTTAGTCCTGAGACTAGGATCTGGACGACAGCGATGCACTTCGGTGAGAGATATCCGATTTATTGTCACCTCTTCTATCCGAAATCGACACCTGACCAGCGTGTGCATCCAGCAGCAGCTCAGAGAAGTTCGAGGGAGGGCTGTCAGCGAATGGAAAGGGAGGCAAAGACTCAAAGAAGCAAACTTGACCCCCATAAGGCCAGGATACGGGACCCAAATTGTCTCCAGCCCATCGACCAGCCCGGCTTTAGTTTACTCGTGATCACTTAGATTGAGCTATGGAGCAGAGCAATGGAGCCGATTTCTGTTCTCGGACGAAATATTACCTGGAAGAAGTAGGGATTCTCACACAAGACTGGCCAGCCATCATGACTTGAATACGGTTAAAAATTATATGGGACAATCTGAAAAGGTAGGTACGAGGAAAATGTCCAGCTCCGGCGTCGGTAGAAGACCTGAAAATTGCTTTAGTCGAAGAGTAGCAGGGAATCCCAAAGGACTCCATCAGGAAACTCATTCAGTCAATGAAAAGCCGTTTACAGGCAGTCATTGCGGCCAGGAGAGGTAACACAAAATATTGAGGGACATTGTAAATTGTAATATTTTTTTACAACTTCGACCTACTGCAATAATTCCCTAAGTAATTAAATTAATTTTAATCTTTTTGAAATGATTTGAAAGCATTACCTTTCAAATGACTACACAATCCATAGGTCATTGCATACAAATTGTAAAAAACTATTTTCAGCAACGCGCGATGAAATGATTCCAGTTTATTGCTGGACACATAAGACGGTTAAGCTCTTACACACTACGCTTAGTGTGTAAGAGCTTAACCGTCTTAAGTAATCGGTAAATAAACATTAAATTCGCGATTAATTCGGCGCACACCGGTGTGTTGCCGGTGCTTGAGCGGTTAAGTAGTTGCTTCTTAGTTACTTTCGGTTACCTGTGCTTAATGTACAATATGTACCTATTGCAAAGAATTGAAATCTGTATTATTTGGTTACTTTTGCTAACAGGGAGTCAAAACCCGTTGGAAAATGTCAATCTCTAAAGATAATTAGCGATTGATTGTGAATTTCAGTTGTCTTGTCTTGACATTTGAATTTGTACATCTGTGGTGTGGTGTCAACTGTACCTGAGTATTATATATTCTGTGGCCTGAAAGTGTCACCTTGGGGCTCTGAATAGGAATCTACCTCTATGCCTTGGTGCTGTTTGGGGCCAATGAAAACGATGGAAACATCAGAAAATGACAGCAAATAAAGTGTTGCCATAACAAATTAGCACAAAGTTAAAACTGATGTTATTTTTTGTCTCTGTTTTTTGTGTATTATTTCGTTTTACATTTTACAATTATGTGTTTCACGTTGTGCAATTATATATGTAAATATTAGAATAATCTGAACAAACATTAAACTTGAGCTTTGTTGTGCAAAACTATAAAAGGTGCGGTAGTGAACAATATTTTCTAAAAATAAATTGTTGTTTAAGTTGCGCAACATGGCGATTATGGCTCAGCTGCTTTGATCGTTTGTAGTGAAAATTTTCAATGATAAGGCTCTGCGACGACGACACGCTCTACTTAACATCAGATTTCAACTCGTTCAAAGAGTACAGTTAGTTGTGATTTGTCGGTTATCATCGCGCAGTGTGATGAGACAGCTAGTGTTTCTGTGCGGCTAAGGCGCGGACTTATCGAGACCATTGCACTGAATTGCTGTTATTTTTGGTTGAGAAGCAAGCCGGAGAGAATTCGTCAAGCTGGAGCGACTACCGGAGTACCTGCGCGACACCGTCGACTGGTTCATGGGGTGAGTGGCCGCTCGCCATTGTTCATACGAAACTTGTTGTTCTCTGCACGCTCCTTTCACAATGTCTTCCATTCGAGAGGTACCTCCTCCGTCATGCCTTTATTAAGTCCTTGCGAGCTTCCAGTCATGCGTTCAACAATGATACTTAACGGTGTTTTCAGCAAGTTCCTAGGGTAGATACCTTAAAAGTCGCTTTAAACTTTCGGGTTTCCCAAATCGAGCCGTATTTGCCTTTCTATGAATTTACAAATCATAAAAGTACTTCTTATTAGACAAACAAAACACCTACCTACCTACTTGAAATTGTTATATCAAATACTTATAGTTTTTATCTCAATCAAATCTTGAAAGATTATCTGAGAGCTTTTTGCATGAAGCAAAAGTATTCTGTTGTCTGCACTTAGTAATAATAATATGTCTCCCTTTTAACTTTAAGATAAGTAGTAAGTATAGTAACAAAATATAAGTTTCAGAAAAAAATACTTCATTTTACATTGCTTTGACTGTGTCAACTAGAATGCAGTGTTGGTTTGTTTTATTTTTAGGCTATTCCATCCCACTGCAGGGCAAAGGCCTGTTGGTTTGTTTTAGTGTTTTTTAATCCCCCTTATTAATATTTTTTTTTTTTTTTTTATTTGATTAAAGGGCTTTGTCGCTTAGCGACCACATCGCCCAATACAGAAAAATCACAAAATATTACAATCTACCTTAAGACTAACTCATACAGCTGTTTAGCATTCTCCGACATTGGACAAGCGAGTATTGTGTTACAGATACCAATATTATAAGATTTACAGCGCCCAAAAACATTGATCCTCGTATTTTCATTCCGGACACACTCCATCAGGATGTGAAACACATCATCAACTACTCCACAGTCATCACAATTTGGAGACAAAACTTTCTTCATTAGATAGTAGAATTTATTTGATGGAGTATGTCCGGAGCGAAGTCTTAAAGCTATAGTTATTAAATTTCTATTTAGACTACAGTCGATCCACGGAACCCGAGAGATTTCTGGCTGGATAGTACGGTACCATATCCCCTTTTCTTTTGACCTTTGGTTAAAATATTCCTGCCAAAGTTCTAAGCATTGCTTTTTTGCCTTTCCAAAGTATTCCGAATACAGTGGGGTAATATTCATGGGTACTCCATCAACACACGCTTGTTTGGCGAGTAAATCGACCATATCATTTTCCTGTAACTCAACATGCGACGGAATCCATTGAAAACAAACTGTTTTTGAATTAGATTGCAGTTTTAAAATCAATTCATATATAACGTAGGCTGTCGGAGTACCTCGCATATGAGAAGTGTGCCGAGCCAAATGTTGCAGCGAACTTTTGGAATCCGTCAGGATCACAAATTTATCGCCATTAATTGATTGAATATAGGACAAGGCTTCCAATATTGCGATCAATTCAATGTGCATAATAGAAATATCTGAATCAATTTTAATCTTCATTTGGTTCAGATGGACAGGATCCAAAAAGGCAGCGCCTCCGAGTTGTTTGTCTTTGGAGCCGTCAGTAAAAATTGTATGAAAACCTGCATATCGTTCTCGGATGTATGCTGTACATAGGTGTTTTAATTGTACAGTACTGTAGCGTCGTTTAGCTTGAGAGATGCTAGGAATTTTGTCAAATACTATATTAGATATATTAATATTACTTACCCACGTGTTAAGAGAAAACATTTCAAGTTGAACGCTTGAGTGTATTGGGACTGAGTTATATTGTGCGAGGATGTCAGTAAGTAATGGCGGCTTCTTGTTCTGCCAATAGTTGGAACCGGTAACGAGTGAGAGATTTTCAAGTGATTTTATAGTTTTATTATTAGAAAAAGACTTTGATTTAAGTATAAACTTAACAGCTAAATATCTTCTACGAATATGAAGTGGAGGGAGGCATAGCTCGCTTTCCATGACATGTATCGGGGTACTCCTTATAAATCCGCCAATAACACGTAGTGCCTGGTTTTGAGCTCTGTCGAGTTTTATTAGTTTAGAGTTAGAACTATTGTCGAACAAGAAGCTGGCATAATCAATTCTACTTCGAATAATAGAAATATATAAACGTCTTAGGTGTTTTTGATGGAGTCCCCATCCCGGACCAGATAAGACTTTAAGTAAATTAATGAATTTCATTACTTTCTGTGCGATTTCATTGATTTGTTTACCCCATCTTAGTGAACTATCCAACCAAAGACCCAAATATTTAACACAATTAACGACTTCAATTGAGACATCATCAAAATTAAAATCAATAGACCTCCTAAAACAACCCTTTTTAAAAACACAAATCTTAGTTTTATTTGGAGACATAGTTAAACCTAGCTTATCAATTAACAATTTGGTATATCGTAATGCAGACCGAAGTTCTTCAAACGCTAAATCTAAATTAATTTTTGAAGAATATAAAGCAAAATCATCAGCATATTGAGACATATTTACGTGGCCAACTTTTTTACATATATGTATTGTTAATATATTAAATAATAGTGGAGCCAGTGGATCTCCTTGAGCTAGCCCACGCCCAGTACATCTAATCATCTGACAATCAGATGTTGCCACTTGTAGATGTCTATTTGATAAAAAAGACCACAAATAAGCACAGATTTTTGATCCAACTCCAAACTGATCTAAAATATGTAAAAGGCAAGGAATATCAACATTGTTATATGCACTTTCGATGTCTATAAAACACGCCGCTGTAACCAAGTTTTTAGAAAATCCAAGTTGAATTTCAGAAACCAACCGCGTAAGGTTATCCAGACAAGATCGTGCTTTACGGAAACCCACCATGTCCTCAGGAAAAAGACCTTGCTTTTCAAAGAACCATTCAATACGTTTGGCCAAAATGGCATGCAAGATCTTACAAACACAAGATATTAGGGAAATTGGACGTAAAGATGATGATGAGCTACTACTATGCTTGGGGATTGGTACTATTTTGATTTGGCGCCATTGTGAGGGGACGAAACCGAAAGAAAAACATTGATTATATATTAAAAGCAACATAACTTTACCGGAAGTTGGAAGGTGTTTAATCATGGAGAAGGAAATTTGATCTGACCCAGGAGCTGTGTCGGAGTTTTTAATACAGTTAACTAATTCTGGCATAGATATTAATGACTCCAACGTAGCGTTATCTGAATTAAAAGTAGGCTTCGCGGGACAAACAAAATCTGGAGTAAGTTCTCTAAGCAGGCACTCAGCTTTTTCTTTATCTACACAGGCGTTAGGAATTTGCCGACCCTTTAACCACCTCATCTTACGCCACATATCGGACGCTGAAGAAGTTTCATCAACAGAGGAACAGAACTGTTGAAAAGATTTACATCTAGCCCGTCGAATAAGCCTTTGTGCGGTACTAATTTTTTCTTTAAGAATATCTAAGTTCCTAGGAGAAGGGCAAGATCTCAGATTTGCAAGGGCCAAACGCCGCTCCGCAACAGCCCTGGACAACTCTGGAGACCAGTATGGTTTTGGCTTAAATACGTTGCTGATACCTTGAGGGATTTTAATGTTGGGAATATATTTATCCGCAGATTTTTGCATAATATTATACAGAAGGTCATACAAATCCTGAGGATCCTGGGGAGTAACGCAATTTTGTAAGTACTCATCTATGTATGCAGCATATGAAGTCCAGTCCGATTTTTTATAATTTCTTTTGCTTTGATATTCACGGTTAACAGTTAGTACTAAGTTTAATTTAATAATTAAATGATCACTACCGAGTGTTTCCTTAGTTGGTTTCCAAATAAATAATAAAGATAAATCAGAAGATACAAATGAGACATCAGGACTAGATTGCTGGAGAACTCCGTCAACCAATCTGATTCTAGTGAAGCTACCATCATTCAAATGTATAAAGTTGTAATCTAGCATGGAATCAAATATTTCGGAGCCACGTCGATCAGTTCTCAAAGACCAATTAGAGTGATGCGCGTTAAAATCTCCCAAAATAAGAGTTCTACTGTTTCCTATAGAAAAGATCGCGTCCCAATCACTTTGAGTGGTATGCACAGTCGAAGGGCAATAAACGGAAATAATATTCTCAATATGCTGACAATTCAAAATTCTAATATGTAACAATTCTATGCCGGGGTTGCGACTTTTCGTTGTACAAACAACGGATTTTACAGAGCGATGAGTCATAATTGCGACACCACCGTAACCATCTTCTCTGTCTAGTCGATGGGTATTATAATCACTAATTCTAAAAAAACTTTCGGGTTCCAACCAAGTTTCGCTCAATACGGCAATGTGGATTTTTTCTTGGCTTAAGTGTAATTCAAGTGAACGAGATTTGGGTCTAATACTTTGGCAATTCCATTGTATAATATTCAAGTTCATATAATTATTGTTATTAGCCATTTCCAGCAAATAAATCGAATAACGAATCAATAGATAAACTACTTACAATTTTATGTGTCAGCCATTCGGAAACTATTGAAATTGATTGCTGGATTTTAACTTGAAAAGATTCTTTACTTTTTATAATATTTTTAATTTTTCTTATAATATGCCAAAAGTTTAAATTATAAGAAGTCTTATTAGGGTTATTGTTTCTGACAAAATTGGGTGTATCAATAATATACTCTGCAGAATCGGAAGAATCGGAAACTTGATGCCATGCTATGTCCTCTACAAGTGCTGGGGTAGCTGGTCGATGATTTTGCTTCTTCGAATTACGCTTAGGCAAAGGTTTGGTTTTTGGATTGACCGTGCCTGGGCAGTGGACCTGTGAGGCTGTACCGTCATTTGCGTCTATGGGAGGCTGCGTTATTATCGAACTGTTATTTGCGGCAGTCACAGTAGGTGTTTGGTCGACTTCAGGATTTAAATCAGATAAATTTACTTGTGGAACATTATCAGGGGATGGAGGAACGTATATAGTAAGTGCTTTCCTGTAAGTGCAATTAAATTCGGACATTAAAGTCCTTAGCCTCTTTTCTTTCTTAAAGTATGGACATATTTTTTCAAATGCCATATGCCGACCTGAACAATTCACACAAGTGTATGATGTAGATGTACAGTTTTCATGGTTTAGAGAGCATTTGGGGCAAACCGGTTTCTTTAATGGACATCTTATCTTCAAATGGCCAAATTTCCAGCAGTTCGCACATTGAGTAACTGGGAATATAAACCGCTCCACTGGAATCCTCAAACTGTAGATATAAACATACGGCGGAAGTGAAGATCCTTTAAATCCTAGTCGAATCGTTTCACTCGGAGTCCATCCGTTACCATCAGGGTTATCCGAGCAGCGTTTATTTAACCGCTTAATTGATATTATTCCAGCACTGCTTGTTAAATTAGCTTTAAGATCTTCATCAGAAATATCTAGTTCCATAGCTTTAATAAGGCCGTACGATACACCTACTTCGGAAGTTTTTTGACAGAACCAACCCATGTCAATAAACACCGAACAATTCAAAAATTCCTCTGCGCCTGTATCATTATCAAATGTAATTAACATTTTATGTTGATGAACATATTTAATTTTATGAATGTTGCTGCTGGTAATGTTGTGCGTCTTTAGTAATCGTGCCAACGCGAACTGTTTAGGCAAAGGTGTTTTACAAGTCACGCATACCTGTATCTTGTCTTCTTTCTCCCTCCCACCTAGATCTCCTCTACTGCATACTAATTTGTTTCGTCTTCTATTCACTTCAGTCCATCCTTCTTCAGAAGAGTTTTCATCTCTTAACCTTTTCATTCGTGTCGTCTCATTGCCATCCTGTTGTGTATTGACCTCAACTTCCATATTTGTATTATCCTCTAACTCATCAGCGCTCGAAAGTGAATTGATGTTTACATTACTTGGATTTGATTCACACATGTAAACAAAGCAACAACTGCACAGGGACCGACCGGCAAAACCGGTTGTCCAGCGCACGATCAAGATAAGAAATACGCGCTCAATAGACTGTGACAAAAATTAACAAACGTCCGCTCACAACAATAGATCGCGCGGAAGTGTGCTTATTAATATTGGAACTAACATTACGTGAAACATCATTGTTCATGTATTTGTGTTCCACAACATAAATAACATAAAAGATGTTAAGAGCGTGTATGCCGTATGTCATTTCATACAAACTTTGAAGTCCTTATTCTTCAAAATGAATGAACCGATTTTAACGAAATTTGGTATGCAAACGCTAGATATCCAGGTCGAAATAGTTATCAGAAAACATTTTTGAAAAAGATTTCAGAGGGAGAGAGAGAGCGATTTTAAGTTTTCTATAGAAAGTGAAAAATCATTATATCCTTTCTCCTGAACTCTCTCTCGATACTGATACTGCCTTTTGTGGTGGTGTATTCAGTGTGTTTCGCCCAATTCTGCTGCTTGTTCAGATAGATTCCCCGGTATTTGGTGTCAGTTGAAAGGCTTAGGATGGTTCCGAAGAACTGTGGTAATTCTAGTGTTGGCAACTTCTTTTTGTTAAAGAGGACAAGTTCAGTTTTGGTAGGGTTCACTACTAGCTGATATTCTTTGCAACAGTCCTCTACTATTTTCAGGGCATGGCGCATGAGTTTGCATAGCGTGTTTTCCGTTTATTATTATGTATCCTTTATCGTTGAGTCTTTTAACTCGGTTATCTGCGACGAGGAGGAGGGCAAAAGGATGCCCCCTTTGGGACAACCTTTCACCACAATGGCCCTTGTTGTGTTATTTATGGTGAACTGTTATCTCTCTGCACTTCTTTTTTGTTTTGAGCAGGACCGGACTGGCCATATGGGCAAATCGGGCAAATACCCGATGGGCCAACTGGCCGGTGGGCCGGTGTGGCCGATTAGCGGTCAACTTTCTTTTGTAATTAAAAAAAAGCATCGCAATACATCGACAATTAACGTTACCCTAAAGCTCCGTAAGTGCAACTTGCGAAAAGTGTACTAATCGAAAATATATCTGACTAGCACTTCGTCCGCGACTTCGTCTGCGCGGATTTAGTAGGTACTCCGAAACATCAGGATGGACGTTAACGGTCAGATTTTGAAAATTAATTGAAACAGTTTATAATAATTAATTAGCTTGCCATTTTTTCTGCTGATAGTACTCATACTCTATTGTTGACGGTTATCAAGACAAACCCATTATAATAAATCCCAACCTGTTTATTTGATACTTCATAATATATCCCGATGATTATATGTGATTTATTATGGAATTGCTTTTTTAAATTGTTTGGCAACTACATTTTGGTGTCAAATCTACTATTTTGAGGACAAACCCTGTTATTTAAGAAATTCAAAACTAATAATATTGGCGATAGGGAATGCAAATCTCGCGAGATAGGTGCTCAAGCGAGATCCCGCGAGTTTATGAATAACAATACTGCGAGATCTCCAAGCCAATTTCGAGATCTCGCAAGATTGGCAGTTTTGTGTGTTTTTTTATGCAAATAATCACAATATTCGAATAAATTAGGAAAAAACCAATAAAAGCATAGTATGTATTATTAGCAGTGATCGGAGTAGGTAGATTGATTTGGGGTCGACGCACTGGCACGTATATATTAATATGGATATGCCTCCGGGAGTCTGGGATTTTGTACTAAGATTTTTTAGGAATTTCAAATATTGTAATGTGTAGGATGAAGAGTATATGAATAAGAAATGTTTAACCCTTTTGCTGTTTTTTTTAATAGAATATGTGATCGGCCTTCTATAATTAAAAAAAGAATATGGCATGGCTAAACTTGAGTAAAAACGTAGCAAACGTAAAGCAAGACTCTACTAATAATAGTTAAAAGAAGAAATAACTACTAAATTAGTCATATGTAAGTTTCGAATGGACGCACAATAGTAAGATTCACTTTAGTACTTACTTGATAAATAAGAAAAAAACAATTTTAAACGTTTAACTATCGCATTCCATAAATTTCAAATGTAGTAGTTTAAAAATCTTTACATTCACAATATTTGATTCAATCCCGTAAGTACGAAAATGAAATCCCGGAAAAAAGGCTTATCCATGTTATGATTTCCATGACTATTCATGATGCAAGTACGTAAAATCAATCTACCTACTCCGATCACTGATTATTAGATAAACATCAGTATAATCTATCAAATAACAAATAAAAGAAACAACCAGTATTCTCCTCTAATATTAGGTCTTTACCTATGAAATTGCCGTTCTGCAGTACTGGCCATTTCGAATCAAAATAATTTTTGTTTGGCTAAGAATTCTAATTTCAAATTAATTTTATTTTAAAAACATGGTTTTTTTTTTCCAAAAGTAGTCATTTGTTTATTGATTAGTGTTACATTTTCATCGCATTTCAATCTTTTTCGTCATCATGGATACGTTAAAAATTCGAGTAATTATGGAATATGAGTACCGTCGTGGCATCAACGCGGCACAAGCGGCACGCAACATCAACGACGTTTACGGAGCTAACACTACAAACCAACGCACCACCTGTTATTGGTTTGCTCGCTTCCGTTCTGGAAATTTCGACCTGAAAAATGAACCTCGCGGTCGTCCGAAGACTTTGGTCGACAATGACGAATTAAAGGCGATTGTGGAAGCTGATGATACACAATCTACGGCTGAATTAGCAGCAGCTTTCGACGTTAGCGTCAAAACAATATTGGTCCATTTGCGTCAAATTGGCAAGGTAAAAAAGCTTGACAAATGGGTGCCCCACGAACTCAATGATCGCCAGCGCGAAGTACGCGTCGAGACGTGCCTTGCACTGCTCAACAGACACACAAATGAAGGAATTTTGAACCGCATTGTTACCTGCGATGAAAAATGGATTCTGTTTGATAACCGCAAGCGCTCAGCAAGTTGGTTGGATCCTGGTTCAGCACCTAAACAATGCCCTAAACGAAAACTTACCCCTAGAAAAGTGATGGTCACTGTTTGGTGGTCTAGCGCCGGTGTGATTCATCACAGCTTCTTACCAAACGGGGTGAGCATTACTGCAGATGTGTACTGTGAAGAACTGAACACAATGATGGAGAAGCTGGCACATCTCCAACCAGCATTGGTCAATCGCTCGTCTCCGCTGCTCCTGCACGACAACGCGCGACCTCATACTGCATAGCAGACGGTCTCCAAGTTGCAAGAACTGGGGTTGGAAGCTCTCCGTCATCCGCCCTACTCACCAGACCTTGCGCCTACAGACTACTACTTTTCCAGAATTTGGATAACTTCTTGGCGGGAAAAAAATTCAATACCCGAGAGGCAGTACAAAATGCCTTTGAAGAATTTGTTGCCTCCCGTCCAGCTGATTTCTTTAAGAAGGGCATCAATAAACTGCCACTGCGTTGGCAAAGATGCATTGATTGCATGGGTGATTACTTCGATTAATACAAATAAAAAACATGAAAAAAATTCGTTTAAATTTTTTCATACTAAACAGCAATTTCAGTAGTAGTAATAAAACAGTTCTTTTATAACAAACAAAGAACGAGAATTCAAAAAAAAAATAAACTTAGTATAAGTTGAGCTGACTATTAAACTGAGATATTATTATCAATAAAATAAAACTATATCTACTCAGTAGATCCATTAGATATTATATTACAGATTAATTAACAAAATATACCAATTAGTCAGAAATTACAGACGTTTTTACATCATCATCATCATCATCATCATCATCATATCAGCCGAAAGACGTCCACTGCTGGACATAGGCCTCCCCGCGCGTGTCGCCACAACAACCGGTCCTGTGCGTCTCGCATCCATCGGTTACCCGCGACCCTCACCGGTCGGTCGGTCCACCTTGTGGGAGGCCTTCCAACACTGCGTCTTCCGGTACGCGGTCGCCACTCCAAAATGAAGGTGACTTTAAGCCTTCTGATGAGGCCCATTGTGAGCGACCACGTTTCGAGTCCATAGGTCATTACTGGCAACACGCACTGGTCATAGACTTTCGTCTTGAGACACTGTGGTATGTGAGACGAGAAGATACCGCGCAACTTCCCGAACGCCGCCCAGCCGAGTCGGATTCGACGGTTGACCTCTTTCTCGAAGTTAGCCCTACCTAACCCTAGCCTACTGGATCGTTTGTCCCAGGTAGACGTACTCATCAACCACTTCGAGTACAGAGCCTCCAATCTTGATAGGAGTGGGTGCTACATGGGTATTTACCATGACTGGTTTTGTCCATGTTCATTTTAAGACCCACTCTTTCGGAAGCTCTACTGAGGTCATCGAGCATTGTACTGAGGTCCTCCGTGGTCTCAGCCATGACGACTATATCGTCGGCAAATCGAAGATGAGTGATGTACTCGCCATTGACATTAATGCCTAGCCTTCTCCAGTCCAAAACCTTGAAGACGTCCTCCATTGCGGCCGTGAACAGTTTCGGAGAAATTACGTCTCCCTGCCTCACACCCCGCTGCAGGAGGATAGATTCTGATGTCTGATCCTGAAGTCGGACTGACATGGTGGCGTTTTCATACAAACACTTCAGCACCTCGATGTACCGATAGTCGATCTGGCACCGTTGGAGAGACTGCAGCACAGCCCAAGTCTCGATCGAATCGAAGGCTTTCTCGTAGTCCACAAACGCTAAGCAGAGGGGCAGATTATACTCTTCGGTGTTCTGTATAACCTGCCGCAGCGTGTGTATATGGTCTACGGTGCTGAAGCCTTTTCGGAATTCGGCTTGTTCGGGAGGCTGGAAGTCGTCAAACCTGCGTGCGAGACGGTTTGTGATGACTCTGGAAAACAGCTTGTAGACATGGCTCAGAAGTGAGATGGGCCTGTAATTGTTAAGCAGGACATTGTCGCCCTTTTTAAAGAAGAGTACCACCACACCTCTGCTCCACGCTTGTGGCGTTTTCCCCTCGAGTATGACGGAATGTAACAGTTTCTGAAGGGCCTTAAGGACTGGTTTTCCACCCGCCTTCAGGAGTTCGGCCGTAATTCCGTCCTCACCCGACGCCTTGTTGTTTTTAAGCTGCTTCAGAGCCATCCTAATCTCATACAGGCTGACGTCCGGGATGTCTTCGGTATAATGCCGGGTCAATCTAGCTCTTGGCACAATATAAATATGGACAGTAGGGAAACTGCCTACAAACGCTCGAAACGGCACACTCACACAAACATGCACACCGACGAGACTCCTGAGGTGACTTCGCGGGACTCGCAGTAGCAAGTGCCGCGTCAAGACGAGTGGTCACGTTTAACTTTATCTGCGCGATCGTTTTGAAAATGCCAGGAAAGTATTGCGTAGTATACGGCTGTTTGAAGTTTTGAACTCGGCTTCATCAAAACCGGAGCTATCGTATTTTAAACTTCCTGCTGATATTGAAAGGTAAGAATGATTTCTAGTTATTGTTATTTAATCGTTATCGACTTACGTATAAGTCCGTGTGATCGATCATAATGAATTCGTGAACTTACTTGTAAATCATGAATGCGGCGGTTTTGAGGGTATTTAAAGCTGATAGTGCAATAGTGATAGTGGTAACAATAAGTACATCCAAGACGGCGACTGCAATAGGTATTCTATATCAATATTTTCGTCATGGGTGTCGTTTTCATGGTTTTCGAGGGTGTTGAAGCCGATAGTGCTGTCAAAACGTGAATCCAAGATGGCGGCTGCAAAAGGTATAAATTTTTTCGTCATGGGTGTGTGTATTTTTTATGTACTTAATGGGTTTTTTAATTACTAGATATCACACGCATTTTCGGATTGAAACGCGGTACGGTTCGTAGCCGCTCATGAGCCCAGCCCGCGCGCCACCTGCGCTGCGGCGTCTACCGCGCGCCCACTCCGACGAGCGCCCGAAACCTTTTCACCCAACCGCGGCTCGCGTACGCTCCCGCTGAAACTTGTAAAAGGTTCCGCCGTAATGACAAAGTTAAAGATCTTTAGTTCTACAAGTTGTTGTGTGTTAATATTAAATTGATTTCCGTGTTTAAACTATCGTCTTTTGCTGAGGTTAACTGACGCCTTGAGATTACCTATTTAAATTATGTTGTAAGCTATTTATTCAAATTCGATTGATTGATCACTACAGAATAAAAATGTAAAAAAAAATATATCAAAAACATTAAAAGTGGCAACCTTATTGCTTCAATAGAGCGTATGTAATTATGTTCTCAACTAGGCTTAGTTTCCCTACTGTCCATATTTATACTGTGCTCTTGGGTCGTTCACTAGATTTGCTGCGGGTTTGGTCATTGACGTGTATAACTGTCCATAGAATGTCTCGATCTCCCTCAGAAGCTCCGATTTGGCGGATATGGTTCTGCCATCGTCGGTCTTCAGTTTTGTGAGCTGGCTCTGCCCAATAGACCTTGGAGCCCTTATTCCGCTATATCGCGTCTTTGATCTTTTCAGTATTAAAGCGGCGGAAGTCGCTTTTAAAGGACTTGGAGATCCGTCTATTGAGCTGCCGGTATTTGCACGCATCGTCTGAAGACTGCAGAATCATCTCCCGCCTCTCCTTCATGAGCTTGAGAGTAGGATCAGAGAATCTGAATCTTCGTTATTTTAAATCCCTTCCGGCAGCTGAGAGTATTATGTTTTCAGCTCTCAATTCTTGGAGACTCTCAGAATTCCGGGAAATGTAGGAACCCTAACTTTGACAAAAATGCGTGTTCGAGCTACCTTTCGTTACAATAAGCGTCAGCGTCAGAGCAAGACTGTTTACAGTTTGCAGCGCATTGTGCAGTGTAAACACGAGTGTTGTTTGGTGTCTCGTGTCGGTGCGCGGCCGTGCTCGGAGTCCCCGCGCTCTTCGCTCACAGGTGTGCTGATAAGGCGTGATGTCACCGCGCGGCGCCGGCGCGTCCTCTCGCCGCCGCCGTCAGTCGGTCGCGGTGCGCAAACGTGAGCGCCGTTTTTTCGCTAGAGGCAAGCTCGCTCCTTGGTGTGTGTTGTGTTGTCTCCGCGGTCGTGGTGTGGTGTCTCCGCGGTCGTGGTGTGGTGTGACCGTGCGGCGGTGTCAGTGGGTCGAGTGCAGTGAGAGGCGCGGGTGCATGTTGGTGGAGGCGCGGGTGCGCAGGATGAGCGCTGCCGGCAGCGGCAGCGGCTGCGAGGAGAGCAGCGGGCGCTCAGGCGCACGCTGGCCGGTGGGCATCTTGCGGCGAAGCGGAGCGCGCGCGGCGCGGCGCGTGCTGCACGTCAAGTACCGCAGCGTGCCGCCGGCGCCCGCGCCGAGCCCGGCGCCGCCGCCGGTGTTGCCGCTCGACATCGACGACACAGTTTCGTGCTTCTGCAGGTGTGTCTCCGTCTTTTGGCCTATGAGGTACAAAACAAAAGTGTGCACTAAAAGACCACAGTAATATATTATTGCAAAGATATAAATTAAACTCTATCAGTTTTTGTGTTAGTAATTCAATCCAAATGGTTGTGGCAAATACTTTGTGCAAGCATTAATACATAGTGAGAACTCTTTCTGTAACAATGCAATCTAAGCTGGATTTTTAGAAATGAATCAATGCAAGATAGCGTTTGGGCGCCATATTCGTGTATTCGTGTGTTACGTAAGTGATTAATGTACAAATGACTAAGTATACCGGTTTGTAGCCGTTTGTTGTTTCCGCGTGTTGACGTAGCGGAGGCGATTACATCGGCCTACTTGGCGCTGCGCAGCCACACAGCGCAGCGGCCGAGGCGCGCTTATCGCGTGTTATCACTCAATACACCTGCGTGACGTCACACACACCACTTATTATTATGTTAATAACATTCAGTTAAGCTGCATTGTTTTCTTCGTTTTACGTTTCCACTCATTTATGCTAGGTAAGTACTTGTTATGTCACCACAACCATTGGAAACGTGCATCACCATCACAGCCGGCTGTGATCTGAGAGACCAAATATAAGTCTGTCGCTTCATATGACTGCTATCCAAGTCTCGTATGAGGACTCAAAGGATCTGAAGTACAAACTGGTTTCGACCGCACTTTACGAACCTATCTAATTGAGACAGGTCGTTGTCAGCTCGCCGCCCCGACGTATTGAACGTATCAGCACTCAGCAGCGGTTATAGCGACAGCACTGCTGGCTGTGCAGGTGCACATCGTCAGCAGTGGTTATGTTGTTTGCACTGTTCTCGTCGTCGACATTGTTTTGGGCGGAACTCTAGTTAAAGTGAGCAGGGTCGTGCCGCGTGCGCACGAGTACAGATTGTGAAGTGCGCACTGATTGCCACCACTTGACTCCGCCGCGCCGCTAATTGTGCCACTTGCGCGCCGACACAACGCACAAGTCCATTGTATCAAAATAAGCAACTGAAACCCATGCATGACGCTGCTCTACCGCTTCGTCGACAGAGTTGCGTAGTTTCATAGGCAGGCTGTGCTGTAAGGGAGCGCCAACTAAGCGTACTCCGCGTAACGTACCTAACTACGTAGACGTACAGCTCTGCCCCTTTCCTTTTGCAACCGCGCATGCCACTAGTAAATCACTTAAACCTATTAAAAATAGTAAGAATATCCGTCGTGGAGCTCGACCTGAGGGGTAGTACCCGCAATAATATTGCGACTTTAATTTGACCATTTGTATTGTGCGGTAGGGTTGCCATTTGCCTATCAGGGCATATCAATTTAAAAACAGTGCGCAGTAATAGAGTAGCAAATAGTTTATGTAGCGAAAATACAAGAGAGAGGCTCGTGAGATTCAAGTAAACGTAATAATAATGATCACGTTTATTAAATAAAAGTATTGGAATTAAATTATTACCCTACCAATATCCTTCAGTACATATCAGCTGTGTTTGAGTTCAAAATAATCGAAAAATTGTTCACATTTCATATTATCTTAATTGATTTGTAGATAGTTCTGATGATATAAGGGACCAGAGAATGGCAGCAGCATTCTGTGTAGGTAGGTACATTGCTACAGCTACACTGCGATCGCCAACCTGCCTGTGATTATGGCACTCCAATGTCCGCACTGCGTCGCATGTGTGGCAGCTGGCAAGCCGGCCGATCACTGCGCTGGGGGCAAAGCCTGCGTTCCACCCGCCAAGGCCGGGGCTAAGAGGAAGCCCTCCTCCACCGCCGCCGCCGCTGCCACAGCTCAGGAGGGGTCTGAAATGGAGTTCCAATAACGGCCCCATTTCACCTCCTCCAGGATGCTCCGGAGCATGGCGCAGTGATTGATGCCTGCGGACGGTGAGCAATGGGTAGCTGGCTGTCCGATCAGAACCTAAAACATACATAAACATAAATCACTTGAGAGTTTTAGATATACAGGCCAGTCAAATAAGCTTTGAACCTTGCAAAAATTCCTAACTCAGATTCTTTACTTGAATAGTGTATGATCTCTTCTAATAATATAAAAAATCAAACATTTTCCATAAACGGGTGATTCTGAAAACAGTCCAAAACTCGTTTATTTCAATAAAAGCTAGGAAAAGGAAGTAATCTTTAATATTTTTACATGTAGAAAATCGGTAAAATTAATTAATTTTGTCAGAATTAAACATTTTCACCCCAAGGAAAGTCGTTAAAAAAATATGTACGGAATTTTTGAAAATTGATCAGATATGTATTTTTTTTATGATTACGTCAGACATAGCCTATAAATTAAAATTAAACCTAATTTAATTCAGTTACATTTTGGCCCATGTTTAATTTACTGACCTACTTGTAAAACTCGGATCTCTTCCACAAAATATGCTCCAAACAAAACATGCCAGTTAAAATTTTTTCCCATCGAGTTATTAATTAAATTAAAATTTTACTAAAGAAACGAACATCCGGGGATTAACTTTTCGCGGCATACATTTTAATATACTTCTGTGCCTATACTGTACACGTTAACGGCAAAAATTTGGAGCTAAGAAATAATGCTAAGTTTGCCTTATTTTCGGCGTAATATGACTATAGTATGCGCCAAATAAACAAAGAATAACGGTCATTGACCCACCTACATTTATTGACACTTAATTTCAAAAGCAGAAATAACGATGACATAAAGCCGTCCTGAATCGACATCTATTGTGATCCTTACTGTTCTAGTAATGAAAAACGATTCATAATTTATTGTCCGGGGGTAATTACGAAGAGATATTAAGGAACGGTCAATGATCGTTATTCTTCATTTATCTGGCGTCTACTATAATAGTGAATTGGTCACTTACAGAAGCGCGCAACACTATCAGAGAACTTAATGAAGACAGAAATATTTTACAGAATTACAGAAACATTAATTTAACGGAATAGGAACAACAAATATAAGGAAATGGAAATGAATAAAATATTATTATTAGGCAGCTCGGTTCTCCACCGACCGTGTCTCCACGTTACCGTCGTGGTGGGGCTTGCGTGTCTCAGTGATCTTGGGGGCTTTGCCGGTAGAGCCACTCATGCCGGAAGGTCCCAAGTGAGAGACCAGACCAAGAGAGACACAAGAGGGGCACACCGTTCGGAGACTTGAGCAGTGTTCGGGTCCTCGGACGGTGTGCACTGTGCGTCTTATTGGCTTGCTCGCAGCTCTCTGGTACTCGTCTGATCATCAGACGTGACTGTGAGGGCAGCGAGCAAGCAGTGAGAGAGAGAGAGAGGAGGGGAGGTAGGGACCGCACCCTCAAAAAGGAAATTATGGACAGGTCTAAAAGAGATATTATACCCCAGGGCGGTCCGGACTGCACAGCAGTCCGGGAATCCGCCACGCCTCGTGCGTCAAGCCCCTCGTATTCTGGGGGGGGCAGTAGGGCTGTCCACACTCCAATTGCCAAGAGCAACAGTGGCCGAGGAGGCCCCCGATCCAAGCCGTCCTTTGAGGACTTGATCGGGTTTGGTTTTAGGCCGCCCGACAAAGCGTCGGTCGGGCAGAGCGCGAAAAGAGGCGCGCTATTTTGGAGAGAGGGCTTGCCTGAGCGTCACGCGGGTGCAGAGTCGGAGTCCGAGTTGGACTCCGACGACCACTGACCGTTAGCTCAGCGAGCTCTGGACCCGAGGGGGCGGGGGCTGCTGCGGAGGACTCCAGGTCCTTCCGCAAGCGGCCCAGATCGGAGGAAGACCGGGGGTCGTCCTGCATCGAGGAGGTGGCCTCGGCTCGCAAGATCCCCACCAGCAGGCAGGGCAAGGGCAGAGTGCTTGCCTCCAAGGACGCTGGCCAGCGAGCCGAGGAGCTCGCCGATGATGGACGACCCCCCGGAGACGTCGGTCGCGGGGCTCCTGGTTCGGAGTCCTCCGGCGGTGAGCCGGATGACTCCGGACAGGAGCGAATTCGGAGGGCCGGGTTTGCGGAGGTAGTGGAGGCCGCGATCCGCGATGTGGCCTTAAAGAGGAAACTCTCCTCTAAAAACAAGGCCATAAGCGCGGCGCTGGCCTCCATCCTGGCGGCAGCGGAGGCTAACCGAGGTGGGCCTCTGGTGGACGAGATGTCCAACATGCGGGCGGAGTTCACCCGCTTGGCTGCCGCCACGGAGCGCCTCCAGAGGGAGAATGCGGGGCTCCGAGCAGACCTGGCCAGGCTCCAGGAAGCCGGCTCACAGGGGGCGCCACAAGGGGGGCGCAGGGGGGACGGCCGGCCCGTGCCGCAGGAGGGCCAGGTGCTGGACCTGGTGCAGTAGGAGATGGCTGCCTTCCAGGCGCGGTTCTCCGTCCTGGAGGGCATCGTCCTGCGCCCCCCGTTAGCGGCGAGTGGGAAGGCCCCGGCCCAAAAAAAGGTGGCCTAGTACGCGGCCGCCGTGGCTGCCACACCGGGGTCGTCCGGCCAGGACAAAGGGTCCGTTTACTCTACAGCTTGGCATCGTCGGGGGTCTCCGGCTCAGGGTCACCATGACTGGGGCCTGGATGCTGGAGATCCCTGGAGCAGACAGCGGTCCGGCCGCGGACGCTCTAGCCGAAAGGCTTAGGGCGTCCCTGAGCGCGGATGACGTCCGTGTGTCCAGGCCCACGAAGTGCATAGACATGCGCATCTTGGGCCTGGACGACTCCGTCACGGAGGAGGAGGTGTTGGCCGCCGTCGTCGGGACGGGGGGGTGCTCTGCAGAGGAGGTGAAGGCGGGCACCATCCGTCCTGACAACACGGGCATGCGAACCGTCGTGGTGAGCTGCCCCGTGTCGGCGGCCAAGAAAATTTCGGAGGGCCGAAGGCTCTTGGTGGGCTGGGTCTCCGCGCAGGTGAAACTGCTGGAGCCTAGACCTCTGAGGTGCTTCCGTTGCCAAGTTGGCAATCACGTCGGAGCACTCTGTACCTCGGAGGTGGACCGCAGTGACCACTGCTTCCGCTGTGGTCAGCCCGGTCACAGGGCCGGCTCGTGCAACGCCGCGCCGCACTGCTTCGCATGTGCGGCAGCTGGCAAGCCGGCCGATCACTGGGCTGGGGGCAAAGCTTGCGGTCCACCCGCCAGGGCCGGGACGAGGAGAAAACCCTCCTCCACCGCCGCCGCGGCCGCCGTCGCTTCCGCCGCAGCCGCCGCCACCGTCGCTTCCGCCGCAGCCGCCGCCACCGTCGCCGCCGCTGCCACTGCTCGGGAGGGGGCTGGAATGGAGTGCCAGTAATGGCCCCATTTCGCCTCCTCCAGACGAATGTTAGTTGCTGCGCCTCTCAGGAACTGACGCTCCTGAGCAAGGCGCAGTGATTGACGCCTGCGGACAGCGAGCAATGGGAGTAGCTCGCTGTCCGATCAGGTCAGGCTAGAGTCGACGGCGCGTTTCACTCCAAACGCGCCGGAAAGAGCAGTCAGCAACGGAGACGGGGCCCGCCAGGGCCAGAGCCTGCCAGGGTTGCGGAATATGTTCGAAAGAGTTACCGCGGCCCTGGAAAGAAAGGCACTAGGAGGACTAAGGGTGGGTTTTAGTCAGTAAAAGTCTGACACTCCCTGCCGCTCCACCCAGAGCGGGAGGGGTCATTTGATGATTTCCCATCCTCAAAAAAAAAATAAAGGCAGCTCGGTTGACACAGAGGTACTCTCGTATTGAGACTCCGAGCTGGTTAAAAGCCTCGTACGGAATATGCGGAAAGAATTAGAGAAGATGCCGTGCTATTGGTTCGGGTAGCGATTTTATTGTAATTTCCAACTAGACGGTTGATGGGTGCGGTGCTACCTAGGTTGTGCGACTTGCAGCTGTGGCAAATATTATGGTCTCGCGACTAGGTCTAATTGTTTTTTTATCGAGGAACAGCTGTTTTTAATTCCGCTAAAAGATCGGGAACATTTAATAAACCGTTAACGATTTTATACAACCGGATTTGGTCTGTTGGCCTTTGACCATAAGAAGAATCTCGTGGACAGTCAGAACTTCTAAAACGAAGATAATGTATCATGATGATGACTCTTTGATGTATTTGCATCTTAACAGTTAACTAGAAGAAGTCATAAAGTAGGTAGGTAGCACTTACGTTCATTCAACCGTGTTGTCAACCATTGGAGCATTGTTGGGCGCAAAATATAGACAGCAATATCGATAACGGGACCAGACGTGTTCAAATTAGATAGGTACGTATTGCAATTCTACACAAAGTCAAAGCATTTATTTCAAATGAACCATTCACAAGTACTTTTGAATTGTCAAAGTCAGTCAGTCAAAAACATGAAGCTATTTGCACGTTCCAAAGCGTAGATCTCTATGGAGAAGAACGTGCAAGAAACTCCACGGACACCCGTTCTGTGTAGGTATATGTCGCAGCCAAGTAGCTTAACCAGCCGTTTAGTTGCCTAGCCGTTTCATTGAACGGCGCCGTTTAACTAGCTGCCTAAATGACATCCGGCCAACTTGTCTAATACATAATTTAATTAAAGGGCTTAGCAGATGCTTAGGCCGTCACAAAATACATTTATTTTAAAATAATAACAGTACTTAGATACGATTACAACACGGATTAGACGATAAAATACGAAAACAGAAACAAAACACGATAAATATGTAGCTTGATGTTGCTGGTTACGTTCTGAGTTTATTTTCAAAACGCAGAAACATTCGTCATAGTTTTCTTCTACACCAATATTTTCATTGAACACTTAGCATTTACTGAAACGTATCTACTAACGTTGATTTAAAATTTTTAATTTGAGCGAAACAGCAGAAATGTCACAGCTGGTCAATGTTATCAGCTCTCAAAACACATTTTCGCTAATACCAAAGTGAAAACGGCTTTGGTTTAGAATCAAGTCCTATGAATTTGAGGAATCTGTCACTGTGGGGGCGTCAAGGTGCTTACCTCAAGCGCCTCTATGCAATTACAGCTGCCGAAGCCGCGTCAAAATATTTTCTAAAAATATTTATAAACCACTAATAAAACGTGAAACGGAACTATAATAGTTGAATCCTGAGTGTGGCGAGGGATTCAAAGGCACGAGATGCAAAAAACTTTGCTCTCGTGTAACACACATAACTTTTCACTTCAGCAGCGAGAACATTTTAGGAGATAAAATAATAAACAGGAATAGATTGAAATAACTATTTATTGTGAATCGAAATAATTAACATTGTAGATAGAGGTACCAATTCAATAAAATGGAACATTTTAAAAGTTAAAAGTAAAATTGAAGGTTAAACAAACTTACCTGGGGGCCTAGACAAATAACTTTTCTGTAGCGTTAACGTCAGACGCTCACGACAAAATGTATGGGAATGACATTAGGTGTGGAAAGGAAACGTCATCACCTAATGTCATTCCCATACATTTTGTCGTGAGCGTCTGACGTTAACGCTACAGAAAAGTTTTTTGTCTAGGGGGGCTGAAGTGAAGTTTGACCGTAATTATGCGAGTCGCTGCATCCTCGAGATTTTCATATTCACCAAGTAGTCCACTCCTAAATGTACCGGGCATCGAATACATTTTAGAGCTAAAAATAAAAAATAAAAGGAAGCCAAAAGGTCAAGTCTCCATAAGGAGCGCGCGCGCACCGAGCCTCTGCTGTCAAAGTTGTCATTCATTTCAGAGCACGATTTTCGTAAAGTTAAAATCTTAGATTAATACACGTCTAGATGAAACATCGGCTGTACCGAACGGTTCAAATAAAGTCTACTATATTTGGTAAACTCGCTTGTCACCTACGTCAGTGTCATTTGAATTACTTAGTGATAAAGTGCTCACGAAAAAAAATCAATTATGCCGGTTTGTGCTGTGAAATTGTGTAGGAATTATGTGGGAAAACCGTATAATAACACCAAGATTACTTTTCATAGGTAAGTTTTGTTAATTAATCACAATTTGCCAGTTGCCAGTTTATAACTGGGGAGATTCGACAATAGTAGTTTATGCAACGACCATATAAAAAGGGTTATTAAAACACGAATGTGGGTTTATCACACGAGGCGTAGCCGAGTGTGATAATAGCATCACACGAGTGTTTTAATACCTAATTATATGCCGTTGCATACACTATTTTATCTTCACTCATACAGTTGAAATAAAATAAGTGGAAAAATAGTTAATTCCAATATGGCGGATATTCTCATTGCGTATTCGAATGACTGCGCAGCGCGCTCAAACATAGACAAAGATAAAAGCTAGCTCATTGACTTAAGTCAATGAGCCCTCGCCAAAAATTAAAAAGAAAAAGTGTGCTATAAAAATTAAAAAGTTATTATGATGCAGTTGTTTAAAAATCGAAGGAAAATGTAGAACTGTAATGGTTTTTTTTTTAATTTTACCCATCCACGAAAAAAAATATGTATGTATGCATTCGTTTTTGAACTCATATTTGGAACATTACGTTGTGAGTGTAGATAAATATCATTACATCTTCTTAAATCATAAAATGATGCATAATACTTATTAGGTTGTGTTTGTTTAAAGACGAGAGTATTTATTTGATTAGAAAATTATGACTTACATGAAATCCATGACTTCATGCACTCAATCTGCCTAGTCCAACTATGTTGGAGTAGGGGTTCGGATGCGGACACCTCACAAGACTTCAGTTGTGTGTTCCGAACATTTTTGTGATGATGAATTATATGTGTATATAATGTTTTTTTATTTTTGTAGAATTTTATTATTGTAAAGAACAAGTTAAATTAATAATGTACTTATGCAATAAAACACCAATCCAAAATAATCACTTTTTTTAACTTGTTTTGTTTCACCGTCAGCTTAATAAATAATAGAGAAAAGGTAAGTTAATCATTTGGAGCAGGCATCCCTAAACACGCACACCTTGACAGTTTAACTACAAAAAGTACACGAGCGGTACTCACACATATAGCGCAATTGGAGACGGCTTTTGTGCGTCCTTTGTTTACATTGCTCTATCTAGACGTGTATTAATCTATGGTTAAAATAGAACGCAAAGTTTTGGCTTCCTTTTATTTTTTATTTTTAGCTCTAAAATGTGTTCGATGCCCGGTACATTTAGGAGTGGACTACTTGATGAATATGAAAATCTCGAGGATGCAGCGACGAAGTATAATTACTACAATTCTGCAAATTAAAAGTAACAGATTTATTTGGCAACGTTATATTTGCATTGAGTTGAGTTATCTGGGGTTAAGGTTTCTGTTTCGGTGGCGGATTGAGAAGGAACAACGGCGAACGTTGGTGACTCTGATCGGCTTTCTGTATAAATACACTGTCCGTCGTTGGAAGTGGATGGACGTGGGTGAGACCAAGGATCCGAGGTTGAATTCAGACTTATTGTTTCCACTATACGCTTCGACTTCGACTTATTTTCTATTGAGTCTTCAATATAGCCTTCTGCAACCGTATTGGACTTCCACCCGCCGTTACGTTTTAAAGTGGTGAGATCGGCTCTGGAATCAGCCACGAGCGTTGCCGAAGTTTTCCGAAAGCAGTGACCCGTGGATTGCTGAGGCTCTTCCAGTTTTAAGAAAGTGGCAATTTCTCGCGGTATAGCACCTGTTTTACTTACTCCCATAGGCTGTCTTGAGCATTTATTAGTATGGTATTGTATGAAAAATCGCTCGATTTTTATATTGGCTGGACGTAAATTTTGGTATTTTTCTACAATAGTTACATAGGTATTCTTCGCGTACGACAAAAGACCTGTGAAGGTTCGTCTTCGTATTTTTCAATTTTACTAACAGTAAATAAATAAATAAATAATATAACATTTACAGAATCTTTTACATATCGTAATAAATATTTTAACAGTATTGCTAAGCCAGACTAGAATTCATTGTGCCTCCAAAAATTAGTAGTAGGCAGTAAGTACCTTTATATGTACATAACAGTCTACGCACAAATTTTAATAACTAACAACATAGATTCATAGTTACCACTTACTTTAGCGGCAAGAAATTTTTCTATGAAAAGGGGCGTGAAAATTTTGGACTTTTTAGCCTTATTTATTAACTGACATTATTTTTAGAAAAGATACGAGCTTTGCGTATGTTTCAATATGCACGTTATGTTTTGTTTTTAAAGTAGATTTCAACATTGAGTAAATACTCCACATTGTAGATGATCGCCTCGTCTGTGATAAATCTAAAAAATAAGATAGCAACACCGTCTCCGAAAAACTACTTGCGCCCTTTGTAAGTCTCCATTCATCAACTTAATTCTGTTGTTTTAACTCTTCCGGTTTTAAAATACTGTTCTCGTCGCTCTAGTTTCACTCATATTTTACGATTATTTTAATATTTTTTAACTTATTCAACTTTACGCCAGCCACGAAATTTTATTCCCGCTCTTTTATTTAAATTAAGGCGTGTTCGGAAATAGCACCCATGATATAATATTCAAAATATATTAGGTACGTAACGTTATTGAAACTAGAAATAAATATTTACAGGTTAAATATCAGTTTTATTTGCAGTAAATACTTATTTTCGTTTAAATACAACAATAAGTTATAAATTCAATAAATTACATTAGAAGACATAATTATCTTTTTGCAAAATTACTTTAGTTAGTACGAAATTCCGAACGTGTTTGTCTTTGAGGTCGAATTCAAAATCGGAACTTCGAAAGGGCTGGTCTTTGTCTCTCTCTCTTTATAATGGCGGGAAAGACATAGAGTGTGAATCAAGTGTGAATGTTTCGAATTGTATGATTAACCCAAGGCTGAATAAGAAACTCGCGGTTTCTGAAAAAAAAAAAACAAAATTAAAAAGTTACTTACTTGGTCTCACTCAGTGAGCAAAATCGCATTTTGCCGTCTGATTTCAGGCAGCAAAATCTACATGTTTGAGCTACTGAAGTGAAAAGATACTTGGTTTAGTTTTTTAATTTCTCTACGATAAAAAGTTGTTAGTGATCCTAAGTTCCCTACTGTTTTTTCTGTTTTTATCCGTGAGAACCTGTAATTGGCTCAATGTATCATAATAATATACAATTGATATCTATACTAATCTACACTAATAATATTATAAAGAGGAAAGATTTGTTAGTTTGTTTGTTTGAAATGAATAGGCTCCGAAACTACTGGACCGATTTGAAAAATTCTTTCACCATAGAATCCTACATTATCGGTGATGGACATAGGCTATAGAATATTTTCAAAAAAGTTAGGGATCCGTATGAAAACTTCGATAATGTAACCCAAGGTGTGAGAAAAATTTAAAAAAAATCCTTATATCGCGTTCGCTGCGGAATCTATTGACAATAGAGCAAAGTGATGTACTACAGTTTAATAGAGGTCATCAGTACCTACAAAAAAGTCCGCGATACCACATGTCTAACTATTATGGATAAGTCACCATGACCGCTTTTTGTTCATATTATGCAAGTAAATCCCATGGTGAAATAAAAAATGATGACTTTAGTATCATGGTATTAATCCTTATCCATTTAAATGGTTTGATAATTAAGTTTGATTATGTCCGTGTAAATTACACTTTAAAATATTCAAATCGGACCTTTCGTTCAAAAGTTACGACGGTAATTAACATGCTCGGAGTAAGTGTAAGTAAAATGTCGCGGCTTGAGCGAACTGGGGAGAATCGTATCAATGCTTGGTCCGATGAAGTTGAAACACCACGGCATTTAAATGTTTTCGATAAAATAATAAGAATAACAAATGTTTGGATTTTTCGAAAATAAACTACATACATAATAAGGAGTGAAGCAGGGGTGATTAAGATTTTAGGGGAGGACATAATTGCTTGCTTCAATTTACGTCGGAATGCTATGAACAAACTAAAAGCGGGATAATTGAAACAGATGTACCTAACAATTTTTGCATAATCAAACCCTAACGGGTTGAACGGGGTGAACGGTTGCGCTGAACCTGGGCTCGAGACAAGTGAGATTCTGTCAACGGTGGCGTGGCGTATAATTAATGAAAATCGTTGTGCTTAATTTTCCAAAACTAACCTTCTATAGGGGGCGTTGAAGTTTGTGGAGTACCTACGAAATCCGCGCGGACGAAGTCGCGGGCGAGGTGCTAGTACAGTTCTTGTCAAATAACTTTGCCCCTCTGAAGTTAGCCATTTGCAAAAATCGCGCAGGGCCTAAACCACCAACTCTTAAAGCAGTATTACTTTAATATGACTTCCAGTGGGAAAGAGACGGAGCTATAAGTTCTGTATATCTCCGTCTCTTTCTCACTGGAAGTAATATTGAAACAATACTGCTTTAAGAGTTGGTGGTTAGGCCCCTGGTGCAGTCACGTAGGCGGGAGCAAGCGGGACGCAAGCATACAAAATTAATCCCCGCCCCCACGTCTCTTGCGCATGCGCAGTTGCAGTTTGTTCGTAATTTTGACTACTACGCAGCCACTCGTAGCCAACTTCAGAGGGGCAAAGTTATTTGACGAGAACTGTAATGAATAATCTCAAAAACTACTGTGCCGATTTAAAAAATTCTTTCACCAATGGAAAGCTACATTATTAGGGAGTAACATAGGCTATATTTTATCCACGTATTCCCACGGCAACGGGAACTACGCGGGTGAAACTGCGGCGTGCTGCTAGTTCATCTGATAAAGCTGTTGGTTCTCCTACGATTAAATAAATAAATACTTAAGTGTTTTTCATTATATCTTTGATATCAATACGAAAAATGTGGAATAAATGACTAAGATGTATCCCCATGCATAGGTTCCGAATTTGACATAACAATAAAAAGTCCGTAATAGAACATTACCGACTTATTGCTTGGGAGCGTCGATATCCTCTTTCTGACACCAGAGGGCTTCGTAAGTACTACTATGCCGCCAATTTAGCTGACAATTTAGGTTCCAAATTTAAATCGCATTATTGACCAGCAGGTTATAATGAAATCCGTACGACATTATTGCGCGGCTGTGCCCCTGGCCAACTCACATGTCATGCAAACCTAACCTGAAGTGAGCCACTTCAGGTTAGGTTTGCATGACATGTGGTTTGACGTTTTCAATCAGGTATTGTGAAAATGATATTTAATATTTCTGTTGCAGGTGAGTCGCATGCTCGCTCGCTCACCACTGTACGTAAGTGCCCACATGTAGCTACTGCCGACACCGACACCCTCACCCGCCCACCTTTCCCACACATATTCACACGCTTGTACTAAATAACGCACTGCTCATAGTCGCTATCCGAAATGTATCGAACTCAATACTTGCAAAAAAGGGTAACGAATGAATGCTGCGCCCACAGAATTAAATCAGCATTCTACTGTCTAATCTACTATCTAAGCTTTCTGCGGGGCCGGTACGTGCATGGGTCCGTGGAACTGAGGTAAAAGAAAACCCGACCAACTGCGTCGCTTAGTCACGATTAATACTTGCGCCAGTACAATATTCATTTAAAAACGGCAAAAATATGTTTTATTGTATAGCATTTCTCAAATACCTGCTGCTTATTTCCTTGGGGGGGGGGGGGGATTTGTCAAGGTTCGACTCCCAGACACAGGCACATTAATATTGGGTGATTGGGTCTTATTTCAGGAACTATCTACTAGTGCTCTTCACTTGAAGTTTGCTAATGTAATAAATAAAAAGTTTATTCACTTACAAACCTAATGAAAGAAAAAAAATCGTTTTCAACGCAAGTGCTGCAAAATTTGAAAGGTGTGAATGTGTTAAACTAAAGGAGAATGCCCACGGCATGCGGCACTATGGACTAAAGTACTGAGTTCAACATTGTTGTGTCTTTGTCAAATCATCTTTAAAATACTCGATGGCATGTTTAAATACTCCTTCAAAAGTTTCAACAAAATCTACAATGGCATTTCCGAGATATTTACAACAATGAATTTACTATTTTGAGGTTATGCTCGAGCACAAAATAAATTAAAAAAGCTGTTTGAAAGGGTCTGAATGTATGTAATGTATGAATGTGTATGAGTCAGGTTTGTGCTTTTGAAGTACATTTGTGTAAAATTTGAAGGGTTTAATAAACTAGGTATGTCAGGTGGCCAGTTACTGATGATCACCTTACCAGGTCTTACTGATTTAGGCTTTGAGCATCTTCGTGCATCATTATCATACTTGCGTTTCATTAAAATGCAAAGGATGAAAGCAATCATTACTTGACAGTCAACCGCTCGGTGTAATATCTAGGTCAACAAAAAAAAGGTCTGTGTAAGTAGGAAGGAATAGAAAACAGATACGCTAGGTACAATAAATGAAAGAAATATTATTCCTTAAACCATAATTTTATTCTTCTAAAATCATGTTATCCAGATTGGGAGCTGAAACAATAACATCGTTATAAATAATGTGCCCAGCTCAAATACTATACTATTTCATACACACAGCAGCCTACAGTTCTTTTTCCTTCGAGGCAAGAACAAACGTATTGGACTATCCGACAACATGAGTCTTATATTGAGCAGTTGAGACATCAGTCCGCAGTAGCACTCGCCATGTTCAATATACTTATCACAACACAGAAACTCCTGTCTCCGACGTACACGGCGCAGAGGTGTTGGAAGTACGTTTATTTTGAATAAGCTAGCAGTAGTAACAGAGGAACAAAAAGGCTCAAACTTGACGCACAACGGACCAAAACTAACGGAAAAAAACATTATGTAATGGACAGTGTATATTTTTTCACTATGCCATTATTGGAAAAATATGACAGACGGGCAATACATGTTAAATAAGGTTGTGCCCGTGCCGTTAAAAGATTCTAATTTAGTCGATTTTTGATCGATTTCCGCAAACCAGCCAGTGGTGTTTACAAATACCAGCAAGTATCTACTTGTGATTTAGAACTCTGTTATTACATTACATACGGGCTAAAGTTGTGTGTAAGCTTCTTTACTCCATGCCCAGGAAGGAAGAAAAGCAAAAAATATCGGTTGTCAACATTAAAATAATCATAACGTGTTTTAAAGACAGATTAAAATATTTTCTGTTTTCTAAAAACAAACTACATATATATACGGTTATTATGTCAAAACCGAGAGGAAAAGCTATAAAATTCCTTTTCTTTTCTTTAATTTTTGATAAAACTTCATTGTTTTTCTTTAAAAATAACAAAATTAATATTTTTGCAACCCTTACAATGAGCCCTTAACCATGTGTGTACCAGTTTATGTTGTTTGGGGTTGTGGAGGTCAGGGAGCCGCTCCGCGTACCATACAGGTATTCATCCGAATCCGCGCGTCCGTTTGACTGGGCCCGACCTCAATACAGTCGGAACAATAAGCCCTTTCATTTGATTTCTCTCATGGCGTCCCGTCATGGCACAATAAGAAAAACGTCGTTGACTATGGCTTTCTTGGGGCAAGTTGTTCATTTACATGGGCAGAAGTGGTTCTCAAAGTAAGCACTGGAAAAAAAGTATACCTGTATAGGCGACAAAAAACTAATCGTTTTCGAGCGTCGGGGCACTGTATGCGCAGTCAAGTGGTTTAATAGTCTTTGTTGGTGACGGAGATTCAACAACTTACGCCAAAATTCTGGACGCAAAAACATTACGACAAACCCACCGTTGAAAAAATTGAATTCAGAAACCATATTCTGTGAAACTTCTATAATAAACTTAGAGCTGCACCTTTATTGAAATCGGATAAGTAGTTCCTGAGATTAGCGCATTCAACCAAACCGCTGTCCGTCTGTCTGTCTTTCTATCTGTATGTCACTAGGCTGTATCACAGATGATGTATTTCTGTTGCCGCTATAACAACAAATAAAAAAAATATTATTAAAAACAGAATAAAATTAATATTTAAGTGGGGCTCCCATACAATAAACGTGCCGTTTTATAGATAATGGTACGGAACCCTTCGTGCGCGAGTCCGACTCGCACTTGGCCGGTTTTTTTTATGTTTAGTAAATTAAGGTGTCTGAAATTGGTGGTTTCTTCGTTCACCCGTCACCTTAGACGTGTATAGCCCTGGTGGGGTGTGTGAAATGTTCAGTACAGTGTTCCCTCTCCTTACCTCATAATATCTGTTTACCGAGTTACCAGGGGATGTGTGCCTTCACTGATCACTTGATCAGATTCTGTGTTGTAGTTATTGTTTTAAGCAGCTCCGAAAACCTTTAACGGATTATAAAATAGAAAAGTAACTAAAACAATCTTTTAATACAGACAAAGACATACTAATGAGAGAAATCTTAAATTATAGATGAATGTGTCATTCGTAAAACTTAATTTTTCCTCCTCGCACGTAAGTAGGTCACAGTTCTCTAATGTTATGCCTCAATACCTGTTGACATTGAAAGATAACCGGTTTGACGAATATTTTGCAGTTTGTAAATAAGGCGTCTCGCGTCTGCTCGAGCTGTGCGTTAGTATGTCATTATTTATTAGGCACTGCGGTAATTTTATTTGGTGGTACTTACCTCACAATCGAGCTTAGTGCGGCCCATGCCCGGCTCGGAGTCAGGAGGAATGTTATGTTGCTGCGACCAAGCGATCATTTGTGGTTCAGTAGTGTTTGAGTTCGCGGGTTTAACTAATCATTTATTATGGTATGGTCATGGTGCATTATCTATTACTAACACTATTAGCTGGTACATTATTTTGGGATTAACTGTTTACGCAGCCAATTTTGATATTGATCGGCATTGATTTCTATATACCTACGGTAATCGCCGTTACTATCAATACATTGGCGCATCAGTGCACCTGGAACAAAACCATTTTCATTCATATTCTTGGCCCGCGTGAAACATGATTTTATTATAATATATACCTTCTCTTTTCGAAATTTTCTTCTTTACATATTTTTAGGGTTCCGTACCCAAAGCGTAAAAACGGAACCCTATTACTAAGAATCCGCTGTCCGCCTGTCTGTATGTCCGTCTGACTGTTTGTCTGTCACCAGGCTGTATCTCATGAACCGTGATTGCTAGACAGTTGAAATTTTCACAGATGATGTGTTTCTGTTGCCGCTATAACAAACGGGATTTTTGCCGATTTTCATCCATGAAGACAATATTTTCGCTATCGGCCCTCATCCTTTGCATTTCTCGGAAATAAACAGAAAGCAATCTGGAAATACGTGCATTCTGTTTTTTTTTATAAGTACTTATCAAAAATCAAAATCTTTCAAAATGTTCCTTAATGCCTCCAGATAGCCTCCAAATTAGATAGCCTCAACCAAATTCCATCAAATAAAAGTCCTCAAACAAGGTAATTTTCCTTAAAAAGCGTTAATGAAAATCATAACTCGTGTTACGTATGAGTTCTGACACAATAGTCAAAGTTTTCCAAATTTAAACGAAATTGTTTTGGTCTTTTGTATTCTTTTTGGTGATGAAAGGGAGCCGATAGGTACGTATACGCCTAAAATTCATCTGTCGTGCCTGCGACTTTCCTCCCATTTTTAGAGTTCCGTACCCAAAGGGTAAAACGGGAGCCGAATTTTAAATTTGAATTTGAACTGTGATAGTTAGACAGTTAAAATTTTTGCAGATGATGTAATTCTGTTGCCGCTATAACAACAAAAGAAAAACAAAACATAACATTACAAACAACAAACCTATTAAGAGAACCTAAACAAGTAGCTAACGTTTCCAATAATATTTTCGTATCCATTGGGGAAAACACCACCCAAACATCCGGCTGTAGACAGACAAAAACATCAGTAATTAACCCTACTTAAATCACCATGTTTCTTTCCGCAGTCGATGGATACGAAGTAAACAACATCTTAAAGAACCTTAAAAATAAAAATAGTCACGGGCATAGACAAACTCCCACCGACTCTGTTCAGACAGTGTGCTGACGAACGTACCTTACCGTTCTATAGATTAATAAATCAATCCTTTGAAGAAGGCACTCTAAATTACTAAAAAAAAGCTTTAATAAAACCCATTCATAAAAAGAACGCTAAAACAGACCCAAGTAATTACAGACCAATTTCCCTCCTTCCCACAGCATCCAAAGTCTTCGAAAGAGCAATGTGTGATCGTGTGTATTCCTTTTGTGAAAAATATAAGATTTTCGATGACTGCCAAAATGGATTTGGCAAAAACAGATCTACAACGCTAGCTGTTTATAAATACATCCAAGAAGCTATAAACATAATAAATAATAAACAATATGCAATATGATTATTACTCGACATGACAAAGGCCTACGACAAAGTGCAATTTGGGTACTATTAGATAAGCTATACGGAATAGGAATACGCGGGAAAGCCCATGACTGGTTTATATCATACTTAACAGATAGAGAGCAATTACTTGAAATTGAATTTTACAATAAAACTGAAAAAGAAACACAGCTCATAAGATCTGATGTTAAACCAATACATGCTTCAATTCCCCAGGGAAGTGTTATAGGTTGCCTCCTTTTCCTCATACTTATACATAAATGACCTCCCCAAAACCATAGACAGGCCATGATGGCCATGTGTACTTTTTGCGGATGATATTTCTATCCTAACCTCATGCCAAACAAATGCTAATTTAAATGAATAACTTAAGTTAATTCTCGAAAAAAATATTAAGTGGATGAGCGACCATAATCTCGAAATAAATTTTACCAAAACCAAATTGATAGCTTTTCATCCCCGGCAGAAAAACCAAATAAACATAGAGTTTACTTTTAATTATCAAAAACTAGAAACAGTAAACAATTTCACTCTCCTAGGTTTAACAATAGACACACATAAGTATAAACTGGAAAACACATATACAGACAGTAAAATCAAAAATTTCAAAGTTTTCATATGCCCTCCGCGAAATCAAAAAGACTACAAACCTACAAACCGCACTAGTTACATACTACGCGTATGCCCATGCTTGGTTCACATATGGCATTATCTTATGGGGAAATAGCGCAGACGCTCCCTCCCTATTTATTAACCATGCAAAAAAAGCTAATACAAATAATTTTCAACATAAAACAAACAGATAGTTGCAAGCCTTACTTCCAAAAACACAAGATCCTCACCTTAGTTAGTATTTATATTTTAGAATTATGTAAACTGGTCCGTAAACATCCAGATTCTTATAAGACTGGGGGAGACATACAAATAAATTATTCACAGAATATTTAGTTATATATTCATTTTAAAAATAATTAATTAAATTAAAATACAACAAGTGTGTTTGTTGTGTGGGAGGCTCCCATACAACAAACGTGATTTTTTTTTGCCGTTTTTATAGATAAAGGTACGGAACCCTTCGTACGCGAGTCCGACTCATACTTGGCCGGTTTTTTAAAATATTTTATATACTTCCAAATCGATTGAAAGCGTCCGGTCTGCACCTAGTGCAAAGGGCAACTGATAGAAGCCCGACGACTGACGAATCACGAAGTTTGCCGAGGGACATAAGACAATAGTTGTAATTACAGTATGTTTGTAGGTATGTTTGTCCACGCATTTCTCAAAAACTGTACTTAAGTCTGATTAGAAAAACTCTTAGTTGGGATAGGTATAGTCTAACTTAGGAAACAGTGCAATGTTTCATGAAAAACGGTTCAGTAATTTTTTAAATAGAGAGTTAAGTTGGTATCAGTCACTGGGAGGTTATGCTAATTCGTTGGCTTAACAACCAACGGGTTGTTAAGCCAACGAATTAGCATATAATTAGCTGGTACATTATTTTGGGATTAATTGTTTACGCAGCCAATTTTGATATTGATCGGCATTGATTTCTATATACCTACGGTAATCGCCGTTACTATCAATACATTGGCGCATCAGTGCACCTGGAACAAAACCATTTTCATTCATATTCATGGCCCGCGTGAACCATGATTTTATTATATATTGTATACGTTCTCTTTTCGAAATTTGCTTCTTTACATATTTTTAGGGTTCTGTACCCAAAGGGTAAAAACGGGACCCTATTACTAAGAATCCGCTGTCCGTCTGTCTGTATGTCCGTCTGACTGTCTGTCTGTCACCAGGCTGTATCTCATGAACCGTGATTGTTAGACAGTTGAAATTTTCACAAATAATGTGTTTCTGTTGCCGCTATAACAAACGGGATTTTTTTTGGCAAAGCCCCGATAAAGTGACAAAGAATGAGATCGACTTCGTTATGTCTGATAAGCGCCATATATTCAGAGATATCTCTGTGATCAACAGGGTTAATACCGGAATTGATCACCGACTAGTTGAGAGGCACTCTGAATATTAAAATACCCGAGTCAGCGAGCAAGCCATACGCAGAACAAAGGCTCGAAGGTATTTGCCAAGCCCTATACCACCCGTTGTTACCTGACGAAACGCAGAACGTCACAGGGCACCGCCGTAACCTAAGCCGAAGCCAGAGATACTCGCTGAAGTCGAAAAGTTCTACGGAGACTTATATGCTCAAAAAACATGCCCACCTCACGCTCACCACGGCACGGATGACCCACGGGCCAGGCTCGGCCAGGCGCGTCATCTCACAGACGAGCTTCCCGACATTGAAGTGGGTGAGATTAGAATAGCTCTCGGACAGCTTCATAACAACAAAGCTCCGGGGGATGACGGGATAACCACAGAGCTGCTCAAGGCAGGAGGAACACCTGTCCTGACAGAGGTTATAAACCTCTTCAATTCCGTTATTCACACAGGCATAACACCGGAGGCATGGCGTAGGATTGGTATTATTTTTCAAAAAGGGCGATAACACGCTCCTTAAGAACTACCGCCCCATTTTTCTCCTGAGCCATGTCTACAAGCTGTTTTCGAAGGTTATCTCGAACCGTCTTGCCCAAAAGGTCGATGCCGCCGGAGTAGGCCTTCGAAAAAGCTACAGCACCGTGGACCATATACACACCCTTGTCTCATCGACTGCCGCTACGTCGAGGTGATGAGATGTCTGTATTATTCCGCAACAATGACCGTCCAAGTACAAGAACAGCACAAAACCAATGCAGCTGCGCCGAGGTGTAAGACGAAACCAACGCATTGGAGGACGTTTTCAAGAAGCTTGATTGGAAAAGACGAGGCATAAATATCAACGGACAGTCCATCTCGCACCTCCGATTTGCGGATGACATTGTCATCATGGCAAAATCTCTGCAGGAGCTGGAAGTGATACTGAACGGTCTGAGCGATTCTTTAAGGCGGGTGGGTCTTGGGATGAATCTGGACAAAACCAAAGTCATGTACAATGGTGATGTCAACTAGGGCTTTCAATACCGGTATTCCGGGATCCCGTAATACCGTGATCACGGATTTAATATGGTCCTTTTTCAATACCGGTATTGACGCCCCAATACCGTGATTACGGTATTACAAACATTAGATGTGATCTTATTCTCTCACTAGTTTTCACCAGCACAAGCGTCGCGCTGTTATCTTTAGCTCACCCTCCTGCGCCCCACCCGCCCCTCCAATGCCCGAAATCTAGCTGTATTTGTCGTTTTTGTTAGTCAATTTCGCAAAGGCGACGGGATAACGCGTAGGCTTTTGGTTTTGCATTGTGTTGTGAATGTTCTGTTGACTTGTGAAGATGTGATCTAGCGCGTATTTTTGCCAGTTTAATTAGATTACTATCGTTGCTGCCTCTTCGTGTCTCACCCAAAACGTTCTGGGCGAACAACATGTGAGTAGATCTTTAATTCTTTGTTTTATTACGATACGATTTGCGATCGGATTATCTTCGAAACAGTTTATCACAAGTTGTAGCATCTGATATTATAATCCTTTTCCATTTTTAATATTCTATTTGTTATGTTTTATTAACTAATCACGTTATCCGTTAGACCTAAAATACAAATATTAAATAAGGAATAATATAAAAATATTTGTGCAGTTTCGATTGAGGAAGTGTAAATTTAAGATTTCGGTATGTTTTCTAACTTCAATTGTATTTTGCCTATTTACCTACTTTCGTATACCTACAAATTTGTGTACTAAAAACAATAAAGAATTATTATTTAATCTTATTGGTACAAGTCTGTGCGGAATATTGTAGTAATAATAAGTCATGTACCTGTATGCGATACCACCGTGTTGTCGTAAACAAGTTCGAGCGTCAAGTAAACATAAACTTTGCGCAGTTACAGTAAGGCTCAAATCAGCGCTGCCATGTCTATTGTTAACCGAATGGAACATTTGATAAGTACTTTTGTAATGTGGTCTAAAACTAGTTTGCTATGCAGTGCGGAGAAAGGAGTCAATAGTTGGCCAACTATTGTTTCCCGACTCCTGTGTGTAGCAAACTGCAAACACGGTTTTATTTATCGCATAGAGAAAACACAGATAGATAAATGACAAATTAGATTATTTATTTATTTAAATGTAATATAAATAATCGAAAGTAATAAGATTTTATCTTGTTTTAGAGAGACCGGATTCGAAAACATATTTTTTTTTTTAATAAACGTACTACTACTGGCATATGGGATAGTTTCACTGCCGCTGACGGTCGACTGATACCAAATTGTTGTATATAAGAGAGCTAAAAAAGTATATATAAGGTATTTATAATAAATATGAACAATGAAGACTGATTTGAAAATAAAAACACGTATTTTTATGGTTTTATTAATGTACTAATTGAACTTGCATTCAATACCGGTATTAATACCGTGATCACGGTATTGACTTCCAATACCGGTATTGAAAAAATCCGGTATTTGAAAGCTCTAATGTCAACCCGAGACCTGTAATCGTAAATGGCGCTACCCACGAGGTAAATAATAATATAATAATAATATCTTTATTTCCCAATAAAAACAGATAATTGTACTTTAAGTTTACAATTTGTGTCAACACTTATTGAGAACATTTACGTGAAACATTTGATGCTGCAGAAATAGATTAAACTCTGTATACAATAGATTAAACTCTGTCTCTTAAACTAGGGTATCCTGTATTTTAAAAGACAGTGAGTAAGCAATGAGGTTCCAATTGAAATAAGTATAATAATATATGAGTGGGACTGTGTTGAATTTACTTTCAGAAGGGAAAAAGGTTATAGTTAACTTAAGTTTTTAAATTATATGAACACGTA
The DNA here is from genome assembly GCA_947386135.1 of Melanchra persicariae. Taxonomy (NCBI): domain Eukaryota; kingdom Metazoa; phylum Arthropoda; class Insecta; order Lepidoptera; family Noctuidae; genus Melanchra; species Melanchra persicariae. The sequence goes on from OX376651.1 coordinate 272,625, forward strand.
TGAGAAATTACGAGGGTGCGGGTGAGAATGAATGAGTGTGATTGAAAGCGTGTAGGTGATTGTGTGTGAGTGTGGATATGAAGGTGATGTGGTGTAGGTGTGTAAGTGAGTGGAGGGGATGAATGTGCGAGTGTGCAGGTATGGAAGTGAGTATAGAAGTAGTCGTAAAGGCATAGTGATGAGTGCGTAGTTATTAGGCGATGTAGGTAAATAAAGTCTCCGTTGCGGCATAGTCCTGTTTTAATAGCCATTCTGTCAGTCTTAATTTCAGGTTGTGTTTATTGAGGTCTAAGATATTCAGTTTTTTATGGATCTTTTTATAAATGTAGGCGCTAATTACATAATATTGATGCTTTGCAAACGTGGTCCTGTGTTGGGTGCCTGAGGGAAGGTTGGTGCGCTTTTTTGGGTTAGACGGGGGAAGGCTGCTATGTTTCCTAAGGACAGATTGAAGCACAAAGAGCTGACGGACTGTTAGAACCTTGCAGTCTGCGTACAGTTGTATTGTTGGGTATCTATGGGGCTTCCTTGTCATTACTTTTAGTACGGCTCTTTGTGCTCTCTCTGCCCTCAGGATGTACCCTTTCGTTGCAGCACCCCATACAGAGATGCAGTATCCTATGACCGATTGGCATAGTGCATAATACACCGTTTTCAATATATCGGAATTAGCAGAATTTCTGAGAGATTTAAATATATGTATGAGGCGCAAAGTTCTAGTCGTGACAGCGCCAAGTTGCTCTTTCCACGTGAGTCCGTCATCTATGTGGACTCCTAAGTACTTTACGCAGTCACTTCTGGTAAGTACAGGACACCGGCATGCTGCTAATTGGTTAGAGCACGAATGGGCAGTAATTGAAAAACTGTATGACGGTGCGGTCTTTCGCCTAATTGCAAATGGAAGGTAACAGGTTTTGCTTGTGTTTAAGGTAAGGAGATTAAAATTGAGCCATTTCATTAATTCCGCTACTGCCGACTCAGCTATAGATTTAATGGTATCCCAAGTAGACCCGTGAACTAAGATCGCGGTGTCATCAGCGTATGCATATATCTTAGTATTTGGGAGGTTCATTTTACAAAGGTCGTTGACGTAAATTTGAAACAAGGTGGGACCCAGTATGCTGCCTTGAGGGACGCCGAAAGTAACAAACTCCTCTTCGCTGAGGTAGGTATCAATTTTAACTCTCAGGGTGCGATTTTTGAGATAATCTTTAAATATTTCAAGTGACACGCCACGCACACCTGATGTTTCTAATTTTGATATAAGGATGGGAACAGAAACTGTGTCAAATGCCTTAGAAAGGTCTAGAAATATACCTAAACATTTTGTCTTTCTGTCCAAATTTTTAGCTACCTCTTGTGTCAAATTTAGCACAGCATCTTCTGTTGAAACACCAGTTCTGAAGCCATACTGGTTGTCTGCTATAATTTTATATTTTTCTAAAAAGGTCCTGAGACGATTGTTTAAGATCTTTTCAAGAATCTTCGAGAGTGTCGGCAAAACTGATATAGGCCTATAATTGTTGACACAGATTCTGCTCCCTCCCTTGTATATAGGATGGACTATCGCCTTTTTAAGAGCATCCGGGAACACGCCTAATTGTAGACAACGGTTGTATATGAAGGTAAGTGGCGGTATCAGTACGTGGCGACAGTTTTTCAATAAAAGAGGCGATATACCGTCCCACCCAATAGCACAGTCATTGCGTAACTGGAGGATAAGCGACTCTGTCTCCGCTTCGTCTACTTCTAAAAACGCAAGAGAATTTACAAGAGACGGGTTTTTACTATTTAGACAAGACTGATCGTTAGTCTGAGGTGAAGGGGTGTGATGTTGTGATATTATGTTGTCAGCCAGCTTTTTTCCTACCTTACTGAAAAAATTGCAGACCTGATTTACGGAAGACTTAGGATCATTGCATATTTTTAATAGCTCAACGGGGCTTGCAGATATTTTCGTGGTCCTGGTTATTTCCTTAATTGTTTTCCATAAAAACTTTGGTTTATTACTTGCTTTCTCAAGCTCACTCCTTTCGTATGATATTTTTAGTTTTCGGAGTAGGTCATTACAAAAGTTTCGGTATCGACTATAGGTTATTTTAAGTGTAAGGTTGTCTGGCGCTTTCTTCGATTGTATGTGTAACTTGTCGCGGTGACTAATGCATTTTAAAAGACCAGGAGTTATCCAGGGTTTTAGAGTTCTTTTTTGTCTAGGGATTTTAACATGAGTTGTGTGTTTAGATATGACCATTGATACGATGTCTATAAATTTGTTCATAGAAATATTAGCATTCTCCTCAGTGTATATACTTGAAAAGTCGGTATTCTCTAGTTCTAGCTTAATTTCTTCATAGTTAAATCGGGTGGAAAGGTAACAGGTTCTACGAGCAGGGTTTGCGTCTATGATGTCGAGGAGAATCGGCTTGTGGTCAGTGATATGGGACTCTAAAACCAGTGTGGTCGACAAAAGTTTAGTCTTTAGAAGTATGTGATCTAGGCATTTTTCAAGGCGAGTGGGAAATTCGTGAGTGGGCAATAACCCTTGAGAAGCATTTAGGATGAGGTAATCAAGACATTTGTTGTCCTCATTACGGTTGATTATATCAAGGTTTAAATCGCCCACTAATACTATATTTGGAGAGGTGGATATGGTGTCATAGACATTAGTCAAGCTAGTTTTGAAATTTTCAAAATCGTTGTTGGACTTGTATGATGGAGAGCGGTAGATTGCCACTATTGCTAACTTGTTATCTATTTGACACATGAGACAAGTTCCACCCCTAAAGGTGGGTTCCCATACATTAGTTTTCAGTCCCATTTTAGTATAGATTATAACTCCATCATTTTGATTGAGATTTTTTTCAGTTGAGTGAGACTGAAAACCTTCCAATACTGGTAAATTATTAGCTTTACTCAGCCAACATTCCGTCAAAACTATGATGTCAAAGTTAATTTTAGTTAGGCGCAATAGTACTAGAAGTTCATCGAAGTTTTTATTTACACTACGAATATTTAAATGTAGTAATTTAATATTGCTACCGGAAACATTGACATACTTTAGACAGTCTTCTGGGTTACATATAAAGGAGTTACCTACGGTAAATTTGTCAAGGTCGTTATTAATATTAATCAAGTTAGTCATTTTTAATTAAGAAATGAATATAAGAGCGTGAGCTAGTAATGTGAGCAAGTAGTATTTTTTTGGACATAAAGTTAGAATGCCGAGTGCATCGCACATATGTGTATTTTATGATTATGAGGAGTATTGTTATGTGTGTGTATGTCATGTGAATGTATTTGTGATTAGGGTTTTCTGTTCTATGTAGTGTTTGTGAGAGTGTGGTTGTGATAGTAAATGACTGGTTGTTTTGATAATATATGAAGATGACAGTTTGAATTAAACATAATTTAGCTATCCAAAACAAAGTAGAATAAAAACGATTTACGGTAAGTTTTAGACATAGTCACATATTTTTGTTTCCAAGATCTTGTAGGTCTTTTTCAGTGCTGATTAAAATCTGTTTGTCGCCCTCTAGCTTCCGCAGGAAAATATTGCCATTTGATATCCAGCAGTATGTGTATTTGTACTTTTTGGCGAACTCACGAGATTGAAAAAATAACTTCTTGGTACTGGCAGGTAATTGTCCGGCGACATACACCGGTTGGTGTTTCCCTGGTAATCCAATCAGGCTGGTGTTAAGTTTTCCGTCTTTCCCCTTATCCTTGTTAAACAACCGCACTGCGGATAAGAGTGTCTGTTTTGTCTGCACTCTGGTAAATTCTGCAATTATTGGACGTGGGGTGTCAGAAGTGGTAGACTTCCCAGGTAGACGATAGATGTCGCGCAACTCGGATTCAGGAATTTGCACTCCAACAGCTCTGCCTATACTGCATACTGTTTTAATGAGACTAGTGTGTGTTTCTGTATTTTCTAGCGGTACATTTCTAAGTTCAACACCGGACGAGCGGGACTTGTGATGTAGATCTGTTATCTTTTGTTCTAGTCTTTCTATATATTTTTGCTGTTCTTGCCTTTCTTTCCTTAAGTCCTCAACTTCTTTTCGCAAATCTTCGAACTTTATATTCATAAAAAACATCGATTTCTCGATCTCTTCATTTGACTTACGAATCTCCGTGTTGGTAGCCTGTATCTGGGTATTTTGCGTTTTGATTTGAGCTACCTCAGATAACAGTTTAGACATAAGGGTAGTCTGTTCTGTTAGCGTTTTTGTTATGGTGTTGTCTTGTAGATCCCCAGAAATTAAAACTGACCCGCCTTGAGGCGAGTTTTCTTGTCGAGGCCGCTTATTACGATTTGTATTAACGTAGTCGCTCATCATTATTGCCGTGTTAATGTCTGGTTCAGATTGGGTTTTACTCTGGCTCATACTGCTTATTTGTGTTTTTGGCGTTTTAGGTGGGGTACGCTGAACTCCTGCCATATTATAGCACAGTAAATAAACGATAATAAAAACAGAGCAGTTACTTATCCGAGATTCTCTCACTCTGCACCGGCGGATGCTGCTGCACTGCACTACTCGATGCTGCAACGTTGCTGCACTCCACCTCAGGACGCCGCTGCACTGCACCGTTGGATCACGCTGGATGTTGCTGCACCGCACCGCAAGTCGCTGCCGCACCGCACCACCAAAGGCACCTCGAGCGAGTCACGCACGCCGCTGTGGTACTTGTACCCTGCGTTTAGCGGCGACAATCCGCTGCACTCGTGGTCAGTCACTGTGATTTGGCACTTTTTGCGATGCAATTTTCCCAGCTATTTTTTGCTTGATAAAAACTTCCTCATGACAAAACTACAAACAGTCGATGATAGTACCGAGTTTTCAATGACTTTATCTGGGTTTCCGTGACCGCGACACACGTAAAAGTGAGGTTGTCCAAGAATACATATATCTAGGCCAAATTATTCAACTGGGGTGGCACAACTTTGAGAAGGAGGCGACCAGAAGAATTCGTTTGGGCTGGGCGGCATTCGGGAAGCTGCGTGATATTTTTGAATCGTCGATCCCACAATCCCTTAAGCCCAGGGTTTATAACCAGTACGTCCTACCCGTAATGACTTACGGAGCCGAAACGTGGACACTCACCATAGGTCTGGTCCACTAATTCAAGGTTGCTTAGCGTGCAATGAAGAGAGCAATGCTCGGGTTTTCTCTGGTGGATAGCATTCGCAACGAAGTCATTCGCTAGAGAACTAAAGTTACCGACATTGCGCGAAGAATCAGCATGCTGAAATGGAAGTGGGCCGGTCATGTCTGTAGACGGACAGACGGTCGATGGAGCAGACATGTGTTAGTCTGCGGGTACGAAACTTGCGACGACCGGAGCGACGGCGGGGCGACACACCGGTGTGTCGCGAATTAATCGCGAATTTAATGTTTATTTACCTATTACACAAGATTTTTTTTTTTTGGGAATTTTCACATGTCGGGGCCGCAGCAAACATTAAGCGCTGTGTACGAAACGGGCGACGGCGGAGCGGCGCGATCGAGCGATGCACGGGCGGCGGTAGAGCGGTGGCGGCGCGGAGCGACGAGAACAAACTAGTTTGGTTTCGCCGCTCGCGCGGGAACATAGTGTTGCATTTTTATCACAGTACAGTTCTTGTCAAATAACTTTGCCCCTCTGAAGTTGTGTCGAGTGGCTGCGTAGTAGTCAAAATTACGAACACACTGCAACTGCGCATGCGTAAGAGACATGGGAATCGAATGTATCTATACTCATTCTTGTGTAATTGTAGAACTTTCTTGAATGACAACGTAGCTCGTAATAAAGTGTAGAAAATTCTCCCAAACTGCGTCGTCGTTGATTTATTGGATGAACACCATCTCCAGGTAATAACATCGCAAGTTTCGTACCCGCAGACTTATAAGTCTGCGGGTACGAAACTTGCGATGGCCGGAGCGACGGCGGGGCGGGGCGGTGCAGCGCGGGGCGAAGAGATAGCGGTGTCTTGCGTGTGTAGGTACGAAACAAACTTCCGCGCAGTCGCGCTCACGTAGTGTTGTCATCAACATGAATTCACGTCGAAGAGAACTATTGGAGCCGTCTCCTAATGAGAGAATTTTTATTACCTAGAGATGGTGTTCATCCAATAAATCAACAACGACGCAGTTTGGGAGAATTTTCTACACTTTATTACGAGCTACGTTGTCATTCAAGAAAGTTCTACAATTACACAAGAATGAGTATAGATACATTCGATTCCCATGTCTCTTACGCATGCGCAGTTGCAGTGTGTTCGTAATTTTGACTACTACGCAGCCACTCGACACAACTTCAGAGGGGCAAAGTTATTTGACAAGAACTGTACTGTGATAAAAATGCAACACTATGTTCCCGCGCGAGCGGCGAAACCAAACTAGTTTGTTCTCGTCGCTCCGCGCCGCCACCGCTCTACCGCCGCCCGTGCATCGCTCGATCGCGCCGCTCCGCCGTCGCCCGTTTCGTACACAGCGCTTAATGTTTGCTGCGGCCCCGACATGTGAAAATTCCCAAAAAAAAAAAAAGATCTTGTGTAATGTGTAAATAAACATTAAATTCGCGATTAATTCGCGACACACCGGTGTGTCGCTCCGGTCGTCGCAAGTTTCGTACCCGCAGACTAAGTTTTTGGTTGTCATAACGATAATCTCGCATTTTTTATCTCAAGAAACATGCTAAAATAAATGTTTTCATTTTATGATTGCAAACGTCAAACATCAATGTGTCAAGAAAGTTACAAATGTCAGCAGGCAGTGACCTTATAGTCCAATCAACGAGGATATTAGTTGTATGGAGACTTCCGAATAATTCTCCCGCCTATGAAATTTGGCATGTGATGAAATTAGGTGATACAGATTACAGATGTACAATAATCCAACATTTTTTTTTACGAGAAGTTAGGTTATTTTACCTAAACATGAAAATTGCTTATGAGGCTCTGTGAATATTTCCTCCGGCTGAAATACTTTCTGTTTACGTATCAATGTACTAGTTAGAATAAGTATGTAAAGGAATCCAACATTTTTTCGATTTCGGTGATACCCCAAATTTAACTTTTAACATTTTGCACTATAACTTCCGCCGGAAAATTGCTCTGCCAATTTTTATGTTTTCATATGTTTTTATGTCCCTAAATACATAGCTTTGTTTAGTTATCCAAAAGATTTTCCTTTTTAAACTTGTATTTTTTATTTTTGCTTAATTACGTAATGTGAAAAAATCCTCCGTCCATTTTTATACCTTTATTAGTCATATATGATTTTATATTAAAACAGATTTATCAATAATCCAACAAATTTTCCTTTAGGAAGAACATTTTTTTTTAATTTTTGCTTTATTATGTAACGTGAATAATTGCTCAGGTTAATTCAATGAGTGTATTAAGTTATGAGTCGCTGTATTTTAATAGATTTTCTAATAAGCCAATGGAAATTCGGCCTAATACTAAAGTTTTTACAATCTCAATAATTGCATTGCCGGCCGTCGGTTAGCAACGACAGTCTAAGGTAACGGCGAGTTGTGTGTGCTGGCTGTGTAATAAAAAAAAAGTAACATTATACTGGGGTTTGTTGAAGTGACAAAAAAAAATACAATCGAATTGAGAACCTCTTCCTTTTTTTCAAGTCGGTACAGTTTTCAGTGAGCTTATACGTTTTCTCACTTAGGCGCAGCGATATGTTTTCGGGTTTACGAAAAAGCGCGGTTAATTGAAAATTTTGAATATTTTCTTAAATCTAATATTTTATCACAAATACGCACAAATTAACCCATTTGAACCCAAATACAAACCTAGTTGCAAATTTTTAGAAAAAAACTTTATTAACGTACTAGCACTTCGCCCGCGACTTCGTCCGCGCGGATTTAGTAGGTACTCCACAAACTTCAACGCCCCCTATAAATGGTTAGTTTTGGAAAATTAAGCACTTTCCATTAATTATACGCCACGCCACCGTTGACAGAATCTCAGAAACTGTTCACCCCGTACAACCCGTCAGGGTTTGATTATGTAAAAAGTGTTAGGTACATCTGTTTCAAATATCCCGCTTTTAGTTTGTTCATAGCATTCCGACGTAAGTTGAAGCAAGCAATTATGTCCTCCCCTAAAATCTTAATCACCCCTGCTTCACTCCTTATTATGTATGTAGTTTATTTTCGAAAAATCCAAACATTTGTTATTCTTATTGTTTTATCGAAAACATTTAAATGCCGTGGTGTTTCAACTTCATCGGACCAAGCATTGATACGATTCTCCCCAGGTCGCTCCAGCCGCGACATTTTTCTTACTCCGAGCATGTTTATTACCGTCGTAACTTTTGAACGAAAGGTCCGATTAGAATAATTTAAAGTGTAATTTACACGGACATAATCAACCATAACTATCAAACCATTTAAATGGAAAAGGATTAATATCATAATACTAAAATCACCATTTTTTATTTCACCATGGGATTTGCTTCAATAATATGAACAAAAGCGGTCATGGTGACTTATCTATAATAGTTAGACATATGGTCTTGCGGACTTTTTTATAGATATTGATGATTTCTATAAAACTATAGTACATTACTTTGCTCTATTGTCAATAGATTCCGCAGCGTACGCGATATAAGGATTTTTGCTCACACCTTGGGTTACATTATCGAAATTTTCATACGGATCCCTAACTTTTTTGAAAATATTCTATAGGCTATGTACATCACCGATAATGTAGGATTCTACTGGTGAAAGAATTTTTCAAATCGGTTCAGTAGTTTCGGAGCCTATTCATTTCAAACAAACAAACAAATCTTTCCTCTTTATAATATTAGTGTAGAAGTGTATATCTATTGCAGTCTAGAAAGACATTTTATAAAGAAAAAAAACCTTCCTTTTGTATTAGAAAAACACCATACCAACTCAAATAGGGCCAATGGGCTTATGCATAGTATTGTTCAAAACATCCTTTTTCGATGCACAATGTTTTAATGCATTTTTTACATTACCAACGTGCTTTCGTGTGGCATTCGTTGCATCGTAACTGGCTTGACAGATTCTGGGGGTAAATTCCACTCATTTGGTGGCGCCAGGTGTGCGCTGACCCTTGGTATAGCAAATCTTTTGAATTAATTATTATTTCACACGTTTCGGAGATTTTACCAAGAGTTATTTTATGTTTAAGTGTATTAGTGTTTTCTACAGCTTAATTAAATTGTATTGGTGGACGCAGATGCTGAAAAAAATTATAAGCTAACTGGTACACCTTTGGACAATACTTTTTTTTCTTAACTCGAAATCTCCTTAACTTTTTGACTATTTTTCCGCATAGTTTACAAAGTCCGTTTATTTTAAATCCATGCAATTTAAGTAATAAAAATTCTTTAGAAATAGGTATAAGCGAATGTCTAAACGCCGTTGTACAGTCAACCGCACATCAGGTTATACGAAACTATCAAAGGACAGAAACTATAGAACTTTGCCCCACTATCACTATCTACCTAGCCTTTTCCCAACTATATTGGGGTCGGCTCCCAGTCAAACCGGATTCAGCTGAATACCAGAATTTTACGTGCAGCGGCTGCCTACCAGACCTCCACAACCTATTTAACTTGGTAACACGGTATTTCTAGGCAAGACTGGTGTCAGATTTTTCTGGCTTCTGACAATCCGTAACGACTGCCAAAGATCTACAAATGACAGCCGGGACCAACGGCTTAACGTGCTTTTCCAAGGCACGGAGGAGTCTCGGTATGTTAAGATGGTCACCCATCCACAGACCAACCTCGGCAAGCGTTGCTTATCCTTGAAGATCGGTCCGTGCGGCTGTTATAACTTTGCCCCACTAAAAAAAGTAATTTACAAGCATAAAATATGCAGCATTTTATAAATAGCACAAAGTCAGCAAGTGAACGAGAATTGAGATCCGTTGACAAAAGCAAATGTAGGTAGCGAAAAACAATAAAAATACGACTAAACTTAAACTAAAAATAATCTAAAATATGGCGTCGAAAAATTCCTCCGCATCGCAGGCCACTGGTAATGTACCCAAAAGGCTGGCAGCATTGCCACGTTAGGTATATGGCAATGCTTATCCTTTGTCCGAGGTAAAAGCCAGCCCTAGGGTCACGCGAAGTGTCAACTAAGCGTCTTGACAGATCTTTAAACAAGTAATGAGCACTCGGACCCCACGATTCATTAAATTGATTTTCATTAATTTACATTTTTTGTAAATTGTTGGGGCGGGATCTGGCATTGTCTTTTCTCCAAATGATTTTAAACTTTAAGAGCGTGTATTCGATTCGCGACGAAAACTTCATGTTTTTTTAATTTTTCAAGATAAAAATCGTAATGATGTGAGCAGATTATTTCACAGAATATTACGGTTTTAGAAAGATTAAGTTTTAATTTACTACACTACTCTGAAAAATATAATTTTTGTTGACACTTAAAAAGAACAGTTAGCGTTTGACAAAAATGGACGTCAGAGTTATCTTTCAGGACGAATACAACCATTGTAATGTGCTAAAATATTTTATATTATACGTTTGTCCAACTGAATATGTAGTCTCAAAGCGCACTATATAACTCAATTACGAAAATATGGCTAATTAGTATTTAAAAAAAAATATAGAAAATAGGTTAACTTTAACATTTTTTTTTAACAGTGTTTTACTATAAACATTAATATTATAATTATTTTAAGAAAATAAAGGTATTGCTAAATATCCTGGTTTCCCCAAGTCTGCTATTTTCATAAATTCGTCATTCCAACACGATCCCATTGTCATTTTGCAATAAGTTCGTAATCTGCTAAATTCATAATGGTCGATCATTGGTCGGTCAATGGTTTCATAATAGAATCATGGTTCTAAATATTCAATGTCTTTGAAAAGCAATGACTGCACAAGGACGTTCTTCTAATGGTAGGTCACTGATCAAAGGAACTGTCAAAATTTTAGTAGATTACCATTCCATGACTTTTCTTTCAATGGGAGGGTCAGTGGTTGACCATTGGAAAGTCATAATGATGCTTTTATATTAGTAGATTATCAAACTTGTCAAAATCAACAATTATGAAATCAGTAGTAGACCATTCTGACACTATTGTAATAGCAGACTTGAGGGTCGTGCCGGGCCCTCCCAGCGACTCGCGAATCGAATACACACTCTTAAAATGTTGAAGGTTAAGTTCAAAATCAAATGAGAAAATTTGTTAGTTTTTGGTAACTTGATGTACTGTTGACTGTACACACGTTGTGCATATTTATAGAAAAATATTTGTAATAATGTCGGTAGCCATCAAACTCCCCTACATTACTCCAAAAGTATTTTCAGTCAAGTGATGGCCAACCCTTCGCTCTAGCTTATAACAGTGAAATATCGTAACAAATATTGACCGTCCGAAAATTTGTTGGATAGTTGATAAATATGTTTTAATATAAAATCATGACTAATAAAGGTATGTTGAGATTGAATTTATATTATTGAGATTGTAAAAACTTTTGTATAAGGCCGAATTTCCATTGGCCTATTGGATAATCTCATACACGTATTGAATTAACCTGAGCAATTATTCACGTGACGTAATAAAGTAAAAATGAAAAAAAAATGTTCTTCCTAAAGGAAAATTTGTTGGATTATTGATAAATCTGTTTTAATATAAAATCATATGACTAATAAAGGTATAAAAATGGACGGAGGATTTTTTCACATTACGTAATTAAGCAAAAATAAAAAATACAAGTTTAAAAAGGAAAATCTTTTGGATAACTAAACAAAGCTATGTATTTAGGGACATAAAAACATATGAAAACATAAAAATTGGCAGAGCAATTTTCCGGCGGAAGTTATAGTGCAAAATGTTAAAAGTTAAATTTGGGGTATCACCGAAATCGAAAAAATGTTGGATTCCTTTACATACTTATTCTAACTAGTACATTGATACGTAAACAGAAAGTATTTCAGCCGGAGGAAATATTCACAGAGCCTCATAAGCAATTTTCATGTTTAGGTAAAATAACCTAACTTCTCGTAAAAAAAATGTTGGATTATTGTACATCTGTAATCTGTATCACCTAATTTCATCACATGCCAAATTTCATAGGCGGGAGAATTATTCGGATCATATAAGCCCCGTTGATTGGACTATTAGGGACGGAAACGGAGACGCGTTTGAATTGTGAAAGAAATGTGTTCATTAGTTATTAGTAAATACTCGCTTCTTCCCCCGACTTGTGTGCATGGGTTTTAGAATTATATCAAGTAATAAATGAAAAATATGTAATCCTATTAATGCCTATTATAAAAATCTAAATCAATATTATGTAATAATAACCATAGACAGAGACGGATTGACAGACAACCAATCTTCTATTCTTCTATCAACCTTTTTACTTTTTCACAATGTTGTTATCTAACCGTACCCCTTTGAGTTGTTTTTTTAGTAGGTATTTTATTGCATCTTTTAATTTAAAATATCTGGCATTAGGACGTTCGCATGTTTTATACATAAATCCCAGTTACACAGGGATACCTACGTAAATCATAGCATAGCCTAACATATATTTATTACTGTTTTTCCTTTAAGTTGCACCTGCCATGTTGTCTCTGCACCACCCAAAGGTCGACTGGTAGAAAATGCCTATGGCATTAAGTCCGCCTTTGTACAGTGTTATTACTAGTGCATAAAGTTGTAATAAATAAATAAAATATTTAATTAATTTTTGCACGTGCTACTGTTATCCTAGTCATTAAGTCAGAAATGTATGTAGTGTAAACAATTGTTGGTTAACCTAAATAAATAAATAAATAAATATATAAACCGGTCAAGTGTGTGTCGGGCCACGCACAGTGTGGGGTTCCGTAGTGACCATCCCGTAAGCCAAGACTAACAATTGCAAATTTTACCATAACATTACAAAGTTACAAATAGACTTAGTTTTAAGTAATTTTCTATGGGGTTACTACGAAATTTTTATCTACTCAGTTACATTTCATATGTTGGTCGACTATTACTCGTTAACTTGTAAAGCCTTTTCTTTGTGTGATAGTTTTCTTTTTAAATTCGTTATTTATGCTACTTCCATGAATTTTTTCACGTCTCGAAAAACAACGGCAGTGCGATTCTGTCTCCATGTGTATGTGAACATGGGCGGGCTGCACGACGGGTGACTTGTCAAACCGTACAAATAGGATGGAATGACAACTCACTTGTCGTTCACTCCGCCTAGGTGAACACCGTGAGATGTAGACAGAATCGACCGGCAGTTTAGCTGGCAGAGGGGAGCGCCACTTGACTCAAACAAAAAGTATCATTTTAAATTAAAGCTTCGCAAACTGATCCTTGGACGGAAAAATGGTTTTGGCACACCCTCAATATTTTTAAACGTCTTATCAACGACACCCCAAACCACGATAAAAAAATCATCGCCATTTTACGTGTTTGATTTTATTCTACCATTTCGTCGGCGTGATTAATATGTATAGGTACCCCTACCAAATTTAAATTTTCTAGTGGTAAGCGTCTCTGAGCTAAAACACGGACAGACAGATAGACAGACCGACGGCTCCTTGTTGACTACAGTACCCTAAAAAGCATTCTTCAAAAGTTGCCTTCTAACGTATTTTTTTTTTTTGCTAGGTATTGTACTAGGTACAGCATAACTATGTCACTAGAAATAGGAACCAATTAGTTTAACCAGGTTTCAGACTTGCTAAAGTAGCAACATCTTTCATGGGGTACTGTTTAAAATGTTACAATAAAATACCTCCCCAGATATTAGAATTAAATGAGACAAAATTTAAATCTTGTATTAAACGCACACTATGCAGGCAAGCATATTATAAGTTAGGGGAGTATATTGAAGATAAAAATGCTTGGCTCAATGCTGGTCCTGCTCCACAACGCCACTAGGTAGCCACTAAGGGCTCAAAGTAATCTGTTAGCATTTCGTAATATTGTTGGACCGGCTGAAGATTGTAAGAATGCAAATCTTTTTCATTGTATAGATGCAACTTATTTAACACTAGCACTTCGCCCGCGACTTCGTCCGCGCGGATTTAGTAGGTACTACACAAACTTCAACGCCCCCTATACCCCCTTATAAAGGTCAGTTTTGGAAAATTAAGCACATTTATTACTTAGCCATTTCTACTTATTCTATGGTCTCAGGTTCAGCGCAACTGTTCACCCCGTTCACCCCGTCAGGAGTTGATTATGCAAAAATTGTTAGGTACATCTGTTTAAATAATCCCATTTTTAGTTCGTTCGTAGCATTCCGACGTAAATTAAAGCAAGCAATAATGTCCTTCCCTAAAAACTTGCTGCAACCCCTGCTTCACCCCTTATTATGTATGTAGTTTATTTGCGAAAAATCCAAACATTTGTTATTCTTATTGTTTTATCGAAATCATTTTCAACTTCATCGGACCAAGCATTGTTATGATTCTTCCCAGTTCGCTCAAGCCGCGACATTTTTCTTACTCCGAGCATGTTTATTACTGTCGTAACTTTTGAACGAAAGGTCCGATTTGAATAATTTAAAGCTTGATTTACACGGACATAATCAACCTTAATTATCAAACCATTTAAATGGATAAGGATTAATATCATGATACCGAAATCTCCATTTTTTCATATCACCAAGGATTTGCTTGAATAATTTTAACAACAAGCGGTCATGGTGACTTAACCATAATAGTTAGACATATGGTATCGCGGACTTTTTTGTAAACATTGATGACCTCTATAAAACTGTAGTACATCACTTTGCTCTATTGTCAATAGATTCCGCAGCGTACGCGATATAAGGATTTTTTCTCACACCTTGGGTTACATTATCGAAGTTTTCATACGGATCCCTAACTTTTTTGAAAATATTCTATAGCCTATGTCCATCATCGATAATGTACGATTCTACTGGTGAAAGAATTTTTCAAATCGGTCCAGTAGTTTCGGAGCCTATTCATTTCAAACAAACAAACAAACAAACAAACAAACAAATCTTTCCTCTTTATAATATTAGTATAGATTGTATAATTTCATGCACATGTGTGAGTACTGTGTAGCTTTAAACAATAATGATCATTTTGGGTAGGTCTTTGACTTGAATGTACCCTGGCGATTGGGGATGTCATGCTCACTCAAAAGTCTGGCTGATGGTGGCGCATGCGTTGGATCATTTGGCTCCCTTAAAAATGGTTGAGCCGAATGGTGCTAGCGTATGCGTCATGTTCGTGAACGGGCGCCGTCAGCTGAGACTGGTCATTTCTCGGCTGCCATGGTTTATTTTAATTATTTCTTTGAATTGTTTCTTTTTTTACTCCGGACTCTTTTATCCTGCACGTCTTTTACATCGTTCTCACATATATGTATAATTTCAATATGAATGATGTAACCATAATTTTGTAACAAAATAACATTTTTAAAAGAGTGTCCGTGGAGTTTCTTGCACGTTCTTCTCCATAGAGATCTACGCTTTGGAACGTGCAAATAGCTTCATCTTTTTGACCGACCGACCTTGACAATTCAAAAGTGCCTGTAAATGGTCTAATTGAAATAAATGCTTTGACTTTGACTTTGACTTTGAGGTGTTACCTGATTAATCTGGCATAATATCGGGAAGGGAGCACGCTCGATACATACAAGTATACATAATAATAAGATCAGCTATGGGCGTGCTCAAAAACTTAAACATTATTTTCAATCAAACACGCTAGCGATATGGTTCGGTTTGCGTCATCTTTTGTCAGAAATTACAGATTTGATGTATAGTTGTAGGAAATAGCGGCACGTTGCGGCGATACATCGTCAAGGTGATTCTGATTAGGCACCGCTCGCTAGATCGCTCACGGCTCCGGCTAATTGTAGCTTCACTAACGTAATTAAATGCCGTCTTCATGATCTTCCATTCGTTTGGTTGCCTTTTGTTAGCGAGCGTCACCTGTAAGTGTCTAAACACACTATGCCGAAGTTACGCGACCGAAGTTCGACGGCTGATTTTACGTTCCGACGTATTCGGCTGATTTGACACACCATAAGTGCCGAACTTACGCGGCAGAAATTCAGTTACGCAACTTTGTGTGTGTATTCAGTGTCTCGAGCGCTATCGTGGATCCCGGATCTTCGTCGGTAATAGAACCGAACTTCGGTCGCGTATAATGTGTGTGCTCACAGAATAAGTTGCCGCTGAACTTACGCACGACCGAAGTTAGGCTGTACGCTATGACGCGATGTAATTTTGGCATAGTGTGTCGTCAGTAATTCAAATAGCATTGCAGGCGTAATTGTGCTGAACTTCGGTCGCGTAACTTCGGCATAGTGTGTTTAGACACTAAGTAATGATCTTCAAGAAGATTTGAAAAAAATCTCGAGCACACATAGTTTGTCACTCGGGCACAGATTACACTCGATGCTTCACGGCGGCGGAGGCACGGCGCGCGGCGTGCGGCGGCGAACCTAAAAGCGAACCCTAAACGATCATGCGGCATGACAAGCATTAGTTACGTGAATTATCATGCTGCATGAAGGAACCAGACGATCATGCGGCATATCATGCGTTAGTTACGTGAATTATCATGCTGCATGAAGGAACAAGATGATCATGCAGCATATCATGCGTTAGTTACGTGAAATATCATGCTGCATGTGGTGTGCGTAGTCGCAGCGGAAAAATGTCGAATTTCTTAATTTCAGTTTAGCAGATATTAACAGTCTTATTCATAAAAACTTTTTATTCATTACTTGGTTAAAATACTGTTTAGGAGATTCTAAATTCAAACTCTCCGTGGATTTTTTTTTTTTTTTTTCTTTTATAATCTGCTTAACAGTATTTTAGATAGGTAATGGTTATAAAGTTTTTTATGAATACGGCTGTTAGTGTATGACGTCGTGTAAATGTGTATGTTAAGTACAAAGGAGACGGAACCGCTTTCATATAATATTGGGCCTAGATGTATAAGCATGAGAGTGGTGTCAATCAATAGATTATATATATTATCAACCAATCTCTGAAAATTCTGCGGATTTTGGCAATCTGAGAGCAGAGATTTAGTATAATATTGCGCCTACATTACAATATGAAACGGAACAATGCCCGAAAAAAAGTTTTTATTGAAAAAATACACTGGCCGGTATCATCAACCTATCTTTTTTAAATATCCTTGTCATTAGGTATATATGTAGTGTCATAAATAAGTTCTGTCATTATGATTTGCCAGTGTTCATCAACAACAATTAATATTCTGTCAACCAATCAATCCAGTTTTTTTTTAATAACTCCCCAATGATTGGATGTACATATACGTACTTAACATACACATTTACACGACGTCGTACACTAAATATCTGCTAAACTGAAATTAAGAAATTCGACATTTTTCCGCTGCGACTACGCACACGATCATACGGCATGATATTCATGCTTGGTATTAATCATTCCGGACAAAGTACTTTTTTATTTTCGCATGTTCTCCGTTATTTGAGCGCAATGTATTAATTTTTCGCTTCAACTTCTCCACCGTGAAATTTTTAATTTTTTTTTTTTAAATTGGTGGTTATTTTGTGTAATTAAATATTTTTCTTGTTTTTGTCCATGTATGTTTTTCTTTTTGAGTCCCATAATTCTGGACAATCTTTAAATATAGATATTTAACGACGAATTTCTTCGCATCTGCGCTCACGTTCACATCGTCATCGTCGGGAATCGGCTGTCCATGTCCATCGTTGACGCAGTTTGAACGAACTGAGCTGTTGCATGACATGCCGATCTGAAGACGCGCATGTCAGTCATAGCTTGCACGATGAAAATTAAAAGGGTTGCGGAATTTGTTCGAAAGAGTCACCGCGGCCCTGGAATGCAAAAGGCATTTGGAGGAACACGGATGGAGTTCAGTCAGTAATAGTCTGACACTCCCTTCCGCTCCGCCCACAGCGGAAGAAGTAATTTGATTTTTTCTGTACTTACGCTTATTATCTAAACATAAATTGTAAATCTTGTTTCTCAGTAAGTGAATTATTGTTAATTCTTATGAGGAAATGAAGTTCTTAAAACACAAAAAAACGTGTCGATAATAAAGGTTAAGCAACACTTGCCGAGATTGGCCATTCGATGGGTGACCATTTTAACATATCAAGACTCCTTCGTACAGGCGCGGAAAACATGTTATGTCGTTGGTCCTTGCCCTGGCTGTGATTTGAAGGTCTTTGCCAGTTACGGATTGCCAGTAGCCAGAAATTCTGACCCCAGTCTTGTCGCCAAGAAGTATCGTGTTTCCCAGTTACTGGGTTGTGAAGGTCAAAACGCTTCACGTAAAACAATGGCACCTATTCAGCTGAATCCGGTTTGACTGGAAGCCGACCTCAGCAGTCATTTTTAGTACTGAATGAATCGATCCAGTGAATTGTTACATCACCCTAGAACATAAAATTTAAACGTTTTTTTTTTCAATATGCACGGTATAAACGGTAAGTCCAAATAACATACTAAAAAAGCCAAAGTTTATCTCCATAACAGTATCTTGATGATGAAGTCTTTCGCTCTTAAGGATTAATATGCCTGCCTAATAATAATGCTCAAAAATCACCTTTAATTTTAAATGAATTATTTGACCTAAAATGTCATAAGCCTTGAATTATACAGAAAAGGCGTGGTAAAGACGCGGCGCAGGCCGAGGCGTAACTGCGTAAGGTTTCTGCGTCGAATCTTGCGGGCAGCGGGGCGGCAGCGGCGGCGTCAAGGGCGATTTAGAGTCTGGAATTAATCTAAAACGATATAGAGGTATATATCTCCAGCAGAAAAAATATACTTGACGCTAGAGCACGTCCGAGGACATTTCGACATGTCACAAAAATAAATTGCACAACACTGCAATGCAGACGCGCAGGCGGTCACCGCTTACTGGTGCTCACCACTCGTTGCCCGCCCCCGCGCCGCTACCGCGCCGTTGTTGTCGAGGGCCGGTCCATTTGATTTAACGCTTTAGATCCTGCCGCTCACGCGCCGCCCGCTGCCGCCGCCCCGCTGCCCGCAAGATTCGAGGCAGAGGCCGAGGACGCGGCGCAGACGAGCGGCGTGCCTGCGCCGCCGCGCCGCCGCCGCCGCACAGTGGATCGACGCCATACAAGCAAAGGGACATAGGCAACTCAAAAACACATGTGTCAGTTTTTTTAAAACAAATAATTCCATCGTATAGGCCTACTTATAAGCTGTAAAAAACCTATGAAGCATTTTCTTATCGGAGTCTTATATTGAGAGAGAGTATAATTATCAATTAGCTATTGATCGATTCTTTGAAAATGATGGTTATGTTCGTCATTAAAGAAACATACCTTTAAGAGAGATTAGCTAGTGATAAGAATTACAACGAAAAGGTCATTAATACACAAAAGGTGAGATAATCAGTAATTATAAGGGGGTCTCAGGTAATGGCCTCATTAGGTGTAATAAAAATCGATTTACCTGAACAATTTATCAGTAAGTCACCAGTGAAGTGAGATTTGGAGATAAAATATTTCAAAATAATAACTTGTGAATCAATTTGTAAAAAAGGATATAATAAGGAAAAAATCGGTCAACGCTTGTACCTCATAAGGGGTGCGAGTGGCGCACCATGTTTGTTTGGAGAAAATGTAGCAAATATATGTCTTATTACCATATAAAAAAATCAAAAAAAAAAAAAAAAAAAAAAAACATGTCCCTTTGCTTGTATGGCGTCGATCCACTGTGCGCCGCGCCGTTTGTGTACCTATAATTCATGACGTGTCACCTACCTTCATTTTGTATTGAAACTTTTTGAAGCGGCATCGTGCCTTACGCCTCGTCTGCACCGCGTCTTCACCACGCTTTTTCTGTATAATTCAGGCCTAATGTGGCTTATTTTTATGAGATAGATACCTGTTAGGTGAGTACTCTTACGAGTACTCACCTAACTCAAGATTTGCGCATTGGCGAGTCCAGGCGAGTGCACGTCCGCGGATATTTAAAGATGCTTACTATTTTTGCAGTCGGATGTTTATTTCTAGTAAATAGCCCTAACCATTCGAGCAGATGGCTGAGCCCGAGCCGTGAGGCGCTAGTGTTACGTAATGCACTTTTATCTACTTCCATGCTATAAATACTCTATAAAAGTTTTTGAAACAGTTGGGGGTGTGTCCTCCCTCCGCCGAAGTAATATTAAAGTGTATTCGACGGGGGCTCTTATTACTGGGTGGTTTAAAAAAAAAGTCGAGTCGGGGTACCCAAATTCCAGGAGTACGTATTTGAATATCGAAGATTAAAATACCTACTGTGACTGCCGGAGCCCTGCAGCGCCGGAGCCGTGACAGAAACCATGCTTGCTTGCATGTTGCATGATTGCTGCATGCTTGCCTGCATGCTTGGCAGGTGGTAATCAGTTACTAGGTGGGTTTGCAGGATGTGACAATTTCACATCTACCTACATTTATGAATACACTCTACTGCCTATTCATTTTTTTTTCGGTATTTTAACTAGTAGGTATTTTTAACGTAGATATTTTGAACTTAGGCATAATGTCATTCGATATTTTGAATCATTCGAAATTTTAATCACTCGGCATTTCAATCTTCGACGTTTCAAGCGTAGGTATAACAATTTTCGACATTTTAATAAAATCGATATTTAAATTTTCGATGTTTTCGACATTGGTATTTTAAGCGTAGGTATTTTAATCTTCGATATTCAAATACGTACCCAATTCCAGAGCTGGCTTCGCTCGCTCTTGCACCTAATATAACACCAAAATGTAGTGAAATTGTCGTAAATAGCAAGCAATCAGTGTCCAGAGGGGTAGCGCCACCGGTACATGGTGGACATCCCACCCACACGCACAAAGCGTTTTGGGAATACATTCATTGTGCGTACCGCTAAGGAGTGGAATTCCCTGCCGGAGTCTGTGTTTCCTGATAGCTACAACCTGGGAGTCTTTAAGTCAAGAGTGAATAGGTTACTTCTAGGCAAGCGTGCTCCATTTTCGACCACATCGTCGCTTACCATCAGGTGAGATAGTGGTCAAGCGCGTGCCTATCGTTAATAATAATAAAAAAAAAGCAAATGTCGTCGAAAAACATGAGGCAGATAACAATAACGATGTGGAGCACATTCACGTTAACTCGGAAGCAACGGAATAACGCCTAAGGCGCGATGTCGAGTATATCTGTCTGTGTCAAAAAAATCGGGAAAGCAGCATTTTGATAGAAAGAACTTCGAAAACGTAAGAATTTAGAGTTATTATTATGGTACCGTTTCACGTTTTAATAGTGATTTACAAATATTTAAAAAAAATATTGCGACGCGGCTCCGGCAGCTGAAATTGCATGGAAGCGCTTGGGATAAGCCCCCTTGACCCCCACACAGTGACAGATTCCTCAAATTCAAAGGATTCGATGCTAAATCCAACCCCCAATGATTACCAGAATAGTCGGGAAAACAATATGAAAAAGCGTAAGTACCAAGATTTCATGAATTAGAAAATAAACTTTTTATAGAAGATTCATATCATGGGTGTGATAAAGTTTTGTATGCAACTGTACATAATTAGGTATTAAAACACTCATGTGATACTATGTTTTAAGACCCCTTCTTATGCAACAGTTACATAACTAACTATTAATGATACCGATAAATAATGTACTTACTGGTAAAAAGACGGTTTGGAAGCTCACGTTCTCGAGCGGACACGCCGCCCTGCGTCGCCCGTCGCAGCGCACACCGCCACCCACCGCCACCCACTGCTACGCGGAGCAGTCCTATCACTGACCGGTGTGTTTGTTGTTGCAGGTGAGTGCAGCCCCGCGGGCGCCAAGTGCATGTCTCTATCATGCTGGACTGCCTCTGGTAAGTCCTGTGCTGTCCGCCTGCCCCCTTCTTTACACGAGCTCGTCAATTGCGTAGATACCACTTGCGTTTAAATAAGTCGCCTTACTGTTTTAATCGTTTATTTTTTTAGGGTTCCTTACTTCAAAATGAAAAATCGGAACTCTAATTCCTAGTGGTCACTCGTATATGTGTCAGTATGACCGTCCGACTGTCAGTCACAGCCACTTTATTCCAAGTCCACTGGATCATTTTTAATGGATGGGAAATCATCAAAATTTGATGATTTCCCATCTGGTCCCACCAGCGGCAGAAGTCATTCAATGACTTCTGTCGCTCTGGGTGGAGCGGAATAGTGTCAGACTCTTACTGACTAAAACCCATCCGTGCTCCTCGTAGTGCCCTTTACTTTCCAGGGCCGCGGTAACTCTTTCGAACAAAATCCGCAACCCCGCTGGATCCCTTCAGTTGGAATTTCGTACCCAAACTTCCGTTCGTTTTTTGACCCAAAGACAGACGCGGAACGAAACTCATACATTCTGAATACGGGTTCACTCGAGGGGAAACATTGGAGAATTAAAAATACAATATTTTTTTTCAAACTGTGTCATGCGGCATATTATGGTATATTTTTTTCGTATTAATTTTAAAAATAATTCGGTTTAAAGTTATTACATATACAAATTTTATGAAAAAAGTACTACTAGTTTATTAAGAGCAAACGTTCCAGGTTCTACGGTTGAATGCCAACAAATCAACCCTATGACAGTTATAAAAGTTTTCCGGCAAATTAAAATCAAATTGACCGAAGACATATATGGGGACTGTCTATCAAAGTGTGCACGTCCATAATTGAGACCATAGCACCATACTTGGCTTTAATATTTAATTTATGTGTGGACCAAGGAGTCTTTCCGGTTATAATGAAATACAGTAAGGTTATACCACTTTTTAAGTCCGGCGACAGCACAGACACCAATAATTATAGACCTGTATCCGTATTGCCGGTTTTCAACAAAGTGTTTGAAAAAGTAATGCTCATTCATTTTAAATTTTTAACATCAATAAAATCTAACACGATCAACAGTATGGTTTTACCAAAGGTCGTTGTACGACTGATGCTGGTGTCACGTTATTAAAACACATATATACAGCGTGGGAAGAGGCGCAAGATGCCATAGGAATCTTATGTGACCTCTCCAAGTCATTTGACTGCGTAAATCACGAAACCTTGCTCCTAAAACTAGAACAGTACGGTCTTAGTAAACTTGCACTCAGTTTAGTGAAGTCTTATTTAAATGACAGACAGCAGCAAGTTCAAATAAACGGTGTTAATGCAAGGGGTTTAAAAGTCAAAATGAGGGTACCACAAGGCTAAATATTGGGTCCTTTCCTCTTTTTAGTATATATTAATGATCTACTCCATCTTGTAAAAAATCAACCACAAATGGTATTATTTACTGACGATACGTCCTTAATTTTTAAGATAGATAGACGTTCCACAAATCTTGACGACGTAAATAAAGCCCTACAGCAGGTCCAAAATTGGTTCACTGCTAATAATTTAGTATTAAATGGGAAAAAAAACTAAGTGTAAGTATTAGATTTGCTTTACCGAATGTCAAAAGTAATAATTGCGACATAGTATTGAACAAAGAGAAACTTGAATTAGTCGAAAACGCGGTTTTCCTGGGGATCACGCTTGACTCAAGGCTACAATGGGGTCCTCATTTAACATCTCTTGCGAGACGGCTAAGTTCAGCAGCATATGACGTCAGAAAAATCCGTCAATTTACTGATATATACACCGCGAGGCGGGTCTATTTGAGTAACTTTCATAGTATTATGTCTTACGTTATCTTATTATGGGGACGAGCTGCAGACATGGAATCTATATTTATTCTGCAGAAAAGAGCCTTCAGAGCCATATATATTCTGGATCGGCGGCGATTCCCTAAGGGAACTGTTTAAACATATTAACATCATGACGGTACCTTGTCAATACATATACGAAAACATAATGTATGTTCAGAAAAATCTTCATTTTTTTAGTAAGATTAGTGACAGGCATAATTTTAATACTAGAAATAAGAACAAATTAGATCAACCCCGATTCAGATTGGCTAAAGTACACACTTATTTTATGGGGTACTGTGTTAAATTTTATAATAAAATACCATTTGAAATTCTCGAACTGAATGAGAGATTTAAAACTGGAAGATTATATCCTTGATAAAAAATGCTTGGCTAAATGCCGGTCCTGCTCCACAGTCTCAGCCGCTTGGCTCCACTAGTTAGGATTTTATATTTGGAGGAGATGCTCACCTTTTTTTATTTTTATTTTACGTCTAATTATAATAATATTCCACATTTCTATAATGTTTGGAATAAACTTGTGTGTCTCGCTGATGACTGGTTGAGCTGAATGGTGCTGGTGCACGCGTCATGTTCGTTAACGGGCGCCATCAGTGGAGACTGGTCATCTCTTAGCTGTCACTGGCTTATTTAAAGATTTTATACTTATTTGATACTTAGAATTCTTTTTTTTTCTCTTTCTTTACATTGTTCTCACATGTAGAAGTAACAAAGATAATGTAACCAGGATTATTGTAAATGATAAAATGGTTTAAAAGAGTGTCCGTGGAGTTTCTTGCACGTTCTTCTCCATAGAAATCTGCATTTTGGAACGTGCAACTAGTCATGTTTTTGACTGACTGACTCTGACAATTCAAAAGTACCTGTAAATGGTTTATTTGAAATCAATGCTTTGACTTTGACTTTGACTTTTGTGTCTAGTCAGAACTCAAGGCACCACTTTCAAGAAAATTATAGCATCAAGATTGTGCACGCCACAATTGCGGCGATAGTGCCCCTCTTTGAGGAGTGGCTGGAGAGGCGCCACGGCGTCCTCACCTTCCGCCTGACGCAGGTACCGGACACGGTTGTGTCGGGAGGTACCTATTTCGGATTCGGCGGGAAAAAACGCCTGGGTGTTTGCACTGTGAGGATCGCCCTGAGGACACGGTGGAGCATACGGTGGAGGTCTACCCTGCCTGGGCGGAGCACCGCCGTGTCCTCGTCGAGGCGATCGGCAGCGGCGACCTCTCGTGTCCGGCCCTGGTTCAATCCATGGTCCGGAGCGAGGAGACATGGGAAGCCGTCACCTCCTTCTGCGAATCAGTAATGCTAGTGAAGGAGGAGGCGGGCCGCGTGACGGAGGGACAACCCTCACGCCCCAGCCGCCGCAACATAGGGAGACGCACCGGGCGTCGGGAGTCGCTGGGCGATTCCCGGCCACCGTAGGCGCGGGTCTACCGAGGGCGAACGTTGGGTGGCTCGCCCTCCGATCAAAGCCTGGCCCGGGTCGACGGCGCGTTGTGTTCCACGCGCGTCTCAAAAGGATGTCAGCATAGGAGTAGGGGCCCCGTATCGCTATCGAGTCCACCATGAAGTACTCGACAGCCGGTGGGATTTCAGCCCCCACTTCAGACGGCTGGCGCCCAAGTTGTTGGGCGCGGTTGGGGCGCTGTCAACGCTGCTTCCCAATTTGGGGGACCCGAGCACCGCCTGCAGGCGGTTGTACGTGGGGATAGTGCGATCGATGGCCCTGTATGGGGCCCCGATTTAGGCGGCTGACCTGACGGCCCGCACCATTTCTGTTCTGCGGAAACCGCAGAGGGTGATGGCCGTCAGAGTCATCAGGGGTTATCGCACGGTCTCCTACGAGGCGGCTTGCGCACTAGCCGGATCTCCGCTCTGGGACCTGGAGGCAAAAGTCCTCGCGTCAATGCATCGGTGGCGCGAGGACACGCGGGCGCGCGTGGAGCGACTGACGCCATTTCGAGCTGCGTCGGTCGCAGCTGCGCGAGGTCCTGGTGGCGGATTGGCGGAACAGGCTTTCACGCCCTACCGCCGGCCTCGTCACTATCGAGGCCATCCGGCCAGTGCTCGACCTCTGGCTTGGGAGAAGGCACAACTCGAAACAGTTATCGCGCAAAAGAAGGCTGCGGAAAGGGAGAGGGAGATTTCGTGTGCTCTCCCAGCCCGCAGCCGGCGCACCGGGCATCGCTGCCCTCTGCCGGCCCCCCTAAAAGGGTCCAGGGGCGGCGGACTTGGATATGTCCGTCGCCCCCCATTCATCCGGACCCGAGGTGGCGGCGCGTGGTGTTCCCGTGCGCCCCTCTGACGTCGCGGGGTGAGTTAAAAGTCGCTTCGACTCTTCTATATTATCCCCTTATCTGTCCCACGCCTGCGCTGCGCCTGCGCCGCGCCTTCACCTTACGCCGTTTCTGTATAATTCAGGCTTGAAAGTCGTTGAGTAGAAAAGGCGATAGCATTTATTTATACGTGCACCTACCTTCGCCTGTGAACGAACGTGAACCGTACAACCAACATATAAAATGTACAGGAAATGGAAAAATAAAAACATTCTGTACCTCTACCATGAGTTTATGCAGCCAAAACTCGCTAGCGTCTCCGTAAATTATTTGTATGACATACTGTACAGCGCCCCTAACGGTCACAGAAAGAATTAAAATTCGTATCATGAGCACTATAGATTTTGATAGGTTATAGTTATTTATGATATTAGTGCGGTAAGTTGGTTTTTACAAACGAGCAGACGAATGTAAGCACGAGACGAAGTCGAGGGCTTACCATAGTCACCGAGTATGTAAAAACCAAATCCGCACGTGTGTCATACAACGTTTTTCGACACATTTGCGAGAAAACATTACAATAAGTAATGAAACATACTTTTTGTCTCTAGAAATCAGTCGGAAAGTCGCAACAATCTTTGACGTTTCTAATATGAAAATGGCGCGAATTCGCAAAGGGCGCCACATGCGCGTGGTGAAAATTAGAACCACATACTTTATTTTTTTTATTTATCTTCTCTCATTTTCTCTATAATATTAAAATGAGACAAACGTATACAGCAAAAGCGCTTCCAAGGAGGTTCGATCATTCAGCTTATTTAGTCTCGTGATGTGAAACTCCTTGGTGGAATTCTTATTAATTTTTATGGAAATTAAAAAAAAAAACCGTAAAGATTACGCACGGCGCTATACAACGGAGTTTGCGGTAAAATATGTACTTAGGTGAGAGTAGCTACTTTGCCGCACGCTCCATTGTGTGGTGCATAATTTTTAACTTTCGCCGAAGCGAAAAAAAAATGCATTTACGAAGCCCGAAGGCTTCGTAAATGCATTTTTTGAGCAAATGTGTTGAAAAAAACCTTACGTAATCTATTCGATGGTCACTAACGTTTTTCAACTGTCACTATTTAAAACGCCACCATGAGTCACTAATTTGACAGAAGCTGTCGAACAATACGCTTACGATATTAGTTACGTAGCTCACTAGCATTTTGCCGTGTGAAACATAAGTTTACATTAAAATTATACACGTTTTTGAGTATAATAAAGTCAAAATAATGTCTGCAAGAGCTTATTTAGCATGGAATATGTTAGTTGCCGCTGAATTTGAAGACCAACGACGTGAACAACGTTAATTTCAAGCCAAAATGAACTTTTATGTTGGGTCTCAATTGGAAAATATAGGTGAAAAAAAGTTTATTAAACTTTACACACTCTATAGAGAAGCGTTTGAGGATTTGTGCATTTATATTATTGAATGATGTTACGGATTCGACGTCAACACTGAACACAATGAGTTTCATTAGAACTAAAGGTAGTACCTAAGTTGGTAGGTATGGTATGCAGCTATCTCAAATCAAAACCAATTATAATCTATTGTTGTAAACTTTTAAACCACACACACTCAACTATGACACAACGCCAATAAACAAAACATGACATGTTATATAGAATAAAAATTAAAAAACCACTAAATATCATAAGTAGTTCACAAACTGTCAACTTTTTTATTTAGTCGGTTTATTTTGTGATATTGACTGTCTTAACATTTTTAGCATAGCGATATAACTACATTTTGAGCTTAAGAGCCGTTCTCTCTTCTTATTGGTGAGAAAGAAAGAAACAAAACATAAGTAGTGAAGCATTCTAACGAGTAGAGTGAAGTTAACTAGACAACGAGTCTATTTTTATTCTGCAGAAAAGAGCTATAAGAGCGGTATACAATCTCCGCCGACGTGATTCTCTAAGGGGGGAACTGTTTAAGGATATTAACATCATGACGGTACCTTGTCAATATATATATGAAAACATTATGTACGTTAGAAAGAATCTCCATCTATTTAGTAGACGAGGCGACGGACATAATTATGAACCTAGAAATAGGGATCAACTAGTTCAACCAAGTTTCAGACTAGCTAAAGTAGCCTCATCTTTCATGGGGTACTGTTTAAAATGTTATAATAAAATACCTCCTAATATATTAGAACTGAATGAAACAAAATTTAAATCTTGTATCAAACGCACACTATGCAAGAAAGCATGTTATAAGTTGGGGGATTATATTGAAGATAATAATGCTTGGCTCAATGCCGGTCCAGCTCCTCAGTTACTAGGTCGCACAAACTAATCTTTTAGCATTTACAAACATTGTTGGACCCGTTGAAGACTGTAAAAAATTATATTTTCATTGTATAGACTCAATGTAATTAGCATTGTATAAATTCATTAAATAACGGCACATGTGTGAGTACTGTGAATCTTATACTACTTGTATTTATTTTTTAATTTTGCGGTTGGGAGTGTCATGCTCACTCAAAAGTCTACCTGATGGTGGCGCATGTGTTGGGTCATTTGGCTCCCTTAAATATGGTTGAGCCGAATGGTGCTAGCGCGTGCGTCATGTTCGTGAACGGACGCCGTCAGTTTAGACTGGTCATCTCTCGGCTGCCACGGTTTATTTTAATGATTTGTTATTTAAATTGTTGTTTATTTTTATTTTTTTACTCCGTATACTTTAACGTGCATTTCTTTCTACATCGTTCTCACATATATGTTTGTATAATTTCAACAGGAATGATGTAACCATAAAATTGTAAAGAAAAATGATTTAAAAGAGTGTCCGTGGAGTTTCTTGCACGTTCTTCTCTATAGAGATCTACGCTTTGGAACGTGCAAATAGCTTCATCTTTTTGAGTGACCGACCTTGACAATTCAAAAGTGTCTGTGAATGGTTTATTTGAAATAAATAATTTGAATTTGACGCGATCTATCGAGCTCACCTTAGCGAGTCTAATCTCATGGTGCAAGCATTATCGAAATCTGTTCGATCCACGTTAGTACGCTAGCGATTAATTTTTCGATGACATCTCATGGTAGAGGTACTGATGGGATAACGTTACTGCAGCAGAAACGTTTTTAATATATATAACTATCAGCACTTCTTTTATAACCGTCACACTAATGAAGTAGGTACAGAAGCTGGAGATTTAAATATCTGTTATGGTAGTGGAGCCCAAGAGTGGGATTTTGGGATTTACTCGAGCGCGGCAGATTATTATTATTACTAGCACTTCGCCCGCGACTTCGTCCGCGTGGGGATAGTAGGTACTCCACAAACTTCAACGCCCCCCTCTACTCCCTTATAAAGGTTAGTTTTGGAAAATTAAGCACAACGATTCACATTATTTACTTAGCCATTTCTACTTATTCTCAGGAGGCCCTAGACAATGTGCCATTTAATTAGCGAATGCGTCTGTCGAAATGCCAAAATGTAGGAATTTGATCATGTGACATTTCGATAGCATCTGTCAATCTCATACATTTTTGACGTATTGACAATCGCCTACGCCACGCCACAGTTGACAGAATCTCACTTGTCTCGAGTCCAGGTTCAGCGCAACTGTTCACCCCGTCCAGCCCGTCAGGGGTTGATTATGCAAAAGTTGTTAGGTACATGATCTGTTTCAATGATCCCACTTTTAGTTTGTTCATAGAATTCCGACGTACATTGAAGCAAGCTATAATTTCCTCCCCTAAAAACTTATTCACCCCTTCTTCACCCCTTATTATGTATGTACCTAGTTTATTTTCGAAAAATCTATATATTACATTGTTTTATCGAAAACATTTAAATGCCGTGGTGTTTCAACTTCATCGGACCAAGCATTGATATGATATTCAACCCAGTTCGCTCAAGCCGCGACATTTTTCTTACTCCGAGCATGTTTATTACCGTCGTAACTTTTGAACGAAAGGTCCGATTTGAATTATTTAAAGTGTAATTTACACGGACATAATCAACCTTAATCATCAAACCATTTAAATGGATAAGAATTAATATCATGATACTAAAATCACCATTTTTTATTTCACCATGGGATTTGCTTGACTAATATGAACAAAAAGCGGTCATGGTGACTTATCCATAATAGTTAGACATATGGTATCGCGGACTTTTTTGTAGATGTTGATGACCTCTATAAAACTGTAGTACATCACTTTGCTCTATTGTCAATAGTTTCCGCAGCGTACGCGATATAAGGATTTTTTCTTTCTCTTTCAGTTACATTCACTTTGGGTTACATTATCGAAGTTTTCATACGGATCCCTAACTTTTATGAAAATATTCTATAGCCTATGTCCATCACCGATAATGAAGGATTCTACTGGTGAAAGAATTTTTCAAATCGTTCCAGTAGTTTCGGAGCCTATTCATTTCAAACAAACAAACAAATCTTTCCTCTTTATAATATTAGTGTAGATTATATACTTTATAGTACACCTCACATCAATCACAGGTAAAAAAAAAACATAAAAACAAGTGTACAATAGGCGGTCTTATCGCACGGGGCAATCTCTTACAGACAACCTTAGGATGGACTGAACGAAAGAAGTTAGATTTAGGGCGGTCAGTGTACAAACATCATAAATAATATTAATTAGACATAATAATATAAAATAAATATATACAATACTAAATAATATACTAATTAATATCAATATATAATTGGGAAAGGAGAAAAAAAGTTCTATTCTATTCTATTTTAATATATGGCAAGCAAAGCCGATGTCGACTATTCTGCCAGTGTCCAAAGTAGATTGGAGAAGCAAGTGTTAAAAAAAAAAAAAGTTATAGTGAGAGGTAGATATGGGAGGATGCCTTACATATTGAGAAGTACCTCCAACCAGTGGGGTACGCTCAGGAAAAACCGTCAGATTAGTAAAAAAAAATCGATTATCTGAAATACTCGAGCGCGTCAGATTAAGATAAGGGGGGATTAATTACTAGCTAAGAAGTGTCAATTTTGGTTGTTTTTTTATTATTGTAAATGTGTACCAGAATAACAAAAAACGTGACGATTTACGCAAGCCGAAAGTAATAAAAATAGTCAATTTAGATCATAACGTGCAGCTAGGGTAAGCATGTATTTCCCTCACCGCGCCTTTCGGTCCCTTTCACTTTTCAAAGATACGTCTTTGACTCTGTCGCACCTTACCCACACACAACTGAAGCTACAACACAATTTCAGCAGTTTATCATCATCTGCCTAGCCTTTTCCCAACTATATTGAGGTCGGCTTCCAGTCAAACTGGATTTAGCTGAATACCAGTAGGTATTTTACGTGAAGCGGCTGCCTACCAGACCACCACAACCCAGTAACACGGTAAAACACAAGACAAGACTGGCAAGACGAGTTAGATTTACTGGCTTCTGACTATCCATAATCCATCAATCCAATGTTTAAAAGTGGTCAGAGTTTTGAAGTTGTCAGATTACCAATAGCTACCCCTTAAAATAATCAGATCGTCATCGTCAGATTTTTGGTCACTATGGCTGACGCGTTCCAGTATTTCAAGATGGCGACTTTTTTTACATTTTTAGGAATTCGCTGCGAGTTTGCGTTAAGTACTTCCAAATCGTCACATCTGTAGGGTTCACTGAACCACACTGAACACCCCCTCTAAAAATCTGACGCGCTCGGTAATATTTTTGCAATGGGTAGTATTTAACCGCTCAGGCCCAACATGTGAAAATTCCCTAATATAAAGTAAATCTTATGTAATAGGTAAATTATAAACATTAAATTCGCGATTAATTCGCGACACACCGGTGTGTCGCCGGGGCCGGACAGGTTAAACGCAAATCAAAAAATCCTTTTTCTATGCAATAAGATTCCGAATTCCCATCAAAATACTGATTGCACAGCAAAATATTCAACTCAAAATATCACTAAACACACTACAATTTATTTTCGCAGCGTACAGCGATTTTTCCTAAAGCAAAAGCTTTTTCATCAATGCACAGCTAATAATCTTATATCTAATAGACCTATCCAAATCGAATAGACCTAGCCAAACCTTAAAATATTCTATGCATGGTTGATGGTAGGCTTGGTCGACGGAGCCCCGCTTCGCGGGGCTCCTACTTCTGTGTGGTTTATAAAAAATAACCACAAAGGGGATGGCGGGGTCGTGTGAGCGAGCGAAACGAGCGAATAGACCCCGCCATCCCCTTTTAACCTAAGCTATCCGAGTCGGAGTGCGCTAAAGTCCCGATTGCATCCAGTTTCTCCTGATATAACAACCGTTACATACCCAATGTCGAGTCAAAGTTAGTTATTTTGCTATGAAATATGGAAAATTTGCTGTGCAGTCAGTATTTATGCTATGTATGTAGTATTTTTGTACAAAAATAAATTTAACTGTATTGCATTATGAGGAAAAAAGTAATGTCATATTGATGTATGATTTCGAATTATCTGCAGTTTGAGTTTTGTTAAACATTTAGTTTATTTGTAGTGAAGTAAGTTGTTTGATGTAAAAAAGAATATAAATGATGAGTATGTATTGATAGGCGATTATTTATTTGATATGCAATTTATAATATCCCTTTTGCAATCGGCAGATTAATATATAGGTATTTTATATCAGAGACATGTTGAAGCATGAAAAATATCAATATCTGACACGCTTGAGTATTTCCACGTCATTGTTTTTTTTTACAATTTTGAAAATCTGTAGAGGCTTCCCCCACCGCTGAGAGTAGAAACATGAATCTTCATATCATGTAATCTACCAAATGTATTAGTTTCCGCGACGCTCGAGTAAATCCACATTTAGCATCATGGGCTCCCCTACTATTACACTCCGAGATAACTGTACTTACTTACATGCAACAACTAAGAAACAACAGCGACACGATCGAACGCGCAAACTTCTTTATTGACGCGAAGACTACCGCAGGCAGCCAGCAACTAGGGCAGACGCCGCTGCCCATACCGAACATTATATATTGTTTAGAAAATGTTATACTAAAAGTACCTATCTAAACATAAATCACGCGCCGCGCCGTGCCGCCCGTAGCCGTGAAAATTGAGGTCATTGTTTACATTGTTTGCAAAACTACGTTTTGTTGAGTTGAAGTGCGTCGACGTCAATGATTCCCCACCCCCTCCTCTCGCTACTCCGCATCCCTTCAATGCCTCGCGCCACTCTCCGCATCGTCAGCTGATCGCGGCGCGACCTACTGCACAAACACTTCCTTATGGCTTTGTTGTGCTTTTCGAATACCGGCCTATTCAGCCTTTTTATGAATAAAGAAATTATATTTTCTAAAAGCATTCGTCAGGTAGGTACCTAGTTATAATTACTCATCACAATACGGATTTACCTTAAAAAGCCAGAATCAATAGAACAGCAGTGTTTCAAAGTCATTTCAGACAGATTAGGAGTGGGGTCGGTCAGAGGGGGGTGTGTATGGCAGCGCGGTGGAGGGACGGGCGGCGGGCGGCGGCGTGGCGGCACTCGAATCTCGATGAGTGAGTCGGAGTCGGCCTCGGCTCGGCAGTACCGCGCGGGCCGCCTGCCCAGCCACACTGTCATGTGTTGCGATGCTCGACGGAGCGGACGCGCTCCCAGCTGTTGTTTGTCGCGCTCTCGCGCCCGGCTAGTGTTGTGTCCA
The DNA here is from genome assembly GCA_947386135.1 of Melanchra persicariae. Taxonomy (NCBI): domain Eukaryota; kingdom Metazoa; phylum Arthropoda; class Insecta; order Lepidoptera; family Noctuidae; genus Melanchra; species Melanchra persicariae. Next base: position 306,273 of record OX376651.1, read on the forward strand.
TGTGCATGTGATTGATGCTGCGCTCCGCGACCACGGGCGGCACGGTGGGCCTACCGCCGCCGCCGCACGCCCGGCTGTCGCTGTTCGACTCGTGCCACCGTAAGATCAGGCTCATCGGCGGCGGTCCCGTGGCTTTCCTAGGAGGACTTGTCGCGTGAGTCACTGCTATTTGGTTCGAAACTCTTGTGAATTTCCTTCTGGAAGAAGATAGAAAAACAGACAGCGAGGGAGGGTTTCGATCTACACTCAGCGGCACGGAATCTTGGCCAAGCGCTTGTCTTCTAAATACTCTACAACCGGGGAGTCTTTAAGTCACGAGTGAATAGGCTACTTCTAGGCAAGCGTGCTCCATCTTCGACCACATCGTCGCTTACCATCAGGTGAGATAGTGGTCAAGCGCGTGCCTATCAATAATAATAATAAAAAAAAATACTCGCGATAGAAAAACTTGTGTTTCCAATGATTGTTTCTTATAAGGATACTTAGGTCAAAAAATGCCTTTAACCCTTACTTCAAGACGGTAAATTCATTATGTTTTAGTACACTATGGTCTAACTTTGATTTTTTTGCCAAATCATGTCGCTTGAGTGAATAAATAAAAAGTTTAAATTTGTGTATTCTAAAAGTCAACGGTTAGGTTAGAGTGAATCATTGAATTATTTGGTTGAATTATTGTTTTTTTTTGTTTTTAATTGAATGACTGAAGATGCTATAAAACCAATAAACATGCCATTAACACCAACAAGTTGCCAATCAACCAAGGTGTGCCAGTTGTCACAGCGTGAAGCTGCTGGAGTGCATGATAGACCACGTTCAAACTATGGGTTTCCATAGACGCTCTACAATCGTTTGGGGACGAATAAGTTCTTAAGATGGTCGAACGGAGTTGGTTATCGTCGACAACCAGCTAACTGCATCCCGATATATCGAGGAAGGTCCTTCAGAAACATGCGCGTGTTGATTCATTCTGAATAGGTACTTGGGCACGACTGATTTCTCTTGATGGACGCTAAAGCACGCCCACACGATGTACATTTAGTTGAAGAATATCTTCAAGAAGTTGATCCTTATTCAAAAACTACAGTGGTCAGCTCGTAGTCCCAACTTTAATCGGGTTGAGCACATCTGGGGCATGCTTAAAAGATCAACACCCCTCACGCCCCAGCCGCCACAACATAGGGAGACGCCCCGGGAGTCGGGAGTCGCAGGGCGATTCCCGACCACCGTAGGCGCGGGTCTACGGACGGCGAGCGTTGGGTGGCTCGCCGTCCGATCAAAGCCAGGCTCGGGTCGACGCGACGGCGACGGCGTGTTGTGTTCCACGCGCGCCTCAAAGAGATGTCAGCATAGCAAACGGGGCCGTTAGGGCAAGAGCCTGCACGGTTGCGAATTTTGTTCAAAAGAGTTACCGCGGCCCTGGAAAGCAAAGGGCAATAGGAGGAACACGGATGGGTTTTAGTCATTAAGATTCTGATACTCCCTTCCGCTCCGCCCAGAGCGGGAGGAGTCATTTGATGATTTCCCATCCATAAAAAAGGGTTTCTGTATCTCGGTAAATCGATGTAAATTCATGCTATAATATCATTTTTTTAAGGTTTTAATGGGAGTTTTTGATAAGCCTTTTAGTGTCAAATGAATAAAAATAAAAATTTAAGTCTTAAATTTTTATTTTTCCAATATTTACCGGTGTAGAGGTCCCATTGGACCTCTACACCGGTAAATATTGCAAAATAAATAAACCCAACCGTACTTAGTAAAAAAAAATGGCCGCTGTTTCAAAAGAGTAGGGGCAAAATGCCTTATTATGGTGGATTTGTCGGTAAAATTGATCATATTTCTTTGCCTTATCTGGTCGAACACCGTTGACCAGACACATTGTATACACGGCTCATGAGGGTGCTAGACTGGAATTGTATAAAATTGATGCAACACACCTTCCTTATGTCGTTTGGGGAAATGGAGGACGGTTCTTCGCTATCCAGGATGTCGACATAACATCCACAGGAATAGTGAGGCGGTAAGGATCGAGGGAGGCGTATTTCAGGAATACAGTTTGAGTCCACTGTGGTTTGTCTTGGTCTTGAATCCTCTAAGAACACTGCTGTAGAATTTAAGCTATGGCTATCGCTTGAAGAGAGGTGGTCAGGGTTATATTATATTTAACCTCCTTACATGGGATACCTTGAAACTTTTTGCCCCCAGTAACCTGCAACTGATGGAACTACTGGAACTTTCAGTAACGCCATCAAGATAGAGTTTGGTGTTTAGAAATGTGCGGTCATGCACGTCAAATGAGGGCAGAGAGGGCAGATTGTGGAATCCGTGCGAACCAACTCTCGCATCCCATAAAGTTAAGATCCCGATCTCCAACCGAAACCTAAGTTGCATCGCATCTCTGACCGCTCAAAGGAAGTATTCTATACCCTTCCACTACCGGTGGCGGGCGGTGGAAACACTGCTGACAGTGCGGCTGCGTTTCGGTGACCGATGGTTTGGTTGCGCAATTATAGACGAAGTTGTCATGACGAATAACTACCGGGAGGTTTATTTGAAGGACGGCCGGTTGAGGCCTGTCGGGCATGCCACCGTCCGGGAGAATCAAGCCGCCACATTGTCTCTGGGTCTTCTTCTCTAACTAACGGAAAGTACTCATCACGGTATCTAGGTTACCTTGTATCTAGGATTATCCATCAGCAACTTGTTCTAAAATACTCTTTTGTGGAATCGGAAGTACCGTAGGTACTACAATGTGCCCGACCCAGTTCTTGATAATTTGGCAATATGACATTCTACTGGGATCGGTCCATCATTACTAACAGAACTATCTATATTGGTCAATAAGCGAAATTAATACTAAATTATTTCGTCAAAGTTAATGAACGAATAAATGCAAACACAAGGTGTTAATATAATAAATAAGTTTATGGCTTTATTTTGACGGCTATCAAATACAGCGAAGCAGTACAGTTTGATCAGTATCTGACACTTATGATGTAATAGCGGCAGTTCGACACAAGTAGGGCACTTGGAATCGGCTGGCGGAGCGGAGGCCAGGCGTTCGTTATGCGGCACTCGGCACACTCGGCACCGGCAGCTCCGCGCTCGCTATCGATCACCAAGCAGGCCGCCACTCGCCACTCGCGACCTGTAACCCGTCACCACCAGCAGCAGCAGTTTGTACCAAAGAAGGTTACAAAATTTACCTGACTCCGACAGAAATCAGACATATCCTAGTCTCTTTGTCGTCTGAAATATTATAACAGAAATACTTTTTTAAGTATTTCTAGCTAACGTAAGTTAGGGTTCCTTATGAAAACTTCTATAATGTAACCCAAAGTGTGAAATAATACAAAAAAAAAACTTAATCACGTACGCTGCGGAAACTATTGACAATAGAGCAAAGTGATGTTCTACAGTTTTATAGAGGACATCAATATCTACAAAAAAGTCCGCAATACCATATATCTAACTAATAATAATAATAATAAATAATGTTTATTTATCTCCACAAAAATTACTAAATAATGCTAATTAAGGTTGACAGAAAGTTTGGCAAAAAAATGTAATTTGTGGGAGATCTGGAGTCTGAAGCCTAACCCGTCTTTCAGAGCTCAAGGCCCCGAACTAACTATTATGGTTAAGGCACCATGACCGCTTTTTGTTCAATAATGTTCAATCAAACCCCGGGTGCAATGCAAAAACGGTGATTTTGGTGTCATGATATTAATTCTTATCCATTTAAATGGTTTGATGATTAAAGTTGATTATGTCCGCGTAAATTACACTTTAAATTATTCAAATTGGACCTTTATTTTAAAAGTTACGAGGGGTATAAACATGCTCTAAGTATGAAAAATGTCGCAGCTTGAGCGAACTGGGGAGAATTTTATCTTATGCTAGTTCCGATGAAGTTCAACCCCTGACGGGCTGAACGGGGCCGCGGGGTGGACAGTTGCGCTAATCCTGGGCACGAGACAAGTGAGATTCTGTCAACAGTAGCGTGGCGAAGGCGATTGTCAGTACTTACGTCAAAAATGTTTGGGATTGACAGATGCTATCGAAATGTCACGTAATGTAATTCCTACATTTTGGCATTTCGACAGTCGCATTCGCTAATTGAATGGCAAGCAGAAATGGCTAGGTAATTAATACAATCGTTGTGATTAATTTTCCAAAACTAACCTTTAAAAGGGGGTAGAGGGGGCCTTGAAGTTTGTGAAGTACCTACTAAATCAGCGCGGACGAAGTTCTAGTAAATAATAAAAGACTTTCTATGTAACACTCACAACTTTTGTTTTTGAAGACTAAAACTACGATAGGTCAATTCTGTCGGACTCTGGGTCATATTATGTATTTTTGTTTGTATATGTGTCAGCGGCAGTTAGCTTAATCAGTCGTTTAATTGGGGACCCAGCCTTTTCATTTAAATGCACCGATTTTTCTGCCAAAGTGAGAAGCTTTTGTTCAATATCGTTGAATGACTTGCCCATATCACTTATGTTGCTGATTAATCGGCGCATTTCAATGAAAAAGCTGGGCTTTCAATGAAACGGCTGATTAAGCTAGTTGGCTGCGACGTATATACATCTAAATGAGTTTTTACTAACATGGTGCTTCATTATATCAGCCGAAAGACGTCCATTGCTGGACATGGGCTTCCCCGCGTCCACAACAACCGGTTGCGTGCGTCTCGCATCCATCTGTTACCTGCGACCCTCACCAAGTCATCGGTCAACTTTGTGGGAGGCCTTCCAACGTTGCGTCTTCCGGTACTCGGTCGCCGCTCTAGAGCTTTTCGGCCCCATAGACCATCTGTTCTGCGAGCAATGTGCCCTGCCCACTGCCACTTCAGTTTGACGATCCTTCGGGTTATCTTCATTCCTGATTCGATCACGCAAGGAAACTCCGAGCAATGCCCTCTCCATTGCCCTTTGGGTGACTTTAAGGCTTCTGATGAGGACCATTGTGAGCAACCACGTTTCAATTCCACAAGTCATCACTGGCATCCCTGCACTGGTCATAGACTTTCGACTTGAGACACTGTGTTCCTGTGGTATGTGAGACGAGAAGATATCACGCAACTTCCCGAACGCCGCCAAGCCGAGTCGGATTCGACGGTTGACCTCTTACTCATTTACAACTTCGAGTGTAGAGTCTCCGATCATGATAGGAGTGGTTGCTACATGGACAAAACCAAGGTCAAGGTAAATATACCTTGGTTTTGTCCATGTTCATTTCAAACCAACACTTCGGAAGCTGTACTGAGGTCATTGAGCGTTATATTGAGATCCTCCATAGTATCAGCCATGACGACTATATCGTCGGCAAATTGAAGGTGAGTGATATACTCGCCATTGATATTAATGCCTAGCCTTCTCTAGTCCAAAACCTTGAAGACATCCTCCATTGCGGCTGTGAACAGTTTCGGAGATATGACGTCTCCCTGCCTCACACCCCGCTGCAGGAGGGTAGGTTTCGAGGTCTGATGCTGAAGTCGGCTTGACATGGTGGCGTTTTCGTACAAAAACTTGCACCTCGATGTACCGGTAGTCGATCTGGCACCGTTGGAGATACTGCAGCACAGCCCAAGTCTCGATCGATTCGAAGGCTTTCTCGTAGTCCACAAACGCTTAGCAGAGGGGCAGATTACACTCTTCGGTCTTCTGTATAACCTACCGTAGCGCATGTACATAACTACACACTTACGCTACGGTGCCAGTGCCTGCCAAGGTCGCGGATTTTGTTCGAAAGAGTTACCGCGGCCCTGGAACGCAAAAGGCACTAGGAGGAGCATGGGTGGGTTTTAGTCAGTAAGAGTCTGACACTCCCTGCCGCTCCACCCAGAGCGGAAGGGGTCATTTGATGATTTCCAATCCTTAAAAAAAAAAAAAAAGTCTACGGTGCCTTTTCGAAACCCGGCTGGTTCGGCAAGCTGGAAGTGGTCGTCAAACCTGTTCGCGTGACGCTTCGTGGTGACTCTTGAAAACAGCTTGTAGACATGGCTCAGAAGTGAGATGGGCATGTAATTCTTAAGCAGGGCGGCGTTGTCGCCTTTCTTAAAGTCAAAGTCAAAGCATTTATTTCAAATAAACCATTTACAGGTACTTTTGAATTGTCAGAGTCAGTCAGTCAAAAACATGAAGCTATTTACACGTTCCAAAGCGTAGATCTCTATGGAGAAGAACGTGCAAGAAACTCCACGGACACTCTTTTAAACCATTTTATGATTTACAATAATCCTGGTTACATTATCTTTGTTGCTTCTATATGTGAGAACAATGTAAAGGAAGAGAAAAAAAAAGAATTCTAAGTATCAAATAAACTATTGAAATAAGCCAGCGACAGCTAAGAGATGACCAGTCTCCACTGATGGCGCCCGTTCACGAACATGACGCGTGCATCAGCACCATTCAGCTCAACCATTTTGAAGGGAACCGAATGATCCGATACACGCGCCACCATCAGCGAGACATTCGAGTGAGCATGACAAACCCTCAACTGCCCCTGCTCATTCATGTCAAACAAGAAAACCATCTATTAACATAAAAAGGCTCCATGGTCCTCACATTTACAGGATTCCAAAATAAAAAATGCTTCTACTTTATATAAAACTATAAATATCAATTGGTAAGAACAGAAAAGTAAAAGTGTATTCCAAACATTATAGAAATGTGGAATATTATTATTATTAAACGTAAAAAGTAAAATAAAAAAGAGTGAGCATCTCCTCCATATATAAAATCCTAACTAGTGGAACCAAGCGGCTGAGGCTGTGGAGCAGGACCGGCATTTAGCCAAGCATTTTTATCAAGGATATAATCTTCCAGTTTATAATATGCCTGTCTACATAGTGTGCGTTTAATGCATGTTTTAAATTTTCTCTCATTCAGTCCGAGAATATCATATGGTATTTTATTATAAAATTTAACACAGTACCCCATAAAAGAAGTGTGTACTTTAGCCAATCTGAATCGGGGTTGATCTAATTTGTTCTTATTTCTAGTATTAAAATTATGCCTGTCACTAATCTTACTAAAAAGATGGAGATTTTTCCGAACATACATTATATTTTCGTATATGTATTGACAAGGTACCGTCATGATGTTAATATCTTTAAACAGTTCCCTTAGGGAATCGCGCCGACCCAGATTATATATGGCTCTGATGGCTCTTTTCTGCAGAATAAATATAGATTCGATGTCTGCAGCACGTCCCCACAACAAGATACCGTAAGACATGATACTATGAAAGTAACTAAAATAGACCAGCCTCGCGGTATCTATATCAGTAAATTGACGGATTTTTCTGACAGCATATGCTGCTGAACTTAGCCGTCCCGCAAGAGATGTTAAATGAGGACCCCATTGCAGCCTTGAGTCAAGCGTGATCCCCAGGAAAACCGCGTTTTCGACGAATTCAAGTTTCTCTTTGTTCAATACAATATCGCAATTATTACTTTTGATATTCGGTAAAGCAAATCTAATACACTTAGTAAAGAAGAGTACCACCACACTTCTGGCTCCATTCCTGTGGCGTTTTCTCCTCGAGTAGTTTCTGAAGAGCCATATGGGCCGGTTTTCCCTAATCTCATACAGGCTGACGCCGGAATGTCTTCGGTATAGTGCTGGGTTAATCTAGCTCTTGCGACTCCGACGTCCAAATCCAAGTTGCCCCACTCGCAGCTCGTTATCGTCTCGTTTGCCCAGTTTCGCGTTGGTGAAATGAGTTTTATGACCATGCATGGCTCTGGATATATCCTCATACATGTCTCTATTTTGTCGTCGGGTTGCGTCGAGGTTGGGGCGTAAATCTCCACGATCTTCAACGAATATCTTGAGTTGACGATATTCTGAGTATAAGGTACGCCACTCTGGTCGACAAACTCTCGATTCTCACAACATTGGACACAAGGGACCTGTGAACGATAAACCCGACTGCACCCTGGGACTTCTGTTAACCTTTCCGGAAATAGAGCAGATTGCCGGATTTGAGAATGATCGTGTCCTCCTCCTCTCTTCGGACAAACAATCCAACAATACTCCATCGCAACCTGATCAATTCCTCCTCAAGTTCGGTGATCTTCTCGTCGCTCCGGAGTGTTTTTGTGTTCAGTGTTGCCAGGTCCAGTCGTCGGTGTTTGTTGGGGTAGCCGGATCCACTCCGGGGATTCTTAGCGCCCCTTGCCTCTGCACGCCTGTGCTTGTGGTTTGCCTAATTGATTCCAATGAACGGGAACAGTTGTTGACTCATAAAGTTTTCACCGTCTGAGAGCATAGCGCTAAACATACAAAATTACCTCACCCTAATATATTGCAGAAAGATCTCCGAATTAAAAGATGGTCTGGAGACATTTTTGGAAGACCTATCCCACGAACCCCATACGATGGCATAGATAGACAAGTAAAAAAATGCAAATCTAGATGAGGCCGGTGTTCCCTAGCTTTCCGGTAGTCATACCCTGAGAAGACAAACTCAGAGCTTGCTCATGCTTGCTTGCACGCTGCATGCTTACTTGCATGCTGTATGCTTGTTTGCATGTTTTTACAGGGAAATAAAAACCACATATTATGTCCACAATGAGCTGTTTTCTGCGCAAGGTGATATATTATTTTTAAAACGAATAGCCTTCAGAAATAAGTTGCTACCAGAACAGTACGTTAGCTTATATTATTATTATTGTAAACGCGGTCTTGTCATTTTATAGGAGGGTATGCATTTTATCAAAGGTACTAGCACTTCGCCCGCGACTTCGTCCGCGCGGATTTATTAGGTACTCCACAAACTTCAACGCCCCCTATACCCCCTTATAAAGGTTAGTTTTGGAAAATTAAGCACAACGATTTTCATTAATTTACATTTATTACTTAGCCATTTCTACTTATTCTATGGTCTCAGGTTCAGCGCAACTGTTCACCCCGTTCACCCCGTCAGGAGTTGATTATGCAAAAATTGTTAGGTACATCTGTTTCAATAATCCCATTTTTAGTTTGTTCATAGCATCCCGACGTAAATTAAAGCAAGCAATAATGTCCTCCCCTAAAAACTTAATCACCCCTGCTTCACTCCTTATTATGTAGGTATGTAGTTTATTTGCGAAAAATCCAAACGTTTGTTATTCTTATTGTTTTATCGAAATCATTTTCAACTTCATCGGACCGAGCATTGATATGATTCTTCCCAGTTCGCTCAAGCCGCGACATTTTTCTTACTCCGAGCATGTTTATTACCGTCGTAACTTTTGAACGAAGGGTCCGATTTGAATAATTTAAAGTGTAATTTACACGGAAATAATCAACCTTAATTATCAAACCATTTAAATGCATAAGGATTGATATCATGATACCGAAATCACCATTTTTTTCAAATCACCAAGGATTTGCTTGAATAATTTGAACAAAAAGCGGTCATGGTGACAACCATAATAGTTAGACATATGGTATCGCGGACTTTTTTGTAGACATTGATGACCTCTATAAAACTGTAGTACATCACTTTGCTCTATTGTCAATAGATTCCGCAGCGTACGCGATATAAGGATTTTTTCTCACACCTTGGGTTACATTATCGAAGTTTTCATACGGATCCCTAACTTTTTGAAAATATTCTATAGCCTATGTCCATCATCGATAATGTTCAATTCTACTGGTGAAAGCATTTTTCAAATCGGTCCAGTAGTTTCGGAGCCTATTCATTTCAAACAAACAAACAAACATAAGTGCGGGACGTTCGCGTGCTGCATTCGCTCTGGGTAGACTCCATGCAATGCTGAATGCACGCAGCAAGCTATCACTTAAATGTAAACTGCGCATCTACACTACGTGCATACGACCGATTATGAATTATGCGTGTGCTGTATTCGCACACACTAAGCCAAAGCAAATCCACAGAATGCAAGTAATTCAAAACAGATTTCTCCGAAAAGCCACGGGCGCCCCGTGGTATGTACGGAACGAACGACTTCATGTCGACCTTAAAATCCCGACCCTAAAACAGTTTATGAAACGCCTTACAAAGCGTTTCTTCGAATCCGCTGAAAAGCACCAAAACCCTTTGATTTCAAAGGCAACCCAGTACACTCCCTCTCGCATTAGTAAGATTCGCCGTCCTCGGCATACACTCGTCGAATCCGACGACGAGATCACAAAGATACAGGAAAGCTGTAGGGAAACCAGCACCCTTAGAATAAACAGACACAGACCGCGTTCCGTATACCGACCTCGCCGCCGAGGTCCGTCGCGACGACCCACTCAAAACCCTCCCCGACTTTTGCAAACGAGCCAGCCCGCGCCGCTGAGCCTTTAGCTTTAATAACCCCTAAATAATAAAACGACCCAGCCTGATTGTCCCTTGCTGTCCCAAACTGACGCCGCTAAGCCGAGGTCGTATTCCACAGGGAATGCCCTTAGTGAGCGGTCAGTAGTGTTTTTAGCTTGTAGCTAGTTTTGTTGCCTTGGCTGGGGGCTTTAAATTCATTTGAAGCCACCACAGGTTAGTCCGGTTAAGCAGTTAATATCCCACGTGTGTTAACTTGCTAGTGGTCATACCTAAAAAAAAAAAAAAAAATCTTTCCTCTTTATAATATTAGTGTAGATGAATTCAAAAGTTTAGAAACTGTCACTCGATATAAGGATAAAGAATGTTTGGCTTGTTATTCTATAATATGAATATTCTAACTCTAAACTTAATGTGAAACAAAAATCAATTATTTAAATTTCTTCAAATAAGTATTTGCGTATTGATTATTCCACCTAACTGTTAGCTATAAAACAACGTACAACCAGTAGGTACTTAGTTCTGATTTCAAATTATTATAAGTACACGATCAATCTAATAGTAGGTACTGATGGACATGGTAATTAGCATGGAAATGCGATGATTGCCGCGGGACGTTAAGAAAATAGTTGTACTGTACGTGCTTAATTATGAAGTCACCACGACGCTTGACTAGAATTTACCCGCATTGTTTTTGTGAACGCGGTGTGGTAATTTTATAGGCCATTTTGTATTTCAAACGTATGAATTGAATCAAAACGTTTTGAAACTGTCACTCGATAAAATATCTTTCTTGTTATTAAGTTTTATTAACTAAACAGTATGAGGGTTAAGAATATTTCATGTTTTGTATTGTATTGTATTGTATGATATGAATATCGAAACATTAAATTTTATTTGTACTTAACAAAAATCAATTATTTAATTTTTTTCAAAGTAAGTAGTAACCCAAGAGCCCGTGACGATCAGACCTTCGTTATTTGTACACCGTGAGATGTCGACTCGGCTCGGGTCAATAGCGCGTTGAGTTCCACGCGCACCTCAAAGAGATGTCAGCAGAATGGACGGGGCCTGCCAGGGTTGCGGAATTCTTCGAAAGAGTTACCGCGGCCCTGCAACGCAGAAGGTATTTGGAGAAACAAGGGTGGGTTATCGTCAGTAAGAGTCTGACACTCTTTTCCGCTCCCCCAGGGCGGGAGAAATCATTTGATGATTTCCCATGTAAAAAAGGGTCTCCCAAGAGGTTGCAACCTTACTGAGTGTCTGACATTTAACGAAGTCATTTCTAATATTATTCCATGTAAAATTTATGAAAACTGAGATACTGTCACGAATTCGAGGTACAATTTTATACACCTTAGCAACCTGTTACCAGCCAAAGCTACCGTGATCCAAACTTCACAGTCGGGGATTGATCTTACCTGTGTTGGGGACATACACAGAGAAACTTTCAGCTTCTATAAAATAAAGGAAGTCTGATCGTCACGGGCTCTTGCTCTATAGGTATTCTGCGTTTTTATTATTCGATGAAATGAAAATATGAGTAAAATTTTATGTGGAACGAAATTCTATGAAACTAACCAACGAACTAACTTTACGTGATAGGTTGGAGCAGCTCAAACCCAATGCCGCTTTCTTATTTTCAAATCCAGCTTTCAGGCAGTTTTCGCAAGATTTGAATTTGCTGGGCTTACTTTTTGAAAGTGACTGGGAAGTTTATTAGAAAATCGTATGCAACGTAAATGAGCCCGCAATTTTGTTAAGCCTGGTTGCACAACAAATCTGTGTTTGTTCCTTATATATGAATATTATAGATATCACTGTATTTATTAAACAGAACAATATTTTGATGTGCTTACAAGATATCTTCTTAGGTGTAGGTACTGAGAAAACAGACAAACACTGGGACTCAGTGTGACTTCGCATCCGAAATACAAAAATGTTTATAGTCGTTATCCACAAGTTACGTAGTTTAGTTAGTTTGGTTGGTCGGTGTTCACTGTGTGCAGCGGCGCAGGCGGCGTTACAGTTGTAACGGGAACGCCGCCGCGCCGCCGCCCGCCGCGCACGCCACCTCACGACAACACAGCTCGGGGACAGTCGGGGATCATGGATTCTGATATCATTATAACTTCGTTCCGTATACAAATCTCTTTTGTTTTCCAAGCTAGCACAGTATGCAAGCACTATAATGTAGATACTACGGCGCCCTGAAAGCATATCGCTCAATTATTTTCTACTTCAGTCTAATATCAGAAGTCAGAACGATATCAACGATTGTTGTTTACATACAAATGCAGTTTTTAAAAAACCGGTCAAGTGTCTGAATCGCAAACGAAGAGTTCCATTTCCATGTGGGAGCTGGCTTCTCGCTAAATTTCAAGATTCTAGGCTAGTTCAACGACAAGTGCCCATTTGCGAGTATGGAAAATGCGGCTTTCAATGAATGATATTTATTTTGTAAGAAACGATTTACAATTAGGTAACTCTTACACGGCAATATTTTTTAGCTCTCTTGAAAACATAACGGTGTCAAAATTCTGGAAGCTTGCAAATGTGAAGACCCTGCCCAGTACCGTCCGATCGCCATTACCTCTATTCTATGCAAGGTTACGGAGAGGGTACTGAACAGTAAGTTTCTGACCTGCCTTGAAGACAATTTAATGATCTCCTCAGTGACCGTCAATATGACTTTCGCCGGGAACGGTAAACTGGCGATCTTCTGAAGATGGAGTAAGCTTGCCTAGAAACGACCTATTCACTCTTTGTCTTGACTTAAGGTGAAAGCGCCAGAGTAGCCCGCGAAATTCAAATTTCAAGTTTTTTGCAATTTGCAGGTCAGTATCAGGTTGTATGTTGGTCAAAATAATTCGCGGCCGTAGCAAGTACGTATGGACGTACTTCGTGTGCCTTCTTAGTCCAAGTACAGACCAGGGGACTTACCATGACGTGTTAAAACCATCCCTTTTTCCCGCTCGAACGATCAAGATCGGTTTATAAACAACTAGCACTTCGCCCGCGGCTTCGTTCGCGCGGATTTAGTAGGTACCTACTCCACAAACTTCAACGACCCCTCCACCCTCTTTTAAATGTTAGTTTTGGAAAATTAAGCACAACGATTTTCATTAATTACCTAGCCATATCTGCTTATTGTGTGGTCTCAGGAGGCCCTCGACAATGTACCATTCAATTAGCGAATGCGATACCATCTCAATCGCAAACATTTCGGACGCCTGCGCCGCGCTACCGTTGACAGAATCTCACTTGTCTCCCAGCCCAGCCCAGGTTCAGCGCAACTGTTCTAGGGGTTGATTATGCAAAAAATGTTACGTCTGTTTCAATTATTCCACTTTTAGTTTGTTCATAGCATTCCGATTTCCGACGTAAATTGAAGCAAGCAATAATGTCCTCCCCTAAAAACTTTATCATCCCTTACTATGTAGTTTATTTTCGAAAAATACAAACATTTGTTATTCTTATTTTTTATCGAAATTATTTAAAAGCCGTGTTTCAACTTCATCGGACTAAGCATTAAATAAGATTCTCCCCAGTTCGCTCAAGCCGCGACATTTTTCTTACTTAGAGCATGTTTAAAACCGTCGTAACTTTTACACGAACACAATCAACCTTAATAATTAAACCATTTAAATGGATAAGGATTAATATCATGATACAAAAATCTCCATTTTTCTATTTCACCAGGGATTTGCTTGAATAATTTGAACAAAAAGCGGTCATGGTGACTTAACCATAATAGTTAGACATATGGTATCGCGGACTTTTTTGTAGACATTGATGACCTCTATAAAACTGTAGTACATCACTTTGCTCTATTGTCAATAGATTCCGCAGCGTACGCGATATAAGGTTTTTTTTGGTATTTTTTTCACGCCTTGGATCGAAGTTTTCATACGGATCCCTAACTTTTTTGAAAATACTCTTAGCCTATGTTACTCAGTGATAATGTAGCTTTCTAACGGAAAAAGAATTTATGAAATCGGTCCAGTAGTTTTTGAGTTTACTTGTTACATACAAAAATACAAATCTTTTCTTTTTTTCCTCTTTTTTTTACACTAATATTATAATATTAGTGTAGAAGTGTAGATAAAGTTATACCCGAACAGATAACCCCAAAAACATGTTTAAAATTCAGGTTGACTTATACACATCTGCGTACCCCTTCACAGCGTGCCGGCGTGATTTTATATTATGAACTGGTGTAAACAATAAACATAAATGCGCTTTCAGTAATCCCGGGAGATTTGCAATGCTTTATTGAAGAGTTCCGTTGCCTCTCTCCGAAGTTCTTCATCAGATCTTCACCAAATTGATATGAAACCAGTCCGGGAAAATACTCTTCCAAACAAAAACAGAATCATCCAAATCGGTTGACGATTGGCGAAAATATTGCTGAACAAACATTTTTCCTGGTATCCCATCATCAAATCCTGGCTTATACCTTCCATCATCAGCTCAGTAACTTGAGATGATGATTACCAGGCACAAATATCTGAATTACATTAGAAAGTATATAAAAAACATTGTATGTGCCTTTAAAATTTGAGGGTTGCCCTGGATTTCTGACTAGAAGACAATGGGACCACCTCAGGAGTATAGGCTTTCGAGTAAAGAAGAATTTTGAAAATCGGTCCACAATTGGCGGAGAAATCAGTAAACATACATAAAAAAATGGGGACTATAGTTCTTGTCACCACAATTTATATTTAATTTTGTCATCAAGTTGTATCACCTAATAAGTAGATCTATCGCCACGAAATATTTTCGTTCTCAGATAAATAGAAAGTTTCGCCAAGTATGAATTACCAAAAGATCTTGACCAAAACGTGTATGTATTCCCAGCGGAAAAAGGTCGATTTTCTTAATTTCAGTTAAGCAGATATTTAGTGTATGACGTCGTGTAAATGTGTATGGTAAGTACGAATTTGTGCATCCAACCATTGGGGAGTTATTCAACAAAAACTGTTTCCGCTGGAACTACGTCATCCCAGCGGCACTTTTTTTTTCCTATGGACCTACAAGAAAAAAAATACATGCAATAATTAGTGTGTGACGAGAGGTAAATGTGTATGTTTAAATGAAATTTGTGTGTCTTAAAACTTCGAAGATATTCAAGTTTCCGCTGCGCTGACGTTTGGCTATTTGATGGAAATCATATAAATCGGTTTAGTGCAGAGTTGATTTTTTTTACGCATGTTGCTATGAATTTGTGTATAATGTTTGTGAAAAAAGATTTTGAAAAAAGCATACCGTTTAGGAGATATACACGTAAAGGTGAAATATGGTTATTAGGTCTTAGTACTTAAAATTTTAACGTTTGTTTGTATCTTGTAAGGGTCTACAACGTCTTGCCAAGTTTCATTTCACATAAATGCTTAGTAATTAATGAGCAGTGGCATAATTTACTACGAATGGACCACTATATTTTATGACATCGGATTGTAGGACTTCATAATGGAAAAGCAAAATAAAACATATTCCACTATTTAGTGTATTAATTCAACTATTCATATGTAAAATTTCAGCTCATTACGCTCAATTATTAAAGAGATATAATAAAAATACCAAAACAACCGAATTACATGGATAAACCGACCAAGTTTGAATGGCTACAAAAAAGCGGCCGTGCAGTACATAGAGCTAACGTTTTAGAATTTCCAGTATAATATCGTTATCGTGTTTAATAGATTCGTACAGGCGCGTACACAATCGTTTCGCAGAAAATAAAACAACTGCATTAACTTTGTACTCTTAAAATTATTTATTAATTACCGACTATTAAAATTAAAAAACTTTATTAACAAAGTAATAATAACATCAAATAAATTCAAATTATTGTTAGATTTATTGTGCCGCTAACAACGCCACCACACATTAATATAAAGAATCAGTCTTTTATAAATAAGAAATACGTTGCCTACTGTAAAAGCTCAAATACTTATGTATAGGTAAATCTTAGGTATTAAGTACCTACTAGTAAATTTTCGGAAGTTTGTCTTCTCGTTCGAGCTTTTACAGCAACAAATAAGTATGTCTTACAATCACAGATCAGTACTAAGTAGTTGACTCAATTTGAAGGTAGGTTTAGTGCAGTACCGACCTACTTACCTACGTTCTAGCGCATATTCTTACGGGAACGTGAATACCTACGGGAACGGGAATTCCAACGGGAAAAAACGGGATATGCGCGTACGAAGTCGCGGGCAACAGCTTGTATTATATAAAAATGCGGGCTGGGGCTTGACTGTTGTTCTGTTTCGCGCTTGCAATGCCTGACAGGTTAAAAATAAGTAGGTACCTACGTAATATTATTGCGAAATATAAATGCAAACAAGAACAAACGAAATTCTCGTCTCACACTTCAAAGTACCTACCTAGAAAATAAAAGATACCTAGACATATTATTATTCGAAACAAGTTCGAATAAGAGACTGCAACTTTTGAACAGCTGAACCAACTTTCATCAAATAACTATAGGTATTTACATGGCTGTCATAAACACTGTATGCACTGGAATCTATACATAGCAGATATAGACAACTTTTAGGCTTTCGGCGTCGTCGAGATGTAAGTAACAAAATACAGTTGTCACTTGAAGCTATATACTACCTTCCAACAGATAACATTTTCATGAGGTATTTTATTAGGAAGTACTTACTTTGTTTATCTTTTAATCATTTTCACTACTGGCTCAATAAGTATGTCACAGTCACTTACACTATGTCAACAACCGAGTCCAATAGGTACATAATATTACGTTGCGGCAAAATAAACAGCGCATACGCACGTTGTCCTTGGGTGCACATTTGTGACTGATAAACAAAACAACAGGAAGCGCGCGCATAACTACTACCCGTACGCCTTAACTTGGCACCTTGCTCGACACATTTCGAATGACGTTTTATTTAAAATTGAACAATTCAATTTCGATGTACCTAAATAATATAATCGCAATGGTAACAGTGATGCCAAGTAAAGCGTTTCGAAACGTATCGAGCCAGGTCAAGAATTGTGTTCCGACCTGTACAAGTCCAATAATGGTAAAACACTGGAAATTCTAGAACGTTAGCTCTATGTACTGCACGGCCGCTTTTTATAGCCATTCAAACTTGGTCGGTTTATCCATGTAATTCGGTTGTTTTGGTATTTTTATTATATCTCTTTAATAATTGAGCGTAATGAGCTGAAATTTTACATATGAATAGTTGAATTAATACACTAAATAGTAGAATATGTTTTATTTTGCTTTTCCATTATGAAGTCCTACAATCGGATGTCATAAAATATAGTGGTCCATTC
Organism: Melanchra persicariae; assembly: GCA_947386135.1. Lineage (NCBI taxonomy): Eukaryota > Metazoa > Arthropoda > Insecta > Lepidoptera > Noctuidae > Melanchra > Melanchra persicariae. The sequence goes on from OX376651.1 coordinate 323,862, forward strand.
GTAGTAAATTATGCCACTGCTCATTCATTACTAAGCGCACATAAATGAAACTTGGCAAGACGTTGTAGACCCTTACAAGATACAAATAAACGTTAAAAGTTAGGCTCTAAAGTTCCTATTTTAAGTACTAAGACCTAATAACCATATTTCACCTTTACGTGTATATCTCCTAAACGGTATGCTTTTTTCAAAATCAGTTTTCACAAACATTATACACAAATTCATAGCAACGTACGCAAAAAAAATCAACTCTGCACTAAACCGATTTATATGATTTCCATCAAATAGCCAAACGTCAGCGCAGCGGAAACTTGAATATCTTCGAAGTTTTAAGACACACAAATTTCATTTGAACATACACATTTACCTCTCGTCACACACTAATTATTGCATGTATTTTTTTTCTTGTAGGTCCATAGGAAAAAAAAAGTGCCGCTGGGATGACGTAGTTCCAGCGGAAACAGTTTTTGTTGAATAACTCCCCAATGGTTGGATGCACAAATTCGTACTTACCATACACATTTACACGACGTCATACACTAAATATCTGCTTAACTGAAATTAAGAAAATCGACCTTTTTCCGCTGGGAATACACACACGACCAAAACCAGTCTTGAAAAGTTGCACGTATGAAAACCAAATTAATATACATATTATTTGCTTATTTTTTACAAGCTTTTCACTTCAGGAATTTTGTTTTCGTATCCGGAATTATGATTTTAAGATAAACAGTAAATTAACGATTGCTAGGTACATTTCCGTATATGATGGACGTTTCGTTCTCTTCATTTGTACGAGTTACGTAAGTATGAGCTTTTACATAAAAACAACATAAAAAGGATATTAAACTCATAAATAGCTAAATAATTAGTAATATCATACATAATCATAACGTAGGCACTGTAGGTATATGTATTTCATAGTTCCGTTGTGAAAATATTTATTTTTGTGTTTCATCTCACGCAGATGCAACTGTCAAGGCAGATAAAAGACGTACCGGTAGGGATGACGATTATTCCTAAACAAGATCGATTTTTAAATCTATCCGAATCGGAGGAAAGAATCGATTTAGCAATTAATTGAGTTCTGATAGATCTGTTCCCGCCATTATTCTACATCGACAGCTTTACTATAGATAATCACTTATTCGTTTTGGTGTTGCCAGCATAATTAGTCAAATGTAATAAATAATCGAATACAAAATAAATTAAATAATATTCTTGGTTACAAAAAACAGAACAAAGAAACTGCGTATCAAACCTCAAAAGTTGCAATCCGCAGGAAAAACATCGGAACTCGTTTTCAAGTTTCTAAAATCGATTAAAAAAATCTATAATTCATTGTTTATGATCGATAAAAAAAAAACAATTTACTTGATCTATAAAATCGATTCTAGATCGCCATCCCTAAGCCGACGCCTGCGGAAGCCGCCATTGCTGTTTATGTGTCGACTGAGAATATTGTCACCGCGATTAATCTCTCCACTTAAATAGTAATACTTACGGAAATTCGTTGGTGTGTTTGTTTTATACAACTTAGCGTGTTTCATGTAACTAACGACAGGACGTTTTCATATTTAATTGTGTTTTATTACGCCAGGCCGTTTTTGTATTGTGTTTCTGAAATCTTTTGAGATTCTAATCATGTCAATGCTTGATTCTGATCAACCGATGCCGGTGGTAATGAGAAGCCGATGTGTCAATTGTTCACTTTTGATACCCAGAAATCACCCGCAACATTCCTTGCAACAAGCATTGCATTTTAGGTTATCTCCGAATTTGTTTAATTACTTTAAAACTCGGATACTTGTGTGAAAATTAACACTTTTATTTAATAGTATATAAAGCGTAGTCTATAATAAATAAAGATTTATTGTGTTTCAACTTAAGACGGATTTCCATACATCGTTGGTCATGATCCTTTATGTCAATATGTATGTAAAATAAGAGATGGATTATCAATAAATTCGTAGTTCATTCCTTGAATAAAGCATTGTTCTCAAAATAATAGGTTTATTCCTTTAGCTTCGTACTCAGAAAGATATATAATAATAATATCATAATAATGAATAAAGGAGATAATAATAATAATATAGCCTTTTATTCAGATCTCTTTACAATAATTGAAACTTAAAAAATTAACACTGGACTTATAACTATTTATACTAATATCTGTTGTTTTGTTATCTTTCCTAGATCTGTTTGCCAGTCGGCAAAGGCCTCCTCCAACCTTTTCCATTCTTTCCTTTCCTGTGCTACTCTGTTCCACATGACTCCTGCTACTTGTCTGATGTCATCATCCCACCTTTTATGCGGTCTGCCTCTCTTTCTTTTGCCTTCCCTGGGGTACCATCGCGTCACTCTTTTGCTCCATTAGTCGTGTCCTCTTATTACGTGGCCAGCCAATCTCCATTTAAGTCTTTTGATTTTTATTCTCCAACAGAAAGGTCCACCAAATATTTTTTTTAAACCACCCCGAAATATGGTTTACTTCCCGTTTTCCCCGTTAGCCGAATGATCGTTTTCAATTAATTTGATTATACGGTTATCATGACAAACCCATTATAATAAATCCCAACCTGTTTATTTGATACTTCATAATATATCCCGATGATTATATGTGATTTATTATGGAATTGCTTTTTTAAATTGTTTGGCAACTACATTTTGGTGTCAGATCTACTATTTTGAGGACAAACCCTGTTATTTAAGAAATTCAAAACTAGATTGGCGATAGCTTAAATCATACCCTAAAAAAACAGTCCATCGAACTTACTCTTTTGACGTTAAATGAGTTAACAATCTTCCCAATATGCACTTGCGGCGTTTGAAATATCCTAGACAGCGGGTTGCACGCAAGCTTGCCTCCAAAGCATCAGCACTTTTCCAGTCTCAATAGGAAAACGAATTTCAAAAATCTAATGATATACGAGTAGATATAGTTTTCTATCAAATTTCTATCAAAATCGGGCCCGAGATTCCTTGGGGGAGAGAGTTTTGTGTTCCGCACTGGCCGGAAACCCACGCCCACTTTTTTTATCTTATTTATTTAGAGGCTTTTCCACGCCCACTTAAAAAATCCCCTGTTTGGTTATTATTGCCTGTTTAATGGAGAACGTTAATTCCGATTCCGCCGCGGCAGTGCTGGCGTGTCGCTCCAGCGCTGGAACGGCCGCGCACGCGCATTGCATCGCAGCGAGAGCGCATACCTCTTGCGCAGCGGTGCTCGGTGCTGCAAACAGCACACTCAAAATTAAAAAATAATAAGAAGTAGTAGTTTATGCAACGGTCATACAAAAGGGGTTATTAAAACACGAGTGTAAAAAAAGAATGTAGGTAAATCACTAAAATGTAGGAAACAAAAAAAATTTCTGTCAAAAAACCCGACCGCTAAAAACGACTAAGTATTTCAATAATGTAAAGACTTTGTTTTTTTTTAATTCATATTTGAAACATTACGTAGTAGGTACTTACTTAAATAAAACATTTTACAAATTTTGATAATGTAAGCGAAGCGGGATTCGGGGCCCGGGCGTCATGGAGCTCTGCAGTGCGATTCTGTAAACATGTCGAAGTGAAAACTTAGGCGAAGTGAACGACAAATGAGCTGCCAAACCATACAAACAAGATGGAATGACAGCTTACTAGTCGTTCAATCCACCCAAGTGTACACGGTGAGATGTCGACAGAAGAGACCGGCCGCGGCAGATCCCTTTTCAACACAACGAAGAATCAATCAAATTCATTAAAAAGCGTAATATTTTGAAACAAACAGATTTGTGAGAAATGGCTTCAATGCTTAATGGCTTGCTGATTTGTTTTATGAAGAAGCAAGCTACCAAACAAACATCATTGTTTTATAATTAGTTTAACTTAAGTACTAAACCTTCCTCATGAATGTGGCTATCATAATTATAGAAAAATAATTATCCGAATTCGACTGGTAGTTCCAGAGATTAGCGCGTTCAAACAAACAAACTCTTCCGCTTTATTATATTAGTATAGATAAGAATAGATATAGATAGTATAGAAGTATAGACTACTCATATATTATATTATATTATATTATATAAGTATAAATTTATTGTCATAGCGGCAATGGAAATATACACTCAACTGTACCTATAACGGTTCATGAGATATATCTCATGAACCTCTATGTCAGTCTTGTCTGTCAGCGGGCTATACTGACATAGAGGGACGGAAATCGGAGGCTTACTAAGAGGGATCTGTAGGATACCCTTACGTGAGTTTCGGCTTTCCAACCATTATAACGTGTGTGCCTCTGCCTGTGCAGTGTGCTCGCATTTCGCAATGCGAGCGTGTAAAGTAACAGTGTGTCCGAGTGGCGCGTGTTCTCGCTCCACATACGAGTTGATACGAGGCTGCGAGCTTCCTGTGCTCGTTTCACTTGCTCGGGTACCTTTTGTTATGGTGTAACATTGTTTCGTCAACTCTTGTACAACGCTATAATGTGAAAAAATACGATTAAGGTTAATTTGCTTAATTTATAGTTTTGTACGACGCAGACACAAATCGTAAAACCAAATAAGTTGGCGGTTATTTTCCCTTGCGTCGTGATAGACGCACTTGATCAAGCGTTAATTGCCTTGACAAATACCTCACTGCCAGTGTTTCTACTACGTAGCTTATTAGTGTAGTTTATAGAGGTCACAGGCTCTAAGATTTAACTACAGCGAAACATGAGAACAAGAAGTTAGGAATGGTTTTGTTTTTGTTTACGTAATGTGCACTTGTAGTTGGTACGCCATTCATCTAGTTATATCTTTTTAAAAGGACCAGCTTAACAGACTGTTCTTTAGAGTTGTTATTATCTCCTTTATTCATTGTATGTATGTCGCAGCCAATTAGCTTAATCAGCCATTTAATTGGTTGCCTAGCCTTTTCATTTAAATGTTCCGATTTTTCAGCGTCCTAAGTGACATCTTTTGTTCAATATCGTTTGATTACTTGACCGTGTCACTTATGTCGCTGATTAAACGGCACAGTTCAATGAAAAGGCTAGTCTTTTAATGAAACGGCGGATTCAGCTAGTTGGCTGCGACATATACATGACGTAAATGGTACATCTCCCTAGGTAACATCAGCCATGATATTGGAACTACAGTGGGCGTACTATAAGAACGAAGTGTTGTTTATTGCGCAATAGAAAAACCGTTTGCTTTTAAACCAAATTATAATTCACTCTCGAACTCACTACAATATTCTTCCGCAATAGGTACACAGCACCAGCTTACGAAACGCGCTGCAGTTCCTAGACTTGTTCACTGCTCGATCGCCACCAGTAGACTGCCGCTGCAAACTCAGCTTCGATCGAGAACGACGTTCTAGACTCCGTCGAACGCCACTAGATGGCGTTGGCGTCTCGATTGTTCAATCGACTAACGTATTTCGGACATACATATAAATTACATTTTTAAATATTTCTACAAAAAATTAAAAAAAAAACATTAAAAAATATAAAAAAAATAGTAGCCCACCGGTATCGGGAACAGGGTCCAAGCTACCGGCGGCGGTCAGGGCTCCACAGAGAGGAACCTCCTAACAATACGAGCCAGGAGCGTGTCCAGGAGTACTGCTTTCTGAATCAAGCCCTTGATCCAGCTGCCTAACGAGAGCCTCCTGAGGTGTTGGTCGAGGTCGAGGCTCGTGGCTATTAAGCCGTTGGCTTACACGACTATCGGTACAATGATTGCCGAATTCACATCCCACATGTCGACAACCTCGCGAGCCAAGTCAAGATACCTATTTCATTTGTTTATTTTTCTGGGCTTTCACGAGGTTCTCGTCATGCGGAACTGTCTTGTCTACAATCATTGCATTGCACTCCTCTCGATTCGGTCCACCACCACTATATCAGGCTTATTGGCAACAATAGTCCTGTCAGTGATGATGGACCGATCCCAGTACATTGTGATACTGCCATTATCGAGAACTGGGTCGGGCACATACCTGTAGTACGGCACCTCCGATTCTACAAGAGAGTATTTCAGAGCAAGTTACTGATGGATAATCCTGGCTACAAGGCTGTGTCTATGTAAGTACTCTCCGTAAGCAAGACGAGAACAACCAGAGATAATGTGGCGAATTGATAGTCCCGCACGGTGACATGCCCGACATATGTCAACCGTGCCGTCCTTCACAATGAATCTCCGGTAGTTTTTCGTCATGATAACTTGGTCCATAATTGCACAGACAAAACCTTCGGTTTCCCCAAAGAGGTCACCAAAACGCAGCCAGGCTACGGACGCTAATTGATACACTTCGGGCCCATGTAGAGCCCGGAAAAAGCCTCCGTGAAGTTCCTTACTCTGGCATACCGCCCTGCGATCGTTAGTGTAGCACCACAGGTTTGCGCCAGTTCTCATTTGCCAAGGAGAGCGGGCCGCCGGGCGCCCGGTAGGAGGCTTTTGAAAACCTTTAGGCGGCCAAAGAAGCGCTCCTTCAACGAATGTTTCATGTCAGTAACATTGATACCTAACGCTTCCGACATACCCAAATACTTGTAAGTGTATGGAATCCGAGAGTTGAGATCCCACGGATTCCACAATCTCTCCACGCTTTACATGCATGACCGCAAATTTGTCCACACCAAACTCCATCCTGATGGCGGCACTACTGAAAGTTTCAGTTACCTTCAGTAGATTGGAATGTACCCTGGCGATTGGGGATGTCATGCTCACTCAAAAGTCTGGCTGATGGTGGCGCATGCGTTGGATCATTTGGCTCCCTTAAAAATGGTTGAGCCGAATGGTGCTAGCGTATGCGTCATGTTCGTGAACGGGCGCCGTCAGCTGAGACTGGACATCTCTCGGCTGCCATGGTTTATTTTAATTGTTGCTTTTTTACTCCGGACTCTTTCATCCTGCACGTCTTTTACATCGTTCTCACGTATATGTATAATTTCAATATGAATGATGTAACCATAATTTTGTAACAAAATATTATTTTTAAAAGAGTGTCCATGGAGTTTCTTGTACACTCTTCTCCATAGAGATCTACGCTTTGGAACGTGCAAATAGCTTCATCTTTTTGACCGACCGACCTTGACAATTCAAAAGTGCCTGTAAATGGTCTAATTGAAATAAATGCTTTGACTTTGATTTGTTGAACAGAGGTTGATCAGGTACGGATTTTGTAATGTTGATGAACGCTATGTCTAACCTTCATCGGCTATTGCAATTATTGCATAAAGAGCAGTGCTATGCGGCTTAGCGCATATCTCCCTATTGCGTCGTTTAGCTCCGGAAGTTGGATTTGATAAATACTGCTGTCTCAAAAATGTACATATAGGGCAATGTTGTCTAAATTTTTTGAAATATGGAACATACCTTTGAGTTGGTTTCAGCTTAAACACCGCACACACATCTTTTTTGGGCTTTAAATGCAATTTCTTTGTCAGTGGAATTTCCCCAATATATTATTCCAAAACGTAATGTAGATGTGACATAGGTCTTGTAAGAAATTAGAACAACGGACTCATTTACTATCTTTGCTAGATTATAGAGCGCATATGAGTTCTGGTTAAGTTTTTTACAAACAGTTTCTACATGACAATTCCAGTTTAAACGAATATCCAAGTGAAGTCCTAGACATCTAGCACTGCTTGTTTCAGCTATTGTTTGATCTGCATAATTTATGTAACCAATTTATGATCTTTTCTTTCTTTTTTTTTTTACATGGAACAATAAGTCACTGTCATCAACGAACAGCAGAACGAACCGCACCTTTGGAAGAGCCTTGATGTGCGGTGCCTGGTGGTCGTGATGGTCGTCGGCGCGAGCATCACGCACCGTGGAAAGCCGCCTTTAAGCTTTTTGCGTACGAGGGAGGGGGCTTTTTTTTGCTGTCCCAGGCCCTCGACAAGTTTAGTCCGCCACTGCTTATCATTGAATACATTACGGTGTAATCAGCTCAGTAATGTGATTTATCTAATGATGGGTCTTTCTAAAATCATGTTGGGTAAAATAAAACTTTTTCACAAAAAAAAAAGAAACTGACTTCCAAAAAACACTACAAAGTTCAAAATAACTTTCATTTCGGTAGTCGGTGTTTTTGGTTGCTTCTTAGTTATTTGACACCGACTTCCGAAAAACCGCTGCGGCCCCGACAAAAATCTTATGTAATAGGTAAATAAACATTAAATTCGCGATTAATTCGCGACACACCGGTGTGTCGCCGGGGCCGGAGCAGTTAAAGTTATTTTGAACTTTGTAGTGTTTTTTGGAAGTCGGTTTCTTTTTTTTTGTGAAAAAGTTTTTTACACCACACCTTATAACCCCACTGGAAAGTCACAGGAGAGCAAAAATACGCAATTTCGTATACATGGATGATTTTTCCACATGTTTTTCCAGCTATTTGGATTTAAAAACCAAACTACTCAACCGATTTTGATAAAAATTCAATGGGACCATTTGAGAAGTATACCCTTTCCAACAAAGAAATATTTTTTCAAATCGGTTGGAGTTATGCGCGAACAAACATAAAAAATAAAATAAAAAATTCTAACCTGAATTGAGAACCTCCTCCTTTTTTACAAGTCGGTTAAAAATTACCTATCTAAAAATAATAATAAGTTTCAAAATATGTAGTTGTGAAAGTGTTTGTGTGTGGCACCGTGTGTCATTGTGAGCTGATAAGCGTATGTTTGTGTGCGCGAGTGACGTTTGACGCGCGTTGGTGAGTGTTGGTGATTAGCGGCGACCTTCGCGATCGATCGCGCGACCACATCGGATGATCGTGAGTCACGTGCTCGCTAGAACAGCAGGCGCGCGCTTCCTGCAGTGGCCGGCTGTGCTGTTGTGTGACCGGTGCGGGCAGGCAGACCTGTAGTAGCCATGCCCGGCGGACGAACGAAACTGCTAAGCCAACTAGTTACTCCAACTGCATTACAATCTTCTTTATTTTTAATTAGTTTTTAGGGTTCCGTACCCAAAGGGTAAAAACGGGACCCTATTACTAAGACTCCGCTGTCCGTCTGTCAGTCACCAGGCTGTATCTCATGAACCGTGATAGCTAGACAGTTGACATTTTCACAGATGATGTATTTCTGTTGCTGCTATAACAACAATACATATCACTTGTGGTTCGAGTCACAGTTCTATCGCTAAATTCTACCATTGCCCGATTTTTAATGGTAAAATGGAGTGTGCTAGCTAAAATGTTGTAAATAATATTTAATTTTATGATTTCCATGTTGTTGGATACATATTTATTTTGGTTCCTGTGTCTTAAAATACTTTGCGTACTATTGTTTAATTCAAGTTCTTAAAACAGACAGATGTGTTGCTGGGGAGTTTGTTGCGCTACTTCTTCTTCCCAGCTAAAACACTAGGAAGTGGTGACGGATGGGCGTTTTGGGGGACTGTTTTTATGTAAAATTTGACGTTCAAAAAGTACTGGGTCTCAGCCTAATTTGAATAAATGACTTTTGATTTTGATACATATACTAAAAACAAAATAAAATAAATATTTAAGTGGGGCTGCAACACAACAAACGTGATTTTGTTGCCGTTTTTTTATAGATAATGGTACCTACGGAACCCTTCGTGCGCGAGTCCGACTCGCACTTGGCCGGTTTTTATTTCTTCATTTTTCAATTTCAGTTGTCACTGAAACTGATTACTTAATGCATTATCATATTGACATGTTTTAGAATATTACGCTGTCGAGCCAGTGACTTATCAGCGTAACGTGCTAGTGACTGATACACACTTAGGTACCATTCTATCTCAAAAACTGCTGAACCCATTTTGATAAAACTTGCATTGTTTCCTAAGTTAGACTTTACCTAGTCCTAGCCTATTGCCCGTTTTCGGCTTGACGTTGATTTCTGAGATGTATGTTTTTGAAAAAGATTTTCTACTCGAGTTTGCTGCCGGTGATTTTCTTTGCTCCCGCCCTGAGACCCTCAGGGAAAAGGAGGTTCGAATCCCCTGCTAAGTGGTTACAAATACTGTGTCCCCCAGTACTTTGCTAGATGGTAACTGTATGAATTGCTGCTTGTTTCTGTTCAATATGTATGTTTATGCCTGCATCTAATTTATCACAGTATCTATGTTATGCTCTTTGCTACTATTATTTTAGTTTCTGTTTTGTTTACATAAATTATATCTGGTCTATTGTGTGTTACTGTGACAACTGTCTGAACTGGAATCTCCCACATTAATTTTGCTGTCTCATTTTCTTTTATCTGCGGCTGAGTTAAGGCTTCTTGCCACCAGAGGCTAGCAACTTCAAATTTGTGTTTCCTCGCTAGTGCCCAGATACTGTGCAATATTGTTGTGCCGCTTGTTGTAGTAAGTGCCAGATAGTTTCTCACACCCAGAGATGATGTGCTGGGTGGTCTCATCTTTCGTCAGACATAATCGACACTTACCATCAACAGGCTTTTTTAAAATGTCTCTTTCGAACTGTTTAGTCATAATAGCTTGTATGGCAAAAATTAAAGACTAATGAACGTGATACCGGTTGTTTTTTTAGCCAGTTGAAAGAATATTTTCTATCTATGTTTGTTTTTTCTAGTACCGCTTAACAAACTGCCCATGTAGCGGCTTGGCCCTCCATTTCTCTATCGCTTTTTGTATTATTGCTGTTTTAATTTCTTTATCTGTGCAGTAATTGCTTTGCTGTAACCCTATTTCTACTGCATTTGTTCTAGCTTCTTTATGTATTGAGTATTTATCTCTATCATGTCTAACTATCGTTTTAATTATATCATCCTGTTCATTATGTAAGTATTGCTTGCGTTTTATGTAGTGTTTCTATGTTTGTTAGGCCTCTTCCACCTTCCTTTATTGGTAAGTATAATGTAATTATGTCTGCCTTTTGTTTTTGTGCTTTATTGATTGCTAAAATTTTCGTAGTTTTAACATCTATGTTCTTTAAATCACTGTTCTTGTAATTAATTATACCAAATGAGTAGAGTAAAACTGGTACCGCATAAGTATTAATCGCTTTTATCTGATTCCTAGCATTTAATTGTGTATTGGTGTTATTGGCTATTGATTTTATCCTACCAAAATATTATTTTTTAAGTTGTTCTCTTATTCCGTTAAGATCTATTTTGCCTGCCTCATTAATACCTAACTATTTACGCGTCTCGTAATTTTTTAGGTGTTCAAATCTCAATCCGCTTAGTAATGTATGCCCTTCTCCATGCGACTCACTGACTCTACCTGCTGTAATATGTAGAACATTACATTTGTTTAACCTGAATTGCATTACTATGTCTCGCGTAAATATTTCAGTACTATCGAGTAGAGTTTTTAAACTATTTTTATTGTTTGCATAAATTTTATACCTAAAGAAAACAGTAGCGGTGATAATGAATCTCCTCGAAATATACCTCGGCAAATGACTATGGGATCAGTGGTTACTAGAGCTTCGCGCCACGGGCCGTCATGATAACATTCCATGTAGGCATGACCATCTCTAGAAAGCCTATGATAGCACCCGAGCACTTGTACAACCTCAACACCTGAAGCAGCCATTCGTGTGAGATGCTATCAAAGGCCTTCCGATAGTCTACCCATCCCATACTTAAGTTTTTCTTACACTGATGTGCGTCTTCTAGTATGGCTTTATTAATCATATCTTTGATATATATTGTGAATATATTATTTTATAATATTATAATTTATTATATTATATTCAAAAAAATATTAAACTCCAAAACAATTTAAATAAAAAAGAAGTTCAAACACTAAAACCCGACCATAGAAAATTCACGTTCTAAAAAGTATGAAACAAGAAAACATTCTCATCTGAAATTGTTTGATTGTCAGATGATAGCCGTGCTCCCGTGCTCGGTGCTCGTCTGCCACCTATTGGTAAACTAGTACTTATGTTTATAGTAATGAACTAATGAAACATCAAACTTTACTACTAACGGTACTAACGTTTAGGGCAAAGTGGGTGGTTAGTTAATCAACTGTTTCTTTCTTGTCTTTGCAGGTAAGTTGCCGATCCGCTGCAACCTGAAACGCACATTTCTCAAGAGCGATTGTCGTGTGCGACGGTTTTGTAAGTTATGACTCACGACCGAATAATCGTCTGTTTTACATCAAAACGAAACGAGTTCTAAACACGTAAGCCACGGACTAGGTGCGCACCTGACACTAAGCTTCATAGCATTTATGGTCGATTGCGATTATGTTTTAATCCTGCCTTCTGGGAGGGTGCAGATAGACACATGATGTGTGTATGTCGCGTGAGGTGCACCGCCGCCGCCGCCGCACCGCGCCAGTGCGTGGTGTAGCGCGGTGTAGCGGGCGGCGCTGACGCAAGAGCGTGGAGCGGCGCAATCCTGGCGCCCCGTGCGAGGTGTCGCAAGTGTTGTGAGCCGAGCGCGGAGCATACGCGCACCTCTTGCTAAACTTTAGCAACTCGCATGTGTGCAAGCGAGGCGAGGTGAGTGTTTTGCTGCACAAAACGCGCAAACGCCTAGGCCGACTTGCACACCGTGGATAGTGGATATGCCAATTTGAAAGGAATTGTAGGTGTGATGTGTGCCCTGAGCACACTACTAAAAAATGTAAAAGCAGTGTCGCTATCACAATCAAAACGGGTTATTCTGATCCCGCATCCTGCGCACCGCTTGCGCATTGTGATAATATAATAGGTGTTTCTCTGCTATTTGGAAATTCGTCCATACAAGACTGTCCTAAGCAAATTTTATGAAATGTTTAGAATGTTTGTTAATAAAATTGATGGCATTAGTTAATTATATCTGGCATTAGTTAATTAAATATATAATCTTAAAAAAGCCCACACATTTACCTCTTGGTTTTTGAGTTATAGACGATTTTATGCAAAATAGTAACAGGGGACTGTTGTAACCATCCAGGGGAATGTTTTTATTGACAAAAAAAAAGTATTTTTGTTTATTAAACTAAACAAAGTTTTTATTTTTCTTTCTCGTTCTTAAAATATGTAATTTTATGGAATAAATCAATGGTATTAAAACAAATTTTACTTGTTATAGTGGCTAATAACAAAAATGTGTTAACCTTAACGAAATCAACTTCTTAATTTAACATTTTTTAAGACTGTAATTGTATGACACTAAGTCAGTCTTTAAAAAAAAAAATGTTTGGTTAAAACTGATACAGAAACGCTATGAAATGACAGGGGACTGTTGGTCAGGGGACTTTCATTTTTTTTTCAGAATCGGAATCAGCGTTTATTTGTGAAACATAGGTTTTAAAATTAATTATACACATACCCAGACACAAACCCCTACTGCACGATGAGAGGCATCTTTTATAATAACTTGGTGCCATTTTTTTGACAGTTAATGACAAATATTTTAGTTTTTTTTTTTTGAAAATAATTTTATTTTCAGATAACAGTCGATAAAAGTCTTTAAAATTTTATTTAATACATATAGGTATTTATCGCTTAGGAAATATTAAAAATGATTATCATTCATAAAATCTTCTACAGTATAATAACATTTTTCCATTAATATTGAGTAGAAAATCTTCTTGAATTTAATTAAGGGCAAATTTTTAATGTTATTTGGTATTCTGTTATAAATTTTCGGAGCCATGCCAAAAAAACTCTTTTTCATTAGAGCCGTTCTGCATTTTTTGTCGCACAGTTTGTTTGCATATTGAGAACGCATTGGAGTTTTTTTAACATCAGAAAGTTTTTGAATTTCGTAAATGCAGTTTCGTAAATGTACATAGCTGGAAATGTCAGTAATTTTAGTGATCTAAAATGAGGTTCACAAGATTCAGTAGTTTTTAAGCCACACATGGACCGAATACATCGTTTTTGTGCTTTAAAAACCGATTCTCTTTCAGAAGATTGCCCCCAAAAAATAATTCCAAACCTTAGAACAGATGCAACCAATCCATGATACGCTAATAAAAGTGTTTGCGTGTTAACTTTTTTCGATAGCTGGAAACGGGCATATGCAGATTTATTTAGATTTAGACAAATTTCTTCGATATGGGGTTTCCATGTTAGCTTACTATCAATCAATATACCTAAACATTTTGCCTTTTCCGTATCTTCTATTTGGCACTTGTCATATATGACATAAACTGGAGGTTTTTCACAGCTTTGACGAAAGTGCATTACTTTTGTTTTGTTTAAATTAATTACTAGGTTATTGCTAATAAGCCACTTAATTATTTTATTGAGGCAATTATTTATATCATTCTCGTAATCATCAGGGTTATTACATTTTACAATGGCTGTACTATCATCAGCAAAGAGAACCATATTTTGAGTTATCAGTATTGGGAGATTGTTTATATATATTAAGAAAAGTAGCGGCCCTAGCACGCTACCTTGTGGCACCCCGTATTTTATAGTGCTGAGATTTATGGATTTTTACTACTTTACTTTTTTGGCATAATTGTGAGATTTCAGTGCACTGTGGTCTGCTATCAAGATATGACTCCAAAAGTTTTAGAATTATTCCCCGAATTCCATATCCATACAGTTTTTTTAGCAAAATCTTATAGTCCACATAGTCAAATGCTTTTGTCACGTCTGTATATAAAGCACATACCGGAGATCTTTCATCGACAGACGTCATAATATAAGAAAGGAAGTCGAATTTTACATGAATACTTAATAAAAAATCATTTAAACATATCAGATTAACCAAACAGATGTGGCTGCAGACTAGTTCATCAATTAGGTTAAACAAATTGTCGTTATTAACACTCTTAAAATAGTAAAGAAAAGGCTTACCAGTGGACTGTTTCTACTAACGGCCGAGACGCGTGGTTCACCAGCAAACGCAATCGTAGCACAAACAAAAATAAAGGTGGCTGCCCGCTTAGATCCACTACCGAACGAAGTTCTCACCGATTGCGTTCCGTTTCACGATCTAAATGTTTCTCGCCAAAATAAAATTAGACTTCAGCGTGGTTTTAAAATTTTAACAGGGGACTGTTTTAATAATTTGAGGACAGCATTCGCACATAGATATTTTGATTAAATTCTTATTGTAAAAATATAATTGTGATGTTTAAAGATGCCTACTCTGTTTTTTTATGTACCTACTTATTTGTAAATTTTTTATTCAGTTATCAATGGCAAAAAAAATAATATTGGAAACAAGGTTTGGAAATTCTGGAAAAAGGACATATCACACAGATCACTAAATAAGTTGTGGCGTGCCAAGAATACCTAATACTATGTCGGTATTGATACAAAAAAGTGAGAAATATTAAGATTTATTACATACAATGGGCTTGGGACAGCGATTTTCCATTTAGTGGAGAAATGCCCAACATAATGTAGCATAGTAAATAGTTAAGTAATTCTAAAATAATCTTTTAACATGCAAAATCATTTTCTCTGACGGGCGGGCGTTTTTGGGGGACTGTCTTTTGTAGAACTTTGACCGTTGACGTTCAAAAAGTGCTGGCACTCAGCCTAATTTGAATAAATGAATTTTGACTTTGACTTTCATTAAGTAATTATTTTACAATACAGAAAATTAAAATGCTTTTAAAAATTATTAACTTTAGTCTCACAACATGCAAAAAATCAACTATGAAAATAATCAACATTAATAATAAACGTTAAAAAAACTAAATATTTATAAAAAATTAAAAAATAAAAATCGAAATAAACTGCTTTCGTTTTATGTATTTTAAACACATACATGCACTGTTTATGTCGGCCTTACAAGTTAAAAACAATAGAAAAAGAAATGTAATAAAATTTATCGTATTCGGGGTCGTCCGGGACGGGGGCGTCTGGGATCGGGGTACTTCGGGAATAAAACAAAACAAACGTGTCGTGGTATTGAAGGGGCTTCCTTAACGCGTCCACTTATCATGGATTACAAACCTTTTGGTTAAAACCATGTTCAGTCGTATTTATTTTGGTAGGTACCTACTTGTTGGTCTGCGCAGTGTACTTGTCTCTCTACGACTTTCTTGGAAGAGGGGTGGTGGAGTCATCGGGAGTGACAAAGGTATGCCGGTCGGAGAATTTGGGCAATGCGGAAGGGTGCAATGGGCAGCAGTGTCGAGGAAACGCTTGGTAATACGTTTCATGAACTGCTGGATAAAGTGCAAGCTGGGCAATTTGAAGTCTTCGTGTGGAGCATCGGTATACCTAGTAGAGGGCGTGATTTTACGGCGGAAACGGTTTTGGAGCGTCTGCATCCTATGAGGTGACGAGGCTTTGCGTGTGCGAAGACAGCGCAAGCTTACGTCATGATGGGATGGAAGTCCGCGGTAAAAATTCGCAATTTGCACCTGTGGGACAATTTGCTACGGGCGTCCTGATGAAGTGGTGCCTTCCCTGAGCGAAGGCAGCGCGCGAACGGGCTTGCCTCATGTTCAGCGAAGATGAGGTGGCTGTCCAGGGTGACCCCCACCCCCATATTATTACAAAATGGCGGACAGGTTATGCACCGCTGACTCGCTCTGACGTCACACTCAGCGCCGAGTATGAGGAAACAACGCATATTCTTTTATTGAAATACTAGCACTTCGCCCGCGACTTCGTTCGCGCGGGTTTAGTAGGTACTCCACAAACTTCAACGCCCCCTCTACCCCCTTTTAAAGGTAAGTTTTGGAAAATTATGCACAACGATTTTCATTAACATTTCCTTGCCATTTCTGCTTATTCTGTGGTCTCAGGAGGCCCTAGGCCCTAGAAAATGTGCCATTCAATTAGCGAATGCGACTGTTGAAATGCCAAAATGTAGGAATTTGATCACGTGACATTTCGATAGCATCTGTCAATTCCATACATTTTTGACGTATTGACAATCGCCTTCACCACGCCACTATTGACAGAATCTCATTTGCCTCGAGCCCAGGATCAGCGCAACTGTTCACCCAGTCAGGGGTTGATTATGCAAAAATTGTTAGGTATATCTGTTCCAATTATCCCACTTTTAGTTTGTTCATAGCATTCCGACGTAAATTGAAGCAAGCAATAATGTCCTCCCTAAAAACTTTATCACCCTTCCTTGGAGTTACTGTGTACCTATGTGCTTACTTAGTTTATTTTAGAAAAATCCAAACATTTGTTATTCTAATTGTAGGGTTCCGTACCCAAAGGGTAAAAACGGGACCCTATTACTAAGACTCCACTGTCCGTCTGTCTGACTGCCCGTCTGTATGTCTGTCTGTCTTCACCTAATGTTAAAAGTAGCGAATGTGACATCATATTGAATGGAGAAAAACTGGACTTCATTAATCAGAAGGTTTTCCTAGGAATCACTTTAGACGAGAAATTACAATGGGGGCCCCATATAACATCTCTTGCGGGTCGTCTAAGTTCAGCTGCTTATGCTGTTAGAAAGATAAGACAGTTAACAGACATAGAAACCGCACGTTTGGTCTATTTTAGTTATTTTCACAGCATTATGTCTTACGGTATTTTGCTGTGGGGTCGGGCTGCTGACATTGAATCCATATTTATTTTACAAAAGAGAGCTATCAAACAGAGCCCTATATTATATAATCTGCGTCGCCGTGATTCTCTAAGGGATTTTTTTAAAGAGATTAATATTATGACAGTCGCTTGCCAATTCATCTATGAAAATATTATGTATGTACGGAAAAATCGACATCTTTTTAATAAAGTTAGTGATAGACATAATTTTAACACTAGAAATAAGATAAATTAGATCAAACATTTTATAGGTTAGCTAAAGTACACACACTACACACATCCTTCATGGGGTATTGTGTTAAATGATACAACAAAATACCTTGTGACATAATATTAGAATTAAATGAAAGAAAATTTAAAACGTATCTAAAAAGCACACTTTGTAAACAAGCATTATAAGTACATTCAAGATAAGAATCCTTAGAAACATGCTGGTCGTGCTCCATAGGACAATCAAGGGTGTAGTGTAGGTAAAATCAAACTGGTCAATTTATGTATTAACTTTATAGATGTAAAAGAGTTTTTATTTTTCTGCTGTTTTATTTATGGTTCCAAGATTTGTAAATATGTGAGTACCATGTACTCACATATGTATTACAATGTATTAAGAAAATGGAAATGTTTACCTCTGCTGGTAATACTTTGATCCTATAAGTAGTATACTCTAGGTGCATCGACCTCACTTATATTAAAATTAATTTTTGTACTCCAAATATTGTAAAACATTGATTTGAAAAGAGTAACTATGGAGTTTCTTGTCCGTTCTTCTCCATAAGAATCTACCCTTGCGAACGGACAGTAGAGTCACTTAATATTATTTTAAATGTAAATGATGACGTTCAAAAGTGCCTTTTAATGGCCTAATTGAAATAAACGTTTTGACTTTGACTTTGACTTTGTCACCAGGCTGTATCTCATGAACCGTGATAGCTAGATAGTTGAAATTTTCACAGATGATGTATTTCTGTTGCGCCTATAAACCAGGGCTCGGAACCGGTTTAGAAATACCGGTTAATATTGTTCAAAAAACCGTTATAATTCCGTTCATCGATTAACCGGTTAATTACAAAAACGGTTTCAACACAACCTTAATAATTTTGGTTACCGGTTAATGCAGAGAATAGAATTTGAAAACTCACGGTAACCTGAATAAACCGGTTTTACTCAGACGCAAGCCTGCCGCTGCCGTTTGTCACATTCTCGCGCGCTTACTTTTGTGCGTGTTTGTTTTCTTTCGTCGTTTGCCGAATCGCCGCAGATACAAATGTCGTGCGGCCGCTGTTTAATTCGTGTTTTATATAACATAGACATTATACTAACATTAACCATGGGAAGAAAGAAGAAGAATAATAGTTATTTATGATATTTTGTGCAGTAAGTTGGTTTTAACAAACGAGTAGACGAATGTAAGCCCGAGACGAAGTCAAGGATTTATCATAGTCACGAGTTTGTAAAAACCAATTTCTGCACGTTTGTCATACAACGTTTTTCAATACATTTGCGAGAGAAAAGTACAATAGGTAATGAAACCATCTTTTTTATAGATATCAGTCGGAAAGTCGCAACAATCTTTGACGTTTCTAATTTAATATGAAAATGGCGCGAATTTGCAAACAATTGCGTGCTGAAAATTAGAAGTACACCTTTCATTTATTTATTTTTATTATTCTTCTCTCATTTTTTCTTTAGTATTAAAGTGAGACAAACGTATTGAGCAAAAGCGCTTCTAATGAGGTTCGATCATTCAGCTTATTTATTCTAGGATTGTGAAACTCCTTGGTGATATTATTATTTATTTTATATGGAAATTAAAAAGCTGTAAAGTATACCTAAGTACATATTTTACCGCACATTCCATTGCTTAGTGTGTAAATTTTAACTTTCAAACAATGTATACAGGCTTCGTAAATGCATTTTTTATTAATTATTATTAAAAGCTTTTATTTAACTTGACTTGTATGTATGTTTACAAATCTTGCAAGTTTAATTTGACCCACTTCTCGTTATCCGATTGAGCTGAAATTTTGCACGCTGGTCCAGAACCGATGACAATGCATGTTAATCATAAACGTGACCTGATGATGCTGCAACTATGGAACTCCTCAATATTCAACTGCTGGGACTTAAAATTTTGAATACGCATTCGTTTATGATAGGCAGTTGGTAGGCCCACCATGAAATAGATGCCACGTCCAGGGTTGTCTTCGAACTATGGAACTCCTCAATATTCAATTGCTGGGACTTGAAATTTTGTATACGCATTCGTTTATGATAGGCAGTTGGTAGGCCCACCATGAAATAGATGCCACATCTAGGGGTAATAGTTTTCCCCGTTCCTTAAATTTTTCTGTTGAAGGACTCTCCGTTTTATAGATGGACTTTCGTATTGATCGATAACTATCGATTGACACTAAAAAATATAAAATAAAATAATGATAAAAAAACCTTTTAAAAAAGCTTTTATTTAAGTGCCCTAAAAAGATCAAAATAATATTTTAAATCACATTAACCACATTCATTTATGACTTTACAAAATTGAAATTATAATAAAAGCTTGTCGCGATGCCTAGAAGAAATCTCTACATATTCAGTCAGATGAAATTTAAATTAAGAAACATTCTGACAGATCAACTAGGTACTGCAATAAATTTCAAACCCGATAAATCCTATGTGTGCTAATAAGTTATTCAAGGTTAAAGTTCCACATTTTAAGCATTCACGGCACTTTTATTCAACTGTCGGGAGGACACGGCGCGGCATACGCTGGCAGAGTGTGCCGCCTGGGAGGAGCCGCGCCGTGCCCTCGTCTCTGTGGTAGGCAGTGACCTCTCGCTACCGGCTGTAGTCCGTTCTATGGTCGGCGGTGAGGAGTCCTGGGACGCGGTGGTCTCCTTCTGCGAAACTGTCATCGCGCAGAAGGAGGCTGCGGAAAGGGAGAGGGAGATGTCGAGTGCTCACCCGGCCCGCAGCAGGCGCACCGGGCGTCGGAGGAGGGCATACGCTGCCCTCCTTCTGCCCCCCTAACTGGGTCCAGGGGCGGCGGACTTGGGGATGTCCGTTGCCCCCCATTCATCCGGACCCGAGGTGGCGGCGCGTGGTGTTCCCGTGCGCCCCTCTGACGTCGCGGGGGGAGTTAAACACCTCACTCCCCCCGCTTACGAGATGTGGCCCGCAGAGGCGGGCCGGCACCAGCCGGGGATTACGGAAGTCGCATACGTTCCCGCGATCCCCGGCGTAGGTGGAAGATGGAACACCGGGGAGATTTTAGTCAGTAAGAGTCTGACAGACCCCTCCGCCGACATCCATGAGGATTTCGCCCCGTAAAAAAAAAAAAAAAAGGTGGGCCTCCGGTGGACGAGATGTCCAACCTGCGGGCGGAGGTCGCCCGCTTGGCTGCCGCCACGGAGCGCCTCCAGAGGGAGAATGCGGGGCTCCGAGCAGACCTGGCCAGGCTCCAGGGAGCCGGCTCACAGGGGGCGCCACAAGGGGGGCGCAGGGGGGATGGCCAGCCCGTGCCGCAGGAGGGCCGAGTGCTGGACCTGGTGCGGCAGGAGATGGCTGCCTTCCAGGCGCGGTTCTCCGTCCTGGAGGGCATCGCCCTGCGTCCCCCGCTGGCGGCGAGCGCGGCGAAGGCCCCAGGCCGCAATAAAGCGGACTCATACGCGGCCGCTGTGGCTGCCAAACCGGGGTCGTCCGGCCAGGACAAAGGGTCCGGGCCGGCACCCGCAAAGCCGGTGTCTGGAAAACCGGACCCGGCCCCGGGAAGGAAGAGGAAGGGTGGGGTGGCTGCACGGACGGCGAAGGCTCCTGCGCCAGCCGTGCAGCAGCCCCCCCCGGCTTCCTCGCCTTCTGAACCTCCCCCGGCTCAAGCCGAATGGCAAGTGGCCGGGGAGAAGAAGAAGGCGGGAAAGGCAGCCAGGGCGGCAAAGAGGCGGGAGAGAAGGCGGTGGCAGAGAGCGCGAGGCGTCGCGACTGCGCTCCGCGCCCCGAAGACCGCGGCTGTAGTAATAACGCTGCAGCCGGACGCGGTGAAGAGGGGCGTGGCGTATGCCAACACGGTCACCAAGGCCAAGGAGGCCATCAACCTCGGTGAGCTTGGCATCGTCGGGGGTCTCCGGCTCAGGGTCACCATGACCGGGGCCAGGATGCTGGAGATCCCTGGAGCAGACAGCGGTCCGGCCGCGGACGCTCTAGCCGAAAGGCTTAGGGCGTCCTTGGGCGCGGATGACGTCCGAGTGTCCAGGCCCACGAAGTGCATAGACATGCGCATTATGGGCCTGGACGACTCTGTCACGGAGGGGGAGGTGTTGGCCGCCGTCGTCGGGACGGGGGGGTGCTCTACAGAGGAGGTGAAGGTGGGCACCATCCGTCCTGACAACACGGGCATGCGAACCGTAGTGGTGAGCTGCCCCGTGTCGGCGGCCAAGAAAGTCTCGGAGGGCCGAAGGCTCTTGGTGGGCTGGGTCTCCGCGCAGGTGAAACTGCTGGAGCCTAGACCTCTGAGGTGCTTCCGTTGCCAGGTTGGCAACCACGTCGGAGCACTCTGCACCTCGGAGGTGGACCGCAATGACCACTGCTTCCGCTGTGGTCAGCCCGGTCACAGGGCCGGCTCGTGCGACGCCGCGCCGCACTGTTCGCATGTGCGGCAGCTGGCAAGCCGGCCGATCACTGGGCTGGGGGCAAAGCCTGCGGTCCACCCGCCAGGGCCGGGTCGAGGAGAAAACCCTCCTCCACCGCCGCCGCCGTCGCTTCCGCCGCAGCCGCCGCCACCGTCGCCACCGCTGCCACTGCTCGGGAGGCGGCCGAAATGGAGTGCCAGTAATGGCCCCATTTCGCCTCCTCCAGACGAACGTTAGTCGCTGCGCCTCTCAGGAACTGACGCTCCTGAGCAAGGCGCAGTGACTGACGCCTGCGGACAGCGAGCAATGGGTAGCTCGCTGTCCGATCAGGTCCGCCAGGGCCAGAGCCTGCCAGGGTTGCGGAATAGAGTTACCGCGGCCCTGGGAAGAAAGTCACTAGGAGGACTAAGGGTGGGTTTTAGTCAGTAAAAGTCTGACACTCCCTTCCGCTCCACCCAGAGCGGGAAATCATCAAATGACCCCCATGTGATGATTTCCCATCATCTAAAAAAAAAAAAAAAAAATATGGCATTGCGACGTATGATAGCGCGCCGAGGATGCCCAGTGCAACTGTGGTGCGATAACGGGACGAACTTTGACGGCGCCGAGAAGGAGCTACGAACCGCCATGTTCGCAGCTACAGCAGAAGCCTTGAGAAAAATGATCGACTGGTGATTCATCCCACCAGGTGCACCTTTCATGGGAGGCGCCTGGGAACCCATGGTGAGATCCGTGAAGACAGCACTCGCCACCACTTTGAACGAGCGATTCCCGAGCGAAGAAGTGCTCCACAGCATCTAAGCCGAACACACCGTGAACAGCCGTCCACTCCACGTGTCTGTGAACCTTGAAGTTCCTGAAGCCTTGACACCCAATCACTTTATTTTGGGAGGTCCAGGTTACATCGCGGCACCAGGAGAATTCAATGACAGCTACCTGCATCTACGAGCCAGTTGGCGCGCGGCTCAGAGACTCGTCGATATACTTTGAGCCAGATGGCTTAAAGAACACCTTCCAGAACTACAAAACCGCAGAGAGCCGCACACCAAAGGCAATAACCAATGTCGGCGATCTAGTACTCATCGTAAACGGCAACCTCTCATGGAACATGTGGAACAGAGGACGCATCTGTGCTACTTTCCCCGGCCCAGATGGAGTTGTGCGCACGGTGGACGAGAGCACGAAAGGAGGAACACTGCGACGTCCAGTTAAGAAGATAGTAGTGCTACCCATCGGGAGCGGCGATCCTGCACCGTCTTCTGCAATTGCGACGTCAGCGGCGGACGTTGAACGGCGGGAGGAATGTGCAGGACAGCCCTATCATCATTGCAATGATCAATCATGAACAATTATTAGTGTAAATAATAACCTGTAGTTATAAGTTGGAATATTGTGAATCTTTGTTGTAGCTGCCTTGCTGCTACTTCCAACCATGTGATTGTATTAAAGACCTAGAACATTTTGAGCATTCAGTTCAGTGCAGATCATCACGTTATTATGTAAGTCAGTGAATAGTTTCAAGTGAACAAGAGTTTTATTGCACAAAGTGAGTGTCCTCCAACCCAGCACACATACAGTAGTAGTATCAAACTCCAAACAATATTGAAGAGTCCCACTGTCTATCTCTGAAAATATTCATCAGATCCTAATGATAACCTTCCTTGAAAAATATGCGTTTGAATAACGAAAACCCCATCCAATTCGGATCAGTAGTGTTCGAGAAAATCGCGGACAAACAAGGTACACACATAGGTACGGGTCGAATACAGGACCTCCTTTTTTGAACTTCGTTAATCAGTACAGTCTATTGTTACTGCACCTGAATCAACTACATTTCTGTAACGCTTCTTTAATGATATTAAAGACCGAGAATCTTCATTATCTAGAACACAAGGTAGATTGTACAAAGTTGATTTCATAGTACGAATACGAATTAAATGTTATGTTTAACTTGCACTGTTTTTTTACCTACCATTCTCTGCATTAGAATCAGAAATTGTATCCTCTTCAGCTTCTGTAAAAAATGGTTGACTATCCGATAAGTATTTCATTTGATAATAATATTTTTTTTTTTTCGTAAGTCAATCACAATGTACACCTTATATAACAACGCAATTCATGAAATTCAAGTGTTTTGTTACACACACGTCTCACAGAACGTACTCCGCCAGCAACGTGGTCGAATACAATAAGTTTTTGAGTGCGTATTCGTTGCCGTAGAGCGAGAGCGTTGTTATTGTAGGTGTAAGAGAGATGGTGTCGTAGGTAGAACTTGTTTATACCGTCGAAACTCAAATTAACCGGTTAATTTCGCTCAACAGAATCGGAATTTGTGAAAAAACGGTTTTTCCATTAACCGGTTAAAATATCGGTAACCGAAACCTAAACCGCAATCGTTTCTGGTTCGAGGTCAATGACCAAAACCGGTTTGGAAAATTAACCGGTTTCCGAGCCCTGCTATAAACACAAATACTAAAACCAGAGTAAAATAAATATGTAAATGGGGCACCCATACAACAAACGGGATTTTTTTGCCGTTTTTTATAAATAGTTAATGGTACGGAACCCTTCGTGCGCGAGTCCGGCTCGCACTTGGCCGGTTTTTTAATATCGAAATCATTTAAATGCCGTGTTTCAACTTCATCGGACCAAGCATTGACACGATTTTCCCCAGTTCGCTCAAGCCGCGACATTTTTCTTATTTCGAACATGCTTATTACCGTCGTAACTTTTGAACGAAAGGTCCAATTTGAATAATTTAAAGTGTAATTTACACGCACATAATCAACCTTAATTATCAAACCATTTAAATGGATAAGGATTAATATCATGATATCGAAATTACCATTTTTTCATATCGCCAGGGATTTACTTGAATAAATTAAACAAAAAGCGGTCATGGTAACTTATCCATAATAGTTAGACATATGGTATCTCGGACTTTTTTGTAGATATTGATGATTTCTATAAAACTGTAGTACATCACTTTGCTCTATTGTCAATAGATTCCGCAGCGT
The DNA here is from genome assembly GCA_947386135.1 of Melanchra persicariae. Lineage (NCBI taxonomy): Eukaryota > Metazoa > Arthropoda > Insecta > Lepidoptera > Noctuidae > Melanchra > Melanchra persicariae. The sequence goes on from OX376651.1 coordinate 348,901, forward strand.
ACGCGATATAAGGATTTTTTCTCACACCTTGGAAGTTAGGGATCCGTATGAAAACTTCGATAATGTATTATTGAAGTTTTCACACGGATCCCTAACTTTTTTAAAAATGTTCTATAGCCTATGTCCATCCCTGATAATGTAGGATTCTACTGGTGAAAGAATTTTACAAATCGGTCCAGTAGTTTCGGAGCCTATTCATTTCAAACAAACAGACAAACAAATCTTTCCTCTTTATAATATTAGTGTAGATTGCTCGTGACTGTACCAACTGTAGAAAAATACTCCAACTCAAAGACAGATAATGAACCCCAGCCATCGACATCTTCCTCTTCAGTTACATTAATTGATTAACAGCATTGTTTTTATTACATTAATAAACACCTCCTGTTTAGTTATGCTTGAAGAACGATACATTTTCAGTAATTAAGTCCCAATGAATTCTTAATTAAAGTCTTTTCAAACAAAATATTAAGTTGCGCACGGCCAAGACCCGGCTGGCCGTCTCAAATGGCAGGGTCGCCATGTAAGATGGTGATTTCGGAGAGACGAGAGAAACGCGATACATCATGTTTTTGGTCGTTTCTTCGTAATTTAACACCGGCTTCCGAAATTCAAGTTATTTTGTACTTTGTAGTTTTCAACACCATTACACCACTGGAAAGTCACTAGGACTGTGACGAACATATTACTACTAGTTAAGAGATAAGTAATATTCTATGGATTCATTTCATTCATATTAGTAATCCGAAGAACTGTCGTATCATCTTAAGCTAATATTAAAATATTAACATAATCCACAGATTACTAACATGTATAATCTAATCATTCATCAAATAATAAAAAGTACTACCGAGATACAGTATAATGAACACAATCTAATACGGAAGACATACGTAATATTAGGGTCTTAGTAAAATTTCACTGATGCTCTAATATTAGTTGAGATATTATAATAGGCTGCTAGACTAATATATTCATATTAGATAATAGGTACTGAAAAATATTAGTATTAACCTATCTTTAAGTCACAGGGAAGCAGAATACGCAATTTCGTATAAATAGATGATTTTCCCACATATTTTTCCAACTATTTGAATTTAATAACCAAACTGCTGAACTGATTTTGATAAAATTTCAATGGGATTAATCTAAAAGTGGGATATCCTTTCACATAAAACGAATTTTTCAAATCGATTCATATGTGCCGGAGATATATGAGGTAACAAACACAAAAAAAAAATGCGCCCGAAATGAGAACCTCCTCCTTTTTTGAAGTCGGTTAACAGTGCGCGCTAGGCCTTAGTAACGACAGCAGGTTAACTTGTAGATGTCCGTAACTACCGCAGGACCACGAACACTTATGGCTTCCATATTTGGTAAATAATTAGTACTGGAACATCAAAATTGTTACTTCAGTAGTTTTCGAGAAAATCGACTTTGAAGGTGGTCCGGCGGTAGTCACGCTCCTTTCAGCAGGACCACCATGAGCGCAGCTACAGCTATTTGAAGTAAAAAAATATTTAGTGAATGTGGTTCATTTCGTAAAAAAAAAACAGAAGGAACTGAAACATTTGTATTTACCGAAAAATCAACGATGATCGACCGCGTGAAAGTTTCACGCGGTCGTTCAGCAGCATCACGACTTTAAATGTCTATTCCAAGTTTCAGGAGCACGCCGCTTTCCTCGAACCTACATAGAAAATGAGTACCCTGCAAGATACAATAAGTACCCAAAATTCAAAATGAGTGCTCCAGTAGTTCACGAGATATACCATGCCAACGGTGGGGTGGCGGTAGTCACCGTGTTAAATTTTCATTTCAAGATTACCCTATTATAAACTCTGTACTTAGGTAAAATTAATTATAATAATTAATCTTACGTGTACAGAATTTTATTGTTAACTTTTAATACACACGTACGTTCAACTCATTGTAAATCGATAAAATTATCGCACATCTCGCTTTTGTCTAGAAGTCACACAGTGACTACGCCTTACGTCTAGAAAAGCCTTTGAAGTATATTGAAACCATTTCGTCAGTGATAAATAATACAACACAAAAGCTGCCGAAGATATATGAGGAGGGAGTGTTTGTCAAAGTCATGTCTTAATGAAATAGTTGCACTCACCCGTATTCTTCTCGTATTCCTAGTTCATAGAGGATGCATCCATATCGCTTAAGAACACGAGTGACTACACAAGCGCCCTAACATTGAGGAATGGCGGGAGCCCTGTTCCCAAGAGTGGGGCAGTTCAGGCTAATTCATGTAATAACAAAACTTGGCTCACGGTTGGACCATTACCTGAATTAGAACTTGGGACAGACGGTACTTTTTATCTCGGTACATACCGAGCCTCGAAAAACCTTTTCATGCTTGCCTGAGCATTTAAGTTACGCATGGAAATGCGATACCGTGCATATGGCCCTTGAGCCCGTCCCCTGCTGTTATGTGCACCTAGCACTCACCAGCCGCGCGCCTGTATCACCTCGGCTGCCTCGGTCAGTTCATTGATGAGTTAAATTGTGTTCTAGTTATTACATACTACGCAACGTACATTATCTCTCCCATTAATACAAGGTAATGACGGGCACTGGAAGTGTCGTCAGTCTGTGCCCCCTCCCCCCGCCGCCGACGGTGACACAACAGGTGTCAACCTCCTCCCCAGCGCCCCGCGCCACCCGCACCCACGCAATGACGTCATCCGCTATAATTTGAACGGTCTACCTCACACAGGTTTCTCGCTCCAATAACAAAATGTTTTTCTATCCATTATGTTCCAAGTCTAACAAAACTTCCACTAAAAACAGATATAGGTACCTACTACCTACCTACTACTATTGTATTGTAACCTATAGTGGTAGTACGGTAAAAATATGTGGAAGTCACACTAGTCACTAAGGGTAGGTAAGTACATTACTGCAGCGGCCAACAAAAGAGGCATAGACGAACGTGTAACACATACGTAAGTCCATCAATGCCTAGTTGTGGTCAAAGTCAAGTCAAAACGTTTATTTCAATAAGGCCATTAAACGGCACTTTTGAACGTCATCATTTACATTTAAATACTACGAGTATGTACAAAAAATAAGGTGGCTCTACTGTCCGTTCGCAAAGGTAGATTGTTATGGAGAAGAACGGACAAGAAACTCCATAGTTACTCTTTTCAAATTAATGTTTTACACTATTTGGAATACAAAAATTAACTTTAATATAAGTGAGGTCGATGCACCTAGAGTATACTACTTATAGGATCAAAGTATTACCACAGATTACGTATTTACCAGCAGAGGTAAACTTTTTCATTTTCTTAATAAGTACATAGTACTCAAAAATGTACAAATATTGGAACCATTAATAAAACAGTGTGTGAGCTAACAGAAAAATAAAAGCTCAAAAAAGAAAGAGTACTTCGAATATATATAAAGATAGAAAATATATATTAAGTTAATACATAAATTGACCAGTTTGATTTGTCTACACTACACCCTTGATTGTTTTATGGAGCAGGATCAGCATGTTTCCAAGCATTCTTATTTTGAATGTAATCCTCCAACTTGTAATATGCTTGTTTACTAACGGCCGCTTTCTATAATATATCTCAATCCCAATCTTGATCCCGATCCTTGTCTGTAACCAATCAAAGGTGAGGATTGTGTGGTGAAGGACACAAACTCGGCCGTTGATTGGTTACAGACAACGATCGGGATCAAGATTGGGATTGAGATATGTTATAGAAAGCGGCCGTAAGTGTGCTTCTGACATACGTTTTAAATTTTATTTCATTTAATTCTAATATGTCACAAGGTATTTTGTTGTAACATTTAACACAGTACCCCATGAAAGATTAAAAAAAAAATATATACAAAATTCAAATTGGTACAATCAAATTATAAATCTTAGATAGTAATGTTAGGTTGAACAATGTTAGATGCCTGTACTAGGAGGGTCCTGTATCACAGGTGGCAAGGGCTCAAACAATGTACAAGGGATCTTCATTTTTTAACAATATTTACATATTAAAGTAGTTACTGAATTATATTAATTTATTTGATTAACCTAATTTACTTAATCAAACAGAGTCGTATAAAATTTATTAAAAAAAGATCATAAATTGATGGTTCCTAGCTAAGTTTAGTTAACGTTAAATTGTTTCTAACACTTAATTATTACTACACAAGGTGAACTATTAGCGTCAGCAGTTTTAACTCGGTCAATGTTGCAGAATTTGTTCAAATCAACTCATGTGTTTTATTGTATTTTTTTTTTTTTGCAATGGGCGGCTAATTCACGTAGACAGCAGAAGTAGGTCATCACAGTGGTATGTTCTTGTTGAATCAGTATCAAGTGTAAGTATTGGAAATCTGGCCTTGAGTATGACGCTCTAGGCGCTCTCATAATCGACAGAGTTGATGTATCTCAATTCTGCTATCTTCCTTGCAGGGCATTCAGCGTCTCCTGTTCTATGGTTACTGGGTTTTTTATAATCTATAAAATAGTTGATCTAGTTTATCTTATTTCTATTATTAAAATGATGTCTATCAATAATTTTACTAAAAAGATGTCGATTTTTCCGTACATTCATAATATTTTCATAGATGAATTGGGAAGGGACTGTCATAATATTATTAAAAACCGTGATTCTCTTAGGGAACCCTAAGAGAATCACGGCGATGCAGATTATATAGGGCTCCTGACAGCTCTCTTTTGTAAAATAAATATGGATTCAATGTTAGCAGCCCGACCCCACAGCAAAATACCGTAAGACATAATGCTGTGAAAATAACTAAAATAGACCAAACGTGCGGTTTCTGCGTCTTTTAACTGTCTTATCTTTCTAACAGCATAAGCAGCTGAACTTAGACGACCCGCAAGAGATGTTATATGAGGCCCCCATTGTAATTTCTCGTCTAAAGTGATTCCTAGGAAAACCGTCTGATTAATGAAGTCCAGTTTTTCTCCATTCAATATGATGTCACATTCGCTACTTTTAACATTTGGTAAAGTAAATCTAATACTTACATTTGGTTTTTCTTTCATTTAGTACCAAGTTGTTTGCCGTAAACCAATTTTGGACCTGATGAATGGAGTCGTCAAGATTTTGTGAACGTCGATCTATTTTAAATATTAGAGATGTGTCATCCGCAAATAATACCATATTTGGTTGATTTTGAAATAATTGGGGCAAATCATCTATATAAACGAAAAAACGGAATGGACCCAATATTGAAACTTGAGGAACGCCCATTGTCATTTCCGACCCTAGTGAGTTTACACCGTGTACCTCAACTTTAACCTGTCTGTCCATCAAGTATGAACTAATCAAATCAAGGGCTCTATTCCTAATCCCATAGTGCTCAAGTTTCAACAAAAGCGTATCATGGTTAACGCAGTCGAACGCCTTCGAGAGGTCGCAGAATATTCTAATGGCGCCTTGCGACTTTTCCCAGGCGTTAAAAATATTCTTTATTAGGGTAACACCGGCGTCAGTTGTACATCGCCCTTTAGTGAAACCGTACTGTTGTTCATGAAAGATGGAATTTGTATTAAAGTGACGTAACATTTGATTAAGCATTAACTTTTAAAACACCTTGCTGAGAACTGGCAGAATTGACACAGGCCTATAATTGTTGGGTTTTTGACAATCAACCGATTTGAACAACGTAACGACTTTACTGTGTTTCATGAGATCCGGAAAACTACTTGGTCTACACTAGTGTTAAATATGACTGCTAAGTAGGGGGCAATAGTTTCAATGACAGATCTGAGATGGCAAGGCTTGTATAGTACTTTTCTTAAATTATGCGCGGAAATTAAAACTAAGTCGTACCTAGAAAATTAATCAATGACGAACAACAAGAATTTTTCCCGCGTTAAAGTGCTCATTTGTTTTTTTTTTCAATATAGAGCTTTCTATTTGCAAGCCAGCTTGAAATTTAAATAAAACCTTTGATAAGTTACCTCCTTGGTTGCCATGTTTCGGAGTAAAAGATTGTTCCATTTTTTAAAATTACACGACAGATATGAGTTTAAATATGTAGGTAATTTATTTGGCCGCTAAAACACGACAGATATGGATTTTCATATAACTTTTGCCGGCCGCTGCTCTCATGTATTTGGCCAGTACAGCAATTTCTATTTATCTCGAAGAAGGTTGTCAAAATAATGCTCAAATTTCTAAAAATTTTTTGAGAAAATATGTTTAATTGCTTAAATCAATACTTTAAAGTTATTCGATCTGTCTTAATCTATTTGTTACCTTTTCGCTCGGATTTGGATTTACCTGTCACAAAGTGTGTCAAGTCAACTAAGGAATCCATTGCATCAAGCAAATCCATATAAGGATTGAAAAAAGTAATTCTAAGAAAATTATGCACTGATGTATGTTTATACGCGCATTTATTGGTCATTGACAGGTGATTTCACAAGTAGTTCCAAAGATCTCATGATATGTTCCCGTGCTAACTGGCCAAACAAAACACAACGCGAAATTGGGCAAACGAGATGGTGACGAGCTGCGAGTACGGCAATTTGGATTGAGATGTCGAAACCACCGGGGACACCTACTGGCCAGTTTTATGGAGAAGGAGGAGAAAGAGAGTTCAGGAAGTGAACCACCCGACGGTGCGACTAAAAAGGAGATTGACTTCATCATGTCGACGAAGAAGCAAATATTCAATGATGTCTCTGTGATCAACGCGGTGAAACTCGGAAGTGATCACCGCGTGGTAAGAGGCACATTGAATGTAAATATCAAGCTGGAAAGGTCTCGACTGATGAAGTCTACGCTCCGTTCAGGATGATAGATCCAGATCCAAAACTTCGAAAGTTTTCAGCTCTAACTTCAAAATTGTTTCGAGTGCCTAGGGAGCTCCGTGGACGAATATAACGATGGGTTCGTGGAAAGTGTCCTTATAGTCGGGCGGGTCTAAGTTCTTTCAGACCCGCCGTCAGATAAGAACAAAATAATAATAATAATAATAATGTTAAAAATGTATTTTATATGTATATACCATGAATAAAGGAAATAATAATAATAATGTTTAATGCCAAAAAGAAGAGATACAATGCGTGTTACATTATCAAGTTGTTATATCAATTGTGGTCATTTTTGTGAATAATAAACTAAAAAAGGCTCTCTGATCCCACTCTTAAGCTCATGAAGGAAAGGCGGGAGATGATTCTGCTGTCTTCAGGCGATGCGTGCAAATACCGGTAGCTCAATAGACTGATCTCCAAGTCCTTGAAAAGCGACTACCCGAGCCACTGCTTTAATACTGATAGGATTAAAGACGCGATAAAGCGGAATAAGCACTCCAAGGTCTTTCTTTTTTTTTAAATCAAGACATTCTATGGACAGTTATACACGTCAATGACTAAACCCGCTGCGAATCGAGCTATAGTGACCCGGCACTATACCGAAGACATCCTGGAAGTCAGCCTGTATGAGGTAAGGGTGGCTCCGAAGCAGCCTAAAAACAACAAGGGCCGCGTGGGAGTACCAGTGCCTCAAGGCATCTTCTGGGCACGCTCGCTTCATCATGGACCTCATCTATTGCTTTCCATCAGGTGTGATCGAGGTCAAGAGCCCATTCATAAATAAATAAATAAAAAAAGGCGTCGGGTGAGAACGGAATTACAACGGAAGTTCTGAAGGCGGGTGGAAAGCCGGTACTTATTTATTTAATTCATTTATTATATACTTTATTGTATACCTCATATCAATCACAGGAAAAACGTTTATAAAAACAAGTGTACAATGGGTGGTCTTATCGCACAGGGCAATCTCTTACAGACAACCTTTGAATGGACTGAACGAAAGAAGTTAGATTAAGGGCAGTCAGTGTACAAACATCACCCGGTCGGTGTACAAACATCACCAATAATATTAATTAGACAATTATATAAAATAAATAGATAATTGGAAAAGGAGAAGAAAAAATATAGTGAGAGGTAATGCTCCTTCACCAATTTTTTAACCGTTGGTAGCGTTTGAGCACGCCTTACATCTATGGGTAATGCATTCCACAAACGAGCTGCTTGAATAGTGAAAGATTTGTCAAAGAAGGATGTGGAATGCATACGAATACTTAATTTAAGATTCTCCGATGATCTCAAGGACCTAGAATGTGTGTCACATAGAAACTGAAAGCGTTCTTTAAGATAAGAAGGAGTAGAAGGATTAAATAGTTCATTATAAAGCAGAGAAAGGATGTGGGCATTCCGGCGAAGACGAATAGGAAGCCATTTGAGCTTAGTACGAAATTCGGAAACGTGGTCATAATTGCGTAATCCAAATATGAACCTGATACAGAGATTTTGAAGTCGCTTAAGCTTGTCCAGTTGGTCTTGGGTGAGATCAAAATAGCTGGCATAGTCCAAGATAGGGAGAAGAGGACATTGTGCTATGGCAATTTTAGTGGTGATGGGAAGAAGATTACGAAGGCGTCTCAGGGAGCCCGCTGAAGCGAACAGTTTGCGGCTGACCTCCTGCATATGTTTAGTCCAGTAAAGAGTATCGTCGATATAATTCCCCAAGTTCTTCACAATGTGAGTTAAATTTCATTCTTATGCTGTTCTTATGTTGGGGAATCCCTGCGATATTTATTTATCAACATCCAGGCATTCGTTATTTGACAATGACAGACCTGGTATAATTTTGCAACAATCATCTCTCAAAAAAGTAAAATCAGCTGTTTCCTATGATCCGTGTGATTTATGTCTTTTGATATTATTTTTTTATAGGATTGAATTCCCTAGTACCAACAAAAGTAGCCTTTGAGGCATTAAGGATATAGTAGTAAATATAGTTTTTAAACCGTAGCATGTGCCCCTATGATTTCCGAATTCCGGCGGGTGTGTCGGCAGCAGACCGAGGAAATGGCGGGACGCTTTGGATGTCTTAGTGAATTGACGTGAAGAAGCCCAACTAAGAGAGAAGCGGAAAGAATGGGGAGGCCTTTGCTCACGAGTGGGACAGTTCGCCAGTTAAAAAAAAAACAACAGAAAGACTTCGTTTGTTACTTAGTGCTTTTTACTTGTAAGCCGCTGATTGTAACATAGCCTTGGAATTAGAATAGCGCGGCTCAGCGCCGCATAATACAAATGGTCCGTTTTAATAAACCGTTGTTTTTGGATAGTAAATAATAATTTACGAAAAACATAATAATAGTAGGTAGTGTGCTTATGCGACGCAGTTCAAAGGAAAACTATCATTCATAGCTGAGTAGGTTTAACAAGTTAACGAGTGTTAATCAACTAACTTACAAAATGTACATGAAAAAGTAAATGACTTACTACGTCATAACTGAGGGCATTATTATTTTGTAATTTTTATTTAAAAAAGTAAAAAACACATTTTATGACGAAAACCACATAATAAAATAATATATGATGTACAATGCTGAGAAATTCCGAGATGAAAATAGCTATTGTATTGCGGACTCCATTGTCCGCACTATACGTCGCGTGTGGTTGACTGAACCAGCACAGCTCCGCCCTGAAGCACAGAAGGTTCTTACTGAATTAATAGACTTCATGGACATGTGGAACGGGTAGTGGTTTTCAATCGGTACCAGTTCAGTCATGCCACGTGAACAAAACAAGTCGATGAATGTCATGAACGATGTGGACAGTGTGGCCTCGAAGGGCTCGACGCGCGGCGCGGGCTAGGTACGTGAAGAGTTCGGACCTTGAGCTCGCCGGCGGGCGGCGCGGCGGCGGCTTGAGATGTTAGCGTGCGCACCCAGGTCGATACACACGCATGTTTACTCGCTCACAAGAGTCACAAGCTGGATGCTCGATGGCACCGCTACTGGTGGGGATGGTCGACGCAAACGTTTTGTTTTTGTTTGTGCCGCTATTGAATTTTCTCGTATAAAGTGTGGCGTGCGGCCTCAATGTGGGCGTGAGTTCCGTGTGGAAAGCGTGTTGTATGTTTAAACGCGAGCGCGGCCGCGGCACTTGTCGCCCCTTGTATTTGTTCTGCAGTCAATTGTTTACTACGTTTAATGTACTCTCTTCACCCATGATTGTAATAGTATTTGACAAAAACCAGCAGAGGGCCACGCTTGTGACGCGCGAGTTTCGCGTGATATTTCTATTATATGTAGGTATGAATAGGTAGGCAGTCCGGGTGTTCTGGGTAGTACCTAACTTGCAGACCTAATTGCTTAATAGTAACACACTATCACAGTTTCTATCAATTTACAACCGAATGAAGTTCATAATACCCGCAATGAATACTGGTGAATTGACAAAATTAAAGAGTTTGTGATCGATTGCAGGAGTTTGTGTATTAAACATTATTAGTTACTTACTTATACTTATTATCGAAGTTGTGGGTTCAGAATACAACAAACCTTTGTATCAGCAAATAAGTAATTTCGAAAAACAGAAGTTCTCCGCCTGGCAGTTGGTAGTAGACCTAGTAGTGCAACGTAGGTGGAGGCCTGCCCTGCTTGGCTGGAGCACCGATCGGCGACGGCGACCTCTCGTGTCGCGCTCTGGTTCAATCCATAGTCCGGGTCCGAGAGGGCATGGGAAGCAGTCAACTCCGTCTGCGAAGTAGTAATACAAGAAGCAAAAGAGAAGGCGGGACGCATGCATGAGGAAGAGGCAAACCTCGCGCCCCAGCCGCCGCAAGTCGGAAGTCTCAGGGCGATTCCCAGCCACCGTAGGCGCGGGCTTGCAGACGGCGAGCGATGCGTGGCTCGCCGTCCGATAAGGACCAAGCCCGGGTCGCGTATTGCCAAACTGTATACTGACCCAGACACCCGTAGTCTGTACTGAACTACATCGTGCTCATTAAAATCACAAATAAATTGGAGCAAAGTGCATACGAGCTTTAGAGCAATCTGGGAAGGTATGCATTTTGCTCGCAACAAATTGGAGCAAAGTACATACGAGCTCAGAGCAATCTGAGAATGTATGCATTTTACTCCAATTTGTTGCGAGCGATTTTTTTTTAAACCACCCAGAAATATGGTTCACTTCCCGTTTTCCCCATATTATCGATGCCATATTACATACTACACTACACACAGGAAAGTATGGATGTCTGGACTTGTATGTATTTTGCTCTAGTATTTTAAAGCAAAATGTATATTGATTCAGACACTCTCTGAATAGGTATACAGTTTGCTCTTCAACTACAAAGGCAAACTGCGATCGAACTCAGAGCAACCCCGGTCTGGGTCAGTATACAGTTTGGCAATACGCGCCCGGGTCGACAGCGCGTGGTGCTCCACGCGCGCCTCAAAGGAAATATCAGCATAAATGTTCGAAAAAAAAATATTTCTCCGCCTCAAGGGCCCCCCTGACATGGTTTATTTGACGACCGCCATTTGGCGGCCGGGACCACTGGCTTATACGTGGACCAATTCCCATTGTCGGAGATGAGCGTTTATTTTTGTAAATCTCAGCAGATTCATTACTTTTTTGACGTACATAATTAAAAATGGGTATGATTTAAGCTATCGCCAATTTTATTCGTTTTGAATTTCTTTAATAATAGGGTTTGTCCTCAAAATAGTGGATCTGTCACCAAAATGTAGTTGCCAAATAATTGTAAAAAGCAATTCCATAATAAATCACATGTAATCCTCGGGATATATTATCAAGTATCAAATAAATAGGTTGGGATTTATTATAAAACGGGAAGTAAACCATATTACTGGGTGGATTAAAAAACCGAGTCGGGGTGCCCTAAGCTCCCTGTGCCCTATGTTCGAATATTTGGTGACAGATATACCTTTCTGAGTACGAAGTTAAAGGAATAAACCTATTATTTTGAGAACAAAGTTTTATCCAAGGAATGAACTACGATTTTATTGATAATCCATCTCTTATTTTACATACATATTGGCATTAATTTGGTAATTCATACCTGGCGACACTTTTTATATATCTGAGAACGAAAATACTTCGTGGCGATAGATCTATTTATTAGGTGATGCAACTTGATGACAAATATAAATTTTGGTGACAAGAAATATAGTCCCCATTAAAAATTTGTTAATACAAGTTACGAGATATTCATAATCAATAAAAAAATAATAAGTTGTGTAGCAGCTTGCTTCTTTTTAACCGACTTCTAAAAAAGGAGGAGGATTTCTCAATTCGGATGTTTGTATTTTTTTTAAGTTTGTTCGCGCATAGCTCCGTCGCTTGCGAACCGATTTGAAAAATTCTTGTTGGAAAGGGTATACTTTCCAAATGGTCCCATCGAAATTTTATCAAAATCAGTTCAGTAGTTTGGTTTTTAAATGTAAATAGCCGGAAAAAATATGTGGAAAAATCATCCATGTATACGAAATTGCATATTTTTGCGTTCCTTTGGTGACTTGGTGGAATTGTTGGGAATCCAGTGGTGATGTTAGGTGTGGGGTAACTAAAACTAAAAAGTGAAAAATAAAAAACTTTTTCACAAAAAAAGAAACCGACTTCCAAAAAACACTACAAAGTTCAAAATAACTTTAATTTCGGAAGTCGGTGTCAAATAACGAAGAAGCAACCAAAAACACCGACTTCCGAAATTAAAGTTATTTTGAACTTTGTAGTGTTTTTTTTTGCTGCACGAATATACTGTTACACGTTATATATCCTCAAACCGTAATTTCATTCCAACTTTGTAGTATTGTTTGTAAAAATGTTATTGAAACTTTAAATATTGCATCTTCGCAAGTGTGTTGATAAACGTCATTTGACACGCGTGAGCATTTGTCAATCCCTCGTCTGCAGTGACAACACCCAACTTGCATTACGTATAGGTACTATTGCTTCAGAACGATGAAATATCTATTTAGTTCTTACAATGTTGTAGCTAGTTAGCAACGTTACGAAGCTGACGACCCTAACGAGTTAATATAAAACTACGATGCTGTCTCGAGTCTGAGCCGACGCTCGCGCGCTCCCCGTATTTAATTTTGGTAAATGGAAATCTATAATGAATATTGTCAAACAGAGTCCTGATAACTTCTCATAGACTCCCTAAGTATAAATTATAGCTGAACACGTGGGTTTGTTTTGGGAAGCAGCCCCTGGTGAGGTTTTTAATTGGGTCATGCTGTGTGTAAAGGGTTAATATTTCGAACGGTATTATTCGCGTTGTGAATTAAGCTTGAACTTATCAGCGCACACGAAGTACACGAACACGACGCGCGTGCGACATCGGAGTTCAGCAGTGCGATCCTGTAAACATGTCGAAGTGAACCATACAAATAAGATGGAATGACAGCTCTATTGTCGTTCACTCCGTCTAGGTGTACACCGTGAGATGTCGACAGAATCGACCGGCAGAGCTCTTCACCACACATTTCTATACAGTTGCGTGATAAATTCCTTTAAACCTGTAACTATTTGCCATAATATACCCACGGTCTTGAGAAAGTTACAATAATTATGAATCCCAATATTTTAAGATCTACGAATCGCTGATGTCCAGCCAGGGCTTTGGATAGGGCTTCGGATGATAGCAGGAAGCCCCACGAATTAAATGAAATAAAGGAACCCTGTTTTAATAGTACAAAAAAACACGTAGCTATGGCCGTTTTCATTGTCTATTTATTCAGCGGAGGCTATAGTTGTCAAAAGATAAAGGCCCGTTTTGACTGCAGGATACAAACGAAGAGATTTATTTCATGTCTCTTTCATACTTAAGTACTAGTAAAGTAATGTTGTATCCTGCTGTCACAACGTTCCTTTTATTTTGTGACAACTTAAATTGTGACTTGTACAGAATAAGATGAAAGCTTTGGTTTTCCATGTCACCTCAATATCGTACGTACGTCGTACAGTGCGTACTTCGCACGATAACTTATTGTTGATGCATGACAGAGACAGTTTTAATATCATTTCGTCTCGCTCTGGCGGGGAGCGGGTGTGAGTCGCGGGGAGGCATGCGCATGCGCAGGCGCAGCGCACTCGTAGCGAATAGCGAGCGCGCGCGGCGGGAGTGCAGGCGCGATCGCCGCTCAGTGATCGCCGTGATGTGCCACGCTGTAGTGCTCGGCGTGTTGTTCTCGCTGCCGTCTTACCTGTACTCGGCCGTGCCGTTCAGGTGAGCTCCTCACTCGTCGGCCTTGTCCGATACTCAGCGCGGTCTCCGTGACCGGATCGTCCCGCGTCGCCGCGACCTCTGGCCCACTGTGCTGAGCAACCGTTTTGTCAAGTGATATATGTACATGTGTCTGTGTGTGTAGAGGATATTTTTAACGTTAAAAATACGTTCTCTAAATCTTAAAATGGCTTAGACTTAATCGTAAATGATCACAACATTTTTCTGTAGTCTTTAACAAGTGTGTTTCAAGTCGTATAAATTGTCAGGACCTTACGGATTACTCATAGTGAAGTACCACTTTCGCGTCAGGTTAATGATTTTATAATGAAGCCGTGTGCACTATACGCATACAAATTGACGCATTAGGTATTGCGGTCACGAGTGATGGCCACGGCTGCGGGCCCCGATTCCGACTCCGCGCGTTACGTAACCCGGCTGCCATGGACTCCTGCCTGGAGCTCCTGATGCTCTGGCTCTCCGTGCTCGCCGACACTGTCCTCGGCAAGTTAGTATTGCGACGACTGCGCGCTCGACGGCCCCAAACCACAGTAATCTGTGCCCAAACATCATCGTTCGCACTTCGCTTCTGTGACAGATGAGCAGTCCTACTGCTCAGCATCGTGCTGCTAGACCCGTCTGTGTTTAGATCGCGACAATCCAATCAAGTACTGAATGGGAATGTATAATCCTGCACAAATATTGACTGGTCTACAATAACAGTAGGGTCAGTAAGGCCCATTAGCAGCAGACCGGCCTTTTGTCTGCTTGTTGTGGAGTGTGGTGTGCCGTGTCGCCGTGTCGCCGTGTGGCACGATCGAGTACTTGCTGATAAAGCTATCAGCAAGTGGTTCGACACCGCGGCTCCACTGATTACCCGAGTTAACATAGTACAGAATACAGATAACAGAACAGCGTGTCGCAGTTATTTTTTTTAAATGCCAATGCCATCCCCCTTGTTGAAGAAGTATGGCCTACATACGACCTACAATGTAACTGAAGTAATATTAATAAGTCAAGTCTTGTTACTTATTATTGGGTACGCTGGACATGTTTTGTTTTCTAACAGAGATATAGTCAAGAGTCAAGACCCCACCAAGTTTGAATCTTAAAACTGTCGACCAATTCGCGAATTATGATGTAAAACATACGTCACAAAAGATAATAACATCAAAATGTCATTGTCAATGATATCCGCATGAACAATGCGTTCGGCTGCGCACACCGGCTCACGCGCGGAACACTTCACTGACCCCTTGCGCACCGCGAGTGCGACCTCAACTGCTTCCAACGCCATCATAACCATAACCCACTTATAACACTGACGCATATTTTGGCGGGTGTAATGCTCGATCTCTATCGTATCGTCCTCACAGTTCAGTCTGAAGCGCACTTGTGAAGCGCGCAACGTCTATCAACGGTAAATGTCGAGAGGTTTTACTATAGTCCAATTAGTCGTTTCGCGAGTCAGCTTACGAATCTTGTTGATTTAAAAACTCCATATCAGCTATTGAAATAAGTGTGTAGTTGTCTTGTCGGCACATCATAGACTAGTTAGGTGAGCACGGAACCCTACACCGCGCCACGCACCTTTGATACCTCAAGCAGAATGGGAATATCGGATACATCGACTATATTTGTACTACTGATAGCTTCAGCTCTGCCGCGCCCTACGGACAATACAGGCGTGATGTCACCTGGGCTATGAACTATATTTAGGTACTTTAATAGATAATATTAAAGTCGCCCACTGCTTAGCGCAACTTTTACAAGCGAAAATTTTATCTTATGTTGCCACTTCACTTGGCGTATATATTTGTCAAAATATTCGCGGTACCTACTTGTGTAATCCAAAATATACCATACTTAATAATTACCTATCGAAATAAAGTTGATTTTGTATTGACTAATTGACGATGTAACGCAAATATTTTGACAAATACATCAAGTGGAGTGCCAGCAAAATAGACAATAACTGTATCTCGAGGACATAATTATTTATCTTTTGTTGTAATACTTACGTTGATGTGTTTTGATGTGGTCTGGTGTATGACGTGTATGACGTGTATGACGTGTATGGAACGAGTAGTCTGAGCGGTGCGGTGGTCGTGTTGCAGGAAGGCGCGGCGCAAGGAGCGAGAGGGCGAGCCGGCCGGCGACCCCAAGCTGTACCTGCAGGAGGCGCTGCTGGAGCGCAAGCTGCCCGAGCTCGACATGCGCCAGCTCGTGGACCTGCCGCTCGGCCTCGACTACAACGAGTGGCTCGCCTCGCACAGTCAGTATACTACCTACACACAACACATGTACTTGCTGCGCTCTAGGTGGCTCAAGGTCCCGCTGGCCGCTCTGCACACGGCAAAACTGACAAACAAACATTGATGTTTGACTTAAGTCAATCATGATGAGGCAGTCGTCCGTCGTCGTCAAATGACTTCTTCCGCTCTGGGCGGAGCGGAAGGGAGTGTCAGACTCTTAGTGACTAAAACCCATCCTGTTCCTTCCATTGCCCTTGCGTTCCAGGGCCGCGGTAACTCTTTCGAACATATTTCACAACCCTGGCAGGCTCTGGCCTTAGCGGGCCCCGTCTCGTTTGCTGACTGCTCTTTCGGCGTGCGTGTAACGAAACGCGCCGTCGACTCGGGCCTGTTCTGATCGGATAGCGAGCTACCCATTGCTCGCCGTCCGCAGGCGTCAATCGCTGCGCCATGCTCAGGAGCATCAGTTCTTGAGAGGCGCAGTGACTAAAGTTCGCCTGGAGGAGGCAAAATGGGGCCGTTATGGGCACTCCATTTCAGCCCCCTCCCGAGCAGTGGCAGCTGCTGCGACGGTGGCGGCGGCTGCGGCGGAGGCGGCGGCGGCGGAGGTGGCGAAGGAGGGTTTTCTCTTGGCCCCGGCCTTGGCGGGTGGAGCGCAGGCTTTGCCCCCAGCGCAGTGATCGGCCGGCTTGCCAGCTGCCGCATTTGCGACGCAGTGCGGCGCGGCGTTGCGCGAGCCGGCCCTGTGACCGAGCTGACCACAGCGGAAGCAAAGATCGCTGCGGTCCACCTCCAAGGTGCAGAGAGCTCCGACGTGGTTGCCAACTTGGCAGCGGAAGGACCTCAGAGGTCTGGGCTCCAGCAGTTTAACCTGCGCGGAAACCCACCAAGAGCCTTCGGCCCGCCGAGATTTTGATGGCAGTCTATACCTAATAGGCGATAAACGACGACCACGCGGGCGGAGCCGCGGGCAAAAGCTGGTATTATATAAATTTAAAATTAAAATGTAGTTCAAAACGACAAATAACTCAATCTCTTAATAAGTAGTTTGTAAGTCGCACGACTCGCACGCACCGCACGAGACCTCTCTCGCTGTTCCTACTTAGTTTTCGCAAGTAACTGCACACATTGTAGTGACGAGTTCTAATTCTAAGCAAATACGAGCCGCGTCGCTCAACTGCTCAACTGTGAACTATTAGAGCACTGAGGAATATCAGAATATGCGATCCTTTATCTTACCTTGATGACGATAAATGAATGATTGAAGATCAGTAAATGTTAGTTCATTATTGCTACCAATTATTATAAAAAAGTGGAGGGGCATATTTATTACAAGCTTACTATTTAAGGTTGCAGTTTTATGTTTTACCACCGGTACGCCAGTTTGCCCTACCCAGCGTCCTCGCACCTTGAACTAATGTCGCAATCTTTTAAAATGAATATAACAAACAATTTACTTATGCCTAAAAATGTTCGTGGTGGGTAGTGAGTAGTCGTGACACAAGGACAAATGCTTTTATTTCCTTGATTGATTCGGTCGGAACCTAATAAACATATTGATTGTGTCGCGTAGCCGCTGAGTGACGTCACGTTAGGCATGGCGAGCGGGCGGTGAGGGGCGGTGAGGGGCGGTCGCGGGCGGGGGCGTGACGTCACGTGACCGAGTGCAGCACGTCCTTGTAGCTCCTGAACATTCATATTTTGCAAACAAAATAAAATAATGATGCATCTACGATAGATGCTGTCACTAATTACGGCGGCATTATACAATCAATGACAGTAGTGTCCTTATCATCGGTTTCGTTAGTTAGTGCGAGATTTCGAAAATGTAGTTTATATTATTATCAAGCTAATAAATAAAATTCAGGCTATACATCGGGTACCTATACATCGGCTCGTAGTCGTGCTTAAAAGCACGACGCCGCCGCGCGCCGAGCATGCAGCACCGAGCACGCGTCTGACACCCGAGCTGAGCCGAGCTGCGTCTCCTCCGAGCTACTATACCGATTACCGACATTCTCCTTATGACCTGCACTACTAAATATTGGCCACCGCTTTTCATTACCAGCAAGATGGTGACTGTCATTTATCCGGGTCTTTACTTGGGAAGTAATTAGGCCACCCTCCCCTCTCTTCCCCTCTAGGTGTCAGGTGTTTTTTAGGAATTTGTCAGTAGCAGCCCGGAGTTTTGAAGTCGGTGGTGCGACATCGCTGTACTCCGGAAGGTACGAAAGGAACTCGTGCCGAGAGTTGTGGATTGCCATCTAGTCGGTACATTAGCAAACTGAAACATTGGCTACAAGTAGCTTACAATTTATTAAGCAAAATAATATTGAACTAATCGGACAGATGTTATGAACGCTCTGCAACTGTTTCTTTTATTACAGACGTAAGGGAGCAAGAAGGTGTCGCCACAGCATTTGCATAATTCGAAACTAAATAATGGGCCTCGTTTTAGTTAATCACAAACAGACGAATAAACAAACACTCACTTTCGCATTACAATATCTTATAACAGTTTGGATAGGATACTTTATTCTCTAAAAAGCTGTGGTGTGGTTCGTTAGTGAAAGACTTCCGCAGGTACTGCATCAGGAATGTCAAATCACTTACAACCACTCAAGGACCCGAAGCCCCTTGAAGCCTTGGCAACAAAGTTTTCATGAGGGGCAGCTGCTGCTGAGTTTGCGCACAGACTTGTGCGGTAAAACTGCTTGATACAGTGATACTTGACCAGTCCTAGTGTTATTTGGAAACTATGAACGCTGTGAAATAAGAAGGCAGAGAATTGGCGAGTGCCGAGGGAGAAGTGGTTTGTGCAGCGTGTGTAACGAGCTGGTTGTGGTTGCAGCGCTGGCGCTATTCGACCACGTGAACCTGCTGTACGGCACCGTGTCGGAGTTCTGCTCGGCCGCCTCCTGCCCCGACATGACGGGCCCGGGCGGCCGCTCCTACGCCTGGTACGACGAGCGCGGCAAGAAGTCGCGCGTGGCGGCGCCGCAGTACGTCGACTACGTCATGACCTTCACGCAGAAGACCGTCAACGACGAGACTGTCTTTCCTACTAAATACGGTGAGTTGCTGAACCCATACCTGCTGACTGCTGAAGCAGCTGTCACATCTACGAATAATAAAACTCAAGAAATGTAACTCAAGCCTTAAAAATGGCACCTCGCATACTTGTACCGCAGTGGGCGTCTCCTACAACATGGACCACGCACTGACGGGTCGCCGGTGTCATTGACTTGTTGTATTTTAGAAGTACGATTGTGATTATTCTTGTGTTTAGAAGCCATACGGATATGAAGAATGCCAGAATCTCTTTTCATTAGTGAGTAAACAAACATTTTGAAACCCTCAGGGCTCTGGCACGTGTCACGCAACATGAACGCAATATGAACGCAACATGAACGCGACCTTAAAGACTTGACACGTTTTGAAACACTTGAACTTGACAGGGTTTTATTTTTAGTTAAAACGAAAAATTAAAACATGCATTAGTATCATTATAATTCGTAATCATGGCCGTTGCAACAACAACCCAAACGCAATGCAGTTCATGGGTATTTACAAAAGGTAAATTATAAAACGATCGAATAAAAAAAAACTTAGTGACTGATGATGAGATACTGTTTTAATAACTTGAGCGGTATGAATTTGAGTAAGCGAAAAATTAACTAAACTAACGATGAATATTGATTAATAATAAAATCCAGAACGAGCTTACAAAAAGCGGGTTGTGAATTTTCATTTCATTTCAGATATAATTAAATTCTACCCGTGCGACTAAATTACTAAGTGAGCGACTAGAAATACAAAGAGGGCAACTTCAACATTAAGATTGAGACGATTTTTCCAATTGAGGTTTTAACATACTGGTGTTTTATTTGGTGCGCAAGAGCAAATGATGCGAGCTCGGGATTTGGGGCACCCCGACTCGGACTTACTTTTTTATACCACTCAGAAATATTGAAAAAAAAATGCAGGACGTAACGTTGACACTCAAACAAATATTAGGTCGCTCAAATATTATATTATGAAGCTTCTCATTTTGTTTTTTAAGTAACTCAAATTAATGTTTGTAAGTTGCTGTTCTGTTGATTTCTCGTCACTCGCAGTCAGTCGCTCACTTAGTAATACTAGAACGTAAATTAATTATTTTTGTCACTTAAAACTTTAATTAACAGTCACTCGTTTAAATACTACCCTTTACCAAAAAAACTTTGTTAAATTTAGAGCTTCAGTCCTTATACACAGGAAATTGTATTCATAAAAGAAATTGCATATTGAATTGCAGTTCTATTATAAACAAAACTACCCCAGGGCCTAAACCACCAACTCTTAAAGTAGTATTACTTTAATATTACTTCCAGTGGGAAAGAGACGGAGCTATACGTCCTGTATAGCTCCGTCTCTTTCCCACTGGTAGTAATATTGAAGTAATACTGCTTTAAGAGTTGGTGGTTAGGCCCCTGGTTTTAGACACCAATTGCTAGAGCGCAAATGATCCAAACCCCAATGTTGATACGGAGATGGAAAACTGTGTGGCTCTGTCAAATATGCTGGATGTGGAACGTCAGCTTCCAGAAACAGTTGAGCAGATCGTGGGTTATATAGGAGGTTTCGTAGCCAAGCAGTTGCAAACAGAACTCGAATGTCCATCCTGTATCAATTTGTTGCTGGCTGCGGAAAAACTCTATTTTCATAAACTGATTTGCCTTAAAGATTTTGGAGAATTAGCTTATCCATCAGTATAATCGTTTTCAAAATATGTCATCGATCTGAAACTTGACTCAGGCAACTTGTCAACCAAGAATGAAAAGGGTTGTCTCGAGCCTCAGGCCAACAAAAAAAGGTAGACGGCGCACTGCGAATATCAAAGATGAAGCCATCTTTTTACCTATGTGTGTCTCGAAGGGTTGCCATTTTTTATTTTTTTACCCTCTAACTTGGGAAATAATATTTTATGGGTAAGCTAATATTGTGCAAGTCAGCACAAGTAAGATATTGTTTAGTATGGTATTGTAACTTGGTTTTTTAGAAAGATCTATACCTAAAAAACTAACTTTTACATCACACATAACTACATTCCATTATGTAAACTAGTTTAAAAGGTTTAAAAGGTTGTCGAAGCGTAACAAGCGTAAGTCATTATGTAAATTGTTTTAAAATAAAATAGGTAATTATGTTTTTAATCAACTTTAATAAATTAAAAAAGACCACCGTAACAAAATCACTGACTAAAGAAAAGGTAGGTAATATCAAGATAAAACATAACAAACGAAACAATAACGTGTAAATATTATGTTTAACATGCTTACAAAATAAATATTATTTATCATGAACAAATAAAGTCTTTTTCAACACATTTGCTCAAAAAATGCATTTACGAAGACTGTATATATTATTCAAAAGTTAAATATAACGCACCACACAATGGAACGTCGGTAAAATTTTCTTATATGAGTATAAATAAGTACGAGAATAAAATATTAAGCTGAATGATTGAACCTACTTGGAAGCGCTTTTGCACAATACGTTTGTCTCAATTTAATACTAAAGAGAAAATGAGACGAAACATGTAGTTCCATTTGCAAATTCGCGCTATTTTCATACTACAAACGTCAAAGATTGTTGGGACTTTCTGACTATCTAAAAACTAAAAGCTTTTTTCATTACCTATTGTACTGTTTTCTCGCAAATGTGTTGAAAAACTTCAAATCTAAAATATTTTATATATTATAAAAAAGAAAATAGGAATATAACTCGAAGAAAGAAATCATGTATATTTGTTTCAAAGTTAAAGTCAAAGTCAAAGCATATATTTCAATTAGACCATTTACAGGCACTTTTGAATTGTCAAGGTCGGTCGGTCAAAAAGATGAAGCTATTTGCATGTTCCAAAGCGTAGATCTCTATGGAGAAGAACGTACAAGAAACTCCACGGACACTCTTTTAAAAATAATATTTTGTTACAAAATTATGGTTATATCATTCATATTGAAATTATACATATATGTGAGAACGATGTAAAAGACGTGCAGGATAAAAGAGTCCGGAGTAAAAAAGCAACAATTAAAATAAACCATGGCAGCCGAGGGATGACCTGATTGAGTGAGCATGACATCCCCAATCGCCAGGGTACATTCCAAGTCAAAGACCTGCCCAAAATGATCATTATTGTTCAAAGGTACACAGTACTCACACATGTGCATGAAATTATACAACACTAAATAAGTTGAGTCTATACAATGAAAAAGATTTGCATTCTTACAATCTTCAGCCGGTCCAACAATATTACGAAATGCTAACAGATTACTTTGAGTCCTTAGTGGTTACCTAGTGGTGTTGTGGAGCAGGACCAGCATTGAGCCAAGCATTTTTATCTTCAATATACTCCCCTAACTTATAATATGCTTGCCTGCATAGTGTGCGTTTAATACATGATTTAAATTTTGTCTCATTTAATTCTAATATCCGGGGAGGTATTTTATTATAACATTTTAGTTTAATCGAATGGGGAAATATTTAATCGTATTATGGCAACCCTCATGTCACTGCTTTCGTTTGTTGACGTTTTTGTTCCAAGTAACCTAAAATTCATAGTTAATTTATCTACACTAATTGTTTTACATTATTTGTTTGTTTGAAATGAATAGGCTCCGAAACTACTGGACCGATTTGAAAAATTCTTTCACCATTAGAATCCTACATTATCAGCGATGGACATAAGCTGTAGAATATTTTCAAAAAAGTTAGGGATCCGTATGAAAACTTCGATAATGTAACCCCAGGTGTGAGAAGAAATCCTTATATCGCGTACGCTGCGGAATCTATTAACAATAGAGCAAAGTGATGTACTACAGTTTTGTAGAGGTCATCAATATCTACAAAAAAGTCCGCGATACCATGTGTCTAACTATTATGGATAAGTCACCATGACCGCTTTTTGTTCAAATTATTCAAGCAAATCCAATGGTGAAATAAAAAATGGTGATTTTAGTATCATGATATTAATCCTTATCCATTTAAATGGTTTGATAATTAAGGTTGATTATGTCCGTGTAAGTTACACTTTAAATTATTCAAATCGGACCTTTCGTTCAAAAGTTACGACGGTAATAAACATGCTCGGAGTAAGAAAAATGTCGCGGCTTGAGCACGAACAGGGGAGAATTGTATCAATGCTTGGTCCGATGAAGTTGAAACACCACGGCATTTTAATTTTTTCGATAAAACAATAAGAATAACAAATGTTTGGATTTTTCGAAAATAAACTACATACATAATAAGGAGTGAAGCAGGGGTTATTGAGATTTTAGGGGAGGACACAATTGCTTGCTTCAATTTACGTCGGAATGCTATGTACAAACTAAAAGCGGGATAATTGAAACAGATGTACCTAACAATTTTTGCATAATCAAACCCTGACTGACGGGTTGAACGGGGTGAACAGTTGCGCTGAACCTGGACTCGAGACAAGTGAGATTCTGACAACGGTGGCGTGGCGTACGCGATTGTCAATACGTCAAAAATGTATAGGATTGACACATGCTATCGAAATGTCACGTTTCCAAAACTAACCTTTATAAGGGGGTATAGAGGGCGTTGAAGTTTGTGGAGTACCTACTAAATCCACGCGGACGAAGTCGCGGGCGAAGTGCTAGTACTAAGTAATAAATAAAAACGATGTTATTTCAAGTACTTACAAGTGAAAAGTGATTCCGTGAGACTTTTTATGTGATTTGCTATTGTTTTTACAAATTTTTACTACACAGCTAGGCATAATTATATTTTTCTATTAATGTTTTCTAGACGCTCATCGCTCTTAGTACTTCACGACGGCTCGTGATGCGATGAGCATGGTTTTAGTGTACGTGTGTGGGTGAGCTTGTGTATTTACTTGAAGCAGCACGGTTTTGTGGCTTCACTTTTGATGTTCGCGGTGCTCTGTCTACCTTTTTTTGTTGGTCTGAGTCTCGAGCACACAATTTGCCAGTAATGGTAAATAAATGTTTTGCTACAATAATAGAACGCTATGACATTGTAACTCTAGAAGAAAGCCATCCGATCGAGAGCAGCCGCGATATTTTGTTGCTGAAAGCTATTATTGAATAATTTCTCAGGGTTCGTTTGCATCACATGGCCAAAAAAGAGTCATTACTCATTTCAAGCCGTCATAAGTTAAATAAACTTGTTATTTTCAAAGAAACATAATTGTTTTATTTGATAAAATAAAGAGTAAACACGTAAACAAGCTTACTTATTTTTCATAACAACATCTACGCATCTCCTGATCTGACCATGACGCGACCAATCACTATTATTCGTAGGTAAAAGCCTAAAGGGGGGCGCACAGTAGGTACACAGTCGGTTTTCAGTCAGCCGACAGTTTCACACCGCAATCAGTACTACGTTGATAGTCGCCGGTGGACTGTAAATGTGAGGGTCCCATTAAACTGAATAGAATATTAATTTTGCATCGTTACTCACCACATTATGAAACGCTTCCTGAGTTTTATTATTCTTAGTATCACATCTATACTAAACAAGGCTCCTGCCCGATTGAGCGGACAAACAAACGGTGACTTCCTGTGGCCGTTGATCTCGCGGTCGCAGGAGCGACTGCTAAGCGTGGGGTCCTGGGTTTGATTCCCAGGTCGGGCAAAAGTGTCATTGGGTTTTCTATTAGGGATTTCTTAATTCCCTCAGGGACAGGCCAGAGTTTAGAAGTTGGTGGTGTGACATCCCTGTGCCTCGGTGCGCACGTTAAGCCGTTGGTCCTGCGCCAGATCTCTCTCCAGTTGTGTCGGATTGCCGACCCACAGACTATGAGTGATGAAAGAGGGAGTACATCTATATAATAATTAGATACGTTTTAGATAAGTGTCACAAGCCAGGAGTAAGAGCAGTGTATCGTGGTGTTGCAGCAAACGAGTTCCCGGCGGCGTTCGAGGGCGTGGTGCGGCGCGTGCTGCGGCTGCTGTTCCACGTGGTGGCGCACATGTACGCCGCACACTTCCGCCAGCTGGCGCTGCTGCGCCTGCACGCGCACCTGCACCTCACCTTCGCGCACCTCACCGCGCTAGACCGCCGGTTCGCGCTACTCGACCACAAGGAGACCGAGGTGAGAATAGCTCCGTAACATTGTGACAAGTGTTAGGCGAAAATGAGCCTTGTATCAATATCAACAGACAGAAGCCAATGACCTAAATTTTTGCCTTATTTTGCCATTACCAATACATTAATAAATGTATTTTATTTATTTAACACTAGCACGCAAATATACAGAGGTAGACTTTTTTTCTTTTTCATTGAGAAATGGGCTAGCTCTTGACCTCGATCACGCCTGATGGAAAGCGATGGATGAGGTCTATGATGGACTCCCACGCGTCGACGAAACACAGCAACCTGCTTGACGCCGGACTCCGGTGAGAGGGTGGGTGGTCGCGAAGCAGGCGCTACCACCGCAAGGGAAGGATTTTCCAGTCTTATAAGGTGTTAGGTGAGACTGTCCAGGATTCGCCGAGCGCTCGGTTCAGTTAAATGTCTGATGGAACAAACTGCGCTACACGAGGAGGCTCCTTCATGCATCCCAAATTATCCTTAATGCCATAGGCATTCTCTACCAGTCAACCTTTTATTATCCCCCGATTTCTGAATGAAGAACTCTACTTTAGCCCGAAAACCTGTAAAACTTTGGCATTAAAGTAGGGCTTGAATCGTTCTTCATTACAAATAGTCAATTCAGAAGCTAGCCTGCTGTCTACACGCACAACACTACTAACACTACCCTCACGACCCGGTACAACACACCTAAGGCTGTGCAATTTTAAAACTTCTTCGTCTTTTCGAGTCGATGGCGAACTTCTTGTGTTAAAATATGTAAGCCCTGGGTGGCTACGTTGTTAGTAGCATCGGTGGCGTTCATTAAATCCCGCAAACGGCAAAGTACAGGTGTATGGGCACTTGGGGCACTCCAACGTGTGGCTCATGCTCTGAACAGGGGCACCGCACTCACATTGGGTATCCGACGCGTCTATTAAACCCCATTTCGCCAAGTTCTGTCTGTCGATTGAATGCTTTCCATTAGGCCACTGCAGATCATGTCCAGGTGGCAGATGTTCTTTACGTTTCAAGTATTCCGTTTGTGGTAGGTGACGTTCCTCCCACAGCTTGCTTCTCACCTTAGGTGGGGCTCCACCTTCGCCTTGCTCTACCGCGATGTCGCCTAGCATTGTAAGAGACCCACTTAGTGGTTCTTTTAGCCCACAGCTCATCTGACATACGATAAACATGTCCAGCCCAATCCCACTTAAGCCAACCAGCTGTCCGGGTAACATCCGTGGTTTTAGTCAATGCGCGCGCAGCATCGTGTTCCTGACACGGTTTGAAATTCGAACTCCTAGGATACTGCGTTCCATAGCTCTTTGGCAAACCTCGAGTCTAGACCTCTGCTGAAGTGTCAAAGACCAAGTTTGTGCACCGTACGTGAGTATGGCGTGAGAAAATCCTTCATTGGCTCCTTCAGGCGCTTTCGGTGCGTCGAGCACAAATCCTTAGCAACATGTTAGGTTTAAATGGAATACGGGATAGGATTAGGGCGTACCCTATAGGCGACGCGCAGGAGAGCACCCGGCCCCTGTGGGAAGTGGACTAGGGTTCTTGCACCATACGCGGCGGGGGCAACGTACGAAGCTAGCTCGAGAAGTGAGACTGAGGTACGCAAGTTGGAATGTTGGTACAATGACTGGAAGGGCTAGAGAGTTAGTGGACGGAAACAAAGTGGAAGGGAACAAAGACGAGGGAAATTGGTGAAGGATACAAGTTTTTCTATTGTGGAAATGACGGTAAAAGAAATGGCGTGGGAATAGTCATCATCATCATCATATCAGCCGAAAGACGTCCACTGCTGGACATAGACCTCCCCCAAGTGTCGCCACAACAACCGATCCTGTGCGTCTCGCATCCATCGGTAACCCGCGACCCTCACCAGGTCATCGGTCCACCTTGTGGGAGGCCTTCCAACGCTGCGTCTTCCGGTACGCGGTCGCCACTCCAAAACTTTTCGGCCCCATCGACCAATGTGCGTGTTCTGCGAGCAATGTGCCCTGCCCACTGCCAGTTCAATTTGGCGATCCTTCGGGCTATGTCGGTAACCTTGGTTCTCTTGCGGATATCATCATTCCTTATTCGATCACGCAAGGAAACTCCGAGCATTGCCCTCTCCATTGCCCTTTGTGTGACTTTTAGCCTTCTGATGAGGCCCATTGTGAGCGACCACGTTTCGAGTCCATAGGTCATCACTGGCAACACGCACTGGTCATAGACTTTCGTCGGAGACACTTGTGGGAATAGTATTAGATAGTAAATTGAAAGAAAGCGTGATGGAGGTAAAAAGGATTAATGATAGATTGATAGTTGTGAAAGTTATGATGGACAATGTGATGCTGAATATAGTTAGTGTGTATGCCCCGCAGGGAGGATGTGATGAAAGGGTAAAAGAGAAGTTTTGGGAGGATTTTGATACAACTATAATGACCATCCCCATGCATGAGGAGTTGATAGTTGGGGGTGATTTTAATGGGCATGTAGGAAGAGCGAGAAATTGTTATGAAAGAGTAAATGGGGAATGGGGTTTTGAAAGTCCCAATAAAGAGGGAGACCCTGCTGCAATCCGCTACTGCATTTAACCTGGCAGTAGCCAACACTTGGTTCCAGAAAAGAAACGAACACCTAGTCACATACAAAAGCGGTAACCACAAAACCCAAATTGACTATTTTCTGGTTAGGCGCAACCAAATAAAGCACGTCAAAGACTGCAAAGTGCTGCCAGGAGAAGACTTGGTCTCACAACACTGACTCCTGGTTATGGTATGAGACATAAAAACACAGTCCACAAAAAGCAAAGAGCGTCCTCCTCCTAAGATAAAATGGTATATGCTGGAGAAGAATGATTGTGTGAACGAATTCAGAGAGCGAGTAGTAGACAAAATGATAGAAATGGGAGACTTGAATGATCGAAGTGTGAATGAAAGTTGGAATGAGATAGCTGGGTGTATTAGGCAAGCAGCGAAATATATTTTGGAAGATACAAAAGGAAGGGGAACAATAGAGAGGGATACCTGGTGATGGTCGACAAAAATACAGAAAGTGTTGAAAGAAAAAAAGAAGAAATTCAAGGAATGGCAGGGTGTCGGACTAGAAAGCGTAACTCGGAAAGCTGAAAAAAAGAATGAGTATGATGTTTAAAAGGAAAAAGCCAAGAAAGCCGTGGCAATAGCAAGAGCTAAAGCTCAGGACCAATTGTACGAAACACTGGACAGTCCAGCTGGCCAAAAATACCTGTACCGGCTTGCTAGAGCCAGAGAGTAAAAGGCGAAGGATGTTAGTCGGATAAGATGTGCAAGGGATAAAGCTGGAATGCTTCTATCGGAGGATGAAAAGATTAAGGATAGGGTACAACGGATGCCATGTTCGTTATCCGTCAGCTGTGCGAGAAATACAGAGCTGTGCATAAAAACTTGCACATGGTGTTGGTTGACCTCGAAAAGGCATATGACCGGATGCCTCGTGAGGTTTTGTGGTGGGCCCTTAAGGAGAAAGGTGTGCCTGTGAAGTATGTGCAGTTGATTCGAGCGATGTACAGTCGATGCAGTACCCAAGTCCGGTCTGCAGTAGACACCACTGACAGCTTCAGTGTGGCTGTCGTTTACACCAAGGGTCGGCTCTTAGCCCTTACCTCTTCCTAATAATAATGGACGCTCTGACGTTGAACATCACAAAACGGAGGTTTCATAATCTCTTATCACCGATGACTAATCCTTTTTCTGTCCAATCTTGTGCCAAGGATTTAAATACTTCTTCCAGAGTGGCAGGTAAGAGCTTCGGGGACAACGGGTCTATGCTTGACTCCTCTTTAATAGGGAAGGATGTTCCTGCAAAGTTCACTTTGATTGAAGCTGTACTATGAATGTAGATGGTCCTAAGTATGTTAATGTAGGTAGGTTTTACGTTCTGATTGATCAAAGCGATGAAAAATGCATCATGGTTGATGCTATCGAATGTCTTTGCATAATCAACGAATGCCAGAGACAAAGGTGTATTGAATTCATTGCACGGCTATTGTTAGGGTTTCTGAATATTACCTGGCACTTTGATTTTCACTGAATATTGCATTGTTCTTTCCATTAGATACGTATAAGTTAAAACGGTTTAATGTTGGTTTTGAATCAAAAAGTCTAGATTTACTTACAATGCTACTTAATATTAGTCAGTAACACCAGGGCGTTCTTGGCCTGCCTTGAGGAGCTGGGATGGGTCGAATGACATTTATTTTAAAGTGGTCCGGTTTTTTTCTAATGTATAATGACTAAATCGACAGGTCTCTGCGGCTTTCAAGTTTTACAACCTGTCAACCTTATACGGGTCTTCGCTTACATATAAGACATGGCCTGACATGGGCGAACCTCATTCTTCCGCGGAAAATCTTAACATCGTGATTCAGAAAGAAAGTGACATTAAATGGACAACGCCATCTTTCGACCATGGAGTTTAACTGTCAAAATAATAGTTCGGACGATATAACGATAATATAATAAAACGTTAATTTTTGTTTACAAATACAAAATCATTTAATTGCGTAAATAAGGTACAGAAAGTAATTAAGCAAAATAATTACAATCTCTTATTTTGCTCTTGCTACGTATTAAAAGATTCACAACACAAATAACTCAGAAATATGCTTTGGTGTTATTTCCATGCATTCATTCATTCATAAAACAGTACTAAACGATTACTATTTTATTTCAATAGATGACGCAATAGAACATAATGAAAAGTAATTTGTTCTAGAACATTTTAAATACAAATATAATTGATAGAGTGAACCGATTACGATGATTCAAAAACTAAGTTGTACTTTCAGTTAGGAACAATTTTAATGTAAGTATAAAAGTGGTTCCCCTATCCATTTGCATAAAATTTTAAGACCTAATATAACTTAGCGTAATTTTGTTTGGCATAATTATATTTTCGCATAATGTAATTACGCATAACAGCTTTCGCATAATTTTTTAAGCATAATTTCTCTAACCATAATAATGATTAAGCATAATATTCTAAAGCATAAATTTATTAAGCATAAAGTTCTAAAGCATAACTTTTTTAAGCATAATATCCTAAAGCACAAATTTGTTTAAGCATAATGATATTAAAACATATTTTTATAGGTATAACAATTTATTTCGACGATTGGAAAAAAGCCATATCTCCTGAATCAGGTAATATATAGGTAACATATTAATATAATATAACGTATTGAACAATTTTGTGGGTTTTTTTTTTCGCTGTAGGAAGCATGAAGCAAGCAAGCATACAGCATGCAAGCAAGCTTGCAAGCAAGCATGCAGCAAACAAGCAAGCATGCAGCATGCAAGCAAGCATGCAGCATGCAAGCGAGCATGCAACATGCAGCAGGCAGGGTTTCTCTCACGGCTCCGGCGCTGCGGGCCTCCGGCGGCCCCACGCGGGCTTATCGTCGCAGACGGCTTTCGCTCACCACCGCGGCTCGCTCGCATCCGCCTGCTCCTCAGCCCGCGGGCCGCCTCGCCCCTACGCGCCTACGCGATTTTAAATTACACTCTAGGGGGAGGACAAACAAGACTACGTGGAGTCGGTTTTGCAGCAATTCGGTTCTGTCACTAACTTTTGTTGCACAGCATATTAAATTCAGTCGATATTAAAGTCATTAGGCCTACTAACGTTATGCTAATAGTAATTAGGCCTACTAACGTTATGCTAATAGTCATTAGGCCTACTAACGTTATGCTAATAGTCATATAACGTTTTGCGAATCAAATTTATGCCAAAACAAATTAGTCTTTAAGATGATTATGCCAACATAAAATGTATGCCTAAAAAAATTATGCCGAAGTATTATTACGTCAAAACAAATTGTGCCAAAATCGTTATGCCAAAGTATATTAGGACAAAGAACATTATGCGAAAAGAAGGGATCCCTATAAAAGTAACCTACATTAGTTTTATACTTTCTACGTGATGCGTGCACTACTAAACATACAAAAAATATAAAAACGCTGGAAATGGGTTCTGTTAGCTGTTATCCTTAAACTCGTTGGCTTTTTTATTTTCTTCAATGAACAAAAACGACTTCTACAAATCTATACTGATATTATAAAACGGAAGTTACTTCATCATCAAGATAATTTTATGGAGACAAACTTTGGCTTTGATTGTATGTTATTTGGACTTACCGTTTAGG
Source organism: Melanchra persicariae (assembly GCA_947386135.1). Classification (NCBI taxonomy): domain Eukaryota; kingdom Metazoa; phylum Arthropoda; class Insecta; order Lepidoptera; family Noctuidae; genus Melanchra; species Melanchra persicariae. Next base: position 380,493 of record OX376651.1, read on the forward strand.
AGATAATTAATGTTAAAGAACATTTTTTTTAAAATCATCTTTTGCCTCAAAGATCAGAAATTCAACTAAAAAAAACAATTAAGTACCTATCTAATTATTAACAACGCAATTGTGTGCTTGACATTTTTTAAACAATGGGAAAAGAATTTAAAAAATAATTTCCATGCAGATTTGGATCATAAAAACAAATCATTAAAAAAAATCAATGATTAAGTAATTAAGTTTTTTATTATTCAACTACATAAATTGTTTATAAAAAGCTGAAATCCATTTTGAAGCCTTTTAAGAATAGCTCCATTAAGGGAAAAGATATCACATGTATAGTTAAACAATGATCACAGTTGAATTGTTCATGCTTAAGCAGCAAAAAATTGTAACTTAACTTTTGCGCAACTAATTGAAAAATCGCGATACAAAATTCATATATCCAGTAAGTGCCTGATTTTTTTTATTTCTTCCGACTTCAAAAAGGAGGAGATTATCAATTCGGATGTAATATACAGGGTGAACTGTTAAAGTGTGCGTGGATGGCCAAATCCGAAACTATGAGGAATATCGAAAACCACTTAAAGGAGTCTCGAACCCGATTTTGATGGAAACTAAACTGCAGCATTTAAAAAAAAATGTTTTTGAACCGAATGAACCGGTTGATTTCGAAAAAAAAACAGTATGTGCACCATCCGAAAGGGTCGCTAATAACGATCAATTCTGGGAAGTAATAAGAATAACACATGGCAAACTAAAGGAAAGCGCTCATTTCTAACTAACCTACACCGTGACTGATATTCTTTTCAAAAATTCAATGATGCAGTTGTAGATTCTCGGGCCCGATGTTGATAAAACTAAAACTGCATCATAGATCTCTGAAAAAAATAGCTGATAGCTTATACCTCATTCATATTTTACTAAGACTGCTGAAAAAGGTTGAGCACAAAAGCACTTGTTGACCAGACATCTGACATATCATACATGCGGAAAGGCATAATTAACAAACAAAGTAACTCTTAAATGTAAAAGATAAAGGAGAATGCGAGTTAAAGAAAAACGAAATATACCTTTGACCCTGAGACTGTCAGCTCTCTAAGAGACTGCTCTGTTCCAAAGGTGTTTCGCAATCAAACTCAGCATCCATCATGTAACCCAGTAGCCGGGGCAGCCGCAAGAACACACTCAAGGCATTCATATATTGCACCAAGCATTGCTAGTATAATATGTCTGGCAGTCAGCTTAAACAAGCACCTTTAGTTGTACAGTACCATGCATATGTGAGCATCAGCAATATGCGCCGGATTGCCTATGACCTTCCTTCCCTCTCCGTTGTAACATCATCCTTTAGAGATTAGATCTTCAATTCTTCAGTAACAATGCTTCCACAATGTCACGCACTCACGCACGAGCATGTGTGTCAGTAAGTAGTAATTCTCTTAAATCATTTATTGCTGCATGACTTGTGCTCTGCTGTGTGTTCACACGCTGCTCATCAATGGAGCTTAACGTGTTGTCCGCCAGCCGCTCGGGACGTGGCGGGGGTCAAGAGGCAGAGAGCGGAGCCTCCGCCCTGTACCCTTCCGGGAGAACAACCGTCGCGTCGTCCGGCTGACTTGATCGGTTTGGTTGCCGCACCAGACGTCTGGCAAATCAATGAAAGCTATCGGCGCGCCCATTCTATTCCCCGTGACGTCACATTGGTCTGTACGCCAAAAAGGCATAAATTTTGGTAATTGGCTTTAAACTGTTCGAGCATCGTGTAGCTCTGTCTGCACTTATCGTATGTAGAAGAAGTATGTGATGTAACGCACGCTCGTGTGGTGTGTGGTGTGTGCAGGTGCTGCGCGACCTGGAGGTGGCGCTGCGCCTGACGGAGGCGCACGCGGGCGCGGGCGAGGACGCGTCGCCGCGCCGCTCGCCCGTGGTCACGCAGCCGCTGGCCACGGCGTGAGGCGGCCGCTGCGCCCGCGCCGCCCGACTCTGTGTCCACTCCGCGCACTGCGCGCACTCCGCGCACCGCGCCCACCGCGCCCACGCAACACCGCACTACGCGACCGTTACGCGAGTTGAAGAATTGTTAATTCTATTGTAAATATTTCGATCTGTTAAGTAGTTTTAGGTGATTACGATTAGTTTTTACTTATAATTTGTGATCGCTTTGGTTGTAAATAAAAGTGATATTTGTTTAACTAATAAATTGAAAGCTTTATGAGAAACAATCGTCTAATTTTGACCTGATCTGATCGTTAATGTTGGCGGGAGCGACTCCTGCGTTATCAATTAAGTAATGTCTGGCTCTTATGCAGTTGTTACTGTCCCACTGCAGGGCGAAGGCCTGTTCTCGCACAGAGTTCCACCCACGAATTGACCTCAATAACTGTACGATAATCCTACATATTATACACGCAGAAAACAACCGAAAATGTGTTCCGCGCAGCAGCGTGCAGCGGCAGCACACATACCTACACACTTCATTCATTATACTACACGTAGAAATGGTGCAAAAGAGATTCATCTAAAAACACGCGATGGCATTTTTTAAATTTTGTTTTTGTCGCAACAAAGCCTACCTACTATCGCTCGTCGCCATCATGCGTGACATAGACTAAAAACTGTACGACCCAATTGGGATGTATTCGAGTCTTCACTAGTGCGCGCTCATAACATATTCTGTTTACTAGAATATCATTGTACCTTACGCTATAATTACCTACAAAAATATTTTAGGCGTTCGTGCGTGCTAAAATGTACCTTACGGTGACGCCCGACAGTATCTACGCGTCATTGAACGCAACGATAAGGATGTCTATGCTAAGAAATGATTATACATACATACACACACAAGAAGTACCTAGGTGACTAAAAAAAAACAGCTCTGCTTTTGTTTTACTCACCTATTCTTTTGTATAAGTAATCTAGATATTTTAGACGACAAAAATCCCCCGCAAATATCTGCATATAACTGCACTCAATGATTAAAGAAATCGGTCTGATTCTTGAGACCATTTAGTCCCACTTTGTAAACACTTCGAATCAAAATCAACAAAACAACGTCGCACGACTGGTGCTATCCTTCGAATTACGATTAATCAAGTTGATTCGTAATTTCATTAGAATCAGTAGGTAACATAGATCGAAACAATTGTAAGTTTTTAACCGACTTCAAAACAAGGAAAGGATTCTCAATTAGGTTGGTTTTTTTATTTTTTTATGTTTGTTACCTCATAACTCCGACATTTATGAACTTTTTATGTGAAAGGATATAGTTCTCGAGATTCATCTGAAATTACGTATTTTGCTTTCCTGTGACTTTTCAGGTGTTGTTTGGTGTGGGGTACCACTAAAAAAGAAAAATAAAAAACTCTTTTGTACTGTTCGTGCACTTAACTTGATATCGGCTCACTGCCTAACTCGCCGCACGCGCGTCCGTCCAGCTTCGTGGTTCCAAGCAAAGTGACTGAGGGACCGAGTATGCCCCGCTCCCCCACCATACTATAGCGCGCGGCGTGTACGCATGAGACGACAGAACTATATAATATAATCTACAAACACTACATCTCTTCCTTATTTTAATGAAAGTTTTAGATATAATAATAACTGTTTATTATATTTAGTAACATCTTTATTAGAGCATCATAACAACCTTCTACATTTTAATTGACATCACAAAGGTAATGTACTCTTTAGTTTAAAACTATTTTGATCAATGTCCGCCACTTTTCGCCAAGCGGGTCAGATATGCACCATTACCTTTTCCATTAACTTTCAAGTATCATAATCAACTAAAGTTTCCGATTCAGCATAACATTAATAGCATCAATAATCTTTCCAATATTCTGGTTTTAACAAACACTTTGTTATAACTAACTAATTTAATACTTCCTTCACTTCCCAATTAATCTTTTATTATTAACATTAAACCTCATAACACTTCGCTTGTTCCTGTTCCTCACTTCCTTCACTTTTCTAATGACAATTTATCAACTATAACTAACATCATGCTTCCTAGTTCTTAATTTTAAGCATAACCTAAATCATACATCAGATTTTCATCTATTTTAGTAATTTATTCTTCGTTAGCAAGTTCTTTGCTTCTAATTTATTACTTCTTAAATTATAATTCTTCTAGTCCTCTTCTTCTCTTTCTGGAACTTCTGTTTCGTCCTCTCTTATAACTTTCCATTCTCCTCCTTCCTTTTTAGGTGTACTATATTTCGTCTCAAACGTTGTCCTGTTTCCTCGTTTTCTACCTCAACATCGCCTCCCATTCGTGATTTAACTGTATATTGTGTTTGTTCGAAATTTGTACTAAGTTGATTTGCTTTATTCATATCTTTGATATATGCTTTCTCTCCTGGTTCTAGGTCAATGTCTTGTGCTTTCCTTCTTCTGTCCGCGTACTCTCTCCCTCTTTCCTTCTGTTCTCTGTCCTTGTCTCGTAAGTCCATGTCATCATTCCTATGCTCAACGTCATCGATCATAGGTATTTTATCCCTGATTTTCCTCTGGAAGAACAACTCTGCTTGTGTTTTTCCTGTGACTGTATGGGGGGTATTATTGTACATATACGCAGATAATTGACTAACGATTCTCTCCAGTGAATTTTATTTTCAGCCTGGCATATTCGTAGTCGTTTCAGTATACTTCTGTTCTGGCGCTCGACTTCTCCATTTTGTTGCGGCCAGTACGGAACAGAGTGATATAATTTTATGTCATTTTCCTTACAAAATGACTTAAATTGTTTGCTAACAACTGTTTTCCGTTATCTGCCATTAAAGAAACTGGATACCCGAACCTACTGAAAACTTCCCTCAGGAGTTTTATCATTTCCTTACTGGATATATCTCGACAAATCTTTATTTCTTGATATCTAGAGTAATAATCGACTACTACCAAAAGATAGTCGTTGGATGGTAATGGTCCTAAAAGATCGATTGCAATATCAACCCATGGGTGTGATGGCTATTCTTTTCTTTTAAAAGAGTGTGGTGCATTAGGTACAGACACGAGTGTGCATCCTTTACATGATTTAACCATCCTCTCTCATCTTGGTCGTATCTAGGCCACCACACTTTTGTTCTGAGTCTCGCTTTCATTGCCACGATACCTGGGTGTCCCTCATGCGCCGCTGATAGTACTCTGTTTCGCAATACTTTTGGCATAACAATTTCAGTTCCTCTGAGTAGAATTCCTTCGTGAAAGCAGAGTTCATTTTCAATCAGCTTGTAACATTCTACAGCTGCATCCCACTTGCGCTCATGAACACCTTTAACTTTTTGAATTTCTAGGTCGTCATTAGAACAACGCTCAATATCGCTCAATGATACCGCTATGGGTCTAACATGCTCGATTATGTTTTGTACATAATCGACATTTGGGGCACTATTTTCCGGGGTGAGTTTACATAGTCTAGAAAGAGGATCAGCAATGTTGTTTTTCCCCGGGCGATAAATAACCTTATACTGGTATGATTGTAACCGGAGCATCCATCTTTCGATTCTCGCACACGGTTTTGACTTTGGACTAAATATCACTTCCAGAGGCTTGTGATCAGTCACCAAGTCGAATTCTTTTCCGTAAAGGAACCTGTGGAAGTGTTCTACCGCCCATACCAGTGCTAGTGCCTCTTTTTCAGTCTGACAATAGCGGCGTTCGCAATCGGTAAGAGTTTTAGTTCCAAATGCAGTAACACGTGGTCCAGAATCATTTTCCTGTACTAGAACAGCACCTATAGCAACCGGTCTTGCATCGGCAAATACAAGTGTTCTATCTTGTACATTATAATAGCCCAAGTCAGATATGTCAGCAAGGTCAACTTTTAAAGAGTTAAAAGAAGCTTGCTGACTCTCCCCACAACTCACGTAATTTATCAAGCCCATGAAGTTTTGTAATTTAGAAACAGTTGTAGGAGCCCTAAATTTTTCAATGGTACTTAAGTATTTATCTAATGGTCTTATACCCTGTTTAGAAAGTTTGTGGCCTAAGAATTCTACTTCATTTGTACTAAGAATACATTTTTCATGCCTTAATATAACATTATTGGCTTCTAACACTTCAGTGACTTTTTCAAGTCTGGCATCATGTTCTGTTCGATTTTTGCCATACACTAAGATGTCATCAATGAAGTTAACAACCCCTTTACAAGGTAAGAGAATACGCTGAAGAGTTTTCTGAAATATTTCCGGAGCACAAGAAATACCGAACATCATCCTTTTGTACCAGTAAAGACCTTTGGCTGAGATGAACGTTGTGATGGATCTGGAATCTGGATGAAGTTCCAATTGGTGGAAAGCATCACAAATATCCAATTTACTGAAAATAACCGCATCTCTTATCTTCGGTAGCAACTGAGCCATCGTCGGTAACGGGTGGTTTTCGCGTTTTATTGCTGAATTTGCTCGTCGCATATCTATACATAGGCGGATATCTCCATCCCCTTTCAATATGGGAACTATAGGCGATATTCATTCTGAAGGGCCATCAACTTTTTCAATTATGTCTTTTTCAAGAAGTTCATTTATTTTAGCACTAACTTTGCCTTCTAGAGGATTTGGTATACGTCTATAAGGCTGTGCAATCGGTTTTACTTTATCATCTATTGGAATGTGTATTAGAACATTTTTGGATTTTGGAAATACTTTAATTCGTATCTCATTTACTGCTACACCAATCCTTAATACTCCTAATGCCAAGGCTGTCGCTTTTCCTAATAAATTTCTAGTGCCATTTTCAACTACGTAGAAAATTGAATGCTGAGTTTTTCCTGCAAGTTCTATTGAAGATTTAAAAGCTCCTAACGTTAGGTTTGCCATTGTTACCTGTAAATAACGAAATAGGTCACAAAACGGGCACCATTCGTTCTATGACTTCGGAAAACACATTTATGCAAGCTTCCATCATCACTTATCATAATACTTCTGGTCATGAACGGGCATCATCCGTTCTGACCAACAACATTCATCATAATACTTTTAGTCATGAAAGGGCATCATCCGTTCTGATCAACTTTTAAGAAAGCTTCCATCATCACTCATCCTAATACTTCTAGTCATGAACCGGCATCATCCGTTCTAACCAACATAATTCATCATAATACTTCTAGTCATGAACGGCATCATCCGTTCTGACTAACCTTTCCGAAAGCTTCAATCATTACTGATCATAACACTTCTAGTCATGAACGGGCATCATCCGTTCTGACTAACTTCCCTATGTACGCAATGTAACCGTAATTAATAGAATAATTCAACCCATTAATCAACGCCTTTTCGCTCAAAATATGTAAACAATACGGCATCAACCGTTTTGTTCCACAATAAAACAATCATCTTTTCAAGTTTTAAGCAACAGACATCAGATACTCTGTATTTAACTAATTACGATAAAAACATATTTCAAATAATAAATACCCACAATGGAAACATAATACAATAATATAAAGCTGTTAAATTGTTATATAAACCAGAAATCAACAGACATTTAATCGGCACTCGAAACCGATAGACTAGTGGGTAGGTACGATAAAAACATACTTCAAATAATAAATACTAATTGTTATTATAACCAGAAATCAGCAGATTTAATCGGGGCTCAAACCCGATAGAATAGTGGGTAGGTAGAATAACTACAGATTTATAATATCCTAATTAACTGTATGTTTATTATTGGTATACCTGCATTATACACAACTACCATTTTTGTTGGTGTTTGTTTCCATTTAGCACTATATTTGTTAAAATGTAATTCGAATAATGTTTATATATGCTACAAAATGTAGACGTCAGATGGTATTGTTTACATAGTTACGTCACAACTTCCTTTTACGTTTTAACATGATAAAATAAAAATGTTTAAAACTATATGATACTACCTACCCACGTTTATATAAATAAAAATGACCAAGCTATGCATTATCATCAACGTATATTATAAATATTTAACTCATGTCCTTCTTCCCGCAAAAGTTAATTATCCATAACGACAAAGCAAAGTTTTGTTGCAGTAAATAACCCAAGTTAAATTATTATGAACTTGCACACTAATATTAGGTTTTCTTTCTAACCTTTCCTTACTAAAAAAATAAACGTTGACAATTTCACATTTTTTCAATCAGAAAAAAAACACAGTACTTACAATACTCGTCGCCAAAATGTACTGTTCGTGCACTTAACTTGATATCGGCTCACTGCCTAACTCGCCGCTAATGACCGAGTATGCCCCGCTCCCCCACCATACTAAAGCGCGCGGCGTGTACGCATGAGACGACAGAACTATATAATATAATCTACAAACACTACATCTTTTTCAAAAAAAAAATAACTAGATAAAATTAAAAATAGTCGGTGTTTTTGGTTGTTTCTTCGTAATTCAACACCGACTTGCAAAATTAAAGTTTTTTTGTACATTGCCGTTGTTTTTTTATTTGGAAGTCGGTTGTATTTTTTTTTTGTAAAACAGTTTTTTAAGAACACAGATAGACATCAGACCACCCGAGCTAACTCAACTCTTCTTGTCTTAGAAGCTCCGCTGTCACAAGGCCACCTGCCCGTGGGTGTTATAATAATAAATGGCCCATCTTAGGGTTACTTTAGGAAATGTAAAATGCGCGCCTGGTGATAAAGATTGTAATTTTCATTCTTCAAAATCATTCTTCCGCGGAGAATCATAACACCGCAAATCTTAAAATGAGATCAAATGCACAACGCACATCACATCTATGGAAAATGGAGTTGAACTGTTAACATATTAGTTTATTTTATTTTATTTTTATTTTACTTTATTGGGACATAAAACAGTTACACATTACAATTAGGTTGTAAGGAAGAAAATTAAAACTAGGTGAACGTGTAACCCACACAAATGTCCGCGAAATAATGGTAACGAACTAGTTATATAATTGAAAGCGTGCGTTAATTTTACAGTAAACTAGGTAAATAGGTACTCGTAGGTATTTTAGGGATAATATTAGGTGTCTAAAGTAAATTATTTTAAAGATTCAATAGCCAGTCTTTTGAACTTTAAGTGTGAAAGCGCGAAAATATCCAAGTCGATAAAGTGTGTGTTATACGTATCTACGATGCGCCGGAGAGGCGCTCGTGCACCAGCGTGAGTTCTACACCTTGCAGTGTGGAACAGCTGAGGCACGCGCGCCCCCCGACGCATTACAGTTCTAGGTACAATGTAACATAGATTATTAGTGATATCAGTGCAATCGAACTTGTTATTGCAGAGACCGTGTAACATCAAGGCCATAAGCAAGCTGCGTCTGGACTCCAAGCTTTGAAGTCTATAAAGTTTCAATAACTGTGTATATGGTAATCTGGATTTAGTGCATCTATAGTGCATAGCACGTAAGAATTTTTTCTGAACCATTTCAATTTTTTTTATATAAACATCAAAAATGGGACTCCAAATCGGGACTGCGAATTCCAATTGAGAGCGGACCAAAGCTTTGTATAGAAGTAGAAAAGTAGACGGTCGTTTAAAGTCATTTGAGGAACGCATGACGAAACCAAACATACGATACGCTTTGTTAACAATGTTGTGAACATGAAGATCAAAGTTGCAATTTCGAGTCCAGTGCAACCCCAAGATCTCGAATGTGGTCAACTCTTTGCAAACTAATACCATGTAGCTTATAGTCAAATGTTATAATTTTTTTGTTTTTTGTGAAAGTAATTGCATTGCACTTAGGTAAGCTGAGCTGAAGTTTGTTGGATAAACAATATCGAGAGAGTCTGTCAAGGTCCTCCTGTAGAAGTAGACAATCTTGTGCGCCTTTGCACGATTTGTAAATTTTAATGTCGTCGGCATACATTAGAAATTGGGAATGATTGAAGCATTTCTTAATGTCATTAATAAACAGCGTAAAGAGTAGAGGGCCCAAAATTGAGCCCTGGGGCACCCCAGATGTGACAATGATTGAGTTCGATTGGAAGCCTTTAATAACTATCTTCTGTGACCTGTTAAATATATACGCCATGAACCATCGTAACAAGTTGCCACGAATACCGTTGTATGCAATTTTATCTAAAAGCAGTTTGTGGTCCACCTTGTCAAAAGCCTTCCGAAAATCCGTGTACACAGCGTCAACTTGGACCTGTTCATCCATGTTTTTGAATAAAAAGTCAGTGAACAGCATGAGATTGGTATTCGTCGAGCGACGTTTAACAAACCCATGCTGCTCACGAATAATCAGCTTATGAACATGAGAGTATACTTCACTGTGCACAAGACTCTCGAAAAGCTTCGACAAGGTGGACAGTATAGAGATAGGGCGATAGTTTTGTATGTTGTGTCTGTCACCACTCTTGAATACCGGTGTGATATGTGCCCGTTTCCAAATATCGGGAAAAGTGCCTTCGCGTAAACATTTATTAAATATAATATGGAGTGGTAGAACAATAATATCTGCGGTTTTTTTTAGATTTCTTTTTTGTTGTATTGATAAATAGGAACAATATATTTTATTAAATTATTAATTTTTCTAAGAAACTAAATAGTCACTATTTTAAGACATTAAAAGTTCCACTAAAAACAAAAAAAAGTGTTTTGATGTAGTTTATAAATCACTGTTTGTTGTGGCGACACTTGGGGGAGGCCTATACAGAAGTGGACGTCTTTCGTCTGATGTGATGATGATGAAACAAACAAACTTACTACTTAGACTTTCTTACTCTATTATCTTACTACTATTTATTTATTTACTTTCTTTAGCTTACAGACTAATAACAAACTTAAATCAGAATAATAATATCGTGCTTTTGTAGGGTCATTTGCTACTTACAAACTTTTCACAGGTATATATCAAAGTATATATACGAGTAGTATAACCTAAACATGCCTGGGATGGGAGAAACAGATATTATACCAAGAAAAAGATAAATTAACCAGAATAAAAACAGGATTCCACGCGGACGAAGTCGCGGGTAGCAGCTAGTGATTTAATAAACGAAATACCTTACCGTTTTTTAGTTTGTAATTCTTGACTATTTCTGAAACGTTTTCAGATTCCGGATCAGTTAAAAACAATTGGAAATTGAATTATTTTTAGAAAAAAAAAATGATTGACATTATTTGCATTACTGAGCATTGGTTAAAGGATTCTGAAATGTTAATAAATTATGAGAATTATAGTGTGGGCAGTTGTTTTAACCGAAAAACAATGCTGCGCGGGGGTTTACTCATCTTAATTAAACGGTGTATTAAATTTAAAACTCGTAAAGATATAGTTGAACTGTCGGTTGAACATAACATTGAACTGTCCTGTGTTGAGCTAGATAAGCTTGTCATAGTGTGCGTTTACAGACCCCCAAATTATCAAAACTATTCTATTTTTAAGTCAGTAATGGAAAATGTTTTGGCAAAACTTACTATTGGTAATAAACTTGTGATTATTTGTGGTGATTATAATGTTAATATTTTAGAAAGTAATTCAGATAGCAGTCGCTTATTGAATCTCTTTAAATCATTTAATTTGTCAAATGTGTTTATAGAACCAACTCGCACCACTTCAACAACTGCTACATGTATTGATAATGTATTTTGTTGCTGCAACTACTTAGAAAAGGCAATTGTAAATTATCTTCCTTCTGATAACAGTGGGCTAACGGTAACTTTTGAGTTCAACATACGAATACCGCAAGTGCAAATACATTCCAGACCAATAACAGCGGGTAAATTAAATAAATTTAATAGCACTCTAAGCATCAAGTTAAGTGATCGAAATCTTACAATAGACAATGGTAATATTTTATATAAAGATTTTTTTTTTCTGTAGTCCAAACAGAGTTCAACAATACGTTTAAAAAGAAAACTAAAACTATCTGCCATAAATATTTATTTAGTGACTAGAAAGACGCGAAAGACTTTACGAGCTGTATGGCCTTAAGCCTTATATTAACACTGAAACTTTTAATAAGTATGTAGCTACCTACTCAAAAATTTATAAAAATACTTGTAATGTGGCTAAGCTAGGCTACATAACCAACAAGGTATACAGTATAGCAGAAAATAAAATAAAGACGGTTTGGAAAATTATAAATAATGAAACAAACAGGACTAAAAAACCTAATACTGATTACACATTGGAGACTTCTTATGGTCTTATTAGCGATAATCAAAAAGTTGCCCAAGAATTTGTTAATTTTTTTACCAGTATCCCAATTAGAACTACTGAAGCCTTAAATTCCTCGCCGGCTTTTGATTTGTTACAGGCGAACGTTTCAGCCTGCCCGACGGAATTTAATTTTAAGCATATAAACCCCATAACTGTAATAAAAGCTTTCAAAGAAATCAAGATTAAATTGACCGAGGATCTATGGGGGTTGTCTATCAAAGCCTCAATTATTGAGACCATAGCGCCGTACTTAGCTCTAATATTTAATTTGTGTGTGGATCAAGGAGTCTTTCCAGACTTAATGAAATTCAGTAAAGTGATACCACTTTTCAAATCCGGGGTCAGTAAAGACACGAATAATTATAGACCAGTATCCATGTTGCCAGTATTCAGCAAGGTATTTGAGAATGTTATGCTTAATCAGATGCTTAATCATTTTAACACGAATAACATCTTGCATGATAAACAGTATGGTTTCACCAAAGGACGTTGTACAACTGACGCTGGTGTAACTTTACTAAAACATATCTTCAATGCGTGGGAGGAGGCGCAGGATGCCATAGGCATCTTCTGCGATCTTTCTGAAGCGTTTGATTGCGTTAATCACGAAACATTACTGCTGAAGCTCGAGCATTACGGACTAGGCAAAATAGCGTTAAAATTAGTCAAATCTTGTGTAAGCAATAGACAGCAATTAGTTCAAATAAACGGTGTCAATTGCTCGGGATTAAACGTAAAAATGGGCGTCCCCCAGGGCTCAATTTTGGGTCCTTTCTTATTTTTAGTTTATATAAATAATCTACTCCATTTATTGCTAAACAAACTAAACATGGTCTTGTTTGCCGACGATAGGTACTTCTTTGAATTTTAAAATAAATAGACGCAGTAATAATCTTGACGACGTAAATAACGCCCTTATGCAGGTCCATAATTGGTTTACTGCCAATAATTTGGTTTTAAATGGAAAAAAAACGAAGTGCATAAGATTTGCCTTAGCAAATGTCAAAAGTAGTGATTGTGACATAGTATTGAAGTGTGTGTATTCCCAGCGGAGAAAGGTCGATTTTCTTAATTTCAGTTAAGCAGATATTTCGTGTATGACGTCGTGTAAATGTGTATGGTAAGTACGAATTTGTGCATCCAACCATTGGGGAGTTATTCAACAAAAACTGTTTCCGCTGGAACTACGTCATCCCAGCGGCACTTTTTTTTTCCTATGGACCTACAAGAAAAAAAATACATGCAATAATTAGTGTGTGATGAGAGGTAAATGTGTATGTTGAAATGAAATTTGTGTATCTTAAAACTTCGAAGATATTCAAGTTTCCGCTGCGCTGACGTTAGGCTATTTGATGGAAATCATATAAATCGGTTTAGTGCAGAGTTGATTTTTTTTACGCACGTTGCTATGAATTTGTGTATAATGTTTGTGAAAACAGATTTTGAAAAAAGCATACCGTTTAGGAGATATATACACGTAAAGGTGAAATATGGTTATTAGGTCTTAGTACTTAAAATAGGAACTTTAGAGCCTAACTTTTAACGTTTATTTGTATCTAGTAAGGGTCTACAACGTCTTGCCAAGTTTCATTTATGTGCGCTTAGTAATTAATGAGCAGTGGCATAATTTACTACGAATGGACCACTATATTTTATGACATCCGATTGTAGGACTTCTTAATGGAAAAGCAAAATAAAACATATTCTACTAATTAGTGTATTAATTCAACTATTCATATGTAAAATTTCAGCTCATTACGCTCAATTATTAAAGAGATATAATAAAAATACCAAAACAACCGAATTACATGGATAAACCGACCAAGTTTGAATGGCTATAAAAAGCGGCCGTGCAGTACATAGAGCTAACGTTCTAGAATTTCCAGTGTTTTACCATTATTGGACTAGTACAGGTCGGAACACAATTCTTGACCTGGCTCGATACGTTTCGAAACGCTTTACTTGGCATCACTGTTACCATTGCGATTATATTATTTAGGTACATCGAAATTGAATTGTTCAATTTTTGTTCAAACGTCATTCGAAATGTGTCGAGCCAGGTGCCAAGTTAACGTGTACGGGTAGTAGTTATGCGCGCGCTTCCTGTTTTGTTTTGTTTATCAGTCACAAATGTGCACCCAAGGACAACGTGCGTATGCGCTGTTTATTTTGCCGCAACGTAATATTATGTAGGTACCTATTGGACTCGGTTATTGACATAGTGTAAGTGACTGTGACATACTTATTGAGCCAGTAGTGAGAATGATTAAAAGATAAACAAGGTAAGTACTTCCTAATAAAATACCTCATGAAAATGTTATCTGTTGGAAGGTAGGTATATAGGTTCAAGTGACAACTGTATTTTGTTACTTACATCTCGACGACGCCGACAGCCTAAAAGTTGTCTATATCTGCTATGTACAGATTCCAGTACATACAGTGTTTATGACAGCCATTTAAATACCTATAGTTATTTAATGAAAGTTGGTTCAGCTGTTCAAAAGTTGCAGTCTCTTATTCGAACTTGTTTCTAAGAATAATATGTGTAGGTACCTTTTATTTTCTAGATAGGTACTTTGAAGTGTGAGACGAGAATTTCGTTTGTTCTTGTTTGCATTTATTCAAACCACAATTAATAGGTATAATCCCGCAATAATATTACGTAGGTACCTTCTTATTTTTAACCTGTCAGGCATTGCAAGCGCGAAACACAGAACAACAGTCAAGCCCCGCCCGCATTTTTATATAATACAAGCTGTTGCCCGCGACTTCGTACGCGCATATCCCGTTTTTTCCCGTTGGAATTCCCGTTCCCGTAGGTATTCACGTTCCCGTAAGAATATGCGCTAGAACGTAGGTAAGTAGGTCGGTACTGCACTACACTATAAACCTACCTTCAAATTTAGTCAATTACTTAGTACTGATCTGTGATTCTGTGATTGTAAGACATACTTATTTGTTGCTGTAAAAGCTTGAACGAGAAGACCAACTTCCGAAAATTTACTAGTAGGTACTTAATACCTAAGATTTACCTATACATAAGTATTTGAGCTTTTACAGTAGGCAACGTATTTCTTATTTATAAAAGACTGATTCTTTATATCATTGTGTGGTGGCGTTGTTAGCGGCACAATAAATCTAACAATAATTTGATTTTATTTGATGTTATTATTACTTTGTTAATAATGTTTTTTAATTTTAATAGTCAGTAACTATTAAATAATTTTAAGAGTACAAAGTTAATGCAGTTGTTTTATTTTCTACGAAACGATTGTGTACGCGCCTGTACGAATCTATTAAACACGATAACGATACTATACTGGAAATTCTAGAACGTTAGCTTTATGTACTGCACGACCGCTTTTTTGTAGCCATTCAAACTTGGTCGGTTTATCCATATAATTCGGTTGTTTTGGTATTTTTATTATATCTCTTTAATAATTGAGCGTAATGAGCTGAAATTTTACATATGAATAGTTGAATTAATACACTAAATAGTGGAATATGTTTTATTTTGCTTTTCCATTATGAAGTCCTACAATCGGATGTCATAAAATATAGAGGTCCATTCGTAGTAAATTATGCCATTGCTCATTAATTACTAAGCGCACATAATTGAAACTTGGCAAGACGTTGTAGACCCTTACTAGATACAAATAAACGTTAAAAGTTAGGCTCTAAAGTTCCTATTTTAAGTACTAAGACCTAATAACCATATTTCACCTTTACGTGTATATCTCCTAAACGGTATGCTTTTTTCAAAATCTGTTTTCACAAACATTATACACAAATTCATAGCAACGTGCGTAAAAAAAATCAACTCTACACTAAACCGATTTATATTCTATTCTATTCTTTTCTATGACAAGCAAAGCCGATGTCGACTATTCTGCCAATGTCTAAAGTAGATTGGAAAAGCAAGTGTGTGTGTTTAATAAAAGAGGATAGTGAACAACCGATTTATATGATTTCCATCAAATAGCCAAACGTCAGCGCAGCGGAAACTTGAATATCTTCGAAGTTTTAAGACACACTTTCATTTAAACATACACATTTACCTCTCGTCACACACTAGGTATTGCATGTATTTTTTTTCTTGTACGTCCATAGGAAAAAAAAGTGCCGCTGGGATGACGTAGTTCCAGCGGAAACAGTTTTTGTTGAATAACTCCCCAATGGTTGGATGCACAAATTCGTACTTACCATACACATTTACACGACGTCATACACTAAATATCTGCTTAACTGAAATTAAGAAAATCGACCTTTTTCCGCTGGGAATACACACACTCCTCATTTAGCATCACTTGCAGGACGGCTAAGCTCAGCAGCGTATGCTGTTAGGAAAATCCGCCAACTTACGGATGTTGATACCGCGAGCCTAGTCTCATTTTAGTAACTTTCATAGTATCATGTCTTACGGTATCTTACTATGGGGATGGGCTGCAGATATCGAGTCATTTTTTATTCTGCAAAAAAGAGCCATAAGAGCCTTATACAATCTCCGCCGGCGCAATTCTCTAAGGAAACTGTTCAAGAATATTAACATCATGACGGTACCTTGTCAATATATCTATGAAATTATTATGTACGTTAGAAAGAATCTACATCTTTTTAATAAACGAGGCGACAGGCATGACTATGTCACTAGAAATAGGAACCAATTAGTTCAACCAGGCTTCAGACTTGCTAAAGTAGCCACATCTTTCATGGGGTACTGTTTAAAATGTTATAATAAAATACTTCCTCAGAATTAAACGAAACAAAATTTAAATCTTGTGTTAAGCGCACACTATGCAGGCAAGCATATTATAAGTTAGGGGATTACATTGAAGATAAAAATGCTTGGCTCAATGCTGGTCCTGCTCCACAGCCACTAGGGCGCACAAATTAATTATTTAATTTTAGCAGTTGTGAGACCTGCTGAATATTAAAATTAAAGAGTTGTGTTTCATTCATCATTTGGCTCCGTCAGCTGGGACTGGTCATCTCTCAACTGCCACGGTTTGTTTTAATTGTTAGTATTTTGAATTGTTCCTTTTTTGCTTTTGTCGTGCACGTCTTTCTTCATCGTTTTCACATAGGTACTTATGAATAATTTCAACAAGAACAGTGTAACCACAACTTTGTAATAATTAATTGATTTAAAAGAGTGTCCATGGAGTTTCTTGCACGTTCTAATAATAATAGCTTCACCTCTTTGACTGACCGACCTTGACAATTCAAAAGTGCCTGTAAATGGTTCAATTGAAATAAATGCTTTGACTTTGACTTTATTACACAGACTAATAAAAATGCAATAAAGATTTTTCAACCATCATTCCAGTTGAGTATAGTAAAAAAACACAAAAGCATAATTTTCAATGAACAAACAACCTGTGGGCAGGATAAACGAGTAGGTAGGTAGTTTTGCTTTTACTCGTCTATCCCACTTCTGATATGTAAAGACTGAACTATTAAGTAGCTATAGGTCATGTTAGGTAGTCTAGGGAATGAAAGTATGAATAATCTCGCAACTATTTACTGTAGAGTTTTTGTTATTTGAGTAGGTATGACTGACCTGGTCTTGCTCCAACAGAGTAACACGATAATACTTTATGGTCTTTATACTTCTTAACGCGCGCACAGTCCCGCGTCCCCCGCCGACCGTTACATGATTCGAATAAGCAGGCGGTAGTTGTAGAATAAATGCGTTAATCATAAAATGTAAAACGCATTTATTAAATCCATTAGGTACAATAATTTAATTTTAATTTGTTTACTTACATCCTAACATTCATAAACAACATCGTACATTGCCTTAAGTTTGCGTTTGCGTGTACTGATGATGTTGGCCGCTATACGCGCCGCCTGTCCGGCGCGCCTTTTACAATAACATCCAACGCGCCGCCTTACGCCAAACCCCGCGTCTCCGTAAGGCCTGAATTATACAGAAAAGGCGTGGTAAAGACGCGGCGCAGGCGAGGCGTAATGCACGATGCCGCTTCAAAAAGTTTCAATACAAAATGTACAGTGTACTGAAACTCTTTGAAGTGTGTACTTAAATCTCGCGGCAAGCTTTTATATCATATAAATTGTGTAGGTAATGACGTTGAGTTGTGTTAGAAAATACATAATTATATTGTTAGAAAATACATAGTTATATTTATTTTGAATTATATTAAAAGTAGGTCAAATGATCTGTTCAATATTTTCTTTACATCGACAATCCTATTATAAAGAAATGCAACTCGTTTAATTATTGTTAATTCATTATACTATTTATCATGTTATCTTTTAATTATTTCAGTAAGTTCTATTGTATTTAGTTCCTTTAAGACATTTAATGAAAAGTGATGTCGGCCATCTTGATTCAATTCTTTGCTGGTAACGGACGCGAAACGGTGAAGTTTTTTAGTGTTAGAACTGTGCTCTTTGGTTAAGAATAAATGTTCAGTGGGCTAAGCACGAAATTCTTGCGAAATCGTATCGATATGGTAAATAAATACCAGACAATTACGTACTCGCTACAGCGACATGTTATGTTGGTAGCACGAACTCCAAAAAACGTCTTGCGACAACTCGAAGATACTATTTGAACGATGGTTAATTTAGGCCGAGAATCCAAGAGCGATTAGAATGGTTTAAAGTGAATGGTGCGTTCTGAAAATGAAGACAAAAAACCGATAACTCTGTTTTGATTCAATTAGAGCCTGAAAAATGCTAATTATAAAAAAAATATTAATATTATATAAATGTTAAAACAAGTTTATCATTTTTATAAATACTTTTTTTCATATAAAATTAAAAAAATCAGTTTAATAGTGATGAAATTAATGATAAATTGTTCGATTTCGAACGGTGTAACACATGACATTTGACAGATTGCATTTCACGTTTGACGTTTTCCTGCAAATGACAAAAATATAAAACCGTTAGCACACTGATACGAACGCGTGGAGCTGTGAAGTTCTTGCGCTAGCGAACTTAAAAATTGATAAAAGCGCCTAATTCCTTTGGACATAGTAATGGTAGTTAGATGGAATACTACCAAAACCTAACCAAAATTTCCCAAATAATCATTCACTTGATAGAAATAATAATTATACAAGTTATATTATTACACAAATATATACTTTGCAATGATTTCTTCCTAATTTGGAGGATTTGGTTACTTTTGAAATTTTTAATAGCGCCATTTGTAAATGGTGGTGGTGACGTTGCGTCTCGGTGTATGTTTACCCTAATAAGGCGTAACGTCTATTGTTGTTTGTTGTCATTTCAAATAATAATTGTAATTCACCAGCTTATACAAGAAAACTGTGTGCTGTACGGTACCAAGATGTTATAATTAACAAAGTCAACAAGAACAAGCTTTGGTCAAACCGTCCTTAAGGTGAAGTTCATAGAAAAGTAAGCATTTTTATAAAATTTTGTAATCTACACTTTTATTGCTCATACTAATGCAGCAATGCCAAATGCGCCTGTTATGCTGGTTCCTATGGAGTATGAGGTGAGTCTATTGCCGTACACAGCACACAGAATGAGACTTCAAGTAGGGCTGTTACTGAGAAAGACCAATAACACTTTGCACGACCAATTCTTTTTCATGTTTCACAATCTTTGATTTTTGTTATAACTACTCCTTTTATCAACAGGAGATGAAAAGTAGATTATTTCAGATTCTAGCCAAGAGCCTTTGCCGGCACCACATTGCAACAATATAATCCAGCATTGCGACCAAGAGCAGGCAAACCATTCCAATCGCTTACACGAGCGTCTACTAGTCTGTGACTGAGTTTCTTCAAAGACCACGACAACAGGGCATTCAACGAAGCGATTGGGGGAATCTTTTGTAACTTCTGATGATTCAAAAGTGCTAATTTCAAGGTGCTAAGATGTCAACCATGTTTGGAATATCTGCTGTTCCTGCCATTTCAGGTGTTTGGAGCACGGTCTATAAGCCATAGCTCATAGGTGCTCCAAACATGTTTGATATCTAACAGCTTTACCAATTCAATAAGATCCGTGTAGGTACCTCTATTTAGGACACATGAAATATAAAGTTTTGTTTAAATGTAAATCGATATTTTATTTCATCAATGCATTATGCTTATAATATACATAGTGAATGGTAATTTCTAATTGCAAAAGATTTTTTAGAATTTTATCTGGCATAAGCTTAATCAGCACATCAAGTTCCTACTACTGCTAGGCTACAGGCTTTCTCTGTGAGGGCGAGTCGGCCACAATCCATCACGCGGACCCAGTGAGGGTTAGCTGGATTTCACATGTCTTCGATTTTTTTCTTCTAGGATATAACAATGTCCTCACGACGCGACGTCCTTAGCTGCTTTGAGATTAGCAATGATAAAATAAATAACACCAAGCATTTGGGTTTGGAACATCGACCTATGTCAGATCACGGGCCTAGTCGGGGCCGTTTACTGGATTTATTATTTACAACAAGTACTCGTCATTCCCCACTGCTTTGCTGACGAGGCTAGCCCAAAAAAAAACTGTTTGTTTTCCGTGATAAAAAAGCAACATTAGTGTAGCTTTTTAGCAGAAAAAGAATTATCATAATCAGACCCTTCGATCGCCTTTAATGGTGATCGAAGATCGGACCTGACTTCCAGAGACTACCATTACAAAGGAACTTAAAAACAAACAATTTTACCTTCTAATTTCTGTTTATTCAGGTTTTCTTAATGTATTACATTAATAGTCGAATCCAAAATAGAAATTGATTTAACAAACAAGCCTTTCATTTATTACAAAAGGTAAGCGGTACGCAAGCCTTGCATGCGGGATGATTTGATCTAGGATTTGATAAACTATTTTCGAAGGAGTCTCTCACAGTGCGCTAGCAGTACGGTGTAGGTACCGACAGTAGATAAGACGCCGGTTACGATGGCAGGTCTTTTCAATAAACCAATCGTCACGTTGCGAAGGTGTTCTATTTCATATTCGTCCTGCTTTTCTCCCTTGGTAAGCACGGGTCTCTAGCCATCATCGATAGACTTGTAGAATGCGGCTTATTGTATAGTTCTTGCCATTTGAATAGGTGCTGCAACCATTTTCACAAACCTGCTGAAGAAGATGTTATAGGTACATTAAGAAATGTTAAATCTTATATTGTCGAGAATAAGGTAGTAGTGGCTACGGTTGCCTAGTACCTACATCATTTGCTCACTGAGGTTTGTTGCAAGTTCTATTACATTCCAATTTTGCGTTGGTATGGACCCGTTGAAACAAACTACATACGAGTACAAACACGTGCATTGTATTAGGTACCTATAGCAGGATCAGTGGGTCGTCTTAGGGGCAGTATTTGTAACACCTATCACGATGCTGCGTGGTTATAACATAAATTAGTTTGAGCACCAAAAAACAACGCGGAGTTGCGGCGAATTACGCACAGAAACGAACTTCACCAAGGCGCGCGGGTGGCGCAGGGAGCTGTAGTGTGATTTGCATGAATAACACTTATAAAAATGTTTTTTGATGAGAAACTATTACGTGTGTTTACCAAGAAAATGGAAATGTTTCCTACCTCGTTTCACATCTTCTCCTAGCCTCTTTATGTATCCAGGAGACCGGATGATAAATAGGCAGCATGCCTTCCTCTTGTTTTCATGAATAAATTGCATTTTCTTGCATTAGTTCCAAAATAAATACGGAATATTTTTTGACGTAAACTGTCTCACCAAGAAAATGTCAGTGAGATTTTTTTTTACGTGACAGCGTCCCAGCTAGCGAGAAAGTCGAAACGACACAATTCGTGCTACCGATTGCTATCGATTTCCATACATTTGGTTCATTTACGTAACGTTAATGCGTAAAAACTATACGAAGGTGGTTGTCCATGTTTCGTGCTACCGATTAGTTAGTTCCAAATACGCACACACGGCGCTGATCAATTTTGCATACAAAATTTGTCGAAGGCGATACGTTTACGCTGTCGATGCAATTACGCAGAAACTCGTGCTTAGCCCTCTGTTGTAGTAAAAGTTGGTTTTAATTATCAGTTGATAGTAAAACTTTTAAAGGAAAAATTTATTTCATTATTTTTAGCGCATTTATTAAAAACTTGTTTGTTAAATTTAGAATAAATAAGTTTTTATTTACTTTTAATTTTTAAGTCTGATCGGTCTGATCTGCCTGCTTTTTGCTTGGGTAAGGTTGGCAAAATGGCAACACTGCGTCTGACTGTCACTTCATTCTTGTCGTAGGTATGTAGTAGGTAGCAGGGCTTGTTACCAAATAACAAAATAATAACCGTTACATAACGTTAATTTCAATTGTGATACCATAGTGGATTACGAATCCGATACCCCACTGATATTTTATATCGAGAAACGGGAGTGCTTACGTTGCGCCAACTGTAGGTACATTTTATCAGTCCTACTTAAGTTTCACAAAATTGCAGCAGTGACAGTGGTAGCGGATCAGCGCACACGTAGAAAACCGAAATGGAACAGAGTTTTGTGCAAGCTTAAGTTTGGAAATAAGGCCTTCTCATGTATTTGACCATACCTGTATGAAAAAGTTAACAAAAAGCTCAAAATCTTTTCCTCGACGAAGTTCGGGTGCAAAAAACAGGTTCAGGATTGGCTGCTCGGGCTTAACCATACTGAAACAGAAAACCTTATATCCTTCATCAGTTAAAGTATTCACCTTCACACACTGATCTCATACATACACTAATTACATACACAAACTGATCTCACACACACACATTACATACATATTATACTCATCACTTACACGCACTCTTCGCATACACACTGATACTCATCACATAGTCGTACAAACACTCATCGCATGCACACATACATTTGGTTACCTTTTAGTCTTAGTCTGTATTTTATATAATAAATTAAACCGCCGCATTTTGTTTACATAAAGTCCTAAATACAAATTATTTGTCGAAAGAGACTGGATCCTGCGACACAGGGTATCCTAGTGCGGGATCCAGTGTCACACCTAAATATTGTAACACTTTTTGTGACCCAATAAATTTAATTATTATTTTTTATTATTATAGTGTCTGTGGATGTGCGAATGAAGTGGATTTTTGTCGACGACGGAGGGTAGTTCTGGAAACCTAAAGTATACAGCTCCGCTTTAATTTAATGTATTTTTT
Organism: Melanchra persicariae; assembly: GCA_947386135.1. NCBI lineage: Eukaryota > Metazoa > Arthropoda > Insecta > Lepidoptera > Noctuidae > Melanchra > Melanchra persicariae. Next base: position 403,727 of record OX376651.1, read on the forward strand.
CTGTAAATGGACTTTATTCAACCTAACTTTGACGTAAATCTACAAAGATTGGTCCAATTGTGTAGTATAAGTGTTATCTCTAAAGAAAAGCAAAAGAATCTTAAAACACCAAAACTTTAAAAAATCATACAGTGAAAAGTGTCAAAAAAAAGCAATAAACTCGATGATATTGTGTTAAGTGCAGTAAAACTATCATTGAGTAAACCTAAATCAAGTGTACAGTGACAGTGATAAAAAATAAATTGACTTTTTAACTTAGTGCAAAAAAATAAAAAGAGAGAAGAACACCATTGACTCAAGAGTCATTATGTAACGACTTCGTTTATTTAAAAATAGTATAAGAAGCAACAGGTAGCTAATTTCAAACCCTATAAGTAAGTTTACGTAGCTCGTTGGCACAGCAGGCGACCACGAAACATCACCGATCAATTGGGTGAGAGTTCGAATCCTGCAGAAAGTTGAACGTCTTTTTGTGAATGTTCACTAAATATTCATTTCCTACAACAATATAACAAGTTACTAAGAACAAAACAAACATAATTACTAGTCCAGTCAAATTAGCTTTGAACCTTGAAAAAATTCCTAACTCTGATTTTTTTCTTGAATCGTGTATTTGACCTTAGCTCTTCTAATAGTAACAAAAAATTAAACATTTTCCAGAACCGGATCACGGTAAAAAAAACAAAAACGCGTTTATTTTAATAAAAACTCGGAAAAAAATATTAACTCAAAAATGTTAGTTACAATATGTCGAGAATAGGTAAAGCAAATTATTTTCTTCAAAATTAAACATTTTCACCCTCGGGATTTTTGAAAAAATAAAAAAAACTAAATTTTTGAATTGTACTTCAGGCAAAAATATTAACTCCGATTTTTTTTCATAAAATTATTCAATTAAATACCTTAGTACTCTATGAAACAAAATTAAACAATTTCTGTTAACGGAAGATATTAATACCTGTTTTTTTGAAATAGCGGCTCAGGCAAAAATGTAACTCTAATAAATTTAGGTTAACTTTAATTTATGGACCATGTCTCACTTAATTACAAGAAAATTAAACACATCCAAGCAAATCGTAACGATTTTTTTAAACTATTAAAGATTGTGTAGTGTATGCACGATTGTGGTGGCGCGTCATTCATTCACCAGCCGTAGCCGGGAGCACACGTGTTCTGTATCTTGCATACCCTATATCCACCTGAGTGCTTATAAGTGTGTTTTATTGGCTCCTGAGACATTACAAGTGGCGACGAGGATAAAAGTAAGCTTACAAAACATTTACCTACCAGAAGAAGGGTAAGAATGCACGCTGAAAAATAATGCACGTTGAAAGTTGTTTACGATCAATTAAGCGACTATGTTTCGATCTGATAAGGATCGTTAGTAGTTTGGATACTGAAGTGAAAACAGAACGTAGTCACGCTGTACCCACCTACCTACACGTAAATAAATCGTTACCAAGGTAGATGTTTACAGGTAATGATTACTTTGTTGCCTCAGTTTCGTAGGATTTATTAACGATAAATAACAATTCTGCTTCGATTGAGGTAAACAACTGATAAGCGTAAATGTTACAAAGGCCATGCAGTGAGTGTTGTTTACAACAAAACAAAGGGCCATGCCTGGATAGTACGCAATTATTTTTAATGTGTTGTAATGCAAACAGTAAATTATTGTTAATTATTATTATTGAGTAAGTACTTTCATTTAAATAACAAGATAATTGAGTTATTTGCACGCTTCTTATTTTAAATAAAAATAGTAACCAATTGTTATCGTAAATCTTGGACATATTTAACTTTTTGTTGTAAATAACTTACATACCCACTTTTTGTAAATATAAAACAAAATCAGTAGATCGATACTATTTTAATCAGGGCACTGGTTTTGCTAGGATCAATTGTTTGCATTTCGTCACGCAAATACTATCCGCACATATGACCATGCTTAAAGAATAAATGTGAGGAAAGTCCGGGAAACGTTAGTGTAAGCATCAATAATGGCTCACACGACGACACGGTTGGCGCAGTGGTTCGTCGCGTGGTGGACGAGCGATCAGCTGCTGCGCTGCGTGTCGCGGGTTCGATTCCCGCACAGATTATAACGGAATTTTCATGAGTGAGTATGCATTTCAGAAATTTATTTTGATAGATCGGATATCTTTCCGTTGTCCGTAATGTTGTGCGGGGAGCACTGTGCACGAATCCCCCATGACTGGATATTGTACTACACCCGAGCATGGGTGTTAGTCACGGATGGCAGTGTCGTGGGTTCATGGCGCTACGGTATAAATGACTGCGCCATTCGCTGCTGAATAGAACAATCAAGGGTGTAGTGTAGACAAAATCAATCTGGTCAATTTATGTATTAACTTTATAGATGTCCTCATTCTTTTTTTGAGTTTTATTTTTCTATTAACTCACACACTGTTTTATTAATGGTTCCAATATTTGTAAATATGTGAGTACCATGTACTTATTAAGAAAATGAAAAAGTTTACCTCTGCTGGTAATACATTGACTTCTATAAGCAGTATACTCTAGGTGCACCAACCTCACATAATTATATTAAAGTTAATTTTTGTATTCAAAATATTGTAAAACATTTATTTGAAAAGAGTAACTATGGAGTTTCTTGTCCGTTCTTCTCCATAAGAATCTACCTTTGCGAACGGACAGTAGAGTCACCTTATTTTGTATACATAGTATTTGGATATAAATGATGACGATCAAAAGAGCCGTTTGATGGCCTTATTGAAATGAACGTTTTGACTTAGACTTTTATAAAAGACAGTTTGGGAAGCAAGTGAAGAAAAAAGGGAAAAGTATGGTATATACCTGGAAATAGCGGAAAATTATTCATGAAAAATGTATTGAAAATCTGTAATATAATGCCTATTTAAAGTATTAATAATATTTACAACATCCGATGAGTTACCAGTCATATTATAAAGATTTAAGTTTTGATGTAATTTTGAACTAATTCAAATCAATTAAAATAAAGAAGGAATGTAGTGTATGCACGATGGTGGTGGCGCGTCATTCATTCACCAGCCGTAGCCGGGAGCACACGTGTTCTGTATCTTGCATACCCTATATCCACCTGAGTGCTTATAAGTGTGTTTTATTGGCTCCTGAGACATTACAGATTGATATTATCTTCCTAATGTGGCCCTGTTGTTTCAAACCCATTTGTCAGATTGGACCGAATTGAGCACATTTTATCACAATATTTGTTTAGTCAGAATTTAAATAACTATGAAAAATCATCTTGTTCTACAAAATGTGTATCTAAAAGATGTTACCTACCTACCTATTGTGTTTTGTTTAGAGTCATAATTATGGCAAAGTTTATGGATTTAACAATTATATCAAGATAATGACTATGGTTTATTTTTTTGTTGGTTTTTTATTAGCTGTAAGTCCTATAATAATTTTACCTAGTATATTCATTAATATTCACGTACATTACTACTAACAAAGGTTTTATTAGTATATACTTTCGAAATCACAATCGTCGTAAGGGTTTATTAAAATACAGTTATGTGCAGTTTCATAGACTACTTTATTTTAAGTCATGCAAAATTTCTGCGAGTATTTTTGCATTGGGAAACGTAGCACGTCAAACTTTAACCTTGTTGGTACGCATTAACGCGTAGTAACACGTACAAGAAATTGCAAGTCTAATCATATTCGCAAATTCACATCAACTCTCAACTTATCGGTCAGTTTTCGTATATCTTGCACTTGCAGACGAGTCTTTCCAGGTGACATCTAATGTCAGATGTGAGTGTTTTGTTTAACATGATCAACTTCTATGAACAAGACTTCTAAATTAACTGCAGTCATACGTATAAACAGACATTTTCTTGACCGTCTTCCGTCTATCTGTATTATTAGGAAACGCAGCCTTATCCTGAGCTGCTAATAGAATTAATGCATTACAATTGCATTTTGTTGCTAATGCACAAAAAAAGGTCAACTGGGAATAATTGCCATATTTGGAATGAGTTTTATGAAAACATACCTTTAATCCCGTTGTCCCCGTATGCCATATCCCGTCATGGGGACAGCGGGACGTGATTAAATTTATTTTCCGTTGTCCACATAACGTACATTCGGCTAACGGGGAAAACGGGAAGTAAATCATATTTCAGGGTGGTTTTAAAAAAAATAACCACAAAGGTGATGGCGGGGTCTGCTTGCTCGCTTCGCTCGCTCACTTGACCTCGCCATCCCCTTCCAACCTAACCTGTCCGAGTCGGGTTGCCCCAAGTCCCGAGCTCACTTCGCTCACTCTTGCACCAACATCATTTGAAAAGTATATTTAATTATTACAATAAATTAACAGGAACAACGGGAAGTAATTTTTATTATTTTATTAAATTTCCTTCGTACCCTTTAACGGAGATATGGCCTACGGGGACAACGGGAATATACTAAAACATATATTTCCCGTTGAATACCCGTTGAATATAAGTACCAAAACATGTATTACATGAAAATAATTCATAGACTTACTAGACTATCTGATGAATACATATTTGTCAAGGTGGCGGATATTATATTAAACAAACAGTTCAATACCGCTCAAGCACTGTCAGCACACCGGTGTACCGCGGGATTTATTTATTACTTGATTTGGAATTCTCACATGTCAGTGCTTAAACGGTTAAGCGTCATATAGTCTCGGCAGTAGATTTTTTTTTAAGGATTGGTAATCATCAAATGACTCCTTACGCTCTGGGCGGAGCGGGAGGGAGTGCCAGACTCTTAGAACCCATTCGTGTTCCTCCTAATGCCCTTTGCGTTCCAGGGCCGCGGTGACTCTTTCGAAAAAATTCCGCAAGAACTTTGTTATCTACGAAATTTCCAAAGCTCATCCTTATCCGACGAACTTTATCGTAAGGCGTCATACAATTGAACTCCGCTCTGGGTGCGAAGGAGCGGAAGGGAGTATCAAACTCTTACTGGTTAAAACCCATTCGTATTCCTTCTATTGCCCTTTGCGTTCCAGGGCCGCTGTAATTTTTTCGAACAAATTCCGCAACCCTGGCAGTCTCTGGCCCTAGCGGGCCCCAGCGTCTTTGCTGACAGCTCTTTCTGGCGCACGTGGAACACAACGCGCAGTTGACTCAGGCCTGTTCTGATCGTATGGCGAGCTACTCATTGCTCTCCAGCTATTGATGCCGGCGGTCGGCGGTCCGCAGGCTGCCTACGTGGTTGCACACTTGGCAGAGGAAGCACCTCAGAGGTCTGGGTTCCAGCAGTTTGACCTGCGTAGAAACCCAACCCACCAGGAGCCTTCGGCCCTCCAATATTATCTTAGCCACCGACACGGGGCAGCTCACCACAACGGTTCCCATGCCCGTGTGGTCAGGATGTATGGTGCTTGCCTTTACCTCCTCAGAGAAACCCCCCGTCCTGACGACGTCGGCCACCACCTCCTCCTCCGTGACAGAGTCATCCAGGCCCAGAATGCGTATGTCCATGCACTTCGCGGGCCTTGACACTCGGCCATCGTCCGCATTTGACGCCCCCTGTAAGCCAACTTCTTGAAGCCCGGCTAGGTCTGCTCGGAACGATTCATTCAAAATCATGGGATATGTAGCACCCACTCCTATCAAGATCGGAGGCTCTGCAATCGAAGTTGTTGACGAGTACATCTACCTGGGACAAACGGTCCAGTTAGGTAGGGCTAACTTCCAGAAAGAGGTCAACCGTTGAATCCGACTCGGCTGGGCGGTGTTTGGGAAGTTGCGTGATATCTTCTCGTCTCACATACCACTGTGACGAAAGTCTATGACCAGTGCCTGTTGCCAGTGATGACTTATGGAACTGAAACGTGGTCGCTCACAATGGGTCTTATCAGAAGGCTTAAAGTCACCCAAAGTGCAATGTAGAGGGCAATGTTTGGGGTTTCCTTGCGTGATCAAATCAGGAATGATGAAATCCGCAAGAGAACCAAGGTAACCGACATAGCCCGAAGGATCGCCAAGCTGAAGTGGCAGTGGGCAGGGCACATTGCTCGCAGAACTGATGGTCGATGGGGCTGAAAAGGAAGTGGCGACCGCGTACCGGAAGACGCATCGTTGGTAGGCCTCCCACAAGATAAACCGATGACCCGGTGAGGGTCGCTGGTGGCCGATGGATGCGAGACGCATAGGACCGGTTTTTGTAGCGACACTTGGGGGAGGCCTATGTCCAGCAGTGGACGTCTTTCGGCTGAGATGATGATGATGATGCAATTTGATGTGTTTTGATAAAGTTGCATAAGTTTAGACGACAGAGTAGTTTGTGAAACTGTGCATAACAAAGTTTCAAAATGTATTTTTTTTATTATTTCATCACAACAATTATGAATTCTTTTAGAATTATGAACCTCGTTTGACCCTCGTTTGTACACTCGTTCTAGTTTTTTTAATAATTTCAGGAAAGTATGTAACAGTTTCATAAACTACTAATAAAACATCAATGCAGCTCTTTCGTCTTTGCTGAAATAAGACGATTTTGTGAAAAATACCGATTTGCTGCAATCATTTCAAGAGCAGCACATTGTTGCATGATTTTATCTATAAATAAAAAAATGGGTTAGTTGCACCATTTGTAATTCAAGAATGATCTGTTTTTTATTTTCCTTCACCCTGAATAGCAGAATAAATATTTTTAAAAATTGGAAGAATTCACGAAATACAAGTTATGAGCAAAATTCATTTTCTCACGCATTTTGTACTCTGACTGATTCTGACACATGAAAGAAACAAAACACGGATGAGCCAATTCTAATAGTTGAACTACTGAGTGCGGCAAAAAGATGCCACTTTATTATCAATTAAAGATATAGGTAATAAATAAAGTCTGATTTGTTTAATTTTGATAAATTATGGTTTGTGTTTGTACATTTTCCATTATTAAACAACTTTCAGGAGAGTTACATTTTTGCCTAAAAACTTATGTGACAATTTCTTACATCTCGGAACCCCGAGGTGGTATTGTTTTAATTTTCTCAATATAAATAAACATGTTAATTAAAATCCATTTAGCATTATTTTTGTCAAGTTAATATTTTTGCTTGAAGTACAAAGTCAAAAAGTAACATTCTTCAAAAAAAAGTATAGTTCCGTTGATGAAAAACGTTTAATTTTCTTACCTACTTGTACAGCTCAATCTGTTCTACAAATGTCCCAAACTAACATGCCAGTTAATATTTTTTCCCAACGAGTTATTATGAAATTAAATGTTTTGCTAAAAAAAACGAACATCCGGGGGTTAACTTTTCGCGGGATACATTTAAACATACTTCTCTGCTTATACTCTACACATTAATGGCAAAAAATCGGAGTTAAGAATTAATGCTAAGTTTGCCTTATTTTCGGCGTAATTTGACCGGACTATACTAGCTACTTCCAAATCAACTAGAAGTTCTAAGTCCACAACATTTCAACAGAGGGCGCCACGATAGTTTCGGAAAAAATGGATTCCGACAGCAATAACATAACATATCGTAAACCCTATAGAACGAGCTCATTAACCGACCTATCTAACATAACCGGTAATAACGAGAAAACTATATTCGACACCACAATGATGAGTTTACCAGATAGCTTAAACGTAAATAGTGTAGTTTGTAAACTTACAGAACAAAACAAAACACTTATGAGTCAATTATTGAGCGCACAACAAGAAATAGAAAACTTAAATGTTGAAAACTTTCGTCTTAAATTGGATCTACAAAACATGATAAAAACTATTAACACATACAAGAAGATATGCTCGACGCCTGAGACAAAAAACAAAACACCGGCACGCAAAAATAAATCACAGCATCAGGTAAACTCACCAAGTTCCCTAAACCAGGAAGGCGAATCGCAACGCATCAAACATAATAAGGAGACACAAACCACTAACATTCGTACTCAGACGCCAAGTAAAGTAAAAGAGGGATCTTCACAATGCAATAATTATAATAAACAGACACAAACTACTAATAGCCGTACTCAAACGCATAATAAAGCAAAAGAGGCATCAACAACTAAAGAGCAAAATTCAAACGTATTAACGAAACCTAAACAAAAGAATAAACTATGTATTCTGAGTAGTAACACAACAAAGGGATCCTCGTCAACAGTTGAAGAAGTTTTCTCCGAATACTTCGACTACTGCTACTACCTAATGCCTAACAGCTCCACAAAACGACTCCTAAGTAATATCGAACAAAAGTTAAAAGACTTCACCTTAAACGACTATTGCTTGTTTTTCATTGGAAGAAATGATATAAAAGAGGAGAGCAACTATATAAATGTGATTAAGATAATAAACGAATCTCTTCGAAAAGTCACACACACCAACATAATTATTTGTCTCCCTACATATATAAGTGGAGCACCGATATATAACTTTAAAATTGACATGTTTAACAATCTCTTATATCTTGACATACTAAATCATGAGTACGCATACATTTACGACAGCAACCGTAACTTATCACATGAGATGTTCTCTTACTCTACAGGCAAAATCAATAAATCTGGAATGAGAAATATATATAAAAACATTATGAGCAACATACTAGTCGATCTACATCTATTTGATCAGATCAACGTACAAAATAATACAATTATACAAGAAAGTATTTCAGACAATAGCGAGCAAAACGCAAGACACAAGGAAAATTCTAACTTTTTTCGTCTACAATAACATACATGTCTTTAGTAATGTTTGGGTTACGGTAGATTACTAATAAAACTCCTAGTTGTAGGTTTCACGAAGGTTGTAAAAAGAATTATTTATTGATTAAAAATGTGTCACTTATATACAGTTTAGGAATATTAACAATTATGAGCTTAACCAATAAGAAATTACTAACTAAATAACAAAGAACTCCCAACCAATCACGTCACAGCACTTGTTGCCTATTTAATCCGTGTGGTGTCGCTACAGACGCTCGTGTCACGGACCGCGGTGCGCGGAATGCACGCGCGCCGCAGGTGTGTATAAATAAGGGTTCCGCGTAGTTCGCGATCCTTTTCTGCGCGGCATTTGAAGAGAGAAGACGTCTGCTGTTGTTCGCGTGCGCGGCGAGCGAAGACCGAAGAATGCGACGGCGGCGTGTCTTCAGCGTTTCCTATTCCTTTAACAGAAGTCTAGTTCTTTTGAGAACTGTGAAAAAGAGTTCTTTTGAGAACTGTTTGTTTCTTGGTTTCTTGACGATAGTCATAAAACGTGCTGTGATGAGTGGTGGCTACAGTACTCCCCTTCAAGCGAAGCGTACCGGCAGTTTGATGACACGACCCATGCGTGTTGACTTGCTCTGGGCGGGATGTGACGTCACGCTGCCGGGAGGTACTTGGGTTTGTTGCTTGGTAACGGTTGGAGTGGTACTGCTCCTGGTTTTCTTGGTACTGGTAACGGTAATCGGTGTTCTTGGCGTGGTAATGGTACTGGATGAGGTAATCTTGCTTGGTGGTAAGGTACTGGTTGATGGTAAGGTACTGGTTGGTGGTAAGGTATTGCTGTCTTCTGTGATGACATATGCAGGCTTCAATCGATCGATCGATATGTTCGCTTGCCGATTAGGTAGCTGTACGGAGTACACTTTATCTGTTCGGCTTATAACTCGATAGGGGCCTTCATATGGAGTCTGAAGTGGTTTTTTTACTGCATCTGTTCTGATGAATACGTGGCTGCACGTGAGTAAATCTTGGTGCACGAACACACTTTTATTGCTGCTATGATGTTTGGTAGCGACTTGCGGCTTGTTATCTTGAATGCTAGCACGCAGTTTATCAACGTAGGTATAATCCATAGCAGGTGTACAGGTACTTGCAGTGAAAAATTCGCCAGGCAAACGTAAGTTGTGACCGTAGGTAAGTTCGGCGGCGCTCACACCGGTGTCTGAGTTTAGAGCGGCTCGCAATCCCAGTAGCACGATAGGTAACTCGTCAATCCATGTACTTGTGTTGATGAGTTTCGCGCGCAATGCGGTCTTGAGTGTGCGATGCCATCGCTCGACGATACCGTTGCTTTGCGGGTGATATGGTGTTGTGCGATTTTTCTGTATTCCCATAAGCTTCATTAAATTTTGAAACAGCTGACTCTCGAACTGGCGACCTTGGTCGCTTGTTAGTGTGGTCGGGCATCCAAATCTTGCGATCCAATGTTGATAGACGATTTCTGCTATTCGAACAGCTGATATTTCGTCAGTAGGTATTGCTTCGGGCCATTTCGTTGATCGGTCGATCATTGTTACTAAGTACCGATGACCTTGAGATGTTGTACACAAGGGACCGACCAAATCGACGTGAAGGTTTTGAAAACGCTCACTTGGCGGGAAAAATCCGATGTTAGAGAATGTGTGTCGATGTACCTTGCTTTTTTGGCAAAGTAGGCATGTTCGTGTCCAACAGCTGATGTCTGCGTTCATTGACGGCCAGAAGTATTTTTGAGTGATAAGTTTTCGAGTTGTGCGCGTACCAGGATGACTGATGTTGTGCACGCTGTTAAAAACTTCTTTTCTATATTGCTCGGGTATGTACGGGCGTACATAAGCAGTAGATGCTTCGCAGTATAACTTGACGTCACTGTTAGGTATCGATATTTTCTTGAGAGTGATGTTATTCTGGGATAATAGTTGTTCAATGTTGCTGTCCTTGTCTTGCGCGCTGGCTATGTCGCTGTAGTTTATTGTAGATGGGCATGAAATTGTTTCTATGCGGCTGAGTGCGTCGGCGACGATGTTTTGTTTACCGCTCACGTGTCGTATGTCCGTGGTAAATTCGCTGATAAACAAGAGTTGTCTCGCACGCCTCTGAGTTTCTGAGTTAGAATTAATCTTCGACATTATAAATGTTAGTGGCTTGTGATCGGTAAATATGATAAGATTCCGTCCTTCGAATGTCTTGCGAAAGTGTTTGACTGCCATGTAAATAGCGAGTAATTCACGATCGAATGTAGAATACTTCTTTTGCGCGTCGGTAAATTTCTTGGAATAATAACCAAGCGGTTGCCATGCTTCGTTAAGATATTGTTGTAATACTGCTCCTGCTGAGTTATCGGATGCGTCGCAGAATAAGGCGAGTGTTGCGTGGTGCGACGGATGAGCGAGTAGAGCTGCGTTTATGATGCTAGCTTTACATTGCTCGAATGCTTGAGTTGCTTCGTCGGTCCACGTGATTTGAGTTTTGTCTATCTTCTTTACGTTGTGTAAGTATGCGTTCAATGGTGCTTGTAGAGATGCGGCGTTAGGTATATGGTCACGGTAGAAATTGATCATACCAAGGAATCTTCTTAACTCTTCGATGGTAGTCGGCTTGGGATAGTTGGTGATAGCTTCGATTTTATGTGTTGGAGGTTTGATGCCTTCTGACGATACGGTGTATCCTAGGAACTGAACTTCTGATTGACCTAGGTTGCATTTGGCGGGGTTGATAGTGATACCGTTTTCTTCTAACCTCTTAAGTACGGTGTGTAGGTGTTCTCGGTGTTGTGTTTCACTTTCCGATGCCAGTAGTAAATCGTCGATGAATGGGAAGACGAAATCTAATCCTCGTAATACTTCATGAATGTAGCGTTGAAACGTTTGTCCCGCGTTTTTTAAACCGGGGCACATACGTGGAAATTCGAATAATCCCATCGGGGTGATGATAGCTGTCTTCTCAATGTCTTCATCCCTAACGCTCAGTTGTTGGTATGCTCGGTTGAGGTCTATTGTAGAGAATATAGTTTTTCCGGATAAATGATGAGTAAAATCTTTGATGCGTGGCACGGGGTAACGATCAGGTATGGTGATTAGGGCATCCAGTATCGGATGGTTTTCAATTCCGGAGTTAATTTACGATATTGGGCTCTCAACTCCGGAATTCCGGAATTCCGGAACTGGATCCGAAATAATTAAAAAAAAAAAAAAAATACCTTGAGTAACTTTTAATCATTTTTAACATTAGTCTTTAACTCAGTCTTGATACGACATTGCCAGTTAACTTTGAGTAAGCCAGTTAACAATATTATTAAAATTAGGAAAGTCTAAACTTTTTAAAAACTTAAAAATTAACAATTTGAGAGCCTTAAAATATTAGTGAAAAATAACATAATTAAATTAACACAAGAAATATCACGCTTTAGAGTAGTTTGGACATTACTAGGTAGTTAAAATCAAAATATTAAAATGAGCATTTAAGTCTCTCCTCAGATTTATCATGTTCAACAACAATCTTGACATGACAACATAATCAGTTCACAATTCACATCACAATCAATAAAATTAAACAAGTCTAATTAAACTTTTTAAAACAAATCAACAAATTAAGGGCTCAACAGCAAATATTATAATTATAATTATCACAAGAAACACTTAAATATATGAGAACTCACTATCAAGAAAAGCGGTCTACTCTATGTGCTACGCTGTTCTTGATAATGAGTTCTCAAGAGAATTAACGAATCTAACATTTTGTCAGAGAGTGAGCTTCGTATTCGGTTACAAAAGTAACCAGCGCTTGAAAATACCCGTTCACTCTCCACACTCGTGGGAAGTATGATATTTAAATAATTATAAGCTTGTGTCAGATATACACCTCGCTCTCCACCATTATCATACATTGCTTTTTCAAATTTGACAAATCCAGAAAGGTCAAAATGTTTAGTTGTATATTTACGGGGCTTTGTCTGGCATTTATGTAGCTCTTTATCAAGCTGTTCTTGTAGTGTTAAATCATCAACTGCAACGTCAACATCAGAAGCAGAAGACGAAGAGTCATCTTGATTTTCTGCATGCTCAGTGGTAGTTGTAGTGTAGGGCTTGTAATTAAGCTGGCGTAGCAGAGTAACAATAATCTCGCAAATTTCGTCGCTTTTTGGTTTTATAAAAGTTTCATCATCTGCTTGTCTAAAGAAGTCGTTAGAATTGTGCAGATAGTGGAAAACACCTGCAAGTAGTAGTCGCCTTTGCTTGATACGATTTCTCAAGTTTGTAGCCAGCCTAGCACTTAAAAAATTATTCTATTCGTCGAGTTTTTTAAGCATGAATCGCAAAGCCGTGTCAGCTGTATAAAGAGTCGCATCACGTCGGCACAATGTGAGAACAGACAGTTTTATGACAATCAAGCTATGATGAATGTTGTTCAGTGTTTGAATGTCATCATCTGAAAAGGAAACCTCAGATTTCCAATCTATTAGTGCCTTCAGAACTGAGTCTTTTATTTTAAAAAATACTCCGATCATGTCCGACATACTTGACCAGCGCGTGCGACAATCTAGCTGCAGTTGTATGTCTTTACCGTGTTCCGCATTGACGTATTGTCGTAACAAATCAGCTTTTAGAGGTGACTTTCTTACAGACCTTACAAGGCGCCAAACTTTTTCTATAAGTTCCTTGTATGTTTTTGGTTCAACCCGAGCAGTGGGAGTTTCAATTTCTAAACGACTGTCATTCGTTGGTGGCGGTGCGGAATCTGCGTCCTCGTCGCTTTCGTATTCGCTGTCTTCATCTGAATCAATTGCCTCGTTGATGGATACCGGCTGGAGTTCTCTTTCTTCGTTCGTATCTTTATATAACGTGTCAATTACCGCGAGCTGAATACCGTGGGCGAGACATATTTGGTGGTAGCCGTTGCAGTATGCCCCCATTTTCGTCATCACGCTCGCACCGTCGGTTGTAAGGCTAACGACGTCCTCATCCAAAGACACGCCGAATTTAGCGAGATGGTCTTGCAACATATTATATGCTGCAAAAGCTGACATTGATCCAGTAATTTTGACGAGGCCAAGATTCTTGAAATTGAACCCACCGAAACCGTTGCTGTGCAAATTTATGTTCATGTATCTCTTGTTTCGCAAGGATGTCCACTCGTCCAAAGTTAGTGCGAATCTGTGGCCTTCTGTTTTTAACTTCTGTATTTTATTTTTTATGTCTGCTTTGACTTCTTCAGCTTGAGTAAATATTATTTTTGCTATTGTACTCGGCGATTTAGGTAGATCGTGGCCACTTTTTTTGAACATCTTTTGGAGATCTTGACTCTGAACAAAAAAACGGAAAGAACAACCGTCCAGTGCTGCCATTCGCGATATGATCACTTCCATTTTTTCATTAGACTTGGAACTGAAGAAATCTGTCATCATTTTCCTTTTCTTAGTTTCTGTAGTCAGTATCGGTTGTCTTTGGTTTGAAGTTCCTGGAGTAACATCAGTCATGCTCAATGCAGATGTAGAGTTGTCGTCTTCACTTTCCTTCAAATCTACGTTTATTGCATGTTTTGCTCTCATATGCGTGTGTAAGCCAGTAGTAGCACCACCAACTGTTTTCAAGATCTTTTTGCAAATTTTGCATTTTGCAGATTGACCGTCACTTGCACGAAGAAAATGAGTCCATAAATTGGTCGTTGTCCTTTTATTGGTAAATTCTTTGTACTGACATTCCTTTTTTTTCGACGACGACCTTAAAGTGAAAAAAAAACATGTAAATCAGGCACGTTATTTCTATGCAATTGTACAGTAGACAGATAGTTGCAGATACTCGTATTTATGCAAGTATCTGTCTACTATGCTTACCTACTTATCAGTACATATGCAGGAGGTTGGAAATTGCCTTAATTTGCTACTCATTTTATGCATATATGTACTTTATGTACAGTACAGAATAGACAAACAGCCTCAATTAATTCCTTTTTGCATAATCAGTTGCACTGTGAAACAAAACTCGCGGTAACTTCGTACGAGACTAGGGAGCTCTCGAGTTTACCATGATATATTCGAAGATTTGCTGACATAACATGAAAAATAGAGATAAACACGTCTTTTAAACCAGCTAGTCTTACAATTAGCGCGGTGTAGGTAAGTACTGTAAATAGTAGGGAATGAATAAATGGTTCGCTGGCCAGCTTGATGTATCTATGTGCAATAATCGCAAGAATAAACGTTGACAGTAAGTTACTATTACTACATAATATATTACACATACACACTGAAAACATAACACTTAAATTAAACGCAATTATGTTAAAAACTACTTACATTTTGTCATAAATTGCCTTTTCGTAAACGTGCTCACTGGCGCGCAGCGGCGCAGCGCTCTCCTCCCGTCACCGTCAAACACTTGTGGGCAACTAATCGTGCGACTGACTGGCCGCTGGGGGGAGGGGGATGCGCGGGGGCGGTACCGGTGCGGTACCATAGGGCAGTCTAGTCACTCGTCTAGTTAGTACATGATACACGCGCAGGAACAATTGCGCGTAAAACGATGAGTTGAAAAATTAAACACATTTTTAAATTAACAATAATGAATATCGAAATACGATAAATTGAGCCCAATTCCGGAGTTGTAATATCGGAAAAACTATCCGGAATTCCGGAGTTGCGAAATTCCGGAATTCCGGAATGGATGCCCTAATGGTGATGGAGTTGAGTCGACGATAATCACCACAAACTCTAATATCGCCATTCTTCTTGGGTACGATATGTAGAGGTGATGACCATGGACTTTTACTAGGTCGGCATAATCCTTGTTCGATCATGTTTTCAAACTCTTTCTTGACTATTTCGTAGCGATGCGGTGGAATTGGTCTTGCGCGGCAGTGTAACGGTGGTCCTCGAGTTTCGATGAAATGTTGCACGTTAATGTTGCAGTTTAATTGCATCGATGTTAGTCTCGTTATGCCTGGATATTGCGCTAGTATGTCGTGGTATGATTGTGACATATCGATACTGCGTACGGTGGGCACGTTCGATACACGTATCGGGGCGTTGACCTTTAAACTCGTGACACCGTCGATTAGTTTTCGGTTTTTCAAATCGACGATGAGTTGATGATGCTTGAGGAAGTCGGCTCCTAGTATTGGCTTCGAAACGTCAGCTACGATGAATTTCCATTTGTACGGACGTCGTAGATTGAAATCAAGAGATAATGTTTTCTCGCCGTACGTAGCTATTGTAGTGTTGTTCGCTGCGTACAGTTGAAATGGTAGTGGCGTTGCTATTTGTCCCTTTCTTCTCGGTAGCACGGATATGTTGGCTCCAGTGTCGACTAAGAATGATAACTTCGAGTTTTTATCAGTGATATATAGGCGGTGTGATATTTCTTGAACGCCGGTGTCCGCCTCTGCCAACGTTCTGTCTAGTTTTCCGTGTTTTGCTTCTTGAATGAGCAAGGCGACGTGCAGCGTCTAGCTTGACCTTTGAAACGTCGGTGATAATAGCAGAATGGTGATGGCGATGTTTCTCGATTGCGTGATCGTGATGCGCTACGGTGACGGGACGGGTAGCGGTTGCGGCGGTGGTCTGCATTGTACGGTGGTCTTGCTTTCAACTCGGCAATTTCCAGTGATAGTTTTCTTATCTCGTTGATAAGGTACTGCGTATCTGCTTGCGGTGCTGATGATGTAGGTGGGGATGGTGATTGCACGGCTGCGACTTCGGTTGAAGCAGTCTGCTCCATCATTTTGTCGGCGAGTAGAGCAAGTTCTTCAAGTGCAGTCTTCGTGCTGAATGATTCGCTGACTGCGAGGACTGATCGGACGTGTGACGGAAGGTGATTTGTCCACATGAGACGCAGAGTGGAGTCGGGAACTTTGTCTCTGGCAAGGTTTCGCATTCGTCGCAGTAGTTGGGTCGGCTTCTGATCTCCGAGTTCCATCTCTGATAGTAGTTTCTGGAACTGGCGGCTGTCAGATTCTTCGTAGGCGGATATGAGCCTTTCCTTGATGGCTTTGTACTGGTCCGTCTCCGGTGGGTTGTACAGTAGATCCATGATCTGCTCGATGTCTTGTCGCTCCAGCTGTGCTATGACCATTTGGGCGAGCTGTGCTTGGCCTTTCTTGAGATCGTTGGTTGCAGCTTCGAAACTAATGAACCAGAGTCGCGGTCGGTCGCGCCAGAATGGTGGAATGCGCATGGTGAGAGAGATACCGGCAGCTTCAGCCTTCGTCACGGTATGCGATGCTGATGAACTGGACTGCTCTTCGACTGGATTCGACATCTTGCAATTTGATGATTCTTCGGCAGTTAACTTGTTTTTCTTCGTGTGTTTTGTTCGGGGTCACCACTTTAGTAATGTTTGGGTTACGGTAGATTACTAATAAAACTCCTAGTTGTAGGTTTCACGAAGGTTGTAAAAAGAATTATTTATTGATTAAAAATGTGTCACTTATATACAGTTTAGGAATATTAACAATTATGAGCTTAACCAATAAGAAATTACTAACTAAATAACAAAGAACTCCCAACCAATCACGTCACAGCACTTGTTGCCTATTTAATCCGTGTGGTGTCGCTACAGACGCTCGTGTCACGGACCGCGGTGCGCGGAATGCACGCGCGCCGCAGGTGTGTATAAATAAGGGTTCCGCGTAGTTCGCGATCCTTTTCTGCGCGGCATTTGAAGAGAGAAGACGTCTGCTGTTGTTCGCGTGCGCGGCGAGCGAAGACCGAAGAATGCGACGGCGGCGTGTCTTCAGCGTTTCCTATTCCTTTAACAGAAGTCTAGTTCTTTTGAGAACTGTGAAAAAGAGTTCTTTTGAGAACTGTTTGTTTCTTGGTTTCTTGACGATAGTCATAAAACGTGCTGTGATGAGTGGTGGCTACATGTCCTACACCAAAATATTGCCGGACTCTTAAACAAAAGTGACATCTTCAATGTCTGTTTGGAAGAGTTGCAAAGTAGGAAAAAATCTATTGATGTTGCATGTATTACGGAACATTTTATGACGCCTGAGCAAGAAGAATTATTATATAATACCCAACTATAACATAGCTGTAAGTTTCTCAAGAGAATGTAAAAGAGGTGGTGCATGTATATTAACCAAAATTGGACATCACTATAAAGTGATAAATTTAAACAATTATTGTATAAAAAACTTGATTGAATGTTGCGCAATTGAATTAACCGAACATGGCATTATTGTTGTATGTGTATATAGGGTCCCAAATTCCGACTTAAATACCTTTTATGACAAATTGGAAGGTATTCTTCATTTAATATGTATTCAACGTAATAAAAAGATTATTATTTGTGGGGACTTCAATGTTAATACATTAAAAAGAAACAAACAAATCTTAGATTTTGAATATATTCTTTTAAGCTATAATTTACAATTGCAGTTCTCTCAACCCACTAGAATATGTAGTGGGACATGTTTGGATAATTTCGCGCACAATATCAGAGGTTGCAGGGGGGAAATTATTGAATTTGGACTATCAGACCACACCACACAGGTTTTAAGGTGCCCAGTGAAAAAAACGTGTGCTATTAAGTCATGACGTATAAGACGAAGAAATTGTTGTCAAGAACATTTGGATAAATTTAAAAATTGCATAAAATGTCTCTCATTTTCAAAAATTTACAACACTTCGGACCCCAATCAGGCATACGGCTGTTTTTTGGATCTATTTCAATGCTTTTACGATCTCTGCTTTCCTTACGTAACTATTACAAAGTCAATAACAAAAAAATGTAAGTGGATCTCAAAGGGAATAAAAAAATGCAGTAGAAGGAAACGTGTGCTTCTGTGGCAATACAGAACTTCGCCCACTCTCAAGAATAAAAACGTTTTCAAAGCATATTCACATAGACTTAAAAAAAACATAGCTTTAACTCAAAAATCTCAAAATAACTATTTCATCAAAACATCAAAAAATAAATCTAAAGCGACATGGACTGTCACTAACAAGAATAAAGCCTACTTTCCTAAAGAACCTATAACTGAAATAAAAACTGATGCAAAGATGGTTACGAATCCTATTGAAATAGCAAATGCCTTCAACGAATATTATATTAACCAAATATCTAATTCAAATCATAGCATAACACAAGAAATCCCCATTCATTCAAATACTTTGAATTCTATATTTATGGAACCGACTCTGCCGCATGACATCATGAATCATATTAGGTCTCTTAGGGATACAAACAGTGTAGGTAAAAAACAAAAGCCATAAAAGCAGTCTCTCAATACATAGCCCCACATCTTAGTTACATAATCAATTTAAGTATTGAGAATGGTATCTTCCCGGAGAAGCTCAAAACCTCCATAGTAACTCCACTATACAAAAAACAAGACAAATGCCTAATGAAAAATTATAGACCTATTGCTTTGATACCTATATTTGCAAAAATATTTGAAAAAGTAATTTATAAAGCACTCTACACTTACCTAGAGAAATCAAATATTCTAGTTAACGAACAAAAAGGATTTCGCAAGAATAGGACAATTAACATGGCTATCCATGACCTGATACGTCCTATCTTATCGAATGTGGATAAAAGAAATGCTGTGTGTGCCATATATATGGACCTTATAAAGGCTTTTGACTATGTAGATTATAAGATACTATTAAATAAATTAGAGAAGTATGGTATAAGAGGCAACATTTTGAATCTTATTGAATCTTACTTACACAAAAGAAAACAGATTTAAGAAATAACACGAATATGCCCACGCACTGGAAACGAAAGAAGATACCGATCTAGTAGTAGGATAATTAAATACGGAGTCCCGCAAGGCAGTGTGTTAGGACCTCCACTTTTCTTAACGTATATAAATAATCTGCCTAGACAAATAAAGAGCACCCTATGGTACTATTTGCTGACGACAGCACGGTAGTAGTAAAATGTGACGATCCTAATACATACGAAGCAGAGATAAATTTGACATTGAATAAAATAATTACTTGGCTAAATAATAATAACCTTGTCATAAACCTAGAAAAGACTAAAATAATGCATTTTTATCAAAGGATTCTTATTATAAACATAGACATTAACTATTTGGGGACTAAAATAGAGTCTGCAACTATGAATAAATTCCTGGGTGTTATTATAGATAATAACTTGTCCTGGAAACCGCAAACGTACGATATTTGTAAAAAAAATAATAAATTTGCATATGCCCTCTATAAACTGGCCAAAATTGTAAGCCTAGAATCTCTTTTAATGAGTTATCATGGCTATGTTGCATCCACTCTAAGATACGGTATAATATATTGGGGCAATTTAGTAAATAAAGAGTATGTTTTCAAAGCCCAAAAAAGATGCATCAGAGCTATGTGTGGTTTAAAAAGTACTGACAGCTGTCAACCTCCATTTAAAAGCCTTAAAATCTTAACCTTGCCTTGTTTGTTTATTTATGAAGTAAATATATTTGTTAAAACAAACATGAATCTTTATGAAATAGCTTTTATAAGCCAATATAAGAAATTACGCGATAAAAATAATTTAGAGCTTAAAGTACCATACTTATGCAGGTACGGCTTTAAGGGGGATCCCTAAAGAGACCTCGCCATACATTTTCCAGGAGCTGTAATCTCCGTAAATAAACAGTTTCTGCAGAATAAAGCAAGTATAATGAGATTTTATAATGTATTGTGATCGCCTATCGCCCAAATTTTAGAAAAAAAACAGTCTTTCTATGAGAATTAGA
The DNA here is from genome assembly GCA_947386135.1 of Melanchra persicariae. Taxonomy (NCBI): domain Eukaryota; kingdom Metazoa; phylum Arthropoda; class Insecta; order Lepidoptera; family Noctuidae; genus Melanchra; species Melanchra persicariae. The sequence continues at coordinate 424,132 of OX376651.1, forward strand.
CCCAATAAAAAACGAAAAATCTTTACATGTGTGAGTGACCTGAATCGCGCCATCTGACAGAAATTTATAGAACCACCGAGAAAAAGTTCATTGCTGTTGTGTTACGAGTTTAAGTGCGGTGAACATTTTAAGTAGATGGCGCTGTTCGAAAATTCGAACAAGCGCCAAGGTTATCGAGTGACGGACGCGGCGATGCGACGTTGCCATTCAAGACGCAATTTGGCAACAACGCGTGTTGCCAAATTGTTCCAGTCCATGCGTGATTGTGTGTCAAAATTGTGTTTCTAGCAAGTTAGCGCCGGCGCGCGGGTTTGCCCGCGGATTTTATATTTTATGATTGATGAAATGTTTTTTTTTAGGGAATGAGAAATAATGCTAGAAAGTGAAAACAATTATCTGCGATCTGCCTTTGGTTCACACAGATACAATACTAATGTTATTATTGTATTACTTATCTACTTTAAATAAATAGTGCCTACCTACCTAAAGATTTAAAAATCTTTCCACTGTATGTAAGTAGGTACTGATAAAACATTTTCTGACACGGTTAAGTACTAATTCATTGGTTTGGGTTGAATCAAATCTGCAAACTTACCTATTTTTTTCCTAGCTACCTACGCAATGGTCGTCCGTCTGTCGGTCCGTCTGTCTGTCTGTCCGTCTCTCTGTCTGTCACCAGACTGTATTTCACGGACCGTGATAGCTACACAGTTGACATTTTCACAGATGATGTATTTTTTTGCATTTGTGTCGCATGATTGTAATATTATAAGTCGCGTAAGATTGTATATTTACAAGTACCTACTTACTTATAATTTCTTCTAGATAAGACAAGTATTGTAAACTATTGAATTTGGGTGTGATTCAGTGTATTCGAAATTATCTCTTCTCAACACATCATCTGTCTAGCCCTTTCCCAACTATACCTACTGGGGTTGGCTTCCAGTCAAACCGAATTCAGCTGAATACCAGTATTTTACGTGGTGCGGCTGCCTACCAGACCTCCACAATCCATTATCTGTTCTCAACATAATCATACGATTATAGTCTAAAACATAAACAAGATTTATTACAATCTTACGATGTTTGGAATTATCCGGTGACACATAAGAGTACTTACATAGATAGGTACCTACTCTAACCAACTTATACCACGATATTCTAAGCTGATAACAACCCTTTGCTTTGCCATCTAAAACCATTCCACCAAAGAACGCCAGTAATCACACTAATCACTGAATGTTATGACTGTATCACCTAAAGAAAACATTCTTAGATCGCGACGAATAATTGCATAAATAATCTTTTATTTATTTAGTACCTACACGTCACAATTTATTTACACGTTAGGTACTATTTAGGTTCAGTCACATTACAACAACCTGTGTAGGTACAATATACCTTTATTACCATTAGATACGGGACTTAGTCACAGCAAGCGGTCCTACTCAACTAAGTGATTGCCCGTAGTTGGCACTCAGTCGCGCACGGAAAATCATTGATGTGACCTTCAGAATGATTGGCCAAAATGACCGATCAGCTTAAAAATATTACTAAGATCTAATACCTATTTGCTACTATTTGATACCTTTGTTTAAATAATTGGTACCTAATTAATAACTGAGAAAATGAATTTAAAAAATGGGCAGTCATTCTGATGTCAGGATGGACTGCCGACATTTAGGATCTCCACGTAAAGGCTCAAAAATTTCAATTCGCCTTTACAAAAATTTAGTACCTATTTGATACCTTAACATACCTTACCTATTACCATAATTTAACATAGATTTTTAAGGCAAAGAATTTTATTAGAGATTTTTTGTTTAGGTAGGTACTATGAATAAATATACTTACCTAGTTCTACCCACATGCTAGCTTTTATCAGTATCTCGGAAATTGTTATTAATTAGTAGTACTTATTACTAATTATCGTGTAAATTGAACTACCTTCACTGCATAGACTTGAAAAAAATTGACTTCACTTGACTTTCTGTATCAAGTAGTACCTACCTAAACATAGGAAACCAAAAATCTGTAATAAAATGCAACATGCTTTGCAGCTCAACAGTGTTTTAATAATACTAGGAATAAAAATAAGACACACCACTCGTAAATACAGCCAAAAATGTTAATTTGTTGAAAATAACAAAAATATTTTATCGTTTGCTTCGCCATGTTTGTGAGAGCGAGATAGATATTAAAAACATGCGTGAGAGACACGATACGCACAATTCGCGAGTTGTTGAGAGATTTTGTAAACAACGCGCGCGACGACTAGTACCAGACCGAGGTTGCGTAAGGTTAGCAACACAAATTTCTTCAAACATATTAATAGTTTTTTATTATTATTGTTTTACCAACCATGATTATTTAAATTCAAGTCAATTTTATTAATAATTGATAACAGTTATGTTTTACGCAACAGGTACTTATTTAAAAAAAATGTTTTATAAGACAAAGTCTAGTTTTTAGTACCTAATTGTTAGTGCAGAATCACTACTTCACTATATTTAGTTATCTTTATTACGCGACTGTGGCAAAGCAAACGGTTATGATTTCAAGGCTTCCTCGTAACTCCCAAACTGCACGTCATGTGCAGCCATATTCTTTATTTATTTATACATAAATGCATGATGGTGATACTTAAGGCTCTTTTTTATTCAGGTTTCCCAAAGATGAATTAAGGAGACAAAAGTGGCTTGTTATTGTCCGAAAACAAAGGCAGAAGTAAAGCTTTAGTAACCTTGCGCGATCGAGCGAACAATATTTCTTTTTTTAAGTACCTCAAAATAATTAATGTTTTTTATTTTATTTGCTAACGCTACCACATGCCATGTCATTCATAATCGTAAACATTCGTCAACATTCGGCAGCTAACGCGATTTCGCTCGCACGACAGCGCCGTCTCCTATCTCTATCCTTGTCTATCGGTAACAGTAGGTTGCGACTGTGATGACACTGATCACAGATGTGTGAGTTTCGGTGCATAGTCGTACGCCGAGCCCATGTTTACTGATTGCGATGTTAGAGCGTAACATGCAATGTTTATTACCCAAAATAATTTATCTGAATAATTTGTTATGGTGAAAAGGGATACCTTTTCACCACCAAATCCGATAGGATATCGAGCCTAGAAACAAAAATATGCATAGACCAATAATTATATTATTATTAATATTTGAAAATATTAGGTTTGGTAAGGATAAAGAAAGATAAAAAATAATTCAAAAATAAATACAACTATTGAGATTTGAACCCACACCAAGCCTAATGAAAGGCAGTCTCTAAACCGACAGTCTATTTGTACGGTTGATAATTGTTTCAAATAGCCGACCTTATTTATGTCAAGGTTTTTAGCTGCTCAGCTTCCCGAAAGTATAGCGTGATGATAATCATTGCTAAGGTTATATTAATAAGAAATAGATTGGAATATAACAATTTGGTCCTCTGGACATTTTAATTTCCAACCATTTTTGAATAAAACGACATCTAGTAGGGTCGAAAGTTACTACTATTTACTTTGCATGTGTGTGTAAAGAGTAAATTCATGCGGCTAAATCTTTATTCTGCTGTAATCTTTGTATGGTAGCAGTTAACAAGCATAGTGATTATCTAAAAAAATCAAGTTAATGCCCCAGGTGTCGCCTATAATAAAGTTGTCTATTAAAACTTTCTATGTTAGGTGTAAAAATTGAAAATGTTCGAAATTGTGGATGTGTCGCCATCTAGCGACAAAATGGCAGTGAGAGCATTCATCCATTCACCTTAATGAGAAAAAGTTTTTTTTTTTATGGCCCAAAGAATATTCAATAAGTTACCTTGCTCAATAAAAAGTCTAAGTTTAGTTGAATTCAAGCGTAAACTGTTTTCTATATTAATACAGAAATGTTAATAAATAAATAAATAAATAAATAATAATAATAAATGTTACTATTGTCTCAGTGACTATTTTGATGACAGTTCTTTGACATAATGATATTTATATACATTTAGCATGATTATTTAAACACGACGACTCAATTGTAATTCTTAGGACAATGCCAATTTTAATCATTTTTAATTTTAGAAACTTATTGACATTATAATTATCTATTATTGACATTATTGCATTTAGTTTAATATTGACAGTACCTATTGCATTTTATTAAATATTATTTTATTTTGAAATTGACATTGACACTACGGAATTTTCATAAATTAATTTACATACATGATTGGCCTCCCCTAAATGTATTAAAAGTATTTGTACGCCAAATGGCAAAACATAGAGATAGAGAAACTGTAATTTAACAATTGTTTTAACATCCTGCACACTGTTGTACCTAACCTATGTAATTACAAATAAAGATTATTGATTGATTGATTGATTGATTGAGTGACGTTACAAAATTTACCGGTATTTGATAATATTAACAGTAATATTACGTTAAGTAACATTTCACGTAAAATACGAGAATTATCGTTTTAACGGTAAAATAGTTAGTGTTATTAAAGCCCGCGAACTTTCTTGTATTTTTTGCTATTTGAAGGTCAGTGACTAGATTTCGGAAATCTAGCTAAGAGAAAAAAAATGTAATTATGGTTATAATTATGTACCTACTTACATATGTTTTACTGTCGTGAATCATATTTTGATCAAGATACAACCTGACACTGCACCACCTCACAGAGATAACCGTTAAAAATAACGATAAAATTAACGTTAAACTACAAATAACGTTAAAATGGTGCATAAATAACGTTAAACCTATAACCGTTATTTTAATAGTAACGTTAACTCCTGTCAATGCAAGGTAACGTTATAAATTTTTACCGGCATTTAAAGCCCTGGTAGGTAGGTAGTGAGTCGTTGTCGTTTTTTTGACGGACAAAACGCAACCGTTTTTCCGAAGACCAAAACTGTTGCAGAAAACGGTCGTCGCAACTGGTTTGATGACGTCTTAAAAGACGAAACGGGTTGGGTTTACAATCGAGTCCTCTGAATTTGAAGAATCTGTCACTGTGGGGAGGTCAAGAGGGCTGGGTATTTTTGATTTGTTGACGTTGTTTTTATTATTATTTTTAAATTCTAAAAACTATGGGGAAACCTGCAAAAAATGGATTTTATTTTATTTATTTTTGTTATCCCAAACGCCTCCATGCAATTTCAGCTGCCGGAGCCGCGACGAAATATTTTTTAAAAATATTTGTAGAATATTATAATATAATTACACTAAATTCTTACGTTTTTGAAGTTCTATCTGTCAAAATACTGCTGTTTTTCGACGACTTTTGCTACCCCTCTGGAAACCGATTGCTTGCTATTTATGACAATTTCGCTACATTTTGGTGTTTTATTTGGTGCAAGAGCAAGCGAAGCAAGCTCGGGACTTGAAGCACCCCGACTCAGACAGGGTTAGGTTAGAAGGGGATGGCGGGGTCAAGTGAGCGAACGAAACGAGCGAATAGACTCCGCCATCCCCTTCGTGTTTATGTTTTTTAAACAACCCAGAATAGGCGGGGCTCCGTCGCCGTCACTTTAATATGAAGGAAGGACACCCCCCCGAGTTAACGTGCATTAATGTCAACTTACAAAGAAAACCGTTCATTCATTGAACGGTTTTTATTCAACGCTGCGACGTTCAACGAGTTGAACGAGAGTTTCTGAGCCATTGATCTGATATACTTAATGCTAATTTAGAAACAATTTGATTCAATGTACAAATGTATTGGAAAACATTTCAATGATAGTTCTACTTAGATGACCTTCCCTTCATACTTTTTCTTCAGGCTAAGTAAGGACTGACTGAATACCTACAATCTATACATATAATAAAACAGTAACAAAAGAAAAACTGTACATTGAGAATTTTCGAGAAAAAATAAGTGGCTTTTGTTAGAAAAACGTAACTGATGACAAAAAGTGACTTTTTAGAATTTTTGTCTGTCTGTGTGTATGTGTGTATAATAATAATAATAATAATAATAATAAATTGCTCTTGACTCTAGTCAATGTCAGATATGACAGAGACAAAGTCTACGATGGAGCGAGCTTACCCAGAAGGAGCCTGTTCACTCTAACTTTGAAGAGATTAGGGCTGTAAGCTTTTGGAAACACAGACGCAGGCAGAGAGTTCCACTCCTTTGCTGTGCGCATTATAAAAGACGTTTGGAAACGCTTAGTGCGAATTGGTGGAATAGCTACAAGGTAGGGATGGTAAGATGCAGTGCGTCTGGATGTCCGATGGTAGAAGGGGGCCGGTGGGATGAGGTCGTGGAGTTCTTGGGCACACTCACCGAAGTACATCTGTAGAAGACCGATAAGCAGGCAACCTTACGGCGATGAGCCAAGCTATGTAGCTTGGCATCCACTAGTTTTGCGTCACCGATGAGCCTCTTAGCTCTGCGTTCCACCGAGTCAAGCGCGGCAAGCTGATACTTAGCTGAGCCATCCCAAAGGTGGCTACAATACTCCATGCAGGATCGGACTTGTGCTTTGTAAAGGGATAAAAGCTGTCCAGGCCTGAAGTATCGTTTCACCCTATTTAGGATGCCCAGCTTTTTGGCCGCAATTTGGGCTTTGTACTCGATGCTGGCACCGAAGTTGAGACTAGATGTCAACTCCATGCCTAGGAGCTCGAGCCGATCAGTAACGGGAACACATGCACCCCGAAAAGTAGGAGTTTGGTCAAAGCGACTCCTTTTTGCGGTAAAAAGACACGCCTGTGTTTTGGTGGCGTTAAAAGTGACCAGATTGTCATCACCCCACTGGGAGACAACGCTTAAGGTCAAATTTGTCCGCTCTACCATGGCCTCTCTCAAGGAACGGACTTCATCCCCGCCGGTTGTTGCGCTGGACAAGTATCTCTCTGAAACAGTACTGTCATCTGCGTACCCAACAAGACCAGGCTGAAGTAGGTCATTGATGTGTAGCAGGAAAAGAGTTGCAGAGAGAACAGACCCCTGAGGAACTCCGGCATCAATAGCCATGAGGTCAGAGGAGCAGCCGTCAACGACTACTCGGATCGACCGTTCATTTAGGAAATCTGATATCCAGCTACAAAAACCAGCTGGGATGCCATAAGCAGGAAGCTTGTTGAGTAGACCTGCGTGCCAGACCCTGTCAAAAGCCTTCGAGATATCGAGCGACACAGCAAGTGCTTCGCCGTGTCTCTCGAAAAAAGAACGGTGCCGAAATCAGCTAGTTTGCAATAAAACATATTTTATCGCAATATACGATATCATTTTTAACGTAAGTTTTTTAATTTACTTAGTTCGTTGCGTTTGCGTTCTCGAATTTAGTCGATTAATAAACGAGTCAAATTCATAAACATCGTTGACGAATTCAACTAGTTGAATCAAAAACAATTAACGTTAAAGCGTTGACAGGAGATCAACGGTTGATTCAGCTAGTTCGTTGATTCAACACCCATCGCTAGACTCGATTCTAAACTTTAACCAATGAAACTATGATTATCGTCTATTGAAGTACCTCGTTGCAGTTTCTTGCAACTACTAACGGTTTCAAGTTTTGAACGTCACGCGTCACGCCACGAACGACGACAACGCTGTCGAGTGGTATAAAATATTTGCTGTATTTAATTGACTAAAAGTTCATTTTTCATTGGAAGAAATGTTTGTGAATGAATGCGAAACGATAAGAGAGAGTCGACGACGCGACGGGTATTAGAAAATACAGTTGAGAATTTATTGATTCACAATAAATTGTCAACTGTATTTTCTAATACTTACGTAAAATAAAAAATCGCAACAAGTAATTCGAAGTTCGAAGACTGGTTTGTGCAACGAAAACTGTTTGGGTCTAAACAGTTTTCGTTGCGTTGGACGTAAAAACGGTTTCACCGTCGCAGAACACAAAACAGTTCTGTCGTCGAAACGCCCATACACACCGCTACTACTCAGGGCTGCCAGATGTACGATTTTAATCATACGATTTTTTGGCATTTTTACTCATGTACGATCGCTAGACCAAGATCGTACGGAAAATGTACGATTTTTACATACCTGGCAACATTTCATAATGAAACGAACGTGCTCCACTGGCAAGTGGCAAGTATGAGTTTCGGGGAATAAAAATAGATGACGAATGGCACAGTTTTCCCAACATTTTAAATGAAAATTGGTTTAACTATAAATACCGACGTGTTTTGGTGCGTCATCAAAAAACAATTTTAAAACACTAAAGGAAGGAGGAGGAGAAAGGAAGTAGGGAACAACAGAAAAGTTAAACAATATGACCACAGATTTGTATTATAATCTTTATCAATTAATAGTTTTATTGCATTGCTTTTCTAAAACTAAACGAATTTTAGTTATTTACTTATAGGTTAATAAAAATTTTGTACTTCTAGGTTGTACGATCTTTTCATTTCAAAATTTTTTTGCACCTGGCAGCCCTGCTACTACTTGTCTTGTCCTTGTCACTTCACTTGTCAGTTGTCACTGTTGTGATGTCAGCACTCTGCACAGGTGGGTGGGGTATTGTCAAAATCGTGAAGCTAACCTAACCTCTAGGTTAGGTAAATTATTTTTGACATCTTTGATCTCGATTTTAAATTCCGCAATCATGTTCCGTCTACCATATGGGGAAAGAGTTGACCCCATGGAAGAGAAGCGCCAAGCGCGTGAGAACACTATTAGCAGCGTGATTACTTTTGCCATTCTGTGTGCAGCCATCCGAGTGGGTAAGTGACTTACTAGGAAAACAATTACTGCATTGATCACTTCAGCTTAGTTTAGTAGTTATTGATTATCTACTAGGTAATCAAACCAAAATTGGAATAGGCAGTAGTAAAGTAGCTGTCAATTATTGTTACTCATAAGTATAGTTAAAAAGGATATTTTAGACCTGAGAATATTTCATAAAATACGAAATCAGTAAAGTCCTTGCAGAATGTAAACCTTTGTTAGATCCTTAAAATGCCATCAAAGAAATAACAGTAGTACATGATATCCATCAATTTAATAGAAACTTTACCTTCAGTTACATTCGGTTTTGATTTGGTGAATGGCTTTAGCTGCGAGGGCTCCTAACTCCAATGGTTATTCATATACATGATTTCAATACAAGGTTGGTCTTCACTAATAGTCTTTGAGTGCTATTTACAAAAAACTAATGTTGGTTATGTAAATTTATTTATGTTAGATTATTTCTGTTCACAGCTCCCATCATTCTGGAACACAGTGGTCTTCAATGATATCATCAACATAGTACCAGTTGCAACTAGGTAAAGATTATATAAAAGCATGCTGGGTGATATAGTCAGCAGCTCATGCGCCATAATCATCCTTCTATTAGGAAGTCATTCATTCATTTAAAATAAATCTTTAAGAAGTAAATTGTGTTTCTGTACTTTGATAATAATTAATATCAATATAATCAATTTTTATGGACTAAAGGGTGATTGTTATTGTGAAGGTATGCTTCCTGATAGGCTTAGGGACACGAAAAAGGTATTGATACTTTATGGTATTGAGTACTTTTCCTTTTGATACCGATACTTTTATACTCATTGAGTAAAAGTATTGCATCAAATAAATCTGAGAAATGATTAACTTACAACTTAGCTTTACGGCTTATATTTATGGCGACGCCACTTTACAAACTTTCAAAATCGTTTTTTAACCGACTTTAAAAAAAGAGGTAGGTTCTCAATTCGGTTGTATTCTTTTATTTTTTAAGTTTGTTACCTCCTCTGTCATTTATGAAGCGCTTTGAAAAAATATTTTATTTGAAAGGATGTACTTTACGATTAGTAACATTAAATGTGTCCGTTTCTAAGGCGCGGCCACGTTTTTTTTTTTTAAAATTATGCCACGATTTTTTAAAAATTTGTAAAAGTAGACTCCCAAAACCATAAATTTGTCAAAGCTATGGTTAAAAAGTTACTAGAGTTTGAACGTGGCCGCGCCATTGAAACGCTCCGAACCGCGCGGCTACGGAGATCTTTAAAACTAAGCATTGCTGAGACCTGAAATTTTGGTAAGTAACAGATTGAATTTGTAAAAATATAGAAAAAAAATCCTTTTTTTTTTTTTTTTTTTTTTTATAGGATGGGAAATCATCAAATGACCCCTCCTGCTCTGGGTGGAGCGGCAGGGAGTGTCAGACTTTTACTGACTAAAACCCACCCTTTAGTCCTCCTAGTGCCTTTCTTCCCAGGGCCGCGGTAACTCTTTCGAACATATTCCGCAACCCTGGCAGGCTCTGGCCCTGGCGGGCCCCGTCTCCGTTGCTGACTGCTCGTTGCTGACGGCGCGTTTGGAGTGAAACGCGCCGTCGACTCTGGCCTGACCTGATCGGACAGCGAGCTACCCATTGCTCGCTGTCCGCAGGCGTCAGTCACTGCGCCTTGCCCAGGAGCGTCAGTTCCTGAGAGGCGCAGCGACTAACGTACGTCTGGAGGGGGCGAGATGGGGCCATTACTGGCACTCCATTCTAGCCCCCTCCCGAGCAGTTGCAGCGGCGGCGACGGTGGCGGCGGCTGCGGCGGAAGCGACGGCGGCGGCGGCGGCGTTGGAGGAGGGTTTCTTCCTCGTCCCGGCCCTGGCGGGTGGACCGCAGGCTTTGCCCCCAGCCCAGTGATCGGCCGGCTTGCCAGCTGCCGCACATGCGAAGCAGTGCGGCGCGGCGTCGCACGAGCCGGCCCTGTGACCGGGCTGACCACAGCGGAAGCAGTGGTCACTGCGGTCCACCACCGAGGTGCAGCGTGCTCCCACGTGGTTGCCAACTTGGCAACGGAAGCACCTCAGAGGTCTGGGCTCCAGCAGTTTTACCTGCGCGGAGACCCAGCCCACCAAAAGCCTTCGGCCCTCCGAGACTTTCTTGGCCGCCGACACGGGGCAGCTCACCACTACGGTTCGCATGCCCGTGTTGTCAGGACGGATGGTGCCCGCCTTCACCTCCTCTGCAGAGCACCCCCCCGTCCTGACGACGGCGGCCAACACCTCCTCCTCCGTGACGGAGTCGTCCAGGCCCAAGATGCGGATATCTATGCACTTCGTGGGCCTGGACACTCGGACGTCATCCGCGCCCAAGGACGCCCTAAGCCTTTCGGCTAGAGCGTCCGCGGCCGGACCGCTGCCTGCTCCAGGGATCTCGAGCATCCTGGCCCCGGTCATGGTGACCCTGAGCCGGAGACCCCCGACGATGCCAAGCTCACCGAGGTTGATGGCCTCCTTGGCCTTGGTGAGCGTGTTGGCATACGTCACGCCCCTCTTCACCGCGTCCGGCTGCAGCGTTAAAACTACAGCCGCGGTCTTCGGGGTGCGGAGCGCAGCCGCGACGCCTCGCGCTCGCTGCCGCCGCCTTCTATCCCGCCTCCTTGCCGCCCTGGCTGCCTTTCCCGCCTTCTTCTTCTCCCCGGCCACTTGCCATTCGGCTTGAGCCGGGGGAGATTCAGAAGGCGAGGAAGCCGGGGGGAGCTGCTGCACGGCTGGCGCAGGAGCCTTCGCCGTCCGCGCAGCCGCCCCACCCTTCCTCTTCCTTCCCGGGGCCGGGTCCGGTTTTCCCGACACCGGCTTCGCGGGTGCCGGTCCGGACCCTTTGTCCTGGCCGGACGACCCCGGTGTGGCAGCCACGGCGGCCGCGTACGACGCCGCCTTCCGGCCTGGAGCCTTCCCGCTCGCCGCTAACGGGGGGCGCAGCGAGATATCGGCGATTACGTATTTTTTCACTGTTTCAATGGCGCGGCCATGGCGTATTAGTCCTATAGCTCCTGAAATATAAACCTAGGATTTTTTGTTTTATTTTTACTAGTTTTGACGAATTCAAATCTGGGTTTTACAAAATACTTCAGACGTCTGCGTTGCTTTTTCAGCGAGATATCGGCGAAAATGTGTTTTTCACCGTTTCAATGGCGCGGCCATGGCGTATGAGTCTCACAGCTCCTAAAATATAAGCCCAGGATTTTTTTCTATATTTTTACAAATTCAATCTGTTACTTACCTACCAAAATTTCAGGTCTCTGCAATGCTTAGTTTTAAAGATCTCCGTGGCCGCGCTGTTCGGAGCGTTTCAATGGCGCGGCCACGTTCAAACCCTTATAACTTTTTAACTATAGCTTTGACAAATTTATGGTATTTGGAGTCTACTTTTACAAATTTTTACAAAATCGTGGCATAATTTTTTTAAAAAAAACGTCGTGGCGACGCCATCGAAACGGACACTATTAAATTTCATCAAAATTGGTTTAGTAGTTTGGTTTTTAAATCTAAATATCTAGAAAAAATATGTCTTCCAAGTAAACGAAATTGCGAATTTTGCTTTCCTGAATCAGAATCAGAACTTTATTTGCTCAAAATGTAGGTACAAGATAAGATAACCCCTGCCCCTGCCTGCGAAGCAAGAGGTCCCGGGTTGGATCCTCGGCCAGGGCAGACTTTATGTGGTGAACATAAAATTTGTTCTCAGATCTTGGTTGCGTGTGGTGTGGCGTATCTATGTGTTCGTCCATGCCACCTGCGACACAAGGAATCCATGTGTTTTTTCTACTGAAGCTAAACTGACGTTACTGACTCACATTGATGGCATGATGTGCAGGTAGTTGTGTGCGTTGCATTAGGCCCTAAGAAAAGTACGATACGATACGATACTTTGAAGTGCCTATCGAATTATACCATAGCTCATTAATTACTAAGCGCACATAAATGAAACTTGGCAAGACATTGTAGACAAGACAAGATACAAATAAACGTTAAAAGTTAGGCTCTAAAGTTCCTATTTTAAGTACTTGAAGGAACCTAATAACCATATTTTACCTTTACGTGTTTATCTCCTAAACGGTATGCTTTTTTCAAAATCTGTTTTCACAAACATTATACACAAATTCATAGCAACGTGCGTAATAGTTTGATATTTGTGCGGTAAGTTGGTTTTTACGAAGTCGAGGGCTTACCATAGTCACGAGTTTGTAAATACCAATGTCCGCACGTATGTCATACAACGTTTTTCTACACATTTGCGAGAAAACAGTACATTAGGTAATAAATAATCTTTTTGTTTGTAGATATCAGTCGGAAAGTCACAATAATCATACAATAACGTAGCGTCTTTGACGTTTCTAATATGAAAATGGCGCGAACTTGCAAATGGAACTACATCTTTCGTCTCATTTTCTCTTTAGTATCAAAGTGAGACAAACATATTGTGCAAAACCGCTTCCAAGGAGGTTCGATCATTCAGCTTAGTTATTCTCATAGTGTGATACTCCTTGGTGGAGTTCTTATATATTTTTTATGGAAATAAAAAAAAACTAAAGGATACGCACGGCGCTTTATATCGGAGTATGCGGTAAAATATGTACTTAGGTGAGAGTACCTATTTAACCGCACGTTCCATTGTGTGGTGCGTAATTTTTAACTTTCGAACAATGTATACAGGCTTCGTAAATGCATTTTTTGAGCAAATGTGTTGAAAAAAAATTGAACTCTGCACTAAACCGATTTATATGATTTTCATCAAATAGGCAAACGTCAGCGCAGTGGAAACTTGAATATCTTCGCAGTTTTAAGACACAAATTTCATTTAAACATACACATTTACCTCTCGTCACACACTAATTATTGCATGTATTTTTTTTCTTGTGCGTCCATAGGAAAAAAAGTGCCGCTGGGATGACGTAGTTCCAGTGGAAACAGTTTTTGTTCAATAACTCCCCAATGGTTGGATGCACAAATTTGTACTTACCATACACATTTACACGACGTCATACACTAAATATCTGCTAAACTGAAATTAAGAAAATCGACATTTTTCCGCTGCGACTACGCACACTGTATGTCGGAAAGTATAATTATGTGGCTAGGTAAGGTCAATAAGATATAGGTACGAACAGTCAATATCTAGCATTGCTTGACCCCATTTTTATGGATGAGAAAACATCAAATGACTCCTTCCGCGTCCGCTTCCGGAAGGAGTCATTTGAGACTCTTACTGACTAAAACCCATCCGTGTTCCTCTTAAATGCCCTTTGCGTTCCAGGACCCCGGTGAGTCTTTCAAACAAATTCCGCAACCCTGGCAGGCACTGGCCCTAGCGGGCCCCGTCTTTTATGCTGTCATCTTTTTGTGGCGCGCGTGGAACACAACGCCCCGTCGACCCGGGCCTGATTCTTATCGGATGGCAAACCACCCAACGCTCGCCATCCACAGGCCCGCGTTGCTTGACCCCTCATAAAATTAGGAATTCGGAGAGTGTTATGCAAGGCACTGGCTGTATCACCTCTTCTGTTTAAGTAATTTTCCGTGGGAAACGTTTTAATGATAAAACATTCATTCATTTTTTTTTCATTTCATCGAAACTATTCACAGCAGTCCAGAAGATATCGTGAAAAGTAGGTACCTATAGATTGGGACTATAGCGGTATTAACGTCAATTTTGTGCCTACCTGTCTCACTTAAGATTTGCAGATGACTTTGTGGTTTTCACTGAGAACTTCGATTACCCCCAGAAAATGCTTCAAAATCTTTAAGATGCTTCTTTTAAGTTGGGTCTTAGGATGAATATGGCCAAAACGAAGGTTATGGCAAACACCTTCAGCGATTCAAATCCTACTGTTAAAGTTGGAAATGAATCGTTGGTGATGATTATTATATCTTGGCCATATCCTTTCAATTGGCAAAGAAAATCAACAACCGTAGGTATCGAGAGGAATACATCTTGGATGGGCCGCTTTTATCAAAATGGACGACATTCTGAAGCCTGCCAAAATTCCGCAATGTCTGAATTCCCGCCTCTATAACCAGTGTGTTTTTCCCACTTACTTACTTACATGGACGCTCACGCAGGAGGCTGTGTACAGACTGATTTGCACAGAGAGCCATGGAGCGTTCCATTCTTGGCAGAGGTACGTCGTCGAGATCCGAAGACGTACGAAGGTTTTCAACATAGGAAAACGAATTGTGGAACTAAAGTGGAGCTGGGCAGGACAGTTGGCAAGGCGTGGTGATGATAGGTGGAGTAAGGCAGTGACTGAGTGGCGTCCGAGGACTGAAAGAAAAAGTATTGGTCGGCCGGCGGCAAAATAGGCGGACGATATTGTTGCCATCGTGGGTAGAACCTGGATGAGGCTGTCACAGTAACGTGGGGATTGCCACACGAAAAGAGAGGCCTATGCTCAGCAGTGAGCTAAGTCGGGCTGTGAATGATAATGATGATACACAATGTTGAAGAAAGTTGCCAAGGTTGTTAACACGCGATAGAACTACATAAAGTTGTCCATGGGAAAGCCAACCAGAAGAGAAGTCAACCCCCGCAGAGGACACGGTGGAGCATACGGTGAAGGTCTGCCCTGCTTGGGCGGAGCACCGCCGTGTCCTCGTCGAGGCGATCGGCGGCGGCGACCTCTCGCAACCGGCTCTGGTTCACTCCATGGTCCAGAGCGAGGAGGCATGGGAAGCCGTCACCTCCTTTTGCGAAACAATAATGCGAGTGAAGGAAAAGGCGGGCCACGTGAGGGAGAGGCAAACCTCACGCCACAGCTGCCGAAACAGAAGAAGACGCCCCAAGCGACGAAGGACGATTCTCGGCCACCATAGGCGCGGGCCTGCGGACGGCGTTGGTTGGCTCGCTGTCCGATAACAACCAGGACCGGGTCGACGGAGCGTTGTGTTCCACGCGCGCTTCAAAGAGTTGTCAGTAAAGTAGACGGGGCCCGTTAGGGCCAGAGCCTGCTAGGGTTGCGGAAATTGTTCGAACGAGTCACCGCGACCCTGGAACGCAAAGGGTATAAGGAGGAACAGGCCCTGATGGGTCCTGTCTACTATGCTAACATATTTTTGTCTGACACTCCCTTCCACTCTACCTAGAGCGGAAGAAGTCATTTGATGATTTCCCATCCATAAAAAAAACTCGCAACGGATAGAGTAGAGTAGAGACTCCGTAGTGCGTAGGTGTCCTGGCTGTTTGCCAGCCTAGCTCCGCCCAAATTTACAAAAGCTACCAGGGTTGAGTGGAGACTTCACCGTTCAAAAAAAAAATGAAAACGACGTCAGTTGAGCAATCAGACGAAATCTTTTTTTTTATGTTATGCATCAAATGCATAACGCTAGGTAAGTATCAGAAGAATCACTTTTTTCTGACGTAAAAGTACCATTAGTAACTAAAATATATTTTGGTGTAATTCTCATGCTGTTGATAGTACGTACTTTTTCGGTCAAATGGCATTACGGGTATCTGAATTATGTAGATAATAAGTTGAGATCTTCTAGATTGCCACAATTCCTATCAGGTTTATGTGTAAAAACTATCTACATTACTTTTGTACTTCTTAACCTTTTCACCGCCAGCGTACACAGAACGCGATGCCTCGCCTAGCGCCAAGCTATTCACGTATTACGAAATATATAGTAAACAGTAGTGATGAGGGTAGCGTCATATCGATGAATGAAAATTATACACGTTAAGTTATGTTTTATTTATAATTTTACTGATATAAATAAAAACTGATTAACTATTTCCATATTTATTTTATTTCACAGTATCGATTTAAATAAATTATAAGTATCAAAGAAACAAATACGTAACTCAATTAGAGCCATAAGAAATGAGGTACATCTCTAATTGTTTCATGACGTCATTCTTTGACTTCATTTCAAGTCCTTGGCGCTTAGAACACGTTAAATTCAATTCTGATTAGGGATGTGGTCGCGCTGGTAAAAGGACAGTTATTATATACACACACACACCACACCACACACACAACATGTGATGGTGTGTGTGTACAAGCACAAGATAACTGAGCCATTATTTTTTATTTTCCATTCAGAATTGAATCTCACAAATAGGTACCTACTATGTTTTATTGAATAAACGTTATTATTATTATCAAGCTGGACATACCTCAGAATCATCGGCTTCTAGTCCAACATTCTCCACAAAATACTCCGAGTCCGATTCCACACCTTGTAGAATACTTAAAAGCTCATCCGTATCCAGTTCTTCGTTCATGTCAATAACTTACTTATTAATAACGAAGCAATAAAAAGTGCAACAAATATTGGTGCAGACTGCACTATGACAAAGTGACCTTGACAGCCATACGTTTATGACGTCACAGAACGTCTTCTATAATAGTCCGTGGCGCCCGGAGCACTCACAACCAAGGAACTTCTACTACAACCTGGAATGAGCATTGTCAATTTGACACCAATATAAAAATAAACCTTATGTTTATGAAGTTAAGTTCTATTACAGACAATCACTTGGTCAAAGAGAAATCCGGTCCGAGGGAGAAAGCGCTTGGAGAGCCCTGTGTCCCTTTCTAAAGTGTTGCCAGGGGGATTATTCCCGAATTTAGTAGGAATGGTAGGAAAAAATAATATTGTCATGTCTTATTAAAAAAACATTAACTTTCGTTCTGATATATTTCAAATATTTTTAAATTATCTGTTAGACTGAGAACATTTTTTTAGCAATAATTTAGATACTGTATTGAAATGTAATTAAAAAAGAAGATTATTAGTAGAATATATAATTATATAAGTTAGACTGGTAACCCACCAGCCATATTTATTTGTTGTAAAACAATCAATTTCTTTATTCGGATTAGGGCATCCAGTATCGGATGGTTTTCAATTCCGGAGTTAATTTACGATATTGGGCTCTCAACTCCGGAATTCCGGAATTCCGGAACTGGATCCGAAATAATTAAAAAAAAAAAAAAAATACCTTGAGTAACTTTTAATCATTTTTAACATTAGTCTTTAACTCAGTCTTGATACGACATTGCCAGTTAACTTGAGTAAGCCAGTTAACAATATTATTAAAATTAGGAAAGTCTAAACTTTTTAAAAACTTAAAAATTAACAATTTGAGAGCCTTAAAATATTAGTGAAAAATAACATAATTAAATTAACACAAGAAATATCACGCTTTAGAGTAGTTTGGACATTACTAGGTAGTTAAAATCAAAATATTAAAATGAGCATTTAAGTCTCTCCTCAGATTTATCATGTTCAACAACAATCTTGACATGACAACATAATCAGTTCACAATTCACATCACAATCAATAAAATTAAACAAGTCTAATTAAACTTTTTAAAACAAATCAACAAATTAAGGGCTCAACAGCAAATATTATAATTATAATTATCACAAGAAACACTTAAATATATGAGAACTCACTATCAAGAAAAGCGGTCTACTCTATGTGCTACGCTGTTCTTGATAATGAGTTCTCAAGAGAATTAACGAATCTAACATTTTGTCAGAGAGTGAGCTTCGTATTCGGTTACAAAAGTAACCAGCGCTTGAAAATACCCGTTCACTCTCCACACTCGTGGGAAGTATGATATTTAAATAATTATAAGCTTGTGTCAGATATACACCTCGCTCTCCACCATTATCATACATTGCTTTTTCAAATTTGACAAATCCAGAAAGGTCAAAATGTTTAGTTGTATATTTACGGGGCTTTGTCTGGCATTTATGTAGCTCTTTATCAAGCTGTTCTTGTAGTGTTAAATCATCAACTGCAACGTCAACATCAGAAGCAGAAGACGAAGAGTCATCTTGATTTTCTGCATGCTCAGTGGTAGTTGTAGTGTAGGGCTTGTAATTAAGCTGGCGTAGCAGAGTAACAATAATCTCGCAAATTTCGTCGCTTTTTGGTTTTATAAAAGTTTCATCATCTGCTTGTCTAAAGAAGTCGTTAGAATTGTGCAGATAGTGGAAAACACCTGCAAGTAGTAGTCGCCTTTGCTTGATACGATTTCTCAAGTTTGTAGCCAGCCTAGCACTTAAAAAATTATTCTATTCGTCGAGTTTTTTAAGCATGAATCGCAAAGCCGTGTCAGCTGTATAAAGAGTCGCATCACGTCGGCACAATGTGAGAACAGACAGTTTTATGACAATCAAGCTATGATGAATGTTGTTCAGTGTTTGAATGTCATCATCTGAAAAGGAAACCTCAGATTTCCAATCTATTAGTGCCTTCAGAACTGAGTCTTTTATTTTAAAAAATACTCCGATCATGTCCGACATACTTGACCAGCGCGTGCGACAATCTAGCTGCAGTTGTATGTCTTTACCGTGTTCCGCATTGACGTATTGTCGTAACAAATCAGCTTTTAGAGGTGACTTTCTTACAGACCTTACAAGGCGCCAAACTTTTTCTATAAGTTCCTTGTATGTTTTTGGTTCAACCCGAGCAGTGGGAGTTTCAATTTCTAAACGACTGTCATTCGTTGGTGGCGGTGCGGAATCTGCGTCCTCGTCGCTTTCGTATTCGCTGTCTTCATCTGAATCAATTGCCTCGTTGATGGATACCGGCTGGAGTTCTCTTTCTTCGTTCGTATCTTTATATAACGTGTCAATTACCGCGAGCTGAATACCGTGGGCGAGACATATTTGGTGGTAGCCGTTGCAGTATGCCCCCATTTTCGTCATCACGCTCGCACCGTCGGTTGTAAGGCTAACGACGTCCTCATCCAAAGACACGCCGAATTTAGCGAGATGGTCTTGCAACATATTATATGCTGCAAAAGCTGACATTGATCCAGTAATTTTGACGAGGCCAAGATTCTTGAAATTGAACCCACCGAAACCGTTGCTGTGCAAATTTATGTTCATGTATCTCTTGTTTCGCAAGGATGTCCACTCGTCCAAAGTTAGTGCGAATCTGTGGCCTTCTGTTTTTAACTTCTGTATTTTATTTTTTATGTCTGCTTTGACTTCTTCAGCTTGAGTAAATATTATTTTTGCTATTGTACTCGGCGATTTAGGTAGATCGTGGCCACTTTTTTTGAACATCTTTTGGAGATCTTGACTCTGAACAAAAAAACGGAAAGAACAACCGTCCAGTGCTGCCATTCGCGATATGATCACTTCCATTTTTTCATTAGACTTGGAACTGAAGAAATCTGTCATCATTTTCCTTTTCTTAGTTTCTGTAGTCAGTATCGGTTGTCTTTGGTTTGAAGTTCCTGGAGTAACATCAGTCATGCTCAATGCAGATGTAGAGTTGTCGTCTTCACTTTCCTTCAAATCTACGTTTATTGCATGTTTTGCTCTCATATGCGTGTGTAAGCCAGTAGTAGCACCACCAACTGTTTTCAAGATCTTTTTGCAAATTTTGCATTTTGCAGATTGACCGTCACTTGCACGAAGAAAATGAGTCCATAAATTGGTCGTTGTCCTTTTATTGGTAAATTCTTTGTACTGACATTCCTTTTTTTTCGACGACGACCTTAAAGTGAAAAAAAAACATGTAAATCAGGCACGTTATTTCTATGCAATTGTACAGTAGACAGATAGTTGCAGATACTCGTATTTATGCAAGTATCTGTCTACTATGCTTACCTACTTATCAGTACATATGCAGGAGGTTGGAAATTGCCTTAATTTGCTACTCATTTTATGCATATATGTACTTTATGTACAGTACAGAATAGACAAACAGCCTCAATTAATTCCTTTTTGCATAATCAGTTGCACTGTGAAACAAAACTCGCGGTAACTTCGTACGAGACTAGGGAGCTCTCGAGTTTACCATGATATATTCGAAGATTTGCTGACATAACATGAAAAATAGAGATAAACACGTCTTTTAAACCAGCTAGTCTTACAATTAGCGCGGTGTAGGTAAGTACTGTAAATAGTAGGGAATGAATAAATGGTTCGCTGGCCAGCTTGATGTATCTATGTGCAATAATCGCAAGAATAAACGTTGACAGTAAGTTACTATTACTACATAATATATTACACATACACACTGAAAACATAACACTTAAATTAAACGCAATTATGTTAAAAACTACTTACATTTTGTCATAAATTGCCTTTTCGTAAACGTGCTCACTGGCGCGCAGCGGCGCAGCGCTCTCCTCCCGTCACCGTCAAACACTTGTGGGCAACTAATCGTGCGACTGACTGGCCGCTGGGGGGAGGGGGATGCGCGGGGGCGGTACCGGTGCGGTACCATAGGGCAGTCTAGTCACTCGTCTAGTTAGTACATGATACACGCGCAGGAACAATTGCGCGTAAAACGATGAGTTGAAAAATTAAACACATTTTTAAATTAACAATAATGAATATCGAAATACGATAAATTGAGCCCAATTCCGGAGTTGTAATATCGGAAAAACTATCCGGAATTCCGGAGTTGCGAAATTCCGGAATTCCGGAATGGATGCCCTAATTCGGATGTAATAAAGATGGTTAAAAAGTGTGCGATTCAAAAGCTGTTCGGTTGCAAAAGCGAATCCTATGCAGGATGCGGTGTTTCTTTCTTCAAGTAAGTATATTGTAATTCTTGAAGTAGGGTGCCCATAATGAACGAAATTATAAGATTATTTACACAATGCAGCATATAAATAGGAGGTAGTCTTCAACGTAAGCATAATAAAACTTTATATGGAATGGTGTACTGAATACTTAAAAGACGTGATCATGAAATTTCACATTTCCCGAGGAACATTGTAGGGAAATGGCAAAAAAGTTTCAACTTCCCATATTAATCGCTGATTTAGGTGTGTTACTTCGTATATTTGAAATAAATTTAAAAAATATAATTTCAGACTGCCTGGAGAAGAATCAGGGACAAAAAATGGCTTGATGTCATTCCAAGTCATTCAAATATCAAAAATTATTCCGTTATTTGCAGTCTTCATTTCAGGCCCCAGGATATAATAAAACATAGTTTAATGCGTTTTACTTTAATCCATCCTTAAAGCATAATTATTATTAACTTATGAAATCAAATTATTGGTTAATATATTATATCCTATTATATTAGTCTCAACCTACATTATATTGGTTGGTCACCCTAATGAAAGGGACAGAGGGCTCTCGCGAATCTATCTCCCTCGGACCGCGTATCGACAGCCTGTGCACATTCCAGGTTGTAGTAGAAGTTCCTTGCTCACAACTATAGACTTATAGCTGACAACCAATTATTTTGTAGAGATGGGAATATAATTATCGATAAGGATTGCCAACAACTATTTAATTCCGGTTCGGCACCTATCCGACGATCGAAATTCGTCCATTATCCCTTTGTTATAAAAGTAGTTATCTAAATTCATATTTTACTGACTTCAAATTGTTTTCGATAATATATTTCTAAATATTTCAACGGGTGAAATCAAACAGTGTTAACTTTCGCGTCACATCACTGGCCGACTAAAGTCCTTGGCGTTCTGGGGATATTAAAAATGTTCGGAGTTTTTGTTTTTGCCAATTTTAAGACAATTAAGGGCTTCTTTTGTGTGGAAAACTAAAAAAACAGGGTACTAGACAGTGCTTTTCTATACTTAATAATAATAATATTACAAAGAGGAAAGATTTGTTTGTTTGAAATGAATAGGCTCCGAAACTACTAGACCGATTTGAAAAATTCTTTCACCAGTAGAATCGTACATTATCGATGATGGACATAGGCTATAGAAAATTTTCAAAAAGTTAGGGATCCTTATATCGCGTACCTACGCTGCGGAATCTATTGACAATAGAGCAAAGTAATGTACTACAGTTTTATAGAAGTCATCAATGTCTACAAAAAAGTCCGCGATACCATATGTCTAACTATTATGGTTAAGTCACCATGACCGCTTTTTGTTCAAATTATTCAAGCAAATCTTTGGTGATATGAAAAATGGTGATTTCGGTATCATGATATTAATCCTTATCCATTTAAATGGTTTGATAATTAAGGTAGATTATGTCCGTGTAAATCACACTTTAAATTATTCAAATCGGACCTTTCGTTCAAAAGTTACGACGGTAATAAACATGCTGGGAGTAAGAAAAATATCGCGGCTTGAGCGAACTGGGAAGAATCATAACAATGCTTGGTCCGATGAAGTTGAAAATGATTTCGATAAAACAATAAGAATAACATATGTTTAGATTTTTCGCAAATAAACTACATACATAATAAGGGGTGAAGCAGGGGTTGCAGCAAGTTTTTAGGGGAGGACATTATTGCTTGCTTTAATTTACATCGGAATGCTATGAACGAACTAAAAATGGGATTATTGAAACAGATGTACCTAACAATTTTTGCATAATCAACTCCTGACGTGTACGTTACCCCAACAAGAAAGTGTCTCCTAGAGTTATATGAGTAGAACGTATTATTGGTGCCTTATCTGTTGTAAATGTGCCCCCACATAAAAAATGTGTGCCCCCTGTCGTTTTGGATAAAAACGGAAAAAACGATTCTTGCTGGGGTAACGTTTTTCTAGCAGGAAAATTCTAAACGAATGATCGGTGAGAGAAAAATTGTGCATAGCCAGAGAGCTTATGTGTGTGCCAAAATGTGCCCCCAAAAATAAAATCTGTGCCCCTTCAGGTTTTCGAGATATTGCATTTCCTGCTAGAGTAACGTTTTGATGAATCGTATATCTCTAAAACCATTGCATGTGCCCCTGTAGAATAAACATACACGAGTAGCTCTTAATGTGTGCCCCTTTGTGCCCCAATTAGATTTAAGAAAATATTTATAGTTTTCAAGTTATCGCGGTTTTATGAAAACCCGAAAAAACATCGCAGCGCCTAAATGAGACAAGGCATAACTTCGCTGAAAACTGTATTCGGTTCTTCTTGACGCTAATAATAACCATACAAAGTTTCAAAACTGTTCATGCATGCGTTTTTGAATAATCATGCTAAAAGTAAAAACGATGGTGTCATAACTTTGACGGCAAAATACAAGGAACTGGCACAATCCCAGATGTGTAGGTGTAAACCAAAATCTTGTGCCTTTAGTCAAAAATATATGGTGAAAATATTTAGCTTCAAATGTTACGCATTAAGTAAATATAAACAAAAAACCAAAATATGTAAACAACGGCTGGTTATCCGACCAAATCTGAATGACTACTAAAAAGCGACGGATTCATACATATCGATGACCTTCTTTACTTTACTCACTAACCGGTTCACACGTGTTGTGCCTGAGTACACTGAAGTAGAAAAGTAATATCTAATAAAATAAAGTTATTATTGGATTATATTTTAATAGCTGTTTCTATGACCTTACACATGATTAAGTACATTTATAAGAGCCATTTTCAAATAAAATGTACATGTGACTAACATGCTCAAAATCGTGACCAAACTGTTTTGTGACATACCTGTATTTTTATACTAATGTAAGTCACATTTATTGTAAAGCAGAGTTTATATGTAACTATGTCCTACTGCTCAAATTGAGCAGGGTCCGGCAGGGAGCTAAAATGCAGGTTTAATGATCAAATTCAGCATTTATTCGAAACCTCCAAATTATTATTTTAAAAAATTACACTAAAACTCTTTTATATCTATTTTCCGTAAATGTCAGATTTATTTAGTAGTGAAACATTTTGTATGGAGATAACACCGGACGCCGCCGGCATACAATTTGTTAAAATTTTCAGCCGCAGTGTAAACATGTTTTAACTTTACACGTAGATGTGAGTTACGTCATATGAGTGACGAAATGTGACTCATATGTGTAGCATTTTCGTGAGAAACAACCTCAATTAGCCACAATATCAGAATAACTTGTAATATATAGATAAAGACGATACATACATGAATTGTATTAATAGGCTAATGCTATGAAAATAATACTCGCTTCTTTATTTGGAAATGCACTGTTATTCACACGTATTTTTTTTGTACAAATTGCAGCGACGTTTCGTGACAACAAATAACCTGACACTAAATAAAGGCGTAGGAAAAAAGAAAAAACAGAAAAACTCATTCCTACATCTTTATGAACTTAGAGCATTGTATTGATGATATTGATGATTATAATTTTGTATCTACATATGTCTTACAGCCGCGAATAATATTTTAATCAACATACAACCAAGCACTGGCCTGCAAATTGCAAAAAAACTTAGGAAAATTCGAATTTCGCAGGCTGGTTGGAGCATTTACCTTAATAGAAGATTCCCTTTTTTCGCCTCCCCACACCGCTACATACATCTCTGGCCCCGCGGCGTCCGCTGACGTCGTCACGCAAGGAATCGCTTTGTCTAGCTTAGAGAAAGTGAGACAGCTAGTACGCGTACGGTGTTAGTGTGACAGAGACAGTTACGTGTAACGTCGCTCTATTATGAATAATGGGTACAAAGTGTTTATTGACTAGGAAGTGTGTTTGGATTATTACTTGGTATTGGTAAACAGTTGCAGTTATGTTATGACGCCAAGGACACTGTTACGTTGAGTCACGCAGTTGCACTGATACTGTTTGTTTACTTTTTTTTAAGTTGGTTGAAAGTGGCGTATAAGCATTTTATAACAATTATGTGGTTGAAGGGGTGGTGAATTTTATGGCACGATCTGCGGTGGTAAGTATTTAATGGCATTGTTTTGACTTATTTAAAAATACTTGTACCATATCAAGCACTTGGATTTTTTTTTCATTACTTTACCTATTTATTTATTTTTTAACTAATATGTTCTAAATCATGTTTGTTTTGTTTTCATCTGAAAGGATATACATACTTTCCGATTGGTCCAATAAAAATTTCGTCAAAAGCGATTCAGTAATTTGTTTACTTTTTTTGTATAATACGTTTTTAATTCTCTTCTTGTGCTAGGTTGATGACATATAATCCCTTAATAACTTCTAGTTTCTATGTAAAAAAATAATTCATGACAAGAATTCATGTCTCCAAAACTAAGACTCGACCACAATCCGTCAACACTCAACATGTCACAGTCACAGGGCTGTATCTTTTTAGCCGAAATAACTAAATAATTGATTTGATTTTTACAGATTGTTCTATGGCAGCCATAACAACACATATAGTCACAAGGTGCATTTAATATATTTTTTAATTAGCCCTCTAAACTTTTGAACGCGACTGTACGGACAACAGCTTAGGTATAATACGTCCAATAAAGAAGGTCATCGATATGTATGAATCCGTCGCTTTTTAGTAGTCATTCAGATTTGGTCGGATAACCAGCCGTTGTTTACATATTTTGGTTTTTTGTTTATATTTACTTAATGCGTAACATTTGAAGCTAAATATTTTCACCATATATTTTTGACTAAAGGCACAAGATTTTGGTTTACACCTACACATCTGGGATTGTGCCAGTTCCTTGTATTTTGCCGTCAAAGTTATGACACCATCGTTTTTACTTTTAGCATGATTATTCAAAAACGCATGCATGAACAGTTTTGAAACTTTGTATGGTTATTATTAGCGTCAAGAAGAACCGAATACAGTTTTCAGCGAAGTTATGCCTTGTCTCATTTAGGCGCTGCGATGTTTTTTCGGGTTTTCATAAAACCGCGATAACTTGAAAACTATAAATATTTTCTTAAATCTAATTGGGGCACAAAGGGGCACACATTAAGAGCTACTCGTGTATGTTTATTTTACAGGGGCACATGCAATGGTTTTAGAGATATACGATTCATCAAAACGTTACTCCAGCAGGAAATGCAATATCTCGAAAACCTGAAGGGGCACAGATTTTATTTTTGGGGGCACATTTTGGCACACATATAAGCTCTCTGGCTATGCACAATTTTTCTCTCTCCGATCATTCGTTTAGAATTTTCCTGCTAGAAAAACGTTACCCCAGCAAGAATCGTTTTTTCCGTTTTTTTCCAAAACGACAGGGGGCACACATTTTTTATGTGGGGGCACATTTACAACAGATAAGGCACCAATAATACGTTCTACTCATATAACTCTAGGAGACACTTTCTTGTTGGGGTAACGTACACACTCCTGACGGGGTGAACGGGGTGAACAGTTACGCTGAACCTGAGACCATAGAATAAGTAGAAATGGCTAAGTACCTAATAAATGTAATTAATGAAAATCGTTGTGCTTAATTTTCCAAAACTAACCTTTATAAGGGGGTATAGGGGGCGTTGAAGTTTGTGGAGTACCTACTAAATACGCGCGGACGAAGTCGCGGGCGAAGTGCTAGTAAATAATAAAATGAAAAGAAAAACCTGTTACATACAGGAAATTTATTTTTATAACATAGTTAATGAAGAGCTTCTAATGAAGTCGTGGCGCTGGTGGCACGAAAATCTGGAACTTCTATTGATGTCCGTGGCGGTGAAAAGGTTAACGTGATTCAAACAAAACAGAATACAGATAAACAGAAAATAGGTTCTGTTACTTATCCTTGCAAAAAATATGCAAAATACAGCAATAACGTATTATTAATATTTGAAAATATTAGGTTTGGAAGGAATAAAAAAATAAGGAAATGAAAATAATTACAACTTTTGAGATTCGAACCCACACCAAGTCTTTCGAAAGGCAGGACTCGAGTTCTGTTGACAGTTCATTAAAATAGCCGATCTTATATAAGTCAAGGTTTTTTGCTGCTCAGCTCCCCGAAAGTATAGCGTGATGATAATCATTGCTAAGGTTAGACCCATAGGTATCTGCAATGTTGTAATATGTTGTGGCTTCTTGTAACAATTCCTTGCTAAACTGTTTGGAAAAATGTCGAATAAAAATTTAAATGTTATTTTTAGTACACAAAAACCCATTTTATTATTATTCTGGCAGTATTATGGTGTAAACATACAGTTCCAAAGATAAATAAATACAAAAATAATTACAGTGGATGGGGATCGAACCATGTGCCAATTGTCGTTCAAAACAGACATATTTGAATATTGCTCATCCCCCAAAGCACATAGCGTGGTAATATATAGCCTATAACCTGACCATACCTATAAGGATTATTTATACAAAATCGGTTTAGTGGTTTTCTCGCCAATTGAAAACATACACCCTACGAGTTACTACTTTATTATGTGTTTAGATTAGATATAGAAAACAACTTGCGAACTATTTAAATTCGTTGCGTGTTTCTAGTAAAGGATGATTCCAGTGTCTTTTTTATTTCGTTGTTTTCGGAATTAAAAATATATAACACAAGCTACCTCGACGGCGTCCATTTCGTTTATTGAACAACACGCCTTGGAGCAGTTCAACCGTTTAACGCGGTTTCATTGCGGTTGGCCACCACAGCGGTCAGCCGCTACTCCAGCCGCGTCAGGCGACTGGCAGCTCAAACGAACCGCCCAGGCGGCTTAACCGCTTAACGCGCCAGCGTCCATAAAAACACTACACACCCAAATCACATACTACACCACACACACCCATTCCTTGCTAACATATGTTAATAGGTAGGTGTTAAGTACTAATGATAAACTAAGCTTTATGCTTACAATACTTCCTACAAGGTATCATATGTTCGAAAAATATTTCACCGAATTTCATTTTACCTAAAACAGAGTCCAGACGCGTGTAACGCGCAATGTACCTAATTTAACGTGAAATGTAACACGAATTCTGCGTTTGGACGGCATGCGGCACTACGAGCATTACATGTCACGCTCGCACTGGCGCTCGCCGTGATCCATCGGCTACACAAAGGCGCTCGCAGTGCTCGTTTGGACCGCGTTCGTGACGGTCGTGTCGTGTTTACGTTCATGATGTGGAGTGGCGAACAATTACTGGAACTTATCAAGTTTGTATCAAGAAAACCCCGTTATTTGGGATCCCAAAAAAGCCGAATTACTTTAAGAAAAATCTGAAAAATTTAAAAGCAGTAGGTGACATCCAGGTAAAGTTTTTATATTGGCCACTTATTTGCTGAGATTTTAGTTCCACAAGTAAAGTAGATGACTTATACAACTCAGTTTTCCACCATCGACGCACCAAACGTTTCCTCCGGTCTTCAGTTAATAAATACACACAAATGAAAGCAGCACCTTCCTATTCGGCATGTTCGTAGCAACCGAGTGGAAACCAAGACTCGATTCGCGTTGCGTTCGTGTGACGTCCACACTGGATGCTAAATTACACGTAATCTTACATTACGCGTTAGACGCGTCTGGACCTGGCTTAACGTTTCGTTTTTTTTTTTACTTCATCGAAGTCACATCTGCCACTGTACCAGTTGACCTATTGTCAATTCGATTTTTTTCGTTACTGCGACGTTTCATTTGGCAAAATTTACCGAAGTTACACTTAGCCGAAGTAAACATTTGTTCGAAGTATTATGTTTCCGAGCATTCAAATTCATTATTTATATGTAATGGCTCTTAATAAAACAGTTGATTATGAACAAAAGTGGTTTTATGTGGTCCCACTAAGAAGCATGCAAACATGAAATGCTTGCTTCAAGCATGCAGCATGCAAGCAGGCATGCAGTATACAAACAAGTAGGTATGCAACATGCAAGCAGGCATGCAAAATGCAGCAAGCATTGTTTCAGTCACGGCTCCGGCGCATTATTCCACTTTTGTCATTGAACTATAAGAGGAAGGCGCCTGTGTCTGTAACATAGTCCCAGATGTTCACTCTGTCTCAAATAACGC
Source organism: Melanchra persicariae (assembly GCA_947386135.1). Classification (NCBI taxonomy): domain Eukaryota; kingdom Metazoa; phylum Arthropoda; class Insecta; order Lepidoptera; family Noctuidae; genus Melanchra; species Melanchra persicariae. The sequence goes on from OX376651.1 coordinate 453,437, forward strand.
ATAGCGTTGTAATTCCTATAATGGCATTTTTTTTGTTTTGGTTGTGATGGACCAAATTTGGCTTTTTTAACCGACTTCTAAAAAAGGAGGAGGTTCTCAATTCGGATGTTTGTATTTTTTTTTTTTTTTTTTTTTATGTTTGTTCGGGCATAACTCCGTCGCTTGCCAACCGATTTGAAAAATTCTTTTTTTGTTGGAGAGGGTATACTTCCCAAATGGTCCCATTGCAATTTTATCAAAATCGGTTCAGCAGTTTGGTTATTAAATCCAAATAGTTGGAAAAAATATGTGGAAAAATCATCTATGTATACGAAATTGCGTATTTTTGCTTTCTTGTGACTTTCCAGTGGTGTTGTTAGGTGTGGGTACCACTAAAAAGTGTAAAATAAAAAACTTTTTCACAAAAAAAAGAAACCGACTTCCAAAAAACACTACAAAGTTCAAAATAACTTTAATTTCGGAAGTCGGTGTCAAATAACGAAGAAGCAACCAAAAACACCGACTTCCGAAATTAAAGTTATTTTGAACTTTGTAGTGTTTTTTGGAAGTCGGTTTCTTTTTTTTGTGAAAAAGTTTTTTTTTAAATAAATAATAGTAGTTTATGCAACGACCATATAAAAAGGGTTATTAAAACACGAGTGTGATAATAGCATCACACGAGTGTTTTAATACCTAATTATATGCCGTTGCATACACTATTTTATCTTCACTCATACAGTTGAAATAAAATAAGTGGAAAAATAGTTTATTCCAATATGGCGGATATTCTCATTGCGTATTCGAATGACTGCGCAGCGCGGCGCTCATCCATAGACTCAAGGCTCATTGACTTAAGTCAATGAGCCCGCGCCAAAAATTAAAAAGAAAAAGTGTGCTATAAAAATTAAAAAGTTATTTTATGATGCAGTTGTTTAAAAATCGAAGGAAAATGTTGAACTGTAATGGCTTTTTTTTAAATTTTACCTATCCACGAAAAAAAAGTATGTGTTTATGCATTCGTTTTTGAACTCATATTTGGAACATTACGTTGTGAGTGTAGATAAAGATTATTATTATAAACTAAATAGACGCCGTCGAGGTAAGAAAACCGTTCACTATATCGGGCATGCGGGAATTTAGGACACCCATTATTATTTATGGCGCCCAACTGTGCCAACGCAACGATAAAAGCCTAGCCTAGCCGAGGCGTCGTGTGATGTGCGGTAATCTCGACGAATCGGCCATGTTCCAGTTCGGATATATTATAACTGCACCTCCATTCCTACCGCGTGCGCCAAAACCTGCGAAGTCTGCAGTGCCACCGATGACGTCGCTGAGTCGCCTTGGAGTTGAATCGTGCCAATGACACGAAAACAAAAGAAACCTTACCTCCTTTTAGAAAAATGAAACTCACTACTGTTTTTGTAATAAATTACACTGAAGTTTATTTTCATCCTGAATACATATTGACCAATGTTACTTATTTAATGTTGCATTTGCATCATCAGTTCACAACTTTATTACAACTCACTCAACATACATCTTATGCCTTAGGGCAGTTTTTTTTGTTTTTATTTATCTAGTTACAAAATTCTAAAATTTGATAATACAATGAAATTTAAGCATTCTTACAGTTATCACTAAGTCCATTTAGCATTGAAAATAAATGATCATCATGATATTAATAATAAAAATTGATTTAAGTTTCTCATATATATATTTTTTACAATTTCAACTAAAACACGCTCACTGCAGGGAGGGGCAGATCGGGGTGCAATCATACGTCCAAACGAACACTATACATTGTATACATTTGTAAAAAGTATCAAAATCGAGTAAAAGGCCTACAAAAAATTATCTCGAGATACTAATATTCGTTTACGTAGTAACCTAAAAATTGTCCTATTTAACACTGGAATCGCCGACAACGGCAGTGGCGCGCGGCGCGTCTAGCGTTAAAGGGTAACAAACGTAGGTATTTCAACTATTTGGCTTAATTATATTTATATAATGAGATGAGCGCGAAATAAAAGCGGTGCGGCTCATGAACCAGCGAGCGGCGCCGGGCGGCGGCCTAGTCCTCCGCCTCCTCGTCCTCCGACTCCTGCTGCTGCAGCCACGTCAGCCACGTGTTGACCTGCGGACCAGCTAGCTACAGCACCGCTCGTACTGCCTTGCGGAGTACGAGTCCGGCCGAAGTGCAATAACAAGTAAAGCAAAACAACCAACTAAACATTGACTTTTGAGGATTACCCTCGAGCTTTCGCCTCATAACAGCAGATTTTATTGTATTGAGTAAAATAGCGTGGTGGTCCAGTCAGATCGTTTATACGATGCATCTGATTTGAGTCCGAATTTAAGAAAAATCATCAAATTTGGAAATAATTATATTGAATTAGGATGACGGTCGGATCTGGTGGGCAACCCCTCGTCATGACGTTTGTACCTGGAACAGCGCCTCGCCCTTGTCGGGATAGGCGTCCGTGACGTCGGAGTGTTGTATGAGTGTATGAGTGTACCTGGAACAGCGCCTCGCCCTTGTCGGGATAGGCGTCCGTGACGTCGGAGTGTTGTATGAGTGTATGAGTGTACCTGGAACAGCGCCTCGCCCTTGTCGGGATAGGCGTCCGTGACGTCGAAGTGTTGTATGAGTGTATGAGTGTACCTGGAACAGCGCCTCGCCCTTGTCGGGATAGGCGTCCGTGACGTCGAAGTGTTGTATGAGTGTATGAGTGTACCTGGAACAGCGCCTCGCCCTTGTCGGGATAGGCGTCCGTGACGTCGAAGTGTTGTATGAGTGTATGAGTGTACCTGGAACAGCGCCTCGCCCTTGTCGGGATAGGCGTCCGTGACGTCGGAGTGTTGTATGAGTGTATGAGTGTACCTGGAACAGCGCCTCGCCCTTGTCGGGATAGGCGTCCGTGACGTCGAAGTGTTGTATGAGTGTATGAGTGTACCTGGAACAGCGCCTCGCCCTTGTCGGGATAGGCGTCCGTGACGTCGAAGTGTTGTATGAGTGTATGAGTGTACCTGGAACAGCGCCTCGCCCTTGCCGGGATAGGCGTCCGTGACGTCGAAGTGTTGTATGAGTGTACCTGGAACAGCGCCTCACCCTTGCCGGGATAGGCGTCCGTGACGTCAGAGTGTTGTATGAGTTTATGAGTGTACCTGGAACAGCGCCTCGCCCTTGCCGGGGTAGGCGTCCGTGACGTCAGAGTGTTGTATGAGTGTATGAGTGTACCTGGAACAGCGCCTCGCCCTTGCCGGGATAGGCGTCCGTGACGTCGAAGTGTTGTATGAGTGTACCTGGAACAGCGCCTCACCCTTGCCGGGATAGGCGTCCGTGACGTCAGAGTGTTGTATGAGTTTATGAGTGTACCTGGAACAGCGCCTCGCCCTTGTCGGGATAGGCGTCCGTGACGTCGAAGTGTTGTATGAGTGTATGAGTGTACCTGGAACAGCGCCTCGCCCTTGTCGGGATAGGCGTCCGTGACGTCGAAGTGTTGTATGAGTGTATGAGTGTACCTGGAACAGCGCCTCGCCCTTGCCGGGATAGGCGTCCGTGACGTCGAAGTGTTGTATGAGTGTACCTGGAACAGCGCCTCACCCTTGCCGGGATAGGCGTCCGTGACGTCAGAGTGTTGTATGAGTTTATGAGTGTACCTGGAACAGCGCCTCGCCCTTGCCGGGGTAGGCGTCCGTGACGTCAGAGTGTTGTATGAGTGTATGAGTGTACCTGGAACAGCGCCTCGCCCTTGCCGGGATAGGCGTCCGTGACGTCGAAGTGTTGTATGAGTGTACCTGGAACAGCGCCTCACCCTTGCCGGGATAGGCGTCCGTGACGTCAGAGTGTTGTATGAGTTTATGAGTGTACCTGGAACAGCGCCTCGCCCTTGTCGGGATAGGCGTCCGTGACGTCGGAGTGTTGTATGAGTGTATGAGTGTACCTGGAACAGCGCCTCGCCCTTGTCGGGATAGGCGTCCGTGACGTCGAAGTGTTGTATGAGTGTATGAGTGTACCTGGAACAGCGCCTCGCCCTTGTCGGGATAGGCGTCCGTGACGTCGAAGTGTTGTATGAGTGTATGAGTGTACCTGGAACAGCGCCTCGCCCTTGTCGGGATAGGCGTCCGTGACGTCGAAGTGTTGTATGAGTGTATGAGTGTACCTGGAACAGCGCCTCGCCCTTGTCGGGATAGGCGTCCGTGACGTCGGAGTGTTGTATGAGTGTATGAGTGTACCTGGAACAGCGCCTCGCCCTTGTCGGGATAGGCGTCCGTGACGTCGAAGTGTTGTATGAGTGTATGAGTGTACCTGGAACAGCGCCTCGCCCTTGTCGGGATAGGCGTCCGTGACGTCGAAGTGTTGTATGAGTGTATGAGTGTACCTGGAACAGCGCCTCGCCCTTGCCGGGATAGGCGTCCGTGACGTCGAAGTGTTGTATGAGTGTACCTGGAACAGCGCCTCACCCTTGCCGGGATAGGCGTCCGTGACGTCAGAGTGTTGTATGAGTTTATGAGTGTACCTGGAACAGCGCCTCGCCCTTGCCGGGGTAGGCGTCCGTGACGTCAGAGTGTTGTATGAGTGTATGAGTGTACCTGGAACAGCGCCTCACCCTTGCCGGGGTAGGCGTCCGTGACGTCAGAGTGTTGTATGAGTGTATGAGTGTACCTGGAACAGCGCCTCGCCCTTGCCGGGATAGGCGTCCGTGACGTCGAAGTGTTGTATGAGTGTACCTGGAACAGCGCCTCGCCCTTGTCGGGATAGGCGTCCGTGACGTCGAAGTGTTGTATGAGTGTATGAGTGTACCTGGAACAGCGCCTCGCCCTTGCCGGGATAGGCGTCCGTGACGTCGAAGTGTTGTATGAGTGTACCTGGAACAGCGCCTCACCCTTGCCGGGATAGGCGTCCGTGACGTCAGAGTGTTGTATGAGTTTATGAGTGTACCTGGAACAGCGCCTCGCCCTTGCCGGGGTAGGCGTCCGTGACGTCAGAGTGTTGTATGAGTGTATGAGTGTACCTGGAACAGCGCCTCGCCCTTGCCGGGGTAGGCGTCCGTGACGTCAGAGTGTTGTATGAGTGTATGAGTGTACCTGGAACAGCGCCTCGCCCTTGCCGGGATAGGCGTCCGTGACGTCGAAGTGTTGTATGAGTGTACCTGGAACAGCGCCTCACCCTTGCCGGGATAGGCGTCCGTGACGTCAGAGTGTTGTATGAGTTTATGAGTGTACCTGGAACAGCGCCTCGCCCTTGCCGGGGTAGGCGTCCGTGACGTCAGAGTGTTGTATGAGTGTATGAGTGTACCTGGAACAGCGCCTCGCCCTTGCCGGGATAGGCGTCCGTGACGTCAGAGTGTTGTATGAGTTTATGAGTGTACCTGGAACAGCGCCTCGCCCTTGCCGGGGTAGGCGTCCGTGACGTCAGAGTGTTGTATGAGTGTATGAGTGTACCTGGAACAGCGCCTCGCCCTTGCCGGGGTAGGCGTCCGTGACGTCAGAGTGTTGTATGAGTGTATGAGTGTACCTGGAACAGCGCCTCGCCCTTGCCGGGATAGGCGTCCGTGACGTCAGAGTGTTGTATGAGTTTATGAGTGTACCTGGAACAGCGCCTCGCCCTTGCCGGGGTAGGCGTCCGTGACGTCAGAGTGTTGTATGAGTGTATGAGTGTACCTGGAACAGCGCCTCGCCCTTGCCGGGGTAGGCGTCCGTGACGTCCTCGCGCCAGCGCAGGAAGGCGTCCTCTTCGCACACCTCCAGGTTGTACAGGTACATGAACCAGCGCAGCAGCATGCCTGCGACCATACACACCAACCTTATATTTTCATAGTGACAAAAATTAACTTTACCAGCTAGTAATATTGCCTAGTGGTGCTGAGTAATTTAGTACTTGAACGCGTCTGAACAATCACAGAAAAAGCTCAACAAGATCCCAGGGCCACCAGACCTCCCTTGGCGATGCAAAGATTAGGCGCGCGCTTCTAGCGGCGAAATTTAGAAGTTACCTAAGAACGACACTTGCAGCATTGCCAACACTAATTTGTCAAATTTCCCGAAAATCCAAGTAGAATTTCCCAATTTGGGGCAAAAATCTACTGATTCCCCACAAATCGTCGTCGGATTACGATGATACGGATATTTATGAGTAACCTAACAAAAATGTTAAGACGAGTATACTATTTCGATTACTTCAGTGTTCTGACTAGGCACGGAATGTCGATATTCAAAATCCCCGTATTTTCCCCGCAAATGCCAATTCCCAATCAACTTGAGATTCACACGTCGGCAATGTCGCAGCCAACTGGTTAAACCAGCCGTTTAATTGGCTGCCTAGCCTATTCATGAAACGGCGCCATTTAGTTGGCAGCCTAAATGCCATCCCGGCATTTAATTGAACGGCTTAGTATATGACTTGGCTCACTAACATTTAATGGTTTGCCTAGCCATGTTCACTGAAATTTTATTCCATTTTCTGTCACTTGGCGCGCTATAGGCGGAACAGTCATAATTGCGTCGACCAGCCGCAGGGTTCCCATTTTAGGGGTTTTCTCCCAAATTTAGAGGTAAATAAGTGGTATATTTATAAGTTTTATTTATTGACCTAGCAATACATACTCAAATCTATCTATCTATCTATCTATCTATCTATATATATAAAAATGAAACCCGTTTTCCTTGGTCACGGCATCACGCGTGAATGGCTGGACCGATTTCACTAATTCTTTTTTGTTGTATTTTTTATTATTAGGAGAAGGTTCTTATGACAGAAAAAAAAAAAAAAAAAAATTGCGCGGAAAATTAGAAAATTTAAGAATCCTTAGGGTAGGTGTAGGGTAGGTAGGTAGGTAGCCAGTTGACGGGAGCGAAGCCGCGGGGGACAGCTAGTTTAAAATAATTCCTGACTAAGAAAGCGGAGTTCAATAAAGAAAAAACAACTATCACTAACTAGCTGTCTCCCGCGGCTTCGCTCCCGTCAACTGGCTACCTATATGCTACACCTACCCTACAGGCAGCGCATGCAAATAATTCTATTTTATTGAGGTATTTCTTTCCGACTTGCTAGACAAAAGTTTTGATAGCTCGGTACATGTTATAAAAATTGCACTCAGGAATAATGTAGCTTTCTACCAGTGAAAAAATTTTTAGAATTGGATTATTAGTTCCAGAGATTACCCCCTACATACAAACTTACAAATTTTACCTCTTTGTAATATTAGTATAGATGTTAACCATAAAAAAGGATTATTTATTATATCATCTGTGGTTACTTTGTCTATGCTTGCTGGAAATTAAAAAGGTTTAACCACTCGGGCCCAACATGTGAAAATTCCCTAATATAAAGTAAATCTTATGTATTTGTAAATAAACATTAAATTCGCGATTAATTCGCGACACACCGGTGTGTCGCCGGGGCCGGACAGGTTTAAGTTTAGAATCGAGTCCCCCTTATCCCCCACCTTTTCCCGCCGCCGGAGCTGCGTTGTATTTTAGCAGAGTAGGGACTCCCGTATCCGCACTAAGACTCTCATTCGGTCCGTTGTGCGTAGATTTCCTGGCTAAGTTAGCCAGCCTAGCTCGGCCCAGAAGCACAGAAGCTTCCTGGGAGCTTCACAGGCTGCGCGGAGCGACCTCACCGTTCCGAGGATTTGTTCACGTTGGGTAGCCGCGGATCGCATTCGAGGATGACGTGGGCGGCTGATTCTTCGGCGACAAAACATCCCCTGCAGAGTGGGCTGTCTGTGGCGCCTATTTTATAAAGATGTTTGTTTAAGGGGCAATGGCCCGTGATTGTCCCTATTATTGTTCTGAGGTCATTTCTACTTAGGTTGAGTAGTCGTTTTGTTAATCGCGGATCGGACCTGGCATTGCCATTTTTGACTGCCTACAGTCAGTGGTCCGTGACCATTTGTTGTTATGGTGGTCAGTTGATCTCTGGCGAATCCATGTACGAAACTGCGAGAAAGGTAGGGGAAGGAGTGGCCACAGCGTGATCTTTGGAGAGAGCCCCCACGTTTTTCCTAGCATTTTTTTGCATTGGTAAAGTGCGATTGTGCTTTTATTTAATTTGCAGTCAAGGTGCTTGTTCCAGAGTAATTTGCTATCAAGGATCACTCCTAAGTACGTCGATCGTTGTTTTTTATATTCATTGCTGAAGTTAAAATTTTTTATTGAATAAATACTGAGAAAAATTGCCTTAATAGGGAGGCAGGGGGGCGTTGTGTCCTCCCAAGTGTAGTTGACGGAGCACCGTTCCGCGGGGCTCCTATTTCTGGGTGGTTTTAAAAAAATAACCACGAAGGGGATAGCGGGGTCTGTTCACTCGCTCATTTGACCCCGCCATCCCCTTCTTACCTAACATGTCAATTAATTCGGGGTGCCCCGAACTCGCTTCGCTCGCTCTTGCTCTAAATAAAACAACAAAATGTTAATTATAATCTAATCGGTGTCCAAAGGCGCAGCGAACTTGTCATAAATAGCAAGCATTCGGTGTCCAGAGGGGTAGCAACAAGAGGCAGATAACGATAAGGAGCACATTTACGTCGCGCTGTCGAGTATATCTGTCACTGTCAGTGTCAACAAAATTCGGCCTAGCAATTCATTTGTAGTTTCACGAGTAGTTTTAATTGAATGAAAACATTTTTGTCCGTTTTATTTTGTAGGACTAGTCGTGTACTACATCTTTAGTTCAAACCTCGTTTGTTTCAACTGAGATCATTAAATAGTACAGCTTTGAAAAACACCACTCGCAAGTATAAATAAGCGTAACGCTGAGGAGTACAGGAAGCACAGGTATGCAGGTATGCTCACCCTTGGGGTAGCGGTGCTGGTGCGCGTGCACCTGCACGGCGTACACGGCCGCCAGCTGCAGCTCGGGCTGCCCCTCCAGCAGCGCCGTGAGCAGCGGCGCGTAGGCCTCCAGCAGCTGCTTCTCGTGCTCCAGCGCCGCCTTGTCCGGCGCGGCGGCGCCCGAGCCGGCCGCCGCCGTCACGTGCTCCGCCACCAGCGCCACCAGCGTCGACACGAAGGCGCCGTGCCCGCGCACCGCCGGCTCCACGTTCGCCTGCAATCACATTCGCTTGTTTCTGTTCCTACCGACTCTAAATCTTATGAGTGAGGCTCTCTGATGACTATTTAATAGTAGATTATCGAGCGAGCAACGATCATATACAGTCAAAGTCAAATAACTATGCCCCTCTGAAGTTAGCCATTTGCAAAGATCGCGTAGGTGCAGTCACGTAGAGGGAGCAAGCGGGACGCAAGCATGCATCGAACGTAAACGTAAGACTGAGACATAAAATCGCGCCGCGTCTCTTGCGCATGCGCAGTTGCAGTTTGTTCGTAATTTTGACTACTACTCAGCCACTCGTAGCCAACTTCAAAGGGCCAAAGTTATTTGACGAGAACTGTAAAAAGGGTTATTAAAACACGAGTGTGATAATAGCATCACACGAGTTTTTGAATACTTAATTATATGCCGTTGCATACCCTATTTTATCTTCACTCATACAGTTGAAATAAAATAAGTGGAAAAACAGTTTTTTCTAATATGGCGGATATTCTCATTGCGTATTCGAATGACTGCGCAGCGCACGCATCCATAGACAATGATAAATTCGTAGTATCTTTATGAATTTAAAAAAAGAACATTTTCATGCACGCGCGTTTCAATACTGCAGCTCAGCACCGTCATTTAAAAAAATACTTATAGGTTTTTCGAATTCACGTCATATCCCGCCATTTTTGTTTGATAACAGTATTGCAAAAATTTATTACTTTCTTGTTTACAAAAATGAGTGTTACAAACTTTGATAACACACCACGAGATATTTCTAATGCAGCAAACTTTTCTAACCAATTATTACCAGAAAAGTCGGGATACAATATGAAAAGGCGTAAGTACCAAGATTTCATGAATTAGAAAAGAACCTTATAAAAAGGATTCATATTATGGGTGTAGATAAAGTCTTGTATACAACTGTACATAATCAGGTAAAAACACTCATATGATACTATTATCTTTAAGACCCCTTCGTAAACCACAGTTGCATAAATAACTATCACCTGATAAAAGCCGATTGAAATCCGCTTTGGTCATTGGACCCTGGATTTGATTTGATTATTGTCAAGCAGACGCGTGTCGTCCAAACTAAATATAAGCAACATTAATGCAGAGTTATTGAGTATTATGAGATTATAACCAATGAATTTTATAATACTATGTCTTGAAGTTCAGTTTTAGGTATTATTTATTTAGTACATGGAGGACTTATAGCTATAGTAGGTATGTGTCAGATAAACAAAGAATAACGGTCATTGACCCACCTACATTTATTGACACACTTAATTTCAAAAACAGAAATAATGACATAAAGCTGTCCTGAATCGACGTCTATCGTGATCCTTATTGAATTTACGGTCCGAAGAGATTTTAAGGTCATTTATCTGGCGCCTACTATACAATATACTTAAGCCATTTCATAATAATCATACAAAATTTAGTATTAGAGGGAGCAAAATGAAATAAATCGAGCAACCTTGATCCAGCGGTAGAGCGCGTGCGGCGCCGGCTCGGCGGCGAGCTGGCGCTGCAGCTGCGCCTGCACACGCAGCTGCGGCACCAGCGCCGCCAGCCCGCGCGCCTCCAGCGCCTCCAGCGCCGCGGGCGCCGACGGCTCGCCCTCCGCCAGCACGTGCGCGCACACGTTGAGCTTGCCCTCCTCGCACAGCGCCGCCAGCCGCTCCACGCCCAGCGCCTCGGCCAGCGCCTGCAGCACCTCCAGCAGCAGCGGGTGGTGCGCGCCCGCGTCGCACCACGCGCCCACGTCGGCCAGCGCCACCAGCTTGTGCTCCACGGCGGCCGCCAGCAGGCGCGGCAGGCGCGCGTGCGGGTGCGCCGCCAGCAGCGCGCGCAGGGCGTCGCCGGCCGGCGAGCGCTTGATGGCGCGCACCACGCGCACGCACGCGCGCAGCTGCGCCGCGTCGCCGCGCGGCCCGTGCAGCGCGTGCTCCAGCACGGCGGCCGTGCAGCGCCGCAGCACCTTGTCGGGCGGCGCCAGCTCGCGCAGGCGGCGCAGCGCGGGCACGCTGTCGGCGTCGGAGCCGTCGTCGGCCGCAGCGTCCGCCGCCTCCACGGCCAGGCGACACGCCTCCTCCTTGATGGGCCCCTGCGCAGTGCCGTAGTCAGTCGGGGGCGAGGGGGAGCGGCAGGGCGCCCGTGGATCGCTTACCTTATCCTTCTTGGGCTTGTCCTTCTTGTCGGCGGCAGGTTTGATGGTGATGGCAGGCTCCTTGAGCAGCGGCGGCGTACTGGCGAACGAGGGCGTCAGCACGTCTGCGGACAGAGGGGCGGTGAGCGAGCTGCGAGGGTGGAGCGCGAGGTAGGGGGAGGGCGGAGGCCGGTACTCACTCTGCGGCACGGGCGCCAGCGGCAGCTGCGGCTGCGGCTTGGACAGCTTGTTGGCGGTGAACATGAGCGAGTTGGCAGCGGGCCGCATCTGCACGTCCTGCAGCGCGCCCGCCGTGTACACGCGCGCCTTGTTGGAGCGCGACGACCCGTCCTGGAACAATCCTAACTTTATTTACATTGCTTTCAAATGGATTGCACTATTAGTTACTACATTAATATTACATTTTATCGGAAGAGTTATCCGACCGAAACAATGTCTAAATAAATGACACTAAACAAAAAAAATATACAAACTCTTCTTTGTTTAAGAAGAAATATTACTACAAGCACCTTGTTTTCCTGATGTGGAATATATTTATGAATAAATGCGAAGCGCCAGGGTAGCCCGCGATATTGTTTCTACCTACACATCTACTATAGTAGGCGCCAGATAAATGAAGAATAACAGTCATTGACCTTTCCTTAATATCTCTTCGTAGGTACCCCCGGACAGTAAATTATGAATCGTTTTTCTTTACTAGAACAGTAAGGATCACAATAGATGTCGATTCAGGACAGCTTTGTCATTATTTCTGTTTTTGAAATTAAGTGTGTCAATAAATGTAGGTGGGTCAATGACAGTTATTCTTTGTTTATCTGGCACATACTTTAGTATAGTGTACTTCAACCAGATGCAGTATATTAGTATTTTAAATGGAGCAACTGCGTCTGACTTCCAGAAACCAGTGACTGGGCTCCCTAAAACTGCTTCTTCGACTTTTGGGTTTCAGAGTATCTATAAAGCTAAGTTCAGACTATAATAAAGTGACAGACATGTTCTAGATACCCGTGTTCACACATAGACACTCGGTGTAATATATTGAGTGTATGGTGTATAGTGTCGTAGTCTATTCTCAAATATAAACAATACAAAAACAAAAACCGAAATCAACTAAATATGTAAATTCAATTGAAGTATAAAATTTCATTGGATATTTTTAATTGCATTGCGTATGAAGGCTTATAGAGAGCGTAACATTTATAAAGCATCAAGCAGAGAATGCTGGCATTTGGTAGGTAAATAAGATAAACATTTATTTATTTAAGTTTATTAAGCACTAGTTGGAAAGGAGACTAAGGTCCTCTAAAACAGGACCTCGACAATACAATTTTTTTCATAAGTTTAATATATTTAATATTAAAATATACCTTTAAGAGCGCGTATTCGATTTAGCGTAGGTACAAAATTGCAAGAACGGCGCAGTATTGCCGCACACTACAATGGTCCGTCAGTGTGCGTGAGCCCGGAGCTAGGAACGAATCGTTTTGATACTATTATCTTTTATTGTAAGAATTTGATTTTTATGAGCAAAAGTGTTCATATAAAATTTTGCTTTCTCAACCAATACTCGCGAAACTTTATGAGCAGCTTTAAATGTAGTTTTTTTGTACATTAAGATTTTGAAAATTTTAAAAAATGGCAGACATATCGGGATTGAAAATGTAAAAATAAACCATATTTCAGCCGTTTCGTTTTTTTTTAAAGGTGCGATTTTTTTATTTTACGTTTCATGAGACGCTTTTGTGAATTTTGGATAACTTATATTTGGTAATTGTGTCAGAATGAGGATTTCTGTAAATCATACCTGAGAAATATTGTACAGAATGTGACCAAGGACGTTGAAGGTCAAATCAAAATGACATGGCTAAATGACTGCCCTAAGCATGTCTAAGAATCTTACATTAACTCGAAATATTGAAATATTAATTCGTGAATTGTTTAGTGTTTAATAATTTTATAGAACTTGCTTGAACATAAAAAAAGTATCTGAATTGTTTTCTTAGCTTGATTTGTTTGACAACATAAGATCAAAGGGAAAGCTAGGGAGGGGTCATATCGCTTTTCCAGAATGTCAAATCGAAACTACATATACCGATTTTTGAAAACAGTTATCAAATCGATTTATTTTCTGAAACTACCTAATTATGTCTGGATAAGCAATACTAACACTTCGGGCGACTTGGGATCGTTTTGGATCATTGAACATTGTGATGTTTGGCTTAACTTCACTTGACTCAATTCGATGGTGATCATAAGCTGGTATCGACAATATGCATTTTATGATCTTCGAACCCACTTCGTGAGGCTTTGGCTCGATTCATTATCAAGTTTAGTGATGACCGTCATATTGTTGCACGTTGCATAAATATAAAAAATTACAATTTTTTTGTTTAATACGTTTATTTCTTGAATAGTCATCATTATGTCTAAAAAATATTGGAAACATCTTCGGATCTAAGAAGTGGCAATCACAGATTTTGGCGGGAATTTATGGCATTCAATTCGCTGTCCTGTTTTGTTGCTTTTTAATTGAGTTTTGATTCGGAAAACAGGGTTGTTTTAAAGTGAAAATCGACTTCACTCGATTCCACATTATACTAATCGAAATAAAATCAAATAGATGAAAGCTTCGGAATGTGCTTCTTCGTTTATTCTTACTACCTATGTATATTGTGACGAAAAATATTAACTGAATAATGGTTGTCAAAAACAAATTCATTATTTTTACAAACCTTTCGATTAATTTATCGATTCTGTTACACTAGAAGTTCAATGCCATCTCTTATAACAAAAACCAAAGTCAGTTGTCTGTCATGAGTGTCATGACTAAAGATGGGTTAATATCGGTATTTATCAGTATTAGCTTCTATAAATATATTAGTCTACAATAATTATAATATCTTAACTTATATTTGAGAATCAGTTATATATAACTAAAACTTAATAAATACGTTTCACTTCTCGAATCCGATCCCGCCGATCCGTGCCAAGTGAATGGAAGCCCAGATTATGTTAAAGATTATTGTACTTATTAGTAGTCTGTAGATTATGTGACTATTAAATATTAGCATATATCAGTTCGTCGGATTACTAATACGTGAATCCATAGAATCCATAGAACTACACGAATGTCACAGTGATTGAGTGAATCCGATCCCGCCGATCCGTGCCAAGTGAATGGAATTTCACGTTATGATAAAGATTGTGTACATAGTAGTTATCTGTGGATTATGTGACTGTTTAATTCCGCCAAGCCCATTCCATCATCGGACCACAAGACGTACAGCGATACGCCACCGGTACATGGTGGACATCCCACCCACACGCACTAAACGTTTTGGGAACACATTCATTGTGCGTACAGCTAAGGAGTGGAATTCTCTGCCAGAGTCTGTGTTTCCTGATAGCTACAACCCGGAAGTCTTTTTATAAGTCAAGAGTGAATAGGTTACTTCCAGGCAAGCGTGCTCCATCTTCGACCACATCATCGCTTACCATCAGGTGAGATAGTGGTCAAGCGCGTGCTTGTCAAAAAAGAAAAATAAATTAAAATATTAGCACATACCAGATCGTCAGTTTACTAATACGTGAATTCATAGAATATTACTAATCTCGTAACTAATACTAATATATTCGTCACACTCCTAGTCATGACAGTGCTGGTATCTGAGGATGGACGATACACCAGAACACATTATCAGCTCCATTTTTTGATAATGTTCTTGTAAGACATTTAGAATATCGAATAAATAAATAAATCGTATTTTTGCTGTTTTTTTTTTCAATAATCTTTTATTTCCTTGGTTACTCAGTGTGTTCGTTATATTATAAAGGCTGGATTTATCAATCAACACATACTAGGTAACTAAGTCCCCCTGGCGCGTTTGTCTGTCTGTACAAATGTAGAAAGAGATTTTTATGGGGTTGTCACTACTTATGAGATAGATTGGTTCTACCGGAAGGTTTAGGTGTACATTCGTGTAGGTATCATTGAATGTAAATCAAGTCAGAAAAATCCTGAGGGCTTTTCTTGCGTGTCAGCTTAAAACGTGAGTAATATTCGATAAAGTACTTACTGCAGAATGGTTTGCTTACCTCAAATACAATAAATCTTTTCAAATATGTTTAACCATTATTTAAATTGTCTCGTGAAAACTGTCTTTATTTCAAATCATTTGGATAAGTAGTAAGGCTTTACGAGAGTTTAATATTTCGCGTGTACCTACACGTGAGCGGGAGCGTATTTGCGCGGATTGCAGAAAGTAAGTTGTATCATGTTTTATGGTGCAATTACCCCTTTGTAGATATTTACTCAAGTAGGTTAAGTAAGTAAGTTCCACCGTGCGAAATTGGGGTGGGTCGCTCGCTATATCAAAATACATATATATAGCAATGTCGTTTGTTTGAAGATTTTTCGATACGTATTGACGTAGGAGTAACACGATTTTATTTTCAGGATTGCAAAGATATAAACAGTTCCTGAAACATTTTTTAAACGAAATAATAATAATCAGCTATTCAGCATTACATATTGCTAGGTACCATGTTTATACATTCTAAGGGCAATCGTCCATTCTCCATTAAGCCATCTCCTTAGGATTACTTCCACCGTCTAGACGGATGGCAATACTGGACGGGACGCTGGATTACAAATTACAACCGTCTGCAAAGGCTTTAATAAATAAAACATAAAGTTGTAAAATAATTATATCATTTTTTTTTAACATCGTACATCTCTAGATTGTCATTGACCGACTTTTCCTGGGGTCAATCATCTCGGGCAAAAAACATTTGTCATAAAAGTCCAATAACTTGTGTTCCATTTTTGTCGCCCAAAACACATCGTCTTTTGGTAACTTTGTGGTCTTCAATGGAAAATCATTTCCTGTCCATACCGCAAAGAGACAAACATTTTTTTGACTGAAAATAAATTATAATTTATTTGAAAATTAAGAATAGAATATATCAAAGGACATGCTGTGGACTACATAAATAAATTTATAATAGACCAGAGAGATGAAGTGATATTGATTCTCACCTGATATGCAGCTGTCCTTGGATTTAAAAGTACCAGTCGTGGTTGGTATTTATAGATCCATCGACATTCCGATTTTTTTTTTGTGATCGCCTGTTCATCTCTCGTGCTACGCGCCGAATATAGACATTTAATTTCGATAATTCCTTCATCAAACAGGCCATCTGGAGACGCTCCCAAGAAAAAATGTTTCTGGTACGTTATTCAAAGAATATGAATAGATGAGAGACTTCACGAGTGGTGCAGAGCTGATGTTACATCGCCTCGCATCCTCGGAAAGTACGTTAAAGCTGCCTAGTCTTTGAATTTGACTAGTCTATTTGGTAAATTTTCTGCTAACTAAAAACTTACATCACCCGTGTCATCGTAGTTTGACCTTGACTCTTCTTCTATTTGACATCTTTTTTGTCTGAAAGAAAAAGCTTACTAGTATAAATGCGGACATTTGCAATAAAACTAGTAAAATAAGTACATGATACAAGTAAACTGATTTCAAATACAAATAAATAGTAAAATTAAATTGAGAATTACGGACGTCTAATATATTACGGACTATTTGATAAGTTAGGTCACTGTGAATAATGACCGTACCTATACATAATTCCAATTTAAAAAAAAAAAACTGAAAATCAGTCTCTTAATTGGCGGAGAAATCGATGAACAAACAAAAAAATACATAGTTTTAAGAAACATATCAGAACCTATTCCTTTTTTGAAAGTCGGTTAAAAAGCCTATAAAGGTTTATCTCACCTTTTTGCTTGCCTGACGAAAGCCAACTTTTTATTTTTTCTACTTACAAATAATTTTCGTTTATTACCCATTTCTGAAAAAAAATACGAAATGTAAAATTGTGACTATTATTTGTGATTACGCCATTTCATATTTAAATAATTATATTATCTGTAGACTACGTTTTTCAAAATTACTTACCAAATAATAAAAATATAAACTGCCAAAGTATCAATACTGGTGTGTCGCGCTATGAGTCGCCTACGCTATCGATGTTTACGCGAGCGAGCTGCGGGCGGGCGGGAGAAAGCGATACGTCCTGTCGCTGGGAGGACCCGGCACGCACTGATCGGCAAACGATTGTGCGCGAGGATTTATAGTGTTTTTAAAATAATCGCGTAAAATTAATATGTTCATAAAACTGTCTGAAAAAAAAACTGTATATTGAGCAGTACCTTAACTTTTATAAAATGAATTTATTTGTTATTATTTTATTTAAATACTGGTAAAAAAAAAATGTTAAAGTGAGCCGATTTTGTATTTTTTAAATATTGTTTTTGTGTTATCTTATAGCCATATTTTCCCAAAAAGGCTATGTAGTGCACTTTGAGACTATATATTCTGTTGGACAAACGCAAAAAATAAAACATTTTAGCACATTACAATGGTTGTATTCGTCCTGAAAGATAACTCTGACGTCTATTCTCGTAAAACGCTATGAAGGGATTGCCTTCTCTTTAAAGAACTATCATTAAAAATTATATTTTTACCGTGTAGTGCACTAAATCAAGATATTAACTTCCTAAAGCCGTAATATTCTTTGATTAATCTGCTCACATCATTCCGATATAGCTCAGGAAAAAACTCGAAAACATGAAGTTTTCGGTGCAAATCGATTACGCGCTCTTAAATAACAATAATAAATGATGTACAAGCACTTATAATATAACAACTCTAGTCTTGCGCAACATCAGTAAACAATCAGACGACTCTTCACGCAATCAGAAGGCTGACCGTTTCTTATCAAAGAATCAGCATTGCCATTCAACTTGGCAATGCTGCCAGTGTTCTGTGCACTTTTCCAATTGACAGCAATTTGTGAAGATATTTATGATGCACAATGATTTTTTTCCCTGCCTCCTTTTTATAGACAGCAGGTTTTCTTGGTCAGAATTACAATCATTGTTGCAATAATTAATGGCACATCCATCACTAAGGCTGCGTTTCCACCAGAGATGTGCGAGGATGCATAGCGACGGACATGTTTGTTATGAACCAATAGCATCGCTTCATTTACCTAGCCTCGCTCAGCGCAAGCGATTCTATTGGTGCATAAAAACACATCCCTCGCAACGCATCATCGCACATCTCTGGTGGAAACGCAGCCTAATGGGGACATGCATGGTGTTGACTATGCCATCTAGTGATGAATATTTCAAACTTTGACGTAATGAATACTTGACATTCGACACTTCTGTGCTGCCGCCTATAGTTTCCGCACGCTCCGTTCAGGGGAACGTGCACGAAGTAGACTGCGCCATCCAGCATTGTAATTTCGAAACATAAAAGTAAAATATACTTGACAATGACATTTCTGTGCTGCCACGTATAGTTCCTGCATGTTCCCTATACAAGCTCACAAGAGGACCCCATGTAGTTAAGGCTAGAAAGCTAATTGCAGATAAAACGACAACTCCAAAAAACTTTAAATATATATTTTTATTTTGTTTTCCTTGATTTCGTAAAATTTCGGAAATCCTCGTATGACAGATATCTAAGTCGCCCATTTCAGCTTCAAACACGATGTCATTGATCAGCTTTTCTGCTAATAGTCGTTGTTTTTTTTCCAATCCTCTCAATTTTAATGCAAGCATTCGTGCAAAGTTCTCACACTGATCTCCTTGCACAGATGGACGCTTCAAGGTATCTGGCACACAAGTCAATGTATGTTCTTGACTCTGATCGGCTTTGACCCGCCAGGAGCACTGGCTTGGGGCTGCATTCTGAGATACATTTAGAGTAGGCTGTTGAACTGACGGAGAGCTTGTGTCGTCTCTGTACATATTTTGCTGTATCCTGTTGAATGGTTCACCATGTTGTGAAGAATTAATCTGAAATAAGAAATGCATTTTAATTTTGTTTTACTTTTTCAAGTTAACACAATCATGAATTTGAGAGATATACTTAGGAATTTCTTTTTTATTCTCAAATATTTAAACAATTAATTGATGGTAATAATAAGTGAATCATATTAAAAACAGATGGAAGTCTTGCATATATTCCACCATGGTTCGCCTCATCTTGCAAAGTACATGAGTAGTTCTTTCTATCATCTCAATGATGAGTATGTATTTGATTAGTAACTTACCCAATTATTGTCTGGACTTTCCTGTGCTCATCCTTGATCAGTTAAAACGATAATTAAAATGCTCTTAATAAAGTGAAGTCCCTGTAACACTATTTTCTTTCTGATGTTTGACAGTAAGTCATTTCTATTTCAAACAGTTATGGGGTTCAACAATTTTTTTAAAGAACATGTCATAGCCACCAGCCGCCATTTTGTTTTTTTCAAAATCACGGCGCACGATTAAACGTGTATATTATATGAGTAGATGACAGTAAAACAAACAAAAAATGTTAGCAAAATGGTGGCCTAAAGTATGTCGTTACCGAGATATTTGAACGTAAAATCGCCATGTGAGAACAACAAAATTCATTAAAAATGAACTTATCACATGCTTATAATTATAAATATGCAATAGATTACATTCTTAAAATAGTTCTCAGCTTCTTTTAACCATTTATAAAAATAAAACACTAGTATTTTGCCAAGTTGAAGTGGTTTTCAAATGCTCATAATTTTACTTTCTTCCAATAAATGGTTAAATTCAATTCAATTAATATTTGAATTTATAATGCATATGCATTCATTGATTGTTGTCACGACGACTTTACCACCAAATATCATGGCAACATGACACTTTACAGTAATTTTTGTTTGTTTAAAAGTCTTCTACATGTTTCACCGTGCGAAGCGTATTTAATTTTGAAAAATAATCAATATGGCGGGTAGGTAACTTTGTCACTAATGTTATATCCCCTTTAAATTAAGTCACCGAGTCTTTTTTTACTATCAAAGTAATTGTTAATAAAAATTATAATTTCCATGGTTCTTAAATTCCATGAATTCACGTAGATAAAACCAATAAAAGGTCAATCGTAAAAAAATAAAATATTGGATGTGGTCAGGTGTCTGGCCGCCTATTCACAATCATGATATAATTTTACCGATTTCAAAAGGAGCCGACCGAAACCCCCGTGCGTAAGGTCCTCGCGCTCACCTTGGAGCCGTTGCCCTGCTGGCTGGTCTGCGAGTGCTTGCTGTAGTGCATGTTGCCGCCCTGGCGCGGGTAGTACCCGGGCGCCGAGCGCTGGCGGAAGCCGTCCCGCGCCGCGAAGCCGTTGCCGAACAGCTTGTCGGGCGGAGGCACCAGCGCCGCCGCCGGCTGCAGGCTCAGGCCCGCCAGCACGTCGTCCAGCGGCCGCGAGCGCAGGCCGCCGCGGAACAGCGAGTCGCGCTCGCGCTCGCGCTCCCGCTCGCGCTCGCGCTCGCGGCGCGGCACGTGCTCGTCGTCGTGGCGCAGCTGGTGCATGGGCACGGGCCCCTCGGCCGACACGGCGGCGCGCGGGACCCAGCCGCCGCGCCGCAGCTCCACCGTGTCGCGCAGCATGAAGCGGATGCGCGGCGCCAGCTCGCGCGACGCCGACAGCGTCTCGATGCGCGCGAAGTACTGGTCCATGAGGCCGCGGCCGCGCTCGGAGTCCAGCACGCGGCCGCACGTGCGCACGAGCTGCGCCAGGCACTCCAGGTCCTCGTGGTGCTCGGCGGCGGCGCGCCGCGCCAGCAGGTTCTGGATGCATCGGTGCAGGATGGACTCGGCCAGGATCTCCAGTTTGCCGAGCTCTCCGATAAACTTGATATTGCCGAGCATTTTACATTTTGCAAGATGTCTCTTTTCCTCCTCTTCAGGCAGCAACGCTTTGTCCTCGAACGCGGCAAACGCCTGAAGAAAATAAACAAAACTTCTAAAAACTGTAGAACTTACAGAGAGTGCATTTACAAGAGAAGTGAGTGAGGTGCGTTACCTGGGCACGGTTCTCGAACTCGGTGCGGCATTTGTTCAGGAGCAACAGTTTGAATGTGCAAGGTTGACCGGGTGGCTCGAAGTTAGGCGCCTCCTCGCTCAGCCTTTTGCACAGCTGTGCATACATCGACGAGTACTTAGGCTCATCGAGGGCCTTCTCGAAAATGAGAAGGATCACGCCCTTAAGCACCTTGTCGGAGTCGAGCTCCAAACCGAGCAGGTCATCGCTCAGCTTCTGGAACTTCTCCGGCGTAAGCTTGTTCAGGATACCTCGAACCTGCGGACAGAGGGCACGGTGAGGCGGCGGCGCGGAGAGCGGCAGCAGGCAGCAGGCGGCACTCACCTTGCGGAATATGACGTCGTGCTTGGCATCATTGTCGGGCACCTCGAGGTGGCGCAGGGAAGAGGGGGGTACCCAGCGGCGCCTGGGCGGGACGGCGGCCCGCCCCGAGGCGCGCGGCGCGGGCCCCGGCGTCCGCGCGCTGTCCGTCTTGCCGCCGGTGCTGTCTCCCGCGCACTGCACGCTCTCTCCGCTCCTGACCGCTCGCTGCAGCGTACGGCGCGACTGCCTGGCCTCCGCGTCTGGCCCTGCACATGACACGCGCTCTATTTACACTTTCAGAACCAACAATATTGACAAACTTACAAATAAATTAAAATTAAATGCTGTTCTTTGGCAAGCACATCAATTTAAAGCCAGCTAAGTGCGTGTCGGGCCACGCAGGATCTCGTAGTTAGCCGTCCCGTAAACCATCACAAAATACTGAATTGTGTTCGGCTTTCAGATGAATCGGCTACAGCTCATCTGACGTTCAACACAGCAGTAACTGGGTAGCCAATACGAACGGGCTAAGACTGCTGCCAGATGTTCTGACTTTAGATAATAACAGTCAAATCATCTTTCAATGCCAGCTGAAACCAACGCGGCAACGGCTCAATGTGCTTTTTGAGGCATGGAGGAGTCTTGATATGTAGTGGACAGTCGCCCATCTAAGGAGCAACCTTGGCAAGCGTCGCTTAACCTTAAGAATCGTCCCGAGCGGCCGTTATTTAACTACGAGCTATTTTCTATTTTTTCTTTTTTGTTTATTATTGTTACTCCTTTATTTCAGGTATCTGTGGCCCATACAAAATACAATACGTACGGTAATAACTTAATAACTAGGACACACGAAGTGATGGCGTCAAGTTAGAAGTGTCGCGTAGCCTGCCGCGAAAACGTCGGTAAACTACACCCTTCGGCCAACTCTTCCTTTAGGATCGCGTCGAGATGTTTTTTCGGAGATAAGTCGATTCGTTACGTCCCGCGTCCTTGTTTGGGTCACAGAAGTTCATATGTGTACCTTTCAGCTGATCAGGTCCATTAGATTAGATTCGAAGCGAATTGGCTGTGACAGACGGACTTACAAGGTGTTGTCCTAATAGAGAACGATCAACACGAATACGCACGAATACGCAATCTTATAATCCAGGACGACTGCACGATATACATTGGCATCACAAATATACGATTTCCATCGTAAATATTACAGAAATCTCTATGCACTTTTACGCAAATATATATAGCTGACTTTAATCATATTTATTGGCGTCCCACAATCCAACGGGATAGTTGTTGAAATCTGTCTGTGTCTGGGTCGCATGAGTCATGACATACATATGTTTAGGACCATCCTGCTAAATATTTTTGTGTTTGTCTTATACATTTCTGTTATTTACCTGCTAAGAGGGATCGCTTCCAACGGCAATAGAAAATAACGTAGTATTGTGTTACGAAATAGTGATTGTGAGCGAAGTGTGAGTGAAAGAGTGGCAGGCTATGGGAGAGAACTTTGCCCAACAGTGGGACTATAGGTTAAAAAAAAAAAGATTGTAACGGCGCCGTGGTGCGGTATTCACCCGGAATGGACTTCGGCCGCGAATATGCGGTAGGCAAAATGTGCCTTCACGATTTGTTTAGTGTTTGCGTTTTTAGCATGTTAGAGAGATAGCGTGATTATTCGGCTGGCTGCGCCGCCGTCGCCTCCGCCGCCGCAGGGGACGAGGGTGACGACGCGCCCGCGCCGCCGGCCGTAGACCCCGCCGAGCTCTCCTCTAGCCGGCTCCTGACCGACCGGCCCGACCGGTCACGTAGCGAGTGTTTTCGGTATCAAACATTTTCGTATGAATTCACGAACCGAGCGCGTCGCCAGAGGAATTATGATGGATGAGAGATGTAGTGAGCGGCATAAGGAGAGGTTCGAACGACGACGACGTGGCGATGGCGGTCGATAACGTCGCGGCGCGAGGTCAACGCCCGCCGGAACCTTGGCGCTGCCGCTGCAAGGTCGCCCCGCCGCCCGCCAGCTGTCGGTCGCCCACCGTCGAGACGCGCCTCCGCACTCTCCTCTTTTAATACACATATTTATACGATTTTAACTAGTTATTGAGTAGTTCAAATAATTAGGCTATCCTCCAAAATCAATGCCATTTTATATGAAAAGGGACTCAAGTATATTACATTAACTCAACTCGTCTCAAATCAGAATTATTTGAGATTTACAATTTATTAAACGAAACGAGTTTATTCACCTTTATAATTCGTACATTCACTCCGCAATGGAATACGGCTTAATAAATCGCATAATAGCAATTCAACTGCCAATAAGAAGCGTTCAACAAGACCTACTAGCTACATAGCATAGTAGGTACACTGTATCGGTATCGCGGAGCACCCTCGGGGAACATGAACATGAGCGGTGGATGACACGCGTGGTGCGGTGCGGGCATCCCCGGCGGCGGAGCCGGGCGTCCCGGCCAGGTCACTGACCCGCACTGCAGCCCGCGCCCCGCGCTCCACCTTTCACCTCTACTACCCCTGTTCGCCCTTGTCGACCTTATCTTTCGATTTAAGCGAGTATTGAGTTCTCCCAACTTCATTTCGAATTAGAATACCTACGTCAAACATGATTTGTATTAAGAGGGTGTACGCCGTATGTCATATAAAAAGCCGTACCGCGTAAACGCTCTTAAGATACGCTATTTTAAAGATCAAGTCAAAGCGTGATGATTACGGGATTGATTGGAAAAACGAGAATCCAAAAGTTTTGAAAGGAGATCACGAGACTAGACGCGACGACCAAAAATTGTAGCGAGCAAGCCGCAAGATGAAAGATTCAAGACTGGTTTCTGTGTTCCGAGGCCAGCACCAGGGTCAGCTCTCGCCACTCGCCAGGCACGCGTCTGAAGTAATTTATTCAGGATAACATATGAGATGGAAACTTTCTTCTTGTCATATAATAAGGGTATTTATGATCGGTTATGCTCGTAGGACAAGTCTGCTGTAATCTGACCTCTCTCTATTGATAGAGTTCATACATTGCAGAGCTCGTGGCAAGTAATAAGAGTTGATCGATGGTTAAGCTGTTTGCCGAGGTCAGTCTATGGATGGGTGACCTTCCATAAGTGCCGATACTCCTCCGTACCTCGGAAAAGATTTTAAGCCGATACTCCCGGCTATCATTTTTAGATCTTTGACAGTAGTTAGGAACAGTCAGAAGCAAAAAGATATAACACAACTTGCCAAGAGGTGCCGTGTTACTCAGGACTGCTCGACTGGGTTGTGGAGGTCGGTGTCTGCCGCTCCATGTAACATACTATTCAGTAGCATTTAATTTTTCTTGAAGAAACACTTTCGCTGCTTTAATTGAGAATTACGGGAATCAATTTAATGAGTTAAAGGTCACGACGTGTCTACGACGTGGTATGCCTGACCCGAGGACGTCTGCTCTCCCCGTGGCCGCACTGGGGCAGATCATCCGGGCTGTCTCGTGCTATATTGAGAATGCGCTGGGTATTCGATTCACGGTCTGTTACTAAACTTAGTACAAGGCTTCAAGCTCATCATCGCAACTTATCTCAGCCTTTTGCGTTTGTGTCGGGGCATGTCCCGAGACATTATGAGAGACACATATGCGGCAAGTGGCAGTACTTAGATACGACGTCGCCTCGTACGTACGAGGCTAACACTACACCAGCTTCACTGCTAAAAAGTGGAGACTTACGGCTCCGATTCACAGATAATAATAATTGAATCGTATGCTAGCTGCAATGATTTGATAGTTGTAAAAGCGCAATGGAGTAGGGGGTGTGAGGGGAGAGGACGGGAGGCGCGACCCAGTTTAGCGTCGGCGGCGGCTCGATGGAGCGCCGTGTCCCTAGCGGTGGTGAGCGCCCGGCGCCTGTGTGCCACTCCGCTACCATTGACCCAGATTCGCAGAGCGGCTCCGCGCCCGCGCACCGCGGCCTGGCACAAAAACTACCACGCGAAGGCCCTGGCCTGACCCGGTGCCGCCTACCTGACCTACTAAACCTTCCTGTCTGCCCAATAACGTCATGTTGCTTTAATGGAAACTCCATTGATTGGTGCAACGAAATGCTGTTTATTAAAATACTACATTTACTGTATTGTTCATTGGCCACGACTTGGCCTCGATTCTAATCAACTTGTTCAAATTATTCTGTGTCATGTCAAGTAATGTTTGGCTGTGCTTATTTCAGAAAGCCCAATCGTTGCAAAACAATAGTTGTGATTGGGCTTCATAAAAATATTTTTTATACCTATAGATAGGATTTTACCCTTTTGGTATTTTTTTTTGTTCCGACACATCAGGACGTGTCACTATTTTAAGTCATAACCCCTGTTTTAATCCCTAGTTCCTCTGGGGCTTACCAGTCTATACTTAGGAGCGCGCCGTGAAGTGCCGCGCGGTAAGGCATTTCAGTCATCGTCCCATTTCTGTTAATACAAAAAGGACGAAGACAGGCGAAATTATGGATTGACGTTAATGGCGCTTGTTACGTTAAGCGTTAAATGCATTTTAGTGGTTAAAGTCATGATGCAAGTGAGGTTTAAGTGTGCAATAACAGCACCATGTGAGGCTGAGTACTTGTCAAACTCTATGTTGGTCAGAAAACCTGTCAAACTTCGTCATTAAAGTCTGGTTTCACACATTACTTCAAAAATACTCATTTCAAACCAGCCGTAATTCTACAGTTTTAGGGTTCCGTACCCAGAGGGACCCATACCATACGGGACCCTATTACTAAGACTCCGCCGTCCGTCTGTCTGTCATCAGGCTGTATCTCATGAACCGTGATAGCTAGACAGTTGAAATTTTCACAGATGATGTAGGTATTACATGATACAACAAACGTGATTTTTATGCCGTTTTTTTATAGATAATGGAACGGATTCCTTCGTGCGCGAGTCCGACTCGCACTTGGCCGGTTTTTATAGATAATGGTACGTAACCCTTGTGCGCGAGTCCGACTCGCACTTGGCCGGTTTTGTTTGTTGTCGTGTAACTGACAACTTGCACGTTTATTTGATATTCGTATTCATTATTCTTTTAATAATTCCTTTATTATTAATTACCATAAATAGTCCGGTTAGTAAGTAAAGTACGTAGTAAGTAAGGGTCCCAACGGACGAGTCATAATAATCAAATATAAATATAAATGTTTAAAAATGAGAAAATGAATAATGGTTTGTGCCACAATTGACAAAACAGCAGTTAGGTACGTACGTACTACAGATACTTCGGTTTCAACCTATCCGTGTGTCGCGTAACACGCCTAGGGTTGTTAGGAAAGTGTAAGTAAATAAACTAGGGACAAAACATTGAGACGCTTTATAAGTTTTTGTGCAAGGGCACTCGCAAGGCGTGACATCACCCCTCGCACGCGCCGCCTATCTTGCAATAACTTATTTTTTTTTTAGGGTTAAGTACGTCTGAATAAAAAAACCGGCCAAATGCGAGTCAGACTCGCGCACGAAGGGTTCCGTACCATTATCTATAAAAAAAATCACGTTTGTTGTATGGAAGCCCCACTTAATTATTTATTTTATTCTGTTTTTAGTATTTGTTGTTCTAGCGGCAACAGAAATACATCATCATCAAATGAACTTAAGAATAGATGAAATTATCATACCATTATTTCCAAAACTATTTAGCCTAAAGCTGTTTACGAAAAAAAAATTTCTTTACTTATAGATGTATGTATACAGGAAAACAAAAGAATTCTACTATAATGAACTTGGCGTGCGAATCCGACTCGCACTTGGCCGGTTTTTACCCGACTGCGTCAGAAGGAGGGTAATGTTTTTCGAGCGTATGTATGTATGATTGTATGTATGTCCATTTCTTCGGCACGCCCTACAGCCCAAACGATTGGATTCTGACACATGAGGTGTCGTTGAATTCGTCAGAATTGTGGTAGTGATATAGGCTATATAAATTTTCAAAATGGCGCCCGCAAATGAAAATAAAAAATGCAGCTCACTAAAATGTAGGAAATAAAAAAATGACTGTCAAAAAACCCAACCACTAAAAACGACTAAAAAGTTTTTTTCTTTTTTATTATTATTATTGATAGGCACGCACTCGACCACTATCTCACCTGATGGTAAGCGATGATGTGGCTGAAGTTGGAGCACAAACAAGTCAATCACAGATCTCAGGCCACAAACCGCATCAGACTGCTTGAAAGCAACTTGTTTGGAACTTTTTAGTTGTTTCAAGCGGTCAGGTTTTTTGTCATTATTTTTTAAAAAGACATTTCATTTGCTTTTCTGCTCGTATTAATTACCAACATCTGTCTGTCTGTCATCAGGCTGTATCTCATGAACCGTGATAGCTAGACAGTCGAAATATTCACAGATGACAACAAATACTAAAAACAGAATAAAATAAAATAAATGGGGCTCCCATACAACAAACGTGATATTTTTGCAGTTTTTTTTTTATAGATAATAGTACGGAACCCTTCGTGCGCGAGTCCGACTCGCACTTGGCCGGTTTTTTTATCGTTAAAATATCTTCGCAATTGCGTCGCCTTTGTGCCATGTTGTGAAAAACCCTTCGAGCTCCAGAAGTTACAATTTGATTTTAAGCCCTATGCCTGCAAAAATAACAAACCACCTCTAATGATCAGGAGGGCAATAGAGGCGGTTTGTTATTTTTAAGACCTAGGGCAGGGATGGCGAACCAATGGCATGCGACACAATATTTTGGGCACGTCACTAACAAAAACTCATAATGCACTTATAAAAAAAAGTGTGAAGTAGGTACAGATATTCTATTTCACGAAGTCCGTTGGGCTATGTATGTCATAGCAGAAGTCTCACTAATTATACTTATATTTAAATTACGCGTAGGTATAACTGTGATTTCACAAAAAGTATTTTTTTTTGTAGTAAATAAAGAGTTTAGTGTTATAAATAGTATTTATTATTATTATTATATTGTGAGCTGGCCCTAACTTGTGATGCTATGTGATGGCATGTCTATGACCTCATTTAACATTACTTTAGAAAAAATGGCATGTTGATACATAAAGGTTCGCCAACCTTGACCTAGGGCTTAAAATCAAATTGTAAAGTGGTTTGTTATTTTTAGCTTAAGGGATTAGAAGCTGAATTTTCTTAGGTTGTGTTTCTGAATTAAGTATTTTGAGTTTAGAATGTGTGTAACCCTAATTTTATTACAAGCGAAGATAGAAGAACTGAAGTTTGAAAAATACTCAACTTCAAACGCATAATTCAGAAATTGGGGATTAGTGATGTCTTAAGTGTAGTCTCTTGTGCAAACATTCATGCTAGCTAGAAGCATGAATGTTAGCGCAAGAGTAATATCTTTAGTAGACAATATAACACTACCTAATCACATGTTAAGAAAACCTGAGAAGTCACTTTAAGTGAAGAAAGTAACAATAGTACATAATGTTCATTTGACTGCATTCCCTGACATCATAAAGAAATGAACAATTGAGTTGAAATACTTCCTTATTTTTTTTATTTCTAAACATGTCAAACAATACTCTTAGCTAAGTGACCAGTCAGTAATGCGAAGTGTGCAAGATCACAACAAGAGATGGGAATTCCAAGTCATGTCATGATACATTTTTGTTGACTTCTGTGTATACAAATACACTTGAAACAAAAATAATACTATGAAGGTCGAATGGATGAATCATGATAATAATATTTAACAGGTCTGTCATCAATAATA
This sequence comes from Melanchra persicariae, assembly GCA_947386135.1. NCBI lineage: Eukaryota > Metazoa > Arthropoda > Insecta > Lepidoptera > Noctuidae > Melanchra > Melanchra persicariae. The sequence goes on from OX376651.1 coordinate 482,599, forward strand.
AAAAGTAGAATAATCTGTTTTGATGTCTTAAGCAAAAAAAAAATTTCTAAATAATGGAGTTATTTTGTACAAGATATAATCAAATATGAGTTATTTACCTGCATGTTTTGTTTCAATTTGAGATTTCTACTAAAACGAATATTTTTATGTGCTAAATGTATAGGTGACTCTTATCAAACAAAAGATTTATGAAAACATAACAAGAAGTGTGATTACTAATGCTTCTTTATTATTGCAAAGTTTTGCACACAAATACGATCTTCGGGATGACATCGCAGATAAAATTGATTCACAAGTGATCGTCTACCGTTAACGGAATATGCATGCGAGGAGCAGGCACGTACGCAACGCAGGTATCATGGGGACGCGATCGGACGCGGCCCGCTAACGCAGCCCAGCGATACCAAATCAGCGAATAGGTTAGAATGCACTTTACCTCGTCAACCATTTACCACTTGCATTTTGACATTACTCCTGACCTCGTGTGAGGTCACGATAGAACGTGCGAGATGTATTTCATTCTACAGCTACCATAATGTGGAAGTTGAATAAAATGGCTCACAAAGGTGACGCATCGACACGATCCAATCGAATGATCTTAGTTGATCTCTGGTTATTTCCTGCTCGATCAATAAGACTTTAGCACGTACACGACTTTTTTCAGAATTAAATGCACTAAATACACCATAATAAATGAAATTCACAAACTTACGAGGCGATGAAAGTCAATTTCGTAGAAAGCACACGTACCGCAACACGACAAGCGTGTTCTTTTGCACACATACAACTGAATAACTCACACGAACGAATTGACAGTTACTTGCTATTTGCCAATGCCATGTCCGACTGCTTGATTCCACAACTGAGAGCTTTTTAATATAACTAAATTAGTTATATATGAAACATGTTTTTGGACTAAATACTTTAAACATGTATGCAATAATAGAGTTATATTATTGTAGCCGTATGATATAATATACTTTTACAAACATTTAAAATAAAAAAGTTTTCAATAGTTTTAACGGAAGTGGCACAACTACCAACATGACAGTACATCAATTTGGTAAGGATGCGTTCTGTGAAGTGTTCTGTGGTTCTAAATAGCACATTAAAAAAAAATGAGCTAGTTCTTATTTATAATCAGTTACTGGAAAACCGGAGAATGCAAGTGGATGCAAGTCATGGGTATATCTACAAGGCATCACAGTAATATTTATGAACAAAAGCTATCGCGGTAGGTGGATGGCCGAGTGGTTGTCATGTTAGTCCGGTGCCGTGCGTGCCTGTCATTTAGGCCTATGTCGTATCGCTTTTTTTGAGAATCGTATCTGAATCAGATTTCGAGTTTCAATATCTGATTTCAAAACTATATATTGTGCGTACAAACCTATATGTATATTTGGATACCTAATCCGATACCTACCCTGTTTTTTTGGATGCGACGATATTCGACGAAAATCGAGAGTTACAAATCTACAATACCAATTATCATCGAATATAGATTAAATATATAGTTTTTGTACCGATGCGATATCGGATCGGATACTATTTAAACTAGTCAGAGATGCGGAGCGAGCGGTACGTCAATATACAGATTTTGTAATACATAGTTTTCGAACGTGCCAGTAAGCGGTTTTTAGATATTGTACCGATATATAGATTTCGTAACTATATACGGTTTGTATCGCCCACCACTACTGTCATTAGAAAAACGCTCATCATGAAGAAGAATCGGCTGTCTGGGTTTTATCTCATCTTTCAGATGAGATTTTATAGGATTTTCCAATATACCTAACCGATTATTTTCATATTTTTGAAAGGGTCTGTTATTTTGGAACCTATGGAACATGCACGGCCTTCACAATGGCATCTAGCCACCTATGGTTCCACCACCTATGGTTCCTGCATGTTCCTTTGTAAAAAAGTCTTGCCTCACTAAGCAGCTCACCCACTCATTGACTAACTCATCAAACCTCAACCTAAACTATTGAACAAAAAACTCCCACGAAATAAATGGGACTTACAAAATCTTGGGTGGTACGAAATGTATAGTAATATTAGAGTTTTAAAACACGTATCGGTGTGTCGGTGCCTCGGCGGAGCTTGAGCGGTTGAATGTATGAATACCTAAAAGGTATTATGTTCAAAATCATTCGGATTGCTTGGAAAGTATTTTACTCAATACGAGGCCTTTTTTATTTGCAGAAAGTTTCATATTATTATGCTTTAATTGGTGTCCAGTCCGCACATCAAAAGCATAAAAAGAAAATTGCTAGACACTTGTGCTGATGGCCCCATCTTCGATCTCGTTTTCGTTGTACATTCAAAGTCAAAGTCAAAGTCAAAGTCAAAGCATTTATTTCAATTAGACCATTTACAGGCACTTTTGAATTGTCAAGGTCGGTCGGTCCAAAAAGATGAAGCTATTTGCACGTTCCAAAGCGTAGATCTCTATGGAGAAGAACGTGCAAGAAACTCCACGAACACTCTTTTAAAAAATAATATTTTGTTACAAAATTATGGTTACATCATTCATATTGAAATAATACATATGTGAGAACAATGTAAAAGACGTGCAGGAAAAAAGAGTCCGGAGTAAAAAGAAACAGTTCAAAGAAATAATTAAAATAAACCATGGCAGCCAAGAGATGACCAGTCTCAGCTGACGGCGCCCGTTCACGAACATGACGCATACGCTAGCACCATTCGGCTCAACCATTTTTAAGGGAGCCAAATGATCCAACGCACGCGCCACCATCAGACAGACTTTTGAGTGAGCATGACATTCCCAATCGCCAGGGTACATTCAAGTCGAAGACCTACCCAAAATATCATTTTAGTTTAAATTTAAGGTACATAGTACTCACAAATGTGCCGTTAATGCATGAAATTATACAATGCTAAATAAATTGAGTCTATACAATGAAAAATATTGCATTCTTACAATCTTCAGCTCGGTGAGCTCTGTACCCGAGGGGGCGGGGGCTGCTGCGGAGGACTCCAGGTCCTTCCGCAAGCGGCCCAGATCTGAGGAGGACCGGGGGTCGTCCGGCAGCGAAGAGGTGGCCTCGGCCCGTAAAATCCCCACCAGCAGGCGGGGTAAGGGCCGAGAGGGAGGCAAGAGCAGAGCTCCTGCCCCCAAGGAGGCTGGACGACCCCCCGGAGATGGCGGTCGTAGGGCTCCTGGCTCGGAGTCTTCCGGCGGTGAGCCGGATGACTCCGGACAGGAGCGGGATCGGAGGGCTGGGTTTCCGGAGGTGGTGGAGGCCGCGCTTCGCGATGTGGCCTTGTAGAGGAAACTTTCCTCTAAAAACAAGGCCATAAGCGCGGCGCTGGCTTCCATCCTGGCGGCAGCGGAGGCTAATCGAGGTGGGCCTCCGGTGGACGAGATGTCCAACCTGCGGGCGGAGGTCGCCCGCTTGGCTGCCGCCACCGAGCGTCTCCAGAGGGAGAACGCGGGGCTCCGAGCAGACCTGGCCAGGCTCCAGGGAGCCGGCCCACAGGGGGCGCCTAAGGGGGGGCGCAAGGAGGAAAGCCAGCCCGTGCCGCAGGAGAGCCAGGTGCTGGACCTTGTGCGGCAGGAGATGGCTGCCTTCCAGGCGCGGTTCTCCGTCCTGGAGGGCATCGTCCTGCGCCCCCCGTTAGCGGCGAGTGAGAAGGCTCCAGGCCGGAAAAAGGTGGCGTCTTACGCGGCCGCCGTGGCTGCCACACCGGGGTCGTCCGGCCAGGACAAAGGGTCCGGGCCGGCACCCGCGAAGCCGGTGTCGGGAAAACCGGACCCGGCCCCGGGAAGGAAGAGGAGGGGTGGGGCGGCTGCGCGGACGGCGAAGGCTCCTGCGCCAGCCGTGCAGCAGCTCCCCCCGGCTTCCTCGCCTTCTGAACCTCCCCCGGCTCAAGCCGAATGGCAAGTGGCCGGGGAGAAGAAGAAGGCGGGAAAGGCAGCCAGGGCGGCAAAGAGGCGGGAGAGAAGGCGGCGGCAGCGAGCGCGAGGCGTCGCAGCTGCGCTCCGCGCCCCGAAGACCGCGGCTGTAGTTCTAACGCTGCAGCCGGACGCGGTCAAAAGGGGCGTGACGTATGCCAACACGCTCACCAAGGCCAAGGAGGCCATCAACCTCGGTGAGCTTGGCATCGTCGGGGGTCTCCGGCTCAGGGTCACCATGACCGGGGCCAGGATGCTCGAGATCCCTGGAGCAGGCAGCGGTCCGGCCGCGGACATTCTAGCCGAAAGGCTTAGGGCGTCCTTGGGCGCGGATGACGTCCGAGTGTCCAGGCCCACGAAGTGCATAGATATGCGCATCTTGGGCCTGGACGACTCCGTCACGGAGGAGGAGGTGTTGGCCGCCGTCGTCAGGACGGGGGGGTGCTCTACAGAGGAGGTGAAGGCGGGCACCATCCGTCCTGACAACACGGGCATGCGAACCGTAGTGGTGAGCTGCCCCGTGTCGGCGGCCAAGAAAATCTCAGAGGGCCGAAGGCTCTTGGTGGGCTGGGTCTCCGCGCAGGTGAAACTGCTGGAGCCCAGACCTCTGAGGTGCTTCCGTTGCCAAGTTGGCAACCATGTCGGAGCAATCTGCACCTCGGAGGTGGACCGCAGTGACCACTGCTTCCGCTGTGGTCAGCCCGGTCACAGGGCCGGCTCGTGCGACGCCGCGCCGCACTGCTTCGCATGTGCGGCAGCTGGCAAGCCGGCCGATCACTGGGCTGGGGGCAAAGCCTGCGGTCCACCCGCCAGGGCCGGGACGAGGAAGAAACCCTCCTCCACCGCCGCCGCCGCCGCCGTCGCTTCCGCCGCAGCCGCCGCCACCGTCGCCGCCGCGCCGCTGCAACTGCTCGGGAGGGGGCGAGAATGGAGTGCCAGTAATGGCCCCATTTCGCCTCCTCCAGACGTACGTCAGTCGCTGCGCCTCTCAGGAACTGACGCTCCTGGGCAAGGCGCAGTGACTGACGCCTGCGGACAGCGAGCAATGGGTAGCTCGCTGTCCGATCAGGTCAGGCCAGAGTCGACGGCGCGTTCACTCCAAACGCGCCGTCAGCAACGAGCAGTCAGCAACGGAGACGGGGCCCGCCAGGGCCAGAGCCTGCCAGGGTTGCGGAATTGTTCGAAAGAGTTACCGCGGCCCTGGGAAGAAAGGCACTAGGAGGACTAAGGGTGGGTTTTAGTCAGTAAAAGTCTGACACTCCCTGCCGCTCCACCCAGAGCGGGAGGGGTCATTTGATGATTTCCCATCCTATAAAAAAAAAAAAAAAACAAAAAAAAAAGGGGGGTTGTGTGTGCGTGTATGTTTTGGTAGTTATATAGAGATATAAAATGATATGTGTTGAAGTGAGTGTATGTGTAGTATTACAATTTTTTATGACTAAACTAATATAAAGAAACATTATTTCATGCAGAATAAGATTAGATGACAAAAGTAAGAAGTCGTTTAGAATAGGCACAATGTTAGGGCAAATATAATTGGCAAGAGGTCTTGGGCCTAGTCAGATTTCATGTGTCAGCTGGTGGACCTGTGCTTCCGACTTAACTGTTATTCTTTGCGATGCTTGCCTGCATAGTGTGCGTTTAATACAAGATTTAAATTTTGTCTCATTTAGTTCTAATATATGGGGAGGTATTTTATTATAACATTTTAAACAGTACCCCATAAAAGATGAGGCTACTTTAGCCAGTCTGAAATCTGGTTGAACTAATTGGTCCCTATTTCGAGTAGCATAACTATGTTTGTCGCCTCTTTTACTAAAAAGGTGTAAATTCTTTCTAACATACATAATGTTTTCGTAAATGTATTGACAAGGTACCGTCATGATGTTAATATTCTTAAACAGTTCCCTTAGAGAATCACGCCGTCCGAGTTTGTATATGGCTTTAATGGCTCTTTCTGCAGAATAAAAATAGACTAGATGTCTGCAGCCCGTCCCCATAGTAAAATACCGTAAGACATGATACTGTGAAATTAACTAAAATATACCAGTCTCGCGGTATCAACATCCGTAAATTGGTGGATTTTCCTAACAGCATATGCTGCTGAACTTAGCCGTCCTGCAAGAGATGTTAAATGAGGACCCCATTGTAGCCTTGAGTCAAGCGTAATTCCCAGGAAAACCGTTTTATCGACGAATTCAAGTTTTCCCCCGTTCAATACTATGTCACAATCACTGAGGCAAATCTTATGCATTTCGTTTTCTTTTCATTTAGAACTAGATTATTGGCAGGAAACCAATTTTGGACTTGCATTAGGGCGTTATTTATGACGTCAAGATTATTGGTCCGTCTATTTATCTTAATAATTAAAGAGGTACAGATCTAGCACGCTATGGCTAACAACCATGGACTTATAAAAATAAGTCCCTGCTAAAAACTACGGCCCGCGAAATTCAAATTTTCTTAGGTTTTTTGCAATTTGCAGTTCTGAGTCAGGTTGTATCTTGGCCTGTCCGGCCCCGGCGACACACCGGTGTGTCGCGAATTAATCGCGAATTTAATGTTTATTTACCTATTACATAAGATTTATTTTATATTAGGGAATTTTCACATGTTGGGCCTGACCGGTTAAAATTTGATTCGCGGCTGTAGCAATGAATGTATTTACAGAATTATAATCATTAAAATCATCAATACAACTCTTTCAGTTAGAATTGATGTCAAATGTAGTATTTCAATGAAATCATAACATTTGGCATCAATTCTCACTGAGAGAGTTTTATATTTTGACCAATATACAACCTGATGACCTGCAAATTGCAAAAAACGTGAGAAATATTGAATTTCGCGGGCTACCCTGGCGCTTTCTTATATGACCCGGTGCAGATGGGAACGTCGACGGCACAGAGTACAAAATACTCTACACTGTACTTTCTATATAATATAAAAGTACTCTGTGACTGTACTGAAAGCAAGGAACTTCTACTACAACCTGGAATGAGCATTGTCAATTTGACACCAATATAAAAATAAACCTTATGTTTATGAAGTTAAGTTCTATTACAGACAATCACTTGGTCAAAGAGAAATCCGGTCCGAGGGAGAAAGCGCTTGGAGAGCCCTGTGTCCCTTTCTAAAGTGTTGCCAGGAGGATTATTCCCGAATTTAGTAGGAATGGTAAGAAAAAATAATATTGTCGTGTCTTATTAAAAAAACGTTAACTTTCGTTCTGATATATTTCTAATATTTTTAAATTATATGTTAGAATGAGAACATTTTTTTAGCAATAATTTTGATACTGTATTGAAATGTAATTAAAAAAGAAAAGATTATTAGTAGAATATATAATTATATAAGTTAGACTGGTAACCCACCAGCCATATTTATTTGTTGTAAAACAATAAATTTCTTTATTCGGATGTAATAAAGATGGTTAAAAAGTGTGCGATTCAAAAGCTGCAGTGCGATTCTGTAAGTATGTCGTAGTGAACACCCGGGCGGGGCGCACGACGGGTGAGTTGTCAAACCATACAAATAAGATAGAATGACAGCTCTATTGTCGTTCACTACGCCTAGGTGAACACCGAGAGATGTCGACAGAATCGACCGGCTGTTCGGTTGCAAAAGCGAATTCTATGCAGGATGCGGTGTTTCTTTCTTCAAGTAAGTATATTGCAATTCTTGAAGTAGGGTGCCCATAATGAACGAAATTATAAGATTATTTACACAATGCAGCATATAAATAGGAGGTAGTCTTCAACGTAAGCATAATAAAACTTTATATGGAATGGTGTACCGAATACTTAAAAGACGTGATCATGAAATTTCACATTTCCCGAGGAACATTGTAGGGAAATGGCAAAAAAGTTTCAACTTCCCATATTAATCGCTGATTTAGGTGTGTTACTTCGTATATTTGAAATAAATTTAAAAAATATAATTTCAGACTGCCTGGAGAAGAATCACGGAGAAAAAATGGCTTGATGGCATTCCAAGTCATTCAAATATCAAAAATTATTCCGTTATTTGCAGTCTTCATTTCAGGCCCCAGGATATAATAAAACATAGTTTAATGCGTTTTACTTTAATCCATCCTTAAAGCATAATTATTATTAACTTAAGAAATCAAATTATTGGTTAATATATTATATCCTATTATACATATTAGTCTCAACCTACGTAATATTGGTTGGTCACCCTAATGAAAGGGACAGAGGGCTCTCGCGAAGCTATCTCCCTCGGACCGCGTATCGACAGCCTGTGCAAATTCCAGGTTGCAGTTGTTGTAGTAGAAGTTCCTTGACTGAAAGTTGACGGCGTAGACCGTGCCATCTAGTGTAGCAAATTCGAAGCTTTTTATCTTAAAAACACTTGACATTCAAGCTTTTGTGCTGCCAAGTATAGCTCCTACTCGCTCACTGGGACCTTGCCGAGCATGGACAATTTGAAACACTTACCAGGGTTGCCAGATGCCGATTTTTTTTTCTCGGGTCTGCCAAAATTTAATATCTCGTACAATTTCAATACAAGAATCTCGTAAAAGTATAAAGGAGCTCGTGACTAAATTATAACAGCCGCACGGATCACTCTTCAAGGTTAAGCAACGCTTGCCGAGGTTGGTCTGTGGATGGGTGACCATATTAACATACCGAGATTCCTTCGTGCCTCGGAAAGCACGTTAAGCCGTTGGCCCCGGCTGTCGTTTGTAGATCTTTGGCAGTCGTTACGGATTGTCAGAAGCCAGAAAATGTGACACCAGTCTTGCCAAGAAGTACCGTGTGAAGACCTCCACAACCCATTAACTGGGTAGGTACAGTTAATGGATTGTGGAGGTCTGGTAAGCAGCCGCTCCACGTAAAATAACTAGTATTTAGCTGAATCCAGTTTGACTGGGAGCCGACCCCAATATGGTTGGGAAAAGGCTAGGCAGATGATGAATCTCGTAAAAGTATAAATTTAAAAAATCTCCTAAAGACCTTAATTTACATTATGTACTATTATTTATTTATTTCATATTTTTAATAATTTTACCAAAATCAATTAAAAATAATTTTAACATAGGGTAGGTACTGATTATTATTATGGTTTTATTATATTGTTAGTGATATTATCTAGTAATTTCAGGGGTATTGGTAAAATCATTTTCGTTTCTATTTTATCATCAGTCAGTCATTCTGGAATACATTTCCTGAGATGGTTCGAAATGAATACAATTTCCTTTGCGATTTGGGCCTTTTTCACTTTCTCCAGCTAAAAGTGTACCATTTATTGTGTCTGTAATAAGTCGATTTTTAAGTTCTGTTTTTATTAAAATGGTTTTGCTGAAAACCCATTATTAGCCAACCAAACCATGTAGGTATTAGCAACATTGTTAAAATAATTTTTCTCGTTTCTCGTACAGAGACTGCTAAATCTCGTAAAGGTACGAAATTTCTCGTACACCTGGCAACGCTGACACTTACGTTTTATATACTTGACATTGACACTGACACTTTGTGCACAGAACACTTTAACGACTATAACCCAAAGAACTTCTATTACAACCTGGAATGTGCACAGGCTGTCGATACGCGGTCCGAGGGAGATAGCTTCGCGAGAGCCCTCTGTCCCTTTCATTAGGGTGACCAACCAATATAATGTAGGTTGAGAATATATTGGATATAATATATTACGAAATTTCTCGTACACCTGGCAACGCTGACACTTACGTTTTATATACTTGACATTGACACTGACACTTTGTGCACAGAACACTTTAATGACTATAACCCCAAGGAACTTCTACTACAACAACTGCAACCTGGAATTTGCACAGGCTGTCGATACGCGGTCCGAGGGAGATAGCTTCGCGAGAGCCCTCTGTCCCTTTCATTAGGGTGACCAACCAATATTACGTAGGTTGAGACTAATATGTATAATAGGATATAATATATTAACCAATAATTTGATTTCTTAAGTTAATAATAATTATGCTTTAAGGATGGATTAAAGTAAAACGCATTAAACTATGTTTTATTATATCCTGGGGCCTGAAATGAAGACTGCAAATAACGGAATAATTTTTGATATTTGAATGACTTGGAATGACATCAAGCCATTTTTTCTCCCTGATTCTTCTCCAGGCAGTCTGAAATTATATTTTTTAAATTTATTTAAAATATACGAAGTGACACACCTAAATCAGCGATTAATATGGGAAGTTGAAACTTTTTTGCCATTTCCCTACAATGTTCCTCGGGAAATGTGAAATTTCATGATCACGTTTTTTAAGTATTCGGTACACCATTCCATATATATAAAGTTTTATTATGCTTACGTTGAAGACTACTTCCTATTTATATGCTGCATTGTGTAAATAATCTTATAATTTCGTTCATTATGGGCACCCTACTTCAAGAATTGCAATATACTTACTTGAAGAATATTGCAATTCTTAAACGAAACGAAACGAAAAATCGCTAGATGGCGCTGCGTCTAGCCAAACGTTGAAACAATCGCTCTGTAATTAAATATCAGTTAAAAATACTATTTGTGCTTTTAAGTGAATAAAAATAAGTGAACTAAGAAAACATCACCTAATACTTAAGTGACAGTGTTATCCACGGATTTCATACATAAACTGTGAAGTTAATACATATTATACTGTGAACAGTAAACTGTACTTTAAAATAACAAACACGACCATAAAATCAACAATAACAATGAAAATAAACTAAAGATTGCAAAATGTATAATATTCTGTGACTTAATTCAACGAAAAAAGTGTGGACAAAAAAAATAACAACAAAGACAAAGTGAAAAAGTGACACACAGTAATTTGAATTTAAACTGTCACGCTGACCTGCCTATTCAAAAGAAAAAAACATTTGCTGCAATAGGTCGACAAATTTGACTAGCCTATGTAATGTGTAGTTGGCGTAAGAGCTAACGCTTCAGCTTTTGCAGTTTAACTGGCCTCACACGAGTGGTCGCGGGTTCAAACCTCAGTGACTGCATCACTTTTCGTAAGTTCCAAAATTCATATTTGGAATTTATAAAGAAACTAGTACAACAACTATTGCAAGATGGCAGCACTAGTAACATGTCATAAATGCAAAAAAATTAGTAAACATAAAAAGTACTGCTTTGTGTTCTGCCTGTGATAACCGGTATGAATTGGATTGCGATGGTTATCCAGAACATACGTACCGCCTCAAAGACGCGGAATCAAGAAAAAAGTGGAGATGTAAGGTATGCATTAGAAGCAAAAAATACGCTAATACCGACTGTACACCTAATATTACCGTGAGGAAAAAAGTAACATCTATGAAAACACTCTCACCAACGGAACAACCACAAAGCACTAAGGATGTAGTACGTGATGATTCGTTTAAACGTCAATCTACGGTTCAAAATACTGCAGATTTACTTGATTCCCACATATTGACTGAGTGCGAAACATCTATTGAATCGCATAGTACTCCCAACAAATTGTCAATGAGTGTTGACGGTACTGTGTCTGACTTGGTGTCAGCCTCAGAAATGAAGGAGATAATTGCACAGCTCACATTAAAACTCGAAATTACCGAAAATGAACTAGGAAATATACTGTCGGAAAACACCGATCTACACAAGCAAATAAACAAGTTAACTTCAGAAAACAAAACCTTAAAATCTTTATGCCAGTCGCCCTCCATATTTTCAAGTCCGGGTCCAAAAACTAAGAAAAAGAGGCCAGCTCTGTCAACTCCATACAACATACTTTCTACACCATCGTCTTTACCACCATCATCCAGAAAATTGAAATCCAAACCTAATGACAACGCTAATGTGTCATCCCTGGAACAAGAAATCATAACCTTACAGCAGCAATTAAAGGGTGCACAGCAGGAGATTGCAGCTCTCCATGAACGCATTTCAATCATAATGCAAAGTAGTCACAATATCTGTGAACCTGCCGTAATTCAAGAACTGAAGCGAGACACTGTGACCACCGCCAGTGCTCAGACATGTGTTGCCACAGGCGGGAATAATATCCCCGAAAGGAAGATATTTATCTTCGGTTCTCAGCGTTGCGTCGGACTAGCAGCAGCCATCTCACACTCAAGGACTAATACGCAGTATGAAAAATACAGACTCGTTGCTGAAACAAAGCCAAATGCGCCTAGCAACGAAATTATAGCAAACTGCAGAAACACTATATTGACCACTGAAGACAAACTGGTGATATGCATGGGTGAAAATGACAACAACCCTAACCTGTTGTTGTCTCAATTGCAATTTGTATTAAATACATTTATAAACAACACTATAATTGTGTTAAATGTCGTCAATAACAGGTACCTCAATGTCCGAAAGTTAAACTATTCTATTCCTTATTACTTTCCTGTGTTAAACAAGCGTGACTCTTTTTTTCGTATCTCAAACTAATAAAACACACCAGTTTAGAATATTCCATCAAAATATAGCAAGTTTATTATCTAAGCAAGAACTACTAGAAATTACTATTCAGGAGTTAAAAGAAGCGAATAATGATCCAGATGTTATATGTCTATCTGAAACCTTTATAAAAAAAGGTTATGAAAATTATGTGAAAATCTGCAACTATCAGTTGGCTACCAACTACTGTAGAGAAAAGCAAAGAGGTGGCACATGCATATTAGTGAAAATGGGTTTACTTTATAAAGAGCTATCATTTGTGAAAAACCACGCAACTCAAAACACGTTTGAAGCTTGTGGCATAGAAATTATAACTAATAAATTAATAGTAATATGTGTTTATAGAACACCACAATCTGATCCGAATTTGTTTTTGACAAAATTACACAATCTTTTGTACGATTTGTCAAATAAATATAAGTCCAAAATAAATATAGTTGTGGCCGGTGATTTAAACATAAATACTCTTAAAAAAGGTAACATCACTAATGGATTGCAAGATTTATCTAACAATCATAATTTAAAAATCCACATCACTGTACCAACTCGCAAATTGACTTGTATAGACCATATTTTAAGCAACATTGCCAACGCAACTGCCACTGTACTGCCCCTGTATCTGTCTGATCACGACACAGCACAAATGTTAAGCTTTTCAATAAAAAAGAAACTACAGAAATCAACAATACACTATATTTATAAAAGAGACTACAACGTAGAAAATATACGAAAATTTAAAGAATGTCTAAAAAATCTTTCTTGGTCCGATATTTATCTCAAAACTGACATTAACTGTGCATTCAATGACTTTCATGAGCTATTGTGTCTGTTGTATTGTCTTTGTTTTCCTAAAGTAAGAGTTAAAATCAATAGTAATAAGGAAAACAAACAAAAGTGGATAAGTAAAGGTTTGAGACAAAGTTGTAAAACTAAACGGAAGCTACGGTATGGATATTATAAAAATAAAAATTTAATTAATAAAACTAAATATAAAAACTACTCCAGTCTGCTAAATAAATGCATTTACAATTCAAAAAAGATTGCAAATATAAAATATATTCATAATCATGATAACAAGTGTAAAGCCACATGGAATGTCATTAAAACCGAAATAAACAGTAACACTCACAAAGACAACATAGAAAGTATTAAATTCAATGAAACAATAACTACAGACCCTGTACAAATGGCTACTATATTTAATAACAATTATGTTAAATCAACGCATATACAAGGGGAGAAAAGCACAAATCAAAACCGCTTCAAAAGTACGTGTGTCAACTCTATGTTTCTTAGACCAATGGAGGTTAACGAGGTAAGACAGGAAATAATGTCTCTGTCCAACACTAGGTCGGAGGGTTATGATGAGATCAACACAAAAATTGTCAAAACCTGCTACAACGAACTGACGGGTATTCTGACGCATTTAATAAACATGTCATTTTCACAAGGCACCTTTCCTGAAAGATTAAAACTGTCTTTAATAAAGCCCTTATTCAAGAAAGGAGATAAATGTGACATCAACAATTACCGACCTATAACTCTTATACCCATATTGTCTAAAATTTTTGAAAAATGTATGTTTAAAAGGTTAACTGACTTTTGCAATAAATTTCATATTATAAGTGACCAGCAGTTTGGATTCCAAAAGAACAAGTCCACATCGTTAGCTATTTTTTCCCTTATGCAAGCTGTACTTTCAAATATTAATAATAATTATATAACTACAGGCCTCTTTTTTGATCTATCGAAAGCCTTCGATCTGGTGTCACATGACATATTGCTACAAAAATTGGAAGCTGCTGGTATTAGAGGACCGACACTTCAGTGGCTGTCGTCCTATTTAAGCAATAGAAAACAATGTGTCATCATCAATAAAAAAAATGAAAATAATGTAATAATATCCTATTCATCGGAATATAAACATAATAAATCTGGCGTTCCACAAGGAAGTGTGCTGGGCCCAATATTATTCCTCATTTATATAAATGACATTGTAAAAATAACTAACCATAAATGCGTATTATTTGCTGACGATATTTCTATTATAGTGACATCTAATAAAAAACTAAATACCATTTCAGAACATGAACTTGACATTAATAATACAATTGATAAATTATTGCATTGGCTTGACATTAACCATTTGATGATAAATTTAGACAAATCCATTTACATCCAATTTAATCGATCAAATAATTCCAAAAATGACATCAAACTCAATATTAATAAAATCAATGAAGTAGCACGTACCAGATTTTTAGGTGTAATAATAGATAAAGACATTAACTGGAAAGAGCACATAGACAATGTTAGCACTAAAATTAATAAATTTGTTTATGCGTTAAAACAAGTAAAAAATGTAACTAATATAAAAACTGCTGTAATGTCATACCACGCGTACGTCGAATCATTGTTACGTTATGGACTAATAATGTGGGGTAACAGCACTGACTTCCACAGAGCATTCATCGCTCAAAAAAAGTGCATGAGAGCAATTTGTGGACTTAAGCTCGACGACTCATGTCGACCAATATTTAAAAAACTTGGTTTGTTACCGTTACCGTCGCTTTACATTTACGAAATATGTGTATTTGTTTTTAAAAATAAGCAACTATTTAAGACTGCAAATGATGTCAATCCTCGGAACCGACGAGATCCATATAGGCTGGTGTTAAATGATTTGCCTAGACTGTCTAAATACAATAGTAACTGCTTGGCAATGTGTGTGTGCATTTATAATAAAATACCAAAGCATTTCAAAGCTTTAAATACAAAATTATTTAAAATTAAATTTCAAAAGTGGTTACTCGAGTGTAGTTTTTATAGTTTAAAAGAATTTATGGACAAAAAATTTTGATGTTTATAAAATAAAAAAAAAAAGTTTGTTGTTGCTAGACATGTTTTTAAAATTTTGCATGCTATGTTTTATCCTAGCTAAACATGCTTGTGCCTCAATTTGTATTTAACACCCTTGTATACCATGTTTTACGCAAATAAATATTCTATTCTATTCTATTCTAAGAAAGAAACACCGCATCCTGCATAGAATTCGCTTTTGCAACCGAACAGCTTTTGAATCGCACACTTTTTAACCATCTTTATTACATCCGAATAAAGAAATTGATTGTTTTACAACAAATAAATATGGCTGGTGGGTTACCAGTCTAACTTATATAATTATATATTCTACTAATAATCTTTTCTTTTTTAATTACATTTCAATACAGTATCAAAATTTTTGCTAAAAAAATGTTCTCATTCTAACAGATAATTTAAAAATATTAAAAATATGTCAGAACGAAAGTTAATGTTTTTTTAATAAGACACGATAAAATTATTTTTTTCCTACCATTCCTACTAAATTCGGGAATAATCCTCCTGGCAACACTTTAGAAAGGGACACAGGGCTCTCCAAGCGCTTTCTCCCTCGGACCGGATTTCTCTTTGACCAAGTGATTGTCTGTAAT
The DNA here is from genome assembly GCA_947386135.1 of Melanchra persicariae. Lineage (NCBI taxonomy): Eukaryota > Metazoa > Arthropoda > Insecta > Lepidoptera > Noctuidae > Melanchra > Melanchra persicariae. Next base: position 498,406 of record OX376651.1, read on the forward strand.
AGAACTTAACTTCATAAACATAAGGTTTATTTTTATATTGGTGTCAAATTGACAATGCTCATTCCAGGTTGTAGTAGAAGTTCCTTGCTATAACCCATCTATAACCTAGCGACTTTGTGTCGCCATACCATTGACGTGACGCCCTTGTGGTGTCACCTCAGAAAGATGACTTTTTACTAAGAACTGTGGAATCAATTCAAGCAATACCTAGGTACTCAACAACCGGCAGCAAGTTCGCCATGCTCCGGGCTCTCCTAGATGTCATTACTTGCGGTAGTGTCGGAGTCGGCAAACATGGTGAGGGCGGTAATGGCTGATTTTTACGTTATGCTCGTGAACGGGTGCTGCTTGTGGTGACTGGTCGTCTTGCTCATGGCTTTGTATTTTTTTATTATTATTGATAAGACGATAAGCTTACTGTTTATAATTATTACTATGTTGGCTCTAGTTCATCACTCTTGTAGTTCCAGTCACTAACCTATTGTTTGATTATACCATTGCACGTGTAAGCGAGCACACCATTTTATGCCTGGAGGCTTAGTTAATTTGGTTTACTTGTTAATGATGGAGCTTGTCTATTTTTTATGATTTAACAAAGTGTGCTAGCTAACAGGTGTCAGTTAATTTGAATAATTTTTGGATAGGTATAATAATGATTTTTCTGTGTTGTAGGGACTACATGTAACAATAATGCTAGCAGGGCAAAATGCAACGCCCCCTACACATTGAGTTTTAGCGGCCAGTCGTCTGTTCCGCTCTGAGACAATTGCCGCCTTTATACAGTTTCGCGCAGAGCGTACAGGATTACATGCGGGTGAGCCTGTGCGCGCAATCGTGCGCGAAAATCTGTTGTTAGTTTTTTAAACTTAACGTTCATTCGCGCGCGATTACACGTATACGTTTTTGAGAGCCGAAAGAGCGAACGTGTAAAAGCTAATCGCGCGTGATAGACCGCGTGAAACTGGCGCGTGTTGGAGCGCGATACAGTAGGTATAATAGTGTGACGGAGCAATATGGATAGAAGAAATATTATAATGTTTGCTGGTGTTAGCCTACTCAAAAAGAAGAAGAAACGATCCGTGTGGGTTAAGAAATATAGACAGCAGTATTGTCATATGCCACTGATTGAAGAATTACATACGTGAAAATTATCCGAACGATTTCAAGAATTATTTGCGTATGAATGATCAGTTATTATATAATATATTGTTAGATAAAATAAAACATAAATATCAAGACAAGACACTGTTATGAGAGAGTATTAGTGCAGAAGCACGTTTAGCAGCTATCTTGCCACAGGACGCTTATTTGAAGATTTTTTTTCTAATTCAGTACTATATCTGCTCCATCTCTTTCTACAATAATAAAACTAATTCTTTACTCCACGTGCGTATGTCCGCCATCTTGCATGCGCGAAAGAACTGTACGTGTAAAGGCAACCCGACCACGCGAATGCGCGCGCAAGACTGATGAACGCAATCGCGCGGCTCCTAAGTCACAGGAGCTCCTAGTTTGGGAGTCAGGGTTACTCTATCTGTATTACCTTTAAATCACTGCAATTCATGTGACCTAGTCTTTAAGCAATGTTAAAAATAGTAGTCCGCCGGTGTCGGGAGCTGGGTCCAAGCTACCGGTGGTTAGGGCTCCAGAGAAAGGAACCTCCTCACAATACGAGCCGTATCGAGGAGTACTGCCTTCTGTATCAGGCCCTTTACCCAACTGCGTAACGCCAGCTTCGACAGGTGGTCGTCGAAGCTTTTGGCTATCAAGCCATTGGCCGTAACGACTATCGGCACAATGACAGCCGAGTCCACATTCCACATGTCGAAAACCTCGTGTGCTAAGTCAAGATACTTGATTTGTTTCTCTTTCTCAGCTTTCACGAGGTTCTCGTCATGTGGAATGGTAACATCGATTATCATTGTGCGGCGCGCTAATCGGTCTATCACCACTATATCGGGCTTGTTAGCTATGATAGTCCTATCAGTGATGATAGACCGATCCCAGTACAACGTGACATGGTCATTTTCGAGAACTGGGTCGGGCACATACTTGTAATACGGTACCTCAGAATCCACAAGTTTGTATTTCAAAGCAAATTGCTGGTGAATAATCCTAGCGACCTGGTTATGCCTGTGCAAGTACTCGCCGTTAGCCAGACGAGAACAACCAGAGATAATATGTCTGATGGACTCACCCGGACGGTGACATGCCCGACACACGTCAACCGTCCCGTCCTTCATAATATGCCTCCGGTAGTTGTTCGATAAGATAACTTCGTCCATAATTGCACAAACAAAACCTTCAGTGTCTCCGAAGAGATCACCAAAACGTAGCCAGGCCACGGACCCATAGAGAGCCCGATAGAAGCGCCCGTGAAGCTCCTTGCCTTTCCATACCTCCTTGCGGTCATCTGTGGTAAGCACAGGTTTGCGCCAGTTCTCTTTAGCCATGGACAACGGGGTGAGTCCCTTGTCTACTGCGACCACATCTCGGTGCATAGCCACATCGGCTTTGAGAAAATATTCTCTGAGACTGCACACCTCCCGGTTGTGGAGTCTTAGCATTTAAAAAGCCTCGACCTCCACACTTCCGCGGAATGTACAGTCTCATCACCGACGATCGTGAGTGATGCATCCGGTTTGCAGTCAGTAGTGTACGGACTCTCCTAGGGATCCCTTCTTTTCGCATAATGTTCTTTGTCCTAATATACTTCGGCATAACGAATTTGGCACAATTTGTTTTGGCATAATAATACCTCGGCATAATTTTTTTAGGCATACATTTTATGTTGGCATAATCATCTTAAAGACTAATTTGTTTTGGCATAAATTAGATTCGCATAACGTAAGTAGGCCTAATGACTATTAGCATAACGTTAGTAGGCCTAATGACTATTAGCATAACGTTAGTAGGCCTAATGAATTTAATATGCTGTGCAACAAAAGTTAGTGACAGAACCGAATTGCTGCAAAACCGACTCCACCTAGTCTTGTTTGTCCTACCCCTAGAGTGTAATTTAAAATCGCGTAGGCGCGTAGGGGCGAGGCGGCCCGCGGGCTGAGGAGCAGGCGGCTGCGAGTGAGACGCCGCCTGCTCCTCCAACAAGCCGAAGCTGCGGTTGTGAGCGAAAGCCGTCTGAGACGATTAGCACGCGTGGGGCCGCTGGAGGCCCACAGCGCCGGAGCCGTGACAGAAACCCTGCCTGCTGCATGTTGCATGCTCGCTTGAATGCTGCATGCTTGCTTGCATGCTGTATGCTTGCTTGCATGCTGTATGCTTGCTTGCTTCATGCTGCCTACATCGAAAAAACAACCCACAAAATTGTTCAATACGTTACATTATATTAATATTTTACCATTATATTACCTGATTCAGGAGATATGGCTTTTTTCCAATCGTCGAAATAAATTTATGCTTTAGGATATTATACTTAAAAAAGTTATGCTTTAGAACTTTATGCTTAATAAATTTATGCTTTAGAATATTATGCTTAATCATTATTATGGTTAGAGAAATTATGCTTAAAAAAATTATGCGTAAGCTGTTATGCGTAATTATATTATGCGAAAATATAATTACGCCAAACAAAATTATGCTAAGTTATATTAGGTCTTAAAATTTTATGCAAATGGATAGGGAACCTAATGTTGTTGATATGAAGCAATCGCTGAAGGAGCGCTTCTTTGACCGCCTGAAAAAGATTTTAAATAGCCTTTTGTCGGGCGGAAATAAGGTGCGCGCCTTCAACGGTTGGGTCATGCCGGTATTAATGTACTCTTTCGGCATACTCAAATGGACTCAAACCGAACTCGACGCCCTGGATAGGAGAGGGTTCCGACATACCCAAATACTGCTTTCTGAATCAAGCCCTTGATCCAGCTGCCTAACGAGAGCCTCCTGAGGTGTTGGTCGAGGCTCGTGGCTATTAAGCCGTTGGCTGACACGACTATCGGTACAATGATTGCTGAATTCACATCACACATGTCGACAACCTCGCGAGCCAAGTCAAGATATTTTATTTGTTTATCTTTCTCGGCTTTCACGAGGTTCTCGTCATGCGGAACGGTTATATCTACAATCATTGCACACCTCTCGATTCGGTCCACCACCACTGTATCAGGCTTATTTGCAAGAATAGTCCTGTCAGTGATGCTGGACCGATCCCAGTACAATATGTGATACTGCCATTATCGAGAACTGGGTCGGGCACATACCTGTAGTACCTACGGCACCTCCGATTCCACAAGACAGTATTTCAGAGCAAGTTGCTGATGGATAATCCTGGTTACAAGGTTGTGTCTATGCAAGTACTCTCCGTTAGCAAGACGAGAACAACCAGAGATAATGTGGCGAATTGATTCTCCCGGACGGTGACATGCCCGACATATGTCAACCGTGCCGTCCTTCACAATAAATCTCCGGTAGTTTTTCGTCATGATAACTTCGTCCATAATTGCAGAGACAAAACCTTCGATTTCCCCAAAGAGGTCACCAAAACGTAGCCAGGCTACGGACGCTAACTGATCCCCGTCGGGCCCGGAAAAAGCGTCCGTGAAGTTCCTTGCTCTGCCATACCGCCCTGCGATCGTTAGTGTCAAGCACCGCAGGTTTGCACCAGTTCTCATTTGCCAAGGAGAGCGGGGTGAGTCCCTTGTCCACCGCCACTACATCTCGATGCATACCCACGTCGACAGCTAGGAAATATTCCCTGAGACTGCATATCTCGCGATTGTGGAGAGTCTTAGCATTTAAAAAGCCTCGACCTCCACACTTTCGCGGGATATACAGTCTCATTACCGACGACCGTGGGTGATGCATTCGATGTGCAGTTAGCAGTGTACGGACCCGCCTATCCAGGGCGTCAAGTTCCGTTTGAGTCCATTTGAGTACGCCGAAAGAGTACATCAATGACCCATCCGTTGAAAGCGTGCACCTTGTTTCGCCCGATAGAAGGCTGTTGAAGACCTTCTTCAGGCGACCAAAGAAGCGCTCCTTCAACGAATGCTTCATGTCAGTAACACTGATGCCTAACGCTTCCGACAAACCCAAATACTTGTAAGTTTCGGTTGGAGAGAGGGATCTCAGGTTTATGGAATCCAAGAGTTGACATCCCACGGATTCCATAATCTCTCCACGCTTTACATGCATGACCGCACATTTGTCCACACCAAACTCCATCCTGATGGCACTACTGAAAGTTCCAGTTACCTTCAGTAGCTCCATCAGTTGCAGATTATTGGGGGCAAAGAGTTTCAGATCATCCATGTAAAGGAGGTGAGATATAACCTGACCACCTCTTTTCAACCGATAGCCTTGTCCTGAATTCTCCAGCAGTGTGCTGAGAGGGTTCAAGGCTAGGCAAAACCAAAGCGGACTCAAACTATCGCCCTGAAAAATACCCCGCTCGATCCTTACCGGTTCGCTATTCCTCTGGATATTTCGACATCCTGGATAGCGAAGGACTGTCCTCCATACATGACGTCAGGAAGGTGCGTAGCGTTGTATAAATTTTATACAATTCTAGCACCCTCATGAGCCATGTATGACAGATCGTCTTAGTACCGCGGGACCCATTCCTACATCCATTTTGAGAGGCAGACATGATGTTATTGCTGCTAATGTGATTATTAATTTTAGCTCTCAAAATGGATGTAAGAACTTTATAGACCGTCGGCAAACACGTTATCGGTCTATAGTTTTTGGGTTCCGCGGTGCTACCAGATTTATGGAGCAGGTGGGTAGCTCCTGTGGTAAGGAATTCGGGCAGCGAGCCGGACTCCAAGGCAGTTTGGAACAGAGACGCCAAATGAACATGCGACCCAAGTAACCACTTAACCCAAAAATTGTGCAGTCCGTCCGGCCCTGGAGACTTCCAGTTAGGCAACGGACGGACTGCACGGGCTACATCTTGGGGGCTAATTGTCATTGCCCCCATTTCTGGTAATGAATCGCATGCTCGTTCGACCTCTCGAATCCAATCTCTTATTATTATTTCCTTTATTTATGGTACATACATTATTATTATTTCCTTTATTCATTTTGTACAGTACATATAAATTACATTTTTAAATATTAAAATACAAAGTTATAAAAATATTTAAAAACATAAAAAATAAAAACGTTATAATATTAAAATATATTATTATTATTCTCTTTATTCATTTTATATACATATAATTTACATTTTTAAATATTTCTATAAAAATATTTAAAAAAAACATTTAAAAATATAAAAAATAGTAGCCCACCGGTATCGGGAACAGAATCCAAGCTACCGGTGGTCAGGGCTCTTGAGAGAGGAACCTCCTAACGATACGCGCCGTGTCCAAGAGTACTGCATAGGTACTTATTATTATTATTATTATCTCTTAAACCGGTAAAAATTTTGTATTGTTCTTTCGTGCGTAGCCATTTAGCCCATTTAGAATACGCGTCTGAGAATGAATGAGAATGAGACTTATAAGTCCCGTATTGAGGGCATCCAAAGAAAATTTCTACGTTATCTAGATTATAGGGCACAGCAATACTCAGTTAACTACGAGCACCGATGCAAACGGTATCACTTCCTTCCTCTGGAGATGAGACGTCATATTGGAGACATTAGTCTACTATTGGGTATCGCAAATGGCCACATTGACTGTCCTGAACTCGTTGCTGATTTGTCATTGCGCACGAATCTGATGGGATTACGTCAACGACCAATATTAAATGTACCTTTCGCAAGGACTAATTATACACGGAATGTTTTTTCAATAAGAAGTGCTATTAGTTTTAATAGGCTTTCTAGGGACCTTAATGTCGACCTGTTCTGCACCAGTGTTCTCACCTTGAAGACGGCTTTTGGCACAGTTGTTTTTCAAGGATAATTAACTTATCTAGTGCTCGCTTAATTCATTATATTAACATGTATGTACTTTCTTTTAATCGACTTTTTTTTTTACTATTTGTGGAGGCTTGTAATTAGCTACTTGTTAATATTACATTCTGAAAGCATTTGTTTGTTCGTCTGTAAGCCTTCTGTAAAACAAAATAAATAAATAATAAATAAATATATCCCTTTCCCTTCCGACATCTTTACACGCGCATTCTTTCGTACACTATTGATATTTCACGCGCGATAGAGCGACTGTATAAAGGCGGCTAATAACTTGTGTTCTGTATAAACGTAGATAAGAAGTGTATCTGTGCCCGATGTAATAATCATCTTAATAAACATTATTCTAAACACTGACTTTATTTACACTCCTTCTCCAACCACGATACAATAATAATTAAAGCTGCAACATAGGTGACCCCGACGTGATTTTAAAAACGTGGTTGTTGAGAAATAAGGTACAAATAATCGGAAAGTTTTAGAGTGTGTGCACGCGCAGCAGACGGCTCCCCGTTGACTCAGGACCTATCAGCGGGAATATCAAACGTCCAACATGAGTCAGCCACCACCACCACCAGCAGCTCAAGTGTCCAGCATAAATTTTGCTCATTGCTGACACGATGCTGATGTTTTGGACTGACATGCCTCGGATGTGGTTCGCACAGTTCGCGTCCGCCATGGAACCGCAGAAGCAAGGGGATGCAAGTAAATATAATTTGGTGATATCAAGGCTGACCAGGTGCGTTACAACAGGTTAGCGATTTAATTTTTAAGCCCCCTACCGATAATAAATTGGTACACTAAAAAATAGGCTATTGACGGCCTATGAGGAGAGCGGCGAAAGGAAATTTCAAAAATTTGTTAGAGGAATGGACCTAGGCTCACAACGCCCGTCGCATCTGCTGCGACGTGTCAGAACTGGCGCAAAATGCCTGATCGACCGACCTGCGCTGTGCGCTTCTGTAAACATGTCGAAGTGAACACTTGGGCGAGGTGCACGACGGGTGAGTTGTCAAACCATACAAATAAGATGGAATGACAGCTCTATTGTCGTTCACTCCGCCTAGGTGAACACCGTGAGATGTCGACAGAATCGGCCGGCTGCAAGCAGTGAACGCAATATTTGCGTTCACTGCCTCCAAGATTATTATTAGCTTATTATCAACTGGTTCCAGCAGGAAATAATAACAATCATCATAAGATAGGAGCATGCTGACGAAAAAAACGTTTGTTGCCGGGGGTCCCCGTTGTGCAAGTTGCATTATTCATTGTTCTGTTATTTGCCAGTTACCGTACACAGACTTTAATGCAAGTTTATCTGGCGCTTACCATATGTAACCGTATTGTTTGCATAAAACGTCTAAGAGAACTTGCGTTACCGTTGAGAAATGATGAATTGTAGCCTCCCACCTTATCCCGCCGCCGGAGTTGCGTGGTTTTTTATATTAATTATCTTTTATATTAAAGTTTAAATTTTTTTATTCAATAATTTCTGAGAAAAGTTGCCTTAATCGAGAGGCAGGGGGTGGGGCGGTGTCCTCTCTCCGCCGAAGTAATACTAAAGTGTAGTCGAAGGAGCTCCGCTACGCGAGGCACGTTAACAATATTCTGCGCACAGGTTGATGGAAATCAGCAGCTGAAGGATATTTTGCTCTGTTGGTGTAAACGCTGTTTGGTGTTCCAATGCAATAATGCATTCCAAAGTGCAAGAAAAAAAAAATAGAAATATACTGTTTTATTGATATTCAGTTTTTATTTATTGCAGACATATCAGATATTCAGACAATATAATATTAAGTAATCGGTGCATTTTTAATGCATTACACTCGAATGTACAACATTTTTAATTTAAGGACCGACCGAAGGTTCAGTTTCTGTTTCGGCCCGCTTCGGCCCAAAAATGTAGTTTCAGCCACCATTTCGGTTTCGGCCAAAAACTGACCGAACCTTCGGCTCCGCCGAAACTTACTGTTCGTCATTGTTTTTAACACGCTTATTATTTTTTGTTCGTGCTAAATTGTTAAAATAACATTAATAAATCATTATTTTTGTTACAAAATTTATTTAAGAAAGTTAACTGTGAATAGAATAATATGTATAAAAAATAACCAACTACATTGACATCTACAGCATGTTAAATAAATTTAAACATGCTATTTATAAAAAAATATAATTTATTTATAAGTTTCGGTTTCGGCCGAAACTGAGATTAGAAACGTAGTTTCGGTTTCGGTTTCGGCTGAAAATCCAGTATCGGTCGGACACTATTTATTATTTTAACTGTTCGCTATGGGGAATGTTATTCACCTAAATTAAGATCTCATTAAGTTTTCAAATTATCACATCGTGAGGGTGACGCCTGAGCTATCGCCTCACGAGCGCTGAGCAGGCAGCAACTAAACTCAATCGTTACTTCATGTTTTTAAATATTTACAAAATAACACAACACAATTTGTTAAACTGCTTTTCAGCATTTCATTTTCATGACACAGATTTTCGGTTGTCGGTTAATGTTCCCCTCTTGATAATAAAACAAAGAATTGTTGGACGGAATAATATACGATCCATGTGGTAGAGTGCTCTCTAAACACATCAATAGGATACCGACGAACGAATTCACTTAATCGAGTTTCGTTACTGACTGCACTTCTGGCTGATAGCAAAACAACTCTCATATATTTTGTTGGACGGTTCTTTGAATTTCACGATTTATTGAGCAAAGTACTGTAAAAATATATTTAAGTAAGTACGTATATTGCAGTCATAATTGATATTCGTCAAAACCACTTTGGAACAATAGAAAACACGAACTTCTCTCCAAAATTTATTAAAATCCAAATTTAATACTGTTTGTTGCTCAAAATAAAATAAAATTACTTAGTTTTCTACTATTGTTCAAAATTTTTAGCATCTTGCTAAGAATCAGAAATATTTTATAGACTGCCGTCACTTCCATTGTGCTACTGGTAGTTCTTGTACTTGTAGTGATACAGTCTGCATTCGAAGGCGTTCCGTAAAAGCGTTTTAACTTACTATTAATTGACTGGCTTTGAATGATTGACAGTTTTGACTGTAACATGTATATAAAATTAAGTACAATTTTGAGATTCAAGATATAATTCACACTTAAAGGATAATTAATTGTGTAAATTTAAAACTATTATTTAAAATCATTTAACACTGATATAAAAATACACTAATAAATAAATATGTAGACACGGAGCCGAGGCCACGGTCACTCTGTCTGACAAGAGTCGTCTCTGCTTCGCTTTGTTAAATTACTAACGTAAAAAAATAACAAATTATTTGCTTAAAACTTAGTCTACTATACAATATTAACTATTGGTCCATTTTTATTCATGTACATTTTTATAAAAATATATTAGTATCAAATTTAACACTGCTGTAAACAAGCGATCTCATCGGGAAAGATAATCATAAATTAAGTACAGTCGGCGGCCGACACCTGACACGGCCGACACGCTCGACACGGCCGACACGCTCGACACGGCCGACACGGCCGACACGCTCGACACGCTCGACACGGCCGACACGCTCGACACAGCCGGCGGCGCTCACATGCCCGACTCCGCGATGCCCTCGTCGTCTGCAACAGAAACACGCGTGAGTCAGAGTGTGCGGCCGCTCGCATGCTCCGCACAGTTAGTACCACTCGGCACGCGCATGCCACACACAGACACACACTCACGTGCCGCCGCTCCGCTACTGCACTACCTCCACTAGCCTCCACTACCTCCACTAGCCTCCACCTAGCGTTCACACTCACATGTTAACCTCCTCTGCCCGGTCATCATTAAAGCTTACACTAGCCGCAGACTCCGGACGATAAAAATAAATTACATTATATTATAATTTGAACAATAATAAAAACATATTATGTATGTAAACATGTAGTTATCTACATGGCTAGTACACAAAAGTGAAGATAAAATGGTCATTAATGTAGAGTTAAGTAATAGAGGGCGGTGTACCTTCGAAGGCGGCGTTGAGGTGGTGGTTGTGGTTGTTGTGCGGCGGCGCGGCCAGGTCCTGGCCCTCCAGCACGGCCACCAGGCACTGGTGGATGCAGATGTACTGCTGCTCCGTCTGCACCATCCACACGCGCTCGCGCCGCATGGCGTGCACCATGCCGAAGATGTCGATGAACTCCGCGTGGTTCGTCAGCTGCATACGACATAACATACAAACTTATATAATAATATATAGACTTGTTTATAATTTTCATGGCGATATTACAAAGGCATTTGAAGTCGGGCGGGCGGCGCTCGCGGTACTTGTGTGTACTGACCTGCTGCAGCGCGGTGTCGAGCGTGATGAAGGTGCCGGCGGGCAGCGCTCGCGGTACTTGTGTGTACTGACCTGCTGCAGCGCGGTGTCGAGCGTGATGAAGGTGCCGGCGGGCAGCGCTCGCGGTACTTGTGTGTACTGACCTGCTGCAGCGCGGTGTCGAGCGTGATGAAGGTGCCGGCGGGCAGCGCTCGCGGTACTTGTGTGTACTGACCTGCTGCAGCGCGGTGTCGAGCGTGATGAAGGTGCCGGCGGGCAGCGCTCGCGGTACTTGTGTGTACTGACCTGCTGCAGCGCGGTGTCGAGCGTGATGAAGGTGCCGGCGGGCAGCGCTCGCGGTACTTGTGTGTACTGACCTGCTGCAGCGCGGTGTCGAGCGTGATGAAGGTGCCGGCGGGCAGCGCTCGCGGTACTTGTGTGTACTGACCTGCTGCAGCGCGGTGTCGAGCGTGATGAAGGTGCCGGCGGGCAGCGCTCGCGGTACTTGTGTGTACTGACCTGCTGCAGCGCGGTGTCGAGCGTGATGAAGGTGCCGGCGGGCAGCGCTCGCGGTACTTGTGTGTACTGACCTGCTGCAGCGCGGTGTCGAGCGTGATGAAGGTGCCGGCGGGCAGCGCTCGCGGTACTTGTGTGTACTGACCTGCTGCAGCGCGGTGTCGAGCGTGATGAAGGTGCCGGCGGGCAGCGCTCGCGGTACTTGTGTGTACTGACCTGCTGCAGCGCGGTGTCGAGCGTGATGAAGGTGCCGGCGGGCAGCGCTCGCGGTACTTGTGTGTACTGACCTGCTGCAGCGCGGTGTCGAGCGTGATGAAGGTGCCGGCGGGCAGCGCTCGCGGTACTTGTGTGTACTGACCTGCTGCAGCGCGGTGTCGAGCGTGATGAAGGTGCCGGCGGGCAGCGCTCGCGGTACTTGTGTGTACTGACCTGCTGCAGCGCGGTGTCGAGCGTGATGAAGGTGCCGGCGGGCAGCGCTCGCGGTACTTGTGTGTACTGACCTGCTGCAGCGCGGTGTCGAGCGTGATGAAGGTGCCGGCGGGCAGCGCTCGCGGTACTTGTGTGTACTGACCTGCTGCAGCGCGGTGTCGAGCGTGATGAAGGTGCCGGCGGGCAGCGCTCGCGGTACTTGTGTGTACTGACCTGCTGCAGCGCGGTGTCGAGCGTGATGAAGGTGCCGGCGGGCAGCGCTCGCGGTACTTGTGTGTACTGACCTGCTGCAGCGCGGTGTCGAGCGTGATGAAGGTGCCGGAGCGGCCCACGCCGGCGCTGCAGTGCACGACGACGGGCCGCGAGTCGGGCGGGCAGCGCTCGCGGTACTTGTGTGTACTGACCTGCTGCAGCGCGGTGTCGAGCGTGATGAAGGTGCCGGCGGGCAGCGCTCGCGGTACTTGTGTGTACTGACCTGCTGCAGCGCGGTGTCGAGCGTGATGAAGGTGCCGGCGGGCAGCGCTCGCGGTACTTGTGTGTACTGACCTGCTGCAGCGCGGTGTCGAGCGTGATGAAGGTGCCGGCGGGCAGCGCTCGCGGTACTTGTGTGTACTGACCTGCTGCAGCGCGGTGTCGAGCGTGATGAAGGTGCCGGAGCGGCCCACGCCGGCGCTGCAGTGCACGACGACGGGCCGCGAGTCGGGCGGGCAGCGCTCGCGGTACTTGTGTGTACTGACCTGCTGCAGCGCGGTGTCGAGCGTGATGAAGGTGCCGGAGCGGCCCACGCCGGCGCTGCAGTGCACGACGACGGGCCGCGAGTCGGGCGGGCAGCGCTCGCGGTACTTGTGTGTACTGACCTGCTGCAGCGCGGTGTCGAGCGTGATGAAGGTGCCGGAGCGGCCCACGCCGGCGCTGCAGTGCACGACGACGGGCCGCGAGTCGGGCGGGCAGCGCTCGCGGTACTTGTGTGTACTGACCTGCTGCAGCGCGGTGTCGAGCGTGATGAAGGTGCCGGAGCGGCCCACGCCGGCGCTGCAGTGCACGACGACGGGCCGCGAGTCGGGCGGGCAGCGCTCGCGGTACTTGTGTGTACTGACCTGCTGCAGCGCGGTGTCGAGCGTGATGAAGGTGCCGGCGGGCAGCGCTCGCGGTACTTGTGTGTACTGACCTGCTGCAGCGCGGTGTCGAGCGTGATGAAGGTGCCGGCGGGCAGCGCTCGCGGTACTTGTGTGTACTGACCTGCTGCAGCGCGGTGTCGAGCGTGATGAAGGTGCCGGCGGGCAGCGCTCGCGGTACTTGTGTGTACTGACCTGCTGCAGCGCGGTGTCGAGCGTGATGAAGGTGCCGGAGCGGCCCACGCCGGCGCTGCAGTGCACGACGACGGGCCGCGAGTCGGGCGGGCAGCGCTCGCGGTACTTGTGTGTACTGACCTGCTGCAGCGCGGTGTCGAGCGTGATGAAGGTGCCGGAGCGGCCCACGCCGGCGCTGCAGTGCACGACGACGGGCCGCGAGTCGGGCGGGCAGCGCTCGCGGTACTTGTGTGTACTGACCTGCTGCAGCGCGGTGTCGAGCGTGATGAAGGTGCCGGCGGGCAGCGCTCGCGGTACTTGTGTGTACTGACCTGCTGCAGCGCGGTGTCGAGCGTGATGAAGGTGCCGGAGCGGCCCACGCCGGCGCTGCAGTGCACGACGACGGGCCGCGAGTCGGGCGGGCAGCGCTCGCGGTACTTGTGTGTACTGACCTGCTGCAGCGCGGTGTCGAGCGTGATGAAGGTGCCGGAGCGGCCCACGCCGGCGCTGCAGTGCACGACGACGGGCCGCGAGTCGGGCGGGCAGCGCTCGCGGTACTTGTGTGTACTGACCTGCTGCAGCGCGGTGTCGAGCGTGATGAAGGTGCCGGCGGGCAGCGCTCGCGGTACTTGTGTGTACTGACCTGCTGCAGCGCGGTGTCGAGCGTGATGAAGGTGCCGGAGCGGCCCACGCCGGCGCTGCAGTGCACGACGACGGGCCGCGAGTCGGGCGGGCAGCGCTCGCGGTACTTGTGTGTACTGACCTGCTGCAGCGCGGTGTCGAGCGTGATGAAGGTGCCGGAGCGGCCCACGCCGGCGCTGCAGTGCACGACGACGGGCCGCGAGTCGGGCGGGCAGCGCTCGCGGTACTTGTGTGTACTGACCTGCTGCAGCGCGGTGTCGAGCGTGATGAAGGTGCCGGCGGGCAGCGCTCGCGGTACTTGTGTGTACTGACCTGCTGCAGCGCGGTGTCGAGCGTGATGAAGGTGCCGGCGGGCAGCGCTCGCGGTACTTGTGTGTACTGACCTGCTGCAGCGCGGTGTCGAGCGTGATGAAGGTGCCGGCGGGCAGCGCTCGCGGTACTTGTGTGTACTGACCTGCTGCAGCGCGGTGTCGAGCGTGATGAAGGTGCCGGCGGGCAGCGCTCGCGGTACTTGTGTGTACTGACCTGCTGCAGCGCGGTGTCGAGCGTGATGAAGGTGCCGGCGGGCAGCGCTCGCGGTACTTGTGTGTACTGACCTGCTGCAGCGCGGTGTCGAGCGTGATGAAGGTGCCGGCGGGCAGCGCTCGCGGTACTTGTGTGTACTGACCTGCTGCAGCGCGGTGTCGAGCGTGATGAAGGTGCCGGCGGGCAGCGCTCGCGGTACTTGTGTGTACTGACCTGCTGCAGCGCGGTGTCGAGCGTGATGAAGGTGCCGGCGGGCAGCGCTCGCGGTACTTGTGTGTACTGACCTGCTGCAGCGCGGTGTCGAGCGTGATGAAGGTGCCGGCGGGCAGCGCTCGCGGTACTTGTGTGTACTGACCTGCTGCAGCGCGGTGTCGAGCGTGATGAAGGTGCCGGCGGGCAGCGCTCGCGGTACTTGTGTGTACTGACCTGCTGCAGCGCGGTGTCGAGCGTGATGAAGGTGCCGGCGGGCAGCGCTCGCGGTACTTGTGTGTACTGACCTGCTGCAGCGCGGTGTCGAGCGTGATGAAGGTGCCGGAGCGGCCCACGCCGGCGCTGCAGTGCACGACGACGGGCCGCGAGTCGGGCGGGCAGCGCTCGCGGTACTTGTGTGTACTGACCTGCTGCAGCGCGGTGTCGAGCGTGATGAAGGTGCCGGCGGGCAGCGCTCGCGGTACTTGTGTGTACTGACCTGCTGCAGCGCGGTGTCGAGCGTGATGAAGGTGACGGCGGGCAGCGCTCGCGGTACTTGTGTGTACTGACCTGCTGCAGCGCGGTGTCGAGCGTGATGAAGGTGCCGGAGCGGCCCACGCCGGCGCTGCAGTGCACGACGACGGGCCGCGAGTCGGGCGGGCAGCGCTCGCGGTACTTGTGTGTACTGACCTGCTGCAGCGCGGTGTCGAGCGTGATGAAGGTGCCGGAGCGGCCCACGCCGGCGCTGCAGTGCACGACGACGGGCCGCGAGTCGGGCGGGCAGCGCTCGCGGTACTTGTGTGTACTGACCTGCTGCAGCGCGGTGTCGAGCGTGATGAAGGTGCCGGAGCGGCCCACGCCGGCGCTGCAGTGCACGACGACGGGCCGCGAGTCGGGCGGGCAGCGCTTGCGGTACTTGTGTGTACTGACCTGCTGCAGCGCGGTGTCGAGCGTGATGAAGGTGCCGGAGCGGCCCACGCCGGCGCTGCAGTGCACGACGACGGGCCGCGAGTCGGGCGGGCAGCGCTCGCGGTACTTGTGTGTACTGACCTGCTGCAGCGCGGTGTCGAGCGTGATGAAGGTGCCGGAGCGGCCCACGCCGGCGCTGCAGTGCACGACGACGGGCCGCGAGTCGGGCGGGCAGCGCTCGCGGTACTTGTGTGTCCTGACCTGCTGCAGCGCGGTGTCGAGCGTGATGAAGGTGCCGGCGGGCAGCGCTCGCGGTACTTGTGTGTACTGACCCGCTGCAGCGCGGTGTCGAGCGTGATGAAGGTGCCGGCGGGCAGCGCTCGCGGTACTTGTGTGTACTGACCTGCTGCAGCGCGGTGTCGAGCGTGATGAAGGTGCCGGAGCGGCCCACGCCGGCGCTGCAGTGCACGACGACGGGCCGCGAGTCGGGCGGGCAGCGCTCGCGGTACTTGTGTGTACTGACCTGCTGCAGCGCGGTGTCGAGCGTGATGAAGGTGCCGGAGCGGCCCACGCCGGCGCTGCAGTGCACGACGACGGGCCGCGAGTCGGGCGGGCAGCGCTCGCGGTACTTGTGTGTACTGACCTGCTGCAGCGCGGTGTCGAGCGTGATGAAGGTGCCGGCGGGCAGCGCTCGCGGTACTTGTGTGTACTGACCTGCTGCAGCGCGGTGTCGAGCGTGATGAAGGTGCCGGAGCGGCCCACGCCGGCGCTGCAGTGCACGACGACGGGCCGCGAGTCGGGCGGGCAGCGCTCGCGGTACTTGTGTGTACTGACCTGCTGCAGCGCGGTGTCGAGCGTGATGAAGGTGCCGGCGGGCAGCGCTCGCGGTACTTGTGTGTACTGACCTGCTGCAGCGCGGTGTCGAGCGTGATGAAGGTGCCGGAGCGGCCCACGCCGGCGCTGCAGTGCACGACGACGGGCCGCGAGTCGGGCGGGCAGCGCTCGCGGTACTTGTGTGTACTGACCTGCTGCAGCGCGGTGTCGAGCGTGATGAAGGTGCCGGAGCGGCCCACGCCGGCGCTGCAGTGCACGACGACGGGCCGCGAGTCGGGCGGGCAGCGCTCGCGGTACTTGTGTGTACTGACCTGCTGCAGCGCGGTGTCGAGCGTGATGAAGGTGCCGGAGCGGCCCACGCCGGCGCTGCAGTGCACGACGACGGGCCGCGAGTCGGGCGGGCAGCGCTCGCGGTACTTGTGTGTACTGACCTGCTGCAGCGCGGTGTCGAGCGTGATGAAGGTGCCGGAGCGGCCCACGCCGGCGCTGCAGTGCACGACGACGGGCCGCGAGTCGGGCGGGCAGCGCTCGCGGTACTTGTGTGTACTGACCTGCTGCAGCGCGGTGTCGAGCGTGATGAAGGTGCCGGAGCGGCCCACGCCGGCGCTGCAGTGCACGACGACGGGCCGCGAGTCGGGCGGGCAGCGCTCGCGGTACTTGTGTGTACTGACCTGCTGCAGCGCGGTGTCGAGCGTGATGAAGGTGCCGGAGCGGCCCACGCCGGCGCTGCAGTGCACGACGACGGGCCGCGAGTCGGGCGGGCAGCGCTCGCGGTACTTGTGTGTACTGACCTGCTGCAGCGCGGTGTCGAGCGTGATGAAGGTGCCGGAGCGGCCCACGCCGGCGCTGCAGTGCACGACGACGGGCCGCGAGTCGGGCGGGCAGCGCTCGCGGTACTTGTGTGTACTGACCTGCTGCAGCGCGGTGTCGAGCGTGATGAAGGTGCCGGAGCGGCCCACGCCGGCGCTGCAGTGCACGACGACGGGCCGCGAGTCGGGCGGGCAGCGCTCGCGGTACTTGTGTGTACTGACCTGCTGCAGCGCGGTGTCGAGCGTGATGAAGGTGCCAGCGGGCAGCGCTCGCGGTACTTGTGTGTACTGACCTGCTGCAGCGCGGTGTCGAGCGTGATGAAGGTGCCGGCGGGCAGCGCTCGCGGTACTTGTGTGTACTGACCTGCTGCAGCGCGGTGTCGAGCGTGATGAAGGTGCCGGAGCGGCCCACGCCGGCGCTGCAGTGCACGACGACGGGCCGCGAGTCGGGCGGGCAGCGCTCGCGGTACTTGTGTGTACTGACCTGCTGCAGCGCGGTGTCGAGCGTGATGAAGGTGCCGGAGCGGCCCACGCCGGCGCTGCAGTGCACGACGACGGGCCGCGAGTCGGGCGGGCAGCGCTCGCGGTACTTGTGTGTACTGACCTGCTGCAGCGCGGTGTCGAGCGTGATGAAGGTGCCGGCGGGCAGCGCTCGCGGTACTTGTGTGTACTGACCTGCTGCAGCGCGGTGTCGAGCGTGATGAAGGTGCCGGAGCGGCCCACGCCGGCGCTGCAGTGCACGACGACGGGCCGCGAGTCGGGCGGGCAGCGCTCGCGGTACTTGTGTGTACTGACCTGCTGCAGCGCGGTGTCGAGCGTGATGAAGGTGCCGGCGGGCAGCGCTCGCGGTACTTGTGTGTACTGACCTGCTGCAGCGCGGTGTCGAGCGTGATGAAGGTGCCGGAGCGGCCCACGCCGGCGCTGCAGTGCACGACGACGGGCCGCGAGTCGGGCGGGCAGCGCTCGCGGTACTTGTGTGTACTGACCTGCTGCAGCGCGGTGTCGAGCGTGATGAAGGTGCCGGAGCGGCCCACGCCGGCGCTGCAGTGCACGACGACGGGCCGCGAGTCGGGCGGGCAGCGCTCGCGGTACTTGTGTGTACTGACCTGCTGCAGCGCGGTGTCGAGCGTGATGAAGGTGCCGGAGCGGCCCACGCCGGCGCTGCAGTGCACGACGACGGGCCGCGAGTCGGGCGGGCAGCGCTCGCGGTACTTGTGTGTACTGACCTGCTGCAGCGCGGTGTCGAGCGTGATGAAGGTGCCGGAGCGGCCCACGCCGGCGCTGCAGTGCACGACGACGGGCCGCGAGTCGGGCGGGCAGCGCTCGCGGTACTTGTGTGTACTGACCTGCTGCAGCGCGGTGTCGAGCGTGATGAAGGTGCCGGAGCGGCCCACGCCGGCGCTGCAGTGCACGACGACGGGCCGCGAGTCGGGCGGGCAGCGCTCGCGGTACTTGTGTGTACTGACCTGCTGCAGCGCGGTGTCGAGCGTGATGAAGGTGCCGGAGCGGCCCACGCCGGCGCTGCAGTGCACGACGACGGGCCGCGAGTCGGGCGGGCAGCGCTCGCGGTACTTGTGTGTACTGACCTGCTGCAGCGCGGTGTCGAGCGTGATGAAGGTGCCGGAGCGGCCCACGCCGGCGCTGCAGTGCACGACGACGGGCCGCGAGTCGGGCGGGCAGCGCTCGCGGTACTTGTGTGTACTGACCTGCTGCAGCGCGGTGTCGAGCGTGATGAAGGTGCCGGAGCGGCCCACGCCGGCGCTGCAGTGCACGACGACGGGCCGCGAGTCGGGCGGGCAGCGCTCGCGGTACTTGTGTGTACTGACCTGCTGCAGCGCGGTGTCGAGCGTGATGAAGGTGCCAGCGGGCAGCGCTCGCGGTACTTGTGTGTACTGACCTGCTGCAGCGCGGTGTCGAGCGTGATGAAGGTGCCGGCGGGCAGCGCTCGCGGTACTTGTGTGTACTGACCTGCTGCAGCGCGGTGTCGAGCGTGATGAAGGTGCCGGAGCGGCCCACGCCGGCGCTGCAGTGCACGACGACGGGCCGCGAGTCGGGCGGGCAGCGCTCGCGGAAGGCACGCACGAAGCGCGCCAGCGTGGTGGGCGGGTCGGGCACGCCGAAGTCCGGCCACGTGGTGAAGTGGAAGTGCTTGAGCACGCGCTGCTCGGCGCCGCGGCACAGCATGAGCTCCGTCACGGTCCAGTCGGGGTAGCGCGACTCGTTGAGCGCCGTGACGGCGATGTCGCCGTAGTACACGGGCCGCGTGTCGTAGGGCCAGTAGCGGTCGCACTTCTCGCGGCCCTTCTCCACGCAGCGCGTCAGCATGACGATGGCGCGGCTGCCCGACTCCCAGCACATGCGCCAGAAGTCGTCGCGCGTGCAGTGCAGCGGGCCCTGCGTGACGATGAACTCGCGCGGCGAGTTGTGGCCGGGCACGTAGTTGGCGTTGATGTAGTCGGAGCCCTCCTCGTCGTCAACGGGCTGCAGCTTGTAGCGCGAGTGGTCGTAGGGCAGGATGTTAGTGAAGCGGTTCTTGGGCCGGTTTACGGGCAGGTCGGCGGCCGAGCACGGCTGCTCGCGCCCCACGTGCTTCAGCTCCTCAAACTCCTCGCTGAACCTGCGCACCACACGAGAAAAAACATGAGACGGTCTGGTCTGTTACGAATACGACGTGCGACGTGAGGAATATTACGGTGGTGGTTTAATCGGAACCGAAGTCAGAGTCTTTAGGTTTCTCAGAGTCGGAACAGGAATTGTAGGCAGACGAGGGATGTTCTATGAGCGGTGAAAGAGTAATCGTCGTCAGAAAGCACGCGGGGAGGGGCGTTTTCCACGCGAAATGCTTAAACCTCCGATTTAGAATAAATTGGTAATTATCTGTGATAACTTTAATATTAATATTATATATAGATTTGTTTGTTTGTTTGTTTGTTTTTTTTAAATGAATAGGCTCCGAAACTACTGAACCGATTTGAAAAATTCTTTCACCAATAGAATTCTACATTATCAGTGATGGTCATAGGCTATAAAATATTTTCAAAAAAGTTAGGGATCCGTATGAAAACTTCGATAATGTAACCCAAGGTGTGAGAAAAATCCTTATATCGCGTACGCTGCGGAATCTATTGACAATAGAGCAAAGTGATGTACTACAGTTTTATAGAAGTCATCAATGTCTACAAAAAAGTCCGCGATACCATATGTCTAACTATTATGGTTAAGTCACCATGACCGCTTTTTGTTCAAATTATTCGAGCAAATCCTTGGTGATATGATTAAATGGTGATTTCGGTATCATGATATTAATCCTTATCCATTTAAACGGTTTGATAATTAAGTTTGATTATGTCTGTGTAAATCACACTTTAAATTATTCAAATCGGACCTTTCGTTCAAAAGTTACGACGGTAATAAACATGCTCGAAGTAAGAAAAATGTCGCGGCTTGAGCGAACTGGGGAGAATCGTATCAATGCTTGGTCCGATGAAGTTGAAAATGATTTCGATAAAACAATAAGAATATCAAATGATTGGATTTTTCGAAAATAAACTAGGTACATACATAATAAGGGGTGAAGCAGGGGTGATTAAGTTTTTAGGGGAATTCTATGAACGGAATTCTATGAACAAACTAAAAGTGGGATAATTGAAACAGATACACCTAACAATTTTTGCATAATCAACCCCTGACGGGGTGAACAGTTGCGCTGAACCTGGGCTCGAGACAAGTGAGATTCTGTCACCTGTGGCGTGGCGTACGCGATTGTCAAATGGCACATTGTCTAGGGCCTCCTGAGACCATAGAATAAGTAGAAATGGCTAAGTAAATAATGAATATAACCTTACCTTATAATATGGATATACACTCTAGGAGAAGAAATCACAATATAGTTCAAATACCTAAAACCAAGACCAAATTCGGATATGCAATTTAGTAAACGATCAGCTCAATTATATAACAAAATAAATAAAGAAATTTTCGTTTATGCAAAATCTTATCATATATGTAAAGAAATGTTGATTAACTGGATAAAACCACTGACATATGAAAATACTGAAGCTCTCCTACAAAACAACTAATTACATGTATACGACCCACTCACACACACAGAGAGACTCTCCCATACCTACTCGTACATTCACACACCCATACACATTCAACCACACATCCATAACACTCATGTACACTCAACAACACACCATCACTCATGCACACGCACACAAACGTTCACATTACTATTTTTGTTTTACTACACTCATGTACTGTTTTATTGTGTTTTAAGAAAGAACCTACTGTTGTGAAGGAGCGGAGTCTTTTAATACAGGCATTATTTGCTTAAATCATCATCATCATCATCATATCAGCCGAAAGACGTCCACTGCTGGACATAGGCCTCCCCCAAGCGTCGCCACAACAACCGGTCCTGTGCGTCTCGCATCCATCGGTTACCCGCGACCCTCACCAGGTCATCGGTCCACCTTGTGGGAGGCCTTCCAACGCTGCGTCTTCCGGTACGCGGTCGCCACTCCAAAACTTTTCAGCCCCATCGACCATCTGTTCTGCGAGCAATGTGCCCCGCCCACTGCCACTTCAATTTGGCGATCCTTCGGGCTATGTCGGTAACCTTGGTTCTCTTGCGGATATCATCATTCCTGATTCGATCACGCAAGGAAACTCCGAGCATTGCCCTCTCCATTGCCCTTTGGGTGACTTTAAGCCTTCTGATGAGGCCCATTGTGAGCGACCACGTTTCGAGTCCATAGGTCATCACTGGCAACACGCACTGCACACACACACACTTTGCTTAAATGAAGACTCCAAACCCTAAATTCTTTGTGTTTAACTTTTTGACACAATAAACGCTATTATTATTATATTATATATTATAATATTGTTGTGCTTAATTTTAAAAAACTAACCTTTTTAAGGGGGGTATAGGGGGCGTTGAAGTTTGTGGAGTATCTACTAAATCCACGCGGACGAAGTCGCGGGCGAAGTGCTAGTAGAAAATAATTCAGATAGCAGCAAATCTCTTTAATGTATTCAATTTGTCAAATGTTTTCATAGAATCATTTTTCATTACTATCCCCACTGGTTGGGATTTGTAGGTGGAATAAACCCTTTTAAAGCATGGGAAGTCAGTTTACTTAATTTACTTTGCTTTGCAGCCGTAACACTACGCCGAGATAGCAATCGCGTCACGCGCCCCAAAAATGGCAACGGTCGCCATGTTGTTCGGGATGTTGTGTTATTGAAACAACTGTTCTCAAGCGATTACCTTTAATTACTGACTAAAGAGTACATGTGTGTTATATATTAATAGAAGACACATTACATATATATGGATAGCGTCATAGACATTATACTATAGGTAGTACCTACTTACTACACCTCAAGGCACAAGATGCCTTAGGCATCTTCTTAATAATCTTTACGATATAAATAACGCCCTTCTGCAGGTCTAAAATTGGTTCACTGCTAATACTTTTTTTTTAATGGGTGCAATACTAGGTGCATAAGATTTGCCTTACCAAATGTTAACAATAGTGATTGTGACATAGTGTTGAACAAGGAGAAACTGGAGTTCGTCGATAGAACAGTTTTCCTGGGGATTACGCTTGAGTCTAGGCTACAATGGGCCTCATTTAGCATCTCTTGCAGGACGGCTAAGTTCAGCGGCATATGCTGTTGCGGAATATGTTCGAAAGAGTTACCGCGGCCCTGGGAAGAAAGGCACTAGGAGGACTAAGGGTGGGTTTTAGTCAGTAAAAGTCTGATACTCCCTGCCGCTCCACCCAGAGCGGGAGGGGTCATTTGATATTTTCCCATCCTCAAAAAAAAAAAAAAGTGGCATATGCTGTAAGAAAAATCCGCCAATTTACGGATGTTGATACCGCGAGACTAGTGTATTTTAGTTACTTTCATAGTATCATGTCTGTTGAGTCCATTCATCTCAACATCGCCGCGCGGCGACGGCGCCAGCGGCAGTGAAAGAGGGGTGCGGGGACAGCGGCTCGCCAGCCGGCCGACGGCCGAGCGAGCGCCCTCACGCCACGACAGTCAGCTGTTGCACGCCTCCAAGCACGGCTGCGCTCACGCATATTAGCTTCCCATTTTCATAATTTCACGTAAACCAACCGTACCGCTTGTTATTTCTCTTGATATTAAATTCATTACATGTTATACAGTCCACTACTCTTTTAATTTATCTTTACCACGACCTATCGTCGCGATCAATGTCTTAAGGTATTTTACTATGGGGTCAGGTTGCAGACATCGAGTCTATTTTTATTCTGCCGAAAAGAGCTATCTATAATAGTGATATACAATCTCCACCGGCGCGATAGTCTAACTAAGGGAACTGTTTAAGGATATGAATATCTATGAAAACATTATGTGCGTTAGAAAGAATCTTCATGTTTTTACTTTGTAGACGAGGCGACAGACATAAATTATTTTACTAGAAATAGGGATCAACTAGTTCACTTCGACCGATCCTTTAAAAACTTCATCACCCCTTTAGGAGTTTATTTTTGAAAAATCGAAATATATGTTGTTTTTTTTTACTCAAAGTCATTGATGCTGTGTTTCAACTTCATCGCATCAAGATTAAGATCCTTCCATACAAACTTACACCACCTAAACCCCACTGGGGGTAGTTTTGAAAAACCAATTACATAAGTCATTATTTAAACCGTCTAAATCGTGTTTTGGGGGTACTTCTGAAAAACTAATGATGGCAACTTTTTTAATTCACTTAAACAGATAACGAGTATTCTATTGTATTCCTATCAAGTTTCTAATATATTCGCTAAAGGAATAAGTTTTTTCATACAAAGTTCCACCCCATATTTCACCCCTTTATGAGGGGTTTCCTAATATCCTTTCATAGCTAACGTCTCCTATTTATAATCTACCTCCGTGCTAAATTAGATTTTCATAGATCCAGTAGTTTCTGAGATGTCGTGATTAATCGGTGAGTGACTTTTCACGTTTAAATACATCTGTAACTTTTAAACAAAAGGTCCGATTT
The DNA here is from genome assembly GCA_947386135.1 of Melanchra persicariae. NCBI lineage: Eukaryota > Metazoa > Arthropoda > Insecta > Lepidoptera > Noctuidae > Melanchra > Melanchra persicariae. The sequence goes on from OX376651.1 coordinate 522,745, forward strand.
GAATAACTTAAAGTGTTATTTACATGGACATAATCAACCTTCATTATTAAACCATTTAAATGGATAAGGATTCATATCGCGATTCCAAAATCACCTCTTTTCCATTCCACCAGGGTTTTGGTTTGAACAAATTTTTGAACGAATTTGAACAAACAGCGGTCATTGTGACAACCATAATAGTTAGACATAATATGTCTAACTATTATGGTTGTCACAATGACCATATTATGGTATCGCAGACATTTTTGTGGATATTGAAGTCCTCTTTAAAACTGTAGTACATCAATTTGCTCTATTTTTTTTTTATTGGGACAAGCCCGCCACACATTCCCGAACCACTGCAACTCATGAAAGCCAGAATCAACAGTGGCGACCACCAGAAAAACACTGTACAAAGGTGGACTTAATGCCATAGGCATTTTCTACCAGTCGACCTTTGGGTGGTGCAGAGACAACATGGCAGGTGCAACTTAAAGGAAAAACAGAGGGAAAAAAATACGATCATACATACATAGATACATACATACATAAAATTAACAAAGGTATTAAGAAAAACGAATACAACGAGTTAACGATGTGATGATTCTACCAACTTCTTGCGAATATGCTCACGCGCCTTCACTTTAAAGGACAACCGACTGATTGCCGTCCTGATGGTCCGAGGGAGCGCATAAATATTCAATGATTTTTTATTTAAATAGTTTTTTTTTACTCCAAACTAGGTTTTATGCTTTTACGTGCATTTATTTCTACATCGTTCTCACATATATGTACGTATTATTATTTCAATAAGAATGATGTTACCATAACATAGTAAATAAAAAATATATTTAAAGAGTGTCCATGGAGTTCCTTGCAAGTTGTTCTCCATAGAGATTTAGAGTTCTACGCTTTGAAACGTGCAAATAGCGTCATCTCTTTGACTGACCGACCTTGACAATTCAAAAGTGCAATGTCGTTGACAACGCCTTACTAAGAGCGACCTCTTCAAAGTTAGAGTGAACAGGCTCCTTCTGGGTAAGGTCGCTCCATCGTAGACTTTGTCTCTGTCATATCTGACATTGACTATAGTCAAGAGCAAACCCATCACTAATAAAAAAAAAAAAACCTTGATGCAATTAAATAAAGTTAATAAACTAAAATGCAGGAAATAAAAAAAATACTCAAACAACCCCACCGCTAAAAACAATACCCTCCTTCTGACGCAGTCGGGTAAAAACGACTAACAAGTTCCAAACAAGTCGCTTTTCAAGCAGTCTGCTGTAGTTCAATCTACTATCTGAGGCCACATACTGCATCAGCCTTTTCCCAACCCCAAAATTGGGGTCGGCTCGCAGTCAAACTGGATCAGCTGAATAATAGTATTTATTTTTTATAACATAATTATATGCAAAAAAGAGTTTTATTGTTGGAATCGTTTTTGTTTTTATCTGTTACTAGCGAACCGCCCCGGCTTCGTACGGGTGCATTTTTTATACTGCTCAAACTAACATTTCAAAACTTGACAATTCAAAAGTGCCTGTAAATGGTTTAGTTGAAATAAATGCTTCGACTTTGACAAACTAAACATCTATTCACTGAACCTTAAATTAAATTTATAGGATCAATACCGATTATTTTTTACTTTATGAGATTTTATTTAATTTATCTTTTTATACAAACAGAACATCCCCGTTCTTCGTGGGGGGTTTAAAAAGTAGTACAGACGGAATCGGAAATTATTTATTGTTAAATTGGTTCCTAAAACGTAAGTATTGCACTCACATGAAACATTGTGAAAAATCGGTTTGACTCACCTGAAGTCGGAGTCGGCGGACATGAGGCGGTAGTGGTCGATGAAGTCGGCGACGCGCACGGGGCGCTCGGAGCGCAGCGCGGGCTGCAGCGCAGGCGCCGGCGCCGCGCGGGCCCGGCGCCTGCGCAGCGCCGCCAGCAGCGCCGCGCCGCCCAGCGCCAGCGCCAGCCCCACGCACGCGCCCACGATCCACGCCGTGTTGTCCACCTCTGCGCAACGACCACATCGACTTACAATACGTCATGCGTCACCATCGCCACTGAACGACTCTAAAGCCGGCTACTCCCTGGCGAGCCGTAACCGCAACCGTTATGTAAATTTACCGAAAACATAGTGTGTACGTGGTACGCAAACCTGCTGCGAGAGGTACTCGTGGGGCTAGCAGCGAGCCCACGATTACAAGGTTCTCATTCTGTAACCATAACATTATTTCCTGATACATTCAATGATTCCACCATCATGGTCGTTTATGATCATCGAGTAAAGCATCACAGACATACTGCAGAACATTTACAAGTATGTGTTCTGCACAAGCGAGAGATACATCGTCCAACATCGTGGACTTAGAATAATAACGCCTAGAAACCTAGTACGAGCATCAATAGTGAAGCTACTCAGACTACTCCATATATGGAGTACTAGGCGCAGCGAGCCGACAGCTCTGTTGAATGCACCTCCCGAGAAATATTTAAAAATGACAGTTTGTTGCATGAAAAGATGCTCTAACACAACCGGAAAACTGAAAAAATGTGATAAAACTACGTTTCACACCTAAGTACTTACATTAAATCCATTATTTTTACGTAAATCAATCTTCAAATAAAAATTTTCATAACCTAATTTGTCACAATGTAGTGTTGCCAGTTGTAAAGAAAAATTACCCATAATACAGTAGGCACTAACTGTTGAAGTCTACTGTATAATGCTTATTGTTTTATGTATGAAACGAAAGACAATAATTACGTTTGATTCAAATAATTTTCGCATTGAAACTTCTTTAGGCGCGTTGGGCAGTTTTGATGTGGGAAAAAATCAATGATTTCGCGACGCGACACCGACACCTCTGTGTATGAGATCGTGTATTAAATTTGGAATGAACATCAGACTGGACTTTGTCAGCCCCGTGGGGGCCGACCGCCGACCAGTCTTTCATGGGTGTCATTTTCGTGATTTCTGGGGTCGCTAAATCCTATTATGGGGTCAAAATCGTAATCCAAGATGGCGCCGACGGCATTTGCTAACTTTTCGTCATGGGTGTCATTTCCATGTTTTCTGGGGTCGCTAAAACCGATTATGGGGTCAAAATCGAAATCCAAGATGGCGCCGACGAAATTTGATCGGCACCGGGGGTCTGTAGTCTGCTTTTAAAAGTAATTGTTCAAGTTTACACTTCTGTCCGCACTCCCGAAGTGCCACTGCATTTTTTGAAACCGGGTTAGTTTCATCGAATAAGCAAACATCTAACACGTTTACTAGCGAATAGCAATGATGCCGATTCTTTTGTTCACCACCTAAACTAAAATGAGAATTTTGCCTCTTACTGCAGACCATAAAAGAAGCAGACAAGTGATATGACACCATAATCGATTTTAGTGACCCCAGAAACCATGAAAATGACACCCATGAAGAAAAGTTAGCGAATTTCGTCGCCGCCATCTTGGATTTCGATTTTGACCCCATAATCGATTTTAGCGACCCCAAAAACCATATAAATGACACCCATGACGAAAAGTTAGCAAATGCCATCGGCGCCATCTTGGATTTCAATTTTGATTCCATAATCGGTTTTAGCGACCCCAGAAACCATAAAAGTGACACCCATGACGAAAAGTTGGCAAATTTCGTCGCCGCCATCTTGGATTTCGATTTTGACCCTATAGTCGGTATAGTCGGATAGCGACCCCAGAAACCATGGCCTATTACAATAAGTACGTACCGACAAGTAACGTACGTAACATTTTTTTATATTGATCTATGATTAGTCCCAAGTACATTAACATTTTTCCCGATTTTAGGGAAAGTGTTCATTCTTAGCAACATTTTTTACGTCTGTGTGCGTGTCTGTGGCTGTAATTACATACCGCTCACTCACACATAAGTACTAAAGTTGCTTCATTTTTTTGTAGGGAGCGTGTATGAGACTTTCCTTCTAGGCGTTATTATTCTAAGATCGTGGAGTTACAAACCAAAACTGCAGATAGATCCAGCTCGTCGTTACGGTCACAGTGATGTGGACTTCTCGCATACACTAGAACCCCGTTACTGTATTTGTTTGGTTACAGTTCGCTAGATGAATACGCTCGGTGAAAGCGTTCGGGCGGCATCGACATCATGCGCCTAATTTGTAACACGCGTACACACTAGAACCTCGTTACTGTATCACGCAAGTTACAGTTACAGCTCGCTAGTGAGTGCCCGGCTTAATTGTAACTAGATTGGCCCGCGACTGCGTCCGAGTGTTTTAACATGAAAAAATTACCCTACAGCACTAGAAAATAAGCTTTTTTTGGTAATATTTATAAATCTTTCCAATAATTTATGTTTACAAACATACATATCAACAAGCAATTTTCCTTACATAACATTAACTTAGATAGTTTATCTACTTCCATGCTATAAATCCTCTATAAAAGTTTCTGAAACAGCTTATTGCCAACATTAAAACAAACAGTGTCATAGTAACCTTATTATCATCCAAACGAGTGATACAATGTTGTACTAAATTTCATTACGCAACTCCTTCGCTTTTTAAATGGGATCGAAAAAGCAAAGGAATCACCAAACAGCCACATTCTCACTACTCAATTTGTGGTATCTTTATGAATTTCGATAAAAGAACATTGTCATGCACGCGCCATTCACTATCACAGCGCAGTAATAAAAAAAACTTAAATAGGTTATTCGAATTCACGTTGCGTTCCGCCATTTTTTTTTATATTTATTATAATGCAAAAAATTATTAGCTTGTTGTTTAAAAAATGAGTGATACAAACTTTGATAGCACAATTTCTAACGCAGCAAAGGATTTTTCTAACCAATTATTACCTACCAGAAAAGTTGGGATACAATATCAAAAGGCGTAAGTACCAAGATTTAATGAATTAGAAAAAAACCTTATAAAAAGGATTCATATTATGGGTGTAGATAAAGTCTTGTATACAACTGTACATAATCAGGTAAAAACACTCATATGATACTATTATCTTTAAGACCCCTTCGTAAACCACAGTTGCATAAATAACTATCACCTGATAAAAGCCGATTGAAATCCGCTTTGGTCATTGGACCCTGGATTTGATTTGATTATTGTCAAGCAGACGCGTGTCGTCCAAACTAAATATAAGCAACATTAATGCAGAGTTATTGAGTATTATTATTATTATTATGAGATTATAACCAACACTGAATTCTAAAATGCTATACGTCTTGAAGTTCAGTTTTAGGTAATATTTATTTATTTAGTACATGGAGGACTTACAGCTACAATATACTTAAGCCATTTCATAATAACTCGGCTTCGCCTCGTGTGATAAACCCACGTTCGTGTTTTAAGACCCCTTCTTATACAAGTTGCATAAATAACTATTGTCGTATTTGAAACGAATACAGGAGAAACTAAGTGTGAAGAACAGACAAAAAGGTGAGGTTATGTTTACACTTTTTTAACAAAAATAATGATGACAAAATAATTATCTATCAAACAAATAATCCTATAATCAAGCGTGGCGACGTCGACGTCATAACTCGTGTAAGTTTTTGTTTTTGCATTTTTTTGATAGAAGAGAAAATAGAATCCCGTATAAAAGTTATCCCGTATAAGTTTATCAGTTCTGAGTTATAAATAAGCTAACTAATCAAAAAGTTTGCTAGAGGCCTAGCAAAAGACAAAAACACAACATTACTAACTTTTGGTAAGTGGTTTACGTATGTTGTCAGTCCACCGACGGTCGTCGTACGTCGTACGTCGTACGCGCGGCGACGTCCCTCGGCTGGAAGGGAGGAGGTCAAGCTATGGGGAGGGGGAGTGTGCCATGTCGCACAACACCAGGCGGCAGGCGTGTGTTCACTGGTTTGTTTTAGACAACTGAGCGCTATCAGCAAGGGTATCGCAAGATATCGTTATCAGAGCATACTAAATGTATTAGCTATGAGTGCCCTGTAATCGATCTACAGACATCAGTGAATCAGCGCAGATACGGGCAGACGGGCAGACGGGCAGACAGTAGGGGCACGTACCGGTGTAGACGACGGTGTAGGCGGTGTCGGTGAACTTGTCGGGCGCGGTGAAGGCGCGCAGCTTCACGAAGTACTTGGTGCCGGGCTTCAGCGGCCCGTTGCAGTAGGCGCGGCCGCCCGCGTCGCAGCGCTCCGAGCCGATGGTGAACTCCTCCACGGCCGACGAGTGGAACGGGTAGTAGGGCTCCGTGACCTGGTAGGGCGGCCAGCGCTCCAGCGCGTGCACGTCGCGCCACGACGGCAGGCGCGCCGGCGTGTCGTTGCGCGGCTGCTCCGCCAGCACCAGCGTGTAGGCCGTCACGTTGCCGTTGGCGCCCGAGAAGTAGTCGGCGCGGAAGCGGACGGCCACGGTGGAGGACGAGCGGCGCAGCTCGTGCGGCGTGGCGTGCGGCGCGGGCGGCGGCGGCGCGCCGATGTCCAGCGTGGCGCCCAGGCGCGCCGCGGCGCCCGCGCCGGCGCCGGTCTCCGCGCGCACGCTGAACCAGTAGGCGGCGCCCGGCGTCAGGCCCGCCACCGAGCCGCCGCGGGCTGTGCACCGACCGACCGACCGGCCCAGGGATGAGCGAGCGACTCACGAAACGTACAAGCGACTCTTCAAATGTTTATCAATAGGGAACATGCAACATTTTCATCTTGCTCTCATTAAAAAGAATTCCATGTAAACTAGACGATGCATATAAAAAAATTAAAACGCTTTAAAATATTGCCAAAATTGCGGATTTAAACTGACAGTTTAATTTTTGCGTGAAAACGGACAATGGGTCACTCCACTGTCTGTCACTGGTCATGAACTCATGCCTCAAAGATTTAAGGTCGTCTTTTCGTTGACACAACAGCAGTGACGTCACTAGGCGCTGATTATTGTACTTAAATACGTCCAGTTTCACGTTATTCTAATTCGTAATGATTGTTAAAATCAGTAGTAACTAAAATACTAACTAAACTAAACAGATTTATTCTGTTATTTCTTTTTGTTTTTTTAGCCTATATGTACTGTATGTAATATTAAAAAGTAGTACACCTGTTAGTGACAAATTCACTCTAGATTTTACGTTCCATTGTTACAGTACCCCAAAAAATGTATTAATGAATAAGCCTTTGGAGTGCCATAATTAAATAAATAAAATACAAACGTTGCAGTGGCCTTCTTTTATTTATATTTTAAATCATTTTAATTACAAAATTTATATACATTCTGTATTTGCATCTTCCCTATTATAAATTGCGCGAGCATTTTGCTGTTACGTTTTTTGTGGGTTTATTATTATATTTAGTGTGTTGACAAGGCGAATTTTTCAAGTACTTAAGGGCGCGTTTGCAATTCGGACAAAATTGTGCTGTTTTTCGGTACATTTGTGACTAAACTAAACCAAATCAAATAAACTAACTAATAACTAACACTTACAGATAGGTGCTTCATCTTCAAAAGATAGTGACATTTTTGATAAAAAATATAGTTTTTTATATTGTAAAAACGATCTTCCGATGCCATTTTGTACAAAGTTTACGATACCGGGTTGAGTTTAGGTACATCTTTTGTTCTATTTTCAACATATTCAAAGATTTCTAAAAATACTTTAAGTAGGCAGACATAATCAATTCTAAAACTTAGTAAAAAATCTATCAAGATATCACAAATACTCGCAGAAAAAAATAAAAACCGGGACTTATTATTTCACATATTTTGCTAGTACGGGTGAATCTTAATCGATTATATTAAGGGTTATTTTATTTTTGGTTCCTGTTTTGATTTATTGCAAACATTTCAAATGAAACCTCAGTCCGCGCTCGGCCACTGTCGTGAGTGGACACTGTATCGCCTGTTTGCAGCAGCTCGTGTTGAAAAGATCGCTGTACAAATACAAAATATTCGATAAACCAAATTTGATACTTGACAAGCTATAAAATCACAATTTTTATTATAATATTTTATTTCGCTACAAGTAACTATTTATAAATGCCTATTCTTTATTCTTATGACGAGACCTTACCACCGGACTTGATGGAGTGACCTGAAGGTTTACTTCGATGACTGCTACTAGAACTACTCAACGAGTAGAACTAGATGTGCCAAGAATGGGCTCATTTTGTTAGTTTTGATGAAAACTTACCTCGGGTCACTCCATCAAGTTCGGAGGTAAGGTCTCATCATAACTAACAAAAGAACCCAAACTCTGCACACCTAGTTCTACTCGTCGAGAAGTTCCAGTAGCAGTTACCTGAAGTACACCTTCAGGTCACTCCATCAAGTCCGGAGGTAAAGTCTCATCATAACTAACAAAACGAGCCCAAACTCGGCACACCTAGTTTTTTTACTTGTCAAGAAGTTCCAGTAGGAGTGACCTGAAGTACACCTTCAGGTCACTCCATCAAGTCCGGAGGTAAAGTCTCATCATAACTAACAAAATGAGCCCAAACTCGGCACACCTAGTTTTTTTACTTGTCAAGAAGTTCCAGTAGCAGTTACCTGAAGTACACCTTCAGGTCACTCCATCAAGTCCGGAGGTAAAGTCTCATCATAACTAACAAAATGAGCCCAAACTCGGCACACCTAGTTTTTTTACTTGTCAAGAAGTTCCAGTAGCAGTTACCTGAAGTACACCTTCAGGTCACTCCATCAAGTCCGGAGGTAAAGTCTCATCATAACTAACAAAATGAGCCCAAACTCGGCACACCTAGTTTTTTTACTTGTCAGGAAGTTCCAGTAGCAGTTACCTGAAGTACACCTTCAGGTCACTCCAAGTCCGGAGGTAAAGTCTCATCATAACTAACAAAATGAGCCCAAACTCGGCACACCTAGTTTATTTACTTGTCAAGAAGTTCCAGTAGCAGTTACCTGAAGTACACCTTCAGGTCACTCCATCAAGTCCGGAGGTAAAGTCTCATCATAACTAACAAAATGAGCCCAAACTCGGCACACCTAGTTTTTTTACTTGTCAAGAAGTTCCAGTAGCAGTTAACTGAAGTACACCTTCAGGTCACTCCATCAAGTCCGGAGGTAAAGTCTCATCATAACTAACAAAATGAGCCCAAACTCGTCACACCTAGTTTTTTTACTTGTCAAGAAGTTCCAGTAGCATTTACCTGAAGTACACCTTCAGGTCACTCCATCAAGTCCGGAGGTAATGTCTCATCATAACTAACAAAATGAGCCCAAACTCGGCACACCTAGTTTTTTTACTTGTCAAGAAGTTCCAGTAGTAGTTACCTGAAGTACACCTTCAGGTCACTCCATCAAGTCCGGAGGTAAAGTCTCATCATAACTAACAAAATGAGCCCAAACTCGGCACGCCTAGTTCTACTCGTCCAGTAGTTCCAGTAGCAGTCACCAAAGTACACCTTCAGGTCACGTCCAATAAGTCCGGAGGACCATCATAACTAACAAAACCAGCCCTAAGTCCACAGCCTATATCTCTCTACTAGTAGAAGACTTCCAGTGCCTAGCTGACACTGAAATCAGCATCTAAGTATTATTTAGGAGAAAAATAAACAGGATTATGAAATGATTTTTATTGGCACCTACGAATTAAAAAGAAATAAGAAAAAAAAAACAAATTTTCAAAGTATCAAAATTAGCTCACTTGGCTATGAATCCCGCTGCTAACCGTGCCTACACTTGTGTGTGTGACCCGTGTCAATGTAGTAGTTCGATTCTTTTACTGTCAATTTTGCAAACGCGTCCTTAAATGGCAAAATCCGAAATCATGAGAAATACCGAAAAGGCTCGAGACGCCTCGAAGGCTAATTTTGATGAAAACTAAAACTGCATCATTGGATTCTTGGAAAATCAATGTTTCCCATCAGGAATGGAACCCGTTGATTTTGGGAAAACAAACACACTGTTTTATTATTACACCATAAGTAAATAACATGAGTCTCCCTTAGTTCCATAAGTAAATAACATGAGTCTCCCTTAGTTCTCTAAAAAAAAGTCTTTTGTAATAACAACTTTTTTTGTATTTACAAGGAGTTGCACTGACGCCGACAAAATTAGCTCTTTCCTTTAGTTTGCCATGTTCTTGTATTTGATCTTTATCACCGACACTTACTAATACAGGCTGTCATATTTTTCAAAGTCAACAGATTCGTTACCTGGCTAGGAATACCGATTTTTTAAAGATCCAATGATCACGTTTAGTTTTTATCAATATCGAGCTCGATACTCCTTTCAGTGTTCTTCGTTATTCCTCATAGTTTGGAAATTGGCCAACCACGCCCACTTGAAAATTTAACCTATATATTATGTGGCAAGATCATTATAAAAGTCGTTTTTTCAGAAATTTAAGCAGTAATTTTTTTGGTAATACGAGTTAATATCAGAAATTTTACAAAGGCCTTATGATTTTCGTGAAAAACGATTTTTACGAGCACGCTCGCATCAAGCATCGCGCATCGTGCGGGCGGCGAGGTTACCGTCTGGCGGGAACTCGAGCGTGGTGATGCGCTCGGGGTCGCTCTGCGGCGCGTACTCCAGCAGGAAGCGCCGCAGCACGCCGTTGGCGTCCGCCGGCTCCAGCGCCCAGCTGAAGGCCAGCGCCGACGGCTCCGCGTGCGTGCTGCGGAAGTGCAGCGGCGCGGGCGGCGGCGCCTCGCGCGTGGCCACGGCGCCCGAGTGCGCGCGCGACGCCGCCCGCAGCGCGCCGCCGCGCCCGGCCCACACCGTCACCGTGAACGTGTACAGCGTGTGCGGCCGCAGCGCGCCCACCTGCACACCAGAACACCCATACGCATCCATTGCTTTCATTGTTTCATCTTCGTACACGGGTATTTTCTACCGTTTGGCATACAAAAAAAAATCACAACGCAACGCATGCAATACACATCGACATAGGTTCATATAAGACGTTCCAGAGCTAACATGCAACAACTTTGTCCCAAATAACTTGGGATCTAACTTGAGTTGTTTTCCAGTAACCGAACTATTTAAGTTTTTTACAGAAGAAAAAGATGAAACCTCACGACCAAAAATTGCTAATTGTGAGAAATCTCCTCCACTATAGATAGTATTTTTTTTAGAACAAAATGATTAATAACTAGCACTTCGCCCGCGACTTCGTCCGCGCAGATTTAGTAGGTACTCCACAAACTTCAACGCCCCCTATACCCCTTTAGAAAGCTTAGTTTTAGAAAAGAAAGCACAACGATTTGATGATTTACTTAGACATTTCTACTTATTCTGTGGTCTCAGGAGGCCCTAGACAATGTGCCATTTAATTAACGAATGCGACTGTCGAAATGCCAAAATGTAAGAATTTGATCACGTGACATTTCGATAGCATCTGTCAATCGCATAAATTTTTGACGTATTGACAATCGCCTTCACCACGCCACAGTTGACAGAATCTCAATTGTCTCGAGCTGTTCACCCCGTTCACTCCGTCAGGGGTTGATTATGCAAAAATTGTTAGGTACATCTGTTTCAATTATCCCACTTTTAGTTTGCTCATAGCATTCCGTTGAAAATTAAAGCAAGCAATAATGTCCTCCCCTATAAACTTAATCACCCCTGCTTCACCCCTTATTATGTATATACCTAGTTTATTGTCGAAAAATCCAAACATTTGTTATAATTATAATTTAATTATAATTTATTTAATCAATTAGACAACAATGGCCCATTGGTTAGTACAATAATAAACTTATCAACTAAGGGTTAGTACAACTTAATTTATAATTTATTTCATCCCATGAGAGATGGCACTGCAGTGATTGAGATACCTGCAATCGAGTCTGCTTGCGATCATTGTTATTCTTATTGTTTTATAGAAATCATTTTCATCTTCATCGGACCAAGCATTGATACGATTCTTCCCAGTTCGCTCAAACCGCGACATTTTTCTTGCTCCGAGCATGTTTAATACCGTCGCGTCGTAACTTTTGAACGAAAGGTCCGATTTGAATAATTATAAGTGTAATTTACACGGACATTTAGTGAATAGTCCCGGGAAATCCCGGAACCGAAAGTACCGGCATATCCCGGAAATTTGCGTCGTTTTAGGAACCGGAATTTCCAAAACCAAATCCCGGTTCTTTCGGTACTTTCGGGAAAAGATACTTCGCGTTTAGAATTTTTCTTATTTTATTGCCTAAAAAATCCGACCGCTGCACTGTTACTATACTACCTAGCTACCACCGTTGCTACCTAGTAAAACATGCTTCTGACAACGGTTCTGACGACGACTCGGAAGCCGTGGAGGTTGTGGAATCAAATAATTCATCGCTCGACGAACGAGAGTTTGCATATCACGATCTAATTTCAAAGGTAAAAACCGTTGTTAAGTTATTCAGGAAATCACCAACTAAAAACGACAACATACTACAAAAATATGTCATCGCTGATTTTAATAAAGAATTTGCACTGACAAGTGACTCGAAAATGCGATGGGGCAGTTTAGTAAATACTCTGGAGCGGTTTCTGAAACTTCGAACGTGCATAGTGAAGGCACTAATTGATGTGAAGTCAGATATATGTTTTACAGAAGTAGACTGCAGAATATGACAGAACTTTACGAGGTACTTGACATTATCAGAAAAATTTTGGAAGCGTTATGCCAGCGAGTTGCGACACTATTAACTGCAGATATAGCTGTAAAATTCGCATTAAAGAAATTGTCCACCATAAATAACAGTATAGCCGCAAAAATGTTGACGATGCTGAAAAACAGATACAGGCAACGTCGATTGCCGGAAACATCAATATTAACATATTTGCAAAACCCTGGAATGTGCTTCTCCAACGCACATGATGAAGATTTGTCAGTGATTACTCGGCCAAGTAGTGACGAAATGTGCAGGAAGATAGTGGAACTGCTAAGGCGTACGTACATTTTCTCAACAAATGTACCGAAGTAAAAAAAATCACTTCGGTACATTTATTGAGAAAATGTACCTATCTAAAATTATATTTATAGTTCAGAATCGTACCATGTACATCTATCAACAATTCATGGGAAAAACATTTTAAGAATGCAAAGCATTTTATTTAATAAACATACTTTTGTGTAAAAAAGTAATGATTTGACTACCCATTTGGAAAAGCGTCCTTAATGTTAAAAAATGTTGATGGCATTATATGCGTAATTACCAGTAAAATTATACTAAATAAGACTGATTTAGTGTCTATAAAACAAGAAATTAAACGTTTTATTTGATTTGATTTAAATGTTTTTACTTTGCCCTGTCATTTCGTCTTTTTTTTACTTTCTCCGTTTTAACACTTTCAACTCTCTTACAAAGACTTATTAAAGTATCAAAAGTATCGATAGTATCGGGAATCCCAGTTCTTAAACCAGAAGGTCCCAAAAATCCCGGTTCTTTAAAACAGCACCGGTTCTGCATTCCCTAGACATAATCAACCTTAATTATCAAACCATTTAAATGGATAAGGATTAATTTCATGATACCGAAATCACCATTTTTTCATATCACCAGGGATTTGCTTGAATAATTTGAACAAAAAGCGGTCATGGTGACTTAATCATAATAGTTAGACATAATGGTATCGCGGACTTTTTTGTAGATATTGATAACCTCTATAAAACTGTAGTACATCACTTTGCTCTATTGTCAATAGATTTCGCAGCGTACGCGATATTAGGATTTTTTCGCACCTTTGGTTACGTTATCGAAGTTTTCATACGGATCCCTAACTTTTAAAAAAATATTCTATACCCTATGTCCATCACGGATAACGTAGGATTCCATTGGTGAAAGAATTTTTCAAATCGGTCCAGTAGTTTCGGAGCCTATTCATTTCAAACAAACAAATATTTCCTCTTTATAATATTAGTGTAGATTAATTACGATTTAGCCTAAAAGACTAATATAATAAGTAATTTAACTCAAACTTAATATGTTACATGATAGATTATGTTCAAACTAAGAATAGTGTCCATTTGCACTTTTACACAAGTCCGTAGCACTTTCTTAAAGCTTTTTAAATTTATAAAAACACTATGTTCATGTGTTAATAAATAGCACATCATTGTTACTATTATTCATTCACTTACGTTAATTCAAAAGGTTCAGTCCTTTTCATCCTACGCACTAAGTCTGTGTTGTCCAACACTAGATTACCTCAACATTTACGTGTGGTGACGAATTTCATTTTAAGGTCACAGTGAAGGTCGTCATTTCTTATGTACATACCAGGGTGCATTGACAGCATCCCTGAGTACTTTATTATTATTATTTTGACGTTACTTTGTTTAGTACAGCCCCAAAGTTGGATACCACGGATAGAATTGACATCAGAATATGCTTGTATAAGGTTATTTTATTATGCAGTGATAGACAGGATTTCCTTCCGAATAACCAATACAGACTTTTATAACGTATATCGAGTTAAAAAAGAACGAAATAAATTTGCAAGCCATTTTTCACATTAATTTGTAACTAAATAATAGGTTGGGGAAAAGTTTCTTCGCATTTTTTAAGAAAATTCAAAACATTATTTAATATAGTTTATTTACATTTAACTAAAGTATGTAGGTACCATTTTGTTCGATAACTCTTTGCCATCTTGTAGGGACATGATCCCATTGCTATAGAAATTTTGGGACTTCTGATCAAAATACCGCGACAAGTGGTTTTGGCAGTCCTCTCGTGATGTTAACCTGACATTGCCTGAAGAATTCTGAAGAGACCGAAACAGGTGGAAATCTGAAGGTCAGGACTATACGGCGGATGCATTAACACCTCCCAGCCAAACTCTCTTAATTTTTGCTGAGTGACTAAAGATGTGTGAGGTCTAGCGTTATCATGATGAAAAACCACACCCCTTCTGTTGATTAATTCCGGCCGCTTTCACTCAACTTCTTGCTTTAATCTCATCAGTTGTTCGCAGTAGAGTTCAGAATCGATAGTCCTGCCTAGTGGTAACAACAGCTCATAATGAATAAAGCCCTTGCAATCCCACCACACACACAGCATCACCTTGTTGCGAGTTAACCCAGGTTTCGCCACAGTCTGTGAATCCTGACCGGCCTTTGACCACGACCTTTTTCGCACGTTCTTGTCGTACGTGATCCACTTTTCATCACCAGTTATCAGCTTCTTCAAAAAAAACTTTTTCACAAAGAAAAGAAACCGACTTCCAAAAAACACTACAAAGTTCAAAATAACTTTAATTTCGGAAGTCGGTGTTTTTGGTTGCTTCTTCGTTATTTGACACCGACTTTGTGGGAAATAGGTCGCAGGAGGAAAGAATAGACGTCTGCACTGTTCGACGGTCGGATTTATTGTAACAGAAAACATTTGAATTACCGACATCAACGAATGATCGAATGAGTGAATGAATCGACTGATATAAACGAGTGATTGAATCGAGTTAGTATTTTAATCTGTTAACACTGGGATTTTTGTAATATTCCAACAGACTTCCGAAATTAAAGTTCGGTTTCTTTTTTTTTGTGAAAAAGTTTTTTATTTTTCACTTTTTAGTAAGAGGAAAGCAAAAATACGCAATTTCGTATACATGGATGATTTTTCCACATATTTTTTCCAGCTATTTGGATTTAATAACCTAACTGATAAAATTTCAATGGGACCATTTGGGAAGTATACCCTTTCCAACAAAAAAAGAATTTTTCAAATCGGTTGGCAAGCGACGGAGTTATGCCCGAACAAAAATAAAAAAATAAAAATACAAACATCCGAATTGAGAACCTCCTCCTTTTTTAGAAGTCGGTTAAAAATGGTTCGGTTTCATTACGTCGTAATAAAGATCACAAATGAGTACACGGTTCATTAGGTTTCTTTCAGTGAGCTCGTGAGGTACCCAAATATCGAGCTTTTTTGTGTACCCAGTTTTTTTCAAATGTGCCAAAGCTGTATTGTGGTCAATTCCCAGTTCTTCAGCTACGTCGTAACTACTGATATGCCGATCTTGCTCCACTTTTTCAAAAATGGCATCAATTTTATCCGTAATAGGGCGACCAGAGCGACGTGCATCTTTGACATCAAAATTTCCGGATTGAAAACGCTTAAACCAAATTTGTGCTACTCGCACAGACACTGCACTAGGTCCATAAACATCGCAAATTTTTTCGCGGCTTGCGTTGCATTTTTACCTTTTTTGTAGTAAAATTTTAAAATGTATCGAATTTCTTCATTAGATTCACTCATCTTGACAGTACGAAAAACAAATGAAAATCACACATTTTCCTAATTTGAATTTGGAATTATGTTGTTTAAAATTTAAACTTTCAATGATACCAAAACCAGCCAGATACAAATAGTATAGCCAAAGAGATTTTATTACAAGTTCATACATACTATAATGCGAAAAGACTTTTACCCCAACCTAATATCGCCTCTTTGCTTCAATAATGTGATATCTTGAAAAGTGGAATTTTACAGGAGAGCGTTTTTAAACATTCAAAAAATGATTGTGGAGCACAGAATATTTTTTTACAGTAATTATATAATGTACTGTAAATTATGACTTATTAACTAAGTGAAAACTTATTAAAAAAACTGATATTTTAGAAGTTTAGCAAGAAATTGGATTTATTTAAAAAAAGGGGATAACATGTCACATTGTTCTTGCAAATATATAGTAACATAAGTGCTTCAAACTAAATTGTCACGATTTTGATGATATTATTTTGGTTATGAAACTGAGTTATATTATGAGGAAACATTATTGAAATAAAACAATATTAAAAAAATCAGAATCAATCTTATTGGAAACAGTACCTTAAAAAAAAAATCAGCAGAAATTTTATAAGTACATTTTGCAATTGTGCAAAATGTACTTATAAAATTTCACAATGAAACATCTTATGACTACTAATATCACAATTTTTATTGTTCATTACTTAATGAGAATCACATTTACTAGAGAAATTAAATTATAGGCTAAATATTTTGTCCTTATGAATAATAAGACTTTAATAATTGAATCACAGGTATACCATAATATAACTTAATAAGTAAATGTTGAGTATTGTTGAAGAGACAAGAAAATCTTATTCAAGATTATTTGCAAATACAATATAATTGCAAGAATTATTCATTAACAACATCTAACTCAAAAAAAAAAAAGAAAAAAAAATAATAATTTGAAAAAAGAATAATTTTAACAAACTAAAAAAAAACAAAACTCAAAAGAGACTGACACTTGGAATGTTAAAATAATTCAGTACTGCTTGTTAACAAATAAAAAATATCAATTTTACATATAAATATTATCCTTACAATCAAGTGATAACACTCTCTTAAATTGTGTAACAGTCTTAGTTATGTTTTGGCTTAAATATTGTTACGCGCCAGTAGGCATGGGTTCGATATATCAAAACGTAACATAAATCGGATATGTGTTTATTATCATACCATATCGATATCTAAATATATATAACCGTTTTCACAAAAACTTCATCGAGTTATGGTTTATCCAAAGTGCAACAACGAGAACGAACTACGAATAACGAGCGATATGACATCGATGGTTTTTATTCGCTTTGTCTCTGTCTTACCATTCAATTTTTTACTGGCGTAAAAGTGATGAAGCGAATATTACGTAACTTCGGCTAGTGATTGGTTATTTGGTTAATAATAGTGCGTGCGTAATATCTATATCTTAACGCGCTAGTAATAAGGTCTAGTTTCTATTTATTTAGTTACAACAAAGATTCCATAAGTTATAAAACTGTGAGTTTGCGTTTGTCGTTAGTTTGCGTTTCGTTCGTTTCACAGTTACTTATGCAAATCGTACTACTGATATCGATATCTGAAAACGGTTTTCGATATCGATATGAAAACTGAATATCGGTTACATATCCGTTTGCGACTAAATACGAAAACGCCCATGTCTACGCGCCAGAATTAATGCCGGGCACATAAAGATTAAAGTTACTACTAGTGCCATCTAGTATCGAGTAGCAGAACTAGTAGAGTCAAGATCCTTCTAGACTTTTCCATGCTAGAACATTCTAGAGTTTTCGATGTCTGGTTGGTCCGGACCGGTATGTACTCGAACTTTCTAGACGCTTCTATACTAGAAGGTTCTGGAATTATCTGCCGACCTATATAAGGCCCGCATAGCCTGCGACCGAGTCAGTATTGAATGAGACAAGAACAACTTCGAGAGCGAACTTCGACTGCGAATTAAAGTGATCAGTAGTGCAATTGTGATTTATAATTAGTGAGTTTTAAGTTGTGATTAATTAAAGTGTCATTTTGGTTATTTTATCGGCTGTTTTTATTGTCACGAACCCTAAGCTCGTAACAATATAAAAAAAAAAACTAAAATGCCTTTTAAAAAATTACTAAAATGTAAAAACCCGCTTTTTTCAATAGCTACAAACTTTCATAAAATGGCCTATGGTATCTGGGGATAAGGTTTTTGTTGACTAAATCCATCCTTTTTTTTTTATCTGATATCCCAGATTTTTTTCTTTAACAATCGCTTTTTTGAATTCTGTATCAGCATAGGAATCTTTAAAAAATACAGCTTCAGGATCGCTTTTTTGAATTGTCATAACCTTTAAACTCGTGAGTTTGACAGAATCATTATTTTTATCTTTTAGCAATGAAAAATTCATTTGGTTAGTGAGTGTTTTCCAATCATAGAAATCTGCGAAACACATTTCGTTAACATGAAAAGGCTCACTTTTCTTCCTAGCACCCTTTATAGCACCAATGAACGCGTCAGGTGAATACATGGGACCAGATCGTAATTATCTTTTTATTTCTCTCTCAATTGATGTAAATGGTGTGAAGTCTTCCGGGCTACCAGTGCATTTAGGTGTGCCTCAAGGCTCAATACTGGGTCCATTCTTGTTTCTGGTTTACATAAACGATTTACCATTTTTCTTAAAGCGTATCTGTGATGTGGTATTGTTTGCGGATGATACCTCTCTTATCTTTAAGGTAGATAGGAATAGACAAGATTTCGATAACGTAAACAGCGCTCTCTCATTGGTTACGGATTGGTTTACGACAAATAATCTAGTTCTAAATGCCAAGAAAACAAAATGTATAAAGTTTGCTTTGCCAAATGTTAGAAATTTAGGACCCAATGTCGTTTTAAGTGGCGAGGTGCTTGAAACTAGACTCGGCAGTATTTTTGGGCATAACTGTTGATTCCAAACTTCAATGGGGCCCACATATATCAAGCTTATCGGGAAGGCTCAGCTCTGCCGCATTCGCTGTCAGAAAAGTTAGACAGTATACTGACGTTGACACAGCTCGGTTAGTCTATTTTAGTTATTTCCATAGCATTATGTCCTATGGTATTCTATTGTGGGGAAAAGCTGCTGATATACAAAATATATTTGTTTTGCAAAAACGTGCTGTGCGAGCAATATATCAGCTAGGGTCAAGAGTTTCATTAAGAGAACTTTTTAAAGATATTGGAATTCTCACGGTAGCATCTCAATTCATTTTTGCAAACATTTTATATATTAGGCAAAATATACACTTATATACTAAAACGAGCGACATCCACAACTTTAATACCAGAAACAAGCACAAGCTACATGCTCCTTCACACCGACTTCGTAAGGTCCATGACTCATTTGTGGGGCTCGGTATCCGCTTCTACAATAAACTTCCACTTTCTTTTCTTGACCTGCCTTTTAACTCATTTAAATCTAAAGTTAAATCTAACCTTTGTTCAAAGGCATACTATTCTATTAATGACTATTTAGACGATAAGAATAGTTGGTCGCAGTGTTGAACGCAAGACAATGTAATGTAATTTTATCAATGTAATTTTATCATGTTCTTTCTTTCTCTATTAGTTAGCTTATGACAGGTTATATGAGTTCATATAATTTTTTTGTTGGATACATATTTATTTTTGTTCGTGTCTTAAAATACTTTGCGTACTATTGTTTAATAAATTGAAGTTCTTAAAACGTAACAGACAGATGTGTTGCTGGGGAGTTTGTTGCGCCACTTCTTCTTCCCAGCTAAAACACTAGGAAGTGGTGACGGGTGGGCGTTTTGGGGGACTGTCTTTATGTAAAATTTGACGTTCAAAAAGTGCTGGCTCTCAGCCTAATTTGAATAAATGACTTTTGATTTGATTTGATTTGATTTGATTTGAATTTGGGAATGAGCGGAATCGCCCTCATTTTCAATTAATCAAATATTTATGCGTCACTGAATTGAGATTTTGTATCGTCTTAACTGCGTATAAATACATGCAAATCATGAATTTGTTTTTTTGTTGACCCCTACAGTTATCTGAGTAGAATACAACATCTAGGTTTTCAACTGTTTCTGAAATTTTGACGAGGTATTTGTAAACGCAGGTGCCAATTTCGTTAACACCTCTGGGGGTCTACTCTCTTTCTCTGAAACGAAACTTCGTAAACGAACGAAATATAAACGAAGTTTCGTTAGTGACCCTACTCTGTTTTGTTTTCGGACACGCAGACGAAGTTCGGATCCATAGACTATTTTCGTGAACGAATGACATGAAAAATATTGTGTGGGTCTTTTATGATGTCATTTAAAGTTAATTCCGGTTTTTACTTCAACTTTAAATTTATAAACTATTTTGATTTATTTTGTAATTTTACATTTAAAATGTGGTTTAATAAATATTTCTTGTAATATTGATGCAGAAAGAATAATTAAATAGTTTATTTTTATATTTTTGGTGAAATTAACCGGGACACTATAAAACACCCTTTCACGGTCATTGTTAACAGACTAAATTAAAGAGTACTATTTCTTGCCACCAAATGGATTTAATATATGACAACCAAAATTGTATGTATATTCACACTCAATCTAATCACATGTCAACTTACGATTTTTTGTTTGAATTCTTTAAAAAGTTTTCAGTTTGGGTTGGGTTTAGAATCGAGTCCTCTGAATTTGAGGAATGCAATTTCAGCTGCCGGAGCCGCGTCGAAATATTTTTTTAAAATATTTGAAAATCACTATTTAGTTTTCAGTTTGTTTCTCAAGTACTTTCTCAATCGCGATAGGTACACATTCCGCCAGAAAGTTTCAAGTCGTATTGTGTCGCAGTCTGCATTTTGGGTCTCCACAAGTTTTATTTTGGATTTAAAAAATTGTAAGTACCTAAATATCTTAAAATATACTCTCGGCGACGAGACCCCATCCACGTCCCTAGGCGCAAGTAGTGGTAGGGGCGACCATGTGAATAAGGAAATGTTGTCTTAAAGTTTGAAAGAAACTCATTAGAATTTGCTAGACTTTAAATAGCAGTTTAGGTTTAATTATTGTCTAATTAGTTTTATAAGTATTATTTGTGCATGCTAGATCCAATAAGACTCCAATATGATAGTATTTTTAGATTTTGTAAGGAAATTTTTAAGTAGAATTTTTGACGTTACGAAAAAATTACGTAAGTTGAAAATGAGGTTTTTTGTTTGTAGAGATATCGTTTTGAAATTGGTGTCAAAATAAAGGTCTCGACCCAAAACCTATTTTACAAAAAGAATTAAGTCGATAGGACTTGTAGTTTTATAGATATTAAGGAAAATGTATAGTGAAAGTTTGTTATGATGTAAATTTTGCAGTTTTTGTTCTAGAAACTTTTTATTGTGAAAAGTTAGCAATAAAATTTGTATTCTAGGGTAAGGTCTAACGAATCTAAATATATATATATTGTAAGGGTTTTTTTACATAAAAACAATAAATAAAGGCTCCAAAGGTTTCGGCTCAAAGTAAAAATAACAAGCAAAATGAGTCTAAAAATCACGTAGAGCCGAATTTTGGCTCAATCGCAACCATAGACTCACCTTTGCTGAGCACATTAGTGCGGTACGTTCGCGTGCTGCATTCGCTCTGGGTAGACTCCACTCCATGCTGAATGCACGCAGCAAGCTATCCTTAAAAGGTAAACAGCGCATCTACACTACGTGCATTCGACCGATAATGACTTATGCGTGTGCTGTATTCGCACACTCAAAGCCAAAGCAAATCCACAGGATGCAAGTAATCCAAAACAGATTTCTCCAAAAAGCCACGGGCGCCCCGGGGTATGTACGGGATGAACGACTTCATGTCGACCTTAAAATCCCTACCTTAAAACAGTTTATGAAGCGCCTTACAAAGCGTTTCTTCGAATCCGCTGAAAAGCACCAAAACCCTTTGATTTCAAAGGCAACACAGTACACTCCCTCTCGCATTAGTAAGATTCGCCGTCCTCCGGCATACACTCGTCGAGTCCGACGACGAGATCACAAAGATTCAGGAAAGCTGTAGGGAAACCAGCACCCTTAGAATAAACAAATATAGACCGCGTTCCGTATACCGACCTCGCCGCCGAGGTCCGTCGCGACGACCCATTCAAAACCCGACTTTTGCCAACGAGCCAGCCCGCGCCGCTGAGCCTTTAGCTTTAATAACCCCTAATTAATGAAACGACCCAGCCTGATTGTCCCTCGCTGTCCCTAACTGACGCCGCTAAGCCGAGGTCGTATTCCACAGGGAATGAACTTAGCGAGCGGTCAGTAGTTTTTAGCTTGTAGCTAGTTTTGTTGCCTTGGCTGGGGGCTTTATATTCATTTGAGGCCACCACAGGGTAGTCCGGTTAAGCAGTTGATATCCCAAGTGTGTTAACTTGCTAGTGGTCATACCTAAATAAAAAATGGCTCAATCGCAGTTGTCGAGCAGCCGTTGAAGAGGCAACATCAAGAAAGGGAGCCGAAACCTGCGGATCAAGAAACCCCAGGAAGAAGCATTTTTTTTTTATTTCACCTCCTCCCGGCTGTCCGTTTCAGTCTCCCGAGGTCCCAAGAGTTCAAGTAGAAGCACATACGCATTCAGGAGTGCGTGGCGGCGTACGTAACCAGCGCAAGGGAATTCAAGGGGCGTACGTCGAACTACGTGGGAGATTGTCCCAGGTCGACAGTGCGGACACTGGTCGTGTCCCTGCCGTCCGAAACATATCAGCTCTTTTCCATGACACCTTGCGTTTGGTGGTAATAAAGGCACTATTTCCTGGCACAACTCCTCGAATAATTGCCGACTGAGTCTGTAATTCCCTACAAACTCTAAGTCGGGAATTTCCTTAATATTTAGTTGATTGCGCAGGCGACGTCGGTTCCTTCTACGCTCTAAACGTTCTTCACGTAGAGCAGCCTCGATTAAGAGCATTCTTGCAGCCATTTCAACCAAATTAATAACAAAATCCACACTAAAGAATGGCAAACGAAAACCAAAAGGTAACACTTTTGGTTTCGTCAATTTGAGGTTAAAATTCCGAACAATCATCTGTCAAATTCAAATTTTCGTTCGCAACATTTATGAATTAGAATAGGTTTGGAGAACGTAAATGTCAAACAGTTTTCGTTCGAACGAAACTTCGGGAACGAAGGGAACTGTAGTAGGAAACACGCGAAGTTTCGATCGAAACTTCGTTTTTCGTTGAATAAGAGTAGACCCCCTGGTGAGCGTTTGACTCGTCCCAAACATAGCTTTCAACACAGTTACTCTGAATGTTGTACTCAGTTAAATTGAGTATATTCAATTTAGACTTGTAATAAAAGACAGAGATGTCCCCTTTGGAACACTGAAAAACTGCTTGATCGTACACAGCAACATGAATATCCTTATTCTTCTTATCGTTCTCCTTCTCCATACGTGAGAGAAATATTTTGGTGCGTTTCGTAGCTTTCTTTTAATCGTTCTTTCTCTTCATTTGTCTTTTCTTCAGTTGTCCGTTGTCAATGCAAGATTAACAAGTCTTTTAGATCGCGAATTCATCTGAAAAAATAAGCACAACTAGTTATTTGTTTTAGCATTAACATAGTAATATTTAGGAATATTACTGGTCAAATTCACTCGTGTTTTGTTCAATAACGGAACATCAGCAGATAACTATTACTTGATTTTAGTATTAGAAAAAGTTTTATCAAATACAATGTTGTATCTCATGATAACACAAAGCAAAATTCTCATTCTTTCGGCAACAATGTGATATGACCAATTATAACAATGAACACATGACACACGTTATTCAACAACACTGTTTCAACCCGCACTATCACATTTTAGAATAAAAAATAATAATTGAAACGAAACATACCTTTGCAACCACAAAGTGATAACTTCGTGATGTCACGTTTTTGCCGAAATATGAGAGCACCTTCCTCGCCGCGTGCGTAGTGATACTGTTTTGTTTCGTTGTTGAAACGAATCTCCGCGCAGAAAGAGACAACGTGATATCGCGATCTGACACAGTTGTTCTTTCTTTTTCGCTCATAGATTCACTGCTAGATATGCAAAAGATACCACGTTTTGTGGAAAAATAAAATCGGCCACGGCAGTTTCAATACTCAAATAATAAAAAAAAAAATCCGGACTTATCACGTTATTGAAGCAAAGAGGCGATATTATGTTTAAAGGAAGTTTAAATTCGTCATTTGGCGTCGCGTAGCCCGCCTCAGCTGCAATGATAAACTTTCCCCGCTTGCATCAAACTGGAAAATGTGATATGGAA
This sequence comes from Melanchra persicariae, assembly GCA_947386135.1. Classification (NCBI taxonomy): domain Eukaryota; kingdom Metazoa; phylum Arthropoda; class Insecta; order Lepidoptera; family Noctuidae; genus Melanchra; species Melanchra persicariae. Next base: position 547,206 of record OX376651.1, read on the forward strand.
ACAAAAACCGGCAAGTGCGAGTCGGACTCGTGCGCAAGGGTTTCCGTATGAATCATTTTTTTTTATCATGTTAACCGTTAGACTTGTTAAAGGTTTCCCTGTAGTTAATCTATAAGTAAAGAACCATTGGTATTTTTTCTAAATTGTAGGCTAAGTAGTTCTGGAAGTATACGATACGAGAGTAGATCAGGAAGCACAACACGTAGAGCGTACTGACCGTGATGCCGAGCTCGTCCGTGCTGTGCGTCTGCAGCTGGTCGGCGCCGGACAGGTACTGCACCTGGAAGTCCGTGTAGTCGCCGCCCGGCCGGTCCCACGCCAGCGTCACCTCGCGGGCGCCCACCTCCGTGGCGTTCAGCTGCGTGATGGGCCGCGGAACTGTACAGGGAACGGTACGGGCGGCTCAGTACACGCTGCGGGCTGCGCGCTGCACGCTACACACTACACTAGTGATGCTTACAGAGGCGCGCCTGGCGCTGCACGGGGTGCGAGGTGACGTTGCGCGACACGGTCCACATGGTGACGTTGTAGAGGCGGCCCGGCGTGAGCGCGCCGAACTCCACGGCCTGGCCCGAGGCGTTGGCGGCGCGGGTCTGCCAGCGCGGCGCCGAGCCTGCGCCCTCCAGGCGGAAGCGGTACGAGTCGAAGCGCGACGCCGACTCCGGCGTGCGCGTGTAGATCACTTTCTGCAACCAAGGAACCACCTTAACGACGATTCACATCTGTGGACGTGACGAACTGCGCGGTTCGCTTCCATCTTAAAAATAAGCTTCAACAGAATCTTGAATATAATCCGCTCATTGTTTTTTCACAAAGCCTTAAATGTCTACCACTAATTTTGAAAGAAAAATATGTTTGTTTTACTAAATAAGTACACATATTTAAAAATAAAACAATTTTCCTTACATATACAAAATATATTAATTTCATAAATGAGTTGGCAAGGAACCGTCATAATATCTTAAATCATAATCTTTAAAGAAGTATCGTAAGAGAATCGCGGCGACGTAAACTTATAAATATGACTCTGAAAGCTCGCTTTTGCAGAATAAATATGGATTCAATGTTAGCAGCCCAACCCCACAGCAAAATACCGTACAACATAAATGCGATGCTTCGGGCATTTTTTGCGATCTAGCCAAGGCATTCGATTGCGTTCTACATGAGACATTAATTAGGAAACTGCACTACTGCGGAATCCGAGACGCCTCTCTGGATCTTTTTACTTCATACTTTAGTAATAGGGTTCAGACGGTTGATGTGAGCGGTTAAAGATCTCCCGGATCTGTGGTCAGAATGGGGGTGCCCCAGGGCTCAATTCTAAGTTCTTTTTTATTTCTTATTTATATTAATGACTTGCCATACCTCATAAAAGATAAACATGATATAGTGTTGTTTGCAGATGACTTTTCATTTTTATTTGAGCTCAAACGTCAGCAACTAGTTACTGACGATGTAAATAGTGCCCTTGCCACTGTAGTTGACTGGTTTAATGTTTATAATCTTCTACTTCACCAGAAGAAAACGAAATGCATAAAATTTACATTACGTCATGTTAGGCAAGTCAAAACTAGTGTTTCAATTCTTCACCCTCTTAGATATAACTTTGGATGCTAAGCTTCAGTCTAAAAAATTAGCTCTGCAGCATGTGCCGTTAGAAAAATTCGTAGTTTAACCGATTTGGAGACAGCCCGTTTATTATATTTCATACATTACGTGAATACTAGGAACAAACACAAATTTGTAGTTCCTAAAACCAGCCTTAAAAAATAGGTGGTTCATTTAAACGCCAATGTACTTATACGCGCGCTTATTCAAGAACTAAGCCTTTATAAATTCAAATAATTTGTAAAGCTCAAAATTTGCCAGAAAGCTTTTTATAATGTAAAAGATTATAATAAAGACATAAAAGCTTGGAATTGAGCTGCTCCAATCAAATCAAATAAGCACAGTAAATGTTGTCGATTTTACTAGTTTTTTAAATTATTTTTCTATGGGTATCTCGCAGCCAACTGGCTTAATCTGCCGTATAATTGGCTGCTAAGCCATTTCATTGAACGGCGCGGCCTAAATGACACCCCGGCATTTAATTGAACAGCTAGGCACATGACTTGGCGCAATAACGTTTAATGGTTTGCCTAACCTAGTTTACTGAAATTCAGTTCTATTTTCTGTCACTTGGCGCTCTGTACCTCATTATTGCGTCGACCAGCCGCAGGGTTCCCAACTTAGGGGTTGTTCCCCCAAAGGAGACAGAACCGCTGTCATATAATCTTGGGCCTAGATGTATAAGGATGAGAGTGGTGTCAATCAATAGATTATACTCTTGCACCAAATAAAACACCAAAATGTCAACTTTTATAAATACTTAACCTGTCCGGCCCCGGCGACACACCGGTGTGTCGCGAATTAATCGCGAATTTAATGTTTATTTACATATACATAAGATTTACTTTATATTAGGGAATTTTCACATGTTGGGCCGGAGTGGGGACGCGTTTACAAATGGGTAGTCATTCATCATTACTTTTTTACACAAAAGTATGTTTATTAAATAAAATGATTTGCATTCTTAAAATGTTTTTGCCAAGAATTGTTGATAGATGTGCATGGTACGATTCTGAACTATAAATATAATTTTAGATGGGTACAGTTTCTCAATAAATGTAGCGAAGTAAAAAAATCACTTGTTAGAGGTCGCAGTTTTTGTAAAAAATAATAATGATCTATTTAAATATCGAATGCGTAGGTATACGGCATCAGGACAAACTAGACACAGTGCCTAGTAAGACTCATTTCTTGCGCAAAAGTATTTTCTGCTCTACTCCACGTATATTTAATAATATTCCAAGGCCTATAACGCCTTACTAAAATAAAAACATTTAAAAAGAAACTCCATGAACTATTAGTGAACAAATGTTATTACTCTATGAAAGACTTTTTTGATGACAAATCACTATTAAAATACAATCTGTCTGAGTCATGATGCGTTTTGTGTAGATAATCATATAATATAATAATAATAATTAACGAAGATTCAAGAATCTAATAATTTGCAATGTATTACATTTTGTTGACATGCATGTACAAGTAAACTCACTAGATACTTACCTACATTCTATTGTACGCCCTAAGGGTAGGACATAGCAGGGGCCTAACCATCAACTCTTAAAGCAGTATTACTTCAATATTACTTCTATTGGAAAAGAGACAGAGCTATGCAGGACGTATAGCTCCGTCTCTTTCCCACTGGAAGTAATATAAAAGTAATACTGCTATAAGAGTTGGTGGTTTAGGCCCTGGTCCTAAATATTTAAATAACACCATCTGTATTATGTACCTATGATCTACAATAAAGATGATTTGATTTGATTTTATTTAATAAACATACTTTTGTGTAAAAAATTTGTAAACGCGTCCTTAAGTATACATACTTTATTGCTTCCATCATTTCCCAAAATGAATCTTTATTATATTTCATTTAGTTCCGCCTCCACAAGTACTCCACTATCGCATCACCAAAATTTTATAGATTATAAATTGTCTTTATAAAAAAACGGCTCTCAGCTATCCCGCACTTTGACAGATAGAACTTCAAAAATGTAAGAGTTACCTAATTAGTAATTTACGAATATTTTTAGGAAATGATTTTAAGTATTTCGACGCAGCTCCGGCAACTGAAATAGCACTAACAGAACTTTTTAAAGCGATTAGAAGTCTCCCGGTGCCATCTACTTACTTGATTAAAGAATACGCCACATTAAATATTTAGTTTTTTTCGTCACATTGATCCCTTTTCAATGAAAGGCCTAAGCATCTGCAAAGCCCTTTTAATTGTTGTATTAGACAAGTTGGCGCGATTTCATTTAGTCAGCTAGTTAAACGGCGCCATTCAATGAAAGGGTTAGGCAGCCAACTAATTTATTATTATCATTTCCTTTTTTCATCATAGTACATATAAATTATCTACACTAATATTATAAAGAGGAAAGATTTGTTTGTTTGTTTGAAATGAATAGACTCCGAAACTACTGGACCGATTTGAATAATTCTTTCACTAGTACAATCCTACATTATCGGTGATATTTTTAAACAATAAAAAACACAACATTTAAAAATATAAAAAATAGTAGCCCAAACGTCAGCGGCGGTCAGGGCTCCTGAGAGAGGAACCTCTTAACAATACGCGCCGTGTCCAAGAGTACTGCTTTCTGGATCAAGCCCTTGATCCAGCTGCCCAACGAGAGCCTCTTGAGATGTTGGTCGAGGCTCTTGGCAATTACGCTATTGGCCGTGACGATTATCGGCACAATGACTGCTGTGTTCACATCCCACATGTCGTCAACCTCTCAAGCCAAGTCAAGATACTTTGTTTGTTTATTTTTCTCAGACTTCACGAGGTTCTCGTCATGAGGGACTGCTATATCAACAATCATTGCGCGAATCTAGTCGGTCTATCACCACTATATCAGGCTTATTAGCCACAATAGTTCTGTCAGTGATGATAGACCGATCCCAATACAATGTGCAATTGCCATTTTCGATTCCACAAGATTGTATTGAAGAGCAAGTTGCTGGTGGATAATCCTGGCTACAAGGTTGTGCCTGTGCAAATAGTCTCCGTTAGCCAGACTAGAACAACCGGAAATAATGTGGCGGATGGATTCCCCGGGCCGGTGACATTCTCGACATATGTCAACCGTACCGTCCTTCACAAAGTATTTCCGGTAGTTTTTCGTCATCATAACTTCGTCCATAATCGCACAGACAAAACCATCGGTTTCCTTATTATTATTATTTATTTTAGTTTAAGTAACAAAGACTCATAAGTACATAAAATTAGGCATACAATTACAATACAACATATATCATTCATATTCATCATCATTTACATTTTTAGGTACGTCATAATTATCATCATTGGTCATGCATTAACATAAATACAAAAACAAAATAAAAATAAACACAATCTTATAATTTTCGGACCGGCATTGGAACAGCAACATGCCTGCCACAGCAATGCCGAATATAAGGGCAGTCCAGCCTGTTGGCGATCATTGCCAGGATAGCATTGGGGCTGGCCCGCACCCGGCGCACCAGGGACGCACACCGCTTACGCATAGAAGCATGGAAACAATCAGTGCGCGCCATCGCGAACATCCCTGATGCGCTACAGAAACGGGGCAGCCCCAACACCGCCCGGAACTCGTTGTTGTACTGGACGCGGAGAGCACTGTATGCCCTTTCAGTATAGTCAACCCACAGGCTACACGTATATCGCGGTGTAAGAACCAGATGAACGTATCTACAAAAAAATCAAAAAAAGTTTTTTTTCATAAAACGGTTCACAATATAGTCCTTTATGAATTGCCAAAACGACGTAACGGTAAAGTCAATATTTATCAAATTCCAAAAAAACGAAATAGCATAAGAATCATTTTCAATGGAACCAGAAAAACGTATTATGAATAACGTTTAAATAGTTCTAATTATCTTCCTACCTCTTTAGAGCTATAGGAACGTATTTCTAAAAACAATATTTTTATTCCAGAATATAGTTTGTTTGGCAATATTATACAAACCATAAGAACGTAAAAGCTTATACGTTGTTTTGGTCGTTACAAAATTTTGTTTTGATGCTTAGTTTAAAGAGACAGTGTAACGTTTGTGTATTTACGTTTTATTGGCACAAACATTTTTGTTAGATAAATAACACAAGTCAATGGCCAAAACGATGTATTACGATTTACGTTTTTGTGGCAGCACTATTTTGTTTGAATAGTATTATAGTCCATTGACAAAATATAAACTTACGTTAGTTTGGCACCTAAAAGTTGATGTAAGGTCTTAACGAGTTGAAACACGCAGTGCGGGGAGCCCCCTGATTTGAAGTTAGGAGAATACTTTTTTTTGCTTTTACTTCGTAATAGTGATTTTAAGTGACAATAATACCGTGATTCAATAAAATGAAGAAAAACAATAGAAATTGGAAGATTTTGGAATCGGTGGTACGAAGAGAACCATCTCAGGTTCACGACGAATTCCATCAGATTTTTGAACAGGTGAGTTATCTTTAATACCTATGTTTTAGTCTTGACTGATATTAATTTGCATTAAACGTGCTGTTCAGGGTTCGATTCCCAGGTAAGGTTAAGTTTAACAGAGTTTGAGCTCGGATAATACTAATAGTAATAATAATATTATGTTATTTGTATTTTAAAATGTGTGTAATTTACGATTTAAATTTACTAATGTTATAAAACCAAACCCTTTTTACTCATTAGGGTCAATATTAAGTACCTATACCTACAGCAATGATATTATTTACCTTACAGTTAAATAATTTTGTTTTGTTTTGTCTCAGGAACCAACTCATTCAATCGAGACCATCTGCAATGCTGCCGTTGAAGAAATCAACAATTCCTTAAGCCCTTGCCCTCAACCATCCTTTAGTAAATTAACGACAACTTTAGAAAATGAATCTCTCTCTGTTTTTGGTGAACCTGGACCGTCACCCACAAAATTATTGACATTGGAAAATGTGTCACTTATTGATTTAAATGAGGATTTGTATTTATCACATTCGAGCAATGATGGCGAGCCCGTACCAGATGAATGTATCTTGTCAACAAGTGATTTTTCAATTTCGGAAAGAAGAAATAATGTTCAAATAAATGATGTTATGACCCAAAACATTCCTCATTCTAGTAATACTCTTGATACAAACATAGAAACTAATACTACTGATATTGCTGGGATTGAGTCTGTCATACCTGGTCTTCAAAATCGGAAACGCAAGCGCAGAGGTCAAGCGGAGCCCAAAGAATGGAAGAAGAATTTGAGAAAAAACAGAAGACAAAATGGTGAACCTTACCTCTCCAGTAAAGGTGTTTTAAAACCAGGAAAATTATTGGGTGAATCGAAGTGTATGGGGATGTGTCGAGAAAAATGTACGACCAGATTTAGTGAAGAAGAGCGGCTGGAAATCTTTTCATCTTTTTGGAACATTGATAATATAAATCAGAAAAGGCAATATATTGTAGGCTTAGTAGATCGAGTACCTACACAAACAAAACGAACTGCCAACTGTGAAATAAACGTTTATTGCAACTATAACTATTATATATACACACACTTAAAAAAAGACTCAACTAAAACTAATCTAAAACATGGCGTCGAAAAATTCCTCCGCATCGCAGGCCACTGGTAATGTACCCAAAAGGCTGGCAGCATTGCCACGTTGTATGGCAATGCTTATCCTTTGTCCGAGGTAAAAGCCAGCCCTAGGGTCACGCGAAGTGTCAACTAAGCGTCTTGACAGATCTTTAAACAAGTAATGAGCACTCGGACCCCACGACCCGAGAGTTTCAACCCCAAACGGCTCGAAAATATAACTACCTACAAGGTTATTATATTTCCGCCGCTTGAGGTTCTCCGCAGCCGCAGCGGCAGCGCCAGCGCAGCACGAAGAGCTAGGAAGATGGGATGGCGCAAGAGTATCGACACAAGTAGCGTCCCACACTAATGGCCTACCCATCTTCCATGGAAATAATGACATGCCGTCCGGTCTCTTGCCATCGTCGCGTGCCAGGCCACTGCCAACTTAGACAGTAAAAGGAAACTGACAAACAAATATTTTCTAAAAAAAAGTGGAGCCACAGAAAAGGAAAAGGTATGTCAAAAATTCTTTTTAGCAACATTAAGTGTCTCAGAAACATTTGTGAGGTTTTGTTTCAAAAAACTGACTGAAACTAATGTTGTTGAGGCTGATAAACGGGGCAAACACGTGCCTCATAATAAAAAGTCTGAAGATACCAGGGAGTTTATACGAGATCATATTAAATCGTTTCCCCGAATGCCAGCACACTATTCCCGAAAAGATACAAAAAAAGAGTTCTTAGACCAAGATCTGAATGTAGTCAAGATGTACGAGCTTTATAGAAGTAAATGTTGTGAAGAGCAAAGAGAACCTGTTGACATAGCTTATTACCGTATGGTTTTTAATAAAGAATTTAATATTGGTTTCTATAGACAACGGAAAGATTTGTGTGACAAATGTTTTACTTTCCAACATTTGAACGCAGAAGAAAAAGAGAAGCAGAAAGAAGAATACGAAAAACATTTAAAAAGAAAAGTTACTGCACGACGACATCGTGATGAAGCGAAAATGTCAGCACAATCTGGTGATATACATTTCGTTGAATATGACTTGGAAGCCATTTGTAATTGCCCTTCATCATCATCTAAACTAATTTATTACAAACGGCGAATTGCAATTTACAACTTTACCATGCTGGATTTTGAGACAGAAAAGCGTAACGTTTTCTGTTATTGCTGGCACGAAGGTATTGGAAAAAAAGGGGCTGTTGAAATCGGGTCATGTTTGTTGAAATATCTGAAAACCAAAGCCGATGGTAAACCAATTACATTTATGTCAGATACTTGTGCGAGCCAATGTCGTAATGTATATTTATCAGCTCTACTACTGTACTGCATTGAAGCTTTCAATATACCAGAGATTAACCAAAAGTATTTTGAACCTGGGCACAGTCAAATGGAAGCAGATAACATCCACGCAACTATTGAACTGGCTAAGAAGAATATACCTTTATTTCATCCATCTGGATTCTATACAATTATAAGAAAAGCTTCCCGAAAAAATCCATATGACGTTCATGAAATGGGAACAGAAGACTTCGTAGATATTAAATACCTAAAAACTATATTAGTTAAGAATGCTAAGGTGGACTGTGATGGCAATGCTGTCAACTGGCTAAAAATAAGATGGCTGCAGTATCGTAAAGAAGACAATAAACATATATATTTTAAATATGATCTGGAGGATGATGATTTTAAAATGATTAAGATTATCAGAAGAGGCAAAAGACTACCTGTGGAACAAATTGTGTTGAAAAATGCATATGACAAACCCTTACCCATTTCTAGTGAAAAGTATGACGATTTACAAGACTTATGCAGACAAGGCATCATTCCAACGCAATACCATGATTTTTATAAAGGGTTTTCAGTTGGAACTCCAACAACAGATGACGAAGATAATTAATATTTTTCTAAACGCTGATATGCTGATTACAGGTTTTATTATTTAAATTGTACTATTTCAGGAGTAAAATAAAGATTATTGATTTATTACCTATTTTATTACTCATTTTATCACTACCATAAAAAAACTTAACTTCACAAATGACGTATTTAAGTTTGATAACAACATAAGTTTGAAAATAATTAAGGGCCACACTAACGTATGTCAACCGAATTAAAAAAAAATATATATTGCGTCTATGTAAGCATATACAGGGTGTCCCAAAACTCAACGTCAAGCCGAAACGGGGTGACAGGATTGATCATAACCATCACGAGAAAAATCTGAAAAAAAATCTATCCCATGCAGTTTGAAAATTATGGGCATTTTAAGAAAAACCTAGAAATTTGATCAAACTGTACCATTTTTCGGTTATTGTGGTTATTCTTTTTTATTTTTGTTCATTTGAACTTTAGAAACGTAATCCTAAATAACATTTCTAGAATCCCAATAAAAAATAATGACACAATTGCCTTAAGTTCCCGAGAATTGAGACTATTTGTTAAACTACGAATTTAAAATTTTCAAGATTCGTCGACTTTGACAGGCCCTCCTATAAAAAAAATGTACTAGAGTGCCTTGGCAAGTAGCATTAAAAGTTGGCGCATTTAATCAGAATTCTAAAATGGTACAATACTTGTTAGTTCCATACAATAGAAAAGAGTAAAAAAATTAAAACCTCAAGTAACCCGATTTTTGCTATCAGATTTTACTCAGTTAAAATGTTTTTAATTCGCACAAGCTCTAGGTAGGTTCTTAATTTTAAGGCAAAATGATGAGAGAGATGGATAATGGGTATGTTTGCCATGAGTGAGCGAGACAGATAGTGACGCCACGCATTGAGACGGAGATGCGTCGTTTAAACGAGTGCGAATGAAACAGATAGATGCTATGGCATCTATCTGTTTCATTCGCACTAGTTTCAGCCAAGCAAATGGCTACGCTACCAGTCCGACACCAACCAGTTAGTACGTTTCGCTCATTCGTCTACTGCGCACGTTCGTATTCGCTTGTGTTGATTTAGTACTGACAACTTTGGCTTCTCTTTTTGGACTTGAATCTTTGTGAATTGGACTTGTTGATAACATACCGGCAACTTTGGCTTCTCTCTGGACTTTTGTGTTGGCATCCTTTTTATCTACCATGCCTACGCGCTACACTTCACAAGAATATGCGAACATGCACCTCATTTATGGGGAATGCAGATGCAACGCAAGTGCTGCCGCTAGACTTTATCGTGAAAGATATCCAAATTTAGAGCGCTACCCGGATCACCGCGTGTTTGTTAATGTGCACCGTTCACTCACAGAGGGCGGCCATTTCCCGAATCAAATACAGGCTGGAGGTAGACCTGTGTTTCCTTTCCAGGAAGAAGTATTGCAAGAGGTCGCACGTGACCGAAGTATTTCCGTACGTGGAATTGAAGAAAGAACGGGAATACCGAAAAGCACTGCTCATCGTATTTTACAAATAGCCGAAATGCATCCGTTTCACGTACAACGAGTTCAAAGTCTTCTACCTCGAGATTATCAGGAAAGGATTTCTTTTTGTAGAACAATGCTACAGAGGCATAATGAGAATCCCCAATTCATCCAAAAAATTCTCTGGTCAGATGAATCGACATTTAAAAAAGATGGTTACATGAACTTGCACAATTATCACGAGTGGCATGTGGAGAATCCACATTTAATGCGAGAAGATAGATCCCAGTATCGTTTTAAAGTAAACCTGTGGACCGGAATTTTAAACGGTAAAATTATTGGGCCTATTAAACTGCCTGAGAACTTGAATGGAACTAATTACCTACATTTTTTAAGAGAAGATTTACCAACCCTGTTAGAGGACGTACCACTAGCAGATCTTCGCGACATGTGGTTTCAACAAGATGGCTGCCCAGCGCATTTCGCAGTGCAAGTAAGAGATTTCCTTGACCAGGAATATCCGGGAAGGTGGATTGGACGTTCGGGCACTATCTCGTGGCCCGCCCGTTCACCAGATTTAAATCCCCTGGATTTTTTCTATTGGGGAGTTCTCAAAGAAAAAGTTTACTCAAAGCCCATTGAGAACGTAGCCGACCTGCGTGAACGCATTTCTCAAGCAGCTGAGGCGATCAACTCTCGAAGATATGCCCGACTAATAAGTAGATCTTTTTTAAGAAGATGTAGGGCTTGTATTGAGGCTGATGGTAAACAATTTGAACATTTATTTTAATAAAAAACGTTATTTCTCTATCATCTGACTTTTATTCCAACAAACCTAATTATTTTACTAATTTTACTAACTTTTTTTCACTTTGGTAAAAGTGGCGTCACTATCTGTCTCGCTCACTCATGGCGAACATACCCATTATCCATCTCTCTCATCATTTTGTCTTAAAATTAAGAACCTACCTAGAGCTTGTGTGAATTAAAAACATTTTAACTGAGTAAAATGAGATAGCAAAAATCGGGTTACTTGAGGTTTTAATTTTTTTACTCTTTTCTATTGTATGGAACTAACAAGTATTGTACCATTTTAGAATTCTGATTAAATGCGCCAACTTTTAATGCCACTTGCCAAGGCACTCTAGTACATTTTTTTTATAGGAGGGCCTGTCAAAGTCGACGAATCTTGAAAATTTTAAATTCGTAGTTTAACAAATAGTCTCAATTCTCGGAAACTTGAGGCAATTGTGTCATTATTTTTTATTGGGATTCTAGAAATGTTATTTAGGATTACGTTTCCAAAGTTCAAATGAACAAAAATAAAAAAGAATAACCACAATAACCGAAAAATGGTACAGTTTGATCAAATTTCTAGGTTTTTCTTAAAACGCCCATAATTTTTAAACTGCATGGGATAGATTTTTTTTCAGATTTTTCTCGTGATGGTTATGATCAATCCTGTCACCCCGTTTCGGCTTGACGTTGAGTTTTGGGACACCCTGTATAAATAAATAATTTCTAATTTTTTCAAAGCTCTAAGAGTATGGCAATACATAGAATTTTTTTTTTACTCCATACTAGTATTTTATCTGTATAAAAAAGCTGGTAAAGTTTAAAGAGCCGAATTTTCACAGTATTTTTGCTTTCCTGTAAAATTGAGAAAATGTAGATACGTTTATCTGACTCTTACACCGCGATATAAGGTGCTATAAAATTATCTGCCAACCTCTTGAGGGGTCATTGTACTCATAATAATTATGAACAACTTTTACTACGAGACTCAACCTAAAATCGCGAAAAAAAAATCAGCTGGTCCCTACAGTTTGACGAGTTAGACGAAAATAAATGTAGGGACCAGCTGATTTTTTTTCGCGATTTCAGGTTTGATCCTATAGTAAAAGTTGTTCATAATAATGGGTACAATGACGCCTCAAGAGGTTGGCAGATATTTTTATAGCACCTTATATAGGGATGTGCAGTACGCTTTAAACAGCGTGACCTTCACACCAGCAGTACAACGCGAAAACCTGCGGGCTATCATGTGGGCTCTTACCGACAGCGCCCTTCGCTCCCGGTCTTGTCAGCATGGTCTTTAAGGTCCTCGGTGAGTAGATGCCCTAAATATTTGAATTGGTGTACTCGGTCTATTGGGACATCATCGAGATTAACACTGGGAATGTTCTTAGGACTCGACACACCGATGGCCTGAAAAACCATGTATTGGCTTTTCTTCCCATTATATTTTAATCCATGTCCATGCGCGTATTCCGTACACGTACTGAGTAGTCTCCTCAGCCCACAGATCGACGTGCTCAACAGCACCATGTCGTCCGCATAACTCATATTATTGACACATACTCCGTCTATATAGCATCCGACATGTTGACTGCTGAGCGAGACGATCAGTTCGTTCATATAGAAGTTGAACAATGTAGGCGAGGTCAGACCGCCCTGTCTTACACCACATTCGTTAACATACGGGTCCGACATCGCTCCCGCCCATCGCACACTATTGACCTGGTGCACATACCAGTACCGGAGCAGGCTGATGAGTTCCCTCGGTAAGTCAGTGCTCTCCAGCTTCCTCCAGAGGATGTCATACGACACGAGGTCAAAGGCTTTGGATAAATCGAGGAAGCACGCGTATACTGGAGTCTTTCTCTTCGTGTAATATTAACGATGTGCTTTAAACACAGTATTGCACACTCTGTGGACAGTTTAGGTCGAAAACCAAACTGGTTATCATGAAGAGTTACGTGTCTATTTAACTGTGTGTTAAGCACACCGTCAAATACCTTCGCCACTACAGTTGCAAGCGATATAGGCCTGTAGTTATTTTTATCCGCCATATCGCCGGTTTTATTTGTTACCACCGGCACTACAACTGTCTTCATGAAGTCCGCAGGTAGATAAGAGTGGCACACACACAGCCAGAAGAACATTGCAAGCACTCTCGTCAAGTGCGGTCCGGCATGCTGCAGGTGCTCAATGCTGAATGCGTCGTGGCTTATGACTTTCGCAATATCTTTCGCGAGGAACCTTAATCCTAAAATTTTATTTTTCGGGTCAGCATTAGGCACCCACTCCGACCGAGCGGCGACCGAACCGAAAACTGTTCTCTGAAAACGTTCGCAATGCTCTCAGGATCACTCACGCCATCGACGCTCCCAGGAAGGCCAGGCCGCGAGTTTACTTTTCTCGTTTTTTGCCAAAAGCCACGGAAGTCACTTTTCGAGTGTTGTTCAGCAAGGGCGTCCATTCGAATCTGGTCCTGATTTTTTTGAAACCACTGTAACCTAAACTTAAACACTTTTCTACTCTCTCGCATCTTCTCATACACACAACCGGGACTTAGGTCTGCCACACAGTACCCACTCGTTAAGCCTCATGGCGCATCCACACATGCCCGGCGGCACGGCCGGCGGCCAACCCGGCGGCATGGCCGGCGGCACATGCATCTTTTACCTTTTACATTTTTAATTCAGCGGCAAGGTGGTCTGAAAGCCGGCGGCAAACCCGGCGGCATAAGCCGGCGGCATGTGTGGATACGCCATCAGCCTGGCCAACCTGGGAGCCTCGCCCACTTGCCTATTCCATCCCGCCAAGCGTGCGCCACGTCCACACTTCCGCGTGCTTCCCCCATTCACCATTGCCGCGCCCTGAAGGGCAGACACAATGTCGGAGTATAGTTTATCAAGGACACGCTCATGGACATGGTTACTACACAAATAATCCGCACATTGTGTACATTCTGAGGGAAAATCAATTAATTTTAATCTCCTATGACACTCCTCATTATACATTATGACCTTTTTATACCCATATTTTCATCACAGACCGTACGTGTAGCTATCTTGGGCGTTAATACATGTAGATTGCATTCCACAATGAGAGGATAGTGGTCCGACCACAGAGTGTCATACTCAACAAAAACATTCGTAACAGACTGCTTCGCCGCGTGACTTACAGCACAATGATCGAGCCAGCTGGGCGTCCCATGTACGTCACTGATTTATTTATTTTCATCCCCTTACTACTATCATTACAGGCCTTAACCTAATGCGACAGTGTAATTATCCACAACCTTAACTTAATATACATATTTATACTTAACTGTAATCAATAAAATAATCCAAATACTATGACTTACCTATTACAATATTATTCAAAATAAAAATAACTTAGTTTACCCGACAACAAATAAAACGTTTTACTCTAATTAACTTACATACAGTTCTCGTCACATAACTTTGCCCCTCTGAAGTTAGCCATTTGCAAAGATCACGCAGGTGCAGTCACGTACACGGGAGCAAGCGGGACGCAAGCATGCATCGAACGTAAACGAGCGACTGAGACATAAAATCGCGCCCGGCCCCATGTCTCTTACGCATGCGCAGTTGCAGTGTGTTCGTAATTTTGATTACTACGCAGCCACTCGACACAACTTCAGAGGGGCAAAGTTATTTGACGAGAACTGTAACTAACTACATTTAATAGAACTCTTGCGAATTCACTCAAATGGCACGAAAAAATATCGTGTGTATACAAATAGTGTGGGGTACATCAACGGGTAGAACGGGTACACTCCATACAGTTTAAAATACAAGTGCTTTGTAAACTTGTTCAGTACCCGCTCTAACATGGCACTGTATTTGGCTTCATGTGGTGCCCAAATGACCGCACTATGTTCAAGATGACTCCTTACTAGTGCGTCATACCATACAACACCTTGACCGTGGCAATGTTCGTAAACCCTTGTGACTGTCTCAGTACAAAACCTAGGTTTCTATATGCCTTCTTGCATATCTTAACGATGTGTTCGCGAAAACTAAGGTCCGGAGTGAGGTACACGCCTAGATCACGTACCTGCGACACTCGTTGCATTGGTGCTGTCTCTACTTGGTACTCGTAGCACTTCGTGGTTCGCGCACGAGTGAACGTTATCACCGAGCATTTGTCAACTTTGAAGTAGAGCTTATTGTTATGGCTCCACTCCACCACTCTGTCTATGTCCTCCTGCAGGCGTTCGCAATCCGACTCATCTTTAATCACGAGCAGCAATTTGAGGTCATCAGCAAACAATAAACATTTTGCATGTTTGACGACCTCTGGTAAGTCGTTTATCATTATGATAAACTCGAGAGGCCCCAAATTGCTGCCCTGGCTCACTCCGGACCTTGTGTAGTATAGTTCGGACTCACACCCATTGTAGTCCACATACTGCTGTTTATCTTTCATGTAGCTCACGAAGAACTGCAGTAGGTGTGGTGTACAGCCGATCTCCGCAAGTTTTCTTAATAGAACATCATTGTCGACGGTGTCAAATGCCTTTTTAAAATCAAAGTATGCCGCGTCAACCTGCAATCCAGCATCGATTAGTAGCAGTACTGCGCTCCGGTCTAAATCCATACTGCGCATCCGACAGCTGCGTACGCACGTGCCCCTGCGCTGGATGGCGGACTCAAAAACTTTTGCGGCCGTAGGCAGCATCGCTACTGGTCTATAGCCGCTGACATCCGAACCTGCCCTACCTTTAGGCACCGAAATGACACGCGTGATCTTCCACCGATCCGGGAACGTTGCTTTCTTTAAACAGGTGTTAAAGATATGATGCAGCGGTTCCGCTATTACCCTGCCACAGTCTCTGAACAGAAATGCTGGTATACCATCAGGGCCAGCTAACCGTTTCGGCTTAAGTTTCACAAGCGCATCCTTTACGTCTTGAAGACTCAAAGTCCCTATGTGCACCCGTGCACTAGTCGCACCTTCGCCGCCGCCCGGGCGTCCAATCGAGGCAGTTCCTTACTGTACACATATTTAAAAAAAATCGCGAATTGCCTCGCACACTCATCATCCGCCAGATGTTGACCATCCTTTACAATACCTTGCCTATTTACTCTACTTCGCTTTGACCTGATATATTGCCAGAATGAATTTGGATCTTTTGAGAATTGGTACTGGATTTTATTTTTGTGTTCATTGTGTGCTCTTTCTATTGATTTTTTAACAAGGGCTCTTCATTTCATAAATTCATAATAGTCACTGTTGAGCTTGGTTTTCTTGAAAGTCTTATGAAGTTGGGCTTTAATTTTAATGTTTTTTATAATGATGATGTAGGTATAGGTACCGAAATTTCTTCCTAACATTTCCACATCTATACACGACCAACTCTCCTCGCTACACACATTAATAAGTTCATTGTAAAATAACTCACCCGGCTCCGCATTAAAATCACCCAATACAAAAACTGACTCGATGTTACTCTCATCAACAATCGCACTAATCTCACTTAAACAGTCAATAAAATCCAGTAAATTGTTCACAGAGTTCTTTGGCAAATACGCACTTATAACTAACACTGACCTATCGCCTGCCGCTATTTTAATGGCATAAATACGCTCACTACACTGAGTCACCGTCACATTCTGAAAGGCATTGTAACGCCATAACACCGCTACGCCGCCGTAGGGGCGTCCGCGCAAAATGCCCGCCGACGTATCCACGGCTTACGTCGCCGTGTAGCCGAACCCGCTATCAATCGTACCTACAAAAGGTATGTCGTGTGGAAGCAGCCAGGTCTGATATCACGTCGCACGTACTGCACAGGTCTCCTTTTCCAGGTACACTTTTACAATAAATTGTAACTTGCCAAGCGATAGGATCGATCATCCATTATTTGGCTTATCTGTGCCGCCAGCAGGATTATTCTCCTGATTCTTGTCTCTTCGTCTGTAACTAACGAACCGCCGAAATATGACACCCGCTGGCCAAAGTTTCTCGTCCATGTACATAGGTAGATTAAATTCCAGTATATAAAACTATGTCGATGAGTATACGTACTTAGTGTCTTTTAAAAATAGGCAAGACACAGAGGTCGAAAGACGAGTCCAAAATGCTTGGAAGACCTTCTGGACCTTTAAAGAACATTTGAAAGGAAGTCTTCCAATATCGCTAAAAATAAAACTCATTGACATGTGCATCCTGCCCGTCCTAACCTACGGTGCACAAAGTTGGTCACTTACTGAACAACAAAAGTCCAGGCTCAAGATTTGTCAATAGAGCGCAGCATTACAGGTGTTAAGCGAACAGATCGCGTTAGAAACACCACCCTGCGCTCCCTAACTAAAGTTGTAGATAAAGCATTAAATCTTAAAAATAATTTTTATATTAATTTAACTTAGCATCCTACCCACATTTAAGAAAACCATAATTTAAAGGCAATTAAAAGCGAACAATTTAATATAACAAGCTTTTAAAGCCAATTCAGCAGCCTTCTTCAGTTCTCCACTTAACTGCGCTTATTTCTCCTAGTTTTTTAGTACTTACTTCTTTCATTTCCCACTTTTTTTTTTTTATTTGTCCTTTGGATTCTCAGTTTCTTTTATTCTAATTTCAGTACCTAAACCTGAAACCATGCCTGTGATGACCCGCAAGGCTTCAGCTCAAGATATGGAGCTTAAACTGAGAACTGCTCTCCAGGAACTAAAAGCTGCGAACCAGCAATGTCAAGAAATGCTGCAGGAGAGAGAGGAAAGTGAGGTGGAAGTAAGGCAAATGGTCCATAAAAACACATGCCTTAAACGGGAGCTAGTAGACCTCAGTCAACAATACCAAGATGTTGTTGAAGAACGCGACCAACTGCGGGTGATCACAAATGGTTTCAGCAACTGTAGCAACCTGTATGAGGAGGCTTTACGTAAAGTTAGGGACCTAGAGGATGAATTGATTCATGCAAACAGTTGTATTACCAAATTGCAGAAGGAAAGACAAAGTACTCAGGTTAAGGAAACTAACCACTTATTTAATGAATTATTAAATTCTAATAATTGTAACCCTCATTCCTTAGTCACGATTGACCTTACTGAAGATTCCATAATGAAACAGAACTGTAGTTACAAAGCTAGTCATAATAAATTAAAAAAATATGCTAAACTAAATAGAATTATCAAAAAATGTTATCAGTACAAAAAGCAACATAAACACTTTTCTAAAAATACTCAACTCAGGAAAGAACGTGTTGACCTGATTAGTAAATTAAACAATTATGAAATTAAATTAGAAGACAGCAAAAAAATATATGAAATTGATACTGAACACTTGCAGTCTGAAATAAAGGTTCTTGAAGCTTCACTGAGCTCACTTTACAATAAATATGTAAAATCACAGAACCAAATAAAAGAACACATTCTTGCTGCCAATGAGTTAGTCATGTGTCAGTGTACTTGCCAGGCAGTATCAAACCTTGGTGTGGTCCAGCCTGTAGCAACGGAGGTCCCGTCCCGGGCAGAGATCTTGTCTCAAGAATGTGTCATTGAACAAAATAAAATTGTTTTTGATCAGGAATTATCTCAAATTGAACAGCCTGAGATTGATGATTTTTCATCTGTGAATAGTGGTAATCATTCGGTTATGTTCTCGGACAGTATGGGAAGAGGTTTGGGTACAATAATCAGTAATAATCTGAGTTATTCTACACAAAATTATTGTATGCCTGGTTCATCTTACAAGCATATTATGGCATCAATAATAAATAATAATTATAGTTCTAAAACCAACATAACTGTATTTATAGGTAATAGTTTAAATGTAAAAAAAACAGATATCACAGACAATCTAACTGAGATGTTAAAGGTTAATTGTAAAAAAATAATATTGTGTGCTTTTCCATATTTTAATAAATTGTCAATTAAACAAAATAATTATATTCATATGTTAAATAAACATATGCATTTCTTAGTTTCTCATTATAGTGACAAGTTTATGTTTTTTGACACAAATATTTTTGTGGAACATTTAAAATCGACTAGGAATACTGTGTATTTGCCAATTAGTTTTAGACATAAAATAGCAAGGCTATTAGCTTATTATATTAACTCAGACATAAGTAGTATGTCGAAGTCTTCTGTAATTAAATCCACAATGTTTAGTAATAATACTAAGAATCAGGTGGTGAGCCTAAATAACTGTAGCACTATTGCTATAAATTCTTTTACAAATTGTACGAAGGAGGTTCCATGTATTACTATGGAAGACTCATTTGCTAACATGGGGACTACAAGTAGTTGCAACTTACTGCCAAGTGATGATATTGAAGTCTTGGGGCAAACTCCGGATAATCATTTAAACTAGTTCATAAGACAACAGAAGATACCAGTAACAGAATAGTTATGCCTTCCAACAACAAAGTATCTTCTTGCTCTCCAGTAACTATATGTCAAAAAGGGGGTCAGCAGCATGCCTTGAAATTATTTCATCAAAATATTCAAGGTGTCTCTTCCAAAATATTAGAAATTGAAATGTTTTTAGAAAAAACAATGATTGACATTGTATGTTTTAGTGAACATTGGTTGAAGGATTACCAGATGCTAATTAGTTATGAAAATTATAGTGTGGGCAGTTGTTTTAACCGCAAATCTATGTTGCGTGGTGGTTCCCTCATCTTAGTAAAAAAGTGCTTAAAATTTAAGCAACGTAATGACATTGTCAGCTTGTCAGTGGAACATTGCATTGAACTGTCCTGTGTTGAGCTGGATAAGCATGTTATAGTGTGCGTGTACAGACCCCCAAACCCTCAAAACTTTACTTTATTTGAATCAACAATGGAAGATATCCTTGCGAAACTTGCAGCAGGTAATAAATCCGCGATTATTTGTGGAGATTTTAATATTAATATTTTAGAAATTAATTTAAATAGCAGTAGATTTTTAAGCCTTTTTAAATCGTTCAATTTGTCTAATGTTTTTACGGAACCTACTAGGATAACAACTACTTCTTCAACCTGTATTGATAATGTATTCTGCGATTGTGATTATTTAGATAAAGCCGTAGTTAATTACCTTCCATCGGATCATAGCGGTCAATTGGTAACATTTAAGTTTAAAGCAGCCTTGCAAAAAATTCAAATACAATATAGGCCAATAACAACAGGCAAACTAGTTAGATTCAATGGTTCCTTACAAAATAAGTTAAATCTTTTGGGCCATAATATTGAGGATGCGAATAAATTTTATGATAATTTCTTTTCTGTAGTTCTAAAAGAATTCAACTCAACTTTTGAAAAGAAGTCTAAAAATACTTTCCCTAAGTATATATTTAGTGACTGGGCGACTAAAGGTATTAGGATAAGTAGGGAAAGACTATATGAGTTATATGGCCTTAAGCCTTTCATTAATACGGAATCCTTCAATAAATATGTAAACAAATATTCTAAAGTTTTCAGAAATACCTGCAAGGTAGCAAAAGCTCTGTATATTAGCAACAAGATCAAATCGGCAGATAACAAAATAAAGACAGTTTGGAAAGTTATTAATAATGAAACATGTAAGAATAAAGTACGAAACACTGATTTTTTACTGGAGACTGCACATGGTGCCATAAGCTCTAATCTAGAAGTAGCTCAAGAATTTGTAAATTTTTTCTCCGAAATACCATCAAAAACTACTGAACCTTTAAATTCTTCACCAGAGGTCTCATTTAGTTTATTAAGAGCAAACGTTCCAGGTTGTACGGTTGAATTCCAATTCCAACATATCAACCCTATGACAGTTATAAAAGCTTTCCGGCAAATTAAAATCAAATTGACCGAAGACATATGGGGAATGTCTATCAAAGTGTGCACGTCCATAATTGAGACCATAGCACCATACTTGGCTTTAATATTTAATTTATGTGTGGACCAAGGAGTCTTTCCGGATATAATGAAATACAGTAAAGTTATACCACTTTTTAAGTCCGGCGACAGCACAGACACCAATAATTATAGACCTGTATCCGTATTGCCGGTTTTCAGCAAAGTGTTTGAAAAAGTAATGCTCAATCAAATGCTCATTCATTTTAACATCAATAAAATCTTACACGATCAACAGTATGGTTTTACCAAAGGTCGTTGTACGACTGATGCTGGTGTCACGTTATTAAAACACATATATACAGCGTGGGAAGAGGCGCAAGATGCCATAGGAATCTTTTGTGACCTCTCCAAGGCATTTGACTGTGTAAATCACGAAACCTTGCTCCTAAAACTAGAACATTACGGTCTAGGTAAACTTGCACTCAGCTTAGTGAAGTCTTATTTAAATGACAGACAGCAGCAAGTTCAAATAAACGGTGTTAATTCAAGGGGTTTAAAAGTCAAAATGGGGGTACCACAAGGCTCAATATTGGGTCCTTTCCTCTTTTTAGTGTATATTAATGATCTACTCCATCTTTTAAAAAATCAACCACAAATGGTATTATTTGCTGATGATACGTCCTTAATTTTTAAGATAGATAGACGTTCTACAAATCTTGACGATGTAAATAAAGCCCTACAGCAGGTCCAAAATTGGTTCACTGCTAATAATTTAGTATTAAATGGGAAAAAAACTAAGTGTATTAGATTTGCTTTACCGAATGTCAAAAGTAATAATTGCGATATTGTATTGAACAAAGAGAAACTTGAATTCGTCGAAAACGCGGTTTTCCTGGGGATCACGCTTGACTCAAGGCTACAATGGGGTTCTCATTTAACATCTCTTGCGGGACGGCTAAGTTCAGCAGCATATGCTGTCAGAAAAATCCGTCAATTTACTGATATAGATACCGCGAGGCTGGTCTATTTTAGTTACTTTCATAGTATCATGTCTTACGGTATCTTATTATGGGGACGTGCTGCAGACATCGAATCTATATTTATTCTGCAGAAAAGAGCCATCAGAGCCATATATAATCTGGGTCGGCGCGATTCCCTAAGGGAACTGTTTAAAGATATTAACATCATGACGGTACCTTGTCAATACATATACGAAAATATAATGTATGTTCGGAAAAATCTCCATCTTTTTAGTAAGATTAGTGACAGGCATAATTTTAATACTAGAAATAAGAACAAATTAGATCAACCTCGATTCAGATTGGCTAAAGTACACACTTCTTTTATGGGGTACTGTGTTAAATTTTATAATAAAATACCATATGATATTCTCGGACTGAATGAGAGAAAATTTAAAACATGCATTAAACGCACACTATGTAGACAGGCATATTATAAACTGGAAGATTATATCCTTGATAAAAATGCTTGGCTAAATGCCGGTCCTGCTCCACAGCCTCAGCCGCTTGGTTCCACTAGTTAGGATTTTATATATGGAGGAGATGCTCACCCTTTTTTATTTTACTTTTTACGTTTAATAATAATAATATTCCACATTTCTATAATGTTTGGAATACACTTTTACTTTTCTGTTCTTACCAATTGATATTTATAGTTTTATATAAAGTAGAAGCATTTTTTATTGTGGAATCCTGTAAATGTGAGGACCATGGAGCCTTTTTATGTTAATAGATGGTTTCCTTGTTTGACATGAATGAGCAGGGGCAGTTGAGGGTTTGTCATGCTCACTCGAATGTCTCGCTGATGGTGGCGCGTGTATCGGATCATTCGGTTCCCTTCAAAATGGTTGAGCTGAATGGTGCTGATGCACGCGTCATGTTCGTGAACGGGCGCCATCAGTGGAGACTGGTCATCTCTTAGCTGTCGCTGGCTTATTTCAATAGTTTATTTGATACTTAGAATTCTTTTTTTTTTCTCTTCCTTTACATTGTTCTCACATATAGAAGCAACAAAGATAATGTAACCAGGATTATTGTAAATCATAAAATGGTTTAAAAGAGTGTCCATGGAGTTTCTTGCACGTTCTTCTCCATAGAGATCTACGCTTTGGAACGTGTAAATAGCTTCATGTTTTTGACTGACTGACTCTGACAATTCAAAAGTACCTGTAAATGGTTTATTTGAAATAAATGCTTTGACTTTGACTTTGACTTTGACTTTGATATTGGGGAAAAAACAGCTAGGCTAAAATGGGAGTGGGCTGGCCATGTCGCACGAATGCACCCAGAGAGGTGGGCGAGGATCGTCACTCACTGGACGCCTGAGGAAGGACGTCGTCGTCGAGGTCGACCGCGGCGAAGGTGGTGTGACGATCTCATCATGTTTGCGGGGAAAGCTTGGCCGGAGATCGCCCAAGACGGAGAGGTTTGGAAGGAGAAGGGGGAGGCCTTTGCCCAGCAGTGGGACACAAAAGCAGGCCAGCAAAAAAAAAAATATATATAAAACTTATAGGCTTTATACCCTCGCAGCACTCGCATGTTTATAACTTCTAGATATAGTTTCCTTAGTTCTTTTTTGTATATACTGGACTATATCGCACTCCTTAGGGCCATTTTCACCAAGCCAAACTGATCGCGATCAGCGTTTAAACCACGTTTATGAGCTGTCAGTGTCACTATTTTTCTATGCAATATTGACGCTGACAGCTCTTGAACGCAGTTTAGATCTACCGACCGCGTTCAGTTTCATTGGTGAAATCCGCTCTTAGTCGAACTATGTACGTTCGTTACAAACATCGGAATTTTCTTCTCAGCCGCCTTAAAAGAACATTCCATGTCCTCGCTATGCCGCCGGACTTTCCCACAAATCGATATTTTACATTTTGCTTGCGATGAGACACTCGCTGCCATCCATCGCCATCGTCATTACTTGCATCAGTCATAGTGTTGCGCATCGTTCCGCATCGCTCTAACTCACGATGGTCCGTAACAGGTGTCAGCTGATTAGAAACCTGCGGTGTAGCAGCGGCCGCGCGGCTAAACAACCCCATGGGACCACTATCTAGCCAGGCTCCACGTTTTGTATTTATTTTAAAAGCGGACGTCGGTGGTATGGAGTCGTTTCTTATTCGCAAAATTTCGACCTTTATATCTTGTACGCTGTCGGTGGTTGCATAATTAATCTTTATGTTCTCAAATCCCGTTTTCAAAATCAATAAATCCTATAGCACCTTCGAGCAATCTAAATGATCCCACAGTATTGGAGGTAACTTTTCCAACTGTCGCGCAACAAATACGGGGATATAATCTGGTTCCGTGGACTTGAGAGGCTGATAATATCAGAAAGATCACGCTCCTTCTTGCCTTTTTTCTTTCGGATTACTTTTCGCTTATCCGTTGGTAAGGCTTCGTATAAAAGCGTCTTGGATTTCTTTATTTCGTCACTAGTAAAAGCCGACGCACATAATCGAACTAATGTTTCTTCGTCCGCGATCGATATTTTCTGTTGCACATAACATAACAACTCATCTACGATGAGATTGCAGCCAGTACGCAGTGTTCCAAATCCATAGTGCTCGAGTTTTAACAAAACTGTCAATTAGGTATAATCTAATCTTAATTGGAAAGGGAATCGCCATTCTCGGCTTAACGTGGACAAGTTGTTCAATGAAAAGTATTTTATCAAATAAACGCAATTAATTCTAAAATGAATATTTCTACAAACCTCGTCGCAGGAAAGTCTTATGTAAAAAATGTTGTATTTAAAAGTATTCACACCGATTGCACGCGCAAAACACCGCCATTTTTGGTTTGGCTAAGGTTCTGGGTTACCAAAAAAATAATTATTTGATTTCGGTTTCTATTCAATATAAAATCGGTTGCTAGTATTTGAGTAAAAAATGTGGTTCTTTCTTGAGCACGGTTGCTGATCAAATGATTTGGGCCATATTTTATTCTTATCTATCTGTGATTAAATAAAAACAATCAAAACATTTATATTTCTCTATGTAAATCAATTTCCATCCGCAGACTTCCGACTCGATTATAGAATTGTTAAATCGATTATTATTAAACATTTTTTATTACCTGGCATCACCAACTGCATCATCTAATCATCTGTCAACAATAACTGAAAAATCTATATTCTCTAATATTTATATTCTCAGCGATAAGATCACAATATTACACATGCTAAATATGGTAAGATTTTGGAACTTGCTGCAACTTTATTATAATATTTAGTTTCTATTAGGAATGAAATAATAAAAACACAACTCATTTATTATTATTCTTAATGTCCACGTCAAGCCAGAGCACCCTAACAAAGTGGTCAATTCCCTTTATGACGTGAAAGCTGTTACATTTTTTACATATTTCTATAAGGTTTATTATGATGAATAGAGTATTATGATATCGACGATTCATATTATAGATCGATTAAAGTGAACTGTTCGCTCTGCTTCCAGGCCAGACCCCGCTAACTTCGTAAAGTTACCGTCCTTAAACGAATTGCACAAACAAATAAGAAACACAACATAATGATTGTTTAGTAAGTGTTGTACTTACGAGAGTAGTAGAGAGGGTGTCATTGTCTTCTCCGGAGCCGACCTCGTTCACTATCGTCATCTCCGACTGAATGAGAGGGCCTGAAACGAGCGCAGGGCGTGAGCAGCGTACACTACGAGATTATTTAAGCATGTCATCGATTCACTCAAGTTTGTATAAGTAAAGACGGACAGAAGATCGTGAGACAGATTAAGCCGACAGGTATACGTGTACGTAAAGTGAAGCGGGTACGTACGCGTGCGCGTCTCCATGGCGAAGAGGTCGCTGGACAGGTTGTAGGAGTGCGCGGCGATGTCCAGCTTGTAGCCCGTGCCCGGCTGCAGCCCGTCCAGCGCGGCCCGCACGGTGCGCGCGGGGCCCGGCGCCGTCAGGTTGCGGGCCCCTGCCGCGGCCTGCGCGCCGCCCGGCTCCAGCGCCCACCAGCGCAGCGAGTACCACTCCACGCGCCCGCCCGGCCGCGGCCACTCCAGCGTCATGTTGCGCGTGTCCACCAGCTGCTCCACGTTGCTGACGGGGTTGGGCCCTGCGGACAGCGGAGCGTGAGGCGTGTGGCGAGCGGCGCGGGCGCCCGCAGGCGGCGCGGTACGTACGGACGGTGTGCTCGCGGTGCAGCGGCGCGCCGCTCTCCACGGCGCCGGCGTCGCCGCCCGCGTCCTCGCTCAGCGTGTCCAGCTGGATGATGTAGTGCTCGCCGTGCGTCATGTTGCTGATCTGCGGAGGGGCCGTGGAACTTCGCTGTACTCTTCGACTTTAACTATATTTTACCAGAGTACTTACTACGTTCGTAATTATTTGTTTGAATGACAAAAAACTTTTTCACAAAAAAAAGAAACCGACTTCCAAAAAACACACAATTTCGTATACATGGATGATTTTTACACATTTTATTTGGATTTAAAAACCAAACTACTGAACCGATTTTGATAAAATTTCAATGGGACCATTTGGGAAGTATACCCTTTCCAACAAAAATACAAACATACGAATTAAGAACCTCCTCCTTTTTTAGAAGTCGGTTAAAAACCCACGATGTCGTCGATTTTTACGTAAAACGTAAAGTGAAACGTTAGCAGTCGTGGCTCACCTCGGCCTCGGTGCTGGTGGGCGCCAGCGGCGCCAGCGTGCGCCAGCGTGCGGCGTCGGGCTCGGCGCCGGCGGTGCGGTAGCGCAGCACGAAGCCGCCCAGCGCGCTGGCGTCGCGCGCGGGGGGCGCCCACGTCACTACGACGCTGTTGGACGTGGCGCGCGATACGTTCAGCGAGCGCGCCGGCAGCGGGCCTGCACGCGCACAACACTACTTTATCATACTGTCACGTTAGGCATATACATTATTCAAATATGACACATCACACGAACGTTTCGATACTTATTTATGTGCAGTTTCATACACCTCTTATCTTATCTCTATATACATCTCTCTATGTCTCATCACATTAAAAACAATTCAACCGTTCCAAGCCGCTGTAATTAAATTAAGCAACATAGGTTGTTAAGTCCCCTCGAATGGTGTGTAGCGACGCTCTCATAGCGTCATACTCACGGACGGGCTTGAGCAGCGTGTGCCAGTCGCTGTGCAGGCCGTAGCTGACGGCCGCCACCTGCAGCTGGTACACGGCGCCCGGGAACAGGCCCTCCAGCTCCGCGCTCGTCTCACTCGTCGTCCTCTCATAGCGTCATACTCACGGACGGGCTTGAGCAGCGTGTGCCAGTCGCTGTGCAGGCCGTAGCTGACGGCCGCCACCTGCAGCTGGTACACGGCGCCCGGGAACAGGCCCTCCAGCTCCGCGCTCGTCTCACTCGTCGTCCTCTCATAGCGTCATACTCACGGACGGGCTTGAGCAGCGTGTGCCAGTCGCTGTGCAGGCCGTAGCTGACGGCCGCCACCTGCAGCTGGTACACGGCGCCCGGGAACAGGCCCTCCAGCTCCGCGCTCGTCTCACTCGTCGTCCTCTCATAGCGTCATACTCACGGACGGGCTTGAGCAGCGTGTGCCAGTCGCTGTGCAGGCCGTAGCTGACGGCCGCCACCTGCAGCTGGTACACGGCGCCCGGGAACAGGCCCTCCAGCTCCGCGCTCGTCTCACTCGTCGTCCTCTCATAGCGTCATACTCACGGACGGGCTTGAGCAGCGTGTGCCAGTCGCTGTGCAGGCCGTAGCTGACGGCCGCCACCTGCAGCTGGTACACGGCGCCCGGGAACAGGCCCTCCAGCTCCGCGCTCGTCTCACTCGTCGTCCTCTCATAGCGTCATACTCACGGACGGGCTTGAGCAGCGTGTGCCAGTCGCTGTGCAGGCCGTAGCTGACGGCCGCCACCTGCAGCTGGTACACGGCGCCCGGGAACAGGCCCTCCAGCTCCGCGCTCGTCTCACTCGTCGTCCTCTCATAGCGTCATACTCACGGACGGGCTTGAGCAGCGTGTGCCAGTCGCTGTGCAGGCCGTAGCTGACGGCCGCCACCTGCAGCTGGTACACGGCGCCCGGGAACAGGCCCTCCAGCTCCGCGCTCGTCTCACTCGTCGTCCTCTCATAGCGTCATACTCACGGACGGGCTTGAGCAGCGTGTGCCAGTCGCTGTGCAGGCCGTAGCTGACGGCCGCCACCTGCAGCTGGTACACGGCGCCCGGGAACAGGCCCTCCAGCTCCGCGCTCGTCTCACTCGTCGTCCTCTCATAGCGTCATACTCACGGACGGGCTTGAGCAGCGTGTGCCAGTCGCTGTGCAGGCCGTAGCTGACGGCCGCCACCTGCAGCTGGTACACGGCGCCCGGGAACAGGCCCTCCAGCTCCGCGCTCGTCTCACTCGTCGTCCTCTCATAGCGTCATACTCACGGACGGGCTTGAGCAGCGTGTGCCAGTCGCTGTGCAGGCCGTAGCTGACGGCCGCCACCTGCAGCTGGTACACGGCGCCCGGGAACAGGCCCTCCAGCTCCGCGCTCGTCTCACTCGTCGTCCTCTCATAGCGTCATACTCACGGACGGGCTTGAGCAGCGTGTGCCAGTCGCTGTGCAGGCCGTAGCTGACGGCCGCCACCTGCAGCTGGTACACGGCGCCCGGGAACAGGCCCTCCAGCTCCGCGCTCGTCTCACTCGTCGTCCTCTCATAGCGTCATACTCACGGACGGGCTTGAGCAGCGTGTGCCAGTCGCTGTGCAGGCCGTAGCTGACGGCCGCCACCTGCAGCTGGTACACGGCGCCCGGGAACAGGCCCTCCAGCTCCGCGCTCGTCTCACTCGTCGTCCTCTCATAGCGTCATACTCACGGACGGGCTTGAGCAGCGTGTGCCAGTCGCTGTGCAGGCCGTAGCTGACGGCCGCCACCTGCAGCTGGTACACGGCGCCCGGGAACAGGCCCTCCAGCTCCGCGCTCGTCTCACTCGTCGTCCTCTCATAGCGTCATACTCACGGACGGGCTTGAGCAGCGTGTGCCAGTCGCTGTGCAGGCCGTAGCTGACGGCCGCCACCTGCAGCTGGTACACGGCGCCCGGGAACAGGCCCTCCAGCTCCGCGCTCGTCTCACTCGTCGTCCTCTCATAGCGTCATACTCACGGACGGGCTTGAGCAGCGTGTGCCAGTCGCTGTGCAGGCCGTAGCTGACGGCCGCCACCTGCAGCTGGTACACGGCGCCCGGGAACAGGCCCTCCAGCTCCGCGCTCGTCTCACTCGTCGTCCTCTCATAGCGTCATACTCACGGACGGGCTTGAGCAGCGTGTGCCAGTCGCTGTGCAGGCCGTAGCTGACGGCCGCCACCTGCAGCTGGTACACGGCGCCCGGGAACAGGCCCTCCAGCTCCGCGCTCGTCTCACTCGTCGTCCTCTCATAGCGTCATACTCACGGACGGGCTTGAGCAGCGTGTGCCAGTCGCTGTGCAGGCCGTAGCTGACGGCCGCCACCTGCAGCTGGTACACGGCGCCCGGGAACAGGCCCTCCAGCTCCGCGCTCGTCTCACTCGTCGTCCTCTCATAGCGTCATACTCACGGACGGGCTTGAGCAGCGTGTGCCAGTCGCTGTGCAGGCCGTTGCTGACGGCCGCCACCTGCAGCTGGTACACGGCGCCCGGGAACAGGCCCTCCAGCTCCGCGCTCGTCTCACTCGTCGTCCTCTCATAGCGTCATACTCACGGACGGGCTTGAGCAGCGTGTGCCAGTCGCTGTGCAGGCCGTAGCTGACGGCCGCCACCTGCAGCTGGTACACGGCGCCCGGGAACAGGCCCTCCAGCTCCGCGCTCGTCTCACTCGTCGTCCTCTCATAGCGTCATACTCACGGACGGGCTTGAGCAGCGTGTGCCAGTCGCTGTGCAGGCCGTAGCTGACGGCCGCCACCTGCAGCTGGTACACGGCGCCCGGGAACAGGCCCTCCAGCTCCGCGCTCGTCTCACTCGTCGTCCTCTCATAGCGTCATACTCACGGACGGGCTTGAGCAGCGTGTGCCAGTCGCTGTGCAGGCCGTAGCTGACGGCCGCCACCTGCAGCTGGTACACGGCGCCCGGGAACAGGCCCTCCAGCTCCGCGCTCGTCTCACTCGTCGTCCTCTCATAGCGTCATACTCACGGACGGGCTTGAGCAGCGTGTGCCAGTCGCTGTGCAGGCCGTAGCTGACGGCCGCCACCTGCAGCTGGTACACGGCGCCCGGGAACAGGCCCTCCAGCTCCGCGCTCGTCTCACTCGTCGTCCTCTCATAGCGTCATACTCACGGACGGGCTTGAGCAGCGTGTGCCAGTCGCTGTGCAGGCCGTAGCTGACGGCCGCCACCTGCAGCTGGTACACGGCGCCCGGGAACAGGCCCTCCAGCTCCGCGCTCGTCTCACTCGTCGTCCTCTCATAGCGTCATACTCACGGACGGGCTTGAGCAGCGTGTGCCAGTCGCTGTGCAGGCCGTAGCTGACGGCCGCCACCTGCAGCTGGTACACGGCGCCCGGGAACAGGCCCTCCAGCTCCGCGCTCGTCTCACTCGTCGTCCTCTCATAGCGTCATACTCACGGACGGGCTTGAGCAGCGTGTGCCAGTCGCTGTGCAGGCCGTAGCTGACGGCCGCCACCTGCAGCTGGTACACGGCGCCCGGGAACAGGCCCTCCAGCTCCGCGCTCGTCTCACTCGTCGTCCTCTCATAGCGTCATACTCACGGACGGGCTTGAGCAGCGTGTGCCAGTCGCTGTGCAGGCCGTAGCTGACGGCCGCCACCTGCAGCTGGTACACGGCGCCCGGGAACAGGCCCTCCAGCTCCGCGCTCGTCTCACTCGTCGTCCTCTCATAGCGTCATACTCACGGACGGGCTTGAGCAGCGTGTGCCAGTCGCTGTGCAGGCCGTAGCTGACGGCCGCCACCTGCAGCTGGTACACGGCGCCCGGGAACAGGCCCTCCAGCTCCGCGCTCGTCTCACTCGTCGTCCTCTCATAGCGTCATACTCACGGACGGGCTTGAGCAGCGTGTGCCAGTCGCTGTGCAGGCCGTTGCTGACGGCCGCCACCTGCAGCTGGTACACGGCGCCCGGGAACAGGCCCTCCAGCTCCGCGCTCGTCTCACTCGTCGTCCTCTCATAGCGTCATACTCACGGACGGGCTTGAGCAGCGTGTGCCAGTCGCTGTGCAGGCCGTAGCTGACGGCCGCCACCTGCAGCTGGTACACGGCGCCCGGGAACAGGCCCTCCAGCTCCGCGCTCGTCTCACTCGTCGTCCTCTCATAGCGTCATACTCACGGACGGGCTTGAGCAGCGTGTGCCAGTCGCTGTGCAGGCCGTAGCTGACGGCCGCCACCTGCAGCTGGTACACGGCGCCCGGGAACAGGCCCTCCAGCTCCGCGCTCGTCTCACTCGTCGTCCTCTCATAGCGTCATACTCACGGACGGGCTTGAGCAGCGTGTGCCAGTCGCTGTGCAGGCCGTAGCTGACGGCCGCCACCTGCAGCTGGTACACGGCGCCCGGGAACAGGCCCTCCAGCTCCGCGCTCGTCTCACTCGTCGTCCTCTCATAGCGTCATACTCACGGACGGGCTTGAGCAGCGTGTGCCAGTCGCTGTGCAGGCCGTAGCTGACGGCCGCCACCTGCAGCTGGTACACGGCGCCCGGGAACAGGCCCTCCAGCTCCGCGCTCGTCTCACTCGTCGTCCTCTCATAGCGTCATACTCACGGACGGGCTTGAGCAGCGTGTGCCAGTCGCTGTGCAGGCCGTTGCTGACGGCCGCCACCTGCAGCTGGTACACGGCGCCCGGGAACAGGCCCTCCAGCTCCGCGCTCGTCTCACTCGTCGTCCTCTCATAGCGTCATACTCACGGACGGGCTTGAGCAGCGTGTGCCAGTCGCTGTGCAGGCCGTAGCTGACGGCCGCCACCTGCAGCTGGTACACGGCGCCCGGGAACAGGCCCTCCAGCTCCGCGCTCGTCTCACTCGTCGTCCTCTCATAGCGTCATACTCACGGACGGGCTTGAGCAGCGTGTGCCAGTCGCTGTGCAGGCCGTAGCTGACGGCCGCCACCTGCAGCTGGTACACGGCGCCCGGGAACAGGCCCTCCAGCTCCGCGCTCGTCTCACTCGTCGTCCTCTCATAGCGTCATACTCACGGACGGGCTTGAGCAGCGTGTGCCAGTCGCTGTGCAGGCCGTAGCTGACGGCCGCCACCTGCAGCTGGTACACGGCGCCCGGGAACAGGCCCTCCAGCTCCGCGCTCGTCTCACTCGTCGTCAACTGCAACATTATTGCCGAATGCCGACTCGTTCTTAACAAGAGGGTACAATGCTGGACAATACACAGACCATGAAAGTGTCGAAACGTGTCATTTGGCGTCTTTAATTATTGTGCAAGGGTTAGTGTTATTTTGATGTCAAGCAAACATCTATCAAAATAGCGCATTCCTTTGTTATTTGAAGAGTATGTAGAAAGTTAAAACGAAATGAAAAGAGAAAAAGGTATTCGGAAGAAGAGTGTCGATGGTGGTGCGGGATGCGGGGTGCGGGGTGCGGGGTGCGGTACTGAAGTACTGACCGTGTTGTAGAGCGCGTCGTCGTGTTGGGTGTGGCGGCGGTAGCGCAGCTCGTAGTGGTCCTGGCGCGACGTGACGTCGGAGGCCCACAGCAGGCGCAGCGCGGCGCGGCGCGGCGGCGGCGGCAGCGCGGGCGCCGGCAGCAGCACGGGCGCCAGCGGCCGCGTGGCCAGCGCCGCCTCGCGCGCCTGCGCCGCCACGCCGCGCGACACGGCCGCCACGCCCACGCTGTAGTTGCGGCCCGGCAGCAGCGCGCGCAGCACGACGCGCGTGTCGCCCGTGCTCAGCGTGTTGCTGTCGTCGCGCGACGGGCCCGCCTCGTGGTACGACACCTGCGGGGCCGACATCAGTCACACGCGCTCTGCGTACTCCACCGCTCCACCTTGAGCGAACACTGACGCACTACCTTGTACTCGTCCTGCATGCTGCCCTGCGCCGGCGTCCACCACAGCTCCACGCCGCTGTCCGCCGCATGCTCCCAGTGCAGCTCGCGCACCGGCAGCGGCTCTGCAATACGACCGCTAATGTTCACAATTTTTATCAGCGTGGAACGGAACAATGTAGCGTCCAGTTTTCCTCAGTGGAGATCGAAACGGAGAAGCGAAAGCAGCCATAGCTTCGTTCAAAACGGGACGGAAGGTGACGTCACGATCCGTCCCGTAAGTAATATTAACTTACTGAGCGTGAGGTCGGTGGTGGCAGGCCACGAGGTGACCTTGCCGGACATGGTCTTGACGGTGACGGTGTAGGTGGCGCCGGGCTCCAGGCCGTCGAAGGAGCACACGGGCGGCTCCTCGCGCGCGCGCAGCACGGGCGCCAGGCGCCGCGCGGTGCTGCCGCTGCCGGTCCCGCTCACCGACACCTGGTACTTCTCGAACTCGCTGCCGGGACACACGCACCACGCTTAACACGAGCGACCAACAGCGCACCGAACATTTAAGACTACCAACGCTACACTTTCTTTTTTCGTCAAAATATTTAAGGATATTTTATTCAGCAAGCATGGTGATAAACGCTCGAGCCTTCTCTGCAGAGAACATTTAAAGGCTGTTATTTACATCGGCGTACCTGACGTCGAGCGGCTCCAGCCAGGTGACCTTGAAGGAGGTCTCCTTGAGGTCGGCGAGCGGCGCGGTGACGTTGCGCGGCCGCAGCGGCACGGTGCGGTACTGCGCCGTGGTGGGCGCGGAGATCTCGGGCTCCGACACGGTCTGCACGGAGATGTTGTAGGCGCGGCCCGGCACCAGCCCCTTGAAGGCGGCCTGCGCCGGCCCGGGCGGCTCGCCCTCCTTCTCCACGTACAGCTCCGAGTCGCGCGCGTCGGGCGGCACGATGGACACCTGCGCAGCGCCAGCTTATATCATATATGTACCTACACCACACTACCAACACCTTACAGCTGTTGCTATGACATCACACGTCACTCACGCCACTCTTGGATAACAGAGTCTACTCTAGCACCACTAATCACTTCAAAGTTTAGCGCTTAAGAAATTAAGGTATTTGTAGTATACACAAATAAATGTTTGGCTCAGCTAAGTGTTGACACATTCATAATCATGCTACAGCAATTAGTGGCGGCTGGCTGTGTGAGCTGTTACCATTGAGTATGGAGCATACTTACTGAAATTGGTTGTTTAACTTTATACCTTAAACCCTAAACTTGTGATTGTAGTGAACACCACAGGTATAATTCTGTTCTTGACAATAATTTGAAGATTACAGACACAGAATGATGTTATGCTTAGGATTGAACGCATTAGTGATTCGTAGTAGTGTCACCGTTGTTACCGCCGGCCGGGCCGCATACAAAGAAAAACTTTTACTTGCGACTAGATCAAATAACAAAACAAAATAAATTAAAAACCAACAATAATAACTAATTGATAAAAGCTTACAGCACAAAAGGACCTGTGCGATAACGCAGCGCTGGTATTTGGTAAATCTCCACAAATGAATGCAGAGAAGAGAATTGAGGGTGGCAAGCGTGTCATTAGTGTAGTGACTAGTGTCTAGTGTGCATGCTGACAAGAGCAGTGTGAGTGTTTGCGAGCACAGGGAGCGCGTACCTTGTAGTGCGTGTAGGCGCCGGGCGGGTAGGGCGGCTGCCACAGCACCAGCAGCGTGGTCTCGTTGCGGAACCACACGATGAACTTGCCCGGCGTGTTGGGCTCTGCGACACGTCACAACACGTCACGACACGTCACAACACAACACAAAACACCGTCATCGACATGTACTTCACTACTAGGTCGGTGGCCTTCCGAGCGAAATACAACACTTTCTGCACAAGCCATTGAACAGTTCATGTATTGTTGTTTTCATTCGGATTCCCACAGAACGGTACAAGATACCACAGAAACAAATGGAAATAAAATATGTAGGTAATGAAAACTATTGAACATCATTGTACCTACGACATGCATCATACAAATTAATTGTTGGTAAGCAACAAATGAAAGATTGCAAATTGTGCATCAACGATAGTAGAATGTGGTTTCCCATAATATTACATTTATTGTAGAATAACTGTAAAGATTCATATTCATTGGTCGATTGTGCTCGAATACTGTAGGTAAGTAGGTATACTGGAGATTTCTGTAACGCATGCCACAGGGTCCGCATTTTGGGAACTAAGTCTCCGCTCGCTTTTTACCGAGCAATGCATTTCTTTGGTCTCTACCTGCTATGAAGAACCCCGCAGACTTGTACCGACCGCCATTCAACTTACTTCTTTCCTTATTTGTTAAGCCGCCTGTGGGGAATCCCCGCATGATGTATTTATATCGACAGTTATGGGCCAATGAAAATGAACCTTAACTCAAGACCACTGACTCATGCGTACAAATGAAATAGGTACCTAGTGTTGTTGTCATCGTATATTTGCAATATGGCTAACGTTCAGTCAAGGAATGGAAATGCTAAGCACCTTAAAGTCAGTTTCGTTTACTTGCTCTCTTTGAACATTCCGGTCCATTCCGTTTGAAACTTGCTGCTACATAACCGTGCAGCCGGAAACAAAAGTCAACTAATAATATAGAACCACATTCTACTATTTCATTGTGTATTATTTACAAGCAGAAATGATGATGATTCAATCGACTTCCTTTGCTATCTTAATCATTGTTTTTAAAGCAATAGTAGTACCTAGGCTAGGTATCAGTACGATAACCTAGCAGGATGATGTCTACAAACAATATCTAATACAATTTGGAAAAGAACCTGACACGCGGCTGCATCGGCCGGTTCAAAGGGCGCAGGATAATGAACATTACGAGCACATCAGCATCAAGAGAGCAGTTCAAGGTCAATCCTGAAAACTGGTTCGAGTGGAACTTGGCGAACTCACGTGTACACGACAGTGCGCTGTGACCAGACCGGTTACGCGAACACCCAAATTATTTATGTACATATTTATAAATGCGTGACTGTGTGCGTGAGGAAAATAACAACTTTACACATTAATTGAATCATATTCATTAACACTATCTTCAATGTACACATTTGAACTTTTAAAGGCAATCAAAACAATGAGTCAGTTTACTTCTATTTACAAGCCCCTTTGTGTTCTGCACTATTATGAATGATCCTTGTGCTCCTGATTACATCAAACAATATCATAAATGTTGGGCAGTTCTCACAGTCTTAACCTTCGAGCATTCAAAAACTTACTCCTTCATATTCCTTCTCACCGCACCGGGTTTATGTCAATTCTTACGCTATCTCAAGCATTAAACTCTGGAATATGCTACCCCTTGACATCAAGAAGGTTGAGTCCAAATTTTCCTTTGAGCTTAAAATCCGAAATAACTAATTAAAAGCCTCCCATTCTTAGTTTGGTCTTCGTTATATATAATTATGATGAGTTTTCTTTATCAGAAAGACTATTAATATTTTATTATTTTAGCATAATATACAAGGTTTAACAGAATAAACGCAATACCTTTTAAGGGGTCATTGCAGATCATTATGAACAAATTTCACAATGGGAAAAACGCAGATATCGAGGGCTGTTTCGTTACTTACTTCAGAAACTAAATATTCGCATCACCTCCACGACGCGCGGCGGTAGCGAAACGGCGAAGCCATACCTTTTCTACACTAATATTATAAAGAGGAAAGATTTGTTTGTTTGTTTGAAATGAATAGGCTCCGAAACTACTGGACCGATTTGAAAAATTCTTTCACCAGTAGAATCCTACATTATCGATGATGGACATAGGCTATAGAATATTTTCAAAAAAGTTAGGGATCCGTATGAAAACTTCGATAATGTGACCCAAGGTGTGAGAAAAAATCCTTATATCGCGTACGCTGCGGAATCTATTGACAATAGAGCAAAGTGATGTACTACAGTTTTATAGACGTCATCAATATCTACAAAAAAGTCCGCGATACCATATGTCTAACTATTATGGATAAGTCACCATGACCGCTTTTTGTTCATATTAGTCAAGCAAATCCCTTGGTGAAATAAAAAATGGTGATTTTAGTACCATGATATTAATCCTTATCCATTTAAATGGTTTGATAATTAAGGTTGATTATGTCAGTGTAAATTACACTTTAAATTATTCAAATCGGACCTTTCGTTCAAAAGTTACGACGGTAATAAACATGCTCGGAGTAAGAAAAATGTCGCGGCTTGAGCGAACTGGGGAGATCGTATCAATGCTTGGTCCGATGAAGTTGAAACACCACGGCATTTAAATGTTTTCGATAAAACAATAAGAATAACAAATGTTTGGATTTTTCGAAAATAAACTAGGTACATAATAAGGGGTGAAGCAGAGGTGAATAAGTTTTTAGGGGAGGAAATTATAGCTTGCTTCAATTTACGTCGGAATTCTATGAACAAACTAAAAGTGGGATAATTGAAACAGATCATGTACCTAACAATTTTTGCATACCTAATCAACCCCTGACGGGCTGAACGGGGTGAACAGTTGACTGTGGTTGCGCTGAACCTGGACTCGAGACAAGTGAGATTCTGTCAACTGTGGCGTGGCGTAGGCGGTTGTCAATACGTCAAAAATGTATGGGATTGACAGATGCTATCGAAATGTCACAATCAAATAAAAACGATCAAATTCCTACATTTTGGCATTTCGACAGACGCAATCACTAATTAAATGACACATTGTCTAGGGCCTCCTGAGACCATAGAATAAGTAGAAATGGCTAAGTAAATAATGAGAATCGTTGTGCTTAATTTTCCAAAACTAACCTTTATAAGGGGATATAGGGGGCGTTGCAGTTTGTGGAGTACCTACTATCCCCACGCGGACGAAGTCGCGGGCGAACTGCTAGTTACTGATATGTAGAATTTGTGAAGTTAGGGTTGGTAGTTAGGCCGTGTAGATTCAGAAGCTTGGCTCTACATGAGATCTGATATCTTTTTCACAGGGCAAACCTTATGTGGTCGTCTTGGCAACATTTTAAATGAAATGTTTTTGGTGGTATCCTATTTTAAACCTTATTTATTTGTTGTAGTTACACCTACCACAGTTTAGTCTTTTTTAATCCAAAGGTTGACTGGTGGAGAATGCCTTGTTGCATTAAGTCCGCCCATGTACCACTATTGTACTTACTTACATAAAGTTTAAATAAATAAGATTAAGTATAAATAGAAGTAAACTTTGACTCATTGTCTAAAGGTAACAAACAGGTAGTACGTACAAAGATTTTGTAGGTACCTGTTTATTACCTTTAGCATTATTCATAATTTCTGTTATTGAATGGTTTACATTTAAAAGTTCCGACATGACATGAATAGGTAATTATGTGTTGTCCGGCGCGCTACATTTTTATGAAAATAAGTGTAAATATGTTGGTGGCGCACACGAAGGAGTAGCGGAAACGTTCACAACACATTGTTGTAGAGTGAGCGAGACAGCGAGTGTTTAGAATAACATTGTCAACACAAACATATCGACCTTGCTACAGATACGACCCGCCATCCGCGTGAGTTGTGAGTCGTGTGGCACGTATGGGCCTCACGCTCACATGTCGGCCTGCTGTCGGTGGCCTGCCGGTGAGCAGTGCTTGGACCGAGCACTGCTTCAGACATGTACTTGTGAAAGCATAGACAAAAGCATGCACACACAATATAAGCGGCCCTCATACTACGCCCGACTAACTTACTGTAACATATCCGATAGCGACCTAAACACTAGAAGCTGATCTTCTCATTATTGTTGGCTTTACAAAGCTATTATCAGAAAGTTTTTAATTGAATCAATGTGTCGCCGCATGAAGCTCAACAGCATCTGTGAACTACTTAGGGACGTGAGCTGTCTGTGCTCCCCATCTGTTGAGCAGGAGTCACCATACCGGCTGACGTCAATGCTCTTGCTCTGACGTCACAGCCGATGAGTGATTTGGCACATTAGTCTTTAACACTAGCGATGCCGGAATCTCTTTTTTTTAGTTTTAGATTTCTTAATATTCATCCGTATAAGGACAAAACTCAACAAAATGATGTGGTTACGTGATCTTTAAATTTACGACTTTATCACTGCGGGATTTCAAGAAAAGACATGACTCAAGTTGTTCTATGACTGGCTACAACATAAAATAAACACTACATAATACAAAACCAAATAAATCTAAGGAACAGCGTTCTATCGGTGTTTAGTGGACCTATTAATGATCGAGGATGTACCCACGAGCGAGTGCGCAGGCGTTAGTAAAGAGAGGCGTAACATGAGGGTGACAGACGAGAAACAACATGCTATCTGCTCACCAGTGTCCAGGGAATCCTGCGCAAGGGGGAAAACAAAACCATATTATATTAGCACAAGATCCACGTGGTGTTAGGGCTCTGAAGTTCTGAACCCCCCAACAGCCGCGCTCACACAGCGCGGCCGGGGTTAGTGATCCAGTGCATCACTTGCGGAAATATTAGTAACACATGAAATCAAACAGCATTAGCTAAGGGACCGCTGCTTTGGTAGATCTAGCAATTAAGGGGATGTTCCTGTGTTTATCAGATGATAAGGGCTACATCATCACAACACTAAATAGGATACTTACCATCACAGACATAACTTTGTCAGCAGTTCATTATTGTAAATACGATAGGTAATAAAACATGCATTTCAGAGCGACATAGGTGCGCGCTATTTATATGTTAACAACTTGATGAGTGAGTGCATGAGTGCTGTCATACGTAAACCTGCAGTTTCATTGTATCCATCCTTAGTATCCTTAGCAGTACTTCCCTCTCTGGTACTTGTAAATATGTATTTTTTTTAATTTCCTTCTATTAGAATGAATCACACGAAGTAAACTTGCGCAAGTGTTTGTGCGAGTTGCTAGTACAATGTTAGGATAAACATCGAGAACCTAATGTTTTAATTAAGTATTTATTTTTAATAGGTACCTACGTCGAATTTGGAGGTTCCATCCACAATGCTCTACAGTGATCATTTTCTAAATAAACGCTGATATTTCTGTAGACCCGTAGCTACCCAAATTGCTTTACTCATAAAATAGCATATTCTTTCACAATCGAAAGGGAATCCAGATCCATTTCTTTTCATTTTCATAAATTCGTCTGTTCGACCCATAGCTTAGGACTGTTCCTCCAGTGAGGCAGAACCTCCTTGTTCATAACTGCTAGTTCAAGTCCCGCGTGCTACTTCGTCGCTTCTGTCGGCGGTGTTCCGGGTAGTGTCGCGTCTTTGGGTATTGTTGTTTTTAAATGTGCGGATTTTATGCGCCATGGTAGGTATGCATTATGTGTGCTATGTGTGGTGGTGGCTGAAAGCAGGAGCACCAATGCAGTCTTTGATATATGAGGGGTACCAGACGAGGAGTGCGTGCAGTCGCAAGGCACGCGACTCGAGCGATTGTATTGATGACACGACGACGGTGCGTCACTGCGGTGATCTCATCTCTAGCGGTCGGAGATGGTCCGGGTCTACGATTTCCTACTTTACTAGATGTGTAACATTGAATTTCAAACAAAACTTTGAGACTTGAAAATGCACTAACTGTTTTTTTAATACATCCATGTTGTTGTAGTTGTGAATATCTAGTGACAAAGTAGCGCTTCCCCGAAGCGCGCCGAAAAAGGAACAATGGGTGAATAAAACAATACCCGCGGTAACTGTTGTCACGAGCGCCAGCCACCGCGCGGCTACACGCAGAAATACTATTCTCACACAAAACTCGCGCTGAGACAACTTGACAGAGTCCAAATATTGAGTAACTGTTGTTTCCAATGAATTTCAGGTTCATTGGAAACAACAGTACCTATTTTAGCAATATGTTTCCATTTTACGGGAAACAAAGTTGCGCAACTGTTTCTCATGTGTATGAGGCTCCGACCGCGCCTACTCAGCGCGTGGACCTTCTGTGCGTGAGTGCGCTGCGCCCGGCCGCCGAGCCTCTCGACCTTCAGCGCAGATCACGACCTACCGGTGCGCGCTGCACGGCGCTCACAGGCTCGCAACAAACTTCTTCACGCTGTCCATGAAATTGCCCCAACAGTATCAACAGCCGCCTCCACATAAATAAACCATCCTGAGTGAAAGCATACAGCTGATAGTCATCCAGTTTGATACACCTTTGCCTTTCTCTAAAGACGTGATAGCACACGTTATCTTGGTGATGTTATTACAGTTCTGCTTGATTACTGCAGCGTACCGCAGCGCCACGCCGTAGGAATGTTCTGCTACACTGGTGAACGGCGCGGGCGCACTACACAATCGTGCCACCTACAAGCTACGGTGAATTTATTTCCGTACAACCAGTTTAATTTTTTGTTTACTAACCCTCTTGTGGGGTCTGTCGGCGAGCAATGGAACGTATCCTCGTTAACTCACTGGTCGCTTGAGAGCCTCGATATTATGTTAAAAACTCAAATTGTGGATAGGTCATATGGCTGTTAAGAATACATGGAAATGGGCTGTCTACATCTGTCGCAAGCCGGGAGCTTAAATAATCACACTTCGGGTCCCATAGAGTAGCGAACTGGAACGCATCAGTCCTAGAAGGTGGTGGGATCATCTAGAGCTAGACTTTCAAAACAATTGGCCTCAGAGGTACATAATGGCTATCAGGTCAATCCCGGATCCCGGAAGTAAATTCATCCTACAAGCATCTTATTGAATGTATAATCCTTCTTCTACCTACTTCATATACCTCTCCACTCCTCATGCACCTCGGGATATGTTGCTCCCTTTTTTTTTTTGGATGGGAAATCATCAAATGACTCCTCCCGCTCTGGGCGGAGCGGAAGGGAGTGTCAGACTCTTACTGACTAAAACCCATCCGTGCTCCTCGTAGTGCCCTTTGCTTTCCAGCGCCGCGGTAACTCTTTCGAACAAAATCCTGTACCCTGGCAGGCTCTGGCCCGTCTACTTTGCTGACATCTCTTTGAGGTGCGAGTGGAACACAACGCGCCGTCGCCCCGGGCCTGGCTTTGATCGGACGGCGAGCCACATAACGCTCGCCATCCGCAGACCCGCGACTACGGCGGCCGGGAATCGCCCTGCGACTCCCTTGCGGCGGCTGGAGCATGAGATTTGTCTCTCCCACACGCGTCCCACCTCCTCCTTTGCTAGCATTACTGCTTCGCAGAAGGAGGTGACGGCTTCCCATGCCTCCTCGCTCCGGACCATGGATTGAACCAGAGCCGGACGCGAGAGGTCGCCGCCGCCGATCGCCTCGACGAGGACACTGAGGTGCTCCGCCCAAGCAGGGCAGACCTCGGATATGTTGCTCCCTTCGCCCTACGTCACTACTACCGACCGTTGCTACCGACCGTTTCTGGAGGGCACATTCATTGAGTGTGCAAGTCCCCCCTGCCATTTGTACAGCCATGTATTTAAGAACATTAGTCAGGCAGGGGCCATGTAGGTAACCAATCCACTTTAGCCAACTAAAGCCACAGTCTATTTTCTGTTTCCATATCCTGGAATAGTCCTTCAGTAACGAAGGATTGTCCTTGGAAATAACTTTCATAGTGCATTATCGTCGGTTGGTGCCTCATTTAATTAAATCCTCTGCGAGTTGGCTTCGACCTGAGCTCCTCTTCCTCAGGGTCCCGATTTCTCGATAAATGTCAGACGTTAAAATAATAATAATAAAACTATTGTATATCCTTCTTAAAGAATGCAAACTACAGTTGTCATTCATTTTTGAAGGAATAAGTTAGACATCACTTCATACCGGGAGATGTGAGAGTACCCAATGTTACTTTATACATGTGTTTCATATATTTCCGGAGCATGGAAAGGACAAGGTCTTCAAGCTAAAAATATGTGATTTCATTGGTTTCGCGTTCTAACTAAATTGAGCACTCCTTGTTTACCATTTCCTGTTATTGGGCTTGCAGAGTGGTAAATGCCAATAGCACCCTTTGCAACGAGGAGCGAGCTACTCTGATGCGTCATGCCAGCCGGGGAGCGCGAACTAGGCTTGTTCGCAAGACGAGCACTACGCGGCCGCTGCAGCTCTAAACAACCGCACCTAACTGAAGGTCAACCTTTTTTAAAAACTTTTGTAAATCGCTTTTTGCAATGTCATTATGGTCGCATATATACTCGTAGTACCTACATTCTGACGCCAAAATAGTGTTGTGACGTATGGTCACGTGACACTTGCAGTAGCACACAAATGTAAATGTCAAGGCAGCTTTACTCAATAATCTAGTCTACAATTCGCAATAAGCCCAGGGCGACGGATTCCTCCGTTTGAGTATTTATATCTGTATGATTCATCTAATACGAACTATGCCGAACACATTCACTGAACGTTTTATCCGTATCGATCCTATTTTTACTAACAAATTCTGCTGTGAATGAAGAGGTGATCTCTTCTTTGTCAGTGAGTCCTGGTAACGATGGTAACCACACGCAAAAAGATTCTGTAAATGGTAAGTTTGAAAATGTTGATAAACACAGGAATTTAAGTGACATCCCTTAATACATGGATAGAGTTAGGGAGCAGTGTGTTGGAGG
Organism: Melanchra persicariae; assembly: GCA_947386135.1. Classification (NCBI taxonomy): domain Eukaryota; kingdom Metazoa; phylum Arthropoda; class Insecta; order Lepidoptera; family Noctuidae; genus Melanchra; species Melanchra persicariae. Next base: position 590,823 of record OX376651.1, read on the forward strand.
GTGCGGCGGAGGGCAGTGACTCACTGGTGGTGAAGTTGCGCGAGGCGTAGGCGGCGCTCTCCTTGTCGTGCAGCAGCGTGAAGGCGTGCAGCTGGTACGTGGCGCCGGGCGACAGGTCGCGCAGCACGTGCGACCAGTTGCCGGCGCCGTCCACCGAGATGTTGCGCGCGCCGCCCTCTGCGCGCTCCGTCAGCGGGATCACCTGCACAGCGATTGTTCAACACTTGCCTAACCTTTAATCATTAACTGTTTTAATCATTTTCTTGAATCGGATTCACATCCATCAGTGAATTATAACATAGGTACCTACCCTATGGCCACACCAAAAATATCAAATTAGCGTTTTACAAAACACACGCCAGTAACATAGCATTCAAATTATAGGAAAAGTTCGGTTCCAAAGCTTGATTTGACAAAAATGTGAGGATTAAATTGATGTTCAAAAAAATATCGTAAAACTAAACTAAACAACGCGCGACGAAATAAGAACTTAATCATATAAGGACATAGTTCACGCCTCGTATTTCCGTGTGCAGGGTTTACAGGAAATACATACGAAGGGGAGGACGGGGGGCTAGAGCGAATGAGCAAAGCGTGCGAAGCTAACCATTTCGAGTCGGGATCGTAAGTTCCCGAGCTCGCTTCGCTCGCTTTTGGACTTAATTAGTGCAAAAGCGATTCCAAGGTTTGTCGTGATTAGAGAATTCAATCCCCACTCTATAGTAGATACGCACTTTGTATTGTTGTAAAATAAGATGACAAACCTCCGGCGCCGCTCGCTCACCAGGAACAAGGCGACATGCAACATGGTCGTTGACTCGTCGCGGACTTTTTTGTCACATTGTTCGAAAACAATGAGCGAGCGAGATTGGCGGAACCGATCAATGTGTTACAAGAAAATTACGTCTTAATGAAATAACATCAATGAGACTTTACAGATATTACACTACAGAGAAGCGTCTAGACTCTAGCTAATACCTAGTCCTCCTTTTTAAGTGTCAAGTGTTAAAAGGTTGCCATATTATACCTAAACTTATATTTTTTTGCTGTACAATTTACTTTAAATGGTAGGATTAAGTAAATCTACGTCAACCAATCATATACATATTAAGGTGGCTTCTCACAGTGCATGATTTTCCGAACGTGCATGCACGCAGGTCCTTGCTCTCCTTCTTCTCGCATCGACGCTGCGACGGTATCGTAAACATTGTAATGTTTGGGCCCAGTAGGTGGCCACATTATTACGTCGTCAGTGGTGTTGTTCGACGACCTGTCAAGGGTGCAGGTGAACAGACATGTACGATGCTCCAGCAAATAGAACATGTTCTGGTCAGGAGTATCGGACAGGCGCTGGCAGTTGGATGAATAAAATTGACCATACACCATTTTTTACTCTGGAAAAATGGTGTGCCTCTTAATTGATAATTAAAGAGGTAGTTAAAAGTAAAGTTTAAAGTACCTTAAATCTAAATCCCGTATAGTCCCCGTGCGCGGGCGGCGACCAGGAGATGGAGGCCTGCTTGTTGCGGCCCAGCGTCACCGTCAGGTTGGTGGGCGGCTCGGGCGCTGTCCGCGATAGACACGCACAGTTACTAATCAGTTTTACACTCGAATCAAACAGGGCAAGTAAGCTAAAGCACGAGTTATTTGTGAGCGACATAATTGCGACATGATTCGCAATTTACATTTATTTATTATTGCTCACTTAACACATTAAGAGGGAACTACGTCTAGTTGTAATGGTGGCAACGATTTCTTAAGTTACAGCAGGCATTACGATAATAACACAAGCAAAAGAAACAATGAAAGCCATCGGATTGTTGATTTATGTATAGCAAGTAAATGCTCGTACCGGTGATGATGGTCTGGTTCCAGGTAAGGAGGTCGGCGAAGGTGGCGTTGGAGTAGTAGAGCATAAAGTGGTACTTGGTGCCGGGCAGCCCCACGAAGTTGATGGTGTTGGCGCGCGCGGCCACGGTGTGGTTGGGTGCGGGCGAGCCGTGCGGCGGCCGGTAGTCCAGGCGGTAGCTGCCGCCGTCCGCCTCCGCCTCGCCGCCGCTCGAGCCCGGGATCTCTATCACCAGGTCGGCGCAGCCGCCGCCCCGCCATGTGCTCTGCACAGTGCACACAGTTCAACTACATTGAATTCATGGTACAGTCGAAGAAAGGTATACTTTTTTATTATATTAATTTTTTAATGAATTTAGTAAAAGTTTATACTTTTAAATTAATTTAATTTGTTTTAAATTTTGTTAAAAATTTTGTAGGTAACAGTCTACGCAATACTTTTGTTCTATTTTCGGGAAATGACTACTAAGTACCTAACCTAGCTAGGACATCAGATCATAAAATTGTATTGTACCTACTCAACTCAGATGTAAACTATTCGTACGCTGTCATCCTACTTTGTAACAGACTGAACCACTTTATGATATACAAATATTATGAATAATTATGTGATCGTCAGTGTATTTATTGTATTTAAAGATAAGAGAAGAAGAGATGTTACTTTTTAAGGTTTCGTACACGAAGGTTAACCCTAACCAACGGAGCTCTATTACTAAGCCTCCGCTTTCCGTCTGTCTGTCAGTGGGCTGTATCTCAAGAACCTGAATAAGCAGACAGTTGAAATTATCACAGTGTGTATTTCTATTGTCCCTATAACATTAACCATACAAGAAACGTGATTTCTTTTCGGTTTATGGTACGGAACCCTTCGTGTGAGAGTCCGACTCGCACTTGGCCGGTTTTTTTAGCCCAGTTAAGCCACATTGGTAAAATAAACGGAAACAAACATGGGCAAATTACACAAGATTTTGAACCAAAGAGTAATAGGAGACATTTTTTCGAAATGCATGCTGAAAATGATTTGGCGAGTTTTTTTTTTAATAAGTTGGAGATGGACACTAAAAATAAAACAACACATCCACATCCAACACACCAACAAATGTGTTATAATGGCAAATGAATGCCACTGACATTAAATCACACATCTTACAATTTCAACTGTGCTGGAACTGTACTTCGGAACTCTTCCAAGGCACGAAAAAGGTGCAACTTTCAGTGAGGATTTAACATACTCTGACAATAGTGCATTCACTATGAACAAATGCGCACATAGTACATTTGAAAAATAGGCAGAACACATCCAATGTTTTCCAATGTCTTGTGGCGGACTATTTACAACAAATTATTGAAAACTAGTACGGGAATGTGTGTGCTGCGAAGGAATGAGAAAAATGTTAAGGAAATCTGTGCATGTATGCCTTTAAAAGGGAAAACCAAAGAAATGATAGTGCTGTGTGAAAGATAACAAGGGTAGAAAGGGGGGACTGAGATAACAACAGAAGTAGGTATGTAACAGAAGGAGAACACTGAGCTGACTGCAAATAAATGAGATAAAGAGAAGAGAATGATGATTTATTTATACAATCATTTACATAACATACCCACTAGAACTAAAAAAAAAACTAGAAATAAAAATTAAGTGCCTTTAAAATGTTTTCAGGGCCTTTTATGGAACAAGTGCCTGAATGGTTTAGAACTTACTGGACAACCTCCAATTACTTATTGGCCATTATGGAATATCTAGCAATATATGTAAAAACTAGCACTTCGCCCACGACTTCGTTCGCGCGGATTTAGTTTGTACTCCACAAACTTCAACGCTCCCTCTACCTCCTTTTAAAGGTTAGTTTTGGAAAATTAATCAAAACGATTTTCATTAATTTCCTTGCTATTTCTGCTTATTCTGTGGTCTCAGGAAACTCTAGACAATGTGCCATTCAATTACCGAATGCTACTGTTGAAATGCCAATATATAGGAATTTGATCATGTGACATTTCGATAGAATCTGTCAATTCCATACATTTTAGACCCTATTACTAAGACTCCGCTGTCCGTCTGTCTGTCTGTCATCAGGCTGTATCCCATGAACCGTGATAGCTAGACAGTTGAAATTTTCACAGATGATGTATTTCTGTTGCCGCTATAACAACAAATACTAAAACCAGAATAAAATAAATGTTTAACTACTGTTCCCATGCAACAAACATGATTTTTTTGTCGTTTTTTATAGATAGGTAATGGTACGGAACCCTTCATGCGCGAGTCCGACTCGCACTTGGCCGGTTTTTTATATCGAAATCATTTAAATGCCGTGTTTCAACTTCATCGGACCAAGCATATGATAAGATTCTCCCCAGTTAGCTCAAGCCGCGACATTTTTCTTACTTAGAGCATGTTTATAACCGTCGTACCTTTTGAATGAAAGGTCCGATTTGAATAATTTAAAGTGTAATTTACACGGATCTAATCAACTTTAATTATCAAACCATTTAAATGGATAAGGATGCTACAAAAATCACCATTTTCCTTTTCACCCGGAATTTGCATGCATAATTTGAACAAAAAGCGGTCAAGGTGACTTAACCATAGTAGTTAGACATATGATATTGCAGACTTTTTTGTAGATATTGATGACCTTCATAAAATTGTAGTACATCACTTTGCTCTATTGTCAATAATTTGCGCAGCATACGCAATATAAGGATATTTTTTTCACACCTTGGGTTACATTATCAAATTAATCATATGGATCCCTAACTTTTTTGAAAATATTATATAGCCTATGTCCACCATGGATAATGTAGGATTCTACTGATGAAAGAATTTTTCAAATCGGTCCAGTTGTTTCGGAGCCTATTCATTTTAAACAAGCAAACAAATCTTTCCTCTATATAATACACTTCTGGACACATCTATTGGCCCACCTTGTATTTTCAGTTTCGTTTGGTCCTAGCTAAAATTTTATATTAGGTCGAGTAAAAACTTTTTATGCAGTTTTGAACCTGGCACATTCACAATTTCATTCAATAGTCTTTTTTTGAATTTCGAACACAGAATTTAATTGATCTCGGGTCACAACTGAAAGGCAGGATCGATTCATCGTGACGACCAGCTTGAGAAATCGTCACCTTACCTCCATTGAGATACAAAACCAACTTCGCGACTTCCACGGAGTATCTGTGAGCGCTCGAACTGTTCGGAGAAGGTTAAAAGAACGCGATATGGTACCACACAAGCCAGCTAATGGGCCCAAACTAACGCGAGCCCACCGAACAGCGCGCCTTCATTTCGCACGCAGTCATTTAAATTGGACACAGCAAGATTGGAGCCGTGGCGCCTCTTTTCTGATGAGTCTAAAATTGTGTTACATGGCAATGATGGAAGGAAGAAGGTCTACCGACGTAAGGGAGAGCGTTTCGCACAATGCTGCTTTGAAGAGAGGGTTGCTTATGGCGGTGGCTCATGGACTGTCTGGGGCGGTATATCCGCGAGCGGCAAAACTCAACTTGAGGTTGTTACAGGACCACGGCTGCCAACATTAAATGCTGAGAGGTACATTCGTGAGTGCTTAGAACCTGACGTGATACCATACGCGGACTATGTGGGCCCAAATTTCCTTTTTATGCATGATAATGCAAGAGCCCATGCGGCCGGCATCGTCAGTGAATATCTTCGGGATGTGAACATCACAGTTATGGACTGGCCAGCCAGAAGCCCAGACATGAACCCCATTGAGCACATGTGGGACGAGCTAAAAAGACGTGTTAGGGCTCGTCAGCCAGTTGCCCAGACGATGCAGGAGTTGAAAACTGCCATAGAAGAGGAATGGGAGATGATCCCTCAAAATTTCATAGAGCGGTTGATAAACTCTATGCCTAATCGTATGAGAGCTGTGGTAGATGCCCATGGAGGCAACACGCGTTATTAAATTAAACCTTTATTTGATAAAACATGTTTTTTATTCAAAAATCAATTGCCTTTAACAAGGCGCATATCCGACTTGTTAGGCGTAGCTCCATGTCGTATGGTATTCTGAATTCAAATTTAAAACAATACGATCGAAAAAGATGGTAAAATGTATCAGGTTTAAAACTGCATCAACAGTTTTTGTTCAATCTAGCAATCATAATTCGGTAGGGGCTATCGAAACCTAAACTCTAAGGTGGGCCAATAGATGTGTCCAGAAGTGTATTAGTGTAGATATAATATTAATATATAATACTAAGAATGAAAATAGAATCAAAATTGACAAAACACCAACGAGATATAATAATATATCTGTCCCTCTCGCAAAAAACGCCGTTTTCTATGGCAGCTGTGTATGTGTCATAACTTTTTGTCAGAATTGGTTTCGGAGTTCTGTTCCTAATTGTCAACTTTGAATCTTTTAACTTCATTGCTATGAAGGTATTTAAAAAATGATTTCATAATTGTTTACTAGAGCTAATAAGTAAAGTATTTTGCAAATTAAAAATTTACATACATATTCTCTACAAATGTGCTTTATTTTAACAAAATCTTTCAAAATCATGTTACAATAAAAAAAATTCTCTTAAGTCTCGGGGCTGATGTTGATAAAAACTAAAATTGCATCAAGATTTTTTTAAATATTATCAGTTGACATTTTTGTTTTAAAAATCAAAAAGTATTTTGTCAAAAAATTGCTCTTTCCTTATTTTGCTATGAGTTACTACTTCCTAGAATGTGATCCTTATTAGCGACACTTTGTATGGTATAATAATACAAGATGTTTTTTTTTTTTTCAAAATCAACAGGTTCGATTCCTAGCTAGGAACACCAATTTTTCAAAAATCCAATAATGCAGTTTTAGTTTTCATCAAAATCGGGCCCGAGACTCCTATCAGCGCTTTTCGATATACCTTGTAGTATCAGATTTGGCCACACACGCACACTTTAAAAATTCGCCCAGTATAATTATGCCACAGTGGCCTAGCCTTTTCAATTGAATGTGCCGATTTTTGGAAGCCTGTGATGATAGTAGTATGTGTTTTAAATAAATAAATAAAGGTCAATGAAAAGGCTAGGCTTTTAATGAAATGAATTATTAAGCTAGTTGGCTGCAACATTTATACAAGTAATTAACCAAACATAAATAAAGCACTATAATAATAATATGCTAACATAACACAACTATATTCTATACTCTATTACCTCAATCATTATTTTTTATATTGATCGATGAGTTCAATAAGCCAACTATAATTTTCCTTATCAAACTTTTTGAGGAGGAAAACAATAAAGATTATTAAATCTGATTCAAGTAAGAGCAACATAACGTCGGTGCGCTTGCCAAATCTGATATGTGCATTTGAAGAACTTTTCAGGACAACAAAAAAATCGTTTTTTTTCGCAATTATTATCTTCTGAAAATATAAAAATACTACAAAATATGGCAAAAAATATCTAATTTAGTCTATGCTAATAAAAAACTTATTACATTCGTGTATGGGAGCTCAATATTTTTTTTTGTTGTTTGAAAAAACGAAAAATCAAAAAAATGCACATATCAGGTTTGGCAAGCGCACCGACGATAAGCTGTAATTATTTTTGTTTGATTTTCCTCACGGATTAAGGAAAATCCAACAATGATAAGTAACAATCTTTTGTTGTTATCTGTTTACCTACACATTGTATCATAATAACATTATGAAGTTTTTGACAAGTGTATCCAAAATTGAATGTTGTAAAAATGATACTAACAAAAGTGTAATTATGGTACAATAAAATTAAAAAATAAATTACCTACCTACTTTTTGTTGATCATTAAGGTCTCAATCATATTGTGGCACTTCCAAATAAACTACACACAATGTTTCATGGCCTGTCTCCATTTTAATAAAATACTTCAGTTTTGTGTACATGTTTACCTGTAGAAGGACAGATTTGTATTTTCGAAGAATTCAACAAAACCTCGGTCAGTGGGTCGTCCTCTTAATATCAAAGACTTGTTGATGTCATATGTTATGTTTATATAAACAAAAACATAGTAAGAAGTGCGGCTGCAGAGTCGGGTAGCGAACCCAGGAACTAACTTTTGTGACAAGTCTCGTGAACTCACCGCGCAAATAGCGAGCAGCAGCGCCAGGGCCGCGGAGGCACGCGCGCACCCAGCCGTCGCTTGCACAATCGACCTCTTCCACATCATTGAAGGCGACGACTGTCCGATTTCACGACACTTTCTCTTCAACACAACACTGTTTTCCGTATGAATATAATGCATGGTTCATTAAATGGGCTGTCCTCGGTATTCATATCTCCATGTTAAACTACTTTATAGTATTTACGTTACAGTACGTATTTATCCTATTTTATCACATTACAAATTTCGTCTCGCGACCTTTCTTGTCGAGAAATTGTCAAATAGTGATTGACTCAGATTGACTAAGCATCGAAAAAGATAGTCGATCTTAGAATCGATTTACAAGATTTATAAGTAAACCCTATCGATTTAACACTCGATTTCTTCATCATAGACTCAAAAGAACGAGCGACGTTTCAACGAAGGCAAACTAATAGTAGTTTATGCAACGACCATATAAAAAGGGTTATTAAAACACGAGTGTGATAATAGCATCACACGAGTGTTTTAATACCTAATTATATGCCGTTGCATACACTATTTTATCTTCACCCATACAGTTGAAATAAAATAAGTGAAAAAATAGTTTAGTCCAATATGGCGGATATTCTCATAGCGTATTCGAATTACTGCGCAGCGCGCTCATCCATAGACAAAGATGAAAGCTGGCTCATTGACTTAAGTCAATGAGCCCGCGCCTAAAATTAAAAAGAAAAAGTGTGCTATAAAAATTAAAAAGTTATTTTATGATGCAGAGCAAATCGAAGGAAAATATTGAACTGTAATGGTTTCTTTTTAAATTTTACCTATCCACGAAAAAAAGTACGTGTTTATGCATTCGTTTTTGAACTCATATTTGGAACATTACGTTGTGAGTGTAGATAAAGGTTATTTCATCGAACATAGCCACTTTGGCGTATAGATAAATATGGAGGCCACACTTAGAACAACGTTTTGAGTGAAATACCTACGTATCTCTATCTCACTCTCTGTGATCTGACCTCTTTGGTGTAGACATAATTGATATGACCGATTTATTATTATTATTAAGATTCTTACTAGCGCCCCTAGTGTCAAAATTGTGAAGCTGTTTAAGAACGACACTTTTATTTATTTCGTACAGCGTTGCCAACGTGTTGGCAATTCCCCAAACTGCGGGGACTCAAGTTGATTGGGAATTAGCATTATGTGGGGAAAATACGCAGATTTTGAAAATCGATAGTCCGGGCCAAGTCAGAACACTTTTTCAAGAAATCGAAATACTTATCTTTACATTTTTGTTAGGTTAATTAATCATAGGTATCTATCTGACTCCCTTTTTAACAAACTTAAAAAGACGAGGTTTTTATTTTTAATATGGCCACTTGCAGATCTATCACGCTGGGGCTATCAACTACTTAACTGGACACTCCTGTGGTGATCTCAAACGAATTTAAGGCCCCCAGCCAGGACTAGAAGCTGCAAAATTATTCTAATGACCGCTCGCTAAAGGCACCCCATGTTTCGAGAAAAGTCGAGGTCATCAATTCGGATGTATACAATGCAAAAATAAAATAACTTGAACTTACTTCTAGGCAAGCGTGCTCCATCTTCGACCACATCGTCGCTTACCATCAGGTGAGATAGTGGTCAAGCGCGTGCCTATCAATAATAATAATAAAAAAAAACTTAAACACAAAACAAAGGGGTCATTGTATTCATCATTATGAACAACTTTCACTGGTAAAAGTTGTTCATAATGACGAGTACAATGACCCCTTAAGAGGTATTGCGTTTATTCTAATATCTACACGTTTTATATTTTTATGTATGTTCGGGCCTACAAATGATAATAGTCAAGATATGTAATTCTGGTTAAAATGGCACCACGCATCCTGTATCGCGGTAGGCGTTGGTTAATACCGTACCGCGCAGTGCTGACACAGTTTGCGCGTGTCATTGAATCGATGTGTTCGTGACGTAGAGAAATTACGATTGTGATTATTCTTATGTTTTGCCATATTAATTTGTCATATGCTGTTAAGAGCGTTTACGCGGTACTGCTTTTCATACAAACTTTCAAAATAATCCTAATTTTTCGAAACTAATGAAACGATTTTAAAGATTGATTACGCGCACGTCTCCAGCGGCTAAATTTAGTAGTTGCCAACACCATTCTTTTACATTCCAAAAATCTAAGTCAAATTCCCTAACTTGACATTCCCTGCAGTTTGGGGAATTCCCCATAAGTTGTCGACGCTGTGCTAAAATTGTCAGTGTCGTTCTTAGACAGCTTCACAATTTTGACACTAGCGGCGCTAGATAGAATCTTTGCATCGCCAATATTGCAGGGACTTTTTCATGAGTAGATAGTTGCCAAAGTATTCAAATATTGAAAAACTTTTTCAAAAAAAAAAACACTTCCAAAAAAACACTACGGTGTTTTTGGTTGCTTCTTCGTTATTTGACACCGGCTTCCGAAATTAAAGTTATTTTGAACTTTGTAGTGTTTTTTGGAAGTCGGTTTTTTTTTGTGAAAAAGTTTTTTATTTTTCACTTTTTTTTTGAAGTCGGTTAAAAATATGGATTAACACAGGTCAACAAAGTCTTGTAACAAGAAATGTGCTTACTAATTTTGAATACCTATCTACCCATTTTACAAAACCATATTTATTTTGTTTTGATCAGCAGGTCTAGTTTTTGTGTTACAGCTTACCCGTAACATAATTTTCCCTTTAACTTGTAAATTCAGATTTTTCAATACAGTAGCTGTTTTTTAGTTTACTGAGTTATTTTGTTACTCATATTTGTATTTTACCCTTTAACCTTAACCAGGCCCAAGACAACCGCTAAAGCTGGGCAAGTGGTTTCTATGGATTTAAATTACTATTTGCGTCTTGTATGACGTGTAGTCGGAGAAAATTGTAAAAATGAATGGAAAAGTAAAGAAAATGACGTGGGAAAACATAATCCCTTTGCCTGGAAAGAGATAAAGTCGTGTGGGAAAATATAATCCGGTGCCTGGCAAGATAATGCAGAATATTACTGAGGCTACATAATTATTGTGTAGTCGCAGTAATATTTATAAAAAAAAAGAATATTTTAAAATATATAAATAATAATTTTACTATGACTGAAAACATTTTAAGAAAAAGTTCTCAATTTCGTGGTATTTTACATGTCCCTGCAATAATAAAAAGCGTTATCAGGCTGGGGCATATATTAGGTCTTTACCTATGAAATTGCCGTTCTGCAGTACTGGCCATTTCAAATCAAAATAATTTTTGTTTGGCTAAGAATTCTAATTTCAAATTAATTTTATTTTAAAAACATGGTTTTTTTTTCAAAAGTAGTCATTTGTTTATTGATTAGTGTTACATTTTCATCGCATTTCAATCTATTTCGTCATCATGGATACGTTAAAAATTCGAGTAATTATGGAATATGAGTACCGTCGTGGCAGCAACGCGGCACAAGCGACACGCAACATCAACGACGTTTACGGAGCTAACACTACAAACAACGCACCACCTGTTATTGGTTTGCTCGCTTCCGTTCTGGAAATTTCAACCTGAAAAATGAACCTCGCGGTCGTCCGAAGACTTTGGTCGACAATGACGAATTAAAGGCGATTGTGGAAGCTGATGATACACAATCTACGGCTGAATTAGCAGCAGCTTTCGACGTTAGCGTCAAAACAATACTGGTCCATTTGCGTCAAATTGGCAAGGTCAAATGCTTGACAAATGGGTGCCCCACGAACTCAATGATCGCCAGCGCGAAGTACGCGTCGAGACGTGCCTTGCACTGCTCAACAGACACACAAATGAAGGAATTTTGTACCGCATTGTTACCTGCGATGAAAAATGGATTCTGTTTGATAACCGCAAGCGCTCAGCAAGTTGGTTGGATCCTGGTTCAGCACCTAAACAATGCCCTAAACGAAAACTTACCCCTAGAAAAGTGATGGTCACTGTTTGGTGGTCTAGCGCCGGTATGATTCATCACAGCTTCTTACCAAACGGGGTGAGCATTACTGCAGATGTGTATTGAGAAGAACTGAACACAATGATGGAGAAGCTGGTACATCTCCAACCAGCATTGGTCAATCGCTCGTCTCCGCTGCTCCTGCACGACAACGCGCGACTTCATACTGCACAGCAGACGGTCTCCAAGTTGCAAGAACTGGGGTTGGAAGCTCTCCGTCATCCGCCCTACTCACCAGACCTTGCGCCTACAGACTACTACTTTTTCCAGAATTTGGATAACTTCTTGGCGTGAAAAAAATTCAATACCCGAGAGGCAGTACAAAATGCCTTTGAAGAATTTGTTGCCTCCCGTCCAGCTGATTTCTTTAAGAAGGGCGGCATCAATAAACTGCCACTGCGTTGGCAAAGATGCATCGATTGCATGGGTGATTACTTCGATTAATACAAATAAAAAATACATGAAAAAAATTCGTTTAAATTTTTTCATACAAAACGGAAATTTCATAGGTAAAGACCTATTATCTCCCACAATCACCAACACTAGTCAGGCAATGGACACAGTTCTCCCACATACTTTTAGAGGTTGTTATAAAAAAAATATCCAGTTATCTGCACAGAAATATGACAATATCACAAAAACTCATAATCCTACTAATATTATAAAGGTGAAAGTTTGTATGTTTGTGTAATAATCAGACAAAATCGGCTGAAGGGATTTGGATGAAATTTGGCACACATGTAGTTCATAACCTGGAATAAAAAATAGGCTACTTTTTATCCCGGTAAGTGGCGTGGATTAATGAAGACTGAGGAGGAAGTGGAAACTCAGAGCCGCTGCTGCCTTAGTACTTCAGATTCACAAGTACTAGGAGACAAGAAACATCAAGTACCAGGAGACCAGAAACATGTCATAGTATTTTTGGGCTGGTATAATTATGTAGGTAGGTGTACTTAAAACATGATTTGTATTCAGACAAAACCTTTTATAATAGAAGTGGTAAGTGACACTGAAACCGAAAGCGATAATGATGATAGTGGTGCGGAAATAAGCAGAGTATGGCCTCACAACCAGGATGAAGTTGTGTATGCAGGTTCATCTAAAGATCACAATTACTGTAAACCTGGTTTTCAATGAAGCAATTTGTTTTTTTTATTACACTACACTACCACTGGGTACCACTGCTAATTATAATTAGTCAATTCTGGTGTTAGGGGTTAGGTACGGTACGGTACTCTTGCAAGGTAGGTACCTACTTAACTTCGCATTAAATGAATGTTGTATCCCCCCCGTGGAACATTTTATCTGCTGAATATCCACTTCATTGGATTACTTTTTACTGTCGCATACCTACGTAACTTTAAATTATCAAATTCTTTTTATTTATTTTGTTATTTTTAGGGTATCATTGTTTTTAATTTGTAAAAACTGTAATTCTTATTAAACGATTATGTCTAATGTTAAACTTCCTTCTTGAAAACTTACTCAATTTTGGGCACCTTATACATTATATATTAATTACCAATACTGAATCAACGGTGCCGTCCTCTTTCAGTTCACAGATAAGTTGGTAGGACTGTACTTGTTTTCCTTGTTTATAGAAACGATTGTCGTCCTGTACTATAAATAATGTTCAGCGAGACGCGCCCAGACCATTGCCCAGACGCGCCACGCACGCCCGACGTTAAACTACTTTGACACTGACACGACTGTGTCACTGTCAAGTTTCCCCGCCGGTGCCGCTGCAAATCAAAACGAACAGAACGAATGATAAAATCAAACAAAATAGTTCACGCAAATGGTGGTTCATTGAGAAGCGATACCAATTTTAACTAAGTAGTTTCAGCAATACACAACAGTACAATATCATTCATATATCGTGGAAAATGGTTGGAAACGATACAAGCGTTTGGTCACAAGATGAAACAATAAGAATTCTCATCGCTTCAGATATCCATTTAGGTTATTTAGAAGAGCATCCTGTCAGAGGCGAGGACAGTTTCATTGCTTTTGAGGAAACTTTGTCACTGGCTGTTCAATACGATGTGGATCTGGTGCTGCTCGGTGGTGACTTATTCCACCATGCGAAGCCATCACTCAATTGTATTTTCAAGTGCACGGAGATCGTTCGCAAGTACTGTTTTGGCGATAAGCCGGTAAGCATCGAGTTACTATCAGACCAGACGGTCAACTTTTCAAGAAGTGTTAATTATGAAGATCCAAATTTGAATGTTTCATATCCAATATTATCTATCCACGGAAATCATGATGACCCTGTTGGACGAGAAGGTATTAGTAGCCTCGATTTACTGTCCACAGGAGGGCTGGTAAACTATTTTGGAAAATGGACAGATTACACTCATGTGCATATTTCACCAGTACTTTTACAAAAGGGTGACACTAAGCTAGCACTATATGGTCTTAGCCATCTTAAAGACCAACGCTTGGCAAACTTATTCCAAGAAAAGAAAGTAGAAATGTTGCGGGATGAGGAACATGACTGGTTCAATATACTAGTGCTCCATCAAAACAGAGCTGAAGACCGAGGAGTTGGTAACTTTATCAAAGAGGATGTCTTACCGAAATTTCTAGATTTAGTAGTGTGGGGTCATGAACATGACTGTGAACTCTTTGACATGAAAGGTAGCAGTGAAAAAGATCACTTTAATGTTATTCAGCCTGGTAGCACAGTTGCTACCTCACTGGCTGCAGGAGAAGCCAGACCCAAACACTGTGCGTTGCTGCAAATACATAAAAGTGATTTCATTCTAACAGCTTTGCCTTTGAAAACTGTAAGGCCATTTATTTTTAAAACTATTGTTTTATCAGAACACAATCTTGGCGATGAGGATGTCAATGAAAGTGAAAAGGTGCAGGATTTTCTGAAACAAAAGGTGAATGAAGCAATAACAGAAGCTGAAAGTCTGTTATCTGGTGATCCCAGACAGCCAACTCTGCCATTGATAAGACTTAGTGTGTTTTATGAACGGGAGGACCAGGTCTTCAATAGAGCCCGATTTGGACAGTATTTTACTGGCCAAGTAGCCAACCCAAGTGATATCTTATTATTGAAACGAGAGCGTAAAATACGAGAGAAGCGACAAGGACAACAAGCAGATGAGGTCAATGTGGCGGACTATGTAGCTGACTCCACTGATGTGGAGACATTACTGCGAGCCTACTACGAGGCGCTGCCGCCGGAGCGCCGCCTCGCCGCGTTGCCTGTCCAACTAATGACAGAGGCAGTGCGTGATTTCACTATCAAGCAAAGCGAGGAGATCCTGAGGCATGCCCTCGAGGCGCACAGGAGGCGTTGTATTAAGACTTTGCTTGAGTCAAACACCGACACCGAAGTCGAAGCGATCGCCGACCGCCTGCGAGTGCTACGCGACGAAATCGATTCTTCTGATGTTGCACAGCTTGCAGCGCTCAATGCGGTGCCTGTGCCTGCACAGATCATAGTTGATGGATCGAGTGACGAGGAGTTAGTCAAGTCGGAAGTCGAGGCTAGCGGGCGAGGAAGAGGACGAGGGTCGCGCGGCGGGCGCGGCCCGCGAGCTCGGGGCGCGCGCGCGCGTGGGCGCGGCCGCGCTGAGCCCGAGCCGCCGGCGCCCGCGTCGCCGGTGGCCGTTACACCAGAACGACGCACCCCGCGTCGTACGGCCGCGCAGAAAACTGCTACATGGATTCAAAACTTTGCCTCCAAGGCCCGCCGCCGAGACTCGTCAGAAATCGACGATTCTGACTGAACAAATGAAACTAGGAACAGTAAGCGTAATGTAGTAATGTATGAAGCTGTTGTTTCACTATTATTTTTTTTTATTATATTTTAACTTTTATAATATTTTCAAGAATTTAATGTGATAGTCAGACGGATATAAGGATGCCTTGGGGTGTTTAATACAAATTTTTAATTCATTCCTAAGACTGTTACATGTACAGACACCAGCACATCAAGCTACAACAATCTGACGAATTTCTTGAATCGATTTTCAACTTTATCTTTATAAACCTTGAGTTGATTGGGGAAACTTGACATTTTCAAGTAGCTTAATGTGCTGGCGTCTGTAAAACATTCTAGAAAATCGAAAGTAATTTCGTGAACATTGCACGACTGGTAGTTACCGTACATCGTTACATCGTATCGTTACATCACAGACTGGATATTATTGAGCTGCTGATACGCAGCTTTATGAGCTTATTAGGCCGTTGTCCATGGTTATTGTGCGGCAACCGAGCATGTTTTCCGTGGAATGGGCACAGACCTGACTCATAATAATACTTAAATGTAAATTGAACACACCCACAGAGCTTGTTGCTTTAAATAAACAGCTGTACATCCGAACTGATTGTTAAAAAAATACCAATAAATGAAAGGATTTTCGAATGGTAAAATTTTGTCATTTCTACCTACGCACCTATACTTGAATTCACATCTTTTGAGTTATGAAATGTCCTTGACACTGGCAATGGCATGGCCACGGTCAGGGATTTTAATTTTGATAGCACAAAAAAAGAAGACTAACTGCAAATTTTGTTAGATAAATAAATACATTTTTTTGTAGATCTGTTTTTTATAGGTAATGAATACAGCTATCCTTTGAAATTAATGATAGAAAAACTTTATATTTAAATATTCCGGAATAACCATTCCATCATATGCCATCTAGACCGATAGTGCTGGGCTATTTTGAAGGCATAAGTTTAAAAAATTCTAAAGTTGCTTATTTTTTGCCTGTGGATACATGTAACACCTATAGTCCAGTCAAATTAGCTTTGAACCTTGCAAAAATTCCTAACTCTGATTTTTTTCTTGAATCGTGTATTTGACCTTAGCTCTTCTAATAGTAACAAAAAATTAAACATTTTCCAGAACCGGATCACGGTAAAAAAAACAAAAACGCGTTTATTTTAATAAAAACTCGGAAAAAAATATTAACTCAAAAATGTTAGTTACAATATGTCGAGAATAGGTAAAGCAAATTATTTTCTTCAAAATTAAACATTTTCACCCTCGGGATTTTTGAAAAAATAAAAAAAACTAAATTTTTGAATTGTACTTCAGGCAAAAATATTAACTCCGATTTTTTTTCATAAAATTATTCAATTAAATACCTTAGTACTCTATGCAACAAAATTAAACAATTTCTGTTAACGGAAGATATTAATACCTGTTTTTTTGAAATAGCGGCTCAGGCAAAAATGTAACTCTAATAAATTTAGGTTAACTTTAATTTATGGACCATGTCTCACTTAATTACAAGAAAATTAAACACATCCAAGCAAATCGTAACGATTTTTTTAAACTATTAAAGATTGTGTAGTGTATGCACGATTGTGGTGGCGCGTCATTCATTCACCAGCCGTAGCCGGGAGCACACGTGTTCTGTATCTTGCATACCCTATATCCACCTGAGTGCTTATAAGTGTGTTTTATTGGCTCCTGAGACATTACAAGTGGCGACGAGGATAAAAGTAAGCTTACAAAACATTTACCTACCAGAAAAAGGGTAAGAATGCACGCTGAAAAATAATGCACGTTGAAAGTTGTTTACGATCAATTAAGCGACTATGTTTCGATCTGATAAGGATCGTTAGTAGTTTGGATACTGAAGTGAAAACAGAACGTAGTCACGCTGTACCCACCTACCTACACGTAAATAAATCGTTACCAAGGTAGATGTTTACAGGTAATGATTACTTTGTTGCCTCAGTTTCGTAGGATTAAGTAACGATAAATAACAATTCTGCTTCGATTGAGGTAAACAACTGATAAGCGTAAATGTTACAAAGGCCATGCAGTGAGTGTTGTTTACAACAAAACAAAGGGCCATGCCTGGATAGTACGCAATTATTTTTAATGTGTTGTAATGCAAACAGTAAATTATTGTTAATTATTATTATTGAGTAAGTACTTTCATTTAATAACAAGATAATTGAGTTATTTGCACGCTTCTTATTTTAAATAAAAATAGTAACCAGTTGTTATCGTAAATCTTGGACTACTAGGATATAAAACAATTGTTTGCATTTCGTCACGCAAATACTATCCGCACATATGACCATGCTTAAAGAATAAATGTGAGGAAAGTCCGGGAAACGTTAGTTTAAGCATCAATAATGGCTCACACGACGACACGGTTGGCGCGGTGGTTCGTCGCGTGGTGGACGAGCGATCAGCTGCTGCGCTGCGTGTCGCGGGTTCGATTCCCGCACAGATTATAACGGAATTTTCATGAGTGAGTATGCATTTCAGAAATTTATTTTGATAGATCGGATATCTTTCCGTTGTCCGTAATGATGTGCGGGGAGCACTGTGCACGAATCCCCCATGACTGGATATTGTACTACACCCGAGCATGGGTGTTAGTCACGGATGGCAGTGTCGTGGGTTCATGGCGCTACGGTATAAATGACTGCGCCATTCGCTGCTGAATAGAACAATCAAGGGTGTAGTGTAGACAAAATCAATCTGGTCAATTTATGTATTAACTTAATAGATGCACTCATTCTTTTTTTGAGTTTTATTTTTCTATTAACTCACACACTGTTTTATTAATGGTTCCAATATTTATAAATATGTGAGTACCATGTACTTATTAAGAAAATGAAAAAGTTTACCTCTGCTGGTAATACATTGAATTCTATAAGCAGTATACTCTAGGTGCATCAACCTCACATAATTATATTAAAGTTAATTTTCGTATTCAAAATATTGTAAAACATTTATTTGAAAAGAGTAACTATGGAGTTTCTTGTCCGTTCTTCTCCATAAGAATCTACCTTTGCGAACGGACAGTAGAGTCACCTTATTTTGTATACATAGTATTTGGATATAAATGATGACGATCAAAAGAGCCGTTTGATGGCCTTATTCAAATGAACGTTTTGACTTAGACTTTTATAAAAGACAGTTTGGGAAGCAAGTGAAGAAAAAAGGGAAAAGTATGGTATATACCTGGAAATAGCGGAAAATTATTCATGAAAAATGTATTGAAAATCTGTAATATAATGCCTATTTAAAGTATTAATAATATTTACAACATCCGATGAGTTACCAGTCATATTATAAAGATTTAAGTTTTGATGTAATTTTGAACTAATTCAAATCAATTAAAATAAAGAAGGAATGTAGTGTATGCACGATGGTGGTGGCGCGTCATTCATTCACCAGCCGTAGCCGGGAGCACACGTGTTCTGTATCTTGCATACCCTATATCCACCTGAGTGCTTATACGTGTGTTTTATTGGCTCCTGAGACATTACAGATTGATATTATCTTCCTAATGTGGCCCTGTTGTTTCAAACCCATTTGTCAGATTGGACCGAATTGAGCACATTTTATCACAATATTTGTTTAGTCAGAATTTAAATAACTTTGAAAAATCATATTGTTCTACAAAATGTGTATCTAAAAGATGTTACCTACCTACCTATTGTGTTTTGTTTAGAGTCATAATTATGGCAAAGTTTATGGATTTAACAATTATATCAAGATAACGACTATGGTTTATTTTTTTGTTGGTTTTTTATTAGCTGTAAGTCCTATAATAATTTTACCTAGTATATTCATTAATATTCACGTACATTACTACTAACAAAGGTTTTATTAGTATATACTTTCGAAATCACAATCGTCGTAAGGGTTTATTAAAATACAGTTATGTGCAGTTTCATAGACTACTTTATTTTAAGTCATGCAAAATTTCTGCGAGTATTTTTGCATTGGGAAACGTAGCACGTCAAACTTTAACCTTGTTGGTACGCATTAACGCGTAGTAACACGTACAAGAAATTGCAAGTCTAATCATATTCGCAAATTCACATCAACTCTCAACTTATCGGTCAGTTTTCGTATATCTTGCACTTGCAGACGAGTCTTTCCAGGTGACATCTAATGTCAGATGTGAGTGTTTTGTTTAACATGATCAACTTCTATGAACAAGACTTCTAAATTAACTGCAGTCATACGTATAAACAGACATTTTCTTGACCGTCTTCCGTCTATCTGTATTATTAGGAAACGCAGCCTTATCCTGAGCTGCTATTAGAATTAATGCATTACAATTGCATTTTGTTGCTAATGCACAAAAAAAGGTCAACTGGGAATAATTGCCATATTTGGAATGAGTTTTATGAAAACATACCTTTAATCCCGTTGTCCCCGTATGCCATATCCCGTCATGGGGACAGCGGGACGTGATTAAATTTATTTTCCGTTGTCCCCATAACGTACATTCGGCTAACGGGGAAAACGGGAAGTAAATCATATTTCAGGGTGGTTTTAAAAAAAATAACCACAAAGGTGATGGCGGGGACTGCTTGCTCGCTTCGCTCGCTCACTTGACCTCGCCATCCCCTTCCAACCTAACCTGTCCGAGTCGGGTTGCCCCAAGTCCCGAGCTCACTTCGCTCACTCTTGCACCAACATCATTTGAAAAGTATATTTAATTATTACAATAAATTAACAGGAACAACGGGAAGTAATTTTTATTATTTTATTAAATTTCCTTCGTACCCTTTAACGGAGATATGGCCTACGGGGACAACGGGAATATACTAAAACATATATTTCCCGTTGAATACCCGTTGAATATAAGTACCAAAACATGTATTACATGAAAATAATTCATAGACTTACTAGACTATCTGATGAATACATATTTGTCAAGGTGGCGGATATTATATTAAACAAACAGTTTAATACCGCTCAAGCACTGTCAGCACACCGGTGTACCGCGGGATTTATTTATTACTTGATTTGGAATTCTCACATGTCAGTGCTTAAACGGTTAAGCGTCATATAGTCTCGGCAGTAGATTTTTTTTTAAGGATTGGTAATCATCAAATTACTCCTTACGCTCTGGGCGGAGCGGGAGGGAGTGTCAGACTCTTAGAACCCATTCGTGTTCCTCCTAATGCCCTTTGCGTTCCAGGGCCGCGGTGACTCTTTCGAAAAAATTCCGCAAGAACTTTGTTATCTACGAAATTTCCAAAGCTCATCCTTATCCGACGAACTTTATCGTAAGGCGTCATACAATTGAACTCCGCTGTGGGTGCGAAGGAGCGGAAGGGAGTATCAAACTCTTACTGGTTAAAACCCATTCGTATTCCTTCTATTGCCCTTTGCGTTCCAGGGCCGCTGTAATTTTTTCGAACAAATTCCGCAACCCTGGCAGTCTCTGGCCCTAGCGGGCCCCAGCGTCTTTGCTGACAGCTCTTTCTGGCGCACGTGGAACACAACGCGCAGTTGACTCAGGCCTGTTCTGATCGTATGGCGAGCTACTCATTGCCATCATAGTTGGATTTTAGAACATCGGACGGGCGGGCGTGTGTAGGATGGATCGCTAACGACACCAGCAGTTTTTTTCATTCCGCCTTCTAATAGTGTTTGTTTATTACCTTCCGGCACATTTTCCGTAAATCCTTCTCGACCGTGGTGCTTTATTATTTAATTTTGGCGTTTATTTTCTAACTTAAATTTAACGCCGTTCCGATTTCACGACGAGAAGGCGGCCGCCACAAGTTTGAAAGCGGCTTTTCAAGAGTAGTACACCTACTCGTTATAATTTTCAATATCGCTGTATCAACGCATCAAGCAATCAGGATGGTGAAGAAGGTTTCAGAAGAGAGTGTAGATAGCGGTGTGGGCCGCTGCAGCAGCCAGTCGGGCAGTGAGCGCGAATCGGACGAGAGCCCCCGAGGCAATGAGCCGTCAGCTCCCGTCACCATCCCCGACAGTGAGGACCTGCAGAGGCGTAAGGAGGAGGCGCGCAGGAAGCGCCGTAGGAAGAAGCGCTCCGGGAGCTCTGTCGTCACGTCATGTTTCCAAGACCTCTACAAGCTAACAGGGGAGGTTCTAGGCGAGGGCGCGTACGCTTCGGTACAGACGTGCGTGAACATCTACACGGGCCAGGAATACGCAGTGAAGATTATCGACAAAGTGCCGGGGCACGCCCGCGCCAGGGTGTTCCGCGAAGTGGAGACTTTCCACTACTGCCAGGGACACCCGAACATAATCCAGCTCATTGAATTTTTTGAGGACACCGACAAGTTCTATCTTGTCTTCGAGAAGATCGACGGCGGCCAGCTCCTGTCCCGCATACAGGAGCACCATTACTTCTCAGAGCCGCAAGCGGCAGAGATTGTGCGTGAGATAGCGAACGCTTTACATTTCCTCCATGGTAAAGGTGTCGCACACCGCGATCTCAAGCCGGAGAACATATTATGCGTTCACCGAGACAGACTCTGCCCAGTGAAGATATGCGACTTCGATCTTGGGAGTGGAATAAGTTTCACTTCGAGCCTTGCAAGCCCGCTGGCGACGCCGCAGCTTATGACGCCAGTGGGCAGCGCGGAATTCATGGCACCAGAAGTGGTGTCCCTATTTGCGGGCTCAGCAGCGAATCACTACGACAAGCGATGCGACCTGTGGTCGCTCGGAGTGATCGCGTACATTCTGCTGTGCGGCTACCCGCCCTTCAGGGCGGACTGTGGCTCCGACTGCGGCTGGGAGCGCGGCGAGAACTGCCGCGCTTGCCAGGAGCTGCTCTTTAATACTATACAGGAGGGACGCTACACGTTCCCCGAGGAGGAGTGGGCGGACATCTCCAGCGAGGCCAAGGACCTGATCCGCCAGCTGCTGGTGCGCGAGGCGTCGCACCGCCTGAGCGCCGAGCGCGTGCTCACGCACCCCTGGCTGCGGCGCGCCGACCCGCTGGCGCAGCACCCGCAGCTGCAGACCTCTATCAATATTAAACGCAACATGTCAGCGCGCAACCTGTCGAACTTTGCGGAGTCGGCGATGGCGGTGAACCGCGTGATCCAGCAGCACTTCTCCATGAACTACTCGTACATGGAGGCCCCCGCGCGCACGCTGCGCTGCAGCAAGTCGCACCAGCCGGCCGCGCGGCCCATCCCCGAGGCGGCGCTGGAGCGCGAGTGCTGCGCGCCGCTGGAGCGCGAGTGCTGCGCGCCGCTGGGGCTCAGCCCGCCCGCCGACTCCGAGCTGCTGCGCCGGCGCCACCTGCTGGCCGCCGACGTGGCCGTGCACTAGTGACGTCACGCCGCACGCCGCACGCGCATGACGATGACGTCACCGAGCGTTCCCAGTGATAGCTGTAACTGATAGCCCCGCCTTCCAACGCGGCGGATTTATTTGAGCCTTTTAAATATATATTTTTATGAGTAAACAAACGACTGAGTAGATTTATCGATATGTAGAGTATTCGTGAGTTTATGTTGAGGCGCCGCTGCGCCGGAGGACCGGCGACGGTCGATAAAAATCGTATTATACCGAGATAGTTCCGCCGAGCTGCGTACTTTACGTCGAGTGTCGATTACGGGATGAAAAAATTGTTTATGTTTTGGATTTATAAAATCCGTGTTTCGAAATTGAGCTTATGTATTCGTGTAATCGCCTTTAGTTTGTGGCCTATCCTTTGCAATAAATAGAAATTATGTAATTTTTCGATGGCGTTTTTGGATACTAGTCTGTTTATGTGATTGTTTTTTGCATTTTTACCAACGATGGAAAACCACATCTCATTAATTAAGATTGAATCAACCTAATATTTATATAAGAGAGTTAAGGGCAATATGTGACATTATTCCGAGAGGTGCAAGTGTATTATAGTAGCTCGTTATTACTTTTGATCGTTACATACTACATAATAATTAAGAGTAATTTTACGCTTCGTGATGCCGTTGAGAGTGGAGGGGCACTTGTGAACTGAACTGAATTAAATGTCATATATGACTCTGTGTTGGTACATATGTTAAGTGTTGCATGGGGTTCCATGGAGCTGCCATACCTTTGTGATCAGTTTGAATACTTTTATATTGCTGGAAGAATGAAGTGTTGAAATAATGTTAAGAGTAGACCTGCTAGACTGTAAACCTGCGTACAACGTTGATTGGAGAAAGATTCACTAAGCACACTTGTTTGGTTGTTATCCTTTATATACACAAATTTTATTATATATATGACGGGGAACGGGCCCCCTTGTTATTTTTAAAAACGGTGACGTCAGCAATGCTGACGTCACTATTTCCATATCATCGTGGTGCTGGTGGTGGTTACTCATTTCGGAAATGAAATACTTGTTTTCAGTATGAACTTATATTCTCGCTGGTGGATAGCACACAAATGGCACACAGTAAATATTCGTCAACAACAAAGAATGACTCACGATATTACGGAGCTCCGCACCGTCCGACGGCTGGACTTAGAATGAATTGTGAACTTTTTTTTTTTTTTTTTTTTTTTTTTTTTTTTCGGTATGACCACTAGCAAGTTAACACGCAAGGGCTAGCAACTGCTTAACCGGACTTGTGAACGGTCGGGCGTTCGTATTTATACCCTTCGGTTAACGTCGTTACAAATCTATCGACTCATGTTTTCTTTATGGTTCGTTTTTAAATTCTTGATTTAATTTTACAAATCATAAAATGAATTTAGAAGTACAAATTAATTAGTTTAATAATTTCTAGTAATCAACTAAAAAAGTTAATTAAATAATCGTTTGAGTGACTTTTACCAACTTCAAATAAGCAATCACACAGTATTTGAACTTAGAATAATCAAACTGACGCTCGATTACGCCTTTCCGCCGGCATTCATATTGATTTATTCGACGCTTGATTAAGCCTTCGCGCCGATACGGCCATTCTGACAGGCGGTGCGCGCTCTGCACCAGCCTGAATGTAGCTCTTGATAGTTTTAGTCAAAGTCAAAACGTTCATTTATATTAGGCCATGAAACGGTACTTTTGAACGTTGTCATTTCCATTTAAAATAATACAAAGTGACTCTACCGTCCGTTCACAAAGGTAGATTCTATGGAGAAGAACGGACAAGAAACTCCATAGTTACTCTTTTCAAATAAATGTTTTACAATATTTATTGCGGGTCTCAAACCACGGATTTTCACGGATTAACGGAAACCAATCTCAAAGAGATTAGTATCCGACATCCGTAGTCAACCAATGTTGCACTATGGTTTAAATGTTAGGAGGGTCTTGTAGGTTTCTCGGAGGGTCTCGCAGATTTCTCGGAGAGTCTCGTAGATTTCTCCGAGGGTCTCGTAGATTTCTCGGAGGGTCTCGTAGATTTCTCGGAGGGTCTCGTAGATTTCTCGGAAGGTCTCGTAGATTTAGTCTTCTAATCTGAAACAAGTTATGGTATTTCTTTGAGATTGGTACCTGTAGGCAAATGTTGAACTATGGTTTAAAGATTAGGAGGGTTTCGTAGATTTCTCAGAGGGTCTCGGAGGGTCTCGGAGGGTCTCGGAGGGTCTCGAAGATTTCTCGGAGGGTCTCGTAGATTTCTCGGAGGGTCTCGTAGATTTCTCGGAGGTTCTCGTAGATTTCTCGGAGGGTCTCGTAGATTTCTCGGAGGGTCTCGTAGATTTGGGAAGATGAACAAGGTCGATGCTGTGCTATACACAGAGGCTCTAAATGGTAAAGGATAAGGAGTCATTATTTCTTTATAAAAGCACTTTGTTACTCGCCTTTTGTTGTGGATGTGTGTTTTCTGTATTTGAGTTTTTGTGTTTGCTGCTCTTGCCTTTGTTTGTGAGGTGGGAGGCACTGGTTGTGTTGCCCCAGCTGGCATTGCAGGTTGTTCATCTTCAGCTGCCGATACGGTTGCCTGATCACCTGGTTTTAGGAGCTGCAGCTGATAATGCGCAACCTTTCGTGGTCATCCTCTTTGGAAAGGATGAATCTTTTGGCTGATTAAATCGGTGTCTATCTTGATTCGCAGATGGGGCCATTTTTTGTTGAGCAAGTTGAGTCAGGGCTTCCATATCCACTGTTTGGTCATCAATATTAACGAGACTCAGGAGTTCTGGAGGCACACAATGTTTTCGCCAGGTCTTCTTATTCGTGTGGGTAGTAAGGTCTAACGACCCCACACACCCTAGTGTCAGAGTTTCTAAACCGCCTCAAGGGCCTCTGACATGGTTTGACGACCGCCATTTTCGCCAGGTGATGAGAGTGAGTGGAGCTATTCCAGTCACACGCTGAGAAGTACAATTTAAAGCCAACTGCAGTTCTTCGAGAACACTGTGCCATTGCTCGGCTGACTCCTGGCGTAATATAATGGATGTTCATTCCAAATCAATCACAGTAGTTTTTGAATCCCCCCCAGGAACTCTCTTCTTCCATCAACGATGATTTAGGCCGGTGTACCCAAAAGGTGCACAAGGCGATTCAGAGCAGCGAGAGTGCCTTGAGTGTTTGTTGTTGGCGTAATAGAATATCACATACTTCATGTAATCATCAATCGTGACAATGACTTATTGATGTTCATTTCCCAGTTTACCTTTAAGGTACTCCACCTCAAAATCGTAATTTTGCAGGAAAGCCTCTTCTACTTCTTGAGAGGAGGTCCTTTTTGTGTTTCGACGTCTAAGAAACCTTCGTCCGTAGAGGTATTGTCGGAAGTGTTTTATGGCGCGAACCACTGCTAGAGTCTTAAGTTCGTATGAGTGGTACTGACTTTCTGCTGCAGTTGTTCTCATACTCATGAAAGCCACAGCTCGTAGTCTTTCATCAATAATTCGGAAAAGTACTGCGCTCTTCATGTTTCACCCCATTCCCATTTTACACCTTGTTTTGTTGATTCGTACAGAGGCACCATTATATGGGAAGTTAGGGATGTATTTTCTGAAGTCATCAGCTAAACCGTTGAACTGCCTTACTTGTTTGTTTGAAAGTTTTTTTTTTTTTTTTTGGAACTGGTGCCTTGACGAGAGCTTCCACCTTCCCAGGACTTGGTTGCACTTGTCCATCTGAGACAATGTTTCCCAGATATTCGATGGTTTACTTGAAGAAGCTTGATAGAATAGCCAGCTTGCTATAGTGCCATCAGAATGCGTTCAAGGTGTAACAATCCTTCAGCAAAATTTGTACAATTGCTTAGTACATACTGTGCAAGCATTGCTCAATCCGAATGGAACCGTGAGGTACTCATAAGAGTCCGTCTGGTGTAACGCAGGCAGTCTTCTCAATTGACCCTTCTGCAATTGGTATTTGTTGAAACCGGCTGCCATGTCCAAGCATATATAGAAATGTCAGTCGCATGGTTTGTTTTCCTGCAGATTGCACAGCTCTGGGATGATTTGTTCTAGTTGTGGTTGCTTTTGCGTTGAGCAGCTCTATTCGCAAACAAATCGAGATTCCTCCGTGCCTCGAAAAGCACGTCAAGCCGTTGGTCCCGGCCGTCCTTTGTAGATCTTTGGCAGTCGTTTCGGATTGTCAGAAGCCAGAAAATTTGACACCAGTCTTGCCAAGAAATATCGTGTTACCCAGTTAATGAATTGTGGAGGTCTGGTAGGCAGCCACTCCACGTAAAATACTGGTATTTAGAGATTCAGCTAAAGGTCTGACTGGGAGCCGACCCCTATATAGTTGCCCGTTTATCCTTTATCACTCTTTTCCGAAGAATGTCTGTTTTCAGGCTCAAGCGTGGTTTTCAGGTTGTTGCGTAGTTCTTTCCATGAAGACGTAACTGCATCATCCAGTCGTCAACCCACATCCTGGCACGTCCTTTGTAAGCGGCGTTTCTTTATACGAACGTTGAAATCGTTCAATATTAATTGGTCCACAGCCTTGTCTATATGCTGACACCATTCACGTACGCCAACATTGGTATCAGGATCATTATGATGGCAGTTAGATACCCTTAATTCTGATTTAAGATTCTGCTGATGGTGCACATAGATATTCAGACATTTTCTGCATCCTTCCATCACCACAACCCGTCGAAGGATCACGAACCGGGGCGTGAATCATCTCATAATGGGTTTGAGATGGATACCCAACGAAGTGGTTCATCAGAATTGGTTCTATTTGTTGAGCAGGAACAGTTTCAGGTTGGCCAGCTGGTTATCGAGTTGATGAGGAGGTGGTTTGGATTGGATTCTGATCCAATCCCACTTCTGATGACGGGGAACGGGCCCCCTTGTTATTTTTAAAAACGGTGACGTCAGCAATGCTGACGTCACTATTTCCATATCATCGTGGTGCTGGTGGTGGTTACTCATTTCGGAAATGAAATACTTGTTTTCAGTATGAACTTATATTCTCGCTGGTGGATAGCACACAAATGGCACACAGTAAATATTCGTCAACAACAAAGAATGACTCACGATATTACGGAGCTCCGCACCGTCCGACGGCTGGACTTAGAATGAATTGTGAACGGTCGGGCGTTCGTATTTATACCCTTCGGTTAACGTCGTTACAAATCTATCGACTCATGTTTTCTTTATGGTTCGTTTTTAAATTCTTGATTTAATTTTACAAATCATAAAATGAATTTAGAAGTACAAATTAATTAGTTTAATAATTTCTAGTAATCAACTAAAAAAGTTAATTAAATAATCGTTTGAGTGACTTTTACCAACTTCAAATAAGCAATCACACAGTATTTGAACTTAGAATAATCAAACTGACGCTCGATTACGCCTTTCCGCCGGCATTCATATTGATTTATTCGACGCTTGATTAAGCCTTCGCGCCGATATATATATATATAAATTTTCAATTATAAATTTTAATTCTATTACTATTATTGTGATCCGGTGGCTTTATCCAATCAATTCAAAAGTTTAACTTACGCAAAAAAAATACTTTGTTAAAATTTTGTTTTCGACTAAATCATTGATAAATTTATCATTGAAATACAGATTGCTCTCCAGCTATTGATGCCTGCGGACGGCGGTCCGCAGGCTGCCTACGTGGTTGCACACTTGGCAGAGGAAGCACCTCAGAGGTCTGGGTTCCAGCAGTTTGACCTGCGTAGAAACCCAACCCACCAGGAGCCTTCGGCCCTCCAATATTATCTTAGCCACCGACACGGGGCAGCTCACCACAACGGTTCCCATGTGGTCAGGATGTATGGTGCTTGCCTTTACCTCCTCAGAGAAACCCCCCGTCCTGACGACGTCGGCCACCACCTCCTCCTCCGTGACAGAGTCATCCAGGCCCAGAATGCGTATGTCCATGCACTTCGCGGGCCTTGACACTCGGCCATCGTCCGCATTTGACGCCCCCTGTAAGCCAACTTCTTGGAGCCCGGCTAGGTCTGCTCGGAACGATTCATTCAAAATCATGGGATATGTAGCACCCACTCCTATCAAGATCGGAGGCTCTGCAATCGAAGTTGTTGACGAGTACATCTACCTGGGACAAACGGTCCAGTTAGGTAGGGCTAACTTCCAGAAAGAGGTCAACCGTTGAATCCGACTCGGCTGGGCGGTGTTTGGGAAGTTGCGTGATATCTTCTCGTCTCACATACCACTGTGACGAAAGTCTATGACCAGTGCCTGTTGCCAGTGATGACTTATGGAACTGAAACGTGGTCGCTCACAATGGGTCTTATCAGAAGGCTTAAAGTCACCCAAAGTGCAATGTAGAGGGCAATGTTTGGGGTTTCCTTGCGTGATCAAATCAGGAATGATGAAATCCGCAAGAGAACCAAGGTAACCGACATAGCCCGAAGGATCGCCAAGCTGAAGTGGCAGTGGGCAGGGCACATTGCTCGCAGAACTGATGGTCGATGGGGCTGAAAAGGAAGTGGCGACCGCGTACCGGAAGACGCAGCGTTGGTAGGCCTCCCACAAGATAAACCGATGACCCGGTGAGGGTCGCTGGTGGCCGATGGATGCGAGACGCATAGGACCGGTTTTTGTAGCGACACTTGGGGGAGGCCTATGTCCAGCAGTGGACGTCTTTCGGCTGAGATGATGATGATGATGCAATTTTATGTGTTTTGATAAAGTTGCATAAGTTTAGACGACAGAGTAGTTTGTGAAACTGTGCATAACAAAGTTTCAAAATGTATTTTTTTTATTATTTCATCACAACAATTATGAATTCTTTTAGAATTATGAACCTCGTTTGACCCTCGTTTGTACACTCGTTCTAGTTTTTTTAATAATTTCAGGAAAGTATGTAACAGTTTCATAAACTACTAATAAAACATCAATGCAGCTCTTTCGTCTTTGCTGAAATAAGACGATTTTGTGAAAAATACCGATTTGCTGCAATCATTTCAAGAGCAGCACATTGTTGCATGATTTTATCTATAAATAAAAAAATGGGTTAGTTGCACCATTTGTAATTCAAGAATGATCTGTTTTTTATTTTCCTTCACCCTGAATAGCAGAATAAATATTTTTAAAAATTGGAAGAATTCACGAAATACAAGTTATGAGCAAAATTCATTTTCTCACGCATTTTGTACTCCGACTGATTCTGACACATGAAAGAAACAAAACACGGATGAGCCAATTCTAATAGTTGAACTACTGAGTGCGGCAAAAAGATGCCACTTTATTAACAATTAAAGATATAGGTAATAAATAAAGTCTGATTTGTTTAATTTTGATAAATTATGGTTTGTGTTTGTACATTTTCCATTATTAAACAACTTCCAGGAGAGTTACATTTTTGCCTGAAAACTTATGTGACAATTTCTTACATCTCGGAACCCCGAGGTGGTATTGTTTTAATTTTCTCAATATAAATAAACATGTTAATTAAAATCCATTTAGCATTATTTTTGTCAAGTTAATATTTTTGCTTGAAGTACAAAGTCAAAAAGTAACATTCTTCAAAAAAAAGTATAGTTCCGTTGATGAAAAACGTTTAATTTTCTTACCTACTTGTACAGCTCAATCTGTTCTACAAATGTCCCAAACTAACATGCCAGTTAATATTTTTTCCCAACGAGTTATTATGAAATTAAATGTTTTGCTAAAAAAAACGAACATCCGGGGGTTAACTTTTCGCGGGATACATTTAAACATACTTCTCTGCTTATACTCTACACATTAATGGCAAAAAATCGGAGTTAAGAATTAATGCTAAGTTTGCCTTATTTTCGGCGTAATTTGACCGGACTACTAGTCGCCTGCTGAACAGCCGTAGCCCAGGAAGCTTCAATCTACACGCCTCGTCGTCAAGAATAAACGGCTAACGCCATCTACCGGCGTTGAACGCAACTAGTAGGTATAACAGCAGCCATTGAGGTCTACTGATGCAATCTATCTAACAGACTTAATAGCGCCATCTATCACTTTGTAGAGACACTATAATGTTGTGGTCATTTTAAAATATTATTAACTTGTTCTTTTCTCTGAGCATTCATTTATTAATTTGGAAATATTACTCTAAATCCTATTCAATTGTAAAAGTTTACTTTATAAAACCTATAGCTTTTAATCTTATGAGTAATAAGTATGTCAATTTAAGTAAGTGTTACGAATATTTTACAATAAATAAAAAGGGGATGTGAGTTGACTTGCGGTTGGCTGCGGTACTTTTTTAGCGAGCGTGACTAGGCTATTGTGAGCGGCTTGATAATCTTTGTCGAAATACATAATTTTTAAAACTAAACTAAAGTGTGCGCTTCTTTTGAACACCCATTACATACAGTCGTACCTAAGATTGCGTTTTGTGTCACATCTGTTACTTGCATTTTCAGTAATTCGATGATTCATGGTTGATTTGTTTAAATCAAAATAAAACTGGCAAAATTAATTTAAAGTTTCAAATAATTGTGGTATCATATCTAGGATAGCCTGCGGAGTGTGCAAACCCAGTTTGTGTCATATCCGTCCACTGCCAACTGACATAGGGTCAGTGTCAAAGACTACAATAGTATACCGGTCAGTGTGTAAAAACCAAGGAACTTCTACTACAACCTGGAATGAGCATTGTCAATTTGACACCAATATAAAAATAAACCTTATGTTTATGAAGTTAAGTTCTATTACAGACAATCACTTGGTCAAAGAGAAATCCGGTCCGAGGGAGAAAGCGCTTGGAGAGCCCTGTGTCCCTTTCTAAAGTGTTGCCAGGAGGATTATTCCCGAATTTAGTAGGAATGGTAGGAAAAAATAATATTGTCGTGTCTTATTAAAAAAACATTAACTTTCGTTCTGATATATTTCTAATATTTTTAAATTATCTGTTAGACTGAGAACATTTTTTTAGCAATAATTTAGATACTGTATTGAAATGTAATTAAAAAAGAAAAGATTATTAGTAGAATATATAATTATATAAGTTAGACTGGTAACCCACCAGCCATATTTATTTGTTGTAAAACAATCAATTTCTTTATTCGGATGTAATAAAGATGGTTCAAAAGTGTGCGATTCAAAAGCTGTTCGGTTGCAAAAGCGAATCCTATGCAGGATGCGGTGTTTCTTTCTTCAAGTAAGTATATTGCAATTCTTGAAGTAGGGTGCCCATAATGAACGAAATTATAAGATTATTTACACAATGCAGCATATAAATAGGAGGTAGTCTTCAACGTAAGCATAATAAACTTTATATGGAATGGTGTACCGAATACTTAAAAGACGTGATCATGAAATTTCACATTTCCCGAGGAACATTGTAGGGAAATGGCAGAAAAGTTTCAACTTCCCATATTAATCGCTGATTTAGGTGTGTTACTTCGTATATTTGAAATAAATTTAAAAAATATAATTTCATTTCAGAATCAGGGAGAAAAAATGGCTTGATGTCATTCCAAGTCATTCAAATATCAAAAATTATTCCGTTATTTGCAGTCTTCATTTCAGGCCCCAGGATATAATAAAACATAGTTTAATGCGTTTTACTTTAATCCATCCTTAAAGCATAATTATTATTATCTTATGAAATCAAATTATTGGTTAATATATTGTATCCTATTATATTAGTCTCGATCGAAAACCATGGAAAAACATATAAGTAAGACTGGTAGCGTTAAAAGAGCTTACAAAGAGCTAAATACCCACAAGATATGGATAAGGGAACTAAAAGAGACGGACAAACTGTCGCATAACAGGTCCGATATTATCAGAACCGCAACAAATTTCTACAAAAAACTGTATGATTGTCAAGATCAAAACGATACAAATATAATCGGCAGCACCAGCTTAGAACAACCAGAAGTTGTCTCAGAGGTAAAATCGATAGACGAGCTCGAAATTATAAAAGAAATCAAAAGATTGAAAGTAGAAAAATGCCCGGGTCCTGATGGAATTACCAACGAGGCCATTAAAATAGGTTGTGACTATCTTGCACATCCTCTGGCACGTCTCTTTAACACTATACTAAATTCAGGTGTCACACCCTTTCAATGGTCTGAGTCAAACATGATTTTGCTCTATAAAAAAGGGGATGCAACAGATATTGGGAACTATCGCCCTATCAGTTTGCTGCCCACACTCTACAAACTTTTTTCATCAATAATTGAAAAACGGATTAGTAAGAGTATAGAAGAACACCAACCGATAGAGCAAGCTGGTTTTAGACGGGGATATTCTACGATAGATCATATCCACGCAATCGAACAAATAATTGAGAAATACAGTGAGTGTCAGAGACCACTCTATTTAGTGTTCATAGATTACCAGAAAGCCTTCGACATAATTCTACACCCTTCTATATGGACCGCTTTGAGTTCACAACACGTTGAACAGAAATATATAGAAGTTATGAAGTATCTGTACCACAACTGAAAAAGTAGAATAAAACTTGAGACGACAGGACCACCGATACCCATAAAAAGAGGGGTTAGGCAGGGCGACCCACTATCACCGAGAATTTTTATATCGGTACTAAAGACAGTCATCAGTAAACTCAATTGGGACAGAACAGGGCTAAACATTAAAGGTAAATTCATCAGCCACCTAAGATTCGCCGACGATATTATTCTACTTTCCGAAAGTGCCAAAGAAATCGAATCAATGATAAACTCACTGAAATCTGTTAGCTACGAGGTGGGTTTGGAAATGAATCTAAATAAAACCAAAATTATGACTAACAGTATAAAATACCCCTTATATCTCGACCAGAAACCATTGGAATACGTGGAGAGCTACATTTACCTAGGCAAACAAATCTCTTTTGGAAAACAAAACAACGAATTAGAAGTTGACAGAAGAATTTCAGGCGCATGGAGAAAATTCTGGAGCCTAAAAGAAATACTAAAAGGAACCATGCCTATGTTTTTAAAGAAAAAAATAATGGACACCTGCCTGCTCCCCTCCATCACCTACGGATGTCAAACGTGGAAATTTACGCTACCAGTGAGAAACAAAATTAGATCCTGCCAACGAAGTATGGAGAGAAGCATAACAAATGTGAGAAGAATACAAAAAATTCCACACGATACTATACGGGAAAAGACTCAAGTAATAGATGCACTTAAATTCTCACAAAAGTTAAAGTGGCGCTGGGCGGGTCATGTGGCTAGGATGAGCGATGATCGTTGGACTTCTAGACTGACGTTTTGGCGAGGTCCTGCGGGTATTAGAAAGAGAGGAAGACCAGTAACTCGTTGGGAAAACGATATTATAAAAATAGCAAGTAAAAACTGGATAAGAAATGCCAAAGATAGAGAAAAGTGGAAGAGTCTGGAGGAGGCCTTCACCCTTACATAAGAGGGGTTCTTGCATGCTTGCATGATAATTTATTTTTTACCATTTTAAAATCTTAAATAAAATAAATCACTCAAATTTTAAATGGAAAATAAATTTATATAATATTGTTTACATGATTATTCCCATTACATTTTTTTAAAATAATATCTGATATTCATATTCAAATTAAATAAATTTAAAAACTTAAATAATTTATTATAAAAATCAAAATGGTAAACTTATATTTTATCTTTTTTGTACAGACCTATATTTACTTTCTTAATTATGCATGAAATAAAGGGCTTTTTTATTTTATTTATTTATTTATATATTAGTCTCAACCTACATTATATTGGTTGGTCACCCTAATGAAAGGGACAGAGGGCTCTCGCGAAGCTATCTCCCTCGGACCGCGTATCGACAGCCTGTGCACATTCCAGGTTGTAGTAGAAGTTCCTTGGTAAAAACAGAGCAAAAAAAAAAATACAATTGATGAAATAACTATTTCCTTTCTCAGACCACTTACATTATATGCCTAGTATAAATGACATGGCTAAATGACTGCCCTAAGCATGTATAAGAATCTTACATTAACTCGAAATATTGAAATATTAATTCGTGAATTATTTAGTTTTTAATAATTTTATAGAACTTTAATGAACTGTAAGACATAAAAAAGTATCTGAATTGTTTTCTAAGCTTGTTTTGTTGACAACATAAGATCAAAGGTAAAGCTAGGGAGGGGTCATGTCGCTTTTCCAGAATGTCAAATAGAAACTGTACTTAAATCGATTTTTGAAAACAGTTATCAAATCGATTTATTTTCTGAAACTACCTAATTATGGCTGGATAAGCAATACTAACACTTCGGGCGACTTTTTTTTTTTTTAAGGATGGGACATCATCAAATGATCCCTTCCGCTCTGGGTGGAGCGGCAGGGAGTGTCAGACTTTTACTGACTAACGGCCGCTTTCTATAATATATCTCAATCCCAATCTTGATCCCGATCCTTGTCTGTAACCAATCAAAGGTGAGGATTGTGTGGTGAAGGACACAAACTCGGCCGTTGATTGGTTACAGACAAGGATCGGGATCAAGATTGGGATTGAGATATATTATAGAAAGCAGCCGTAAAACCCATCCATGGATTGTACCAGGGCCGGACACGAGAGGTCGCACTTTGGGCGACTTGGGATCGTTTTGGATCATTGGACATTATGATGTTTGGCTTAACTTCACTAGACTCAATTCGACGGTGATCATAAGCTGGTATCGACAACATGCATTTTATGATCTTCGAAACCACTTCGTGAGGCTTTAGCTCGATTCATTGTCAAGTGATGACCGTCATAATGACTTCCTCAGTACCTTCCTTGTTTGTTTTGACCTCATTTGTCTACGGTTATGTTTTTGTTGTGGTCAAAAATACTTCAAACATAAGGCAAAACATTAGTTCGATTTTTTGCCACTGAAATGACAAAATAGTCTAGCGAGAAAAATAGTGACATAGTAGGCGGTCGGCGGATTTCTTGAATTAAATAGTCATCATTATGTCTAAAAATGATTGGAAACTTCTTCGGAACTAAGAAGTGGCAATCAGAGATTTTGGCGGCAATTATGGCATTCAATTCGGTGTTCTGTTTTATTGTTTGTTAATTGAGTTTTGATTCGGAAATCAGGGTTGTTTTAAAGTGACAATCAACTTCACTCGATTCCACGTTTTTCTAATCGAAATCAAATAAAAATAGATGAAAGCTTCGGAATGTGCTTCTTCGTTTATTCTTACTACCCATGTATTTTATGACGAAAAATATTAACTGAATAATGGTCGTCAAAACAAATTCATTTTTTTTACAAACCTTTCGATTATTTTATCGATTCTGTTACACTTGTAGTTCAATCCCATCTCATATATATAACAAAAACCAACGTCAGTTGTCTGTCATGACTAAAGATGGGTTAATATCGATATTTATCAGTATTAGCTAATACGAATATATAAGTAGAATAATTACAATATCTTAACTAATATTTGAGGATCAGTGATATTTAACTAAAACCTAATAATACGTATCACTTCACGAATCCGATCCAAGAAGATCCGTGCCAAGTGAATGGAATCTCAAATTATGTTAAAGATTATTGTATATATTAGTAGTTTGTAGATTATGTGAATATTAAATATTAGCATATATCAGTTCGTCGGGTTAATAATACGAGAATCCATAGAACTACACGAATGTCAGGGTGATTGAGTGAATCCGATCCCGCCGATCTGTGCCAAATGAATGGAATCTCACATTATGATAAAGATTGTGTACATGTTAGTAATTGTGAGTGGATTATGTGAATGTAATTAGCATTTGGAGGTAGCGGAACAGAGAGTTAAGTCCCACATACCTCCGTTTAAAAGGGAGGATCTCCGACCAGACAGTAGTTTGTGTTTGGTGGGCAACTGCCCAACTGTTGATATTCGGGCTTTGCATATGTTGTAATCGCACGGTAAACTCTGATATCGCGATTTAGGATTTTGTCCAGTTAGTTCGAAGCTGTCGAGATAGATGGCACTGCGAGTCTCATTTGTTGATTCTGCTGCGTTGATTTTTTGTGGCGGTATTAATGCCTCCTACATCACTCCCCTCCGGAGACCGGAGGTCGATAGTGGATGATTCGTCCATATCTTGAGATGCTTGCCCGACCAGTGGAAGGTTGGTTCCAGTGAGTCGGAACTGGAAGTCGCAGAGTTCTCGGTGAGCCGGAACTATCTGCGTCGCAGAGTTCACGATGAATCGGAACTGTCTGCTGTTGGCGTGACTGCTGGCGTCGACAAGGAAAGGTTCTTCAAGACTCTTCATGTGACTGGCTGAAGGCGCAGTGTGCTTGCCAAAGAGGGTCGGAGCTGTGCGACGTGCTGACGTGCCTGCTGGCATCAACCAGGAGAGGTTCTTCAAGACTCTTCATGTGACTGGCCGAAATTGCAGTGTGCTTGCCAAGGTCGCTGATGAGGTTGATGATAGAGGCTGAGGATGCTGACCGTGCGTCCGCTGCATGCTGGTGGTCAGGATACCCGTACAAGCCGATGGTTCTGGCTGGCTGTATGACTCGCTGCTCGAGAGCTTGAGGTCACGATGAGGAGAAGTGATGATGATGACGTCATGATGGAGTAGCTGCACGAATGCTGCGCTGACGTTCAACGTCGAGGGTCACCAGTGCACCAGTTTGGAGGTAGCGGAACAGACACGGCACGGACATACCTCCGTTGAAAAGGGAGGATCCTCCAACCGGACGGTTGTTGGTTGTCCGGTGGGCAACTGCCCGAAAGATGTTATTCGGGCTTTGTATATATGTTCTAATAGCACGGTAAACTCTCGTTATCGCGATTTAGGATTTAGTTCGCAGCTGTCGAGATAGATGGCGCTGCGAGTCTCATTTATTGATTCTGCTACGTTGATTTTTTGTGGCGATATTAATGTCGCCTACAAGCATATATCAGATCGTCAAATTATTAATACGTGAATCCATAGAATATTACTAATCTCTTAACTAATACTAATATATTCGTCACACTCGCTAGTCATGACAGTGCTGGTATCTGAGGATGGAATCGTATTTTTGCTGTTTTATTTCAATAGGTAATCTTTTATTTCCTTGGTTACTCAATGCGTTCGTTATCTTATTAAGGCTGGATTTATCAATCAACACATACTAGGTAACTAAGCCCCCCTGGCGCGTTTGTCTGTCTGTACGAATGTACAAAGAGATTTTGATGGGGTTGTCACTACTTATGAGGTAGATTGGTTCTTCCGGAAGGTTTAGGTGTACAATCGTGTAGGTATTATTGAATGTAAATCAAGTCAGAAAAATCCTGAGGGCTTTTCTTGCGTGTGCAGCTTTAGTTTTTTTGGGTCAGTTAATATTAATCCTTATCTTCTCAAATATGTTTAACCATTATTTCAATTGTCTGTGAAAACTGTCTTTATTTCAACTCATTTGGATAAGTAGTAAGGCTTTACGAGAGTTTAATATTTCGCGTGTACGCCTACACGCGAGCGGGAGCGTGTTTTCGCGGATTGCAGAAATTAAGTTGTATCATGTTTTTTGGTGCAATTACCCCTTTGTAGATATTTACTCAAGTAGGTTAGGTAAGTAAGTTCCACCGTGCGAAATCGGGGTGGGTCGCTCGCTATATCAAAATACAATTCTGTGGCCTGGTGCTAAAAGGGCCAAAGTTCGTTTTTGTATGAAATGAGATTGTAACGCCAGTTTATTGAAAAAGTACGATATTTTTTTGTGCTAAAAGGGCGTTAGTTTATCAACAATCTTTCAAAAGTTACTACGTAAAAAAGGCCAATGTGGTGTGCGCTTTCATACCGTTTAGTTAAAAAAAATATTTGATAAAAGGGCTGCAGTGTACTTAAGCCGATAAGAAATATTATTTTTTTCACTTAGCTAGTAATAGAGTAAGAACTAAAACGACCAAACTTAACATTAGCCCTTTTTGTTAAAGACTCTTCGTTTGATGCTTAGCTCATCTAGCCATCCATTTTGTGCGTCGCTGGAGGCTGGCCCCGAAACGGAGGATGTTATGTCAAGTTCAGATGAAGAAATATTGTAAATTCTGATTAATTTTATAAGTAATTATGATCTAACATAATAATTATCATCTGTGCTAAAGGGGCTTAAGTAGTTAATATTTTCAAAAATACTCAATTTTTCTGAAATTAGAATTAATTCATAAATCAATATAAAAACGTAAATCAAATAACAGTAAAATATTTTTGCCATACTAACAAAAACGACACGTAAATAATAACTATTAATGCTGGTTCATTGGTCTAATGCTCATTACTGAAAATAAGGATTATTGATATTGGCCCTATTAGCACCAGGCCACAGAATTTATCAATAACATCGCAGATACATTCAAACGCCTACGCAAAAATTCATAGCAATGCCGTTTGTTTGAAGTTTTTTCGATACGTATTGGAGTAGGAGTAACATGATTTTATTTTCAGGATTGCAAAGATATAAACAGTTCCTGAAACATTTTTTAAACGAAATACTAATAATCAGCTATTCAGCATTACATATTGCTAGGTACCGTGTTTATACATTCTAAGGGCAATCGTCCATTTTCCTATAACGCCCTACAGCAGGTCCAAAATTGGTTCACTGCTAATAATTTAGTATTAAATGAGAAGAAGACTAACTGTATCAGATTTGCTTTACCGAATGTCAAAAGTAATAATTGCGACATAGTATTGAACAAAGAGAAACTTGAATTCGTCGAAAACACGGTTTTTCTGGGCATCACACTGGACTCAAGGCTACA
This sequence comes from Melanchra persicariae, assembly GCA_947386135.1. Lineage (NCBI taxonomy): Eukaryota > Metazoa > Arthropoda > Insecta > Lepidoptera > Noctuidae > Melanchra > Melanchra persicariae. Next base: position 630,500 of record OX376651.1, read on the forward strand.
ATGGGGTCCTCATTTAACATCTCTTGCGGGACGGCTAAGTTCAGCAGCATATGCTGTCAGAAAAATCCGTCAATTTAGTGATACAGATACCGCGAGGCTGGTCTATTTTAGTTACTTTCATAGTATCATGTCTTACGGTATCTTATTATGGGGACGAGCTGCAGATATCGAGTCTATATTTATTCTGCAGAAAAGAGCCATCAGAGCCATATATAATCTGGGTCGGTGCGATTCCCTAAGAGAACTATTAAAGATATTAACATCATGACGGTACCTTGTCAATATATATATATACGAAAACATAATGTATGTTCGGAAAAATCTTCATCTTTTTATATTTTATTGTATTAGTATAAGTAAGATAAGTGATAGGCATAATTTTAATACTAGAAATAGGAACAAAATTAGATCAACCCCGATTCAGATTGGATAAGTACACACTTCTTTTATGGGGTACTGTGTTAAATTTTATAACAAAATACCTCTTGAAATTCTAGAACTGAATGAGAGAAAATTTAAAACGCACACTATGTAAACAAGCATATTATAAACTTGAAGATTATATCCTTGATAAAAATGCTTGGCTAAATGCCGGTCCTGCTCCACAGTCTCAGCCGCTTGGTTCCTCTAGTTAAGATATTTGGAAGAGATGCTCACCCTTCTTTGTGTAGACAAATAAAAATTTTCCACTTTTGTTATATATTGTTTTAAATACTACTTTTCTTTTTCTGTTTTTGAAAATTGATATTCATTGTTTTATATAAAGTAGAAGCATTTTTTATTTTAAAATCCTGTAAATGTGAGGACCATGGAGCCTATTATGTTAATAGATGGTTTCCTTGTTTGACATGAGTGATCAGGGGCAGTTGAGGGTGTGTCATGCTCGCTCGAATGTCTCGCTGATGGTGGCGCGTGTATTGGATCATTCGGTTCCCTTCATAATGGTTGAGCTGAATGGTGCTGATACACACGTCATGTTCGTGAACGGGCGCCGTCAGTGGAGACTGGTCATCTCTTAGCTGTCACTGGCTTGTTTCAATATTAATACTTATTAGATACTTAGAATTCTTTTTTTTTCTTTCTTTACATTGTTCTCACATATAGATGCAACAAGTAATATTGTAACCAGGATTTTTGTAAAACATAAAATGGTTTAAAAGAGTGTCCAGGGAGATTCTTGTACGTTCTTCTCCATAGAGATCTACGCTTTGGAACGTGCAAATAGCTTCATGTTTTTGACTGACTGACTCTGACAATTCAAAAGTACCTGTGAATGGTTTATTTGAAATAAATGCTTTGACTTTGAATTTCCATTTAGCCATCTCCTTTGTGCCAAATTAGGCCACGCATTTTTAAGATTTTTAATTATTTGTTTTTCTAAGCTGCGTACGCTTAAAAAAAAAATTAGGTACAATTATTAAGGTGGGTACAGACTGCTGCAACGCAACATGCAATGCAACACGAAACGAGCATTGCATCAGTGTAGACGCGGGGCGCGCACAACGTGCGCACGAACCGCGCATGTACCTACTCACATCTGTTTCCGAGATGCGCGCGAACGGATCGCTCAGTCTGCAAAAGAACACGCAAAGGAATGGATCGTGACGACCAATTGCGGGCTCTGATGATAGTCAGTGCTTCATTATTAATAGTGAATCATGTGATAAAACGCAGAAGACATCGACGTTGGTGGCGTACAGAGTTGTATAGTCAGAGAGCTGGTGCAAAACTAATGGCCGATATGAGATTAACTGGACAATTTCAAAATTTCTTAAGGATGAGTCCAACGACATTTGAAGATCTACTCAGATTAGTCGGACCAAGAATTTTTCGGAATCGCACACAGTTAAGGGCTCCAATTTCAATCCAAGACAGACTGGCAATAACACTTCGTTTTTTAGCTAGTGGTGACTCTTACACAAGTTTACAGTATACCTTCAGAGTATCAAAACAAGCCATAAGTGGCATTATTACAGAAGTATGCTCCGCCATAATTGAGGAATTAAAAGATTATATCAAGGTAAGTTTTATTCTTAATAAGTCAATTAAAGAACAGTATTATCACATCAAATCATTAAAGTCGTCATAGGATTGGTTAGATTCTAGTGACGTTACAGACGATGGCTGTTGGTTCATATATTCTTCGTTCCTTGCCGTGGTATAGCCATAGCGTCCGGCTTGATTTGTATCTGGAGTTTGCGCGGAAGGCGAGGGACGATTAAATCCGGAAGTTCCAGGACGATTAACATATCCGGTCAGATCCACATAATCTTGTCCTTTCTTCTGTGATGCATAATAGGATTCTTGGTATGAACTGGGGTAGTTATCCTGCTGTCGATATGATGATTCATAATAACCTCTGTCAGCCTTCATCAAAAATTTCAAAAATTCCATGTTCGACCGAATTCCTGGTTTGAAGGGAATAAGTATTCATTTTAGCTGATATATAGGAAGCGAAAGTTGTAGTTAAATCTGGAGCGCCTGAATTTCCCAACTTATTGGCAGTAGTTTGTAATATGCCCACTACATCGGCCAGTACACTGCTGCTTTCATCTTTTTTTGCTTGTTTAGCTCGCGTAGGTTCATACCGTGTACGTGGAGTAGCAAATTCGTTCTGCAGATTTTCTTCATTAATCGGTTGTTGAACCGCCTCCTGAAAAACATAAAAATAATTTATAACTGTAGGTCCCATCTCTTGATATAAACTACTAGATAGTAGATATAACTCTCCAGGAAGGTAGGTATCGTGGCACCGATGGACAAATGTCGAAACGACTAAATATTTAGTTCGTTTTTTAGTCTAGTTCAATATAGCTAGCAATAAAATCAAGAGATGCTCACTATAATGGCACCTCAAAAATTGTCACCAGCGAGTGTTGGGCTACTAAGTACAATGACTGTCTCGTAGCCATAAATTAAATAAAAGTTTTTTGTTTTAGCTTCCAACGACAGAAGAAACTTGGTTGAACATAAGCAAACAGTTTGAAGAGAAGTGGAATTTTCCACACTGTTTAGGGGCACTGGACGGAAAACATGTTGTGCTTGAGGCACCTATCAAAAGTGGAACTGAATTCTACAACTATAAAAACTTCTTTAGCATCGTTCTTTTTGCTTTGGTTGACGCCGATTATAATTTTCTATTTGTAGATGTGGGATGCCAAGGAAGGATTTCAGATGGTGGCATCTTTAAAGATACAAAACTCTGTGAAATGATAGAAGATCGTACAATAAACCTTCCATCACCTGATTCACTCCCACGGAGACATATTCCAATACCATATTTCTTTGTGGGTGATAGTGCCTTTGCTTTAAGTGAAAATCTGATGAAACCATATGCTGGGGCACATCCAAAAGGCACTTCAAAGAGAGTATTCAACTACAGGCTAAGCAGAGCCAGAAGAACTGTTGAAAATGCATTTGGTATCATATCGTCTGTCTTTAGAGTTCTCAGAAAACCAATGCTTTTACAGCCTGATAAAGCGGAGCTAGTGGTTATGGCAATTGTCCTTTTACATAATTATTTGAGACGTCACTCTAGAAATACATATATGAATGACACTGAAGATGAAGTTACGAATGAAGACACACGTAGGCAAAATAATGAAGATATGAGATCACTACTACCTATGAGAAATATTCCTCGACGATCGCCTGCACATTTGAATGCGTTAAGAGATGAGCTCTCCGATTATTTTTATGAAAGAAGGGAAGGTTCATTGGCAAGACAGATGTTCATAAAAGAATCAATCCAGTTTTACTTACCGTGTTCGTTCTCTTTCTCGGTTTGTTACGGTTGTCCAAGAACTTCAAAGAATCAAAGGCAAACCATCGACTTTTGTATGTCTCCGAGGCACCTGAAAAAATAAAATAATAATCATGAAAAAAATTAAATAAAAAACATAATTCAGTCAGTTTTAAACATAGTTGTTTTTAAGTAAACTTGACTAATAATAATTAATAATATTTAATAATTAATTTGTGATTTCAATCCATTAAAATATTGTAGTTGTTGTCAAAGTTGTCATTTTGTAGAGAAAAAAGCCAATTTCAATATTAGTCGGCTATGCCAATTTACATTTCAATACACAAACATTTTTGCGGTTTCCAACCTACGATTGTACTAAGAATAAAGTATATGAATAAATAATAAATAGTAAATTATTATTATTTATTTACCTTTTCCTGTTCCTTTCGATTTCTTTTCCTTCGCTTTTTCACGACGGTAGGATGATAAAATACTAATCATTTTACTGTAACATTTTTCTTGTGTTGTTTCCATCAAATTAGCAATTTCCATCCATGCATCCTCTTTAAAATGTTTTTTATAAAAATTCTCATGTTGTGGATTCCACAAAATTTCCTTTGATCTGTACACTTCAATTAACTGAAGCACTTTTTCTTCACTCCACGTAAATGTAACCGCCTCCTCCGCCGCAGTAGCGTCGTCTTGTTCCATGTTCGCGCGCGTCTAGCCGTACACACCACACAACCTGTCCACACTGACGCTCCGCGCATACTGCGCGCCTCTTTGTGTTCGGGGAAAAAACCGACAAATTTCGGGTCGCTACGCGCAAGAGTTGCAACAATCTGTTCGTGCGCGTAGTAGACGCGGTTCGTGCGCGCAAGGCGTCTACACTATGGGAATTCTGTTACTTTACATGATACATTGCAGCAATGTGGACGTCAAATTCTTGCATTGCATGTTGCATTACATGTTACATTGCACCAATGTGGTGTGCTTCAAGCTGTAATCCTCATATTTGAAATCTTAATGAAAACGAATTTTGACAACGCAAAAAAATAGTCCTGAAATAGTCATAAATAGTCATACATATCAGATAAATAGTCGCATTATAGTTTCGGCGTTATAGCTATAGGTCAATGAGGATTATGGCTTGAACATCAAGCTGTAATCCTCATCTCTAGTGCAAGCAAACGGTAAAGTCTATCGAACTGGTTTAGGTTCCAAAAAATAGTCATGAAATAGTCATAACGATATGCCAAATCTCAAAAATAGTCAATAAAAGAATCCAGAGATATAAAGGTACCCTGATGAGGATTATGGCTTGAACATTTGAAAACTTCAAATTTCTCCGGAACGCCTGCGATTTTTGGTTTGAAGTTGGTGCCAAAAAATAGTCATGAAATAGTCCTATGAAGTGAAAATAAATTTGAGCTGATTTATTTTAAAAATAAAAAGTTTTTATTTTCCCTACATTTCTATGGATGTACAGTCGTGTACAACATTTATAAAGCTTGTATGGAGTACTACACACAAATATATTTATTGGTGAAAAAAGTTCTATAGATGTTACAGGTTTAGTTACAGATGCTAGCACAACAAGCTACTACAATCTGTTAAAGTTCTTTAATAGATTTTCAACTTTATTTTTAATGCTTTAAAGTTAAAAACGTTTTAAAGAAATTTGATAGATTGATAAAAAAAATAGATTGAAAGATAGTTTGATGTGGGGCGCCTGAACAAGTTTCTCTGTATTCTACCTACCACAATAGTGGTATACCAATATTAAGGTTATGAAACAAAGTTCAAATAAGAAATTATTACATTATGAAATAATTACGAACTAACAACTAATACTATTTTTGTCACACAAACACTAAGTATTACCTAATAATAAACATATATTTATCAATTATAAACTCTTTGTTAAATAACTAACTTGAAATCGATGGATGAGATCTATGTCACTCTGGTGGTGTTGACGGAGACGGAACATGTGCGAGCGAGATAGCGTGTCTCTCTCTAATGTTGTGGGTCGCAGGCCGACGAATATGCAATGCGTGCGATGTATCTATCTATCGCGCAACTACAAAAGTATGGAACTGTTTTGATGATTTAAAATCCAAAAATACTAGTTTTAATTCCTCTAATATTTTACCTCATTGCCTTATTTACACAAAGATATAGTTGGACTAGCTGCTGTTACCCGTGATCCGCGTACCCGTAATTACCCGTAACCCGCGTAATTTTTGGATCGGGATAAAAAGTAGCCCATGTCCTTCTTCAGGGTTCCATCTATCTATATACCAAAATTCATTAAAATCGATTGAGCAGTTTAGGAGTGAAACATAACAGACAGATAGTTAGTTTCGCATTTATAATATTAGTAAGCATTAGAGATCTTAACAATAATACAAAATTTGTTTTTTTTTTGTACTTTAGGATAAGTTCATTACTTTTGGAGTACATTGTACAGACCTATTAGGAAGGCGCCAATAATTGTTAGATATATTTTTTTTATTTAGGGTAATCTGCATCTGTATAGAATATGACAGTACTAGTCCATAAGAGTTTCTAACAATGACAATATTGTATTTATTACCAATAATTGTTACTTGCTCATTATCTAAAAAGTGCTATTTTTATACCTATATAATAATAGAACATTGCTGTGATTATACCAATGAAACAACTGTGATTATTATGATTAAAACTTGTTTTAGTAGTAGTAAGTTTTTAAGACTGACAGATATTATGATTGTTTACACTTTAATTAGTATTTGCTTTTATTCGATGTAAGTAATTAAAAGTTGTTGATATTCTAGGTGTCTGATTAGTTTATTGAATTTGTGATTTTAGAAAATGCACTCAATCTACCAGCGCCATCTATTGAAATTTTCTAGAAACAAACTGAATGGACTAATCCAACACCAATAGATATTGAACTGTGATAATTGTGATTAAAACAAATTGCTGTGATACATGTACTGAGATTTAAACAGTTTTGTACATATTTGCAAGCCTTCGATTGTAATAAATAATATATACAAATTGTAATGTTTGTTTTTTTTTTAATTATAACAGCTGGCATGTAAAACACTAATTGGAAGTAATTTATAATATATAAAGCGGAATATTTCAGAATAATATTATATGAAGTTACAAATTTTGTACACGACTGTACATCCATAGAAATGTAGGGAAAATAAAAACTTTTTATTTTTAAAATAAATCAGCTCAAATTTATTTTCACTTCATAGGACTATTTCATGACTATTTTTTGGCACCAACTTCAAACCAAAAATCGCAGGCGTTCCGGAGAAATTTGAAGTTTTCAAATGTTCAAGCCATAATCCTCATCAGGGTACCTTTATATCTCTGGATTCTTTTATTGACTATTTTTGAGATTTGGCATATCGTTATGACTATTTCATGACTATTTTTTGGAACCTAAACCAGTTCGATAGACTTTACCGTTTGCTTGCACTAGAGATGAGGATTACAGCTTGATGTTCAAGCCATAATCCTCATTGACCTATAGCTATAACGCCGAAACTATAATGCGACTATTTATCTGATATGTATGACTATTTATGACTATTTCAGGACTATTTTTTTGCGTTGTCAAAATTCGTTTTCATTAAGATTTCAAATATGAGGATTACAGCTTGAAGCACACCCAATGTGTACCCGGCTTTAGAGTTCACATATTAAATAACATAAATGCATGAAAAATCGACTTTGTGACATTTTCATGCACGATATTATGAAAAAAACACAAAAACAATGGTTTCGGTCGAAACGTTTCGCACAGAGGTTCTTCGGTACGATTTCTTCCAGATGCGAAGTGTTCAAAAATAAATTAGATAGGTAGGTAGGTACCTATCATATTGAGTATTGTTTGACTCGTATCTCCGCTACGTAATGAACAAATGTGTAACCTACATATACAGGCTGAATTTTTAAAGTGTGCGTAGATGGCCAAATCCTTAACTATGAGGAATATCGAAAAACACTGAAAGGAGTCTTTCATCATTTTTGCACCATAAGGGCAATGGAGAGGGCAATGCTCGGAGCTTCCTTGCGTGATCGAATCAGGAATGACGATATCCGCAAGAGAACCAAGGTTACAAGTGAAAACTTAGCCGAAGTGAACGACAATTGAGCTGTCAAACCATACAAACAAGATGGAATGACAGCTTAAGTAGGTACTTGGCGTTCACCTTCACTTCGACATGTTTAGAATCGACCGGCCGGAGCTTGTCGCTCTCCTCGAACCTACATAGAAAATTAGTACCCTGCAAGATAGAATTAGTACCTACCTAAAATTGAAAACTAGTACTCCAGTAGTTTACGAGATATACCATGACATTGGTGGGGTGGCGGTCGTCACGGTGTTAAATTTTCATTTCAAGATTTCCCTATTAAAAACTTAGTACTCCTAAAGAAGTCATAGTGACCAAAATTTCACATTCATAAGTGTTGTATTTTAAGAGAAATCAGCTTTCATTACTTTTCCATACTAAATCTCCGCGTATAACCCGACCAAATTAAGTTGTCATTCAAAGTCGTGGTGCTGCTGTAGCACGCCCCCTTTTTCTGCGCTCATGGTGGTCCTGCTGAAAGGAGCGTGACTACCGCAGGACCACCTGCAAAGTCGATTTTCTCGAAAACTACTAAGGTACCAATTTTGTTGTTCGAGTACCAATCAGTAGCAATTGATTACTAATTATTTGCAAAATATGGAAGCGATTGGAGTTCGTGGTCCTGCGGTAGTCACGCTCATTTCCTTTTTTATTTTACATCTACTTCAACTAACGTAACAGAGCAAGTGTAATCAAAATAGGTTCAGGAGTTTTCAAAATATCGAAGCAAACAAATAAAACCAGAAATAGCTATTTTATAGTTTGTAGTGTTTTTATTTAGAAGTCCGTTTTATTTATTTTTTGTCAAAAGGCATCGAGTTCGAAATTATCAAAAATCTAATTGACAAAAAAAAAAGAATGGCGAAATTAAGAGGGTGAATTGCCAAAACACAACCCTCCACTTTATAACAATAATACGTACTTGTACATGTAGCTTTATAAATAGTTATTACAATAAAAGCTAAGTAAATTTCAGTAATTACAGAAACACAAAACATGTTGAACTTTCGTTAGGTACTCTGCTTTTATTAAAATAAACATCTATTGATTTGTAAACTATGTACGTTTAAAAATTAATAATAATAGGGATGTATATAGGTTTTAACCAAATCGTTACACACTTCTATTAAAATCAGTTTGTTCCCGTTCAGTTACACAGTTACCCATTGGAAGAAAATATCCCCACAAGTAACAATAATTCATTGTCACCATCGGTATTTTATTTTATGATAAATTGTAAAGCATAAATAACGTTTAACAAAATCGGGACTTGGGGCACCCCGACTCGGACAGGTTAGGTTAGAAGGGGATGGCAGGGTTCTTCATGGTTATTTTTTGTTAAACCACCCAGAAACAGGAGCCCGTCGACCGGGCCCAAATGAAAAGTTACACATTTGCAGCTTTAAAATACAGATGGTTACAGTGTTAAAATCGAACAAAAGAAAGCCCTTTTTACCCAACTGCTCTAGAAGGTGGGTAGGTAATGTTTCTAGAGAGTATGTGGCCGCCACGACCCACTTACTGGGTAATACGGTAGGTACTCTATGGCAATATTTTGATAATAATAAATGCGAAAATAGGTAACTCTGTCTATTATTTTTGCACGCCAACGTACGAACTAATTAAAAACACCACACGGTTGGACCATGACTTGGACTAGGCGAGGACTTTTTATTCCGGAATATGTTCTCTTGGGGTTACAACCAGTGATCGGAGTAGGTAGAGCTATTTCGGACCAATGTGTGTATTAATATGGACATGACGCCGGGGTCTCGGAATATTCAAAGAAAATTGTCGGAAGTATGAGTATACATTGGCAATATCACTCTGATGCTACGCGGTTTACGCGGACGTTTATAACCAAGTTCAGACATTACCCGTCACAATATGCCTACATACACCGTTAAGAGCGTGTACGTCGTATATCATTTCATACAAACTTTCAAGTCCTTATTCTTCAAAATGCATGAACCGATTTGAACGAAACTTACGCATACGCTAGATATCTAGGTCTAAACAGTTATCAGAAAAGATTGTTGAAAAAGAGTTCAGGGGGAAGGATATAGTGATTTTTAATTTCTATAGAAAACTTAAAATCGCTCTCTCTCGCCCTTTGAAATCTTTTTCAAAAATGTTTTCTGATAACTATTTAGACCTAGATATCTAGCGTATGGATACCAAGTTTCGTTAAAATCGGTTCATTCATTTTGAAGAATAAGGATTTGAAAGTTTGTATGAAAAGCCGTACCGCGTAAACGCTCTTAACCTCTAAAAATCCTAAAAAAATCTTAACAATAGTATATTTGAAATACACAGTTAATCCCGGGATCTCAGGCATTCATTTCCATACTAATAAAACTTGTCGCAAGTACCAAAAATAGTTTTGCCTGTTCTGATCACTAGTTATAACATACTTTTCACGTCGCGTCGGCGAAGTCGCAGGCCAGTAAACATATACAATTCGTTCCAATCAGTCAATGTCTAAAGTTTGTATGTATTACAGTATAACATACAAAACTGAAATAATATTTTAGTCGTAGGTAATTAAAGGGATTTGACATGATCGGGCGCTGCGGGCGCCGCGGCTTGCGCGTCGTCGAAGCGCAGCGCGCGCCGCACGTAGTCCAGCGCCGCCTGCGCCGCCGCCGCCGCCCCGCGCCCCGCGAACGTCAGCTCGGGCGCGCAGCCCGCCAGCGTCAGCACGTGCAGCGCGCCCAGCGTGCTGGCCTCCACGCGCACGTGCAGCGCCTCCGCCGCGGCCGCCAGCGCGCTGGCCGGCGACGCGCACAGCCCGCGCTCCAGCGCGCCCAGCGCCGCCGCGCGACTTTCCTCGTCTGCACAGACACACAGACACACGGGAGCTCAGCACGGTCCGAGGGTCTCCCCGGACGCCCCACACTGCCCTGAAAATGAAGCTCCATAAACTTAGCGTCGCTCAAAAATCAGGTACCTACCTAATTTTGAAAAAACAAACATGCCAGCGAAACACTGTTATACCTATAGCTATTATTTAAATTTTTTTTTTGTTTTTTTTTTGTATGGAGCTGAACAGTTTTATTTTATTCCTTGCTTAGGTATATAACTTTCCATATGATAAAATACGTCATATAAGCTACATTATCACTCAAGCCTGAATCTCTGAAACCCTCGGAACATTGACATTTTCAAGCACGTCATAAGAATAAGAATATTTATTTGTCAAATTAAACAAACGCGTTCACATAAACTGACTAATCACTATCAGACATGCAAGGTATTGAATTAAAAGATTTAGTGAGCGTCCATGTTTTGCCAATAACGGCGTACAAATTTTAGAGGTATAAAAATTACATTGAATTGCATTTTAGATTTCATTACAAAATACAAAACAAATAAATAATAATTGTTGTCAAGATATTATAGTATAAGTATTAATATAGTCAACATAAATTAAATTATGTCCAGAATATTCATTATTAATGAAGTCAATTATAGAATCATTCAAAAGTCAATTTATTTAAAATTCACATTATTCAATTGTTATTCTTAACTATGTATATTATTAGAAGTCGGAATAGAAAAGTTTTTATCATTTAAAAATCTACAACATTGTAATACACTTTACTAACTAAAAAAATTCTCAGCTTATTTTTAAAAAGTGACAAGGGCAGTTCTCTCCAACTTTTAGGTAATTTATTAAATACGATTTTATTATATGTATAGATGATAGGAGCCATACAGAAATCACTTTTGCGCATGAGGGTTTTAGAGTTCTCGCAGTATGAGAGCATACCCTGCTGTTGTCGCGCCTGTTACGTGGGACTACTTCATCTAATCGTTCAAATAGATGTGGATTTGTTTTGACAAAAACAGCTACTCCTAAAATGTACAGACATGGCAAAGTAAGTATTTTGTATTTTTTAAAGTAAGGCACGCAACTATCAGTAGGTTTCATTTTAAATATTGAACGAACGCATCTCTTTTGAGCCTTGAACACCTTGTCTTTTTCGGTTGAGTTGCCCCAAAAAATGACACCATAGCGTAGATGAGCTTCTGTTAAACCATAGTAGGCTGTAAGTAATGCCTCCACACTTATTATAGACGACAACGTGTGCAGGGCATAGGCAGATTTACTGATTTTCTTGCACAAGATTTCGATATGGGTTTTCCAATTCAGTTTCTTGTCAATATGGAGCCCTAAAAATTTTGTTGTTTCTACCTATTCTATAGGCTGGGCATCGTAGTGTATATTTTAAATTACTCTTACTATTGACCCGTTGACTAAAATGTATTAATTTAGTTTTGGTCAGGTTAATTTTTAAGTTATTGTCATGTAGCCACTTTACCATTAGATTTATAGAATCATTTATTTCATAAGTATCAACACTTTTACAAGGTATCGTTATGGTGCTATGATCGGCAAATAGTGTCAGCGGTTGAGGGATGCCTTTCGGTAGATCCTTAATGTATAATAATTATGAATAAAGGACGTTCTGAGGATTGAAATACAATTTCATGTTTACTTTTCATATTAATTTGGTTTATATTTATTATTTGAGTTCTTTTATGTCAGTAAGACTTAATTAGATTGTTGACATTTCCTCTAATTCCATATGCTTCAAGTTTATTTAAGAGTGTACAATAACGCACATAGTCAAAAGCTTGCGTCATGTCACAAAATACGCCACAGACCGGATTCCTCTTATCTTACGTTAAATGTAACATTATATAAAAAATCATATATGGCCATATCAATTGTTTTACCCATTCTAAATCTTTTCTGTTCCTCGCATATAATATTATGTCTTTCTATAAATGAATTAATTTCCTTGTAAATGTATTTCTCAAATATTTTAGAAATTATAGGAATTAGTGATATAGGCCGATAGTCCTCCATTAACTCCCTATCGTCGTTTTTAAATAGTGGCTTGACGATAGAAACTTTTAGAGCATCAGGGTAAACGCCTGCGCTAATGCTGAGATTGATGACATGACTCAAGTGACCGCAGATTTCATCCGCAACATTTCTTAGTATATAAGTCATTTTAAAGTTCCCTACTAAATGCAATGTTATGTCCTTTCATCCACACCACCTAACGAGGTGAAGAACTAATCGCGTTTTTATAGTGGCCCCAAAGAGATCCACTTAGAATAATACAAAATTATAAATAATATATATTATTATTATTAATTATATTTGTATAACAAACTTGCAATCCAGTATACCCTCAAAGTGGATGCTTTTTTGGTCCAATCTACCTGTTATGTTGCCGTGCCCTAACCGGGTTTCATGTTGGAAGTGGAACTTACTCACATAATTATATGAAAAAACTAAAATGTACACATGAATGCAATAAAGAATTTGAGTTTGAAATTATAGATGGTCGATGGGTCCGAAAAGTTCTGGAGTGGCGACCGCTTACCGGATGACGCAGCGTTGGAAGCCCTCCCACAAGATGGACTGATGACCTGGTGAGGGTCGCTGGTAGCCGATGGATGCGAGACGCACAGGACCGGTTGTGGGGACACTTGGGGGAGGCGTATGTTCAGCAGTGGACGTCTTTCGGCTGATATGACGATGATGATGATGATGTTAAGGTGCAGTGCAGACGACAGACTATCCGTGACGCACTTTTTAGTCTGTGAAAATAGAATCTAAGCAATTATAATCAGTAACGCATACGACGCACAAAAATTCCAGAGCACAAAAATTCCGTGTCGCTGATCGCGCCGCATCGCACCGCGCCGCAGAAAAAGTGCGCGAAAAAAAATTGAAAGTTTGCATCAACGCGCGCTGACGGCGCACTTTTAGTATACAATCTGCACTCGTTAGTGGGAGACGTAACGTACGCGGTATAATACCATGGCACTACACATCGATGTATCGATGTTTATTAAAGAAATACAAAACAGACCAACAATTTATGATACTTCTAATGCAGTTCAGTAAGCTCTCCGAAAGTATAGAGGATGTCCCCAAAATTCTCTATTTCTTCTCCTCTTTCTGTACTTCAGTTTAAAATAATACATCGCAATATCTGCATTTCTATAGCGTCTACGTCCCTACAGTTCTGTACCTCTACCATGAGTTTATGCAGCCAAAACTCGCTATCGTCTCCGTAAATTATTTATATGACATACTGTACAGCGCCCCTAGCGGTCACAGAAAGAATTAAAATTCGTACCATGAGCACTATAGATTTCGATAGGTTAAAAACCTAACGTAATCTATTCGATGGTCACTGACGTTTTTCAGCTATCACCATACATAACGGCACCATGAGTCACTAATTTGACAGAAGCTATCGAACAATACGCTTACGATATTAGTTACGTAGCTCACTAGCATTTTGCCGTGCGAAACATAAGTTTACATTAAAATTATACTCGTGTTTGAGTATAATAAAGTCAAAATAATGTCTGCAAGAGCTTATTTAGCGTGGAATATGTTAGTTGCCGCTGAATTTGAAGACCATCGACGTGAACAACGTTAATTTCAAGCCAAAATGAAATTTTATGTTGGATCTCAATTGGAAAATAATTATGTGAAAGATAGTTTATTAAAACTTTACACACACTATAGAGAAGCGTTTGAGGATTTGTGCATTTATATTATTGAATAATGTTACGGATTTGACGTCAACACTGAACACAACGAGTTTCATTAGAACTAAAGGTAGTAGGTACCTAGTATGGTATGCAGCTATCTCAAAACAAAACCAATTATAATCTATTGTTGTAAACTTTTAAACCACACACACACAACTGTAACACAACGCCAACAAACAAAACATGACATGTTTTATGGAATAAAAATTAAAAAACCACTAAATACCATAAGTAGTCCACTAACCATCAACTTTTTTATTTAGTCGGTTTATTTAGTGATATTGACATTTTTAGCATAGCGATATAACTACATTTTGAGCTTAAGAGCTGTTCTCTCTTCTTATTAGTGAGAAAGAAAGAAACAAAACATAAGTAGTGAAGCATTATACCGAGTAGAGTGAAGTTAGATAGACAACGCGATCTATCGAGCTAATTTTTCGATGAAATCTCATGGTAGAGGCTCAGAGCCTCTACCATGAGATTTCATCGAAAAATTACTCGCTAGCGTACTAACGTGGATCGAACAGATTTCGATAGTGCATGCACCATGAGATTTACGGAGTCTTACGCATTCGCTAAGGTAAGCTCGATAGATCGCGTTCTCTAGCTAACTTCACTCTACTCGATATAATGCTTCACTACTTATGTTTTGTTTCTTTCTTTCTCACTAATAAGAAGAGAGAACGGCTCTTAAGCTCAAAATGTAGTTATATCGCTATGCTAAAAATGTTAAGATAGTCAATATCACAAAATAAACCGACTAAATAAAAAAGTTGACGGTTTGTGAACTACTTATGGTAGTTAGTGGTCTTTTAATTTTTATTCCATATAACATGTCATGTTTTGTTTGTTGGCGTTGTGTTACAGTTGTGTGTGTGTGGTTTAAAAGAAGTTTACAACAATAGATTATAATTGGTTTTGTTTTGAGATAGCTGCATACCATACTAGGTACTACTTACCTTTAGTTCTAATGAAACTCGTTGTGTTCAGTGTTGACGTCAAATCCGTAACATTATTCAATAATATAAATGCACAAATCCTCAAACGCTTCTCTATAGTGTGTGTAAAGTTTAATAAACTATCTTTCACATATATTTTACAATTGAGATCCAACATAAAATTTCATTTTGGCTTGAAATTAACGTTGTTCACGTCGTTGGTCTTCAAAATCAGTGGCAACTAACATATTCCATGCTAAATAAGCTCTTGCAGACATTATTTTGACTTTATTATACTCAAACACGTGTATAATTTTAATGTAAACTTATGTTTCACACGGCAAAATGCTAGTGAGCTACGTAACTAATATCGTAAGCGTATTGTTCGATAGCTTCTGTCAAATTAGTGACTCATGGTGCCGTTATGTATGGTGATAGCTGAAAAACGTCAGTGACCATCGAATAGATTACGTTAGGTTTTTAACCTATCGAAATCTATAGTGCTCATGGTACGAATTTTTATTCTGTCTGTGACCGCTAGGGGCGCTGTACAGTATGTCATACAAATAATTTACGGAGACGCTAGCGAGTTTTGGCTGCATAAACTCATGGTAGAGGTACTGCTGACAGAATGATCGAAGATGTGCGTCGTGTACGTTGAGTCTGCGTAAAATCCGCAACGGACTTTTTGCATGCCATGCTGACATTGTGTGCGCCAGACTCGATCGCACAAAAAATGTGTCGTTTGCGCTTCATATTAGAAACGTCAAAGATTATTGCGCTTTTCCGACTGATATCTATAAACAAAAAGTTGGTTTTATTACCTATTGTACAGTTTTCTCGCAATGTATTGAAAAACGTTGTATGACATACGTGCAGAAATTGGTTTTTACAAACTCGTGACTATGGTAAGCCCTTGACTTCGTCTCGGGCTTACATTCGTCTACTCATTTGTAAAAACCAACATAACGCACTAATATCATAAATACCTAACTATTTTATTTTTGACATTGAAAATGTCAACGTTCGGAGGGTTTCCGCGATTCAGGCTTTAGTGATAATATGATGCATTTTATCATACGGAAAGTTATATCCTAACAAAACTTAAGAATAAGAAATAAAATAAAAAAAACTTTTCAGCTATATAATAACTCATTAAGGTGGACGCGCCAGGGCAGCCCGCGAAATTCAATTTTTCTTACGTTTTTTGCAATTTGCAGGTCAGTGTCAGGTTGTATCTTGGTCAAAATATATTATGATTCGCGGCCGTAGCAAGTATGTATTTATAGAATTATAATCATTAAAATCACCAATACAACTCTTTCAGTTAGAATTGATGCCAAATGTTATGATTTCATGAAATACTTCAATTGACATCAATTCTAACTGAGAGTTGTGTTTGTTTTTTCAAAATTTAAGTACTTAATTTTTGAGCGACGATGCACAGTCTGTGGAGCTTTATTTCCGGGGCAGTGTGCGGCCGCCACACACTCGGTACAGTCGCTACACTTACCGAGGCGCGCGGTGACGCCGAGGTGGTACTCCGACACCTTCTGGCCGCGGCGCGCTACACACTCAGTACACTTACCGAGGCGCGCGGTGAGGCCGAGGTGGTACTCCGACACCTTCTGGCCGCGGCGCTTCACACTCAGTACACTTGCCGAGGCGCGCGGTGAGGCCGAGGTGGTACTCCGACACCTTCTGGCCGCGGCGCGCTACACACTCAGTACACTTACCGAGGCGCGCGGTGAGGCCGAGGTGGTACTCCGACACCTTCTGGCCGCGGCGCGCTACACACTCAGTACACTTACCGAGGCGCGCGGTGAGGCCGAGGTGGTACTCCGACACTTTCTGGCCGCGGCGCGCTACACACTCAGTACACTTACCGAGGCGCGCGGTGAGGCCGAGGTGGTACTCCGACACCTTCTGGCCGCGGCGCGCTACACACTCAGTACACTTACCGAGGTGCGCGGTGAGGCCGAGGTGGTGGTACTCCGACACCTTCTGGCCGCGGCGCGATACACACTCAGTACACTTACCGAGGCGCGCGGTGAGGCCGAGGTGGTACTCCGACACCTTCTGGCCGCGGCGCGCTACACACTCAGTGCACTTACAGAGGCGCGCGGTGAGGCCGAGGTGGTACTCCGACACCTTCTGGCCGCGGCGCGCTACACACTCAGTACACTTATGGAGGCGCGCGGTGAGGCCGAGGTGGTACTCCGACACCTTCTGGCCGCGGCGCGCTACACACTCAGTACACTTACCGAGGCGCGCGGTGAGGCCGAGGTGGTACTCCGACACCTTCTGGCCGCGGCGCACTACACACTCAGTACACTTACCGAGGCGCGCGGTGAAGCTGAGGTGGTACTCCGACACCTTCTGGCCGCGGCGCGCTACACACTCAGTACACTTACCGAGGCGCGCGGTGAGGCCGAGGTGGTACTCCGACACCTTCTGGCCGCGGCGCGCTACATACTCAGTACACTTACCGAGGCGCACGGTGAGGCCGAGGTGGTACTCGGACACCTTCTGGCCGCGGCGCGCTACACACTCAGTACACTTACCGAGGTGCGCGGTGAGGCCGAGGTGGTACTCCGACACCTTCTGGCCGCGGCGCGCTACACACTCAGTACACTTACCGAGGCGCGCGGTGAGGCCGAGTTGGTACTCCGACACCTTCTGGTCGCGGCGCGCTACACACTCAGTACACTTACCGAGGCGCACGGTGAGGCCGAGGTGGTACTCCGATACCTTCTGGCCGCGGCGCGCTACACACTCAGTACACTTACCGAGGCGCGCGGTGAGGCCGAGGTCGTACTCCGACACCTTCTGGCCGCGGCGCGCTACACACTCAGTACACTTACCGAGGCGCGCGGTGAGGCCGAGGTGGTACTCCGACACCTTCTGGCCGCGGCGCGCTACACACTCAGTACACTTACCGAGGCGCGCGGTGAGGCCGAGGTGGTACTCCGACACCTTCTGGCCGCGGCGCGCTACACACTCAGTACACTTACCGAGGCGCGCGGTGAGGCCGAGGTGGTACTCCGACACCTTCTGGCCGCGGCGCGCTACACACTCAGTACACTTACCGAGGCGCGCGGTGAGGCCGAGGTGGTACTCCGACACCTTCTGGCCGCGGCGCGCTACACACTCAGTACACTTACCGAGGCGCGCGGTGAGGCCGAGGTGGTACTCCGACACCTTCTGGCCGAGGTCGGGCCGGCGCGGCGCCTCGTCGCCGGCATCGTAGCGTTCCATGGCCTTCTCGTGCGCGCGCACCAGCGCGTCCTCCTGCGGGGCACCGCTCGCGCTCGTTACAACTCATAAAAAGCAGTTTTGTTAAAACATTTTATCATATTATATTATAATAATCAAATAATAAACAATAACAAAAATTGTTTAATTTTCACCTTTAATAATGACTATGTAAGATTAAGAATAAATTGATTACAAGAACAAAATAAGACTACAGAGTATGATAGTGTACAAGAACGTTTTTTCTTTTTCTTTAAAAGTTTGCAAAAAAGATTTTCAAAGACTTTCTGCACTAGGCTAATTGTGTCCCGCAGGAAGCTTCCAAGATTTATTTTAGAATTACTAATGAATAAATGTTAATAAATATGCTCAGAATAACTTCAAGATATTAAGTATACATTTTAACAGACCATTTTCATGAACAATATATAAATTACAGTTTTATTATTTAGTTTGAAAGTAAATGTATTTAATATTAGAACAAAGCTAAAGCCAAACTAGGTCTCAATGCATTTAATGCCTATTTTATTCAGATTACTATGAGATCACTATCACAATAATTGTCTTAAAAATTCTTGGTGCTGTCATACGCCCAATCTATTATTTCTTTGGTAATTTTAGACTTTTTTGCTTCACGAAGCGATAAGTTTCTTAAGCTACAAAGTTTGGTGAAGTTATTGTAGACGAGGGTTTTCATGTAGGAGCTGAACCTTTTGGCAAATTCTGTTTCCACGGGGATGATGGATAACTTGAAAACACGCCTCCTTACCGTCTTCGTAGTCGGGTGAGTTTAGTACTTCTTTGTGGGTAAGGAGAGTGATTTTAGTAAGTGTAGTCTTCTAACACGTAGTAAAGTAAGGGTATAATTTAGACGGTCACCAAAAATATTTTTAAGACTCTAAGCCTAGGCACCAAATAAAATAAACACGGTCACCAAATTCTATCCAGTTAGGTTAGGTTAGGTTAGAACTGTGACCAAACGCGCGCGAGCCGAGCGAGCGAAGTGAGCGGTGCCGCGGCAGCGGCCGGCGAGCGCTAAAGTGTATTTTAAAGGCGTCCATATATTTTTATGGCAGTCAATAATATCAATAATACGAAAAAATGGATTTATTTCATAATATTTTAGGAAACGTTATTTGGTGACCATTTATCCATTTTGGTAATCGTTTAGAATTTTTTTGGTAGTAAAATAGGTACTTTTTTGGGCGGTGTTTAAACACAAGCCGTAAAGTAATTGAGTTTCTTTGCAAAGGAGAGCGGAAAGGTTTTTTGATCATCGTCTTAAGAACTGCACGTTGTGATCTTTCTAAGGCTATGAGATGGGAGGTGCCAGTGCCACCCCAGGCTAGGATACAGTTAGATATTACCAACTGACATTGAGTTTTGTAAATTTTCCTTAGAAGTTTGAATGGGGCTACATCCCTCAACTGTTTCATAACGAAAATAATCTTTCTTACCCTGGCAGATGTAGCCGCAATATGCTCACTGAAATTAAGTTTGTCGTCTATGATTACTCTTAGGTATTTCGTGTGCGTTACTTTAATAATTATCTGTTTGCATGCGCATGTTGGTAAATTAGAGCTGAGATCGAGGTTGGCAGATGGTTGACAACTATGCACTAATAACCTTAAGTCAGGAGGAGCAGCAGAGATGGCAGTTTTATGAAAACAGATAACATTTGTCTTTGACGTGTTTAAGGTTAATAGCTTACTATTCAGCCATTGCACAATACGTTGGAGTTCAGTTCGTGATGAGGCTGCGTAGTTTATATTATATGCATTTTTGATGTGAATTGATGAAAAATCATTTAGATATACAAGAAAGAGCGTGGGTCCTAAAATACTGCCCTGAGGTACACCGAAAGCAATTCGTGTGTGTTACTCATGAAGGAGTTCGTTTTAGTGCATTGTTTTCTGCAGGTGACATAGCTGCGAAACCATTAGAGGCAAATACCTCGTACTCAAATAGCCTCTAATTATCAGAATCAGAATTTTATTTGCTCTAAATGTTGGTACAGTTTAAGATCAACAACATAAATAAATAAGATCAGCTACTGTGGCGGACTCCACTCATAATTAATATAATTATTTGTTATGATCAATTTTTCTATTGTAATATTTTACAAACAAACCGTCTCGGACTATACTTTAGTATTAAAGAATTAGTTAGCGCGCAACAGCGACCGGTTCCTTATCGCCGCAGGCACTGGAATGTGAGGGGAGCGCGCGCGGCGCGGGACGGGGGTCCCACTCCCGCCAGTTGACATAAGCCTGCGACACGAAACGCATGTGGTCTGCCCTCTCGCGCTTTGCTTTGTGTGTACTTCCGCGTGTTCATAATTAAGCTACGCGCTTACCTGCTGTGCTAAAAAGCTAGTAATCTTGACTCTTTCTCCTTCTATTGTTTCTTACGCTTTTGCCTTGATTGTAACGGTGTTGTGGGACATTATATCGCATAGCAAGAAACCTGTGCATTATTATTGAAGCTACCCCGAACCTGCGGCAAAGTAAGCTTTCTACATTGATGACCCCGACGGAGCACAGGATGAGTCAAGGTCAAGCGAATCAATATGGCGGGACAAAAACTCCAAGTGACCACTGCCGCTACTACGACGTGCATCGGGTCGGAGTGAGGGTACCCCCGTTTTACCCAGAAAAACCAGCCCTATGGTTTTCACAACTAGAAAGACAGTTCGTATTGGCAAATATAACCAGCGACACGACCAAGTACCACTACACTATCGGCAGTCTTGACCCAATCTACGCGTCTGAAGTCGAGGACATAATCACCGACCCGCCATCCTCTGACAAGTACGAGCGATTAAAGACGGAGCTGATTAAGCCCCGTATTAATAAACGGCCCTCAAAAACGTACTCAAGTGCGTTATCATTTGATACGCCATTATGACGTCATCAGCATCTCAAGTTTATTGCTAATTAATAGACACATAAATACAGTATCTCAGTAACCAAGATCAGCATCTCACCTAGTTGTACTTGATGGCTTGATCTCGTGAACGATGACGTCACATTGACCGAAGTTTTGAAAATATAGCATCAAAAAATATGAAATTTAAAAAAATATAAGGCTGTAGTGGAAAACAAGGACTCCGATGGTGCGTCGCTAAATAATGAATGAATTAATCGATAAAAATGAGACCTGGAAAATAATAAGTGCAGAATACACCGCTGCCGCTGGTCCGCACGCATCGACCCTGGTAAATAATTACATTATTTTACTCTTATTATTTTTATAGTCCGGTTAAGCAGTTGATAGCCCTTGCGTGTTAACTTGCTAGTGGTCAAACCGAAAAAAAAAAAACTTATTATTTATACATTAGTACTCTTTATTTTACTCTGTTGACCACAAACAAGCTGGTTATTTAAAAAAAAATATCCATGTAAATCAAAAGGATTTGAAGCATCCCTTATATAATCTTTTGGTAATCGAAAACGTAAAGGCCACAAAATATCGTCATAGTATAGTCCAGTAGCCAGAAGAATATGCCCTTCGATAATTCTAAAGTTTTTTATTTTCGCGGAGTGGATAGGTTTAGTGAATTCATTGCTATGTACAAAAATGCTAACAGTTTAGAGTTATGCAATAGGAGATAAGCAGGTATTTCCTATTATTTCGTGTTATAACAAAATTAGAATATTTAAATGAAAATTCTATGCTGGTTCTTTGTAAGTACTATCTAAAGGATATATTAGTGAAAATGCTAACAGATAGGTACTGTGGAACAATGGAAATCTGAAAATGTCCCTTAACTCATTCAATAAAAAATTTAAGTTTTCAAATCATTTCTTATACACATAAAAGGGATTAGTTATACCTTACAACAAAAGTTCTAACAACTAAGTAATATGGATCACAAGTAATTGTATTTTTACTTTGCGATTAACGAAATATTGAATTTAAGTTTATAAGTTTGCGCCTACATATTAGTAATAATAAACTCTACTACCATACAAAAGTTTCAACAAATGCATATTATGGCTTTTGTTTAAATTGCAAATAACTATTTTCGCTACCGAGCCGCGTAGGTACGGCGCGTGCGATCGCAACACTCCAGCTCCGATCGGGGATGTAGGTACCTAGCTCCGTATACTGACCGCTCTTGTTCATTCTTGTTTAATTTTCTCCCTGGCGTTTGCATTGCACGTCACGTTTGAATATTGTTTTTAATCATTCTGTGTGTTGTGTTGGTTTATAAATGTTTATAAAGCATTGAGCACGAGCGATTTACTTTAAAATGAGTGAAAAATGTGCGGTTTGTGACCTTTTTCTAAATTCCGACGTAGTGACTGTAAAACTACGGGCACTACACACACTAATTACCGCTAGCCATAAGCGAGAAGACTGGAAGCATGTTATTTTCCAAGGAAAAGAAGAACTGCAATTACATAGAAAGTGCCGAATGATGTACTTACATCAATGAAAAATGTATCATAGCCCACAAGAAGCGTAAAGCGGTGCAACAGATACAGAGAGAACCAAATGACCCCACCAGTAGAACATACGTACCTGGAAACTGCATTTTTTGCAGTGAAACTGCGGATCAAGAGTTTATTAACTCGCAACAAAAATACTCCGCTGACAAAAGAATTACGGTTTCTCAAGTTAGAAGATCAGATACACAAGTGACCATATTAAGGGCTGCAGAAATACATAACGACGATTGGAGCCAACGAGTAAGTTCTAGTTCTATTTATAAATTCCTACTAACTGTACTCCATCTACATCACCGCACAAGAACGTCTCGAACATAGCAAAGTAAACTTTCTGTAAATTAATTATGTTGAGGGTATTAAGAGGCCGTGCATGAAATTAAATCATTTTGAACATTTTTGAACATCGTTTGTGACAAAGGTGAGAAGAATTTGAACCTACTTGTTTTAGATGATAAAAGTCAAGTTCTTATTCTCTCAGATGGCTTGAGAATTTTTCAAAAATAATGTATGTATTAATGGTAATTACCCATATTCAAAACTCTTTTTTCGCAAAAGTAACGAGCGAGTGATGTTTGGTTATGTTTTACACATAACTACGACAGATTTATAACATTTAAAAAAATATCACTACCATCATTGTATTGCCAACAATCAGATGCGTTGAAAACATTATTGACTTGAATAGAAAATATGGCAGAAAAAAAGTGTTGAAAAAACGGAATTCTTGGAAAACATCTATACAAATAAATATTTTTTTCTATACCTTAGAAACACTTTTAAGAAAATTTAAAAATTGCACAATAATCTTAAGTTAACCTTTTAATAGAATCTAAAATTTATTTAATAAATAAACAATAACTTCATTTCGTAAATTACAAGCAAATTGAGCTATATTAGTGAGCGCGCAAACTCGATCGCGTCACTACCGATCGGGCTCTCCCAGCGTCAGCACGTACTACTTTGTTTCGCAGCCGCTCGATTGTTTTACGTAAATACATTTACAAAATTGTACGCCGACTACCACATTTTGAGTAAGTATTATTTTTTATATTTTGTTTGTTTATTAGGACTGATTATATTTTTTTCACCTTTATAATAATTAGAGGTAACGGTTGTATGTTTGTATGTAAAAGTAAATCTGCGGAATTACTCTACTACTACTATTAAATTATAATACTTTCTCTAATGGCATCTACAATGGTTAAGTGCAGCTATATTATCATCCACAGAATGTTGACATTTTTTATGGTTACTTATACCACAATATAAATATGGACAGTAGGGAAACTGCCTACAAATGCTCGAAACGGCACACTCACACAAACATGCACACCGACGAGACTCCTAAGGTGACTTCGCGGGACTAGCAGTAGCGAGTGCCGCATCAAGACGAGTGGTCACGTTTAACTTTATCTCCGCGATCGTTTTGAAAATGCCAGGAAAGTATTGCGTAGTACCTATACGGCTGTTTGAACTCGGCCTCATCAAAACCGGAGTTATCGTATTTTAAACTTCCTGCTGATATTGAAAGGTAAGAATGATTTCTAGTTATTGTTATTTAATTGTTATCGAATTACGTATAAGTCCGTGTGATCGATCATAATGAATTCGTGAACTTACTTGTAAATCATTAATGCGGCGGTTTTGAGGGTATTTTAAGCTGATAGTGCAATAGTGATAGTGGTAACAATAAGTACATCCAAGATGGCGACTGCAATAGGTATTCTATATCAATATTTTCGTCATGGGTGTCGTTTTCATGGAAGTCGATTCGAAATAAACACATGTGAGAGTAAGAAAACGAATTGGACGTAAACCATAGCGTAGTTTCGGGTATTGTTAGTATCGGTTGTGGTCGGGCCAACTTGAACGAGCTAGCAGCATCCATTAATTTGCCACTTATTAGCAAATCGACCTACCAGAAATGTCACGACAACTTGTATGACTGGTGGAAGACTACGGCTGAATCATGTATGATTGCTGCCGGTAAAGAAGAAGCTTCTATGGCTATGGAAAAAAGTAGTGTGAGTCCGTCCGTCCGTCACAATACTTGTCTTCTACCAGAAATAGTAGATCCGAGAAAAACTCGCTCCATGCCACTGAGGGACACAACATATTAAGATTTTTTTAGGTTTTGGTTTAGGTACTCTTTGGATTGTGGATGAAGTAATGATGATGATTAACTTCTGGAGATTACTTGCATAGACACAACCTTGTAGCCAGGACTATTTTCCCTCAATTTGCTCTAAATTAGAGCCTTGTGGGATCGGAAGTGCCATATTGTAGGTATGTGCCCGATCTAGTTCTCCACGTGCCTTTGTCCGTTGGATCATACTGGTTTTGATGTACTCCATGGATTATGGATGACCTTATGATGATAGCTAACTACCGGAGATTACTTGCATAGACACAACCTTGTAGCCAGGATTATATACCAGTAATTTGCTCTAGATACAGCCGTGTGGGATTGGAAGTGCCATATTATAGATATTTGCCCGATCTAGTTCTCCAAAATGATAATATCACATTGTACTACAGTCAACTCATCATCACTGACAGGTCTATTGTAGCCAATAAACCTGATATAGAGATGGTGAATACCTGGACTCTTGTTCATTTTCGTTTTTTAAAATATGGCGTACTGAGGTCGTGTAGAATTAAATGAAATAACTGTGATATAACAGCGTGCTGGATACGATTTTTTTTCTTTTTAATTATGCGATTTCCGCGTACTAATTTTGCCGCAATTGATTAAATTGCTTAGTTCTGTTGTTACTTAATGAATAATAATTGAGCCGTGCAGTTTTATAAGGATATTAACTTCTACTTTCCTATTTTTAGCATAGTGATAGTTCTTACAAGCGTGGTGGTAACCAAAGATATGCACCGGACTGTTTAAGATACTTATTTTTTATAATCTGCTCGGTAGGAGACAAATTCTGCGCTTTTAGAAACCTTATTACTCATTTGCCGATCGAGTAAAGCCTTTTATGATTGGTGATTGCCATTTCGAATTTTTCCGTCGTAGTAGGTAAAGGGCCTGTTCACTTTAATTTTCTGCTTCCAATATCTTTTTAAACGTTATATACGTGACTTTGCCATCATCATCATCTGCTATCAACTCGCCGGATTTCACGTTTTGCCTCCCAGTTGAACCTGGCGCCTTGCTTGATGAAAATCCGATGTGAAGTTTGCTTGGTCATACACGACACAATTCGTATTTTTAATAGTCATGTATAACAGTTGAACCAGTTTTGTTTTCAATAATGTTTGCGACACTCGGCAATGCCAAATAGCTAGTATTGTAGGTGAGGTTGCTTTTTCACAAATAACCCTGTATATTTAAGTCTTTTTATTTCCTTTTTTAACGACAACCTCAACTTTGTATTGTTTTGTCAAAGTAATTTTTCACAAATGGTTGCACTGACTGAACAGGTCTACTCTAATGTGCATGATTCCATCCTCAAAAAAACATCTTAGACACTAGTTTATGGGATTAAATATAATGACCACCATAAAATGCTTTGATACCCTTAGTTCTTTTACCAAAAATATATATTTGACACCAGAAAAATGAAGTCTAAAATTACAATAGTACTAGCTATTTTAGTCACGACTGCACCTCAAATTGTATTCGAACACCAAATGTAGTAAATGATCACCAAATCTTAGCGAGAAAATTAATGCGCTATTTCGCCTAAATAAACTACTGTGATTGCCATAAAATGTAGGCTTGGGGTTACAAACTGGATAAAATAGGTTAGGTTAGGTTAGAATTGTGACCAACCGCGCACGAGCCGAGCGAGCGAAGCGAGCGGTGCCACGGCAGCGGCCGGCGAGCGCTACTTCTCGAATATTTTTTTGGAAAAAGTTATTTATTTCACACTTTTTTAACTCCAAACACCAAACAATAGCTGCCAATAAAAATGAAAGAAAGCTTATAAATTAAAATAATGCTTTATATTTACTTAAAAGTTTTGGATTAACAATGATTTGTTTGACATTAGTTTGCTTAAACAGGATAGCAAGATGTAAAAACTTTGATTTTAATTTTACATTAAAATGCTGGTATGATTTTGGTGATCACTTACTACTTTTGGGTTAACAATGATTTATTTGGAGTCATTTTGCTTAAATAGGATAGCGAGACGTTAAAATTTTGGTTATAATTTTAAATTAAAATGCGTGTTTAATTTTGGTGATCATTTACTATTTTTGTCTCCTAAATGTTACTATATCTGGTGGTAAGTTAAACATAAGCCCTAGTTTATACCAAGATTACAATATATCAGAATAAAAGAGAATTCTCGTAAATATGTCCGTATGGAAAGTGTTTTTTGTACAACCATTTTACAAAAAACAAGTATCATTGTATTGTATCGTTTTTTTATTTATCATTTTGTTAAATGTCTCAATGTATCTCTATGTATCAACATCCATCCAACACAAAATTGAATAAATTTAATGGGAATTGTGATAAATATAAAATATACAGACGTTACAGATTTTTATTTATAAACCTTACTACTATATAATTTTGTAACTTAAAATAATATCTTCTAAAGGATCAACATTATTTGAGCGCTCACTGAGCTCGATTTTTGCGCCCGTGTGCATGTAGCTGCATGAACGATGCACACGAACATAGCCTCAGCGAATCTAACAAGTGAATTTTATGCACGGCCTTTGCCAAAATTTAAAAAAGCACCATCTGTTTGACAGATCGGAATAGGTAGACAGCATTTGTTATAGTATCAGAGACAAATACTTAGTGACTTCCATGCGACAACTTTTTTTTCAGGAAATTGTTTCGAGTATCGGGATAGGTATCACTAAGTGTACATTAAATTAATAATGAAACAAAAACAGGTGCCTACTTATTGAATCCAATTATTTTATTGCTTTGTTATAATTATTTTTGTACCTACTTAAGTGATGTCCCAAAACCCGGGACAGCTATCCCGGAAAAATATGTTGTAATGGAATCTCCACTTTCTGTCTCTGTTCCTCTATCCATATAACAAGTAGATAATAATAATAAAACTATAGTCAACATATTGCGATCTTGGTAGGTAGGTATTAAATTCTTTGAAATAAACTATCAACAACGTATTTTCAAAACAGATTTTTTAAACAGCAGTGACGGGATTTTCATAATTACACGTGGGCGAAGTCACGGACTGGAACAGAGTAAGTACGTACCTAGTAATTTGTGAGATGTGACAATAATTAAATGATTTCGCGCCTCATTCAATAGGTACGTTTGCAGTGAGTTTGGTTCGAAGTGTTACCGCGCCGTGGCCCGTGCTGCACGAATTGCCGCGTACCTACACTGCGCCCCAATATTCAAATTGTATTTTATTTATTAAACAAAAGGCATAGCATGTATATGTTGAAACTTTTGTATGGTGGCAGAGTTTATTAATACGAATATGTAGGCGCAAAATTATAAACTTAAATTCAATATTTCGCTAATCGCAAAGTAAAAATACAATTACTTGTGATCCCTAATACTTAGTTGTTAGAACTTTTGTTGTAAGGTATAACTAATTCCTTTTATGTGTATAATAAATGATTTGAAAACTTAAATTTTTTATTGAATGAATTAAGGGACATTTTCAGATTTCTATTGTTCCACAGTACCTATCTGTTAGCATTTTCACTAATATATCCTTTAGATAGTACTTACAAAGAACCAGCATAGTATTTTGATTTAAATATTCTAATTTTGTTATAACACGAAATAATAGGAAATACCTGCTTATCTCCTATTGCATAACTCTAAACTGTTAGCATTTTTGTACATAGCAATGAATTCACTAAACCTATCCACTCCGCGAAAATAAAAAACTTTGGAATTATCGAAGGATTTGTGGAAAAAATATTGTATCCCTACTGGACTAAGTAGTCTATTTCATCGTAATAATTAACATTACTTAAAATATTTTCAAACTCCATGTTTCGCTCCACGCTAATCACACCTCAAGTCACGGACTGTCTGCACTCACGATGTAGCATCTCAAGAACCCGCGCTCGTCGTATACTTAAGGGTCGAGTTTCGTTTATTAATCAGTCCATCACTCGGTTGATGCCGTAAACCTAATCCGCAACTTG
This sequence comes from Melanchra persicariae, assembly GCA_947386135.1. Taxonomy (NCBI): domain Eukaryota; kingdom Metazoa; phylum Arthropoda; class Insecta; order Lepidoptera; family Noctuidae; genus Melanchra; species Melanchra persicariae. The sequence goes on from OX376651.1 coordinate 659,736, forward strand.
AGAACGTCAATAATCACGTTTATTAATACGATCAGGATCTCAACATTCATCTCAAGTGCGATCTCGCGAGCTGAGTAACGTTTATTAATACGGGCCTAAGAGATTATCGGCGTCACGGGAGAAGAAAGTAACTCCTTACACAAGAGGAGCTCGGCGATCGAAAGCCATCGCAGTTTCTGCGGCACCTGCGTCACCTGGCAGGACCGAACGTTCCCGAAGAATTTCTACGGACCATCTGGACTAGCCGATTGCCCAGCAGTACGCAAACTATTATCGCCTCACAGTCGAAAGCCTCATTAGAGGAAGTGGCCGAACTAGCGGACCGCATAGTGCCAACCAACATACAGGTCGCGTCCACATCACGGGCTGTACCAGGCAGTAACGTCGACCAGATGACCAACCAGATAGCTGAGCTTACAAAGCAAGTACAAGCACTCGCTACGCAAATGGACAGACTGTCACGGGCAAGACGCCGGTCTCGCAGCGACAGCCGAGGACGGTCACCATCTGGACGCTCCAGCTCAAACTACAGGAGGTTCCCCATATGCTGGTACCATTTCAAGTTTGGTGACAGAGCCACCAATTGCATGAAACTCTGTGACTACTCGGGAAACGCGACCGGCAGTCAGTGACAGCGACCGACGACTGCCATGCCTCTGGTCGCTTATTCGTGACGGACTACACCACAAAGACTCGATTCCTTGTCGACACCGGCAGTGACGTTTGTGTGTTCCCCAGGTCAGTTATTAAAGAGCGACGTATAAAGACAAACTATGAATTGTGCGCGGCTAACGGCAGTGTTATAAATACGTACGGTTACATACAATTAAAATTAAATATAGGCTTGCGACGTGACTTCATGTGGAAATTTATTGTTGCAGACGTTACTAAGGCGATAATAGGAGTAGACTTCCTGTCTTACTACAATTTAACAGTAGATGTACGAAACCAGCGCCTCATCGACGCTGAAACCACACTAGTTACCCCGGCTTTGCCTGCGCGTCCATCCGACATTGTCTCATCGGTAAAGGTAAGAATTGGTGACACCACTTACCATGACATACTACGGGAATTCCCAGACATTACCCGACCTTCTGGTATTAATCGCAAACCAACACATAACACTGCACACCATATACGTACAACACCTGGACCCCCTGTATCATGCACACCCCGACGTCTAGTTCCCGACAAATTAAAAATCGCAAAGGAGGAGTTTGAATCAATGCTAACAATTGGTACTGCCAGACCCTCAGATTCGCCATGGGCCTCACCCTTACATCTCGCCCCAAAAAAAGATAACGGTGGCGTCCATGTGGAGACTACAGAATGTTAAACGCGCGAACAATACCGGACAGATACCCAATCCGGCACATTCACGATTTTACACATAAACTTTCTGGATGTCAGGTCTTCTCTACAATAGACCTAGTAAAGGCCTATAACCAGATTCCTGTAAACCCGGATGATATACCAAAAATCGCCATCACCACACCATTCGGTCTTTACGAGTTCCCGTATATGACGTTTGGCCTCCGCAACGCGGGACAAACATTTCAGCGAATTGTCGATGAAATGTTGCGGGGGCTAGACTTCTGTTACGGATATTTAGATGACTTTTTGGTCTATTCGAAAACAACACGAACACCACCTGCGTCAGCTGTTCTCCAGACTACAGAAATACGGGATGGTTATTAACTCCTCTAAATGCGTATTTGGAGCCCAGGAAGTAACATTTTTGGGATATAGCATCACGGCCAAAGGCACCAAACTCTTGCCAGGAAAAGTTGAGGCCATCAGCAGCTTTCCTCCACCCAAAACCGTACGCGGGCTGAGAAGATTCCTAGGTATGGTAAATTTTTACAGACGGTTCATCCCAAATGCAGCACAGCACCAAGCCCCTCTCAACAAACTCTTGTCAGGGTCGGTAAAGGGCTCGCACCCTGTGAATTTTGGACCAGACGAAGAGGCAGCCTTCGAGGAATGCAAGAAAGGTCTCTGCAAGGCCGCAATGCTGGCGCACCCAGACACCGGGGCAAAGCTCTCTTTAGTTACAGATGCCTCAGACACGGCATTGGGGGCAGTACTACATACTACAGCAGCAGAAGAACGGTACCTGGGAGCCAATAGCCTTCTTCTCTCGCAAGCTGAGTACAACACAACAGAAATACTCTCCCTACGACCGAGAACTGCTCGCCATATACGAGGCTATTAAATATTTCAAACATATGGTCGAAGCCAGGGAGTTTTTAATCTATACAGACCATAAACCCATCTGCTACGCATTCCACTCCCGAAAAGAACATTGTCCTCCACGACAATTTAGACACTTAGATTACATATCACAATTCACCACGCATATCAGACATATCTCAGGGAAAAACAACATTGTGGCCGACACACTGACACGAGTAGAAGAAGTCGTACAGCCCATCAATTTGAACGAGCTAGCCAAAGCGCAAAGCACCGACCCAGAACTCAAACAACTTCTGAACGGCAAAACCTCGCTGCGTTTGAAAAAGGTAGCACTTTCCGAACTAAAGACCGAGCTATACTGCGACGAGAAAACTAAGACACTAAGACTATACGTCACCAAAGAATTCCGACGCCAGGTATTTGACAGTTTACACTCGTTTAGCCACCCAGGTGCGAACGCCAGTGCGAAACTCATAGCGGAACGATACGTATGGCCAGAAGTCAGGAAAGATTGCAGGGCTTGGGTGCGAAGCTGCTTAGCCTGCCAACGCTCTAAAATTACTCGTCACGTTTCTGCACCACTCAGCAACTTCAAGTTACCTCGTTCTCGCTTCATGCAAATACATATCGACTTGATCGGACCACTTCCACTGTCACAAGGATACCACTATTGCCTCACCGCAGTCGATCGGTTCACGCGATGGCCTGAGGCGATACCTATCAAGGACATGACAGCAGAAACAGTGGCGAGAGCACTTCTGTACGGATGGATCTCACGCTTCGGTTGCCCCACCCAAATCGTTACAGATCGCGGTAGACAATTCGAGTCAAACCTCTTCAAACGGTTATCAGAAACAGCAGGTTTCGAGCACCGTAAAACGACCGCTTACCACCCGGCATGCAATGGACTAGTTGAGCGTTTTCACATGCCTGAAGACGGCTAATACCTGTCACGGAAACGAAAATTGGGTAGAAACACTCCCGCTGGTTCTCTTGGGCATGCGAAGCGCCTACAAAGAAGACATTAAAGGGACTGCAGCAGAACTGGTATACGGGGAGACGTTACGACTACCAGGAGACTTTTTCCAACCGGATAACAACACGGTAGCGAACGCAACTGAGTATGTAGAAAGGTTACGCATGTACGCTAGAAAGCTACAACCAGCACCGGCTGCACGACACGGTAATAAACGAGCAATATTTATCTTTAAAGATCTAGCTACAAAATCGCACCACCGGGTCATTTAAACCATCTTACACTGGGCCTCATAAAGTCATGGAACGGGGGGAAAAAGTGTTCAAACTCCTCCTAGGTGGTAAGACAGTCACAGTGTCGATAGACCGGATCAAACCAGCCTACATAATGAACGACACAGACACCACGATCAACAACAACAACACCAACACCAACAGCAATAAAAAATACACAGACACTGATTAAACACCACAACAAACACCAGTCACCAATTCTACCCCTAAAGCCTATGACCCTAATGTCGAACGGACGCGGTCAGGACGTAGGGTGCACTTTCCAGACTATTATCGCCCGTAGTGACGGTCTCTGGAGGGGGGTGATGTGGCGGACTCCACACATAGTTAATATAATTATTTGTTATGATCAATTTTTCTATTGTAATATTTTACAAACAAACCGTCTCGGACTATACTTTAGTATTAAAGAATTAGTTAGCGCGCAACAGCGACCGGTTCCTTATCGCCGCAGGCACTGGAATGTGAGGGGAGCGCGCGCGGCGCGGGACGGGGGTCCCACTCCCGCCAGTTGACATAAGCCTGCGACACGAAACGCATGTGGTCTGCCCTCTCGCGCTTTGCTTTGTGTGTACTTCCGCGTGTTCATAATTAAGCTACGCGCTTACCTGCTGTGCTAAAAAGCTAGTAATCTTGACTCTTTCTCCTTCTATTGTTTCTTACGCTTTTGCTTTGATTGTAACGGTGTTGTGGGACATTATATCGCATACCAAGAAACCTGTGCATTATTATTGAAGCTACCCCAAACCTGCGGCAAAGTAAGCTTTCTACAGCTACATCCATTAAAGAAATCAAAAAAAAAAAAATCCAACAATATAAATAGAATTAATACTTATTAAGAAAAAAACAGGAAATTATAAGAAACAATAACAATCATTTATCATTATAAAGTCACATCATTTAAGAAGTCTTAGGGAAAAAAGGGATTGAAACGGTATCGAAGGCTTTTGCCACATCAAGAAAAACTCCGATGCATGATGATCCTTTATCAAGGTGATCGGAGACCTGTATCTCAGGGAATAGAGGTTTCCGCCTGTTTCAGAGGGTAGGGTCAATACTCTGTGCACCTCATTACAACCACCAATTGTAATAACTTTCACGTACCTACCAAATAGTAATTTGTGAGAATTAATTTTTTTTTTATAATTTATTATTATTTGGTGAAATTTAACAAAACTAGCTAACTAATACAACACTATGTTTATTATCGCTGGCTATTATTTTAGTACGTACATAATAGGTAGTTTTGCTATAGCACAAGGAATCAAAGGTGCCAACAGTCTAATATTTTGTGTGTGTAACTTCAAGCTTTTTCCACAAAGGTTGCACTCACAAGCTCTTACGGGACGTAATATCTAAGTATGTGTGAAAAAGATTATATCGGAAAAATAGTTGGTACAGAGACTGTAATATGCACCTCATTGAAGTCGCGGGTGACGCGGGCGAGGTTCTCGCGCAGGTAGGAGTACAGCTCCTCGGCCGCCAGCTGGCGCGCCGTCTTCTTGGTGGTGGAGGTGGCGACGCGCTCGTGCTGGCCGATGCGCGCGCGCACGGTGAAGTGGCGCAGGTGCGGCGGGCCCGTGTCGCCCACCAGCTCGTACTCCACGCCGGCCAGGCGGTACTCCTCGCACAGCTCGCGCAGCAGCGCCACGTAGCTGCGCGCGTCCACCGGCGCGCCGCCGCCCGCCTGCCCAAATGAAAATATTCAACTATTAATGGTCCGGAATCATGATAGATGTTTGCTTTATGCTGATGACCTAATCAATCAGCTGCAGTCATTGGAACCTATAAGAGAGCAACGTTTTACTTCTTGAAAAAATCCAAAAAGCTTTTCTTAGATTTCTATACAAAAAAGTCTTCGGATACTATCCTGTTCTATACCGTACAAAATGTTTACTTGATGCGTTAAGTTTAAATTCTCTCGAAGTAAGTACTTTTGGCTGATCCCTGCGTGCTGTATTATGCGGAGTGAGTCCGATTGTCAGGAACTGATGGCGCAGTTGGTGAGACTTTTTGTTCCTGTTGTGCCCAAATAACAGCTAGGGCCACGAAGTCGCCTGTTATTAGCCGTACCACACAGCACACAGTGTCTCAAACCAACTCGCCGCTAGTTCGTGCACTTACGATGTTTATTTTGACGTCAGCACTGGAGTGCGACTTCTTTGCAGATAGTTAGGTTAGATGTGTGTCGTGAGTGTTTAAGGATTCTGTGAGATGATGGATGTTAGATGATAAGAATAGTATTCTTCATTTTTGTAGTACGTATTTGATTGAATTGTTTATTTTGTATTTTATTTACAGTTATTTTGTTGGTTGCCTTGTTGTTTTCTAGTGTTTATATTTTTTTAAACCGTTTTCCTTAAAAAAGGAAGAGGGTATCTACATGTGTTTTATTTATTTTTATTTATTCACTTACCTACACATACAATTATTTTTACAGGCAGAACTCAAGGTAATAAAAGTAATCATGTTCGACTGTATGTTTTTTTTATGTAGGTAGGTAAGTTCACCGATTTCTCTGTCAATTAGGGACCGATTTTAAAATTCATTTTCTTACTCCTGAGGAGACGTCCTCAGGAGTAAGAAAATGATTTCTTTGCTTTTTGTCACCACGTCATTTCATTGTCACCAAGTCAGAATCTGAATCACAGGGAAATCGAGGGCAACCCTCAAATTTTAAAGGCACTTACAATGTTTTTCATATACTTTCTAAAGCAATTCATATATTTGTGCCTGGTAATCATCATAAGAAAGAAGATTAAGATTCAGAATAAAGATTTATTATTATTATTTATCATCTCATGTTGCTGATATATGTTATCACGCTGGTACGCTGTGAAGGGTTTAGTTATAGCTAGGTATGTATATGTCGCAGCCGCCGCTTAATCAGCCGTTTCATTAGAAGAAAGAAAGAAAGAAAAACTGTTTATTTACGTGAAGGTGACGCAGATACACAAAATAGTTAACATTAGGCCTAAATAAAAAAATAATAATAAAAAAAAAAAAAAAATACAAAATCAGGTGTAAACCTATACATCGAACTATAATGTAATGCGTCACCACCGCGCAAAACGGCCAACGCTCAGCATAATGCCGAGGCCCGTGCACGAAGACACGAATCCATGGCGCTGGTTTTCAGCGTGAGCCGGAGTGTCACTGCCTCAGAACAATAAACAAAATAATGCCTATGCAATGTACACTAAGCACAAACTAAATACAATTACTCACTGTTCCGAGGCAGAGAATAATACATAAAACAGGTACAAAAAAAACACACATAAAGACACTGTATCGGCCTACCTGTCGCACCTGTGCAGGGCACGACACACACAAATAAGGTATGATGAAATGTAAAATATAAATATAAAACTAAAAAAAAAACACACATCTAAATATCACTCGTTCAATTTTTCATTGTGTGGCAACACTCTGATGCTTCCCGAGCCAAAGACAAACAATGAAACAACGAGTGACAAAGACTAGGTAGACATAAAAATTTGACAATTGACATTAGAATTACAGCAATGGCGTAAGGAATTACGAAATGATGATGTTATTATGGTGCTACAGCAATGTTTGTGACAATGTTAGTGTTGTTTGTGAGTGAAAAAGCCAAAAAAGCGGTTATTAAATGAAAAACCTCGGAGTTGGAGGACGACCCGAACTGCGTAATCTGAGCAATGCCCACCACAAACAGCATGGAAAGGAAATATCAAGTAAGTATAAAAACAAGTAACAAAATATTAATATGGAAATAATAACAATATATAAGTAGGTAATTGATTTATAATAGAATTTATAAAGAGTTATATTGTCCACTAAACAGGCTTGCAACATAGAACAGGGACAGGAATTCGCCGCCGCCAAGGAATCACATCAGACGAAGCAGTCATGCCACAGCGCTTCCGATCATCCAAAACCAAGGACTGCAGGCCATGACCCGTGAGGTAATCAACATGAAGATGTGTCTGGAAACTTATTGTAATAAACGTTGTGCCTGCAATAGTAACTTCTTATGTTGATATTTAAACGACTGTAATGATTTTAGGCCTCGTATTGGTGGTGGAAGATCATTCCAGCAGCGCGTGGCAGCAAACCTGAAACTGCCCCTGAATGCTACAGTTTTGTGACGCGGAGCACTTAGCGGGCCAATCATAGAACGAAGACCATACTTGTAATGTGTTTGTCGCCAGGTGAGCTTTTCATATAAATAGTGCGGCTTATGGGTTGTCACAATGCCAAACATTAAACTCGCTAGATGGAGCTTTCGCCTGGCAGCCATTTTTAATACATTGAGTTGGTTTATGTAAGGGGTCACATGATGTCTACGGGGGACATTAACACAAAAACGAACACAGGCATTCTGAATTCGCTGAATTAACCTATCTGTCCTAGCAAGCAGGCAAGGCCCATAGACCGTGTCACAGTAATTTAGCTTAGATAGGACCAGACTGTCTACCAGTTGCTTTCTGAGTGGTACATGAACTTAGACTTCAATGGGTTAAGAACCAAAGAGTTCACTTCAGACCAGGTCACTACACGATGAAGGTCCTCATTCACCCTTTGCACTGCCAATGCCGTATCGTCCCCCTTGAAAGACATGTACAACTGTATATCATCTGCATACATGTGATATTTGCAGTTAATAAATGACCCAATAACGTCAGCACTGTAGAGGATGTACAACAAAGGGCCCAAAATCGAACCCTGCGGGACTCCCCTAGGTACATGAAGTGGGGGGGATGACACTGTTGATCCATCCTCCTTGTAGATCTCCACATACTGGGACCTATCAGTTAGATAACTATTAAACCAATCCACAGCGTCACGATCAAAGCCATAGTATGATAGCTTGGACAGCAGTAGATTGGTATTAATAGCATCGAATGCCCGTGAAAAATCCAGGAGGACCAGGATCGACCCCTCCCCCCGATCACGAGCCTCCAGGATATTGCCCACAACATCTATCAAGGCTGTTGCAGTGCCTCTACCTTTACGGAACCCCGACTGAAAGTCAGGGATAATGTTATTAGCCTCCAGGTAATCAATTACCTGAAGATACACTACACGCTCCAGAATCTTTGACAGGAAAGGCAGAATACTGATTGGCCTAAGGTCTTTCAAATTGGCTGGATCACTAATTTTTGGGATAGGGCGAACAATAGCGCGTCGCCAAAGGCTAGGAAATGTGCGCGATTCTATTGATCTGTTGATGATATCAGTTATGGCTTGCAGGGTATTCGGCAAAGTGAGTGTTAACATGTCCAGACTGATACCATCAACACCCCGAGCATTTGATCCTAAACTCCTGATAATTTTCAGAACCGTTTCCTGGTTGGTTGTAGTGAGCGAGAATTCGGCTGGACTGTGCCTGTGGGAATTAAAGTAAGATATTTGTGAGACATTATCATTACTATTTCCCGGAACATTCAAAAAAGCCGCATTGACAACGTGTGGATTGTCAAAATGACTCGGCAGTAGCCTCTCCTTATGGTCTGGAAGTACATCTGACTTCAAATTACGCCACAATAGTTTAGGATCCTTGCTTTGATCATTGATATTTTTTGTGAAATAAGCAGTCTTTTCCCTCACTAATGCGGCGGAGGCCTCATGTTTAAGATCCAGGTAGTACTGCTTATGATGCGGTTCTTTTGTTTTACGCCATCTGGCCCTAGCCTCATCTCGCAGCCTGAACATCAGACGCATATTGTCAGTGATCCAGGGTGTGGGCCGCTTATGAAAGATCTTTTTCTTTAAAGGTGCATGGAGATCAAAAAGCTGGATCACATATGAGTTGAAAGTATGTACCATGGTATCAACATCACTCATATCACCTATTGTTGACCATGGTATTGATTTCAAGTCAGCAAGGAAGCGATCCGACAAGATGTCTGAAAGGGGGCGAAACCTCACCATCCTAGGCTTAACCTTGGGTTTCCTAAAAATAGTTTCACATGTAATGAAGGAGTGATGGCCAAGTTCACTAATATAGTTCACCTCTATATTACGGGTTTTAGCATCAGTGCATACGATGTCGATGAGCGAACTACTGTTACCCACGAAGTGTGTTGCAGCACTTACTAATTGAACAAGGTTTAAGTAATTTAAAAAGTCTGCAAGCTGTCTTGATTTAGAGCTATTTGCATCCAACAAATCAACATTTAGGTCACCCAACAGCACCAGATTATCATATGGGGCCAATGCACTAATACTAGCAGTTAGGGCGTCGAGGAAAAGCTCCAAGTCCTGCCAAGGCGGACGATACGCGGTCCCAATAAGAAGCTTTTTTTTGTTTATAGTCAGGCCCAGCCAGAGCTGCTCCACACTAGGGTGCTCAGGATGAGGTTTTACACGCGCGTTAATGCCATTCTTGATATAAAAAGCAACTCCTCCACCACGCCCGCCTCGCGTGGTCAAAGGTCGTGGCATGTGCCTAAATTTGTACCCAGCCACACTAGGAGCGCGATCCTCTTCCCCCTTACGTAACCATGTCTCATTTATAGCCATGATGTCCACAGAGTGGTTGCCCATGGCGATTAAGAACTCATCCTGATTTGTTCCTAGAGAGCCCGCATTTAGTAGACCAAACTTAATATGTTTACTAGGAGCCATCAATGCTAGTAGGTGTAGGCATTGTACATAGTATTGTGTAGGTATGGTACCAATATAAATATGAACATGAAGGAGAGTGGTTTAGTTGGGCACTATTTACAACTGTGAGGTGCCAGTAGGTTACATTAATGAGTGATTTAATAATTCTGTAATTATAGTAAAAGTGTATAGTCATAAATGTGCGGAAAAAGATAAATGATAATACTTCTTGTAAATAGTTAGGATTAAATAGATTAAGTGTAAATAGACTTTGTACATATAGTTTGTATAAATGTAGTTTATGAGTAAAATAATATAACATAGGTATGTAAGCTCTACGCACAACAGATCTATGGCTGAGCACACAATGTAACGGGTCACAACACACATTTCCATAAGCATAAAAAATAAAGCCTAGCTTTTTAATTGAACTGCGCCGTTTAATTAGCGACATAAGTAATATGGGCAAGTCATTAAACGATATTGAACAAAAGACGTCACTTAGGTCACTGAAAAATCGGCCCATTTAAATGAAAAGGCTAGGCTTTTAATGAAACGGCTGATTAAGCTAATTGGCTGCGACATATATATTGCATTTCCATTAAACTTTTGAGAACATAATCGACATCGTAGCCTTTTATGTTGCGGTTACTTTTAATTTTAATTAAATTGTTAATAAACGCGTGGATTTGGGAACTTTTCCTGACCGCATGAAAAGTAGTAAAGTCATACCTTTATTTAAATTTAAATCTGGTAATAAAAATGATATAGAAAACTTCCGGTCTATTTCTATCTTACCTGCATTTAGCAAAATCTTTGGTGTCCGTTTTAATGGCGCGGCCATGACAATTAAAAAAAAACCATATCAAGATTTTGTAAAAAATTGTAAAAGTTGATTCTCAAAACCATAAATTTGTCAAAGCCATGGTTAAAAAGTTATGAGGGGTTGATCGTGGCCGCGCCATTGAAACGCGGCGAACTGCGCGGCCACGGAGATCTTTAAAACTAAGCGATGCAGAGACCTGAAATTTAGGTAAATAACAGATTGAATTTGTAAAAAAATTGTAAAAATATAGATAAAAATCCTGGGGTTATATTTAAGGAGCTGTAAGAATAAAAATGTTAAAAATCGCCCAGTCGTAATTTCCGTCACATCTCTATGGAAAAAACACATGATTTTGAAAAACAAATCAAAGTTGCAGCCAGGTATATATTATTATGTAAAAGAAGATTACCCTAAAGAAATGTTAGAAAAGCGCAAGCAATAACAAGCACAAGTGGAAGAAGAAAGAAAGAAAGGAAACATAGCCTTTCTAAAACATGATAAAATAATAGTAAAGAAATCATCGGAAATTAATAGAGACAAAAGAAAAAGAGTAGGCCATGTCTCACCCAACTCATCATCTCAGAAAAAAAAATAGATTTAAAAGGGAATCCAGCTGCTGCATCCGTCAAGGGAATGGAAAACCCAACGTACTCAACTACGTTGAACGAGGCAGAACTGCTCCACTGTCATAGATTCCAAAAAACCAGTAATGAACACCGGTACTCGAAACCAAGCTAGATCAATTAATACCAAAACTACACATACACCAACTGGAAAATGCACCCCAAGCCGGTTGGTCACCGTGGGGAAAGAAGACCACTACCCTTCAGCAAATGAAACACCTAAAGGAAAAGAAAAACCAAACAATATATACATAGCCACCCTAAACACACTTTATATTATATATATATATAAGATATTCTTGGTATGAGTGAAGTAAGACGAATAGGAAACCACATCGAAGAGCATGACGACTACATCCTGTACTACATCGGTGAAACAAAGGGTCAATATGGAGTTGGATTTATGGTGAAAAAACATCAGAAGAAACAAATCATAGAGTTCAAAGGCTTATCCGAAAGAATAGCTTTACTAAATATACAGTTACAAGGCTACGAGAACAAGTGGACTATAGTTCAAATATACGCGCCAACAGAAGCAGCGGACGAAACAGAAATGGGGGCAATTAACATCAGCCCCCAAGATGTAGCTTGTGCAGTCCGTCCATTGCCAAACTGGAAATCTCCAGGGCCGGACAGGCTGCACAACTTTTGGATAAAATGGTTCAAAAGATCGCACACTCGCTTGGCATCTCAATTCCAGTCTGCCTTGGAGTCAGGGTCGCTGCCCCAGTTCCTAACTACAGGACTAACCCATCTGCTCCATAAATCAGGTAGCACCGCGGAGCCAAAAAATTATAGACCGATCACGTGTTTACCGACGGTCTATAAAGTTCTTACATCCATTTTGAGAGCAAAGATTAAACATACAGACAGTAATTCGATTATGTCTGCCTCTCAGAATGGATGTAGGAATGGGTCCCGTGGTACAGTCTGTTGTCAACATTATCTGACCAACCCTAAAAACAAACGAATTTGGACCCTCTACCTGTAACAGTAAGCTTTATTCAATTTATATGAGCTTATCAGACAAGTGCTCGTGGACTCGACAGACCTACAGACACGCAAATTTGATCTTTATAACGTTAGCATTAGGTTATAACGTTATAACTACTTGTTATAATATAATTAGTGTGATGGCTTATTTTAATAATTTCGTTCATGTAATTCTGGTCTAGTGGTCTGTGTATAAGACTGAGAAAAACAAGTTGAGTGATCAAATCCTGCGACGAAGATATTGTTTTGCTTTCAATTTAAAATTTATTCCAAAACTATTTCTTGTAATAATGTAAAGAACTATAGACGGAATATCTTCAAATATAAACTTTTTAAAATGGTAATATTTTCGCATAACTTGTAATAAGTGGGTAGTTGAAAAATAAATATTCGTATTCATTATAAAACTGGTATTCAATTGCTACTAAGGGTATGCAGTGACTACGCGCAAACATATTTTACCTTGCCTTACTAAATTGCAAAAACAACGTCTCTTTATATTTTTTTTATTTCTATTTTATAGGTAGTTTTTTTATTATCATCTTTTCTTTTTTTATTTATGTTGGTTGGCTGTTTGTGCTGTGCAAGAATAAACTTAACGAAATTATACTATTATGGTTTAAATTCTTTAGAATATTGCGTCTAGCATTACAACAACTAAGATCAAATTTCAATGCGGCTTAGAAGAGTTGGTCTTGTGGTCACTAAGGTAGCGCGTCGTTCATCGCTGTTTACGTTCGAAACCAAGTCTAAATATCGCTTTTTGCACAGTTGTTTTTTTTTTAATTATTTAATTACACTTTTTTACATTTCTTTAATGGGCATTTTGTATAGAAATAAAACTAAACAATTGCAAGTTCAAAATGTTTTTTATTTCATTAAAACACTTAGGTAAGATAAAGTAAGTAAATGCTCATATATTTAGTTTACACATTATACATTAGTATGCCATAATCAAATGTATCCATTTATAAACGTTAAAAAGGCATGCTTATGCTTAAAAGTTTGTTATCGAGAAAATGAATTCATCTGTGACATGCTTTACAGATTTATAGCTGCCTATTTTATAAACACTTACTGTCGACGACCAATCTCTCTAATTCCAACATTCTGCTCATGTAAAAACATGATTTTATGTTTGGTATAGTCATAAAGTTGCGACATGATGCTTTTTTACACCAAATTGCTAAAAAATACTTAACGAGTTATGTGAAACGATTTACAAATGTGTGTGCGCAGTCACTGCTATTAGGCATAGTGTAACTTTTGTCACTTAGATTTATTTATTATCTACCTCACGAAGCAAATACATGTTTTACTTCGTATCCAACCATTCTTGGTACACATAAATTCTGTGAACTTAAACTTTTTTAATTTACCCACCTGTTTACAAGATAAGTTATAAGGCGTAAATCATATTGGTCGTTCTTTAATAATGCAAGCAATATTGTAGAAATGAAAACAAATTAAAAAAGAAACTGATGCGTGAACTGTGTTTCGAACCCACAGGTTGTTCGTCGCCAATCCAGCATCAAACCGCTAAGCCGCAAGAACTTGTTGGTACTATGCGAAATTAAAGATTGGGTTGTAATTATGTAGTGTGACTTAAAAGCTTTTCAACTTTAATGTCAACGAGTTAATGATTAAAATAGCTTAACAAAATTATATACAATGCCGGTGGCTCCGACAAATGTTGGCGAGCACTTGTCTGATAAGCTTACATAAATTGAATAAACTTTACTGTTTCAGGAAGAGGGTCTAAATTCGTTTGTTTTTAGGGTGGGTCAGATAATGTTGAAAACAGACTGTACTAAGGAGCTGCTCCTCATTGATATTGTCATTAGCCAACAGGTTCGCCGTTCCCGAAAGGATCTGTCGACATGTTGGATAGATTATAAGAAGGCCTATGAGTCAGCGCCACATACATGGCTCATGAGGGTGCTGGAGCTGTATAAAGTTGATCCAGTTCTACGCACCTTCCTGATGTCGTGTATGGGGCAGTGGAGGACGGTCCTTCACTATTCAGGATGTCGACAGATTCAGGCGAACAGCGACCCGATTAGGATTGAGCGTGGCATATTTCAGGGCGACAGTCTGAGTCCACTGGGGTTTTGCCTGGCCCTTAACCCTGTACTGACAGGGTTAAGGGCCAGGCAAAACCCCAGTGGAAACAGACTGTCGCCGACCGACTGTGACCGATAGCCTTGGCCCGAACCCTCCAGCAATGTACTGACATTGCTGGAGGGTTCGGGCCAAGGCTATCGGTTGAGAAGAGGCGGTCAGGTTATATCCCACCTCCTTTACATGGATGACTTGAATCTCTTTGCTCTTAACAACTTGCAACTGATGAAGCTACTGAAGATAACAGAAACCTTCAGTAGCGCCATCAGGATGGAATTTGGTGTGGACAAATGTGCGGTCATGCACGTAAAGCGAGGGGAGATTATGGAATCCGTGGGAACCCAACTCTCGGATTCCATACACCTCAGGTCCCTCTCCTCAACCGAAACTTACAAGTATTTGGGTATGTTGGAAGCGTTAGGCATCAATGCTGCTGACATGAAACAATCGTTGAAGGAGCGCTTCTTTGGCCGCCTGAAAAAGTACTACGTAGTAAAAAAAAAGTAGTACTAGTAAACAGTCTTTTATCAGGTGGAAACAAGGTGCGCGCCTTTAACGGTTGGGTCTTGCCGGTATTGATGTACTCTTTCGGCATACTCAAATGGACTCAGACGGAACTTGACGCCCTGGATAGGAGGGTACGCCCACTGCTTACCGCAAATCGGATGCATCACCCACGGTCATCGGTGATGAGGCTGTATATCCCGCGAAAGTGCGGGGGTCGTGGCTTCTTAAATGCTAAGACCCTGCACAACCGCGAGGTATGCAGCCTTAGGGAGTATTTCCGAGAGGCCGACGTGGGTATGCATCAGGATGTGGTAGCGGTGGACAAAGGCCTTACCGAGCTCTCCTTGGCTAACGAGAACTGGCGCAAACCTGTGGTATTAGAGACTAATGACCGCAGGGAGGTATGGCAGAGCAAGGAACTCCACGGACGTTTTAATCGGGTCCTACATGGACCCGATGTAGACTTTTTAGCGTCCGTAGCCTGGTTGCGTTTTGGGGACCTCTTCGGGGAAACCGAAGGTTTTGCCTGTGCGATTATGGATGAAGTTATGATGACGAACAACTACCGGAAATACATTGTGAAGGACGGTACGGTTGACATATGTCGGGCATGTCACCGGCCCGGGGAATCCATCCGCCACATTATTTCCGGTTGATCTAGTCTGGCTAACGGAGACTATTTGCACAGGCACAACCTTGTAGCCAGGATTATCCACCAGCAACTTGCTCTTCAATACAATCTTGTGGAATCGGAAGTACCGTACTATAGGTATGTGCCCGACCCAGTTCTCGAAAATGGCAATTGTACATTGTATTGGGATCGGTCTATCATCACTGACAGGACTATTGTGGCTAATAAGCCTGATATAGTGGTGATAGACCGACTAGAGCGTCGCGCAATGATTGTTGATATAGTAGTGCCTCATGACCAGAACCTCGTGAAGTCTGAGAAAGATAAACAAACAACGTATCTTGACTTGGCTTGCGAGGTTGTCGACATGTGGGATGTGAACACAGCAGTCATTGTGCCGATAATCGTCACGGCCAATGGTGTCATTGCCAAGAGCCTCGACAAACATCTCAAGAGGCTCTCGTTGGGCAGCTGGATCAAGGGCTTGATCCAGAAAGCAGTACTCTTGGACACGCGTATCGTTAGGAGGTTCCTCTCTCAGGAGCCCTGACCACCGGTAGCTTGGACTCTGTTCCCGATACCGGTGGGCTACAATTTTTTATATTTTTAAACGTTTTTTTTATAATTTTTTGTAGAAATATTTAAAAATATAATTTATATGTTATTAGTAATAATCTTGAGGACGTAAATAACGCCCTTCTGCAGGTCCAAAATTGGTTCACTGCTAATAATTTAGTTTTAAATGGGAAAAAAACTAAGTGCATAAGATTTTCCTTACCAAATGTCAAAAGTAGTGATTGTGACATAGTGTTGAACAAGGAGAAACTGGAATTCGTCGATAGAACAGTTTTCCTGGGGATTACGGTTGACTCTAGGCTACAATGGGGTCCTCATTTAACATCTCTTGCGGGACGGCTAAGTTCAGCGGCATATGCTGTTAGAAAAATCCGCCAATTTACGGATGTTGATACCGCGAGATTAGTATATTTTAGTTACTTTCATAGTATCATGTCTTATGGTATTTTACTATGGGGACGGGCTGCAGACATCGAGTCTATTTTTATTCTGCAGAAAAGAGCTATAAGAGCGATATACAATCTCCGCCGACGTGATTCTCTAAGGGAACTGTTTAAGGATATTAACATCATGACGGTACCCTGTCAATATATATATGAAAACATTATGTACGTTAGAAAGAATCTCCATCTTTTTAGTAGACGAGGCGACAGACATAATTATATTACTAGAAATAGGGATCAACTAGTTCAACCAAGTTTCAGACTAGCTAAAGTAGCCTCATCTTTCATGGGGTACTGTTTAAAATGTTATAATAAAATACCTCCTAATATATTAGAACTGAATGAAACAAAATATACCCACTCGGGCCCAACATGTGAAAATTCCCTAATATAAAGTAAATCTTATGTATATGTAAATAAACATTAAATTCGCGATTAATTCGCGACACACCGGTGTGTCGCCGGGGCCGGACAGGTTAAATCTTGTATCAAACGCACACTATGCAAGAAAGCATATTATAAGTTGGGGGATTATATTGAAGATAATAATGCTTGGCTCAATGCCGGTCCAGCTCCACAGTTACTAGGCCGCACAAACTAATCTTTTGGCATTTATAAATATTGTTGGACCCGTTGAAGACTGTAAAACATTATATTTTCATTGTATAGACTCAATGTAATTAGCATTGTATAAATTCATTAATTAACGGCACATGTGTGAGTACTGTGAACCTTATACTACTTTTATTTATTTTTTAATTGACTTGACTGCCCTGGCGGTTGGGAGTGTCATGCTCACTCAAAAGTCTACCTGATGGTGGCGCATGTGTTGGGTCATTTAGCTCCCTTAAATATGGTTGAGACGAATGGTGCTAGCGCGTGCGTCATGTTCGTGAACGGACGCCGTCAGTTTGGACTGGTCATCTCTCGGCTGCCACGGTTTATTTTAATGATTTGTTATTTTAATTTGTTGTTGATTTTTATTTTTTTACTCCGGATACTTTAACGTGCATTTCTTTTTACATCGTTCTCACATATATGTTTGTATAATTTCAACAGGAATGATGTAACCATAAAATTGTAAAGAAAAATAATTTAAAAGAGTGTCCGTGGAGTTTCTTGCACGTTCTTCTCCATAGAGATCTACGCTTTGGAACGTGCAAATAGCTTCATCTTTTTGACTGACCGACCTTGACAATTCAAAAGTGCCTGTGAATGGTTTATTTGAAATAAATAATTTGAATTTGAATTTGAATTAAAATAAATACAGGAAATAATAACGAATTTAATTATAATGTCAATTTAATATCCAATGGTATATACAATGTGAATGTATTATTTAATTGCATGTTAAATGATTGATAATACCTAAACACATAATAAAATCGTAGATTTGCTGTGTCTGTACATTGAATATTTTCGCATAAAAATAATTGAGAAATGTTAGGAATTTTTGTTTGATTGTCCATATGTCTGAGTCAGCATCATGCAAAAACCACTGATTGGATTCGAAAGCTAAGTTCTTAAAAATATTAAGTGTTAACCCGAATAACATTTAGAGTTTATTTCATCAAAATCGACTCGCAAAATCAAAAGATATTGAATTTTTAATTTTAGTAGGGAACTTCATACAGCGCTAAGCGTTGCGGTGACCGACTTTTAGGCGCCATCTATTGAGAAAGATAAAATGCAGGTAAGCATGAAAATAACATCAAAACAAATTGTTGAGTTATTTGTGAAACTTTTAATATGTAGTAAAATGAAAGTGAACATTTTAATACCATGACGTTATTTATTGTTACATATGGGCTCCTTATTTAACGTGTTCCTATGCCAATATTTTGTCAGTTTACCAAATGGTCGATAGATGGCGTTGCTCCTTAGACGCGTTTTTCTGAATCGCGGTGTTAAGATTTTCCGTCAGATTATGACTCTCACACGATTTTTAGCATCATTGTTTTTCGCTAGGGATTTAACGTTCGGTCTCATAAAAACTTACAAGTCTCTGATGGGTCTTGAGTTCAAATTCGTAAATTAAAAAAATACTTATTCACATAAGACGTGTACTACGTTATCTATATAAGTTCATTCAATTTCGCTCATTCCTACGTCAATCAACTATTTAACTTTTCTTTGGAATAATGTGACTGAATCCTTCAACTGTGCACGATTATTTAACATCATCATGTGCCTAGACTTTTCCCAACTATATTGGGGTCGGCTCTTAGTCAAACCGAATTCAGCTGAATAACAGTATTTTACGTGGAGCGGCTGCCAACCAAACCTCCACAACCCATTAACTGTGTGACACGGTAGGTACGGTCTTGGCAAGACTGGTGTCAGATTTTCTAGCTTTGGACAATCCGTAACGACTGCCAAAGATTTCCAAATAACAGCCGGTACCAACGGCTTAACGCGCTTACCGAGACACGGAGGAGTCTCGTTATGTTAAGATGGTCACCCATCCACAGACCTTTTGAACCAGAACTTTTTGGATTATTTTATTATTATTATTATTATTTGTTGACATGATTATTGTATCAGTCTTAAAAACTTATTTTTGTTTTAAATGTTCTGTTTGTTTTTTTTTTTTTGTTATTTTAAATTTAGTACAATATTATTAGTATGAATCGTTTTGACATTTGCACGTCACATCATGTGGCAAACATGCCTGTACCTAATAATGTTATTACCATCTTGCATGCAAGTATTTCCTTGTATGTATGACACATGTTTAAGCAAATAAATATTATCTTATCTTATCTTATCTTGACCTCGGCACGATTATTTAGCAAAACTTAAAAAATCAAAACAAAACTTTGTTTTCATTTCCTATAACCACAAGTTTCGCGAGTTTTTGTGTACCTACTTAATTATTGTGTTAAATTGTATTTAAATCTTACAATGGTTTTGGGCATATTTAACGTTTTTTTTTAGTGATCGGAGTAGGGCGGCGGCACAGCGTGTCCGCGGAGCGACAGCTGCTGCAGCATGAGGCGCGCCACCTCCTGCTTCTATATGTACCGTAGGGTCCGCGTGCATGCTGGCTGCGGGCGCGCCGTAGGGCGGCGGCACGGCGTGTCCGCGGAGCGACAGCTGCTGCAGCATGAGGCGCGCCACCTCCTGCTTCTATATGTACCGTAGGGTCCGCGTGCATGCTGGCTGCGGGCGCGCCGTAGGGCGGCGGCACGGCGTGTCCGCGGAGCGACAGCTGCTGCAGCATGAGGCGCGCCACCTCCTGCTTCTATATGTACCGTAGGGTCCGCGTGCATGCTGGCTGCGGGCGCGCCGTAGGGCGGCGGCACGGCGTGTCCGCGGAGCGACAGCTGCTGCAGCATGAGGCGCGCCACCTCCTGCTTCTATATGTACCGTAGGGTCCGCGTGCATGCTGGCTGCGGGCGCGCCGTAGGGCGGCGGCACGGCGTGTCCGCGGAGCGACAGCTGCTGCAGCATGAGGCGCGCCACCTCCTGCTTCTATATGTACCGTAGGGTCCGCGTGCATGCTGGCTGCGGGCGCGCCGTAGGGCGGCGGCACGGCGTGTCCGCGGAGCGACAGCTGCTGCAGCATGAGGCGCGCCACCTCCTGCTTCTATATGTACCGTAGGGTCCGCGTGCATGCTGGCTGCGGGCGCGCCGTAGGGCGGCGGCACGGCGTGTCCGCGGAGCGACAGCTGCTGCAGCATGAGGCGCGCCACCTCCTGCTTCTATATGTACCGTAGGGTCCGCGTGCATGCTGGCTGCGGGCGCGCCGTAGGGCGGCGGCACGGCGTGTCCGCGGAGCGACAGCTGCTGCAGCATGAGGCGCGCCACCTCCTGCTTCTATATGTACCGTAGGGTCCGCGTGCATGCTGGCTGCGGGCGCGCCGTAGGGCGGCGGCACGGCGTGTCCGCGGAGCGACAGCTGCTGCAGCATGAGGCGCGCCACCTCCTGCTTCTATATGTACCGTAGGGTCCGCGTGCATGCTGGCTGCGGGCGCGCCGTAGGGCGGCGGCACGGCGTGTCCGCGGAGCGACAGCTGCTGCAGCATGAGGCGCGCCACCTCCTGCTTCTATATGTACCGTAGGGTCCGCGTGCATGCTGGCTGCGGGCGCGCCGTAGGGCGGCGGCACGGCGTGTCCGCGGAGCGACAGCTGCTGCAGCATGAGGCGCGCCACCTCCTGCTTCTATATGTACCGTAGGGTCCGCGTGCATGCTGGCTGCGGGCGCGCCGTAGGGCGGCGGCACGGCGTGTCCGCGGAGCGACAGCTGCTGCAGCATGAGGCGCGCCACCTCCTGCTTCTATATGTACCGTAGGGTCCGCGTGCATGCTGGCTGCGGGCGCGCCGTAGGGCGGCGGCACGGCGTGTCCGCGGAGCGACAGCTGCTGCAGCATGAGGCGCGCCACCTCCTGCTTCTATATGTACCGTAGGGTCCGCGTGCATGCTGGCTGCGGGCGCGCCGTAGGGCGGCGGCACGGCGTGTCCGCGGAGCGACAGCTGCTGCAGCATGAGGCGCGCCACCTCCTGCTTCTATATGTACCGTAGGGTCCGCGTGCATGCTGGCTGCGGGCGCGCCGTAGGGCGGCGGCACGGCGTGTCCGCGGAGCGACAGCTGCTGCAGCATGAGGCGCGCCACCTCCTGCTTCTATATGTACCGTAGGGTCCGCGTGCATGCTGGCTGCGGGCGCGCCGTAGGGCGGCGGCACGGCGTGTCCGCGGAGCGACAGCTGCTGCAGCATGAGGCGCGCCACCTCCTGCTTCTATATGTACCGTAGGGTCCGCGTGCATGCTGGCTGCGGGCGCGCTGTAGGGCGGCGGCACGGCGTGTCCGCGGAGGGACAGCTGCTGCAGCATGAGGCGCGCCACCTCCTGCTTCTATATGTACCGTAGGGTCCGCGTGCATGCTGGCTGCGCGCGCGCCGTAGGGCGGCGGCACGGCGTGTCCGCGGAGCGACAGCTGCTGCAGCATGAGGCGCGCCACCTCCTGCTTCTATATGTACCGTAGGGTCCGCGTGCATGCTGGCTGCGGGCGCGCCGTAGGGCGGCGGCACGGCGTGTCCGCGGAGCGACAGCTGCTGCAGCATGAGGCGCGCCACCTCCTGCTTCTATATGTACCGTAGGGTCCGCGTGCATGCTGGCTGCGGGCGCGCCGTAGGGCGGCGGCACGGCGTGTCCGCGGAGCGACAGCTGCTGCAGCATGAGGCGCGCCACCTCCTGCTTCTATATGTACCGTAGGGTCCGCGTGCATGCTGGCTGCGGGCGCGCCGTAGGGCGGCGGCACGGCGTGTCCGCGGAGCGACAGCTGCTGCAGCATGAGGCGCGCCACCTCCTGCTTCTATATGTACCGTAGGGTCCGCGTGCATGCTGGCTGCGGGCGCGCCGTAGGGCGGCGGCACGGCGTGTCCGCGGAGCGACAGCTGCTGCAGCATGAGGCGCGCCACCTCCTGCTTCTATATGTACCGTAGGGTCCGCGTGCATGCTGGCTGCGGGCGCGCCGTAGGGCGGCGGCACGGCGTGTCCGCGGAGCGACAGCTGCTGCAGCATGAGGCGCGCCACCTCCTGCTTCTATATGTACCGTAGGGTCCGCGTGCATGCTGGCTGCGGGCGCGCCGTAGGGCGGCGGCACGGCGTGTCCGCGGAGCGACAGCTGCTGCAGCATGAGGCGCGCCACCTCCTGCTTCTATATGTACCGTAGGGTCCGCGTGCATGCTGGCTGCGGGCGCGCCGTAGGGCGGCGGCACGGCGTGTCCGCGGAGCGACAGCTGCTGCAGCATGAGGCGCGCCACCTCCTGCTTCTATATGTACCGTAGGGTCCGCGTGCATGCTGGCTGCGGGCGCGCCGTAGGGCGGCGGCACGGCGTGTCCGCGGAGCGACAGCTGCTGCAGCATGAGGCGCGCCACCTCCTGCTTCTATATGTACCGTAGGGTCCGCGTGCATGCTGGCTGCGGGCGCGCCGTAGGGCGGCGGCACGGCGTGTCCGCGGAGCGACAGCTGCTGCAGCATGAGGCGCGCCACCTCCTGCTTCTATATGTACCGTAGGGTCCGCGTGCATGCTGGCTGCGGGCGCGCCGTAGGGCGGCGGCACGGCGTGTCCGCGGAGCGACAGCTGCTGCAGCATGAGGCGCGCCACCTCCTGCTTCTATATGTACCGTAGGGTCCGCGTGCATGCTGGCTGCGGGCGCGCCGTAGGGCGGCGGCACGGCGTGTCCGCGGAGCGACAGCTGCTGCAGCATGAGGCGCGCCACCTCCTGCTTCTATATGTACCGTAGGGTCCGCGTGCATGCTGGCTGCGGGCGCGCCGTAGGGCGGCGGCACGGCGTGTCCGCGGAGCGACAGCTGCTGCAGCATGAGGCGCGCCACCTCCTGCTTCTATATGTACCGTAGGGTCCGCGTGCATGCTGGCTGCGGGCGCGCCGTAGGGCGGCGGCACGGCGTGTCCGCGGAGCGACAGCTGCTGCAGCATGAGGCGCGCCACCTCCTGCTTCTATATGTACCGTAGGGTCCGCGTGCATGCTGGCTGCGGGCGCGCCGTAGGGCGGCGGCACGGCGTGTCCGCGGAGCGACAGCTGCTGCAGCATGAGGCGCGCCACCTCCTGCTTCTATATGTACCGTAGGGTCCGCGTGCATGCTGGCTGCGGGCGCGCCGTAGGGCGGCGGCACGGCGTGTCCGCGGAGCGACAGCTGCTGCAGCATGAGGCGCGCCACCTCCTGCTTGTATATGTACCGTAGGGTCCGCGTGCATGCTGGCTGCGGGCGCGCCGTAGGGCGGCGGCACGGCGTGTCCGCGGAGCGACAGCTGCTGCAGCATGAGGTGCGCCACCTCCTGCTTGTATATGTACCGTAGGGTCCGCGTGCATGCTGGCTGCGGGCGCGCCGTAGGGCGGCGGCACGGCGTGTCCGCGGAGCGACAGCTGCTGCAGCATGAGGTGCGCCACCTCCTGCTTGTATATGTACCGTAGGGTCCGCGTGCATGCTGGCTGCGGGCGCGCCGTAGGGCGGCGGCACGGCGTGTCCGCGGAGCGACAGCTGCTGCAGCATGAGGTGCGCCACCTCCTGCTTGTATATGTACCGTAGGGTCCGCGTGCATGCTGGCTGCGGGCGCGCCGTAGGGCGGCGGCACGGCGTGTCCGCGGAGCGACAGCTGCTGCAGCATGAGGCGCGCCACCTCCTGCTTGGCCTCCTTCTTGGACCGCGCCGACGCCGTTACGACGTATCCGTACGCCACGCAGCGGTAATCGAACAACGCCTGGTGTTGCGGACCTGTCTGCAAAATGTTTGATATCAATAATAAAAAACATAAGAAACTACCATTTGATCAAAACACAATAACAAGAAGACGGAAAGATCTCATAGCTCAAGTACCAACAAAAAAAAAAATTGCTGCCTCTTGAGTATAATAAACTATCATGTCAACTTTATAATAGAAAGATAAATATAAAGATATTTATTTTTTATTGAGGAATAGGCTTGCTCGATCACGCCTGATGTAGTTATTATATGTCGGAGACGGTTATCAAAAACAACTATGGGTAGTTGTCAAATCTTATTAAATACAACTGTGGGTAGTTGTTAAAATGTGTTATATTATGCAAACGGAATTGTTTTGTTTGTGTTATTTAATTTAAGTGATTTTAATATCAATTACTGTCTAATAAATCATAACATAATTTATGAGTACTCATAGTACACTAGAATTGAGTTTTGGAAACTTATTTCAATAATAGTAATTTGTCTTCTAAAATACAAATTATGACATGTTATTTTGATTTAAAACGTTTTACTTTGTTAAACCACTACTGTTTATTTACGATAATTATTATTGTACAATTTGATTAATTTGCAATGCAAGTCTTATTAGATTTTGCTAATTTTAGTGATTCGTATCAAGTAAACACGTGACGTACTTCCGTGCGGCATTGGACAGAGTTGTTGTGGAGGGAGAACATGGTATTATAAAAGAGCGTGCACTCTGTGTGCGAGAGACCTTTTTACTTTAGTCTTATCTTGGATTCGACTTACTATAGAGCTCCTGCTCCCGACAAAACTGTCGGTTTACCTGGTACAGCATTTCTGTATATTTACATAGCTGTATTGGCTTGCTGATACACTTTGTACTTGGGTGGCTAAGGCCTCTGTACGAACTGTGACCTTGAAGGTCTGTTCGAGTGACTGTATTTCTATTTCTTATTGTTTATATTGTGTGTGTGTGTGTTTTTTAAAGTGTAGTTAGACTCTGTCATTTATATACTGTCTTGTTTATCCCATCAATTGGGGACGCCAATATCCTGACACTATACCTTACCCACCGCTCGGAGGAAAACTCATCCATTGTTCCTACATATATATATATGTTACGGCTAAAGGTGGGTGTGAACATAAACTTTCGATTAGCCGGCTAACCTTAGGTTTATCCGGCTACAACTAGTTCTAATCTAACCTCAAAACACTTTAGTTCCTATTTCTGTGTGGTTTAAAAAAAATAACCACGATGGGGCTGCCTTCTAACCTAACCTATCCGAGTCTGGGTGCCCAATGACCGGCTAAACTTAGGTTTATGTTCACACCCACCTTTAGCCGTGACATATACACAATAAACCTATTCATGAGTGTATGAAAATTGTAACAAATGAAATAAAGACACTAAATTACGCAGACACTGAGGCAATGTTGCAACACACAAAATGAAACACACACATGCACACACACACATCATGACCACATACACAAATATACTGTTTATATCTAAGGTACTCAATAAATCGTATATTGGTGTAGAAGAGCAGAGTCTCCTAACACAGGCATTACTTGCTTAAAAGGAGGCTCCAATCACCAACTAATGTAAAACTTTTTGGTTCATAAATTTAGATTTTGTATTTGTAATAATTACAAATACTGTTTTATTTCATACAGAGCACATTCATAACTCGGCTTTACTGCACTGGATGATTCTTTGCGATTGGATGAAATAGTCCATTAAGGTAGCATTAGCTCAAATTCTGAGCTGAATATTAAGGCCTGTTGGCTGGTTACATCTACCAGGTGGTTATCGTGTTTATTCCTATTTGTCCCAACTGTGGCGGTCAGTGGTTAGCTAGGGTATTTTTAAATCTTTTGAGAAAATAAATGTCTAAAACCGTATTTTAAGGCGAAACAAGGAGACAAGCTTGATTGTAGTGTAAAAAGTTACCTAGTGTTAGAGTACTTAATTAATCAATTATATAAGTTGTTTAGCAAGTTCTATCTTAATTATATTATTCTTTCCGAAAAATGCAGGAATGAAGATCACACAGTGAATGAGTGAAGAGAGCCTACCTGAGATATGCACTCATATTCGGGAGTAAGGCCCATCTTCACCATCATCTCCTGTAGTACTGTCACAGCCGTCTTCATTGTGCTGGCTCACTTTAACTGAAACAGTACACATACAGTTCTCAATAGTAATCTATACATATAATAAAACACTAACGAAAGAAAAACTGTACATTGATAATTTTCGAGAAAAAATAAGTGGCTTTTGTTAGAAAAATTTAACTGATGACAAAAAGTGACTTTTTAGAATTTTTGTCTGTTTGTATGTGTGTATGGTACGGCTTCACGTCAAAACTACTGGATATATTGAATTGAAATTCAGCAAAAATGATCTTTGTAAACCAAGGAAGGCTTTAGGCTACATATTATCACGCCATATGTTATGGGAGCTACTCGTAAGCAATATTGATTTTAAAGGTTTTTGTTCGTAATCGAATGCACATAATTACATGTTATTTAGTTAAAATAAAAATTATATTCTGGGAATATAATAATCACGCTATTTTTATAAAGGAGCTGGGCAGTAATCTATATTATTTTAATTATAATAACATATAATAAAATTGTAACTCGAAGGGTGTATGTTTTCAATTGGCGAGAAAACTACTGAACCGATTTTGATCAAATTTCACATAAATAATCCTTAAAGGTATGGTCAGGTTATAGGCTACTTATTATCACGCTATGTGCTTTTGGGGATGAGCAAGATTCAAAAATGTCTGTTTTGAACGACAATTGGCACATGGTTCTTCCCAGCAACTGTTATTATTTTTGTAATTGTTTTATCTTTTGAAATGTGTTTTTACTGCATAATATTGTCAAAATAATAATAAAATGGGTTTTTGCGTACATAAACAGTAGTAAAATAACATTTAAATTTTTATCGACATTTTTCCAAACAGTTGAATTAGCGAGGAATTGTAATAAGTGATAATGATAAATGATATTTATTTTGTAAGTAGGTTAAACATAACACTTTTACACGTCAATATTTTTTGGTCATTTTAAGCTAGATGAGGCCGGTGTTCCCTAGCTGACTACCCTGAGAAGAAACACCGAAACAAACTCAGAGGTCACAGTCTCTTTTGAAGTCCATACAAATTGTACTGGTCAAATTATACGAGAACCATGTAGGTTAATGTCTGAGGTGGCCTTTTGAGGAAAGTGCCACGCAGATTTGAGTGGACCTGTCCAGACAGTGCAAGCATTTGTCAGTTATTATGGAGCTCAACGATTTGACGAACAATACCAAAGTAAGGACATTTGGGTAGGCCGCATAAAAAAAATCTCAAACTGCCAGACATTGTTGACTAACATGAAATGAACCCCTATCATAGCGATCTGCATGGTCCCCACATTCACAATACGATATGAGGATCATGCAGATCAGTGTCTGAAATGGTCTTTTGAGGAAAGAACCACACAGATTTGAGTGTACCCGTCCAGTCAGTGCAAGCTTTGGTCAGTAGTCGAGTAGCTCAACTTAGAACCAAAAAGGAGCTCAACGAACCGACGAACATGCCAAAGAAAGGACATTTGGGTAGGCCGCAAAAGTACTCAAACTGCCAGACCTCGTTAAAAATACTTCAAAGAAGAAGTATTCCAAAGAAGAGAAAAATAAGAAGTAAATAACTCACATAGTCCCCATATTCACAAAATGAGTTAAATAATAAAAATAAAATATATTACTTTACAAAGCAAATATTCCATAAGAAGCCACTACATCAATATTGCAGATACTTAAGTGTTTAACCTCAGCAATGATTATCATCACGCTATACGTTCGGGGAGCTAAGCAGCCAAAAACCATCCCTCCCCGACTTTTGCAAACGAGCCAGCCCGCGCCGCTGAGCCTTTAGCTTTAATAACCCCTAATTAATGAAACGACCCAGCCTGATTGTCCCTTGCTGTCCCTAACTGACGCCGCTAAGCCGAGGTCGTATTCCACAGGGAATGCCCTTAGTGAGCGGTCAGTAGTTTTTAGCTTGTAGCTAGTTTTGTTGCCTTGGCTGGGGGCCTTAAATTCATTTGAGGCCACCACAGGTTAGTCCGGTTAAGCAGTTAATATCCCAAGTGTGTTAACTTGCTAGTGGTCATACCTAAAAAAAAAACCAAAAACCATGACATAAATAAGATCGGTTATTTGAATCTATTATCAGCAGAACTCATAGACGCTCGGTTTAAAAGACTGCCTTTCGAAATCCTAGGTGTGGGTTCGAATCTTAACCGGTCAGGCTCAACATGTGAAAATTCCCTAATATAAAATAAATCTTATGTAATAGGTAAATAAACATTAAATTCGCGATTAATTCGCGACACACCGGTGTGTCGCCGGGGCCGGACAGGAAGGTGTTTTTGAATTATTTTTATCTTATTTATTTCCTTATTTTTTTATTCCTACCAAACCTATTATTATCAAATACTAATAATATGTTATTGCTGTATTTCGCACATTTTTAACAAGGATAATTACCAGAACCTATTTTCTGTTTATCTGTATTCTATTATGTTCGCATCACGTTAAATAGCACAAAACCATTGTAGATAATTTTACACATAAACCTGATAGGAATTGTGGCAATCTAGAAGAAATCAACTTATTATCTACATAATTCAGATACCCGTAATGCCATCTGTTGACCGAAAAAGTACGTACTATCAACAGCATGAGAATTATACCAAACAATATTTTTTAGTTACTAATGGTACTTTTAAAACGTCATAAAAAGTGATTCTTTTGATACAAGACTTAGGTACCCAGCATTATGTATTTGATGCATAGCATACAAAAGAGTTCATCCGATTGCTCCACTGACGTTGCTTTCATTTTTTTTTAACGGTGATGTCTCTAAACTCATCCTGTAAAGCACCTTGGTTGCTTCTGTACACTTGGGCGGAGCTAGGCCGACAAACTTAGCCAGGACACCTACGCACAACGGAGTCCCTACTCTACTCTATCCGTTGCGGGGTTTTAATTTATGGGTAGCGAGAGGTCGCCGCCGCTGATCGCCTCAACGAGGACACGGCGGTGCTCCGCCCAAGCAGGGCAGACCTTTACCGTATGCTCCGCCGTGTCCTCTGCGGGGGTGACTTCTCTTCTGGTTGGTTTTCCCATGGACAACTTTATGTAGCTCTATCGCGTGTTAACAACCTTAGCAAGTATCATCAACCAACGTGTATCATCATCATCATTATCCACAGTCCAACTTCGCTCACTGCTGAGCATAGACCTTTTCGTGTGCCAATCCCCACGTTCCTATGCCAGCCTCATCCAGGTTCTACCCACGACGGCAACAATATCCTCCGCCCATCTCGCCGCCGGCCGACCAATACTTTTTCTTCCAGTCCTCGGACACCACTCAGTCTCTGCCTTACTCCACCTATCATCACCGCACCTTGCCAAGTGTCCTGCCCAGCTCCACTTTAGTTCTACAATTCGATTTCCGATGTTGAAAATTGAACTGTTTGCTAGGCGTAATAATGAAATAGCGTGTTCACGGTACTAAGTTTAATGCTCGACTGACACACAGAAATAATTATACGGATACCGATATTACACCTCCACCACAAAATTTAAGCTATAATCAACTAATACACATAAGGATCTTAATAACTAACAATAGATGGTACTTAATACTAAACAATCTCGGACCCATATCTAATCACGGGTTTTCTTTTCCGCGTAGGACGTGATTGTGACAGTTCTGGAAGTGGTGAACCGAGGGTAGTGGTGTTACTTGTCCTATCGTCTCGTACGAAGGGCGGGACCACGTCTTGAATTGGTTGATTATCCTTTGATTTAGATTCAACTGTTTCCTTATGTTGTGGGTCACCCTCTCTACCCTCGTTTTCCACTTCTTTCCATGGCGAAACGGCATTCTCAACCCTAATCGTCGATGATTCTCCCGTATTTACCTCAGGACAGGTAACATCTGAAAAACGCGATCTACGACGCATTTGATCTATATGACGTTTCATTGATTGCATTTTCAACGAGAGCCATCTTTACTCCGTATCTGCCTTTAACCCATTTGTCTTGTTGACCAAAGCCCCTCGCCCAAACTGAATCGCCTTGCACAAAATCACGTATGACCCCAACTGCATACTGTGCCTGGCTGTCTTGTGCGGAACGTACTTTGTCCAGAAAGGTTTGGTCGTTCCTCAATAGATCCATTCGTGAGCGTAATCTACGTTTCTGTAGCAACATAGCTGGAGTTTCGCCTGTTGTGCTATGAGTGGTGTTTGAGTTTTGGAGGGCTAGATCCACATCGACGTTATCCCTATATGCTTTTTTAATCGTACGCTTACATAATTTGACGGCGTTCTCCGCAGCCCCATTCGAAGATGGATGGTAGGCTGGTGAGAAAGACTGCTTTATTCCATTGTATTCCGAAAATTCCCTACTTGTAAACGGAGGGCCCTGATCCAAAACTAGTTCCCTCGGAAGCCCGAATCGCGCAAAAGTAGCTCTAAGAATTTTTATAATGACTGTTGCATTGGTTTGTTTCGTTTCGAAGGCCTGGATCCACTTCGATGTCGAATCTACCAATATTAAAAATGTTTGACCCTAAATGGTACCAAGAAATCAATATGTAAGCGTGTCCACGGTTGGAGTGCATACGGCCAATGCTGCGGTGTCGCACGAGGCGGCGCGTCTGCCTCGAGCGCGCACGTCTCACAGGCGCGGCACAGCGCCTAAACATCGTCGTCGATACGCGACCACCACACATAACTCCTAGCCCAGCTCTTTGTTTTAACTATGCCCATGTGGCTACTATGTAACTGTTTCAATACCGTCTGTCTCAAGGACTTTGGTATAATCATTCGGTTGTTTTATTTTCTGCGAAACGATTGTGTACGCGCCTGTACGAATCTATTAAGTTAAACACGATAACGATACTATACTGGAAATTCTAGAACGTTAGCTCTATGTACTGCACGGCCGCTTTTTTGTAGCCATTCAAACTTGGTCGGTTTATCCATGTAATTCGGTTGTTTTGGTATTTTTATTATATCTCTTTAATAATTGAGCGTAATGAGCTGAAATTTTACATATGAATAGTTGAATTAATACACTAAATAGTGGGATATGTTTTATTTTGCTTTTCCATTAAAAGTCCTACAATCGGATGTCGTAAAATATAGTAGTCCATTCGTAGTAAATTATGCCATTGCTCATTAATTACTAAGCGCACATAAATGAAACTTGGCAAGACGTTGTAGACCCTAACAAGATACAAATAAACGTTAAAAGTTAGGCTCTAAAGTTCCTATTTTAAGTACAAAGACCTAATAACCATATTTCACCTTTACGTGTATATCTCCTAAACGGTATGTTTTTTTCAAAATCTGTTTTCACAAACATTATACACAAATTCATAGCAACGTGCGTAAAAAAAATCAACTCTGCACTAAACCGATTTATATGATTTACATCAAATAGCCAAACGTCAGCGCAGCGGAAACTTGAATATCTTCGAAGTTTTAAGACACACAAATTTAATTTACACATACAAATTTACCTCTCGTCACACACTAATTATTGCATGTATTTTTTTTCTTGTACGTCCATAGGAAAAAAAAAGTGCCGCTGGGATGACGTAGTTCCAGCGGAAACAGTTTTTGTTGAATAACTCCCCAATGGTTGGATGCACAAATTCGTACTTACCATACACATTTACACGACGTCATATACTAAATATCTGCTTAACTGAAATTAAGAAATCAACCTTTTTCCGCTGGGAATACACACACCTTTTAGAGAGATTAGCTAGTGATAAGAAATACAACGAAAAGGTCATTAAAACACAAAAGGTGACATAATCAGTAATTATGTCTCAGGTCTATGGTCTCAGGTAATGGCCTCATTAGGTGTAATAAAAATCGATTTACAGAATTTAACAAGAATCGATGGTTAGGTGGTCACCAACACAATCGTTTCCAGAGATTGGGTGCAATAAAACGTTTTCTGATGTTCTATACAGTGCACCGATGATTTTTGACCTGGCCAATTTATCAGTAAGTCACCAGTGAAGTGAGATTTGGAGATAAAATAATAACTTATGAATCAATTTGTAGATAATAAGGAAAAAATCGGTCAACGTTTGTACCTCATAAGGGGTGCGAGTGGCGCACCATGTTTGTTTGGAGAAAATGTAGCAAATATATGTCTTACTAGCTTCTACCAGCGGCTTCGCCCGCGTGAAAATCGGAAATAGGGAGGTTTTTTGTTTTTATTGTAACTACACCTACCCTACACCTATCCTAAACCGACCCTACATCGACCCTACACCCACCCTACACTTACCCTAACCAGCCCAAAAAATACTAAGGACATGTTTCTGGTCTCCTGGTACTTGATGTTTCTGGTCTCCTGGTACTTGTGAATCTGAAGTACTAAGGCAGCAGCGGCTCTGAATTTCCTCTTCCTCCTTAGTCTCCATTAATCCATGCTACTTACGGGGATAAAAAGTAGCCTATTTTTAATTCCAGGTTATGAACTACATGTGTGCCAAATTTCATCCAAATCCCTTCAGCCGTTTTTGCCTGATTGTTACACAAACATACAAACTTTCACCTTTATAATATTAGTAGGATTACCATATAAAAAAATCAAGTCGAAACACGAAGGGACTCAGAAGGTATACTATTTTTTATGCCATTTCCCATACAAAAAAATCACGTTTGGTGCCATAGCTCTCAATGTAAGACTCCGATAAGAAAATGCTTCATAGGTTTTTTACAGCTTATAAGTAGGCCTATACGATGGAATGATTTGTTTTTCAAAAACTGACACATGTATTTTTGAGTTGCCTATGTCCCTTTGCTTGTATGGCGTCGATCCACTGTGCGGCCCTGGAACGCAAAGGGCATTAGGAGGAACACAGATGGGTTTTAGTCAGTAAGAGTCTGACACTCCCTTCCATTCCGCCCAGAGCGGAAGGAGTCATTTGATGTTTTCCCATACATAAAAAAAGGAGGCAAGCAATGATAGAATATTGACTGTTCGTATATCTTATTGATCTTACCTAGCCACATCATTTTACTTTCCGACATACACGCGAACGAAGTCGCGGGCAACAGCTAGTTTCTTATAAAATAGTGGCAAGAGGCTAGGTACGCCAGCACTTCAAGCTATCCGAAACTTATTTTTTCCCGATCGACCTTGAACTTAGTTAGTGCTTTAGCGATGAGGTGAAAATCTATTAAAGAAATTTGACTGATTGTTGTAGGTTGATGTGTAGCAATTTGTCTGTACATTGTTTTTGACCCCCCATGCAAAAAGAGAAGGGTGTTATAAGTTTAACGTGTCTGTATGTGTATCTGTCTGTGGTATTGTAGCTCTCAAACGGATGAAATAATCTTCGTTTAGTTTTTTTTTGTGTCATAAATAATTTTATCCCGAGTGTTCTTAGCCATGTTTGGTAAAAATCGGTTCAGTGTTTTGAAGAGTATCAGCTCTTTACCAAAATAATGTAAGGCATTTTTGGCATGAAATTGAATTATTTTTTTATTTACGTATGATTACTCGCTTAATGGCTTCACATTTAATATATTGCCCAATAGGTCAGTTTAGTTTAAAAAACTAAAAATAAAAATTGAATTATTTTTTTATTTACGTATGATTACTCGATTAACCGCTTCACATTTAATATATTGCCCACTAGGTTAGTATAGTTTAAAAAACTTAAAATAAAAATTAAATTAAAAAAACCCCCCCACGCAAAAAGTAGTTTAAGAAACAACCTATAAAAAGTAAAAAAATATTGAAGTTACGGTGGGGTAATGCTAAGCAACAAACATGAAATATCGTTTCTGAACTAGCGATACGCCGCGACTTTCATTATTTTTTAGGATAATAGTTTTTTTACTTTTTATAGGTTGTTTCTTAAACTACTTAAAGTATTTTTTACATAATAAAAATTTGTGTTTTTGAGTTTTTAGAAAAGAAGAGGTGAAAATGGGTGATCAAGTTTCGAGGGGAGATTTGAAAAATCTTGTTCCATCTATTTAGAAATGCAGTGCAAATACATACCTAGGTAAACAATAGAGATTGTTATGATTGGGGTGTCCAGTTACACAGCAGTAAGTATGAAATCCACTTGGACAAAGTTGGCAGGCAATGTGTTAATAAATAATAAGAAAATAGTGAATATAGTTACTTGGACATCACATTTCTAAATGTCTTAACAAGTTTGAATGTTTGGCTCACATGCATAGACAGGATGTCAGTGGCTTGTGTGTGCAGCCAGTGTAAAACTGTTTATGAATAGGTACAATGATGTTATGATGTCTTCACCACATGGACAATGATGCTATTGTGTTGAAGAGATAAATACTTAGTTTTTTTTTTATATGATTGTTTATAGCCATCAAGGAAAACTTGAGGGAATAGTCCTATAACCCTGGCACATACTTGTTGCTACAATCAATATTGAATAGGTATTTTAATACTGAACAAACATTGAAAAATTATCAGTAATTACAATAACAGTGTTTCAACAAAACTCAACTAGATAAAATGAGCTACAACAAACCAGACAAACCAAATACAGTTCTCTGTTGCTAATCCACTTCCTTGCTCTAACAAGTAATAAGCCAGTCTTTGCAAGTCTAGAAAATGGAATCTTTTATTGAAATTGTGCTCAAGAAAATCAATGTCATGCAACATGGTTAAAAATTTACGAAAAATGCAGGACAAAGTTAGCAAGAATCCATACTGATAAAAAAGTAAAAAATAGAAAAAAAAATACACAGGCATATCATTCAAAATCAATACTTGTTGATTCATACATTTATTTATAGATTAAAGTTTGCAATCATTCAATCTATGGAAGAGTTATCTTACCTGCTTTAGCCCTGTTGTAATTGATGATCAGTTAGCTCTCTTCCAGCCGGGATTCATAAAGAGAAGAACATGCTAGACCTACATAACCTCAGGCTACAACTGAGAGATTAAATAAGGCGGCCAATAGTTTTATCGGTACTACCGGGTGAGACGCGGAATTAAGGTCTGAGATTATAATATTGTTAGGATATCGACAAATTAGCTACAGCATTACAAGAAAAATATTTGCAATTTGCAAGTAGATACGGCATATTATGTGTACTCTCTTTGAATTTAAGTATAAACAGCCTATTAATATTAATCAGTAGGTACCTCAACTAATTTATTTATATCGACTTCTTTATGACGGCCAAGCGATCCATGTCATAAAACATCGATGTCCTTTTTATTGTTAGCAAAACACATAAAATATTATCAAATACCTGCGCGTATTTTATTTTTCACCGTTTTGACAAACTCCTCGAATTTGTTTGTTGACAGTATAAATTTTGATCACAGATTATAAAGGACGTGACCGCCTATGGACGTAGGTTTTTTATTCCGAGAGTTTAACCAGCATCAAACTGCACTAATATAAAAGCAAACAAAATACTGAACTGAAATCATATTTTTAGACAACTCGAATAATTAAAAACAAAATATAAACTATTTAGTGTTAGAGAACATAAATTTATTTAATTTGAACATGGCAACCCAAAAACCATAAAATCATCTGTCAGATCAGAAATTACATTGTCAAAGTGTCAGTATAAATCTATAGCAAATACCGATATTTCACAGTATTAGCTAATATGAATATTAATGAGTCTAGAAACATTATTTAACCTGTTCTCTTAACTAATATTTGAGAAATGTATCCAAGCTTATTAAAAATATCCATTGTTAAGCCTATTTTCAAAAAGGGCGAAAAGGATAATTTAAACTGCTACAGACCTGTGGCACTAATATCTGTCTTTTCCAAAATTATCGAGAAATTTATTTATAAGGCTATTTACAATTATTTTGAAAAAAATAACTTATTCACGATAGAACAGAAAGACTTTCGGAAAAATGTTTCTGTGGATGTTGCTGTCTATTATTTAATCGAAAGGATATTGAATAATATGGATAGTAGAACACCAGTTTCAGCCCTGTACATGGACATGAGCAAGGCGTTTGACCATGTAGATTTTAGTATTTTGTTAAGAAAGCTTGAAGCATACGGAATAAGGGGTAACATCCTTGACCTACTCAAATCTTACTTAAGTAATAGAAAACAGATTACACAAATTACGAAAATATGTCCCGAGTCTAAAACTGAGATATTCTTCAACTCAAATCCCCGTGAAGTTCGCTTTGGTGTACCTCAAGGTAGCGTATTGGGGCCGTTACTTTTTCTTATATATATAAATGATCTTCCTAAAGTCGTAAATTATCCCATAGTTCTATTTGCCGATGACTGTACTGTAATATTTTCTATTGATAAAAATGAACATTTAGAAATGTACGAAAGAAAAGTCAATGATTCAATCAAATCGATTATAAAGTGGCTCAAAGAAAACAACCTGAAGATAAACTTAGATAAGACTAAAATTGTGCATTACAAACAAAAAACAAAAACGTTAGACAATATAAAGGTAAAATATGAAAATATAAACATAGACGAGGTCAATACCACAAAATTTTTGGGTCTTTGGATTGACCAAGAAATGTCATGGATAACACAGGTTGATGCTATCTGTAAGAAACTTAGTAAGTTTTCTTATGCATTGTATATGCTTTCCAAGGTTGTAACACAAAAAGCAGTTTTGGCAGCTTATAATGCGTATGTCTCATCTACTTTAAGATATGGCATCATATTCTGGGGAAACTCCACTAACTGGGAAGAAGCCTTTAAGGCTCAAAAGAAATGTGTTAGAGCTATTTGTAGTTTACGATTACCTGATAGTTGCAGACCACACTTTAAGAATCTAAAAATTCTAACTTTCCCATCTGTATACATATTTGAATTAGCAGTATTTATCAAGTACCATCCAGAATTTTTTGAAAAATTTACCAGCCGACGTCATCGTAACAAAATTAAGGCAATCAGTCATACCACAGCTTTGTATGACAAAAATATTATCGGTATGGCACCAAAAATATATAATAAAATTCCAGCATCTATTAGAGAAATTAGTGACATAAGGTTATTTAAAAAAGAATTAAAATTGTTTTTATTAAAAAATACATATTACTCAATCAGTGAATTTCTACTAGATTATGAGACTGATAGTTATGATATATCTCAGAGGTATAAGTAGAAATTCAGTAATTTCTTAAAAAAATTTAAATAGTAGCCAATAAAATTATGCCTAGAATTATGTTTTGAAGTTTGTACTCACTTATGTTAATTATATTTGATTTAAATATAATTTAAAATATTTTGGCACATTTGAAATGTAATATTTAATGTTTGTATGCTACCTACTGTGGCAGGACACAGAGACCCATTAATCTTGTAATTGTTCCACCTTTTTCACCTGTGTACACAAATAAACGTATTTGATTTGATTTGAGGATTAGTGATATTTAACTAATACCTAATAATACGTATCACTTCACGAATGTTGAGTGATTGAGTGAATCCGATCCCGCCATTGGTGGATCCCGCCGATCCGCACGGATCGGCGGGATCCAAGTGAATGGAATCCCAGATTATGTTAAAGATTATTAGTTCCATGTTAGTAATCTGTGGATTATGTGAATATCGGAAATAGCAAGGTTTCCTGATTTGTATTGTAATTTTTTTAATCAGGAAACATCCACCCTACACCTACCCTACACCTACCTTACACCTACCCTACACCTACCTTACACCTACCCTACACTTACCCTACACCTACCTTACACCTACCCTACACCTACCTTACATCTACCCTACACCTACCCTACAACTACCTTACACCTACCCTACATCCACCCTACACCTACTTTACACCTTCCCTACACCTACCCTACACCTTCCCTACATTCACTACTAATTGGGTATCTCGGGGTATAAAAGTTTGTAGCAAAAAGAAAAGACAACTTTTTATTAAGCTTACACAGTGCGCTCAAAATAATTATAAAATTAAAACATCTAAAATAAATCTAAAACGACTTGGCAAATTATTAAGCTAAGCAAACTAAACATACCAAAATCTTCTAAACATAAAATTAAAATTAATAATGAATCCATCACAGAGCCAAAACACATACCCTCTTATTAATAAACACGGAATAAAGTTATTCCAAGTTTAAACCTATGAAAATGTATGGTTATTCCTTTGTTATTCCTGGTATTAACTTTATTCCGTGTTTATTAATAAGAGGGATAGCGGATATCTTTAACAATTATTTCATCGAAAAAATTCAACCCATTGTAAATGCTGGAACTACAGTAACACAAAATATTTTGAATAAAAGAGACTCTATGTTTATGGCACCTAGTACACCATATGACGTAGTCAAAATCATATCAACACTCAAAAATACAAATAGTGTAGGCTACGATGGAATTTACACAAAAGTACTCAAAGCTGTTAGTAGCTGGCGTCATAAGCTCTCCTTTAAGTTACGTAATTAATTTGAGTACCAGTGTTGGAATATTTCCAACGGCACTAAAGATATCTATTGTAAAGCCACTACTTAAGAAAGGCGATAAAGAGTTGATGATGAATTATAGACCGATATCGCTCATCCCTGTTATTTCTAAAATTTTTGAAAAATATATTTAAAAACAACTCAACTCATATTTAGAGCACAATAAGATCCTCTGCAATGAACAAAAAGGTTTCAGAGAAAAAAAAACTATAAACATGGCGATTTATGATTTCTTATATACAGTGATGACGAATATGGATCAACATAGACCGGTGAGCAGTATATTCTGCGATATGACTCAGGCTTTTGATTATGTTCAACACAATATTTTACTTAAGAAACTCGAAGCATATGGTATTAGAGGTAATATACTTAAACTATTTGAGTCATATCTTCAAAACAGAAAGCAAATAACGGAAGTCAGTAGGGTAAACAAAACTACAAAACGAGAGGAGTTACATCGGTCGCAAGAACGTGAAGTTAGGTATGGTGTCCCACGGGGAAGTGTTCTGGGACCTCCTTTATTTACATTATATATTAATGACTTGCCTAAGTCCACAGAACAACCAATGAGCCTCTTTGCCGATGACGGTGTAGTGACAATTGCGTGTAAAAATCAAGACACATATAAACCTGACATTAATAACTCACTAATTGCAATTATAGAATGGTTGGTTAAATAATAATAATTTTAAAATAAATTTAAATAAGACTTAAATCATGCACTTTAGTCAGTGCTCCTTGACATTAACTAATAATCTCAAGATAAACTATAATAATAATAATATTGACGAAGTTGACACAACTAAATTTTTAGGACTTATTATTGACAAGAAATTAAATTGGAAGGCACATATAGAGACTATCAGTAAGAAAATAAGCACATCAGCATATGCTCTTTACAAACTGGTAGCAGTAATTAGTATAGATGCTTTGCTCACCGCATACTACGACTTGGTGAAGTCCATTTTAAGATACGGCGTAATTTTTTGGGGTAACTCGACTGACCGGGAAATCATATTTAGAACTCAAAAGCGTTGCATTAGGTCGATGTTCAAACTTGAAACCATTCAGAGTTGCAAGCCTTACTTTAAAAAATACAAAATTTTGACCCTGCCTTCACTTTACATATTAGAAAATGCGATGTTCGTACGATCCAACCCTCTTCTATTTTCTCGCATGGCAGATCGACTTCCTCGTAATAGACGTGACAATACCCAAATTTGCCAGCAACAATGTAGAACGGCACTTATGTGAAAAAGTGTCTTTTGCATGGCTCCAAAAATTTATAATAAACTTCCGAAAATCTGGAAGCACTAAGTGATGTAGAATTCAAAAGGAAATTAATTAATTTTCTAGCAGATAAGGCTTATTATAATTTGAATGAATTTTTAGAAGAGAAATTTCGATATTTTTTTACTTTTCCCTATGTTTTTATTATTTATATTATCATGACAATTTTTTGAATAATTTGACTCAAAGTGACATTATAAATAATTGTATTTAATATTTGCATGCCATTGTCTAAGGCAAACGTGATGATCTGTTTTTATTCATTTACTGTAACACCTCTTGCATGCTGACAATTTGTTGTTGTATGTATTGTACTCATGTTTGTGCAAATAAACAAATGATTATGATTATGATTATTACACCTACATAATTATACCAGCCCAAAAATACTATGACATGTTTCTGGTCTCCTGGTACTTGATGTTTCTGGTCTCCTGGTAATTGAAAATCTTAAGTCCTAAAGCAGCAGCGGCTTTGAGCTTCCACTTCCTCCTCAGTCTCCATTAATCCATGCCACTTACCGGGATAAAAAGTAGCCTATTCTTTATTCCAGAATATGAACTACATGTGTGCCAAATTTCATCCAAATCCCTCCAGCCGTTTTTGCCTGATTGTTACACAAACATACAAACATACAAACTTTCACCTTTTTATAATATGACGGCACATGTGTGAGTACTGTGTACCTTAAATTAAAACTATATACATTTTGGGTAGGTTTTTGACTTGAATGTACCCTGGCGATTGGGGATGTCATGCTCACTCAAAAGTCTAGCTAATGGTGGCGCATGCGTTGGATCATTTGGCTCCCTTAAAAATGGTTGAGCCGAATGGTGCTAGCGTATGCGTCATGTTCGTGAACAGGCGCCGTCGGCGGAGACTGGTCATCTCAGCTGCCATGGTTTATATTAATATTATTTTTTATTGTTTTTACGACGGACGTTTTTATCCTGCACGTCTTTTACATCGTACTCACATCATATATAATGTCAACATGAATGATGTAACCATAATATTGTAAAAATATATTATTTTTAAAAGAATGTCCGTGGAGTTTCTTGCACGTTCTTCTCGATAGAGATCTACGCTTTGGAACGTGCAATTAGCTTCATCTTTTTGACCGATCGACCTTGACAATTCAAAAGTAGGTACCTGTAAATGGTCTAATTGAAATAAATGCTTTGACTTAGACTGTGAATGAAAATAGACTCAATGTTAGCAGCCCGTCCCCATAGAAAGATACCGTAAGACATTATACTATGAAAGTAACTAAAATAGACTAGTCTCGCGGTTTCAACATCTGTAAATTGGCGGATTTTCCTAACAGCATATGCTGACGAACTTAGCCTTCCTGCAAGAGATGTCAAATGAGGACGCATTGTAGCCTTGAGTCAAGTGTAATCCCCAGGAAACTGTTTCATCGACGAATTCTAGTTTCTCCCTGTTCAATACTATGTCACAATCACTACTTTTGACATCTGGTTAAGTAAATCGAATGCACTTCGTTTTTTTTCCATTTAATACTAGCAGTGAACCAATCATGTACCTGCATTAGGGCGTTATTATATATATCGTCAAGATTGTTAGCATGTCTATTTATTCTAAAAATTAAAGTCAGCAAATAACACCATAGTTTATTTTGTCAAATATAGGGCAAATCATTTATATAAACTAGAAACAAAAAGGACCCAAAATTGAGCCCTGAGGTACCCCCATTTTTACGTTTAATCCTGTTGAATTGTTCCTGTTCCTCAGCTCCGCCAACAGATCGGGGTGCTACACAGAGCAACGTCCCTTCGCACCGCTAGCCTGCTGTACCCTACCATACCCATTACGAAGAGACTCGGGTACATGAGCGGGAACAAGGGCTAGACACCATACTGCTTAAAAAACAAAAAAACGAGTGAATTTGTTTTGTATTCTTTCCACCATGACACTGTATTTAGCCTCATGAGAGCTCCAAACGATAGCACTCGTTTGAAGACGGCTCCGTACCAGCGCATTGTACATAATTCTAATCTGCCGTATTCTGAAAGTCTTTGCACTGCCTAAGTAGAAATATTATTAGTACAAGCAACAAGAATATTATATCATGCATGGGTGCTATTTCCGAACACGCCTTTATTTAAATAAAAGAGCGGGAATAAAATT
The DNA here is from genome assembly GCA_947386135.1 of Melanchra persicariae. Taxonomy (NCBI): domain Eukaryota; kingdom Metazoa; phylum Arthropoda; class Insecta; order Lepidoptera; family Noctuidae; genus Melanchra; species Melanchra persicariae. The sequence continues at coordinate 701,696 of OX376651.1, forward strand.
TCATAGCTGGCGTAAAGAGTGGAATAAGTTAAAAAATCGTAAAATATGAATGAAACTAGCGACGAGAACAGTATTTTAACACCGGAAGAGTTAAAACAACAAGTTATGTATTAACGACTCCGGCCCCGGCATGTGAAAACTCCCAAATAAAAAATAAATCTTATGTAGGTAATTGGTAAATAAACACTAAATTCGCGATTAATTCAGCGCACACCGGTGTGTTGCCGGTGCTGTAATGCAGAATTAAGTTTCCTACCTGAGAAGTCTCTCGAGAAATATCTGAAAGCATACCACGTCTTCAATGAATGGAGACTTACAAAGGGCGCAAGTAGTTTTTCGGAGACGGTGTTACTATCTTATTTTTTAGATTTATCACAGATGAGGCGATCATCTACAATGTGGAGTATTTACTCAATGTTGAAAGCTACTTTAAAAACTAAACATAACGTGCATATTGAAACATACGCAAAACTCGTATCTTTTCTAAAAAGAATGTCAGTTGGGCATAAGACTAAAAAGTCCAAAATTTTCACGGCCCTTAACATAGAAAAACCGGACTGCAATTTTCTTGCCGCTAAAGTAAGTGGTACCTTAAAATCTATGTAGTTAGTTATTAAAATGTGTGTAGACTGTTATGCATAAAGGTACTTTACTGCCTACTACTAATTTTTGGAGGCGCAATGAATCCTAGTCTGGCTTAAGAGCGTTTACGCGGTACGGCTTTTCATACAAACTTTCATATAAACTTGAGCGTTTGCAAAATATTTGTATTCGTTTTGTGTTCAACCTAAAAAATTTGATCATGGCTCCCGATTCGACTTCGCAGGAACTCTCGGATATTGTGTTTGCTATTTAACATCCTTCACAACTCTAAAACGCCTTTTTACCTGCGAGAACGCTTTTCCTATTCCCGTCCTTCTGATGCGCCTCAGGTCGCATCTTAGAAATCTCCTTAAATCCCCTCCCCACTTTACTGTTTATTACTCCCACTCATTTACCGCACACGCGGTACGGTTGTGGAATTCACTGCCGCCTGACATTAGGGACTGCAGAACGCTTACAGCTTTTAAAAGAAGAGCAAAAGAACACTACCTTTACCGTCATAGTTGCATAGACTCGTATGTATGTGTTATTATTTATCTTATAATATTATTTAGTATTCATTAGTGTTACATCTTTTTTTTGTAGTATTTTATGTTATATTAATGTTTATTGTTTTATTCTTACTCTATAACTTTTACACACGGTGTCTACATCTCTTTTATTCGTCTTTCCTTTCGCAGGTGTGCTGGAAGAGATTTCATTAGAAATAAGCATCACCTTTGTACCTATTTTTCTGTCTCCATAATCTTATCTTTTTGTTAAATGTGTGTACAAGAACTGTTAAATAATAATAATAATAAATAATACAATACCATAATAATAAATGCTCAAGACAGCCTATAGTCCGGTCAATTTAGACATTCGAAGGTACATAAAATCCCAACAAGCTGAAAATCAATAAAATTGTTCAAAACATAATTATAAATAATATTTAAAAAGTAAGAAAAAGTTCCCCATCATTCCCGTGTATGAAAAAATTTTATTCAAGATCAAAGGTCAAAATAATGAGTGTTTCGCGATTTTCAGCAAAACGGTAAGTTTTATCATAATTTAAAGTACCTTAGACAAAAATTGTAGATCATAAAATTATCTATCTATCTATACATATAATAAAATCGTAGATTTGCCGTGTCTGTACATTGAATATTTTTGCATAAAAATAACTGAGAAATGTTAGGAAAAAGGTACAAAACGCAAAAATGCCATTTTTGAAATTTTTGTCTGTTTGTCTGTTTGTCCAATTGTTTGTGTCAGCATCACGCAAAAACCACTGATTGGTTTCGAAAGTTAAGTTATTAAAAATATTAAGTGTTAACCCGAGTAACATATAGCGTTTATTTCATCAAAATCGACCCACAAAATCAAAAGATATTGAATTTTTAATTTTAGTAAGGAACTTCATACAGCGCTAAGCGTTGCGGTGACCGACTGTTAGGCGCCATCTATTGAGAAAGATAAAATGCAGGTAAGCATGAAAATAACATCAAAACAAATTATTGAGTTATTTGTGAAACTTTTAATAAGTAGTAAAATAAAAGTGAACATTTTAATACCATAACGTTACTTATTGTTATATATGGGCTCCTTATTTACCGTCTCCATTCGGCCAAATATTTTGTCAGTTTACCAAATGGTCGATAGATGGCATAGCACTGATGACGCGTTTTTCTGTAACGGTGTAAGATTTTCCGTCAGAGTATGACTCCCACACGATTCTTAACAGCATTGTCGTTCGCTAGGGTATTCGATCGCATAAAAGGTCTTTCAAGTCTTTGACAGGGTTTCGAGTCCAAAATCGCAAAAAGAAATCTCTGATTTGTTCGGATTGTTGTTGTCGCCTTGGACGTCAGACTTAGTCGGTCTTGAACAATTCTGGTTCTTGCGTCGTTACAGTGCTGAACTGGACTGGGAATCCAGGCCTGTAGGGTTCCGTACCAAAGTGCTAACGGGACTCTACTACTAAGCCTGCGCGATAGATTCAAATTCGAAAGGTCGAACGGTTCGATTTGCAAATAATGGCTATTCTATTACCGATTATTAGGGTACCGTACGCACGGTGACGGGACCCTATTACTAAGCCTCCGTGATCAATTGTGATTCGTGTAAAGTATCGGACGCAAATCGAGTTGTGTCTCCTTGGACGTCGGACTTGGTCGGTCTTGAACAATTCTGGTTCTTGCGTCGTAACAGTGCTGAACTGGACGGTTCGACTTTGCCATAAACAAAAATAGAATAGAATAGAATGTAACCAGTATTTTTCTAAACACACGAGCACTCCGCTGTGCCGCGAATTTAATGTTTTTTTCATTACCTACATAAGATTTATTTTTTAATTGGGAATTTTCACATGTCAGGGCTCATGATTTAAAAGAATGGCCGTGGAGTTTCTTGCATGTTCTTTTCCATAGAGATCTACGCTTTGGAATGTAGCTTTATGTTTTTGACTAACTGACCTTAACAATTCAAATAGTTATTTGTTATACAAGAGTGCAAAGTTGCTTTTTAACCGCGTGTTCAATTTTGATGACCGAGCAAGCGAAGGATTCTAAAATTGAATCACGAGCGCAGCGAGTGATTCAAAATTAGAATCCTGAGCGTTAGCGAGGGAATCAAAAGAGCACGAGGTGAAAAATCTTTGCACTCGAGTGCAACACGTAACTTTTCATTCCACCTCAGCGAGGAAATGACTAAATGCAAAAAAAAAACGTTTACAATCACAAGATAGGTACACTTTTATTTCAGTTTAGGTATTAATTACTACATTATGACAGGTAAGTATTACAGAATAATCTTTAAATTATAACAAAATAATACTAAGGTATAATTAAGAAACTTAAAGTAACGTTGCTACAGTTATTTAAATTGAGTGTAATATTTTTGTTTGGTACTGTAATATTGGTGTTAGTCACTTGTGTACTGTTTTTCGGTAAACTATCTGTCATACTTAATAGTTGTACTGATTCATCGGATTCCCTTGGCGTGAATGTTGGAGAGAGAGGGAGATGGTTAGGTGTTTCATAACGGCTTATTTTTGATGTAGAAGGGCCAGTCCAAGGATCCGATTGAGGCTCTTTCAGTGTAATGGCTCCTACGATGCCTTCACATATTTTAGACTTATTTTGGATGGAATCCTCTATGTATCCCTCTACAACTGCATTGGACTTCCAGCCTCCGTGGCGCTTAAGGGACAGGAGATCAGCTCCGGAATCAACCAAAAGTGTGGCTGAAGTTCGTCGGAAACAATGACCCGTGTACAACAGGGGTTCTGGAAGTTCAAGAAATGTTGCTATTTCTCGTGGGATACTGCCAATTTTATTAGTACCCATAGGCTGTCTCACACACTTTCCATTGCGATACTGTAGAAAAAATCGATTGATTGGAGTGTTAGGCGGGCGTAAGGCTTTATATTTCTCAACAATCGTTACGTATTCCTTGCGAATGACGAAGTTGCGGTCTCTTTTTGTCTTTGTATTAGGTAAATTAATTAAAAGTAAGTCATCTGAATGTTTCTCAATGTTTTTGACATTAAGTTGTGTTAGTTCATTAGTTCGACATTCTCCGTTTATTCCAATAATAAGAACAACCTGTAACGTAAAGAGTATTGTAGTAGATAAATGAAAAATAAATGATATGAACGCATAATTATGCCTATCAACATCTACTATTTAATTGAGATTAATATACTTAACCGCTGCGGCCCCGACATGTGAAAATTCCCAAAAAAAAATACATCTTATGTAATAGGTAAATAAACATTAAATTCGCGATTAATTCGCAACACACCGGTGTGTTGCCGGGGCCGGAGCGGTGTAGATACTGAATGTACAACTGACTTACCTACTTTTGCCGCCAAATATACGGAATCGGGTGCTTCGTTAAGAAACTTTTCAATATCAGATACTGTGAAAACCTTCGGTTTTTTTGGTTGATGACCAGATGAGGCTCTTTTTAAAAATGCCACTAATTTAGGATAGGTATCGATATGTATGTCTTTTTTCATCTTTATTGTTGCTTTTAGCATCGAATACGTACTCCATAGAGTGCTTGATTTCTTGTTCTCAGATAATTCTATAAAATATGCCAGCAAAACGTTTTCTGAGAAAGTTTTGGCTCCTTTTGCTAGTCGCCACGTGTTGAACTGTTTTAAATACTTCTCGCGTGATTGTTGAGGGAGAAAGCTCATTTGCGCATTATTAACAGTTTCAGTCAATTCTGTTGGCGTCAAACAAACTTCCTCGTCGCTAGAATCACTCATTTTAGTTTTTTCACTTGTTTTCAAGTTTCTTGTTTTTAATGTAAGGTTTAACAATGACGTGAAAAAATGCCGCGTAAAGAACCGCGTACAAAGCAAATTGAAAAAAGAACACCAAGAAGGTTCCGAGTCTGAGTTTTTAACAAATTAAAAAAAGTTGTATGATATATTCGGCACCATAGAGGTAGCAGTAAATAGGCTTAATGTTTTTTTTAATTCACAAACTTAGTGCACACGATGTTCTAAATTCAATTTACTTTATCCTCTAGAGAATAAAAACGGCTTTTCCACTCAGATATTGAAGATTAAAAATACTCTTTCCGAGATGGTGGGATGAAAAGTGTATGTAAACGGTTTATTTGGACAAAATGATTTTCATCTTGAATCTATGTGCTTTGGGGGATGAGCAATATTCAAAAATGTCTGTTTTGAACGATAATTGTCACATGGTTCGATCCCCAGCAACTGTTATTATTTTTGTATTTATTTTGTATTTCGAAATGTATTTTTACTGCACAATATTGTCAAAATAATAATAAAATGGGTTTTTGTGTACTTAAAATAACATTTAAAATTTTATTCGACATTTTTCCAAACAGTTTAGCGAGGAACTGTTATAAAAAGCCACAACATATTACAATATTGCAGATACTTATGGGTCTAACTTATGCAATGATTATCATCACGCTATACTTTCGGAGAGCTCAGCAGCCAAAAATCATGACATTTATTTCAAATAGCCGATCTTATTTATAAGATCGGCTATTTGAAATAAACCCCTCTGCGGGGGTTAACTTCTCAATTTACATAGCTCTATCGCGTGTTAACAACCTTAGCAACTTTCTTCAACATCGTGATTCATCATCATCATCCACAGCCCGACTTCGCTCACTGCTGAGCATAGGCCTCTCTTTTCGTAAGTAGGTCATGGTAGGAAAACACACTGGTTATAGAGGCGAGAATTCAGACATTGCAGAATTTTGGCAGGCTTCAGAATGTTTTCCATTTTGATAAAAGCGGGCCATCCAAGCTGTATTCTTCTCGATACCTCCGTTTGTTTATTTTCTTTGCCAATTGAAAGGATATGGCCAAACATATCGGTTAATCATCTCCAACGATTCATTTCCAACTTTACCAGTAGGATTTAAATCGCTGAAGGTGTTTGCCATAACGTCTTGGCCATATTCATCCTAAGACCCAACTTAAAAGAAGCATTTTCTGGGGGTCATCCAAGTTCTCAGTGAAAACCACAAATTCATCTGCAAATCTTAAGTGCGACAGGTAGGCACACAATTGACGTTAATACCGCTATAGTCCCAATCCATACCGACTTTTCACGATATCTTTAGGACTAAGAACCAGGCCCGGGTCGACGGCGGCGCGTTGTGTTCCACGCGCGCCACAAAAAGATGTCAGCATAAAAGACGGGGCCCGCTAGGGCCAGTGCCTGCCAGGGTTGCGGAATTTGTTCGAAAGAGTCACCGCGGCTCTGGAATGCAACGGGCATTAAGAGGAACACGGATGGGTTTTAGTCAGTAACAGTCTGACACTCCCTTCCACTCCGCCCCAATCGGAAGGAGTCATTTGATGTTTTCCCATCCATAAAAAAGAGGTCAAGCAATGCTAGATATTGACTGTACGTATTCGTATTGATCTAACCTAGCTACATCATTTTACTTTCTGACATACACGCGAACGAAGTCGTGGGCAACAGCTAGTAAAAAATATATCAACACTTTTTTTCCTACGAGCCACCGTTTCTGAGATATATAACAATTCAAAAAGTTATAAAAGTTGTTATCGTCATAATATTTTAAAATATTTTGGGATGCATGAAGGATCCTCCTCGTGTAGCGCAATTTGTTCCATCAGACACTCAACTGAACCGAGCGCTCGGCGCATCCTGGATAGTCTCATCGAACTCCTTATATGACTGGCCAATCCTTCCCTTGCGGTGGTAGGGCTGACGCCCGCCTGGTTCGCGACAACCCTCCCACCAGAGTTCGGCGTCAAGCAGCCTGCGTCAATAGCGATGTATCGCATGACACTTCGTCGGAATCAAACGAATCCTCTATTGTTTGTGATTCAACATTAGAGCACGACCGGCCTTGACAATTTGTGCATGCCAGAGAACAAAACAGTCCGACTTTTTTGCAACCACATTCAATACTCAATACTCAATACTCAATACTTTATTGCATTCCATAATGTGTACATGTAACAGTTGGTATGTTAAAACATCGAATCAATTATGGACCCTGTCGGGCACAGCAAAGTTAATTTTTCAATAGGAGAGAGGATGAAGGCGCTTTTTGTTAGGAAATAGGTAAATAAATATTAAACTATTTTTTTTTTTTTAAGTTTCATTAAAATAATTATATTATTTGTTTTTATGGTATTTATATATTTGGTTTAAAGTCATATTTATGTATTTTTATATTCTATATTGCACAAATTACACTATCTTACTATTATATTACTAAATATTATTTATGTAATACGTATTATGTAAAAATCGTTTTTATTGTTGTTGAAATTTATCGTTGAAATATTCGTCAATAGTGTAGTAGCTTTTGGTTATTAGAAATTGTTTTAATTTATTGATAAAGATATTATTTTTATTTATATGTTTGATGCATTCCGGTAACTTATTGTAAATTTTAATGGACATAACAAATGTACTAGAAGAGTGCATTTTTAATCGTGAAGTGGGTATGTTTAATCTGCTTTCATGTCTAAGTGCAATTTTTGTTTGGATATCTCCTCTTTTGGTATAGAATTGCGGATATTTTCGTACAAATTTACAAATTTCAAATATGTAGAGGCAGGGCAGGGTTAATATTTTTAGGTCTTTAAAGTGAGGTTTACAGGAGTCAGTATCTTTGATATTTATTAAAATTCTAATCATTTTTTTCTGTAGAGTGAATAATGTAGGCGCGTCTGTACTATTTCCCCATAAAATAATTCCATATTTGAGCCATGCAAATGCGTACGCGTAATATGTTACTAGTGCTGTTTTGAGATCTGTTGTTTTCTTGATTTCTCGGAGAGCGTATGAAAACTTGGATAATTTTGTTCTTACTTTTTGAATATGTGATTTCCAATCTATGTGTGAATCTATGTCTAGGCCTAAAAGGGTGAATTTATTTACTGCTTCTAATTGTGATCCGTTGTACTTAAAATTTATACTTATAGGTATTTTTTGTCGGGGGTGGAAAGATATTATTTTTGTCTTATTATAGTTAATTTCAAGGTTGTGTTCGTTCATCCAGTGTGTTACAGTGTCTAGTATAGAACTCAATTTTTGGTTTAAATTTATATTATTATCACATGATGTTAAGATAGAGATATCATCGGCGAACAATACGCATGACTCATTGATGTGGTTAGGGAGATCGTTTATGTAAACAAGGAATAGCAGGCACCCTATCACAGTTCCTTGTGGTATAGAAGCGTTTACGGGCATGTTTTGGGATCGAATTAATTCTATTTCCTTTGTGTTATGATTGTAATGTTCTATTTCTACAACTTGTTCTCTATTTTTTAGATAGGATGTGAACCATTCGTGACTTTTTCCACGTATACCGACGTTATATAGTTTATTTAATAATATATCAAATTGCACCTTGTCATAAGCTTTTGTCATGTCTAATAACAATCCTACAGCGTATTTTTTCTTATTAATTATATTGAGGGCTTCTTGCATATATTTATACACAGCCAAAACGGTAGATCGGTTTTTGCGAAAACCATTCTGACTATCATTGAATATATTAAATTTTTCACAAAATGCATAAACACGCTCGCACATGGCTTTCTCAAATATTTTTGAGGCTGTTGGTAAGAGAGCAATTGGACGGTAGTTGTTTGGGTCGGTTTTTTTATTTTTCTTATGGATCGGTTTTATAAGAGCTTTTTTTAATAAATCGGGGAAAACGCCTTCTTCGAAAGATTGATTAATTAGTATATAAAACGGCAAGGTTAATTCGTTAGCGCATTGTCTTAAAAGAGTGGGTGGAAGTTCATCGATTCCATGGCTTTTTTTGTTTTTTAAATTTTTTATTATTGTATTTACTTCGTAAGGATCTACTGGGCTAAGATATAATGTATTTTGTGTAGTTGAAATCGCCGGAGGTCCTTTTGGTTTGCTGCCGGTAGGTTTTGCGCTGTCTCCACCAATAGATGCAAAGAAACTATTAAATATGTTGGCTATCTCTTGGGGTTTTGAAGTTAAGTTATTATTTATTTGTAGGGTTATATTGTGTTTCTCACTTTTTAGTTTCTTGTTTGTGCGTTCATTGATTATTCCCCACATTGTTTTAACTTTATTGTTAGATTGCATCATTTTATTTTTAAAGTGTAGTTTTTTTGCAACTGTGACAGTTTTCTTCAATGTTTTTTCATACTTTTTATAATAATTTGTTAATATTGGATTGTTTGTCTTTGTTGTTAATGTTTTTAATAGTCTTTTATTTAAACAAGATTTTTTTATACCTACAGTTAGCCAATATTTTTTATATTCTGTTTTTAGTTTAATTTTACGCAACGGTATACATTGATTTAGGATACAGATGAGTGTGTCATTAAAGGTTTTATAATTTATGTTAATATTATTGTTGATTTTAAGAATATCATTCCAATTAAGTTTTTGTATTTTTTCCTTGAATTTTAATATATTTTTGTTATTAAATAGTCTTTTCATTGTGTACCAGTTACATTTTTCTGATTGTTTAGGTATTTTTAGATGTAATATTGTACTATGGTGATCGGAAAAACCTAGCTCTTCTGTAGTTGTATACATATCTTTGAAGACAAAGTTTGTGAATATTAGATCTATGCACGTTGCAGTGCTTGATGTAATACGTGTAGGGCCTTTAACATGTTGAGTAAAATTATGTTCTTGCATGAGATTTAAAAATTGATTTGTTTTTAAATTATTCGATATTATATTAATATTAAAATCGCCGCCTATTATTATATTTAGTTTGGAGTATTTATTGTTTATATATTTGAGAATTTGTTTTAATTGTTGATAAAATACTTCGTCCTCTCTTCTATTCCAGTACATAGTTATTATCAATAAATTTTCTTTTGGTAATTCCGTAGCGCAAAGTTCTATTATATATTCTATAGACATATCTGAAATATCATTTCTATTTATGCTGTCGATGTGTTTTTGTAGAAGTGTACAAACACCGCCACCTGTTCTAGTGCTTCGACAGAAGGAAGATGCAAATTTATATCCATTAAATTGAATGAGATCAAGTTTTTCTTGAGTTAGCCAAGTTTCTGAAATGCATATTGCTTTATACAATGAATTATTATCAATAAATGCTTCAAGTATATCTTGCTTGTTATTAAGGCTTTGAAAATTTTGGAACATTATTTTAAATGGTAGGTCGTTGTTTACGAAATGTCTGGTTCTCAGTTTCATATGAGATATTTGTAGGGAAAATTTGGTTGGTGTTGTTCAATATTATATCATTTTCTTGGGTGTTGTATTCGTATTGTAATTTGTTGTTTTTTAAGTTAATCAGTTTTCCGTCTATATATAGGTGGTTCTTTCTTATAATTGCATGAGATCCATTTTTCCTGGCCTTAAATAATTCTTCTAGCATTTGTGCTCTATACTTTCGTGCATTTGCATCTAAGAATTCAGATATGAATATTCCGGTTCCTTGAAAGCAAGTGCTATTGTTAATAATATACTTAGTCATTCTCTTACTAATAAATTCGATAACAAGCGGTCGGTTCTTAGGTCCACCGGGTCTTCCAAGTCTGTAAAGGTCTTCTATATATCCTGAGACGTCTATGTTGACTATGTCACGGAACAATTCTATTAATCTGTTTTGAAGTACAGTTTCAGGCTCTTTATAGTAATCAGCCAGGCCGTAGAGTACAATTTTTTTAAAGTTATTTTCTTGTATATTTGGAACTTTTGATGCTTCTGTAGCTAGCTTTCTTATTTCTTCCTTTAATTTTTCATTTTCTGTTTGAAGCTTTTCAAATTTTTTATTAATTTTTTCTATTTCTTGCTTTCTTTGGTCGTTCTGTGTTGATAAAGCGTTTGTTTTATAATCTAAATCTTGTCTTAATTCTGTAATAGCATTATATATTTCTCTATGTATTGTGTTTTGTAATTCTTGTATAATAGACTTGTTGTTTTCTTTAAGATGTGTGATTATTAGTTCACTCAAACCTTGCATTGTTAATTGCGTATGTGTATCATTCGTGGTCTTTACATTTTCTTCTGTGTGGATAATTTCAGGTATGGTGTCGCCTATGAAACTCAGGTCGTCGGAAAAAGTTGTGTCGTTATTCGAATTTATTGTTTTTTTTCTCAAAGTGACATTAGATTCCTCAGGTGGTGTAGATGATAACTGATTGATGTCGGTGCCTCTAGGGGTACGTAAAGGGGTGTTTGTGTTTCCAGTCTTGGGTATTTTACAGATGCATGTCTGACATTTCCATGTATTTTTATTTTCCAGTGTCATCTTTTTAGTGTAGTAGTCTTTAGAAACACCGCCGCATTCTAGATCGTATCTGCATTTACAGAGCACACAAATAAGATTTTCTCTTATAGGTAGCTTATTTTTACATCCAGCGCATACAGGTATAGATGCCATTCTGATATTGTTTTTTAATTTTAGGATATCTAAGCTATGACAGAACTTAATTAAGCGACCTCTAGCGTGTAGTAGCAAAAGTCCTTCTTTGAACGATTTTTGTGATATTAGTTTCGGTCCTCTGCGATAGATGGCGCTATTTTATAGTGTTATGTTGAAGATGACTGTCATTTTTATGGAAATTTTGGAAGTTTGGTGTTATTAAAATGATTATGTACCTCTTCTGGCGGTTTTCTTTCTTTTTTAAGTATATCTTCGTTTGTATCACTTTTCCAAAACAGTTCACACACTCATGTTTGTAATTTTTCAAAATGTGGAGCCGTTATTGCTGCATAGTTGTATTGTTTATTTTTATATCACTGGATAGGTATTTCACGCGTACTCCAATATCAAACACTACACATGACTTAAACATTCGAATAAATACTTTTTCTTATGTATCTAATCACTTAAACTTTTTTTATGAATTAAAAACACAGAGCAACTTCTTTGTTTACGCTGGGTGGCGCCCTCTCTCTATGCCGTTGGTGATAACTTCTTGTTGAGTTGAATTACATATTTTTTCTTAAAACCAGGAAAAGCTCAATATCAAACAGATATATATTCATCAAAAAGTTTATCTACTTTTGTAAAGTGTCAAAATCATTTACTATTTTTACACGCAATAACTGGCTGTGATACGACATCTGCATTTTACAGGAGGGGTAAAACAGCAGTTTTCAAAATGTTTGAAAAACAAGATTTAGTTCAATGTGCTGAAGTTTTTAAAAAGAGTAATTCAACTCAACAAGAAGTTATCACAACGGCATCCGCTTTCTTCTTTCTATGTAGGGAGCTCCTAAAAACCTACCTGTTTAGATGAGCATCGATATGCATGTTTCGTTAAAAATACTAAAAATAAAAAACAAGTTCAATTAGCTTGTCTTCCTCGAACCTCAGTTGCTGCTCATCAACATCTTTTTCGGGTATATTACCAAGTTCAAGTGTGGCTTGGTTATCAGCTAGACCCTACAGACTGGGGTTGGAAGATGCCGGTGAACTTAGCAGATCATGTTCCAGCAGAGCATAAAAAAAAGTGAGTTCTATTCGCATGCAGCATAGTTCTAGAGTTCCTGATACTTTTCGGAAATAGTTCTGGCGTTTTTCCCGGAAAAAAAGTCGAATGAAAATATGATCTACTAACTTCCGGTAGCAGATCATTTTTTCCAAAACTAAAATTTTAAAAGTGTTTTTGGTCCATAAAGGTATACTCTATAGTTCCTGATACATTTCAAAAAAAGTTCTGTCAATATAGAATAAAAAAAAAATAACAAACATACTAAACCGACACCAGAAATAAACCGATATTTTTTGTAAAACTGGCGGTAATTGCAAAATATGAACCAAGATATTGATCATTCTCCCCAATTTTAGTAGCCAAGAGGTCAGATAAACAGAAAAAAGTATAATAAAATAACGAATAACTCTCAAGCTCCAGCAGAGCACGGTTGAAAACATGGATTAGCCAAAATTTTGAAAAATTTCAGTATTTGATAAAAAAATCCAAAATAAATAATTGAAAATACCAAGGACAAAGAACTGAACATTATAAGAAAGATCTGTACTGGAACTATATGTTGTCATGAAAAGTAAACCCAGAACATAGACTCAGGCATCAGCAGAGCATGGTTGAAGACCTAGATTTATCAAATGCATGAAAATTAAAAGTGACCGAGTAAAAAATTACAAAAAAATATCTAGAAAACATTAAGAACCAAGCACTCTTCTGTTTGAGATAGATCCATAGTAGCACTATATAATGTACTGCTAAGATAGCCCAGCACTTAGACTCAGGTGTAAGCAGAGCATGGTTAAATACCTAGATTAGCTAAAATTAAAAAAAACTTGTGGCTGACTACAAAAATCCAAAAAAAAATCTAGAAAATATCTAGGACCAAGCACTTTTCGCTTTAAGATAGACCTATAATAGCACGATGCATTGTAATGCAAAATTAACCTAGAACTCGGACTAAAATATTAGCAGAGCATGTCTGAATATCCAGATTCGCAAAAATTAAGAAAATTTTTGGTGACTGAGTGCAAAATTACAAAAAAAAATCTATAAAATATCTAGGACCGAGCACTCTTCGCTTTACTATAGACCTATAATAGCACTATGCATTGTGATGCAAAATTAACCTAGAACTCAGACTCAGGTATTAGCAGAGCATGGGCGAAGATAAAGATTAGCCAAAATAATTGAATTTTTAACTGTCTGAGAATAAAAATACAAAAAAAATCTAGAAACAACCCAGAAACTAGAACTCTTCAATTTCTGATAATTCTGAATTAGAACTAAAGAAAAGTTTGCAAAGTTTACCCAGAACTCTGACTCAGATATTAGCAGAGCTTAGGTGAATATTCAGATTCGCAAAAATTAAGAAAATTTTTGGTGACTGAGTGCAAAATTACAAAATAAAATCTAGAGTATATCTATGGCCAAGCACTCTTCGGTATAAGATAGACCTACAATAGCAATATGCGTTGTGATGCAAAATGAACCTAGAACTCAGACTCAGAGTTCTTAGTTTGTTTTGCAATACAATACATAGTGCTATTATAGGTCTACCTTAAAGTGAAGAGTATTCGGTCCTAGATATTTTCTTGTAATTTTGCACTCAGTCACCTAAAACGTTCTTAAGAGTTTTCTTAATTTTTGCGAATCTGGATATTTTTTTTTTTTTTTTTATTTATTTCCCAAAATCCTTAATCTATTTTATCAATGCTATTGCCACACAACGAAAACCTCTCAGGGTTTATCTGTGTGCTGGCGAGCCGTTCCTTTAGTTATATACAATACAGATTGATGTTAACATACAATAGAATTTGCCTGATAGTAATTATACAGTAACTTTATGTGTAAAGAAATATTTTGACTTATTCTTGTAGCTTTTCGAACTCGTTTTGTATAATGTTTGTAAGTCTTCTGGAAGTTTATTAAGAAAGTAAGGCACTAAATATTCTGCAACCCTCATTCCGTACACATTGTTCGTTTTTGGTAGAATGTATTTATTTTTTTGTGTTATGGATCTCAAAAAGTCAGGTCTTGTTTTTTCAGTTAGCAACTCAGGCCTATTAACTTCTGCAAGGGTGAAAAACTCAACTTTATTGAACACATTCATAATGTTACAGTATTTAAACAGATCATGATCGTTGTTTCTAAATTTATTTTTTATATGTTTAGGTGTAATGATTTTTAACATTCTTAATTGCAATTTATAGATATCTGATAAGTATGTATGGTAGGTTCTCCCATAACTGCTGAGGCCGTAGTTGATAACCGAGTCTGCCAGGGCCATGTATAACATCCTTAGTGTTTTATAAGGCAATTTGAACTTTAAGATGCTAAGTTTACCTATAATAGACCTCAGCTTGTTGCAAACGTATTCTTTATGGGGTCCCCAACAGAGTCGGCTATCAACTATTAGACCGATGTACGTGTGTTTATCGACTACTTCTAGTAGAGGGCATGTGCAAGCCCTTGACGAGCTATGCAGGCAAGAATGTTCATGTGCTACAATTTTCGGAGTAGTGGTACATTTATTTTGTGATGAACGTATGTGAACAATTTTGGTTTTAGTTGCGTTAATTACTAATCCTACGTCATGAGCCCATTTACACATTTGATCGAAGTTAATTTGTAGGGATTTTTGAGCATCGGAGATGTTTTTATTAGCGACTGAGATACATGTGTCATCTGCAAACTGGTATACGGATCCCGAGTTTATGGCGTTAGTCATGTCGTTAACATAAAGCAAGTACTCTGTCGGTCCTATTATTGATCCTTGGGCTGTTCCTTGCGTTGATCGAACCTTTGCACTAAGCTCACTGTCAATTTTAACAGTGCTGTATCTGTTTGTGTGATAATTTTTTAATAATTGTAATAGGGGTCCTTGTATTCCATTTCGAGATAATTTATCATAAAGTGTATCACAACGGAGCATATCAAACGCTTTGCTAAAGTCTATAAAAAGTGCCAATACATGCTTTTTTTCATTTAGGTGTTTATTAACTTCATCAGTAAATTCTCGTAATAATTGTGTTGTACTCTTATCTTTCTGAAATCCATATTGTTTATTATTGATTACTCCGTGTGTTTGTAAAAAGTTATTTATCTCATTCCCAATATAGCGTTCTATGATCTTATCAATACAAGACAATATGGTGATTGGACGGTAATTATTGACGTCATCACGTGGACCCTTTTTGTGGATTGGACGTATTACCCCTATCTTTAAAAGATCGGGATAGGTACCAGTCCGCAAGCAACTATTAATTAAATGTGTAATAACTGGAACTAATTTATCTGAGACATATTTAATGTCTTTAGCTCGTATCCCGTCATAACCCGGGCTTTTTCTATCGTTCATTTGTTTGATTATTCGTTCAACCATATCTTCCCGCGCTGGTTTGACTCTTATCGATCTGTCAGGAATTATTTCGTACGTCCGTTTGTCCAGAAGAGGTACATCGCATGAATTGCTCAACTTTTCAATATTACTATTAAATTCTGACACGAAGGTGTTAGCTAGTGTTAATGGATTCATTCGAAAAGCTACCAGTAATAAGGGTTCAATACGTTGTATAATTTTCCCGGTTAGACTATTTACAATGCTCCAGATCTTTTTGCTGTTCTTGAAATTTTGAGAAACTTCCATCATTATTTTTTTATTTCTTATAAATTGTGTGTATTTGTTAGTTTTATTTCTATATCTATTATATAACACTCTTTTTTGGGGGTTATTTTCATCTTTGAGCCAAATATTGTATAGTGAATCACGCTTCTTACACATCTTTTTTAGTCTTTTATTGGCCCATGTACATGTGTTACGTTTACTGAGACAGCTATATTTATCTATATTTATCCCTGCTCTGCTAATATCTGAGTCTGAGTTCTAGGTTTATTTTGCCACACAATACATAGTGCTATTATAGGTATATCTTAAAACGGAGAGTGCTGGGTCATAGATATTTTCTAGATTTTATTTTGTAATTTTTTTAGAATGTTAAAAATGTCATTATTTCAAGTAATACTAATCTTCAATCATGCTCTGCTAATATCTGAGTTAGAGTTCTGGGTTTATTTTGCAAACTTTTTTATAGTTCTGTCATGGAATTATCAAAAATTGAAGAGTTCTAGTTCCTGTGTTGTTTCTAGATACTTTTTTTGTAATTTTTGTTCTTAGACAGTTAAAAAATTAATTATTTCGGGTAGTCTCTATCTTCACCCATGCTCTGCTTATATCTGAGTCTGAGTTCTAGGTTCATTTTGCATCACAATGCATATTGCTATTGTAGGTCTATCTTATACCGAAGAGTGCTTGGCCATAGATATACTCTAGATTTTTTTTGCAATTTTTTTCTCGGACAGTTAACAATTTAATTGTTTCGGGTAGTCTTTATCTTCACCCATGCTCTTCTAATATCTGAGTCTAAGTTCTAGGTTTATTTTGCAACACAATGCATAGTGCTATTATAGATCTATCTTATACCGAAGAGTGCTTGGCCATAGATATACTCTAGATTTTATTTTGTAATTTTGCACTCAGTCACCAAAAATTTTCTTAATTTTTGCGAATCTGAATATTCACCTATGCTCTGCTAATATCTGAGTCAGAGTTCTGGGTAAACTTTGCAAACTTTTCTTTAGTTCTAATTCAGAATTATCAGAAATTGAAGAGTTCTAGTTTCTAAATCTAGAGTATATCTAGGACGAAGCACTCTTCGGTTTAAGATAGACCCATAATAGCACTATGAAACTTAGACTCAGATATTAGCAGAGCATGGGTGAAGATAAAGACTACCCGAAATAATTAAATTTTTAACTGACCGAGAAAAAAATTACAAAATAAAATCTAGAGTATATCTAGGACGAAGCACTCTTCGGTTTAAGATAAACCTATAATAGCACTATGCGTTGCGTTGCAAAATAAAACTAGAACTCTGACTCAAATATTAGCAGAGCATGGGTGAAGATAAAGACTACCCGAAATAATTAAATTTTTAACTGTCCGAGAAAAAAATTAGAAAATAAAATCTAGAGTATATCTAGGACGAGCACTCTTAGGTTTAAAATAGACGTATAATAGCACAATGCGTTGCGTTGCAAAATAAACCTAGAACTCATACTCAGATATTTGCAGAGCATGGGTGAAGATAAAGATTACACAAAATAATTGAATTTTTAACTGTTTGAAAATAAAAATATAAAAAAAATCTAGAAACAACCCAGGAACCAGAACTCTTCGATTTCTGATAATCCTATAATAGAACTATATAAAAGTTTGCAAAGTTTAACCAGAACTCTGACTCAGATGTTAACAGAGCATGGGTGAAGATGAAGACTACCCGAAATAATTAAATTTTTAACTGTCCGAGAAAAAAAAATAAAAAATAAAATCTAGAGTATATCTAGGACGAGCACTCTTCGGTTTAAGATAGACCTATAATAGCACTATGCGTTGCGTTGCAAAATAAACCTAGAACTCAGACTCAGATATTTGCAGAGCATGGGTGAAGATAAAGATTAGACAAAATAATTGAATTTTTAACTGTTTGAAAATAAAAATACAAAAAAAAATCTAGAAACAGCCCAGGAATCAGAACTCTACGATTTATGATTATCCCATAACAGAACTCCAGAATAACTTGTTAAATAAACCAAGAACTCTGACTCAGATATTAGCAGAGCATAGGTGAATATTCAGATTCGCAAAAATTAAGAAAAGTTTTGGTGACTCAGTGCAAAATTACGAAAAATAATCTAGAAAATATCTAGGACCAAGCACTCTTCGCTATAAGATAGACCTATAAAAGCACTATGCATTTTGTTTCAAAATTAACCTAGAACTCAGACTCAGATATTAGCAGAGCATGGGTGAAGATAAAGACTACCCGAAATAATTAAATTTTTAACTGTCCGAGAAAAAAATTACAAAATAAAATCTAGAGTATATCTAGGACAAAGCACTCTTCGGTTTAAGATAGACCTATAACAGCACTATGCATTGTGTTGCAAAATTAACATAGAACTCAGACTCAGGTATTAGCAGAGCATATGCGAAGGTAAAGATTTGCCAAAATAATGAAATTTTTAACTTTCCGAGAAAAAAATTACAAAAAAAAATCTAGAAACAACTCAGGAACCAGAACTCTTCGATTTCTGATTATCCTATATTAGAACTATAGAACAGTTTGCAAAGTTTAACCAGAACTCTGACTCAGATGTTAGCAGAGCATGGGTGAAGATTAAGATTAGCCAAAATAATTGAATTTTTAACTGTTTAAGAAAAAAATTTAAAAAAAATTCTAGAGTATATCTAGGACAAAGCACTCTTCGGTTTATGATAGACCTATAATAGCACTATGTGTTGTGTTGCAAAATTAACCTAGAACTCAGACTAAGATATTAGCAGAGCATGGGTGAAGATAAAGAGTAGCCAAAATAATGAAATTTTTAACTGTCCGAGGATAAAAATACAAAAAAAATCTTGAAACAACCCAGGGACCAGAACTCTTCGATTTCTGATAATCCTATATTAGAACTATATAACAGTTTGCAAAGTTTAACCAGAACTCTGACTCAGATGTTAGCAGAGCATGGGTGAAGATGAAGATTAGCCAAAATAATTGAATTTTTAACTGTTTGAGAAAAAACTTTTTTAAAAAATTCTAGAGTATAACTAGGACAAAGCACTCCTCGGTTTATGATAGACTTATAATAGCACTATGCGTTGTGTTGCAAAATTAACCTAGAACTCAGACTAAGATATTAGCAGAGCATAGGTGAATATTCAGATTCGCAAAAATTAAGAAAACTTTTAAGAACGTATTAGGTGACTGAGTGCAAAATTACAAGAAAATATCTAGGACCGAACACTCTTCGCTTTAAGATAGACCTATAATAGCACTATGCATTGCGTTGCAAAATAAACCTAGAACTCAGACTCAGATATTAGCAGAGCATGGGTGAAGATAAAGACTACCCGAAATAATTAAATTTTTAACTGTCCGAGAAAAAAATTACAAAATAAAATCTAGAGTATATCTAGGACAAAGCACTCTTCGGTTTAAGATAGACCTATAACAGCACTATGCATTGTGTTGCAAAATTAACATAGAACTCAGACTCAGGTATTAGCAGAGCATATGCGAAGATAAAGATTTGCCAAAATAATGAAATTTTTAACTTTCCGAGAAAAAAATTACAAAAAAAAATCTAGAAACAACCCAGGAACCAGAACTCTTCGATTTCTGATTATCCTATATTAGAACTATAGAACAGTTTGCAAAGTTTAACCAGAACTCTGACTCAGATGTTAGCAGAGCATGGGTGAAGATTAAGATTAGCCAAAATAATTGAATTTTTAACTGTTTAAGAAAAAAATTTAAAAAAAATTCTAGAGTATATCTAGGACAAAGCACTCTTCGGTTTATGATAGACCTATAATAGCACTATGCGTTGTGTTGCAAAATTAACCTAGAACTCAGACTAAGATATTAGCAGAGCATGGGTGAAGATAAAGATTAGCCAAAATAATTGAATTTTTAACTGTTTGAGAAAAAACTTTTTAAAAAAATTCTAGAGTATAACTAGGACAAAGCACTCTTCGGTTTATGATAGACTTATAATAGCACTATGCGTTGTGTTGCAAAATTAACCTAGAACTCAGACTAAGATATTAGCAGAGCATGGGTGAAGATAAAGAGTAGCCAAAATAATGAAATTTTTAACTGTCCGAGGATAAAAATACAAAAAAAATCTTGAAACAACCCAGGGACCAGAACTCTTCGATTTCTGATAATCCTATATTAGAACTATATAACAGTTTGCAAAGTTTAACCAGAACTCTGACTCAGATGTTAGCAGAGCATGGGTGAAGATGAAGATTAGCCAAAATAATTCAATTTTTAACTGTTTGAGAAAAAACTTTTTTAAAAAATTCTAGAGTATAACTAGGACAAAGCACTCTTCGGTTTATGATAGACTTATAATAGCACTATGCGTTGTGTTGCAAAATTAACCTAGAACTCAGACTAAGATATTAGCAAAGCATAGGTGAATATTCAGATTCGCAAAAATTAAGAAAACTTTTAAGAACGTATTAGGTGACTGAGTGCAAAATTACAAGAAAATATCTAGGACCGAACACTCTTCGCTTTAAGATAGACCTATAATAGCACTATGCATTGCGTTGCAAAATAAACCTAGAACTCAGACTCAGATATTAGCAGAGCATGGGTGAAGATAAAGACTACCCGAAATAATTAAATTTTTAACTGTCCGAGAAAAAAATTACAAAATAAAATCTAGAGTATATCTAGGACAAAGCACTCTTCGGTTTAAGATAGACCTATAACAGCACTATGCATTGTGTTGCAAAATTAACATAGAACTCAGACTCAGGTATTAGCAGAGCATATGCGAAGATAAAGATTTGCCAAAATAATGAAATTTTTAACTTTCCGAGAAAAAAATTACAAAAAAAAATCTAGAAACAACCCAGGAACCAGAACTCTTCGATTTCTGATTATCCTATATTAGAACTATAGAACAGTTTGCAAAGTTTAACCAGAACTCTGACTCAGATGTTAGCAGAGCATGGGTGAAGATGAAGATTAGCCAAAATAATTGAATTTTTAACTGTTTGAGAAAAAACTTTTTTAAAAAATTCTAGAGTATAACTAGGACAAAGCACTCTTCGGTTTATGATAGACTTATAATAGCACTATGCGTTGTGTTGCAAAATTAACCTAGAACTCAGACTAAGATATTAGCAGAGCATAGGTGAATATTCAGATTCGCAAAAATTAAGAAAACTTTTAAGAACGTATTAGGTGACTGAGTGCAAAATTACAAGAAAATATCTAGGACCGAACACTCTTCGCTTTAAGATAGACCTATAATAGCACTATGTATTGTGTTGCAAAACAAACCAAGAACTCTGACTCAGATATTAGCAGAGCATGGGTGAAGAAAAAGACTACCCGAAATAATTAAATTTTTAACTGTCCGAGAAAAAAATTACAAAATATAATCTAGAGTATATCTAGGACAAAGCACTCTTCGGTTTAAGATAGACCTATAATAGCACTATGCATTGCGTTGCAAAATAAACCTAGAACTGAGACTCAGATATTAGCAGAGCATGGGTGAAGATAAAGACTACCCGAAATAATTAAATTTTTAACTGTCCGAGAAAAAAAATACAAAATAAAATCTAGAGTATATCTAGGACGAAGCACTCTTCGGTTTAAGATAGACCCATAATAGCACTATGCGTTGCGTTGCAAAATAAACCTAGAACTCAAACTCAGATATTAGCAGAGCATGGATAAATATCCAGATTCGCAAAAATTAAGAAAACTTTTAAGAACGTTTTAGGTGACTGAGTGCAAAATTACAAGAAAATATCTAGGACCGAGCACTTTTCGCTTTAAGATAGACCTATAATAGCACTATGTATTGTGTTGCAAGACAAACCAAGAACTCTGACTCAGATATTAGCAGAGCATGGGTGAAGATAAAGACTACCCGAAATAATTAAATTTTTAACTGTCCGAGAAAAAAATTACAAAATAAAATCTAGAGTATATCTAGGACGAGCACTCTAAGGTTTAAAATAGACGTATAATAGCACAATGCGTTGCGTTGCAAAATAAACCTAGAACTCAGACTCAGATATTTGCAGAGCATGGGTGAAGATAAAGATTACGCAAAATAATTGAATTTTTAACTGTTTGAAAATAAAAATACAAAAAAAAATCTAGAAACAACTTAGGAACCAGATGAATATCCAGATTCGCAAAAATTTAGAAAATTTTAGGTGACTGAGTGCAAAATTATTTTATAAATATATTAATCTATACATATAATAAAACAGTAACGAAAGAAAAACTGTACATTGAGAATTTTCGAGAAAAAATAAGTGGCTTTTGTTAGAAAAACGTAACTGATGACAAAAAGTGACTTTTTAGAATTTTTTTCTGTTTGCCTGTTTGTCTGTTTGTATGTGTGTATGGTACGGCTTCACGCCAAAACTACTGGATAGATTGAATTGAAATTCAGCAAAAATGTTCTATGTAAACCAAGGAATACTTTAGGCTACATTTTATCACACCGTATGTTATGGGAGGTAATCAATATTGATTTTAAAAGGTTTTTGTTCGTAATTGAATGCACAAAATGACATGTTAGTTAGTTGCAAAACCATTTAGATAATTTTTACACATAAACCTGATAGGAATTGTAGCAATCTAGAAGAAATCAACTTATTATCTACATAATTGCCTTACCCGTAATGCCATCTGTTGACTGAAAAAAGTACTAACTATCAAAAGCATGAGAATTACACCAAAATTATATTTTTAAGTTACTAATGGTAATTTTAAAACGTCATAAACAGTGATTCTTTTGATACAAAACTTACCATTATGCATTTGATGCATAACATAAAAAAAAGATTTGGTCTGATTGCTCCACTGACGTTATTTTAATTTTTTTTTGAACGGTTAATTCTCTCCACTCAACCTGTAAAGCACCCTGGTTTCTTCTGTACACTTGGACGGGGCTACGCCGGCAAATTTAGCCAGGACACCTACGCACAACGGAGTCCATACTCTACTCTATCCGTTGCGGGGTTTTTTTTTACGGATGGGAAATCATCAAAATTACTTCTTCCACTCTGAGTAGACTGGAAGGGAGTGTCAGACTCTTACTGACTAAAACCCATCTGTGTTTCTCCTTATGATCTTTGCGTTCCAGGGTCACGGTGACAATTTCGAACAAATTCTAACCTTAACGGGCCCCGTCTACTTAGCTGACATCTCTTGGAGGCGTGCATGGAACACAACGCTTCATCGACCCGGACCAGTGGCGCTATATAGGATGTATAGCTCCATCCCTCCTTCTCGCTCGAACGACTCACGCTTTAACACGTCATGGTAGGGCCGCTGGTTGTTATCGGGCGAGCCACCCAACGCTCGCCGTCCGCAGGCCCGTGCCTACGGTGGCCGAAAATCGCCCTGCGAATCCTAACGCCCGGGGCGTCTTCTTCTGTTTTGGCGGCTAAGGCGTGACGTTTGCCTCTCCTTCACGCGATCCGCCCCTTCCTTTACTGGCATTACTGTTTCGCAAAAGGAGCTGACGGCTTCCCACGCCTCCGCGCTCTGGACCATGGAGTGAACCAGAGCCGGTAGCAAGACGTCGCCGTCGCTGATCGCCTCGACGAGGACACGGCGGTGCTCCGCCCAAGCAGGGCAGACCTTCACCGTATGCTCCGCCGTGTCCTCTGCGGGGGTTGACTTCTCTTCCGGTTGGTTTTCCCATGGACAACTTTATGTAGCTCAATCGCGTGTTAACAAACTTAGCAAGTTTCATCAACACCGTGTATCATCATCATAATCCACAGTCCAACTTCGCCCACTGCTGAGCATAGGCCTCTATTTTCGTGTGACAATCCCCACGATCGTGTGCCAGCCTCACTCAGGTTCTACCCACGATGGCAACAATATCGTCCGCCCATCTCGCCGCCGGTCGACCAATACTTTTTCTTCCTCGGACGACACTCAGTCATTATTTCGGGTAATATTAATCTTCAACCATGCTCTGCTAATATCTGAGTCAGAGTTCTGGGTTTACTTTGCAAACTTTTCTAAAGTTCTGTTATGGGATTATCATTAATCGAAGAGTTCTAGTTCCTGGGTCGTTTCTAGATTTTTTTTTGTAATATTTTTCTCGGACAGTTAAAAGTTTAATTATTTCGGGTAGTCTTTATCTTCACCCATGCTCTGCTAATATTTAAGTCTGATTTCTAGGTTTATTTTGCAACACAATTCATAGTGCTATTATAGATCTATCTTAAACCGAAGAGTGCTTCGTTCTAGATATACTCTAGATTTTTTTTTGTAATTTTTTTTCTCGGACAGTTAAAAATATATTTATTTCGGGTAGTCTTTATCTTCACCCATGCTCTGCTAATATCTTAGTCTGAGTTCAAGGTTAATTTTGCAGCACAATGCATAGTGCTTTTATAGGATTATCTTATAGCAAAGAGTGCTTGGTCCTAGATAATTTCTAGATTATTTTTCGTAATTTTGCACTGAGTTACTAAAAATTGTCTTAATTTTTGCGAATCTGAATATTCACCTATGCTCTGCTCATATCTGAGTCAGAGTTCTGGGTTTATTTAACAAGTTATGCTGGAGTTCGGTTATGGGATTATCATAAAACGAAGAGTTCTGGTTTCTGGGTTGTTTATAGATTTATTTTTGTATTTTTATTCTCAAACAGTTAAAAAATCAATTATTTTGGCTCATCTTTATCTTCACCCATGCTCTGCTAATATCTGAGTCTGAGTTCTAGGTTTATTTTGCAATACAATGCATTGTGCTATTATAGGTCTATCTTAAAGCGCAGAGTGCTTGGTCCTAGATATTTTCTGGATATTTTATTGGATTTTTGTAGTCAGCCACAAGTTTTTTTTTTTAATTTCAGCTTATCTAGGTATTTAACCATGCTCTGCTTACACCTGAGTCTAAGTGCTGGGCTATCTTAGCAGTACATTGTATAGTGCTACTATGGATCTATCTCAAATAGAAGAGTGCTTGGTTCTTGATGTTTTCTAGATATTTTTTTGTAATTTTTTACTTGGTCGCTTTTAATTTTCATGCATTTGTTAAATCTAGGTCTTCAACCATGCTCTGCTGATGCCTGAGTCTAAGTTCTGGGTTTACTTTTTATGAAAACATACATTTCTAGTACAGATCTTTCATATAATGTTCAGTTCTTTGTCCTTAGTATTTTCAATTATTTATTTTGGATTTTTTTTATCAAATATTGAAATTTTTAAAAATTTTGGCTAATCCATGTTTTCAACCGTGCTCTGCTGGAGCTTGAGAGTTATTCGTTATTTTATTATACTTTTTTCTGTTTATTTGACCTCTTGGCTACTGAAAGTAGGGACAATGATCAATATCTTGGTTCAAATTTTGCAATTACCGCCAGTTTTACAAAAAATATCGGTTTATTTCTGGTGTCGGTTTAGTATGTTTGTTATTTTTTTTTTATTCTATATTGGTAGAACTTTTTTTTATATGTATCAGGAACTATAGAGTATACCTTTATGGACCTAAAACACTTTTAAAATTTTAGTTTTGGAAAAATTGATCTGCTACCGGCAGATCATATTTTCATTCGACTTTTTTTCTGGGAAAAACGTCAGAACTATTTTCGAAAAGTATCAGGAACTCTAGAACTATGCTGCATGCGAATAGAACTCACTTTTTTTTGTGATCTGCTGGAATATGATCTGCCAAGTTCACACGCACACGGTTGGAAGTTGGTCAACAATATATTAGAGCCAGTTCAAACTTTAATCCCACCTGCGCCGGAAAAACTGCTGAACACAGTTTTTTGCAATTGCAAAAAGAGATGCAGTGCTAAATTTGGTTGCAAAAAAGTCGAACTGTTTTGTTCTCTGGCATGCACAAATTGTCAAGGCCGGTCGTGCTCTAATGTTGAATCATAAACAAAGGAAGATTCGTTTGATTCCGACGAAGTGTCATCGCTATTGACGCAATTTACTTGCATCCAAAATGAAGATGAAGAAGAAGCAGGAGAAGAAGAGCAACAAGAAGAAGATCAAGAAGAAGAACAAGAAGAATTTGAAACTTACGAATCAGGCGAATGAACTTCCCCACTTTTTTTTAATTTACATCGCTTTTATCTTTTCCAATCTTTGAAAATTTCCGTTATTTTGCAATAATTTCACATTAAACAGGATCGCAACTGACCCGTGGAGTAGGCCTACTGGGGAAACCACGTAAAAAAACGCGCTAAGTGGCTACTAGTGGTACTTCATAGGTGGCGTGGAAACGTGTGCATATTATGGCGATAACAACTTTTATAACTTTTCGAATCGCTATATCTCAGAAACGGTGGCTCGTAGGAAAAAAAGTATTGATTATTTTTTTATAGACAATTTTATGATCTACAATTTTTGTTTAAGGTACTTTTATAATAAACTTACCGTTTTGCCGAAAATCGTGAAAAACTCATTTTTTTTACTTTTGATCTTGAATATTTTTTTTTCCATACACGGGAATGATGGGGAACTTTTAAATATTATTTATAATTAATGTTTTGAACAGTTTTACTGATTTGCAGCTTGTTGGGATTTTGTGTACCTTCACTCTCATTTTTTGGTCTAGATTGACCGGACTACTATGGGAGTAAATAAAATAGGTGCTATACCGCGAGAAATTGCCACTTTCTTAAAACTGGAAGAGAGGCTCTTCCAGTTTTAAGAAAGTGGCATACATGGGTCACTGCTTTCGGAGAACTTCGGCAACGCTCGTGGCTGATTCCGGAGCCGATCTCACCACTTTAAAACGTCACGGCGGGTGGAAGTCCAATACGGTTGCAGAAGGCTATATTAAAGACTCAATACAAAATAAGTCGAAAATCTGTAAGCGTATAGTGGAAACAATAAGTCTAAATTCGACCTCGGATCCTTGGTCTCACCCACGCACTTCCAACGACGCACAGTGTACTTATACAGAAAGCCGATCAGAGTCACCAACGTTCGCCGTTGTTCCTTCTCAATCCTCCACCGAAACAGTAACTAAAGGTTTGTTTCGGTGGCCCCAGATAATCAAACTCAACTCAATACATTGTCTATAACGTTGCCAAATAAATCTGTTACCTACTTTTAATTTGCAGAATTAATTGTAGTAATTTTACTTTTAGCTTTTAAAATGTTCCATTTGATTGAATTGGTACTCTGTCTACAATGTTAATTATTTTGATTCACAAGAAATAGTTATTTCAATATATTCTTGTTTATTATTTTATCTCCTAAAGTGTTCTCGCTGCGGAAGTGAAAAGTTATGTGTGTTACACGAGAGCAAAGTTTTTTGCATCTCGTGCCTTTGAATCCCTCGCCACACTCAGGATTCAAAATCAGCACTCGCAGCAAAAAACGAATATGCTCTCTTGTTACACAAATAACTATTGCCTGGTTGGCATCTTACGAAAGAAGTAATACAGTCAGTGCCTTGCATACATAGACATAATATACTATCTCAATGCTTGCATATCGCTCTTCCTTTCTAATTCTGGGAGGGATCAGGTAATGCAGGCTATTAACTGTTCACATATCTTATCTTAGCGATCTTATTTAGCGACCACTTTAAACATTACCGACATAGAACGAGTTAAGGAACCCCAATCTACCAATATTAGCTTTGTCAGCCAATTAGTATTTATTAAACATATTATTTCCAAATATTCCATTGCTTGATCAGCATTCAGAATGATCTAGGACATGCGTCATAACTGATCACGTTGTGGATGTACTACGTTAGCAATAAAGTTAGTATTTAAGATCAATATTTTATTAGATTAAGATAATTACTGTTTAGCTGTAACTCTGTCAGAATAAAGTTATTTTTTTAAATACTTCCGTTGTCGCTTACTTAATTCACGCGTATAATAGGTACATAGTTACGGGCAGTAGATAGTTTATAATATGAGAGATCTTTTATCTTTCCTAAAGATTAATAGTTTATAAGTTATTAACGAAAAAGTAAAAAGTCTATTTGATCCAATGTTTTAATTGTTGTGCATAAGTATAGATATTTGTTGTGTTTGTATTATATTAAAATAAAATAAAAAATGTACCTACTGTATGGATGAATCAATCTGAAATAAAAGAATTGAATTTTATTGATATTACTTCCTTCTTCCAATTTTTTTGTTGACAGTTTGGAGGTATGCGGAACATAGTAAAGTCCCGCAGGAGGATCCTCTGACCACAGACGGTTGTTGTGTCTAGGCTCCAAGTCTGCTATTTTTATAAATTCATCATTCCAACACGATCTCATTTTTATTTTGCTATAAGTTCGTAATCTGCTAAATTCATAATGGTCGATCATTGGTCGGTCAATGGTCGCGTTAATTGTGGTTTTAAATATTCAATGTCTTAAAAACAAATACTGTATGAAATCAATGATAGACCATTCTGACACTATTGTAATAGCAGACTTGAGGCCCTGATGGGCAACTACTCGACAGTTGATATTCGGGCTGTTGTACATGTTCTAATCGCACGTTAAACTTTGATATCGCGATTTAAGATTTTGTCAAGTTAGTTCGCAGCTGTCGAGATAGATGGCGCTGCGAGTCTCATTTGTTGATTCTGTTACGTTGATTTTTGTCGCGGTATTAATGCCGCTACATCACTCCGGTCCGGAGACCGGAGGTCGATAGTTGATGAGTCGTCCATACATCTTGAGATGATTGCCAGGCCATTAGAAGGTTGGTTCAAGTGAGTCGGAACCGGAAGTCGCAGAGTTCACGGTGAGTCGGAACTGTCTGCGGTGCTCCAGTGAGTCGGGGTGATGATATCCCAGTGAGTCGGGATGATGCTGCAGGCTCCTGTGAGTCGGAGCTGTGCGACGTGTTGACGTGACTGCAGGGGTCGACCAGGAGAGGTTCTTCAAGGCTCTTCATGTGACTGGCCGAAGGGGCAGTGTGCTTGCCAAGGTCGCTGATGAGGTTGATGACAGAGGCTGAGGATGCTGACCAGGAAAGCGCGCGCGTCCGCTGCATGCTGGTGGTCAGGATACCTGTAGAAGCCAGGGGTACTGGTTGGCTGTATGACTCGCTGCTCGAGAGCTTGAGGTCACGATGAGGAAGTGATGATGACGTCATGATGAGGTAGCTGCACGAAGGCTGCGCTGACGTTCAATGTCGAGGGTCACCAGTTTAGAGGTAGCGGAACAGAGTGCGGTGCATACCTCCGTTGAAAAGGGAGGATCCTCCGACCAGACGGTTGTTGTGTCTGGTGAGCAACTGGCTCACCAGACACAACAGTTGATGTTCGGACTGTTGTACCTACATATAATAATCGCAAGGTAAACTCTGATATCGCGATTTAGAATTTTGTCAAGCTAGTTCGCAGCTGTCGTGATAGATGGCGCTGCGAGTCGCATTTGTTGATTCTGCTACGTTGATTTTTGTGGCGGTATTAATGCCGCTACAAAAGGAAGTGCACTGTGAACTTCGATCAACAATTACAACTATATG
The DNA here is from genome assembly GCA_947386135.1 of Melanchra persicariae. Taxonomy (NCBI): domain Eukaryota; kingdom Metazoa; phylum Arthropoda; class Insecta; order Lepidoptera; family Noctuidae; genus Melanchra; species Melanchra persicariae. Next base: position 731,304 of record OX376651.1, read on the forward strand.
TCGGAGACGGATATTAGTACCGACCGATAACGAAACGAAGCACGAGTTCCGGTAGATGGCAGCACCGTCGCCATCTTACAACTAACTTCGTGCTACAACAGAGCCTACCTAGTGGAGGGGTGTCGAACCAAGACAGAGATTCCATTGGGTCGTCTTGGAGACAAGTTCTCCACAAAGCCAGGAACTGTTCCTCACGTTTCGTTGTACAGTGTGATTTAATTTGTGATTTGTGTATTCATGTTGAGTAATTCGTTGTCTCATGCTCGATTACCCATTTTATACGCCCACTATGTCGGATGATGATGCTAATAATGCGGCCTCTCCGTCATCAGACATGGGATCTAATCGAGCAAATGAAAAAATACGTGGCGATAACCTAGATACCGCACAGTGGCGAAGGATGTTTGAAATGCAGAACGAGCAAATGCGCGCACTTACACAAGCACTAAACGAACCGCGGTGGTAAGTTTGGTCGAGAATGCAGTGTTGTGCAGTGCAGCATATTTTTGACCATAAGTAAGGCGACGAAGAGCTTTGCGCCTACATGCCGGTCGTACCTAGATAGGTTACCTATCTGTGTTCAACGTGGGACCAATTCAAGGAAAATTCCGAGGTCAAGATTTCTTCTTGTCGAGTTTTATGCGACTACCCTCATCAATGAAAAATGAAAAAACCAGTCCAGAACGGAGGCAAACAGCTTCATAACAGCTAGCCAGGTCAAGGAGAAGTGCGTGAATGTCCGTGTGGTTCTTTTCGTCAATCTGGTGAGCCATTTCCGTTTTGTTATTGCTGTGAAGCAGAGGTGCTCGTTGGTTATTTTTCTATTTTGTTTATGAGTGCACATTTTAATGCTGTGGAGATGGAGACTGATTTACAAAGGGCTACGATCTCATGAACGGCGATTATCGAAGTTTGATAATTGACTTGTAGCTTTAATGCTCTATGCTAAAGTGAGGTTGTTATTTTCATGTTGACTATCGCTTTACTGTAAACAGAGTAGTAGTAGTTTAGACGCGATAGCTTTGGTGTTGCTGGTTAAGCAATGGCATTTTAAATAATGCTAATGAAGCGGTAATATCCTGCTATCGCAGGTTGAGTAATGAAGTGCAGTGCCAGTTCAGAGCTATTGTTGTTTGGACATAAGAGCGATATTATTGAATAGTCACAACATTACACCGTACCCACTTTATTGAAAATTAAGATAATTGCAAAAGCAATATTATGATTTATTATCACCAACCATAGTCAGACTTTGTCCACTGCTGGGCATAGGCCTCTTTCTTGTGTCAATGTTTCGATTAGTTTTAGATTGACTTTGATAATGTGGTTACTACGCTAACCTGAAACCATTATTTCCACCACAGCTTTGATTGGACGTGTACTCTCGCAGTGTTTCTCAGTTTCAGATATCGTATATCGGTGGATGAAGCCAGCAGGAGGCTAGCGGTCCGCATGCTGCTATAATTGCTGTGCAGCTGCAATTCCTGAGCGGTTCTGAGCGTGACAGATCGAAGGTCAACAAGCAGTTTTCAGGCTGCAACAGCCGAGCATCATGTCAACATCTGTGGGGACAAGAGCGTTCAAGGCCGACTGGAATATCGAGTGAGTCGCTATCATTTCATTTTGATCGTGACTTTCAAAGCTTTAAAGTCGTTCATATAAATTCAGTGGTTGGATTGATAGTGCTAGGTAATTTTACATACTTAGTACAAAGCGAGTAGGTACCTAAAGAATTTTACCATTGGCAGATATTGCATGGCAAGGTTGCCACAACGTCATGTTCCGACTTTATACGTTTTTAGTGAAAAATTAGAACTAGGCTTTTGTGTTGACGTGTCGGGGACAGCTTTCCTTTTATAACAACAGTTTTTTTGATTAAAACTTTACGAGTACAGAGAATTTTGAGCTATTACAATGTTAAAATAGGTACCTACGTAAGTTAATCCTAATGAGATTAAAATAAGATTGATTGATTAGTCGTCACAGGGATGACTGAATTATTGAGGTCACAGGGTTGACTGACTGATAATTTGGAGTCACAGGGATGACTGCCATTGAACACTTGTAGTCACAGGGATGACTTTGTTACTTTAACATCCAGTTGTACATGAAGATCTTTCAGCAATGGTCAGTCACTGTGTAATTTCAATGGTGTTACAGAATTTTGTATTTAGAATAAAAATGTTCAGAGACATGAGACTTTTATAGAGTAGGAGTAAATTAGGTCAGATAGTGACACTGAACATTAAACGATGTGGGGAATATGTTAAAGCTCGATTTAATAATAGAATGATAGCTTAAACAAAGTTTTCTACCGGTGATTTTGTATAATTAGAAAACGAAGATCGTAATCAGACTTAATAAGATGGAAGTTAAAAGGTCCGTTTAAAGTAGCTGAAGTTTTGGATGGTTATCTCTCGTTATAAGTTCTGAACTATTTTGGGCGAGCTCATGGAAGGGTGAAAAAAAGATGCCAAAGTCATGTACCAGTCAAAGTAGATGGTAGAAGTGAGAGATGTCACAGTGGTGACAACCAAGCTGAGGCGGGGAACACGCGAGTAGGGATCTCTGTTGTGACCGTTGTGATTGTGGTCCACATGTGTGTGAAGGCACGTATTTCGAGAGCAATGGTGTGATTGCTGCTCGTGGTCTGTAGTGACCGTGGATCGGAGCGCTATGAGAGCCGTGGTGTAAGAGTTGTTTACTTGTGTGAGTGGTTCCCCGAGGCTTTGTTGTGATTAAGGTGATTATTGTTGTGGATAACGATGGTACATGGCTATGGGTGACTTTGTGTTACTTCAAAATGAAGAACGTAACCAAACTAAGCTTGACCCTAAATTTAAAGGACCATTTAAAGTTGTAGAAGTGTTAGATGGCGATCGTTACATATTGAAAGCTTTAAATTCTAGACGCACTTACAAGTATCTAGGTACGCGCATGATAGGTTAAGGAGAGTGCTTGAGGGCCAAGTACCGCTTGAAGTAGAAGAGTTTGAGTTGAGTGATAGTGGTGACTCTTAGTTCGGCTGGTCGGACCGTACCAGTAGCCATTTCGTAGCCGTAGTCCGTTAGAAGTCCGTATTTGCTTTATGTAATCCGTGGATGCGCGGTGCGCGGGTGGCTCTGGCGGAGGTCGGGTCTTGCGAAGACCTAAGAGGACTCCCACGGACGTGGGACTCGGCATTCAAGGGAATGCAATAGTGTGTGAGGGCTTAGTGAAAAGCCACAGGCCACGAATTTGATTCACACTTTGTGTTATTGTTTCGTTATAACTTTAACGATAACTGCTAATGGCATGTTCATATGACATTGGTACTTGGTCTCTCATGCATTAACTTAATTTTAGATTTAAATGATTAATTTGATAAAGGATTAAGGTAAATTTTAAATGATTATGATAGAAAGTTTGTTTTTAGTTTCTTTTTAAGCCTTAGAGAACTAAGGGAGCTTAAAACTTTAACCGTCTTAAAAATTTCTGTCAGGAGTGACCGAACGATATCCTGTGCTACGTTTTCCTTGTTACAGAATAAACACACGGGGTCGTGTGTCGGCGCAGGATGGCCGTGTCGGAGACGGATATTAGTACCGACCGATAACGAAACGAAGCACGAGTTCCGGTAGATGGCAGCACCGTCGCCATCGTACAACTAACTTCGTGCTACAACAGAGCCTACCTAGTGGAGGGGTGTCGAACCAAGACAGAGATTCCATTGGGTCGTCTTGGAGACAAGTTCTCCACAAAGCTAGGAACTGTTCCTCACGTTTCGTTGTACAGTGTGATTTAATTTGTGATTTGTGTATTCGTGTTGTGTAATTCGTTGTCTCATGCTCGATTACCCATTTTATACGCCCACTATGTCGGATGATGATGCTAATAATGCGGCCTCTCCGTCATATATGTATATCGGGTCGGCGCAAAAAATACGTCTCTGCAAATAACAGCTCACAAGTTTGCTTGAATCACAACCAATGTAAACACGTTTCACAATGCCGCAATGTGTATTCAAAAGTTGCAAAAATAATGCCCGAAAAAGCAATTTAACGGCCGGAGTGTCTTCGGTAATTACATTTAGAATATATTATATTCCAGTCCGGTCAAGCTCCGCCAACAAATCGGTGTGTCATATTGAAAATGCCATTGAGTGCCAGCTTCACACCGCTGTGTCACTCGATTTAATAAAAGTATTATAATTTTATAACAATGCGGGCGGGGCTTGACTGTTGTTCTGTGTTTCGCGAGCGCGATGCCTGAGAGGAATAATATAAAATTTGAATAAAATTACTGATTTAAAACCAGCGCCACAAATGTTTGGCCAAGTTTGGCCAATACCCGCGCAAACTTTTGTGTAACAGAACTGATGCAAGGAGTAGATTTGTATTGTAATATTTTTTAATAATTTCTCTCAAATGTCGCGTGTACACCCGTGTGTACACTTACTTACAACGCGTGAAATGTCGCTTGTACACCATTGGTACATTTTAAACGTCACGCCGACTCGCGCCCTGGACGTTGTTTTTTTATTTTAATGTCAGATCGTGTTGCACTTGCAACACGATCCGACTGTATCATTCGTTAATTATAGCTATCCCAAAACAAAATCAAACTGTCAAAATATTCCGCAAAACCCTTGATTATGAAAAAACTGAGAATCTTTTGTCTGTTCTCAAATAAACTGCCCCCATCCCTCATCTCTCATGACCAGAAATCGGAATAGGTAGACTACATGTTTACCTAAAGTTCGAAGAAGTAAGTAATATAGAGTTGATAATTATTATTATTATTCATTTATTTCAGAAGAATTAAAAAAAAATATTGAGTTCCCTACTCTTTGTTCTTCTTCGTGTCGCTGGCACGATAGTTGGTCAAATTTGGGTGGCCCAAAACGTTGCTACCTCCACAGCATCGTTGGTAGCAACACACAGGTCACTTAGGCTGCATATATTGGGGCACAGAGGGCAAGATAGGAGGTGGAACATGGATTGTGACTCCGCTCCACATCCACACCCTGCAGTTGATGTGTCACGGTAGCCCCACTTGCGTTCTGAGGCGGTTCAGGGACTTCCAAGTCGACCAAGGAAGGTTAGACCCTGCGGGAAGATGTTCGCTTGGTCGTAAGTAGTTAGAGGGAGAAGTATCCTGCCACAGCACTGGGCGTCAGCTGTGTCTGCTACTCAGTCTTTGAGTTGGAAGTGGTGCACCAAATAGTGGGTGTCTAGTGTCACACTCTTGTTGACATTTTTCGACTGCACTAGCAACTTCTCTTCTGACTTATGGAGGTGCTATCCCGGCTGTGGGGTATAGTAAGCTGACCGGGGTCGGCTTGAGGCAGCCGGTGATGGTGCGACATGTCCCGTTCAGAGCAACATCCACTTCATTGGCGTTGGCGGAACGATGCCACACTGGGCACGCATATTCGCCCGCAGAGAAGCAGAGTGCTAAACCCATAGAATATTTTGGCTAGACCAGTAGTTTGATTAACGTGAGGTAGAGCCCCCCATGAGGTAGAAGTTAGGCGCCTGAGCAAATTGTTGCGGAACCCAAATTTTTTTCTTCGTTTTCATACAGTGGTAGCTGTACTTAAATGTTAGTGCTCTGTCTACGGTTACCCAAGTAGTAAGGTTTAATTATTTCTTTGAATTGTTTCTTTTTTACTCCGGGCGCTTTTATCCTGCACGTCTTTTAATCGTTCTCACTTGTATACATAATTTCAACATGAATTATTATTTTTTCACACCACCTGATCGAAAACGTCAAATTATATGTCATGCCAACCTAACCTAAAGTGACTCATTTTTGGCCGGTGGCACAGCCGGGCAATAATATTATACTGGATTTCATTATAGCCCGCTGGTCAATAATGTGATTTAAATTTGGAACCTCATCTGTCTGCTCAATTGGTGGTATATTAGGTACTTACAACGCCTTCTGTCTCTGTCTCTCTTTTTCTGTTCCAGAAAGAGGAAAGATATTCTCGATACTCTTATTACTTAGGGATGATATTCTCGAATTTCTACAAAATCATAAGGATTGACCAGGGTCCAGGATTGAAGACAATATTATAAGAATAATTGGTTATGTACGGATTATTGTATAAAAGGATAAGAATAACACTTAAAACCCATTTATAGTCGATTTATTAATTTAAAAACTATTTTCTCGAGCATCTCCTATGACGTTCTAAATTCAAATTGCATACAGCCAAGCGTCCGAACCCATTCTACCAGCTGTGTACACATTAATTGTATTAGGTTGATAACAATAGGCCTGCACATATATTTACTTAACCAGTTGTCGACCACGACCAACTCGAAATCGACCAACTCGAAAATCGAGTTGGTCGTGGCCGCTATGTGGTAGGCAAAGACTACAATAGTATGGTGGTAGGTATACCGAGTGGAACGCAAAAAAGGCGCGGATATTGCAAATCCGTATGGTATTAAACTAACCTGTTTTAAGTAGGTATACAGTATAGTATACAATATCTCTACATAGTGTTTGTAAATTTAAAATACTTTGTTTTTCGTATTATGTCTTCTTATTTTCTCACAGGAGGTGTGAAAAGTAGAGTATCCTCCTCGGGGATAAAGGTGTCTTTGCCTTGGGCTAGCTTGAATCCCTCGCTGCATTCAGGATTCTTGTATTAACTCCCTCGCTTCGCTCGTGAGTTAAACTCTAGACTCCCTCGCTACGCTCGGGAGTTAACTCCCGTTTGTTTAGTAATAAAAGTCCCTTTGACTACCTATTTGTTTAAGAAAAAACTTTTATAAGTTTATTGGAGCCACTGAATTCAGTACATCAGTTTTACCACCAACTGCCAAAGCACCAAACCCTTTGAATTGCTATAACCTTATTTTGTGTTTGTTCTACAAATTTTTGGATCGGTTCTACATTTTGTACAACTTCTACTAAATCCTGATAGCAATAGTTTTTCAATTCAAGAGCCGGCCCTCAATGCTGACGCACACGTAAAGTCGGCACTGTGTGCTTACTCAGAAGTGTAAAAAAAAATAATTATCAATTGTTAAACTAGTTACCACTGATATATAAAACTTATAGATACTGAAAACAAACTAGTAGAAAATATAAAAGCGGAGTAAAAAAGGGAAGTGTTGTTGATATCGTTGAAATAACTGCATTTTAGAGTAATGTTCATGAAAAGCTACTTCCTTTGTAAGGATTTATTGTGGAATGTAGAGCTAATGCCCGCGGCTTCGCCCGCGTGAATAAAAATCTTAGGTTTTTTTGGCACGGAAAGCAAATAAATTTTCCAAAATAAAAGTAACATCAGATACTTCTTATAACATCAGCTATCTGCCTGTGAAAGCCCGTCCAAATCGGCCCTGCCGTTTTGGAGATTATTTAGAGCAAACAGACAGACAGACACAGAAAATTAAGATTGTTTTTTTCTATTTTCCCAAATAAATTAAAATAAAATAAATATCGCAAATACTTTCCTATTATTTTGCATAAAGAAAAATTGCATTTTTTTTTAAAATACGAAGCCACTTCAATTTTATTTATTTGTATACCTACCAACGATAATTATGAGTTCAGTGGCCTCCTAAGAGGTATTGCGTTTGTTCTGTTACACGTTGTTTATCTATGTATACGCTAACTATACAGTGAGTTTTTCGCTATTCCTCATAGTTTTGGATTTGGCCATCCATGTCCACATGAAAAATTTAGCCGTATACACCTTTAGACAATCTTGCTTTTGTATTGATTGATATAAACATCTAATACTTACAACCATTTTTAAGTTTATTATACAACGTGTAACAATAAACGCAATACCTTTTAAGGGGTCATTGTACTCATCATTATGAACAACTTTTACTATGGGACCAACCACGAAATCGCGAAAAAAAATCAGCAGTTCAGTACATTTTGTCGAGTTATGCGTACAGAAGTGTATGGGGCAGCAGTCGATCTTTTTTTCACGATTTCGGTGTTGGTCACATAGTTAAAGTTGTTCATAATGATGAGCCCTTGAGAGGTATTGCGTTTATTCTGTTACACGTTGTATAACGTTATTTATAGAACGTTATTTTATCAAACGTTATAATGGTTGAAGTAAATCTGCATGATGTTAATAATATGTAGGTACCTATACCTAGAACATGAACATGAGACAGGAAAGTTAAAGCATCTTTTTATTACTTGAATGTCACTGACATCTGCTCCTTATTTTTTTGCGGCGTCTCCGAGCCCGCTTGGGCTTCGTCTGCTCTGGCTCGGCCACGCCGCCGCCGCCACCGCCGCCACCCGCCTTTGGGCAGCACGCCGCCGGTGCTCTGGGCGCGCAACACGGCGCAGCCGGCGCACAACACGGCGCCACCAGCGCGCCGCCTGACTGGCCACACGGCGGCTTCGGACGCAACAGTTCTATGAGCTCAAACAGGGTCAATATTAGCATGTAGAGGAAGGCGAGCCATGCGGAGTTCATGAGCAAGTCTTGCGTGAATTGCGGGTTGGGTATGGTGACGACGGTTCGCACGCGCGCCATGTGCTCAGCAGGCCTGCCGCGCGGCTCGCAGGCGGCGCCGGCCCCAGTACAGCAGCGAGTGAACGAGCAGGATGCACGAGTACAGGATAAGCACGCGCGTAACGGCGCACGCGGCTGCGGCGCCGGGGTCCACGGAGGGCGCGGCGTGCCTGCGCCCCATGCCCGACAGCCCGCCCCAGACCCGCTGTCTACGCAAATGAGATAATTGCTAGCATTCCATCATTCCAAGGCGCAATTGTATCGGGTTGTAAAGAGTATTGTATTGCATTGTTCACTGTTGTTTCTGACAGGATGACGGCTTCAGTACGACCTTTAACTGCCACATAGATACAGAGAGTAAAGAGTTTCAGTCATACATAGATAATAAACTATATATTCAGTTAAATACTGACGTAACCACAAAGTATGGTAAAGAGGTTTTTATTTATTTTTGTTTTCTTTAAAAAAACGTTGCTCCACACTAGGAATTTCTCTTGTATCATACATTTGGTCGAGTAGGTATTGAAGTTTTGTATGGGGTGACTGATTTTTTTTTCACGTTTACGAAGTTGGTCCCCGAAACAAAGTTGTTCAGTTTGATGGTCTTTACCACCCCTTTAAGTTTCGCTAGTACGAAACCGGACTCACTGTATAAGGTGTAACAGAATAAACGCAATACTTCTTAAGGGGTCATTGTACTCATCACTATGAACAACTTTCTTCAACTTTCTTTTTTCTTTCTTACTTTCTTTTTTTTCATCTTGCATGCTATGTGTGTGTATACTCATATTTTGAACAAATAAAAATTATCTTATCTTATCTTATGGTGCCTACCCCAAAATCGCGAAAAAAAATCAGCTGTTCAGTACATTTTGTCTAGTTATGCGCCCAAAAATGTATGGGGTTTTTTCGCGATAACAGTGTTGGTCCCATAGTAAAAGTTGTTCATAATAATGAGTACAATGACCCCTTAAGAGGTATTGCGTTTATTCTGTGAAAACTGGTTAAAAACTGGTGAAGTGCGAGTCGGACTCTATAAAATACGGCAAAAAAATCATGTTTGTTGTATGAGAGCCCCACTTAAATATTTATTTTATTGTTTTTAGTATTTGTTGTTATAGCGGCAATAGAAACAGTAGAGTACTGTTTCTATATAATTCAGATCTTTGACCCGTCGCCGTCGTGGACTCGTCGGCCGTGTATTGTCGAAGCCAAATTCATCATGCAGAGATGGTGGATCGATCAACATTCATGAGATGATGCGGTCTCACAAGAAACTAAACATTTATGGTTTGCATTTGCTGACACTTTAACTCTTCTGAATTACTTAAGAGTTCGTTCTATGGATCAATCAGGTTTAGTTTAAATAATACACCTCTTGCCGATAAAGCCCACGACGATACCTCACCGAGAGCTTTGCGGAGCCTTGTTGGCTGCAAGGTTGTGTACAAAAGTATTAACTTCTCTTGCTCTAATTTGATGTGACTCGACTATAATAGTTCTAAGGTGGTTATAAATCTACATTTCGCGATTTCGGGATTAGTCCCATAGTGAAAGTTGTTCATAATGATGAGTACAATGACCCCTTAAGAGATATTGCGGTTACACCTTGTATTAGGCTCGACTCCCAGTCAAACTGGATTCAGCTGAACACCAGTATTGCTCGTCCGGGCTGCTAGACATTAATGGCGTGGTTCCTCAGGGGTCGGTGCTCTCGGCAACATTGTTCTTGCTGCATTAATGATCTGCTAAAACCCGGTACCTTTGCGCATGCAGACGAGATCACTGTTGCAGAGAGATATATAATATGTGTCCACCGCACGAGCCGGTGGGTCGCACATCCGGTCTCTCCTAGTAGAGGCTATGGTTGAGCGCTTGAACGGCCACTCGATTCTGTCGACATGTCACTGTGTTCACCTAGGCGGAGTGAACGACAATAGAGCTGTCATTCTATCTTTTTTTTTTTTTTTTTTCCGGTTAGGTGAAATAGAAATCCACTTGTAGCACTAAATATTTTATTAATAGGATTAATGGATACTCCAAAATAATTAATTAAACCTCGAAATATTTCATTGCCGTGTTTGTCCACACGTCACCTTGTTGTGTATTATTCCTCATTGATAAAAATCTATTGGTTATTTATATTAAAACCTAGTTTTATTTGATACATGAATAGTTAAAGTATTGTTACGGAATATATTTATTCAAATATTTCAACAATACAACGAATGGTTAATAAAAATTCATTTGTCCCAGAACTACCGTTCATCGCCGTGTCCTAATCATGTTCAAGGATATTGTTTTACCTAATGACTTGCGTCCCCCCCGCGGTGCGCTAAACGTTTCGTATTATTGCTGCCTAAGTGCTCGACGTGGAAGGACGTACACACGTGCCTGCGTTTTCGAGCCATAATGTAAGTTATTCAATTTTTATGTTACTGGACATTTTTTCTTTCATCGCCGTGGATAGGTATAACCTCATTTTGAATTAAGTTTGTCTTCTTGAGTAAGCATCCGATAGAACGCCATTTCTTTTATGTTTATTTGTGAAGTGTTTATTTCTTTAAATAGTTAATAGATTTTTTGTTATTTATATTTTTTGCCTTGATTTTCATCGCCGTGCTTTCATTGCCGTAGTGTTTGTGCGCGAAATTTGCTATGGCAATGAAAAAAAAGACACGGGAATGAAAAAAAATCCATTGCCATGCCTTGTAAAACAATTTATTTTCATTGCTGTGGCCAGGTATTTCATTTCCGTGACTTGTGTTTTCATCGCCATGGTATGATTAGGCAAAGAAAATATCTTTATCACCTTTTATCTGTTATACAGGTAATACCGATTACTGACATTACAGGACTCGTCAAGTTAACTCTCTCTGCAATGCAATAAAACATTTAAGGATAGACTTGATGAGTTTTTACTGTACAGTCTACTACAAAAAGATTTTTTCATGGTAACGTAACAAAATGATCTAACATTTGGTACTCTATCACACGTATAATATACCCTCACACACGCATGCACCCCCACATACTACAGTCTGATTTTAATAATGGATTGTTTATATTTTTAGGATGCCAAGATGCCTAAACCAAAATTATCTAAAGAGGTGAGAAAAGAGAGGAAAAGATTGGCGGAAGAAAAGCGACGTCAAAAATTAAGAAGCGACCCTGTATTAAGAGAGAAGTATCTAAGAAAAGAAAGAGAACGATATCTTAAAAAGAAGGCTGCAGGAGTAGTTCTTCCTCGAAGTGCAATGACTTCGCAATATTATAGGAGGATAAGGTCTTGATTCCAACACTTGTGTGGGAGTAAAATTTGGGCAAGGAAATATTACAAAAGAAGAATGAGAGTACAATAAGTAAAGAAAGACTGTTGAATTACACTCGCAACACTACTTAGAGCTTTCAATACTACAGCCTTTATTCTTATACATACTCCCATTCTTCCTTTTGTAATATATTATTATCTATCCAAATCTTACTCCCATACACAATTTGTCTGGGTTTGCCTTTCCCCCTCGGAGAGATATAATGTTTTTTCATTTCCATGGATTGATTTTTTCATTCCCATGGCACAGTTTTTTCATTGCCGTGGACGCTTGTTTCATTGCCGTGCACGCATGTTTCATCGCCGTGGCACGGAATTTTTAATCCTGTATATCTCGTTAGTTTTTTTAAGTTATCTGCTAGACATTAAGCAAGAATACAATACATTATCAAAAACTTTAATAAAAGCGTTTTTTTTTTAAAAAACCTTAAGATAAAAAAATACACGGAAATGAAGATTTTATAGGACCTGTTGAAATTCACTCATTAACATCTCGCCACTGTTTGGGCACAAAACCCAGCAAATAAAATTTATTGTATAATGAAAGTAAAATATTTTTCCCATTTTCAGGTAAGTTTTTCAACATTGAATAAGAAATGTTATCAAAACCAGGCGATGTGTCTTTTGACCGAATAGCCTTTTCCAATTCTTGATTGGTGATATATACTAACATCTAATGTGGGGTTTTGGGTAGAAAATGATAAATCCAAAGGACTGACAAAATCTGGTGTTAAGCTGAGAAGCAGTTGGTTGGCTTTATTTCTGTCAATATATTCCCCACCAAAATGGTAACCCTTTAGCCACTTCATTCTTTGCCACACAAGACTTGGGGAAGATGTTTGGTCAAGGGAGGAGCAAAATGATTGCCACCCTACACTTTTAGCATTGCGCATCGATCTTTGCGCGCAACGAACTTTAAGTTGTAATGTTTCTAAATTTTGAGGAGATGGATTACGTCTAAACTTGGCTAATGCTAGACGGCGTTCAGCAACACATTTTGATAGTGCCGCATTCCAATAAGGTTTAGGAGTAAATTTTGTGTCGGGATTTTGATTGATTTTTATGAAAGGGATACATATATCTGCAGCTATATTAATATACTCAATAAATACATCGTAACAGTTTTGCATATTTTGTGAAAGTTCAAACTGAGCGAAAAGATTTTCCAGTATTATTTTATAGTCAACCCAATTAGCTTTTTTAAAGTTTCTTCGCGTTATGTGGTTGGGTTTTACTTTCAAATTTGTAGAAATTTTAATCATACAATGGTCACTACCTAAAGTTTCATTTAGGGTCGTCCAGTCAAATTTAAGGGCTATGTCCGATGAGGCTAGAGATATATCGGGTGATGTTTGCTGTAAAATATTATTAACGGATTTAATACGGGTGGGTGTACCTTTATTTAATATTATAAATTGATGATCTACTAAAGCATCAAAAATATGTGTTCCCCTACGATCCGTTCTGGATGACCAGTTCCTATGATGTCCATTAGCATCACCTAACAATAACGTTCTCCTCTCACGTAATGAAAAAATATATTCCCAATCACTTTGAGTAATTTGTGCTGAAGGGGGACAGTATATTGAGATCACAAAGTCAATGTCGAGACAGTTAAAAATTTTAACACATATAATTTCTATGGAAGAATTAAATTGGCTGCTTTGTAATTGTGCTTTAATTGACGAGTGCGTAAATATAGCTACACCTCCGTAACCATCGTCTCTGTCCATTCGGAATATGTTGTAACCACTAACCTTTAAGAAACTATCCGGCTCTAGCCACGTTTCGTTTAAGGCAGCAATATGGATCTTTTCTTGTAATAATAAATTTTCAAATGATACTAATTTAGGGCGAAGGCTTTGTGCATTCCACTGAATAATGTTAAGTCTATAAGTAATAAGGGTTTTATCCATTAAATAAGTCCACAAGTTTCTTCAGTACAGGCCAGTCCGCAATATTGTCCACTACAACTATGATCAACCATTGAATACAACATTTAAGCACGTTATGAAACTTAGACTGTATAGAATCATTTTTCATAAATATTATTTCTTTTAATCTTGACAACAGTTCCTCAAAGTTAATATCTCTCCTATTTCCTTCAGATGATTCAGTGTTCGGTGCGTGACTACCTGCGGGTCCATTCATATCCGAGTCTAGCACTATATCAATCCCTGGTGTGTCAGGTCTACGAGGCTTCTTCCTTTGAATTGGGTTAAAATACCGGGGAATTTCCTTATCGGTTCTAGTAGCTTCAGCTTTAGTGACGTCAGCGTATGTAGGTGAACTGCAAAATTTGGGATCTTCAGATTGTATGGTAATAAATGACGTAGACGGTATAGGTTGCCTGATAGGTTCATTTTTTTCAGGAATAGGAGTACAAGGGGGTACGTACAACATTTGAGCTCTTCTGTATGTGCAATTAAATTCAGCCATTAGGTCTCTTATTCTTTTTTCCTTTAGGTAAACTGGACATGTTTTAATCAATGCCATATGCCTTCCATTACAATTAACACATTTGAGTGTTTGGGTTTCACAATTGGGATGGTGGTCCCCACATTTTGGACAAATAATGTTTTTGGATGGACATACTTTTGCTGTGTGTCCATACTTCCAGCATCTACTGCACTGCGTTACCGGGAAGACATATGGATCAACCCCTATTCTTAATTCATCTACATAAACATATACCGGCAAACTGGAACCCTTAAAACAAAGCTTAACCGCTTCGCTCGGCAACCATAACTCTTCACTGATACCCTTGTCAACGTTCCGTTTTTTGAGACGTTTCGCTGATAACAGCTGCACCTCGTTGGGGCACGAGATGCTCTCAAAAATATCTTTGTCAGACATATCTATATCCACGTCCTTTATTACGCCATAAGAGTTGGCCATCTCCATAGCCCTATGAAATCTCCATCCTTTATTGACCAAAGTTTCACATGTTTCCAGCTTCGTTGCACTCATTTCATCTGTGACCTCAATGCGTACTTTATAGGGGTTCACATATTTTACCTTGATAATGTCCTTTATACCTTCCTCTTTAAACATTCTCGCCAATTGGAATTGTTTTGGCAACTTCTCAGTCCAAGAAATATACAACTCAATATTATCTTTTTCTTTTCTTTTCCTTTCTTTGAACTAATGTCCATTCTGCATCAACTTCTGTCTCATCCCTTGCCCTTTTCGCTGCTTTCATGAGAGTATTCATCTCACATTCTATATTATTATCGTCTTCCTGATTTTGTTCTATCATCTCTTCAGACATAGAATTCTCACTTAATGAATTATTACTTGTTAAGTTAGTATAAACTAACTTACAGTTCGCTTTCTCATTATTATCATCCATCGTTAGCAATAATACAAAAGATGAATCATAATATTCACTTAACTCGAAACACTAGCCGGCCGGCCGTGCCTCAAGGTCACCTTTGTGGTCATTCTATCTTATTTGTATGGTTTGACAACTCACCCGTCATGCACCTCGCCCAAGTGTTCACTTCGACATGTTTACAGAATCGCACTGCTGGTTCTTACAGGCTGTCTCTGAATGGGGCGATGCCATGTTGGTTCAAGTTCAATGCATCGTGCTCTATCTTCGACCACATCGTCGCTTACCATCAGGTGAGATAGTGGTCAAGCGCGTGCCTATCAATAATAATAAAAAAAGCTATATCTTTCCGAGGTGTTTATAACCGTGCTGTCATCTTTGGGACGGATCTGCCAGATCCGTTTGATCTGCCAGATCCAGCTTGATGCCCTAAAGTCAATTGAGAAACGAGCCAAGAGGATCATCGGCAATGATAGGCTCATCGAGTCCAAGCTCGGAAGTCATGAGCATCGACGCCGAGTTGCTAACCTGTCGGTTTTCTATCGGTTGCATTCCTTGGGGATTGTACTCAATACTTTTATTGCATTCCACATGTAGGTATTCTTAGGTGGTAAACTTGTAATTAGATCATATGGACCCTGTTGGGCACAGCAAATAAGTGAGTTAGGAGAGAGGAAGCATTTGGAATGATTCTCTAAGGCAACTGTTCAAGAATATTAACATCATGACGGTACCTTGTCAATATATCTATGAAAACATTATGTACCTACGTTAGAAAGAATCTACATCTTTTTAATAAACGAGGCGACAGGCATAACTATGTCACTAGAAATGGGAACCAATAAGTTCAACCAGGCTTGAGACTTGCTAAAGTAGCCACATCTTTCATGGGGTACTGTTTAAAATGTTACAATAAAATACCTCCCCAGATATTAGAATTAAATGAAACATTAGGTAAATCTTGTGTTAAGCGCACACTATGCAGGCAAGCATATTATAAGTTAGGGGATTACATTGAAGATAAAAATGCTTGGCTCAATGCTGGTCCTGCTCCACAGCCACTAGGGCGCACAAATTAATTATTTAATTATTTTTTTTAGCAATTGTGAGACCCGCTGAATATTGAAAGAACATATATTTTTCATTGTATAGACTCGAACTAATTTTGCATTGTATAATTTCATGCATTAACGGCACATGTGTGAGTACTGTGTACCTTCAAGTCAAACTATCATTTTTGGGTACCTTGGTTGGGTACTTTAATGTGCCCTGGCTGTTGGGAGTGTCATGCTCACTCAAAAGTCTCTCTGATGGTGCAGTTTGTGTTTCATTCATCATTTGGCTCCGTCAGCTCGGACTGGTCATCTCTCAACTGCCACGGTTTGTTTTAATTGTTAGTATTTTGAATTGTTCCTTTTTTGCTTTTGTCGTGCACGTCTTTTTACATCGTTCTCACATATCTATGAATAATTTCAACAAGAACAATGTAACCACAACTTTGTAATAATTAATTGATTCAAAAGAGTGTCCATGGAGTTTCTTGTACGTTCTTCTCCATAGAGATCTACGCTTTGGAACGTGCAAATACGAGTAGCTTCACCTCTTTGACTGACCGACCTTGACAATTCAAAAGTGCCTGTAAATGGTTTAATTGAAATAAATGCTTTGACTTTGACTTTGAATGGCATGGTTTAATTCCGTCAAGCGCATTCCATCATCGGACCACAAGACGCACGACGATGCGCCACCGGTACATGGTGGACAACCCACCCCTCGCACAAAACGTTTTGGGAACACATTCAAATGTTCAAATTTAAATTATTTATTTATGATCATAGGGTATTTATGGTATATGGTTAAAGACATTGTACAAAAAAATATAATGGCGGACATTGTTGGGACAATGTCCCGCCAGAAGGCTTACAAGTATTAACAAATATTGATTAGAATAGTAATATTCATTGTCCGTAGGTACAGCTAAGGAATGGAATTCCCTGCCAGAGTCTGTGTTTCCTTATAGCTACAACCTGGGACTCTTTAAGTCAACAGTGAATAGGTTACTTCTAGGCAAGCGTGCTCCATCTTCGACCACATCGTACCATCCCATCAGGTGAGAGAGTAGTCAAACGCGTGTCTACCAATAGTAAAAAAAGGAGATGGAGTCTACATCCAACCTGGAGAAAGCGAGAAACAGAAGGAAAATTCGCCTTAATCTACAAAGAATTACTATAAAGAATAGATGATGAGAGCAAGCAATTGGGAAACAATAGGCCACTGACATTTCGACGCCGCCGTGCCCCGGCCGTATCCCGACGGCGCGGCGGCGCGGCGGCGGCGGCGTGAATCACTTCTTACAAAAAGTAGGTATAGATAACATAGATGTTTGTTTTTAAATAATGGTGACATTATGATGACTCCATATTAATTTGCTAAAATGATCCTCTTTGTGATACCAAAGAGTTAACTTTAAAATTCATGTGTGGGGCATTACTATAAAAAGCAAATGATTATGAAAAGCAAGTGATGATTTTTTTGCATTACCTATATTCTCATTCAAGAAAAAGCAAATGGTCCTAGTGAAGTGGGGGTGGTAATTGGCGATCCGTCCAAATGGTCTGAAGAGAGACCTCAGCACGTAGCAACACAAAGACGCGCCCAGCGCAGGGAGGCAGCTGAATTGAATCACGACCAACAACGTGACCGGCTGGCGACCCGCCGCGTGGTCGTTACGTACCTACCTTACTATTGATTACATTATACCACTATGTTCTAGTTGAAAGTTGCGGAACAGGCATCATTCATTTTTGTATTAAAATCATGGTACTAAATAAGGCAATGTGAAATGCCTTAGTACCACAATGTTATATTTCGACCCCAAACGTTTTGATTGAAAGGTTCCATTCCAAAAGATGAAAGTTGGAGATTCGCAGATGGGTAGTTCTTCAAATAGTATTCTCCGCGTAACTTCGTGGCGAATTTTTTTTTAAAGTAATCGTCTTTTACATGGACACACATTTAAGACGCTCTAAAACTAATACAATTTTTGTTATATGTAAATCGGTGCATAAACTACAGAGATATTCTATTTTGAAACTTCGGTGCCCACGAAAGTTACGAAAGATGCCACGCAAGTTACAGACGTATTTTCTAGAAGTAAAATATGGTTTCAAATCCTTATTTCTTTCACAAATTTCCTGTGGATTGAGGTTTATAAAATAAAAGACATCAATTATGAATAGAATGGGTTTGGTCTCAGCAATTAATACTATATTTACAACATAAAATAATGAAACCACTTCAGAAAAACATGAATCTTCGATGTGTTTTTTTATACTGTCTAGTAGCCCGTCTTGAAATGCAGTCGTTTTTTCGAGATTCAGGAGATGATGCTGGCACTAGTTGAGGAGTTGGTGATTTAGAAGAATACATTGGATCTTTAACTAAATTTAGGGCACTCGATCATATTTTCTTGAAGGGCCTGGTTCTGTCGTTCTTTCATTCTTTTACGAAAAAGTCTGCTTTTTATGCGGTTTTGTTCTGTCACGGCTCTTTACCTTCTACCACTCATTTCACTTTGTACATATTTTTTATAATGTTGCTCTTCTTTTTATCTTTGCTAGACGCTTTTTCTCCCGTCGCTTCTTTGCACTTTGAGGTGGCATATTTCCATTTTGAATGAAATCTGAAAATAATTTTAACCAAAAAAATTAACATAGCTGCTGTGTGTAATTAAAGAAGGTAAAGTATAAGACAGTCAGACAGTGTAACGATGACGTTGGTATTTTTTAAGCAAGAGGGATAAAATTGGCACAACAGCCCAGTTTGGGGTGGGATAAGCTGTTAAATTGACTACGAGAAAACATACAGAAACACATTTTACGAGTCGTTACAAAAAAAAATTAAACACAGTAATGTATAAAAATACATATACAAATACAAAAAAACCTTACTTTAAAGCTTCGCGACAATCAAGTAAATGCATCTGCAGCGTTACAAAAATCTATAGATATATTATACAATGGAGATATTAACTTTCGCGGTGCGCTAGCTACCTTTCGTGGACATATAACCACGAAAGTTGTGCCACGAAAGTTACGAAAATTTCTCATTTTTGAGAATTACGATAAAAATTATAGATAAATTAACGAACAAAGTACTTGGGAATAATCTCGAAGATCTATCTTATTCCTTAACTCAAAATGATTTGGAAAATTATAAACATTATCCTTCAAAATATGGGCATGAAAGTTTCTTGACCAAGGCTACTTGAAAATTTTCAAAGAATAACTTACCTCAGTATTTTTTTGTTTAGAACCGAAGAATGTACAGCTAAAAGTTGTTGCGAGAAGTTGGCGCTCTTGGAAGATAGGTGCAGTTTTGTTGCACGCTTGCAAAACTATCAAAATCGTGTGACAGAGACATAATGCCTATTAAGTATTGTAACTTAAGAGATAAAATTAACTTTCTTTAGTCATTATGAAGCATAGTTAAAAACGGTTAATTTGATGTATTACATTATATGCTTATGCATTGAATATAAAAGTTATCAAAGTTTTCCGTGAGCGCGAACAGTGTGACGCGCGAAGAACACTGATTTTGCTCCCGTTTTCGACATTCGATATTTTTTTTTATAAAAATTATAAACTAATTAAGATGTTTAATGTTGAAATTCTACACATATATAAATAAAGAGTAACCTGCATTTGGTTCTAAGACTGAATGTTCAATAGGTTAGGAATGAGGACCGTGTGACCGCATTTTGAGGGACCTCGAAGAAGTACCCAGATGCTTTTGTTCGACAATATAGTAATGTACCTACTCTGATGTATACCTACTTAAGAACATTATGTTATCAATCTTTGTTGTGCCTAGTAAATATTTTCCTTATTTCGTCGGCGTCCGGGAAGGCACTGTGACAGCACGCTATCGCATTTCTCTAATGGACGTGTTCTTCAGACCTCGAGTTACGGGCTCACGGGCTCACGCTTCATGTGCGGGGCGGACACACGTTCAAGTGAACAATAAGTACGTCCATGGTAGAATGGTACACGAACAGCCGGTCGATTCTGTCGACATCTCACGGTGTTCACCTAGGCGGAGTGAACGACAATAGAGCTGTCATTCCATCTTATTTGTATGGTTTGACAACTCAACCGTCGTGCGCCCCGCCCGGGTGTTCACATAGACATGTTTACAGAATCGCACTGCAGGTTGTTATAACAACACATACTTGATAATTAATTAATTTAAATTGAAACCTCAAAACGTCATTCGAAATGTGTCGAGCACTCGAGCCAGGCGCCAAGTTCACGCGTACGGGTAGTACTTACATCCGGTAGAGGACGGTGCTCTAAAGGAGGACACCTCTATAATATTACTTACTCTTTGAGTGACACGTTGCCGAGATATTTGGAGGTAAAGTCGTCATGGGAAAACAATAGCTATCATTAGCCGGCCAAGTGCGAGTCGGACTTGCGTACGAAGGGTTCTATACTATTATCTATAAAAAAACACGTTTGTTGTATGGGAGCCCCACTTAAATATTTTTTTTTATTTTGTTTTTAGTAAGTATTTGTTGTTATAGTGGCAATAGAAATACATCATCTGTGAAAATTTCAACTGTCTAGCTATCACGGTTCATGAGTTACAGCCTGGTGACAGACAGACGGATAGACAAACAGACGGACAGCGGAGTCTTAGTAATAGGGTCCCATTTTTACCATTTTGGTACGGAACCCTAAAAATTAATTAATCATGTGCCCACGTGCATTAGACTAAATTCAAATTATAGTTCCGAGCTTGATTTAATCATTTATTATTCGAAACTAAAAATTAGAACACGTGAACACTTTATTAAGAACTTTGCAAAATAATAGTGTAATTTATATGAATGGAAATGAAGCCGAGGACTATTATTAGAATACCTACAATCAGGGATCAATCTATCACCTTATTAAGAACTTCGCAAAACAATAGTGTTTAATTTATGATATTTAATGGTTAAATCAAGCAGACTACTTTTATTAGAGTAGAATCTACTGCATAGGCACATGATTAGTTCATTTTTAATGATTTTCATTATTCTCACAAGGCGACTTTACCTCCAAATATCTCGATAACGTGACACTAGGCCACCATGTTGCTACATATTTTGTTTATTCAAGTGTCCTTTATCCTTATACTAGTTTAATCTGCGCCGCGATTTTGCTCCCATACTTGTTTGTGGCTATTGTATTGTAACTGTACCGTTCTTTAATTTGACACACTGGATCAATTCAGATCTCATATATTAGTCTATGAATTCAGACTCTATAACACGGGCACGGATAACACGTGCCACAAAATTCCTAAAATTGGACCAGCGGACACCCCTCTGCGTAAGCTGTAGCTACGCCCCTGCGTATTAGCTACATCTTTAGTTGCTTCAATTCAAAATGTGTGATTTCTCATTCAATGCTTAGTTAACTCGACCCACGTATCTATCACGTATCATAGTAAAAAAGCCATTTCACCGCGCCATGAAACTATCAGGGCTATCGATAATACAAATGTTGAAATTGGCAATGATTCACTAGGAAAATAGGTCGTCGCGGTTCTCATAATGAATTCGATATTCCGTAAGTAGTGTGGAGAAGGAACTGTCGAGGTATCAGATTGTTGCACGTTGTTGTACAAGCATGATGCACGTCTATAAGCGTCTGAGCGCGGGGACAGCTCGCACCTGGCGGCGCGTGGGCGGCGCGAATCAAAGCGTGAAAGAGTTGATATGCGTGCGTCACAATGCACATCAACGCTGATCGCTGTATCGACAGTGCGCGAGGCTGCGCCCGCGTCCACCAGCAGCCGCACGCCCGCCAGGCGGCTCCAGCTTTGAGGAAGTTCGAAGCGTCGCCGTCGTCATAAATCATCCGTAGTGTTAGTAATGTGGCGTTGTTTATTATTATGACGTCACGTGTTTACGGTTTGCCAGCACGCAACTATTCTCATGTGTTCCGAATATTTTAATACGCACCAGCGTAATGTCGTAAGCTTCTTGCAGTTCAAACATCTAATCCATAATATCTACTTGTAACCTCTTCTCGACTACGGCTCACGAATTGAGATTAAACTTGGTACACGGGTAGACTATGATGCTTTTCATCTCGGGAGTATGTTCTGCTACGATAATGTTCGTCCTTCACGTGGGCGAAGGCGCTGACAGAAGCAAGTATTATTACAAGCTTAAAATTAATAAACATTATCGTGAGCACAAGGGTGCCAGTGCGAGCCGAATATTTGGCCGAAAACGAAACTGGAGCCGAAACCATTTTTTTCGTCGAAACCGAAGCTTCGGTCCGGTCACTATTTGTAAAATTTACATGAACTGTAATGAACTAGGTAGATTTATTTCAGACTAGCTGTAGCTCGTGACTCCGTCCGTGGATCACATTTCATGGGTTTTTTTGCGCGAAATAATAAATATATAAATTATAAGTAAGTAAGCCAAATTAAGTTACTTCTTATAACATCAGCTATCTGCTAGTGAAAGTCCTGTCAAAATCGGTGCGGCCATTTCGGAGATAAGCTGGAACTAACAGACAAACCAGTCTGTCAGTTTGTCTGCATAGTTGTACCCGACAACAAAAACTAAATTGTGAGCAAGTTTTATAGTACCTACACCTACCTATAATGTGATAGTATACACATAATGAGTCAATCTACACATTCGCGCTGTTTGATGTGTGCATACGCAGTTCAGGTTACGGCCGTTTTGATTTTCCTAAAGTGCACTATCAAGATTTTGGGATACAGTACAACCCAAAGCATATCATTTATTCTGGACCCTAAACATAACACGCACAACATCCTGATAGATTATCATAGGTATGTGAATATATTGCAGTTCCAATAAACACATACATACCTCTAGATCTTCAAGGTAACAACGGCAACGTTTGCTGAGGTCAGTCTGAGGATGGACGACCATAATAATATAGCGAGACTCCTTAGTATTGGTCCCGGCTGTCTTTTGGAGATCTTTGGCAGTCGTTACAGATAGTCAGAAGCCAGCAAAATCTGACTTTTTAGGAAAAAATTGCGTAGTAACCTCTACCTACGCAAAGTTTTCCTAAAGAATTACATTTTAGAAGTTGGTCGACTATTACTCGTTAACTTGTAAAGCCTACTTAGTTGTGATAGTTTTCTTTTTTAACCTCAGACGCAAAAAGAGGGGTGTTATAAGTTTGACGTCGATGTCTGTGTGTGTGTGTGTGTGTGTGTGTGTCTGTCTGTGGCATCGTAGCTCTCAAACGGATGGACCGATTTCAATGTTTTTTTTCATTCGAAAGCCAGTTTCCTTGCGGTGGTTCTTAGCTATGTTTGGTAAAAATTGGTCCAGCGGTTTGAAGAGTATCAGCTCTTTTCCAAAATGATGTAAGGCATTTTTGGCATAAAATTGAATTATATTTTTTGTTTACGTATGATTAACCGCTTCATGTTTAATTAATTGCCCAATAGGTTAGTTTAGTTTAAAAACCTTAAAAAACCCTTTAATTTATAAATTCGTTATAATAAATGCTACTACCATGATTTTTTTCACGTAGCTGGCAGAGGGACACACCTGCCTCTAACAAAAATCATCACTTTAAAGCTTAATATTTCGTAAGCTTTTAGCAAAAGGCTAGGCAGATTCGAATTAATAATGAGATGTACACCTTAACGATAGGTTATTTTTTTCTTAATATGTACCTAGGTACACAGTTTGTATTCCCATTGTGTTTACTCACAATGGGCCTCTTTTATCAGAAGGCTTAAAGTACCAAAGGGCAATGGAGCGGCCAAAGCTCACAGTTCCCTTGCGTGATCGAATCAGGAAAGACGATATCCGCAAGAGAACCAAGGTTACCGACATAGCCCGAAAGATCGCCAAATTGAATTTAAATGGCAGTGGGCAGGACCTATTGCTCTCAGAACAGATGGTCGATGGGGCCGAAAAGTTCTGGAGTAGCGAAGGCCTCTCACAAGATGGACCGATTACCTGGTGAGGGTCGCTGGTAGCGGATGATATGCGAGACGCACAGGACCGGTTGTTGTGGCGCCACGTGCGGGGAGGCCTATGTCCTGCAATGGACGTCTGCAGGCTGATATGATAATAATGATGACACAGTTTGTATAAAAAATATAGGTAGATATTGAACTGTTGTTATTATTTATATATATTCCGACATCAATTTTTAGGAGGTTCTGAATTCGGTTGCATTTGTAAATGCACGAGTATATCTCAACAGCTGAATAACATTGACAACTTAATTTGGCCCGACCAATGAAAGATAATTTCTCTTAAAATACAACAAATTGGAATATGAATTTTTGGTCACTATAACTTCTTTAAGAGTACTAATTTTTGTTTTATTTTGGGGAGAAATCACAGAGTTTTAAATGTGACTACCGCCACCCCACCAATGGCATGGTATATCTCGTAAACTATTGTACTACTAATTTTATCTTGCAGGATACTAATTTTCTATGCAGGTTTGAGGAAAGCGACATGCTCCTCAAACTTGGAAACAACATTCAAAGTCATGGACAAGTGGTACTGCTGAACAAACGCGCAAAAGTTATCATCGTTGATTTCTCGGGTAATACAAATGTTTCAGTCCTGTTTTTTTACGAAATGGATCACATATAAGGGTACTAATTATTTTTACAGTTAGAATAGCTGTAGCATGTCCCCTTTTTCAGCGCTCATGGTGGTCCTGCTGAAGGGAGTGTGACTACCATCTTAAAAGTCGTTTTTCTCGAAAACTACTAAGGTAACAAATGATTTACACATTGGCGTTCTTGGTCCTGCGGTAGTCATGGACACATTTTGATTTTTATTTTAAATCATAGCGGATTACTTTTTGCATGAATATGTCGCAACCAACTACCTTAATCAGCCGTTTCATTAAAATACTAGCGTTTTCATTGAACTGCGCCATTTAATCAGCGACATAAGTGACATGGGCAAGTCAATATTGAGCAAAAGATGTCATTTAGGTCGCTGAAAAATCGGCGCATTTAAATGAAAAGGCTGATTAAGCTAATTGGCTGCGACAGATATATTACTTACTATGTTTTCGGTTATTCGTATACAGATTTAATAAAAATAATCAAAAAACGAGACCACTTTGGGAAAGTAGGTACCTACTCTTCCATTATTTCAAATAAAAAAGGATAGTTCAAAAAGTTTGTTTATTGGCGCAAATTTTCATTTTGACGGCTTTTTTGCAGTCGGCAAATGGCAAAATAACGGGATTCTTACAACTCAATTTTGAAGCAGATATCTTCAACCGATTGAGCTGAAATTTTGTATACCTACACGTTTAGTTTGTATCAAATGAAAGGGCTTGCTGACGTCACTCTAAATCCAATACGACGGAGTTGTAAAGATGGCAAACTGAGTTTTTTATGATTTTCATCAATATAGGTATCGAATAAATGGG
Source organism: Melanchra persicariae (assembly GCA_947386135.1). Lineage (NCBI taxonomy): Eukaryota > Metazoa > Arthropoda > Insecta > Lepidoptera > Noctuidae > Melanchra > Melanchra persicariae. The sequence goes on from OX376651.1 coordinate 756,917, forward strand.
CTTGCTGAGAATAACTCAAAAATTAAAGTGACGTCACTCTAAATCCAATATGGCGGGCTTCTAAAGATGGCGGACTAAGTTTTTTATTCTTTCCTACAATATGGGTAGGTATCAAATGAAAGGACTCGCACATGATGCGTTGAATGAGATGAACAGACTGAGAAACTTGTCCAGCTATAACTAACAAGTAAAAAAAAAGAGATTTTACTTATTTTTTATGTAGTATATCATATTGATTGTGTAATGACGTTATATGTTGATAGTAAAAGATTTAAAGGAAAAGTTTATTTTATTCTTTATAACGCATTTTACATTTATTTTATTCACTTTTTAGTGGTGTTGTCCACAACTAAATTAATCTTATTCAAATTAGATATTTGCCGATAAGGAGTTACTTTATGTGCAGTTCAAGTCCAGACTGGCTCATACTTAAATATCTACATTGCTTTAGGATTAACATAAACCTAATAATATCTCACTTTACAAGATTTGTTTGATTTTAAAAAGTTGAAGTGGTCACTGGTTTATCTTTGAAGTTCAACGACAAAATTCAAAATCAAAATAGCTATAACTAAACCTAACGCAAAAAGAATCATCAAGATCGGTTCATCAACAATAAAGTTATGCCCGAATAGATAACCCCAACAGCATGGTTGACTTGATCACATCTGCGTACCACTTCACGGCGTACCGGCGTGATGTTATGTTACGAACTGGCGCAAACAATAATCAGACTGTATGCGATTTCAGCAATTCCGGGTGATTTCTGTTGCCTATCTCCGAAGTTCTTCACAATTCTAAATGAGATCAGTCCGAGATACTCTTTCAAACAAAAAAAACAGTCATCCAAATCTGTTGAAAATTGGCGAAAATATTGCTGAACAAACATACAAAACAAACCGGCCAAGTGCGAGTCGGACTCGCGCACGTAGGGTTCCGTACCATTATCTATAACAAAACGGCAAAATAATCATGTTTGTTGTATGTGATATTTTTTATTCTGTTTTTAGTATTTGTTGTAATAGCGGCCACAGAAATACATCATCTGTGAAAATTTTAATTGTCTATAAAGTCAAGGTTCCTGAGATACAACCTGGTGACAGACAAACGGACAAGCCGACTGACAGATAGACGGACAGACAGACAGCGGAGTCTTAGTAATCGGGTCCCGTTTTTACCCTTTGTGTACGGAACCCTAAAAATCAGTCGAATTTAGAACTTCCTTCTTTTTTCAAAGTACCTACTATAAATGTTTAGTTTTATTAATCAACCCTTAACTCTTCCTCCCTATAACTAGTATGTACATCGAATATACCAGTATGTATGTAGTAGAAATGGTATTCTGTATTGCATTGGGAACGATTCGATTTCCAGTAGTTTCAGGCGCTCGGAATCGCGGCCGAGACAGTTTGTGATTAATGGTTAGTTGGTGATATTGAGGGTTGTGGTTACTTTCTTGTTGCACCCCGGCCCAACCCAGTGGGAACTTGTCTCGGGACACAACAGGAAAGGGTGGAGGGCATCGAGTGGCCTTCCTCCGGGAAGGGTTCGGCGGCGGGAGCAGGTCGGCGGGGCTGAGGGCCGCTGCCGGCGCGGCGGCGGGTCAACGACCGGCACACGCAAGCTTTTTCACGTGATACGATTAACGTCGCGAAGTAGGTCAGCAGAGCAGTGCACCGCGCGCCCCGCTCCAGCTCACCGTGCACCGCCTGGCCCCGCCACCACGCGCCACCACGCTACCACGCCACCACGCCACCACGCCACCACGCCACCACTCGCCACCACCACACCGCCATGCGCCACCACGATAACATCTGCTACACGTACTTACTACTTATCCGGACGTTAACACGACAGTTTGCCCGTATGGAGGAGTATTTCTTATTACAATAAGACACGACTATGATTTAAGTTTCTGGCTCTAACAATCCCATGTTCTCTCACGAATCTTTTTGTTTGTATTGATCCAGAGGCACAGGGGGCAATTTCTGAGTGAACAGGGGGACGTTGCAAATGACGCCCACCGCCACTGTGGGGCATGTTGAAAGCACAATGTTGTAGTCGAGCTGCTTGTGAGTCGGTAATTTGAACATTTGGTTTGAATCGGTTTGACTTTAATCGGAGTCGATCGTTTTGCTGTAGGTGAGGTTGAGTGAGGTGAGTAGTGGGGTGGATTTCTAAATAACAAGGGCTGCCGTACTACTTCCAATTACGGACAGATGGACGGAGGGGAAGTACCACACACAACCAGGGCAAACGCACATTGTGGGCAGGAGGCCTTGTGCTACCCTCTCAATATCCTATTCGCCAACCCAGGCTGGTGCACGGGGGGGTGGAGGGGTGGTGCATGCATATGCATATGTTTTGCATATGCACTATGGTTTCTGCACTCAATACTCGTATATCCAGCAACAGGGTAATCAAATATGATACGTGACGTCAAAAACTTAAAACCTCGGTGCGTTCACAGAAACAAATACTTACCTCAACAATTTGTAGCACAATACAAATTACTGAAGAGGAAAACTTATCGATGTTCAGCAATGTGCGGCGACCGAGGAACAAGTTATCTCATTCACGTCGCTGTGGGAGGTGATCACGCTCATTAGCTCGCGACCGCGGACGCTGCGCCGACACGCGTCGGCACTCCGCCCTGTGCCGCCTGCGCGCCACATACACACACACACCGGTATTGAGCATACTACACACACACAACGCACGGCGAGTGTCCACTGTGTCCACTGTGTCCAGGACTCCAGCGCGAGCGAGCGTAACGATGGAAAATTATTTGATTGTGGTAGGGAGCGGCGCGCGGCGGGGCGGGCGGCACGAGCGGCGTGACGTGCACAATTTAATAAATTGACACGTCATGTTTATTCAGTCAACTCGTCAGACGCGTCTACGTGAAGCTGTCAACGTTATCGGAACACTTCGCTGCGGAGTGGACAGGTGCGAGGTGCGAAGTACAATAACACAGTTAGTGTTCGTCTCACCTCGTTTATACGTCTACATTAGAGCGGAGGGTATTGTGTTCGACGAAGAGTTACAAATGAACGTTAAGTCACAGTCTTCTATTAGATCCTCAACTAGGTGCAGACGTTGTTGGGTACCAAGCATAGCTTTGTGACCCTCGATAAAAGGATTACAAAGTATCGCCATTTGACTCCTTTAGGTCGTAACCAGGCTCAAGTTGAGGCATTCTGAAAGGTTTTACAACCCGTTCCGTCCTGTGAGTCGGCTCGGTTTCGGGAATGCTTTGTGAAATATAAAAAAAAATCCTTTACGAGTTTACAGTTTACAATAAAAGTTATTTTTCTTAGACTGGTCCACAACTATTTACACAGAAATGATGTCATATGCATAACTCTAGAAGGCTAAGTAAAAAAGTATGGCTTAATATAAGCTGTGTAAGTCTTTCAAAAATATTTACAAAAAAATCTTCTCTCCCGTGGCCTATCCCGTAGAAACTGTGAAACTTTGTCTCTGAGACGGCTACGCATTGATGATGATGATACTTATTGCTGATGTTCATAGGAGCCGACGACCAGTTAATCGTCACCGCACTCACCGCGTACTTGAGTCATGAAAAATGCACTACCGAGTATATTTTTGACTGTATTCGATTACTTATTCCATGTTGTTGTCAGTACCTACCCATCTTATAAAATAAAGAAATGTGTATTATTTTGGCAGGTTTGCGATATATTGAGGCGCGTCGAGTTCGTATGCAAAGCTGCCATTATTCAGGCACAATCGCTTCGTTCCCGACAGATAACGCGTTTGTCTCAGTCTCGAATCTGCGGAAGCTGCTGAAGTAGTGTCCTCGGACGCTTTTATTTTATCCTAGTTTTATTTTACCTAAAATGTCAATACATTGTAGGTATGCATACGTAAGCAGTTAATCGACTCTTCACGTGACCAGAGGGCAGGCGTTTTCTTTGGCCAACGAATCAGCATTGCCATTCAACGTGGCAATGCGGCCAGTGTTCTGGGCACTTTTCCCGTTGACAGCGATGTGGACGAATTTTTCGATGCCCTATGAGTTCTTCCCCTCCCCCTTTTTACTCTGCTTGTATATTTTCTACTAGTTGTATTATCTATAAGAATAAGAAGTATAAGTAAGTTTTATATATTTCTAAATAATAATAAAAGCCATGCATATTTGAATGCTAACAATATCGCGCGACTATGAAGTGGGCCTCGAATCGACTAAAAGGTGTGATCATTCCAATAGAACTTAATAAGCAAAGTTAGTTAGCAGCTTTTGACACACTCTGGCAAACTATACACACTTCTGAAAGTGTCTAGTTTGCAAGAGTGTGTCAAAAGCTTGCGTTGACGCCAACGAGTAGATTTATTCATTGTAAAACAAGAAGAAGATACTTTTTTGAATCCCTGGTTTCGAGTTATCAAACAACTATATCCCCTTTTGGATGATAATCAGTTTTGATAAATCATTTAAAAAAACAATTGCTTGCCAAAATTCAAGTTTCTGTCTTTCGCGGTTTGGACTGAGAGTCAGGCGTTTACTGCTGAGAGTTCTTTTCCATATTATTAGACTAAAACCATGGTGTTTCTACATCTTCTATCTGAGCTCCACACAATTTTGTGAATTAGGCCTTCTGCGCCTAAACTAAATTTACGACAGGCATATACAAGTTGTCACTTGAGGCCATCCATCCATCTTTGTCGGGAGCCAGCCGCCATTAATGAGGAGCCAACACATAACACATGCGTGGGACAACCCGTCCTCGGGGAACCATGCCTTACTTCAAGTGCTGGGACGATCGATACATAGGCGATAACACTACGACATTTATGGTTAAGCGGTAATTAGAGAAGCTAGGTGCTTCTCTTACAACATTGATTGATTCTCGAACATGATCTGCTGACTCACTAAATTTATTTGCATCCATTCAACTTAAGGTTCAGTTGAAATCCAGCGTCAGGCAATTACAAGTTGCAAGTATGCTGAACTGGGCATATCTGCAGGCTTCTTCTGAGTAAGCTTGCTCCATCGTTGACTTTGTCTCTGTCATCTCTGACCTAGACTAGAGTCAAGAGCAAACCCATCTAAAATATAATATAAAAATGTGGCCGTGATCTTCTCCTTGTTTTTGTTCCTGCTCTGTGCCTGATCCAAATGTTTTTTTTCCCTCTAGTGGGTACCTAACTGCCTACCTGGCGTTGAGGAGGTTCACATACAGTATACAATGTAGCGATCACTCCATGACTACGCAGACACGCTTTTGGACTCGCCCCTCATCAACAACATTTCAGATCGCTGATTCTGAAGTTTCTTATTTATTTATTTAACAATTAACACTAGGAATATAATAATCAACAGAAAATATAAAAATTTAAAATATAAATAGGCTGCTATTTATAGAAGGAACTGTAAATAGATACAGGGGCGATGCGTATTTCTCTAAACTGAAAAAATTGCTGTAGATATCGCGTGTAGGAAGGAAAAATAAGACAATTCACTTTAAATAAAAATAATAATACTTAGCTTACTTGAAAAAGAAAACGAACATATTCAATAGGTAGAGAGGAATCAAAGCTGCGCAAATCCGTCGCAGATCACGCTCATGCGTTCAAATCCCCGGTCTCCATAGCAAGCGTCGCTTTACCGAGAGATCGCTGTTATGTAACGTAATCCATGTTATATCTGAGTTAACACCTGACGTGATGTTCTTGAGGTTGGGTAAACGAAGTTTTTATAAACGACTCAAAAGGCAAATCCTAAACTAACCTATTATTTCAAAGGATTTCAACAAATTAGAAAGCTTTAAATTGCAACATTCAGTAAACGTCATCAAAATATACTCCCAAAGTCGTGAGTCGATTTTATACGTTAAGTAATAATAATAAACTTTATGTTAACAATAATAATACTCATTATGTGGCAGGAAAACGTTAAATGTTGCGACAGCTGTTAGGGCGATCGGACAGTACTTGGGTTCCTACATCACCGTGCGAACCTCTGCCTCAAAGTTACTTTACGTATGTATACACGCCTACCCGTGGATATGTCAAAACGCAAAGCGAGACGAACATTATTCTAACAAATAAAGAAATACAAAATATTCACGAGCGGACGGATGTTGAGTAAAAAGGAGCTTAGCATTAGCATACGCGCGCCGCCACCCCGCACTCCAGCGGCACCGAGCCGGCATAGAGTCGGCGACGCGCCGTGCCGCGCTACCTGCATTAACATTAGGCACAATTTTATTTTATGTAAGCCCGTGGCTTTAACTGTCTGCTTAAATTTCGGATTTTCGTCAAACACATTTCGGCAGAACATTAAACCATAATAAGGGAAAATGAAATAAGATTGGAAGTGGGAAGCGCGGACAAGGGCAGGGAAATGATGAAGGGTTGATAAAAACTTAATTCAATAATTATAAGAACCTACAACTAGTCTTTCCTCACGACACTGACCACCGTGACCCGTCAACAACGGGCACCAGTTCGGCAGTCTGTCAGGACACCATCACGGCAGTTCCTTTCATAATATTTTGTCAACCTACCATAACGACTTCTTCTTTTAAATTCCTGAGCTATACGTGGCTATACATTCAATTGGCTTCAATCAAATTAGATAATTTCATACAAAGCCTTTGCAAGAGAATGGCAAGACAGTTAATCATGCACTCATCCTCCTATTCAGTTCAAGTATAGCAAACTATTGTATTTTTCAAAATAGCTATTTAATCTGGTAGTGGGCTCGATGTATTGCCTCTTTGGCCATCAATGTGATGATGCTCACTGAGACAGAACAGCTCCATCGGATACTCAGGCGGCACATTCCTTTCTTCCTCTTTCGAACATTAGACAACTAAATATCTACTTATTGAAGTAGACCTGTTGTTCGCGCAAAATCAGAGTAACGTATACCTATATGAAACAGAATGGTTATTAATTAATCCGAGCGTTTACGAGATTCAATGAGTAGGTTAGCAAGGCTACAGGAATGTGGTTCGATGTAGACAGTCTCACATGATGTGTACTTAAGTGACTATTCGTCTCAACGCGTTGCATACCAAATAGTTAAGTGTACAAAGTCAGCACAGTGCGGCCTCTCGGACGAACTGTACTGCCCGAGCTCAGTGTGTGGCAGCGATTGGAGGCTGACCTCAATTCCACGGCGTCCGTTCGCTTCCTCAAAGGAAGCCGCCTCTGCCTGTTCCGCCCGCCGGCGCCGCCTATCAGGCTATCACTCGCGCACCATTCTACTCATTACCAGCTCGCTGTATCTCATCCAATCTGTTCATCATTAACATCTAGCTGACAAATGTTTGCTGTCATTTGCAAATCAATTGATGTTTATATTTACTTCACACTGCGAAACTGATCTAATTCGAATGGCGACGATTTCCACGAACGACAGTAATATCTTGATATATTAAACTCGCTCGACCTGCAGGTACCTCGACGCATACCTACATACTACCCGACAAGACAAGCTCTACGAACGTATACACGGCTTTTAAATAAAATTAGCAAATAAAGCGCTGATTTATGAATTTGCCCTTATGTGTAGGTAGGAATAAGTTCGAAACAAATACTTACATATGTTTATTTCAAAACTAGAAACATTAAACTCGGATAATATAATGAAATCAGTCATGGTTAGAGATAATAGGGAGGAGGTCGGCAGTGGAGTCGCCAGCAGCCGGCAGTCAGCAGTCGGCAGTCGGCAGGCGGCAGTGGGCACATGTCCGAGAGTGTGTGTGTAGAGTGAGGGCGGCGGGCGGCGGCGGCGGCGGGCGTCGATACGCGCGGCGCGGGGCGGCAGTCGAGGCGCGCGCGGAGCCGAGCGCCCGCATGCACCGCGCGCACCGCGCCACGTGCCGCGCCGCGCGCCACCGCGCCTGCCGCGCCGAGCCCGCGCCGCGCGCCTCCGCGCCTGCCGCGCCAGCAGCGCCCGCAGTACTGGAGCGGCAGCGTCGCGGCCCTGGCGCGCGCCCCCACGTGTTTACACTCGGCGACAGCGGGCTCTCCACCTGGCACTGACAGGGTTACCGGCTCCCGAGGCACTCCCACTAATAGGTACCCCCGCCACATTATTTCCTCATTACTGTGACCGTCGCGGCCTCACAGCTGGAACAATATCAGCGCTTTACGTAGAGTTTACTGAAACGGAACTTGTAAATTAATTTCAAGCAGAGCAGTGAATAACAAACCGGTGCATAAAATCATAATTTAATATGTTCCGCGTTCCAAATTAGATTTGCTCAAACAATCGAACGATTTACCAAAATTCATGTTGTATTTTAGACGCGATGAATAAAACTAAAAGTTTAGAAAAAGCCGGCGCTGGAGAAGTCATCTTTGTGAAAGTTTATTGAGTATTTTCAAACAAGGGTAAGTTGTATCCGCTTCTTGGAAAGAAAATAAAAAAGATCCAGATCTTAAAAGCGAATATGAATAAGAACTTTTGTGTTCAGCGAAACTATGCAATGTATCCGGATATAACAATGAGAAACTATGCAATGTATCCGGATATAACAATGAGAAACTATGCAATGTATCCGGATATAACAATGAGAAACTATGCAATGTATCCGGATATAACAATGAGAAACTATGCAATGTATCCGGATATAACAATGAGAAATGAACGAGCCGCAAGAATGAGCAGATTTAAAAACACACATGATTGATACCCTCACCGCTGATACGCGAGACTACTGGAGTACAGGTGATGTATCAGAGGTGCGCGCAGCTCCTGCTTGACTCACATAAGTACTTCATAATTTGTACGCTCTGACTCTTAGCCTCGTGCAAATGATTTACTACTTGACGCTTTCATGGCGTAGTATGGAAGTCTCCGTTTACCTGAACCTGTTCCCCTGAGGTTTATTAGGCTTCATCAATACTTCTGGCATAGTTGCATTTTTCCAATGATAGCGCGCTGTAGTCAACACCAGTCTGGCTATCACAATATGGACACGTGCTCGTATGTCCTGATAATCTCGAGATTGTTTCAAAAGCGAACAAATTAATATTTGGTGAGAGTATGATCAAACCAACAATTGCTGAACCGCAGTAATGACTCTCATAAATTGAGCGCCATCTGCGCGATGCTACGACATAGCGGCGGCTTCATGCCTACCCTACTATTATAAACGTTAATTTCACCCCCTTGCAGCATGGGAGAAGTGTGTCACGCGGGCTTGGGACCGGCGCGAGCGGCCCGCCGCCGGCGGAGGCGCCGCGGGGCCTTAACATTACGAACATCACTCGTCCTGCCGCCAACACTGATTGTATTATTATAAGCCCCGTTTACTCTGCGCACTGTCAGCATCGCTCCGTGTCCCACTGAGCGATCAGAGTGGCAATTCCACTCTTATTAGAATTGGCCCTCAGGTCGGGAGCCACACTTATCTGGCACTGAAGGAGTCTAGCTCTACTCGCCTGCGGAACATGCACGCTCCGTGCTCGTGACCAGCGGTGACTGTTGACATGTTGGCTTTACTTAGTTTGCCGATAGTATTGGTTTAAGGCTATTTGTTTGGATGTCACCATCTTTACCCTTTGTAATAATATTCATTGAATATTAACAAGTTTCAGATACGGAATAATAAATCTCCTGATTTGAAAGTTAAATGGGTGAATCATAAATTGTTTTAGAGAGCACAGTCGCGAAAAAGATACTGACTAATCTGTGACAGGTCTCCAAGTTCTGTACGATGGATATTTGATGAAGCTTCGCGTCCTGCACTTGCGATGGATCCATATCAAACATTAGCAGAGACATATTTAGATACGAACAGCTGTGCAGTAATCTGAATGAATACGATCCTCAACTACCGCAACGAATGTATCTACAAAAGCAATTACTTGCGGGCAGCGCTATGCTCGCCGGGAACGCTCTGTACACAAATGAATGACCAGTGCTAAGCAATTGTCCAACGTACTTAATGGGAATACAATCGATCACGTGGCTAATGTTCCCTCTGAGCGAACAACACTGTGAGCAGTACCGTCAATCTCAATCGATAATACAAGTGGCTGGCTTGCAAGACGCTGTGTCATGCTATGAAACAGTTAATTTCCTTTTATTGAAGCTATTTCTTTGTCGTCCGCCTTCGACGACCCCCGTGGGAGTCAGCGCGCTGCCAGTCACCCGCGAGCCCCCTGAGCCCCCTGAGCCCCCGAGCCCGTGTGCAGCCACCACACACTCAATAGACACTGCTTCATTGTGAGTCGCCGAGCGCGGCACAACGCATAGCAGCGGAAAATTGAACAAACTGCGACTGTATACATGTACATACAAACACACGTTCTGTTCTAATATACATGTAGTCATGTACTCTTTGCAGTACTGTAATAAAAATAACTTTTATGGATGATGTCGCTTTGTTGTTTCAGTGTTGTGTATGCACGTTGTACACTGTACAGGTTAGCGCCGCGCGGCACTAATACGTTTATCTTTTGTGAAGCTTTTACGGAACGCCGCTCGCCCTCGCCGGCGACTTCAAAGAAAAAAAACAAGTCTTTTAATGTCCCGCCGGAGGAATAGTTGAGTCATTGTTTTCAGTTAGTTTACCTGTCGGTTCAGAGTTCAGTAACTGCGGGAAGTTACTCGACTAGTTACTTACGAGACCGTCCCTCACACTCAAATATTTAATTTTCCGTTTCAACTACAAAATAGAAATGAATCGTTGCTCGATTGCTTTTCTTACATTTGATTATAATCCTCAATCATAAAGTTTGGTTGTAGTCCTTCAAACAATGAGCCTTAGAGCTACAACTTAGAGCTCATTAAAATTAACTCAGCAATTACAGAGCAGCTGGCCGCAGCCGAGCGCAGCCGGGCGCAGCCGGGCGGCGCTGTCTCCCGGGCGCGGGCGTTTAATATCCCGTCGTGTGGTTAATACGAAGTGGAAGGACTCGTTATATTTCAATTGTCTGTCAGATCTGTGTTGTAGGTCAGGGCAACAAACAACCAAACTAATAAATAGACTAGTTGAATGTCTACCGTACGTGTATGTAGGTTGCGGTGCACATTTAATCAGTTTTTCTACTCAAATACGTTTCACTAGGCCCAGTCACGACTCGCGAGCTCCCCTGTGTTCGTCGATCGCCCAGCAGTGGACATCTGTCGGTTGATATGATGATGATGAATGAAGAGGTAGTGACCGTGTCCGACAGCGACAAGACTTCCCAAAGCCAGAAATGACGAACTTTTGTACTCGATTCAACCTTTTCCATCATCATCTGCATAGCCTTTTCTCAACTATATTTAGGTAGGCTTCTAGTCAAACCGGATTCAGCTGAATACCAGTATTTTACGTAAAGCGGTTTCCTAGCAGACCTTCACAACCAAGTAACACGTTGGGTATCACATTATACACACAGTACATTGGGTTATACGGTACTTCTTGGCAAGACTGGAGTCAGTATTACTGGCTTCTGACAATCCGTAACGACGCACAGAGGAATCTCATGTTCACCCATCCATAGACCAACCTTGACAAGAGTTGCTTAACCTTGAAGATCGAACCGTGACGATATTAATCTTTAGCCACAAGGTCCGCTCTATTTCTGGGGCTCGCCGGGAGATTTTGTATAAGCTAATTGCTGCAGCCAGCAGACTTTTCCAAAGTTTTTTTCAAGTTTCCCCTAAACTTTTTGTTACTACTGTTTTCTAATAATATTTAGAATATTACCGCATCTACTTATGTAGAAATACAATAATAACGATGTTGTACTGATTAATTAGTGAATCTAATTCACATTAATGAACCAGCTCCAGCGGGAACTGTATTAGTGTTACGTTGTCTTGGTGTTTACTGCTCGTGCTACCGCAAACTGAATCATTACGAATTAATGTAAATTTAATCAGAACCATAAACTTGATGAGAAATATGACAAGTAAGTGAAATAGATCAATTTAATTAAGTTTTGAACTTTTATTTGGTATTGTAATAGGTCTTTACCTATGAAATTGCCGTTTTGTATGAAAAAAATTAAACGAATTTTTTTCATGTATTTTTTATTTGTATTAATCGAAGTAATCACCCATGCAATCAATGCATCTTTGCCAACGCAGTGGCAGTTTATTGATGCCCTTCTTAAAGAAATCAGCTGGACGGGAGGCAACAAATTCTTCAAAGGCATTTTGTACTGCCTCTCGGGTATTGAATTTTGTTCCCGCCAAGAAGTTATCCAAATTCTGGAAAAAGTAGTAGTCTGTAGGCGCAAGGTCTGGTGAGTAGGGCGGATGACGGAGAGCTTCCAACCCCAGTTCTTGCAACTTGGAGACCGTCTGCTGTGCAGTATGAGGTCGCGCGTTGTCGTGCAGGAGCAGCGGAGATGAATCACACCGGCGCTAGACCACCAAACAGTGACCATCACTTTTGTAGGGGTAAGTTTTCGTTTAGGGCATTGTTTAGGTGCTGAACCAGGATCCAACCAACTTGCTGAGCGCTTGCGGTTATCAAACAGAATCCATTTTTCATCGCAGGTAACAATGCGGTTCAAAATTCCTTCATTTGTGTGTCTGTTGAGCAGTGCAAGGCACGTCTCGACGCGTACTTCGCGCTGGCGATCATTGAGTTCGTGGGGCACCCATTTGTCAAGCTTTTTTACCTTGCCAATTTGACGCAAATGGACCAATATTGTTTTGACGCTAACGTCTAAAGCTGCTGCTAATTCAGCCGTAGATTGTGTATCATCAGCTTCCACAATCGCCTTTAATTCGTCATTGTCGACCAGTCTTCGGACGACCGCGAGGTTAATTTTTCAGGTCGAAATTTCCAGAACGGAAGCGAGCAAACCAATAACAGGTGGTGCGTTGGTTTGTAGTGTTAGCTCCGTAAACGTCGTTGATGTTGCGTGCCGCTTGTGCCGCGTTGCTGCCACGACGGTACTCATATTCCATAATTACTCGAATTTTTAACGTATCCATGATGACGAAAAAGATTGAAATGCGATGAAAATGTAACACTAATCAATAAACAAATGACTACTTTTGGAAAAAAAAAACCATGTTTTTAAAATAAAATTAATTTGAAATTAGAATTCTTAGCCAAACAAAAATTATTTTGATTTGAAATGGCCAGTACTGCAAAACGGGAATTTCATAGGGAAAGACCTAATATTTCGAGGCGGTTTTTTTGTAATAATTATGTAGGTTGGTAACTAACTCTCGTGGGCGGCGATGTCTTTCGCAACACGGCATTATAATGATTTATTATATCAAAAGAGGTTTTACTCTATGGGGTGGGCGTAATATAAGATGGTGGCCGCCGTCACTCACGTCGGGCGCGGGTTGATGAGGGCGAGATACAAAGACACTTTTGTTTTTCTTTTTCCGAATATTAAAGTATCCGGTAGAATACGGTCAGTTTTAGAAAAGATTTCTGGTGAAAAACCGAAACTATGAGGAATTGTAACAACTTATCTTGAACTAACATTCAGTCAAAAAAATCCTGCAAAAAAACTACATTATGAAGCGTGCGAAAAAGTTCTACGTTTGTTCTGTACCCACCACTACTTAAAGCCTACGACAGCGTGGCTAATATTTACGCAGGGTCTAAGGACTGGAAACATACATCTACGTAGGGTTTACGCAGTCGTAGCAGACCTCTGCGCAGGGTCTCCGAAGTCGTAGCAAACATCTGCGAACGATCTACGAAATCGTAGCAGACCTATAAACAGGATCTACGAAATCGTAGCAGACCTCTACACAGGGTCTACGAAATCGTAGCACACACCTCTACACAGGGTCTACGAAGTCGTAGCAAACGTCAACTCATGATCTACGAAATCGTAGCAGACGTATCCAGGTTCTACTAAATCGTGGCAAACGTCAACGTACGATCTACGAAGTCGTAGCAAACGTCAACGCATTATCTACAAATCGTAGCAGACGTCTACGCAGGATTTACGAAGTCATAGAAAACATCTACGCACGATCTACGAAATCGTAGCTAACCTCTACGCAGTGTCTACGTAGGTACTCGTAGCAAACCTCTACACAGGGTCTACAAAATCGTAGCAGATCTAACGCAAAGTCTACGAAATGGTGGCAAACGTCAACGCACGATCTACGAAGTCATAGCAAACGTCAACTCTCGAAGTCTCGATCTACGAAATCGTAGCAGACCTCTACACAGATCTACGAAATCGTAGCAGACCTCTACACAGATCTACGAAATCGTAGCAGACCTCTACACAGGGTCTACGAAATCGTAGCACACACATCTACATAGGGTCTACGAAGTCGTAGCATACGTCAACTGATGATCTACGAAATCGTAGCAGACCTATACAGGGTCTAATAAATCGTGGCAAACGTCAACGCACGGTCTACGAAATCGTAGCTGACCTTTACGCAGGGACTACGTACTCGTAGCAAACCTCTACACAGGGTCTACGAAATCGTAGCACACACCTCTACATAGGGTCTACGAAGTCGTAGCTAACGTCAACGCATGATCTACGAAATCGTAGCAGACCAATAAGCATGGTCTACGAAATGGTGGCAAGTGTCAACGCACGATCTACGAAGTCGTAGCAAACGTCAACGCACGATCTACAAAATCGTAGCAGACCTCTACGCAGGGTCTACGAAGTTGTAGCAGACCTCCACTAAGGGACTCCGAAATCGTAGCAGACTTTTACACAGTGTCTACGAACTCGTAACAAACCTCTACGCAGCATCTACGAAGTTGTAGCAGATCTCTACGAAGGGTCTACGAAGAAGTAGCAGACCTCTACAACAATGTGAGATCCTCTCTGAATCATACTGCAACCAAGCAGTACGCTTAGTGTGCACTACACAACTTTCACTCGACTACGGAGAGGGCTATGAGATGGGAAATCATCAAATGACTCGTTCCGCTGTGGGCGGAGCGCAAGGGAGGGCCGGACTCTCAGGCTGACTGTCCACTGAAGCGGAGAGGAGAGGAGCGATTTAACTCAGAGATGCTGTGAAGCTGTAACTTGGCATGGATGTAGATGTTAATCACTCAATGTTTTTGAAAAATATTACGGGTTTGTTTTAACCATTTTTGAATTTAGAGATCCCTTTGTGAAATATGAAGATTTAAATGGTATTTTCTGTTTTCGACCGACAGATAAAATGTAGGAGATAAAGTAAACATATCGTAAGAATTCCTTTTCAAATGACTAACAATTGACTAAAAATTGACTAAAATACAAGATGGAGTAACTTTCAAGGTTTCCGAGTTCAATAACGAAAATGGACTAGAAATTAAATTCTATGTTGGTACTGAGGATATGGGGGATAATTTTCATGTTTATTGTTTAAGGTTCCGTAGTGGCTGGCTCACATATTATTGTGAGCCACTACGGAACCTTATACAGAGCGTGGCCCGACTTGCACTGAAGCAGTTTTATTTTCGTGTACATTATTATCGACAACAGTTTTTTGACAAAATGGCAATTAGTTGATTAAATAGTAGGGCCCTAAGTAGTATTAGCCCAGAGCCCCACAAACTCACGGTCCTCCACTGTTTCGACCAATTCCGCAACCCTATAATAACCGTTTCGGTAGGCAGTAGAGCCAGTGCTCTAGCGGGCCCTGTCCATTATTCTGACATCTCTTTGAAGTGCTCGTGGAGCGCAACGCGCCGTCGACCCGGGCCTGGTCCTTATCGGCTTGCGGCTGTCCGCAGGTCCGTGCCTACGGTGGCTGGGAATCGCCCAGCGACTCCCGACGCCCGGGGCGTCTTCTTCTGCTGCGGCGGCTGAGGCGTGAGGTATGCCTCTCCCTCACGCGTCCCGCCTCCTCCCTCACCATGCCCCCTCGCTCCGGACCATGGATTGAACCAGGGCCGGACGCGAGAGGTGGACGTCGCTGATCGCCGCTACGAAGACACGGCGGTGCTCCGCCCAAGCGGGGCACACCTCCACCGTATGCTCCACCACACGGTTAAGCCTGGAGGACACCCTCAGGGCAATCCACACAGTGGTGACACGCGGGCGTGTCCTCCCGCCGAACCTGTAACAGGTGCCTCCTGAAACAACTGTGTCCTGTGAGTACCTGCGTCAGGTGGAAGGTGAGGACGCCGTGGCGCCTCTCTAGCCACTCCTCAAAGAGGGGACTTATCGCCACAATCGTGACATGCCCAGTGCTGGGTTGTGAAAGTCGCTCTCTTCGTACTGCCATGAAATCTTGCCAGAGCTCCGTCCGCCGTGCAAGCTTTTTTTTTTTTAAAACGTTGCCCCACACTAGGAATTTCACCTGTATCGTGGGTGCGTTTACAAACATATAAACTCACATACACAAACAGCCAGACCCGGAACAACTATCTGTAGGCCATACAAATATTTGTTCCTTGCGGAAATCGAACCCGCGACACGCAGCGCAGCAGTCAATCGCTCAACCACTGCACCAATTGTGTTGTCAAAAGATGCCGCGGTAGCGGAGCTTTGCTCCGGCGAAACGAAGGAATAAGAAATAAAAAAAATGACTTGTGTCAGTGTCAGTCTGATACAGTTGGTTAAGCCGATATTACACGGTTCAATTTCGGTTCAATATTGCTTTAAATTTCATTGCTTCAGTGGCATTGACACATCTAAATACATTTCAAAGCGATTGCACAATCTCATTGAAAGCTTCGATTCACCGAACGCTTTCAATGCAATTGTAACAATATTGCTCATTGTTCAATGTGAAACGTGTAACATGAAGATTGAACGATGACACATTTCGCACACCGCACGACAGTGAACGCACGCGGACTTATTTCGCTTGCGCACAGGGATTTTCGAAAATGGTATTCAAGTGGCGTGACTGTCATGTTCTGCTATTTTTGGGACGTTTCCAAATGTATGTCTGTGGAATAAAAAATCTATTTGATTTTTTTTTTTAATTTTTATTCAAATATGATTTCGGATCTTCTGCCAATTCTACTAATAAGGTACTTGAGGCTCCATTAGTTATCTTTCTCGAAATCCACGGACGCACCCACCAAAGTCAAGATTTTCTTTTTTTTTATTACTTAATTTATTTATTTAAATAGTCGCAGATTAAAGAAACTCTCGCACGTACGAGTTGGCGCGACATCGCATTGCGCTGTAATGAACATTGATTGTCATTTAAACAATTTACGTGTATATTGGTAAAGTCGTTCAATGTTCAATGTTCAATGCTTTTCAATGGAATTGTTTCAATTTGATTGAACCGTGTAATATCGGCTTTATACAATCTCGTTGGTTCATCGATCAATTTTGATTCTTTTCTTTTTAAAATAACGTGGCCCCACACTCTGTAAGTTGGTGGCAACAAATCTGTGATTGAATTAACTAAATGCCTCCAACTGCATCAGACTGCTTGAAATGTAACTTGTTAAACGTTGTCTAATAAAGGTAGCGCCGCGCCCTTCCCCGCGCGCGATGTTCTCAGGCACCCTAGTGGAGTGCGATAAGGTTTCTTTAATTAAGCATTTCATAATAAAATCACAACAAGACGGCGAGGTTCTCGAGACACTCATTTATTTAATTAAATAGTAAATCCGCGTGCCGACTAAGAATAATTAATTTTATTCTCTTTCCTGGTTTAATTTATGTTATTACCCGACTGCGCGACGCAAAGTAGGGTAATGCGTTTATCTGCCTGATATATGAATGCATCTCGTGTGTTCCTTTGTGGCACTATAGATACCAAACGCGTGGGCCGATTTTGCTCATCTTACGTCAATTGATATATTATCTTAATCCTACGAGTATGACTGAAGACATGACAGTGTGGGGTAATGAAAGTTAGAAACGGCGACCACCATCCGCCGCATTGTGAAAAATAAAAAAAAATGAAAATCGACGAACGAAAAACATGATTGGACTAAAATCCAAGTGCATCATACTGCTTGAAAGTGACTTGTTTGGAACTTTTAGTCGTTTCTGTTTTGGAGAATGTTGAGGAGAAGAGTGATGTGATATCATCGTAACGTGATCGTCACCCCCTCCAGAGTCAGGCCAGAGTGATCCGGGGCCTGCGAGCCATAAACTGTGAGTATCTAAATGTGTTATCGATGGTCGTAACAAATCCATTCGGGAGCCCAAACTGTTCGTTTAGTGAACAGAACGTCGTTTGCTAAGTGCCGGCCGCACAGCACCGCCTGCGCCTGCCTGCGCCTGCGCCAGGACACTGTTCTGCCAGACAACGTTCAGTTACAGGTGTTACTTAAAACAAGTCCCGTAATATTTCACACGAACTTTAAATAGATGGTGCATACTAACACATATCTTATCAGTGACCAATACAAAAACTGGCCAAGTGCGAGTCGGACTCGCGCGAGAAGGGTTCCATACATTTGCAAAAAATTACGTTTGTTGTATGGGAGCTTAAATATTTATTTTATTCTATTTTTAGACAGAAATACATTAACTGTGAAAATTTCAACTGTCTAGCTATCATGGTTCATGAGATACAGCCTGGTGACAGACGGACGGACAGCGGAGTCTTAGTAATAGGGTCCCGTTTTACCCTTTGGGTACGGAACCCTAAAAATTGTCAAATAGTAAGAGTGCCCCCGTTTCTGAAAAAAAAAATATCGAGCTGTCACAAATTACAATGCAAGTGATTTATTGGCAATTGAAAACTCATCCATACAGTGCATTTGGCAATTAGTCACTATAATTTAGTAATAATTTTTGTACAAGTAATTGGGCCTTATACATTCATTTTCTACAAGAATCTATTGACAAAAGCTCTGCTGTTTTTCTTGTATCTTCTTCGAGTATAATGAAGTTTACTTTAAGTTACTTAAAATAAATAGCTTTACTTTGCAAGTCAATGTCTCTACAAAGTGCACGTGTGCGTGATGGAGACACTTTGACGTTGTCGTTGTATAATAACGAAATGTAACGTTTCACACGTGGTACACTTCATCGTGCGGGGCCGCAATAGTACACAAGCCGACAGTCACATTGCTGGCCTTGCATCAATGTCTATGAGGATATTCATCAACATGGTCACCGCGTGCCCAACGAGATGAGGGGACAGTGGAGCTAACTCTGTGACGATAGAAGTGCGTCAAGCAAGGCTGACGTCACCAAGAGCCAGTGGGAGACACTCCCCCGTGCGTAGGCACCGGGTGCCTGAGCTATATCGGAGACAGGCGGACGAGCGCAAAAACGTGTAGGTAGCGATGCTATATTCAGTTAGTCTGGATCGCATTAGACACGTCGCTAAGCACAGGTAAAGCTCAGCATTAAGCATCTACGAGGCTCAGCTGCGCCTGACACATAGGAGCTCAGCTTGACGAGCCAAGCAGCTGATTATGTAGACCCAGCACATAAGTCGCACATCTAAACGACTTACTCGTAACATCGCTAACTGAACGACTTGTAAAGAGCCGCCAACTTCTTTTCGCCGACGCGTTAAGAACGACTTGGCGACGTTAATGCCGTGATAACACTATTTCCGCCGACTTTACTTGTTTGTTTGTCAAACTTCCCTCAGCGTCACAGGATATTTATCGACGCCACTAACGGTGCCACTTCTAATTCACACTACTTATTGATTGGGCAGCGCCATCTTGATTTTTACTTTCTGATCTCAATGCTATAATTGACTAGGAGACAGTGAAGAAAGAGGCATCTATGACGAATTTAGAACTTTTAGTTATGATGTGATTTTGTGAATCCGATATGAACGAATTATCATTCTATTCATTCAACAAAGTAATGGACTGTTAGTTTAACATTTTTGATGATTTCAATTCGATTTCCTTAATTTATTTAACTTTCATGTTTTTCAAATTCCAAAATTTTTCATTTTCATTTATTTATCTTGAAAGTTGAATCGTTTCTAAGTGTAATCATTATCTTTGCTTTGAAAGATCATTGTATTTGAAAGAATAAATCCCAAAAACGGTTAATAAAGAATGTATTCCGTCAGAAGTCGGGCTTGCTATGAAGTTGAGAATTCTGTAAATATTTAAACGTTTTGGGAAGTTTTGCTCCAGGTGAAAACATTATTTTGTTATTTACATTTTTAACTGCTTCGGTAATCTGTTGGACTCCAAATTATAGTATACCCGTATATTATATGTAGTATATATAAAAATACTGACGTTATACCGTAGCTAGAAGTAGTACCTACTTGTTGGTAATTTAAAACCTTTCGGATTACTTCTCGCTTGTTGTCGATGAGATGGAGCTCTCAATAATTGGCGGCTAGTGGGTGGCCATGTTGATTACAGCATCAGTGGCGTTCATTAGTTGCTGCTTATATCACTATTATGTCCTTTCCAGCCGAGCGTATCTGAGGGTGAGTTTTTTAATCCGTAGTTTTAACTCAACCAATTCAATGGTAAGGTTAGGTTAGAATTGAAACTAACAATTGCAAAAAACGCGTTTTAACGTTATCACATTTTAACCAATATCCAAACCAAAGGACGGATCAAAAAATTCTCCCTAAGAAAAATATATTAGTGTCTAACACATGTAATCGACCGGGCCGCCCTCGACCCCAGAGAGCCTCCTTACGCAAAATGATTGAGACATACAATATGTATTTAAATGAGATTTTTTAATCCCGACGGATATTCTGCGTTATAAACATAGGCGTGGCGAAATTCTTCGTTAAAGTCCGATAAATACTGATAAGCGGACCCCTGTCTCGTGGAAGATAAGACCGTAATCAGCGGCCGGTGGGTTCGACTGTATGCGCTCAATATATCTGCCAGCCAGTTAACCCTTCCAGAGAAACAGTCGTGACAGTTATTAAGGATATCCTCTGCCTCCTAGTCTTTTTTTGGAAGAAGCAAACAAAATGTTGTTTGTTATTCTAATCGTAAAAGTCATTGATTGAAATAAATAACCGAAATGTTCGAAATAGGACCGAGGTTCTAAGTCGTGGGAACCACCCCATTAAAATCCCCATTTAAAATATGAATGGCATAAAATTAATGTAAGTTTGGAAACTTTAAAACAAGTAAAATGAACCGTCAGACAATCTACAAGTGAACATAACTCAGGAGCCCTCCGTAGTTACTTAGTTACCCGTTCATTCAAATCACACGATCTTGTAAATTACGATCCATTGTTGTGTAGCGTCACTGAATCTCAGCTACTAATACAGAGCGTTACTTCCCGCGGGCGTCGTAGGGGGTGACAGAGCAGGAGGGAGGAGCGGGTGGAGGGGGAAGCGACTGGGGGGACCTTCCACCTGTTCACGGAGATATCACTCCGGAACGTTCAAGCGATGCCTGAAGGGCTGCATAGGATTACGTACAGTCACAGTTCTCCAGCAATACTAGCTCGCACAGAATAAACAACACTGATTCGACCTGAAACTTGAATTGAAGACCTCCCGCTCGGCGGGTCACGCTCGCACAACCACACTACTGCGGCGGTGGACGGCGTGCGAACGAGTCAGACGCATGAGGGCGAGAAATGAATGTGTTCGTTATAAGATGGATTGCTGTTACCAAGCTAAACCAGTTAGCGCTATGTGTGACTTACCGAAATAGTTTGTAAGTCAGCGCTGCCGCGCTACCGCCGCGCGCCGGCGTCGGCCGCGAGCGTCCCTGCAGGCCTGCCCTTGCTAATGTTCCTCGGGACCCACATTAAGTGGTAGTGGACTATTGAGTAGCCCCGACACGCGACCTTTTGCTACATTATGCAGATTTACTGAACACAACCTACTTATACATAAGTACATGTAGCCACACTTTTGGGTTTTATTATGATGTCAGATCTAATTTGATTCAGAGAGCAATGAATCCGTATGTTTTCAATACAATAACATGTCTGATGAAGTGCTACTTAATTTATTTATATCTTACATGTATGTATGTGTTGTGCTGGTCAGTAGGCGTGAGCAGTGAGGCGAGACTTTTTTAAATCACGTGTTTGGTCAATGTTTGTATGTAAACATGTTCATATTTTGAAACAGTTTACAGTAAAAAGAAAACTATATTTCGATGGAGAGCTTACATACCAGAGCGTATTAGTAATTAAAAATAATATGTACAGGGCGATTTTTTAAAGTGTGCGTGGATGGCCAAATCCGAAAAGTCTATGCGGAGTTTGATGAAAACAACACATCAATTTTTGTTTAATTTTCGCTGTATTATAATTTGTATATTTTTAGATACTTGTGTAGATGATAAATATTTTTTTCATGCATAATTAGGTATTGCCAAAAATATCGCAGGACAATTTTTTTTCCTGGAACAAATATCAGTATCGCGTTAGACAATATATGAGAAACGCCTTTAAAATTTGAGAGTTGCCCTCGATTTCCCTGGGGCCACCCATTGTCACCAACATAGAATCTGCTGATGCATCAGGCAGGAGTATGGCGTTCGAATAAAAATCATTTTGAAAGTCGGTACCTACATAATTAATAAGCGGAAGAATCGGTAAACATGCAAAAAAAACATGCAGTCGAACATAGAACCTCCTCCTTTTTGAAGTAGGTTAAAAAATTTCACTAATATTAATGTATATTATTTTCTTTGTCGAAGCAAAAAATAAAGAAATCCAATTTCTTTATAAAAATGACGACATTTAAATTCCCCAGAGACAGTAAACCGCCTATTATATTTTCCAGCGAAACTAATCAATTTTATTTTTCCCCGCTCTGCGCCCTTAGCGTCAAGATTAATATTTTGTACAAGGATTTAATTTGTAAGCGAGCTGCTTCGAGATAGGTACATCGCGTAATAATGGCGTCCCCTTCCTCCGCCTCTTCGGGTCTCGGAAGCCATCACCTCGCCGTGATAGCTTCACGTGCTGCTAACGAGGTTATAAGTGCTATTATGAGTGTGTAACGCTACAGTAAATTGCCTGAAAATTGTGAAACCAGCATTTAATGTGATTACGCTTCGAACGTTGCACCACCCAACAAACATAACGACTAGCTGGGCTAGACTGTGGAGGTAGACTGACAAATCCTTATATTGCTGATAAGTGGAAAACTTTTGTGAGTTCAGCTACAATATAATAATATTTCATACCGTGACGTGTCCGCGGAGCGCCCGCCGAGAGAGTTTTCTCGCGAACTTTGCGAGTGAACGCTCAAGTATTTGATCGGTGCTCCGTGGAGCCGGCTTATATTATAAACTTGCACAGTTTGCTTGCACACACGGCGAAGTAATGTTTCGTGAACTGTACCTAGATAGTCATTGCTTACTGGTGACTATCTAGATTCGGCTTCGTCATCGGCACGGATCAGCATTGTCGTAGTTTTTTAGTCGTTGCGTGGCGTCAATCTTAGAGAGTTATAAGTAGTTATAATAACTAGTAACTACTTTGCCTGGATACGGTACGTACAAGAGCGTGTGGATTGAGCGATCTTTTTAAAGTCTTCGCCATTCCACCGGTAGGCAGATACATATATTTACATTAATTACTTTATTAGACCCTACTGTCGGCGTACAATTCTAAGCCCAGCGAGAGTGTGATTTTACAAGGGGGAAGCATAAAACGTTCGTCGAGGGGAGCAGGCTTGACGGCGACGCGTGAGGACGTGCCGACGTGTCATCAAGTGCGCGCACCACGTTCCGCGGCACGGCGCGGCAAGACCCGGCGCGGCACGGCAGCGGCAGCGCGGCTGTGTCGGACGGACGTGCTCGTTCGCTCGCTGGAACCGCTGAGTTTACAGCTGACACAAGTAGTAGCGCCGCCGTAGGGCTGCCGTCGGCACGCCGCCGTTTTCCTGGATTAGTTCGGGAATCAAACGGTTTGCGTGACGACCGAGAACGAGACCATACACGCTGAATATTAAGTTAGTTAGGGTTGGCTTTGGACATTCAGTAAAACTAAAATTAAGTAGGTGTCAGCGAGATTTTTAAGCTGCGTGAGCGTGACACAGAATACTTATGACGGCAGGGCTTCTGACGTAGGTTCTTACAGTCTGAGGTGGGCAAAGTGCATGACTTGCTTTAATTCAAATATAAATATCAAAATGCTATCTCGCATGTATTTTACACATTTAACAAATAGATAAGGAAACTGAAAAATAGGTAAGGCGATGCTTATTTCTAAAGACATCTCTTCCAGCATACCTGTGAAAGGAGAGTCGAATAAAAGAGATGCAGATGTCGCAGCCAAATAGCTTAATCAGCCGTTTAGTTGGCTGCCTAGCCGTTTCATTGAACAGTGCCTCTTAACTAACTGCCTACATGACATCCAGCCAACTTGTTTAATACAAAATTTAATTAAAGGGCTTAGCAGATGCTTAGGCCGTCACAAAATACATTTATTTTAAAATAATAACAGTACTTAGATACGATTACAACACGGATTAGACGATAAAATACGAAAACAGAAACAAAACACGATAATAAGTCGTAGTAGTAGTAGTAGCCGTAGCTCTTTGAGTTTATTTTCAAAATGTTCGCAGAAACATTCGTAAGAGTTTTCTTCAGTAATATTTTCATTTAACACAATTAGCACTTAGCATTTACTGAAACGTATCTACTAACGTTGATTTAAAATTTTGAAATTGAGAGAAGAAACAGTAGAAATGTCACAGCTGGTCAGTGTTACCAGCTCTTAAGAAACATTTTCGCTAATACCAAAGTGAAAACGGGTTAAGTTTAGAATCAAGTCCTTTGAATTTCACGAATCTATCACTGTGGGGGGGTCAAGGGGGCTTACCTCAAGCGCCTCCAATGGGCTCCATGCAATTTCAGCTGCCGAAGCCGCGTCGAAATATTTTATAAAAATATTTGTAAATCACTATTAAAACGTGAAACGGAACTATAATTACTCTTAATTCTTACTTTTTTGAAGTTCTATCTGTCAAAATGCGTGAAATGAATTGCTAGGCTGGCATTTTGTTGACAGTGATAGATATACCACCACAGCACCCCGAATCGGATAGGTTAGGTTGGATCGTAGTTATTTTTTTTAAACCACCCAGAAATAGGAGCCCCGCGCAGCGCGGCCTCGTCAACTACACTTTAGTATTACTTCGGTGGAGGCCCCCCCCCTGCCTCCCTATTAAGGTGATTTTTCTCAGTAATTATTGAATAAAAAAATTAAATTTCAACATTTAATATAAAAAACCACGCACCTCCGGCGGCAGAAAAAGGTGAGGGGCCCCCTAATAAGGGGCCTCGATTCTAAACTCAAATCTTTTTAATTTCCAGTAAGCATAGACAAAGCAACCACAGACGATATAATAAATAATCCTTTTTTATGGTTAACACTAGTGATAGGTAGTTGTTTTTTCTTTTATTAAACTCCGTATTCTTAGTCACAAGGAATTATTCTAAATTTGATTACGTATCGCTAGGTCAATAAATAAAACTTATAAATATAACACTTATTTACCCCTAAATTTGGGAGAAAACCCCTAAGTTGGGAACCCTGCGGCTGGTCGACGCAAATATGACAGTTCTGCCTACAGCGCGCCAAGTGATAGCAAATTTAAAAAAAATGCGGCGTTTAATGAAATGGCTAGGCAGCCAATTTAATGGCTGATTTAACCGGTTGGCTACGACATAGACACCGTGTGTATAAGTTATTCGTAGAAATAAAACAACAAACTTTAAATATAACATACAATACATAAATATGACCAAAATTAAAATCATACTACTAAATGATAAATATAATTTTACTAGCTGTTCCCCGCGGCTTCGCTCCCGTCAACTGGCTACCTACCCTACACCTACCCTACACCTACCCTACACCTACCCCACACCTTTTAAACCTTCCCCAGACCTCCACGAACTTTTCAAGACCAAGATAAGATAAATCCGTTCAGCCGTTCTTGAGTTTTAGCGAGACTAACGAACAGCAATTGATTTTAAAATAAAAGATAAGATATACCTACAAGTGTGATGTGCCGTTGACTATAGATACACTGACGACGGGTCCCAAATAAATCGCGAAGGAACTTTTAGTGAACAAAAAGGAAGTTAAATTTATAGTACCTTCTTGTTCATTGTGTATCGTATAGCAAGCGAGCAAAAGTAAAAAAGGGGCGCAAGGTAAGCGCTAGTGCATCAATGCTTGTCATTGTATTGAACGCGCCACGTGAACTGTGTAGTATGCCTGATACCTGACGCGAGTAGTGTCTTTGTTGGAATAGGCCAACAAAATGAAATGCGTTAAACACATCGAAGTAATGGCTAGGGATAGAGGATACGTGCTTAGATGGGATCAGAACCGCACATTGAAAATGCCTCCGAATTTAAGTAAACATATAAAATTATAACGTGATTCGGAAAGGCCGGATTTGAGTAAAGTAATTGAGGGATTTGGAGCCCTTTGTGTGTTTGTATGAGTGCAGCCATACTGCCGACTGCCGCACACACCCGTGCCGGAGACGTCGACGATAAACTGAAAGACAGCTATTGAAACCAAACGGCCCGTATGATACAAATTTACAGAAATTAAGGAAACAGGAACGTACCGTCTGCAGAAATAGAAACGCAATTATTAGTGTCCGAGCGAAGGATCGGTTTCGGTTTCGGCCCGGAAATCTAGTTTCGACCACATTTTCGGTTTTGATAATGATAAATGGGATTTATTGTGTAGTAAGTAGGTTAAACATAAAAAAAAACATAACACCTTTTACACGTCAATGTTTTTTTGTCATTTTAAGCTAGATGAGGCCGGTGTTTCCTAGCTGACTACCCTGAGAAGAAACACCGAAACAAACTCAGGGGTCACAGTCTCTTTTGAAGTCCATACAAATTGTACTGGTCAAATCATACGAGAACCATGTAGGAGGATGTCTGAGGTGGCCTTTTGAGGAAAGTGTCACACAGATTTGAGTGGACCTGTCCAGACAGTGCAAGCATTTGTCAGGTATTGTGAAGCTCAAACTTAGAACTTTAAGGAGCTCAACGATTTGACGAACAATACCAAAGTAAGGACATTTGGGTACCTAGGCCGCATAAAAAAATATCTCAAACTGCCAGACATTGTTACATTGACTAACATGAAATGAGCCCCTATCATAGCGATTTGCATGGTCCCCACATTCACAATACGATATGAGGATCATGCAGATCAGTGTCTGAAATGGTCTTTTGAGGAAAGAACCGCACAGATTTGAGTGGACCTGTCCAGTCAGTGCAAGCCTTGGTCAGTTGTCGAGTAGCTCAACTTAGAACCAAAAAGGAGCTAAACGAACCGACGACCATGGTCAAAACTTCGGTCAAGCAAAAACTCGGTATTCGTTATGTGTCGAACGCATGTCATGCGGCTAACTTCGGATGAGACGTTGACAGCTGAGTTCGCTGGCCGGCACGACTGTGGACATAATAATTTAGTAATGTTAAAAGTCTTCAATATTAAGTACTTAACTATGTATTTTGTTAAATACTATAATTATTGCTTTTTTTTATTTAACATGCGTTAACTGTCAGAATACTTATGTGTATAAAATTGTTAGTGTTAGACCGACTAGCTGACTATATAGCCGACTGGTCGGTTGGAATAAGGACAAATAGTCGGCCTACTAGTCGACTAAGCCGATAATTACTTTCGGCGATGTTCGGGCGGAATCGGTAATGTTGATCGAACAGGGTTTTGTTTAGTTTGCATTTTTAACCGACTTTCAAAAAGGAGGAGGTTCTCTATTCGGTTGGTATTTTTATTTTTTATGTAAGTACAATGTTTCCGCCCCTAAGTCGACCCACTGACCGATATTTCTGATCCGATTTCTGTGATTCACCTCCGCTTTCCACTTCAATTTTTCAATCCCAGTTGCAAAAAAAAACATTCTTATATGCAAAATAGTTGGGCAAACGTAATCTAAAACTATTCCACAAGTTGATAGCATTAGTTCTTCTGGAAATATCTAGCTGTGACAAACAGACAGACTGAGTCGCACCATAAGGGTTCCTATTACCATTTTGGTACGGAACCCTAAAAAGGCTGTTCCGAATAGGCGGCCAGTAGTCGGTACCTACATCCCTGGTAAAAATACACAAGATTTTAATTTGCTATTAAAATGATTTTCTGTTTTATGTGATAACATAAGTTTCGCTTTCGGTTCAACCGAAACTGGGACCAGTGCCGAAAGTTCGGTTTAACCTGGAAATTGTGTTTCGATTCGGTTTACGCACTTATACGTAAGACTACAATTATCTCAGCTACTGGTAGCATGTAGCATTTTTGAACGCCATTCTAGAAGCTCCCTGAGTTAGTTATCGTTACAATTTTTTCTTTTCAAAATACGCATTTTCATAGCTAAACATTGAAATGTCCTACGTAGGTACGTGTGTATGTAAGTATATACTGTGCACATACATAAATTATGATTATGATGTATGTTTTAGATAAAATGTGTGTAAACAATACGTCAATGAAGCCAGATACCCAGAGAGGACTGTATGATGTCGGGGCTCAGCCAGCTCAGCATTCACGGAGTGCAAAATGAATGCGTAACGGGCTGCTATCCGGTTATCCGAATTATCCGGATATCATGTATACTACTGTCCGGATAATCCATACACTTAATCCCAAGTGCTTGAGATTGGTCCTTGATAGCTCTGGAAAAGTCATGTCGACTACAAACGTAATAGAAACACAATCGTACTTTAACAATGCATCAAATGTAAGCAAAATATGGAGTCTCTCCCCAAAGATTACGTTGTGGCCACACAGCCGCAATCAGGACAATGCTAGCATATTTTGTTTTAATTTGTTTATTTTATTTTATTTTATTTTATGCTGTTCGGGAAACTTACAGCTAATATAAACAATGTTCCCAAACAATACTGACTTGAAGGCCATTTACAAGTTTCCGCATTTAAACACTTAAACAGTCGAAAACAAAAAAGACACAACAAAAGAAAAAGGTAGATACAATACACTTAACTATGACAAAAATTACAAAAACAAATTACAAACTGCAAAAAATAAAAATTAAAGTATAAGAAAAAATTAAAAACAACGTTCAGTCACAAACTACTCACTTATCACTTATCCGTAAAAAAAAAACTTTTTACTAACAAGGTCTTAAGCCGCGAAACACTGGTGTTGAAGATATCCAAATCATGTTCACTACTAAGTTTATTAAAACTTCTGCTCGCACGGATCAGAAACGAATTCTGCCTGTACGCGGACTTGGAGTGAGGGACATGCAACAAGCTGGGTTTACGAAACGTTTTCCAGTGCGTGACCAACCCTAAACTACCCAACAGCTCAGGGCAATCCACAGTACCATTTGCAATTTTAAATAAGTATGTCATATCAGCAATGCGTCTGCGCTCATACAGTGGTAAGATGTGAAATCTCTTGCATCGCGCTACGTAACTGGGAGTATATTTCCTAGTTTTATACTGCAGGAAACGTAGGAACCGCTTTTGGATTCCCTCAATTCTGTCTACATAAATATTATAAGTAGGGTTCCACACTTGTGAAGCGTACTCCAGGTGGCTGCGGACAAAAGCACAATAAAGGATTTTATATGTTTTAAGGTTTTTAAAATCAGCTGACAACCTTAGTATGAATCCAAGTGCTTTAGAAGCTTTATTGACAATGGTTTCAATGTGAGCATCGAAAAGCAACTTAGAATCAAATGTGACACCTAGGTCCCTAATAACACTTATCCTGTTTATATTAGTATCATGTAACTTATACTGAAATATGATTGCATGTGGTTTGCGTGTGTAGGTATTAACAAAACACTTGGAGACATTAAGTTTAAGTTTATTAAGGAAACAATAATTTTGAAGTTTATCAAGATCCCGCTGTAAACTAAACAGTCGGAAAGTTCTGATATAGGGCATAAAATTTTCATATCATCAGCGTAAAGAATTATTTTGGAACGGGTAAAGCACGACCCAATATCATTTATAAAAATAATAAATAATAAGGGACCCAAAAGGGATCCCTGGTGGACAAAGATACACACTCGACCACCAGAGATCAACGGTTTCCAAGACTATCCTGCTCCGATTTCACTGACTGTTTGAGAAAACAAATAACTCCCTTCACATATACATTCAGCAGGAGACCGCACTATAGTTGCCATCAGGTTAATGCACCTAGGCATATGGGGCAAGAACCATATGCCTACCGAATGTAGGTATAGCCAATTCCCGATCCACTAAAACGGACTGAATGAGTCGCTATATCTACTACTGAGGCTGACAATTCATTTAATTCATTCTTAACATATTATCCGGATAAATCGGGATAGTATTTTGGTAGTATCCGGATTTTCCGGATAGTAAAACGGGCCGGATAATTGCATACCCTACGCGTAACTTTTACGACACGGCAACGTATACACATCTGTACACAAAATATTTTACGATGCAATAACAATAAATAAGGAGCTTTAAACTCATGTTCGAACAGTTTGCAGATCGAGCGCGAGGAGCGACCAGCCACCGGCCGGAGCGCAGCGAGCAGCAGTGAGCACAGCGGGTGCAGCGAGCGGCGGCAGCTGGCACGCTGGAGGCGCTGAGGCGCCACTCGCGGCAGATCGCCGCACGCCGAGACCGCCGCGTGCAGGTGAGCGCCCCCTGGCGGCCGGCGAGCGCGCTCGCGGCCAGCTCTCACGCCTCGCTCTGTTTCAGTTCACGGAGCGCACGAAGGATGGCGCGCGCGGCGGTTCCGGCGCCGGTGAGTACGCGCGCGCGTCGCCCTGCGAGTGCGCGCTCGCAGTCCGCCGCCCGCCCTCGCTAAATATATCCCGTCCGCATTGCGTTGCGGTGACTCGTCGCTGCGGCCGCTCTCGCCAGCAAGCGGGGAGCGGGCGCACGCGATGCGTGGCCGCCGCTGACAGTAGTGTGTGTGCGCAGAGAGCGGCGGCTCGGAGATGTCGGGCGGCAGCGGCGGCGGCGGCGACGCGCGGCGCCCCTCCACCTGCCGCGTGGAGCTGGGCGCGCTGCTGGCGCCCGAGCCGCGCCCGCTAGACAACAAGGTCAAGGTACGCGCCCACCTGCCTGCGCAGCACTGCGCCCGCGCCTGCTCTCCCTCGTCACAGTCGTGCTCATCTAACCTAGCGATAGGTATACATAGCTAGTGTGCTTTTCTTCCAGAAGAGGCAGGGCTCCCCGCGGTACGCATACAAGGTGTGCAGGCGCACCTGACTGACGTATGGCATGATGTATTATTAGCTTTAGCGGTTGCAGTAGGTACTGCATATCTACGTAGCGAAAGTATTGCTTCAGCATTTTTTCGTTTCCAGGTCAGCATGGAAGTTGTCTCAGTAATCGCTAGTACAGTATATTGCTACAAGTATGTTTTGCGTCTGATAGGCGGATATGTTATTTTTTATTTTTGGCCCCGACAGTAGCCATGTCCGTCCAGGGATATGTAAGTTATGTTGTATCTGCTTTGTTTGTTTATCTTTCCATGTAGCTATAAAGTCTATGGAGAGAGAAGACGGATGATTGCTGGTGATGCTGTAGCGAGTTGTCGGAGCTTAGTCGTTATGTTATTGTAATATGTTGAGTAGCCACTAGGTACATAGGCAGGTAGTGTGCTTCAGTGGGTCGTGTGGTCGTGTGGTCGTGTGCTGGGCCGCTGCATGTACTTACGTTATTGGTAGACGTCGCGTGCTAGTCCACGTCGCTACTATACGTAATATATACTATACCTACTATACTAATAAGTAAAGGACATTATTAATTAGAGTCGGCACTCTACTGAATAGATAGTTCCGTTCGTACAAAGTCAGAGGCCAATGTTTACTCAGTACTCGTCGGTATTCTAATATAACTCAACAAAGTTAACTTAATCTAACTTAGGTTGTAACATCGTTGCAAGAGGCTTTCAAGATAAACTTCGGTAATTGATAAATTCTTTACAGTATGGCTCTATAACGCTACATTAAAGTAAGCTTTGATGCCGGCCCGTGTATATTGTATGTACGAGTACAAAAGGCTAACTTTAACGAAACTTATGTAAAGATTTTCTCCCGTACTTACCTACATTCTTATGAAAGTATATTCATTGCTTTTTTAGTGAATCAGCACAACTAATACTTGTAGATACAAACAGGTTTGTATCTACTTATAAGTCACTAGGAATGTTTCATGATTCTATCAGGCCCTGGTAGCTGCCGGACGGTCGCTTGGAAAGCATTAGTCACAAGCGTCCGGGCGGACCGCAAAACTAAGTAAAAGCCGCTAATTATTGTAAATGCTCTTATCAAGTTATCATCCGATTCCAATGCCATGCAGATCGGCCAAAAATGATCCCGTGTTCAAATCAAATCTAATTATTTATTTGCTGGAATGCAGGTACAATTATTTATTTGCTGGAATGGCTCAACAGGGCAAGATCCGACATGCAAATTGAAATGGATGAATAGGATGGAAAAATAAAAATAAGAACACTAATTACAATTATCAGATAAAAATTAACAGTTCAATGCAATTAAAATCAATTTAACAAAACATAATGAAAATAAAATCAAAATGGTGAAATAGGTACAATTACAATTTCGACTTACAATTCAAATGTCAATATAAAATTTAAATGTCGAATATACAGTCCAAAGTTCAAAACACTACTTATTAAAATATCAAAATACTAAAATGCAATAAAAATGTCAAAACACAATTAAAATGTTAAAATGCAATTTAAATATCAAAATACAATTAAAATGTCGAAATACAAACAAAAGGTCATTTTGAAAATTCAAAATATTTATTTAATTAAATGTCAAGGTCTAATAATCATTCATTTAGAAAATCTACACTATAATAATATAATAATAATAATATAATAATAATAATAATAATAATAATATATAATATATAATATAATAATATAATAATAATAATATTATAAAGAGGAAAGATTTGTTTGTTTGTTTGTTTGTTTGTTTGAAATTAATAGGCTCCGAAACTACTGGACCGATTTGAAAAATTCTTGCACCAGTAGAATTCTACATTATCGGCGATGGTCATAGGCTATAGAATATTTTCAAAAATATTAGGGATCCGTATGAAAACTTCGATAATGTGACCCAAGGTGTGAGAAAAAATCCTTATATCGCGTACGCTGCGGAATCTATTGACAATAGAGCAAAGTGATGTACTACAGTTTTATAGAAATCATCAATATCTACAAAAAAGTCCGCGATACCATATGTCTAACTATTATGGATAAGTCACCATGACCGCTTTTAGTTAATATTAGTCAAGCAAATCCCATGGTGAAATAAAAAATTGTGATTATAGTACCATGATATTAATCCTTATCCATTTAAATGGTTTGATAATTAAGGTTGATTATGTCCGTGTAAAATACACTTTAAATCATTCAAATCGGACCTTTCGTTCAAAAGTTACGACGGTAGTAAACATGCTCGGAGTGAGAAAAATGTCGCGGCTTGAGCGAACTAGGGAGAATCGTATCAATGCTTGGTCCGATGAAGTTGAAACACCACGGCATTTAAATGTTTTCGATAAAACATAAAGAATAGCAAATTTTTGGATTTTTCGAAAATCAACTAGGTACCTACATACATAATAAGGGGTGAAGCGGGGGTGAATTAGTTTTTAGGGGAGGAAATTATAGCTTGCTTCAATTTACGTCGGAATTCTATGAACAAACTAAAAGTGGGATAATTGAAACAGATCATGTTCCTAACAATTTTTGCATAATCAACCCCTGACGGGCTGAACGGGGGGGTGAACAGTTGCGCTGAACCAATAATGAGAATCGTTGTGCTTAATTTTCCAAAACTAACCTTTATAAGGGGATATGTATAGGGGCGTCGCAGTTTGTGGAGTACCTACTATATACCCACGCAGACGAAGTCGCGGGCGAAGTGCTAGTCATTAATACTTTGAGTAGGTATGTAATAACATCTCTCCACACCTTGAGTTTGTTTTTGAGAAGGTTTTTGAAATGTTGAATTGTATATTTTTTTTAAATTTTCCGGTAATAGGTAAGTATATTAAGATTGGACCCATACACATTACACTTTTTCTTAATAGTGCAGTTTTATAACCACCGATATTCAAAATGTTTTTGTATTGACTTCTCATGGGGCCTTTTCTGGTGTTCGAGACTGAGTGAAAAAGAGCTTTCGTTTTGTCGACTCGCTGAATGGTCCGATTCAGTGAGCACGTTGACACTAATAGGTGATCTTTAGTTTTACGGGATGAAGGCTTTTGTGGGGCCGAGAGACGGCAAGACAGCTGTGAAAACCAGATATTGCTTGGAACGTAGGTACTCTTCGTATTTAATTTAAATCCTAGTTTAGGCGATGCCTTTACAAACAAAAATGATGTAAGTACCTACCAGAGTACCTATCTACAAAATATCTAAGTGTTTTTTCTTAGTAGGTAGGTACTAACAGCTTTGAAAGGAAGAAGAAAGCTTACCCACCTTAATATCATGCGTCACATGCGTCACAGACACAGTCATGCGAAAGTTAATTTCTGCTCCATTTGAAGTTGAAGTATGGAAGTCTTTTGACATGCAAATGAGGTTATTTAGAACGTTACCGATCTTCCGCCGCCTCACTCGCCCCACCGCGGGATACGCTCAAAGTTGATCCAAAACAGACGTTCTGGAAGTATTAAGCGTATTTGTTGTTATTATTTCTCTCTTCACTGATACACTAGCTGCCGCCCGCGACTTATCACGTTTTTTCCCGTTCCCGTAGGAATTCCGGAAAATCCTCTCTTAGTGCTCACTCCCCGAGGAACCTTCATGTCAAATTTCAGACTGTCAGCACAGGTGTCAGTGAAATTATGGACTGACATAAACTGGCGACCAATCAGCATACAGGTCTCTACAATTTGTCGGTTTCATTTTGTCGAGTTATGTGCACATAAATGTATGGGGGAGTTGATTTTTTTTCGTGATTTCAGTGTTGGTCCCACAGTAAAAGTTGATCATAATGATGGGTACAATTACCCCATAAGAGGAATTGCGTTTATTCTGTTACCTACACTCGTTGTATATTGATATAGATATACTGAAGTAAACAGAAAAGCGTCATAAACATCGCTCAGTGATTACAGTGACTAAAGTTTACCTTTTCTACTTCAGCCTTCTCTTTTATTGCATCAAAGCTCCCTTTTGGGAGGTTTTTCAGATGAATGGCGACCCTAATTATGGAATTTGTCACCCTCTAAACCCGCGGCCTCAGCTCCGCGCTCTGGGACTCGGCAGGACTCGGATCTCGGGTCTGCCGACGAGCACTGAGTACCGCTTCTCCGCTCTGCACTCAGCATTGGGTTTGATACAGTTTGTTGTTTCGTAACAACTTGTTTTCAGTATAACGAGTGTCACACATTTGGGTGCTTGTCGTGAATTCAATCTGTGGCTCCTCCACACTCTCGCAAGTTGTTTGTTTGCAACTAATTTGAAATCTTATCGTGTCTGAAAGTTTAGTAATAAGATCTCGATGATACTGTAAGAGGCTGCCTCCGAGTGTACACGTACAGACGTACATACTTAACATGCTGGGGATATTAAACGATATACGTATTGATTTCTTGTTGTCTTTTGAGCAGCCTAGTATTATGAAGTCGGCCAGTACCTAGATTCGCAAGTGGCGTACGAGCGCTTCACCTATCAATGGAACAATAAAAACGTTTTATTTAAGTATATCGTAGCGAAGCTCTAATGCCGCGTGAGCTCTAATTGCTCACGCGTAAACATTTACTCGAGAAGTATCATCTACTGGACACGCCTGCTCGGCGGCCGCCTCTGTTGCCGGTCTATAGCTTTTCAATAGTGAGGCACGAGCGCCGCCGGGCCGGCGGGCTGTCCGGCGGGCGGTCCGGCGGGAGCGCCCGGTCCGGTAATGCGAGGCCGGTTGTAAAACGACGACGACTTTTACGAATGATAAAGCCGGTCGGGAGTGAAGATAGCGTAGGTTAGCGAGCGGCGAGCGGTGAGGTGCGCCGCCCCCGCCACCCCGCGACCCATTTGCATAATGAGTGGCAGCGCTCACGTGCTGCCCGGTGGCCGGCGCCCCCAGCGCCCGCTGGTCAGCGCGGTAGCGAGCGCACTCCACGTGCGCCTGCCTCACTGACAGCGCTATCGCATCGTTATTTCGCAACTTCGCTACGTGCCCTTGTTATTATATACAATGCTACTCTCGAGCGTCAAAACTCCATTTGAATTGGACACGTACACACCATAACGTAACTGACGGCTGTATTTCACATTACGGGTACCCCTACTGACTACATAGAGATAAAAGTTTATATGCTAGCTTTGTTGCGTCTCGGCAATGAAAGATGTCAGTAACTAGCAACGAGCTGAAGCCTCCATCATCGTCGAGGCGAAATCGTAGGCTTTCTGGAATGTGTAGGCACAGGTTGGATGAAGGTACCTATATCTATCTCATAAAAACATCCTCTATGAGCGATACACGACTTATTTCATTAGCTTTATCTAGTCGAAGAATTCCCAGGGCGAGATCGATGAAATTATTTATTTCGCTTTGGATATTACGATCACGAATACACAAGGTGCGGTATACATAGGTACCTATACCTAGTTGCTACACAACGCGAACTTTATTGCCCCATAGTTCGGGTTGGTCACCGTCTACAAAACTGTTAGCTCGGAACTAGATTTCCTTAACAAGGGAAAATCTGTAATATTGAACGGCGGGGGCAGGGGGGGGGGAAGCTATAGCTAGGTATATCTCGCGCCCTCACACTAGGTGTCGGCGACGCTCTGAGAGCCCAGCGCGGGACGTTTCATATACTTAGTCGGTAAAGGAGTACCATTTACTAACCTTTCGATTTCATCATATCATCAGTAAGTAATGTAACATGTTATTATGAGACGTGGTTGTTTATGACATTGGCTGTCGTCCGTAGCGCCACAGTATCCATGGTATGACGGAGGAGGAGAACGTGGTGCGGCCGCACCAGGAGATGGCCGTGCTGTCTCTGGACGAGAAGAAGTTCCTGCTTGGCGTGGAGCGCGGTGACGTGGCAGGCACACGGCGCGTGCTGCAGCGCGCGCGCGACTCCGGACACATCAACGTGGACTGCGTGGACCCGCTGGGTCGCAGCGCGCTGCTCATGGCCATCGACAATGAAAACCTGGAGATGGTGGAGCTGCTGCTGGAGTTCGGCGTAGAGACGCGCGACGCGCTGCTGCATGCCATCTCCGAGGAGTTCGTGGAGGCCGTGGAGGCGCTGCTGGACCACGAGGAACGCACCAAGAAGCCCGGCGAGCCTAACGTGAGCAACTCAGCTTCAGGTACCTTGCGCGTCTAGCCGACTCATGCTCATCGAGTGCCGCGGTTGTGTTACAGAGCTGGGAGGCGCTTCCGCCGGAAACGGCGACGTTCACGGCAGACATCACGCCACTGATCCTGGCAGCGCACCGCGACAGCTACGAAATCATCAAGTTGCTGCTGGACCGCGGCGCCAACCTGCCCGTACCGCACGACGTACGCTGCGGCTGCGACGAGTGCGTGCGCTCGCGCCGCGAGGACTCGTTGCGCCACTCACGCTCGCGCATCAACGCCTACCGCGCGCTCGCCTCGCCCTCGCTCATCGCGCTTTCCTCCAAGGACCCCATCCTGACGGCATTCGAGCTGTCATGGGAGCTGCGGCGCCTCTCCGCGCTGGAGCACGAGTTTAAGACTGAGTACCAGGAGCTGCGCGCGCAGTGCCAGGAGTTCGCGACGGCGCTGCTGGACCACACGCGCACGTCGCACGAGCTGCAGGTGCTGCTCAACCACGAGACGGGCTCGCCGCAGGTGCCGCTGCCGGAGCCGGGCGCGCCCGAGCGGATGCGCCTGTCCAGACTTAAGCTTGCCATTAAGCTTAGGCAAAAAAAGGTACATATAAGCAACTTAAATTATAGCCATACATGCCATATGTACTACCTATGTCAATATTGTCATCTTCTTTTCATTCATCAGATTTTTGTAATACTGCAGGGTACTTTAACTTTATTATAGGCTGTTATTGTTTTACATACAATCCTATATAGGGGAAAAGTGGGCACTTCATCGTGCGAATGACT
This sequence comes from Melanchra persicariae, assembly GCA_947386135.1. Taxonomy (NCBI): domain Eukaryota; kingdom Metazoa; phylum Arthropoda; class Insecta; order Lepidoptera; family Noctuidae; genus Melanchra; species Melanchra persicariae. The sequence goes on from OX376651.1 coordinate 794,798, forward strand.
TGCTGTGTTCCAGTTCGTGGCGCACCCAAACGTGCAGCAGCTGCTGGCGTCCATCTGGTACGAGAGCGTGCCGGGCTTCCGGCGCAAGAACATGCTGTTGCAGGCGGCGGAGATGGTGCGCATCGGCGCCATGTTCCCGCTGTACTCGCTGGCCTACATCGTGGCGCCGCACTCCACCGCCGGCCGCACGCTGCGCAAGCCCTTCATCAAGTTCCTGTGCCACTCCGCCAGCTACTTCATGTTCTTGTGTGAGTCATACGAGTTTAGTGAGGTTCTATTCCTGTTCATTGTACAATGTACACCGACCATCTTTGCGGTGTATTATGTAGAATGTTGTCCATGCATGGTCCGTGAAGACACGACGTGAAGGTTACACTTTTTTATGACATGTACCTAATATCTCTTGGAAATACTTGCAGTTCTGCTGATCCTGGCGTCGCAACGCATCGAGACAGCGGCCGGGGGGCTTCTGTGGAGCGCGGCGCCGCCCGGGGAGCCCTTATCGCGCCGAGGAGCTCCGCCCTCGCTGGTCGAGTGGCTCATCCTCGCCTGGGTCAGCGGTCCGTATCACTATCCATAATATTAACAATTGGCGACTGAAGGTTTACGATGAAGTAGGTAAAATCAGGCAATGTTGTCCGAGTGCACGGTGTTTGTATCTTTACAGGTTTAATATGGAGCGAGGTGAAACAGCTGTGGGACATGGGGCTCCGGGAGTACGTGCACGACATGTGGAATGTGATAGACTTCGTCACCAACTCGTTGTACGTCGCCACGGTCGCGCTCAGGATCGTCTCACACTTTCAGGTAAAACTAACGTAACTCTTACACTTGTTAGTTCAACGATCGAGACTGAGGTGGATATTGTGAACTGTGCTTTGCTTTTACCCCTCCCCTGTTTTGGTTCAGGTGCGTCGGGAGATGACAGCAGGTCTCCAGTGGAACCAGCCGCGAGAGCAGTGGGACGCGTGGGATCCCATGCTGCTGTCCGAGGGGCTGTTCTCAGCCGCCAACATCTTCAGCAGCCTCAAGCTGGTGTACATCTTCAGCGTGAACCCGCATCTAGGCCCGCTGCAGGTCTCACTCAGCAGGATGGTGCTCGATATCCTCAAGTTCTTCGTCCTAGATATACTAGTTATCTTTGCTTTTTCATGTGGTGGGTGTTTTAATTTGTGAAAGGAGAGTTGGCCGACTTGTTCAGATTGCCAGTAACCCGGTGTTGTGCGCCAGGTCTGAACCAGCTGCTGTGGTACTACGCCGACATGGAGAAGAAGCGCTGCACCACGGGCACGTCACTCACGGCTAACGGCACCTTCCCCGACCCGGACGCCTGCATCGTTTGGCGCCGGTTTGCCAAGTAAGAACCAATTCACTTATCGATTTTCTTGCTTTAGGTAGGTACTTACGGACCGAATGAGAGTCTAAGTGCGGATAACGGAGTCCCTACTCTACTACTCTACTCTACTTACGGACATTTCGAACGTCGGATCTCCGAGAGACGGTCTGATAATTTAATTAAAAGAGACAGCCCACTTAATCAGTTAATGTTATGTATTAATCAAAGCTCGCCAGTGAATGGGGAAATTATTTCAGCTGTAGCGTAGCCTAGATAATAATATTTTGTCTTTCGTATTCTGTAACTAAATAGAGTTGTTACGATGTAATCATACTAACAATACATCGTATTCTCGTGCCATCATTTATGGCGCTAGTAATACACGCCGTGCCGCTTGGCTTCCCGCCATATAGATTATTACTCTCATGATCTCTTTCATGATGGATACAGATTATGGCCCAGACAACAGAATTGGCTCAGAAAAGGCTATTTGCATAAATTGTTATTTTTCCTGATCTTTCTACATAGTTAGTTGTACCTATACACTTGTAAAAACATGGGACTCGCTTATTTGGCCAGTTCGAGGAAAATTTTCATGCTGTGAAGGTAATCAAGACGATACCAATAAGCCCCGCATTGACTAGCCGCTTGTTGCCCGTGTCGCAGTTTGTTCGAGACGATGCAGACGCTGTTCTGGGCGGCCTTCGGGCTGGTGGATCTGGACTCGTTCGAGCTGGACGGCATTAAGATCTTCACGCGCTTCTGGGGAATGCTGATGTTCGGCACGTACGCCGTCATCAACGTCATCGTGCTGCTCAACCTGCTCATCGCCATGATGAACCACTCCTACCAGCTCATCTCCGTAAGAAATGCTTCACGCCCAATTGGGAAATTCCCTGATGATTTAATAAACTTTTGTTTTCGTGAAAAGTTTGAAATTTGTTTACCTTGTATGTACTGTGTTTTTTGATTGATTGTGTGGACAATGGATTGCGATTTTTTATCTGGTCGTATCGTTTGCAGGAGCGTGCTGACGTGGAGTGGAAGTTCGCGCGCAGCAAGCTGTGGATCAGCTACTTCGAGGAGGGCGGCACGGCGCCACCGCCTTTCAACGTGCTGCCGTCGCCCAAAAGCGCGCTGTACGCGTGGCGCTGGCTGCAGCGGCGCCTGTGCGGCCACGCGCGAGCCAAGCGCGAGCACATGCGCACCATCCGGGTACGAAGCAACTACCTACTGTTAAGAGCTCCCAAACGTACCATTCTTGAAGTCTGCTCTCATGTGTGTGCCGCAAGAGGCGCCGTCTTGTTGTACCAAATGTCCTGCAGGTCACGGGCTTCAATTTCAGGAAATGCTCAGACGCGTCATCGAATGGACATGCCTCCCCCCCCAATGCGCCTATGATGATATCAGATAAAGTAGTGTCTGAAACTGCACAAAATTAGGTAGGTAGGTACTAAAAAAAATATGTGTTCGTGTGATACTATTACAGACTCATATTTTATTAACCTTTATTATTTATTTATGTGACATTAACATAAACGATAGTATTATGTGTCAGACTCATAAACCACTATTTTCCTTGTTGATGATTTGTGATCGCACGAGTCGCATAGACGAGGCACCCGCGCCGGAGGTCGTTTTAGGAAGTTTCGTGTGCAAAATGTGAGGACCGCCATTATGTCAACGGATATGTCTTTAGTGGATTTCTATCTGGCCGGTCTAGCTTTTGGTCTATTGTTTAGCTCTCTCCTTAGTTATTTATTTATTTATTAGGGATAACAAACAGCAATGTAATAACAAGTAGACATGGGTAAGGACTTAATAATACAGGTAACAACGTTATCCACATAATACTTAACGGTACTTTTCGTTGGTAAAAAGAACGATATAAAAACTGGGATTTTGAAGAATTTCGTGCTTTAAAATGGTTTAGGCGATCTTAGTGTTAGAACCACGCCTTGGAGTGCTGTTTAGGAATGTAACAATAAAAACGTAGTTAAGTATAAATTATTACATTTTGTTTAAAAAAAAAAATACAGGCCGGAGCGTAAAATGCTGCAATTCATGCAGTAGGTACCTAACATGAACTTAAATAGTACCTATTCCCTGCCATATTTTAAAAATTTTCGTTGGATAAATGGAACGGGGTTTAAAACACGAGTTCGAAAAATGCGTGGATTTCCTGAACTTTTTTTACTAAATTGTACTTATTTATGATGCACCTATGTACTTACCCACTTGATTATTTATTTTAAATTTTCATTGTTCGCAGAGAAAAGCCAAACAAGCAAATGAACGAGATTTCCGCTATCAGGTTTGTGATTATTTTCTTAGTAGGTATCTTACAGCCGTAACACACGGTCGGATTCGTTACGGCGGACTAACTCCGCCCACAAATTCGATCTCGCTACACACGACCGGATTCCGGACCAGAATCTGCCGGTCGATTCTGTCGACATCTCACGGTGTTCACCTAGGCGGAGTGAACGACAATAGAGCTGTCATTCCATCTTATTTGTATGGTTTGACAACTCACCCGTCGTGCGCCCCGCCCGGGTGTTCACATAGACATGTTTACAGAATCGCACTGCTGGTCCGGCGGACCATGCGGCGGACTAACTCCGCCCACGACGCAACAGAGTACATATACTTACTATACTGAAATTGTACGCCTTCAAGTGCACAAAAATGATGGTGGTAGCGGCAACAATAGCAGCAACATTACAACCACCACGTACCTACCACACCGTAAAAAGCAGAAAAAAGAAGAGAATTGGCTAAATTGTATTAAGAGAAATACATTATTAAATTTATATTGTAGTCTGTGGTAGTTTAGTACAGCACAACCGTACCACACGTCCGGATTTGGTACGGAGCATACCATATCGGATGTGCAAACAAGCGGACCGCGGCGGACTCAATTAATAATAATAATGTTCGGCGGACCACTCTACACACGGGCGGATATGGTCCGGGAGCGTACCAAATCCGAGGTCCGCCCGTACCGAATCCGAGCGTCTGGTACGGCTATTAGGTACTATTGCACTTTGAAATCTTTCACCTGCTAAAATTGTTTTGGCCTCAGACATAGGAATAAGTACATTTTCACCTTCTTCACTTTTACCATACCTACGGTAATCAGGAGCAGTATACTGTGGTTTTGTTTTTAAATATCAATACTCTCTTCTTAATATTTCTACGAAGCAGTTGTAGTAAGTTTTCCGTGCATATCAGGCCATAATGCGCAACCTGGTGCGGCGCTATGTGACGGTGCAGCAGCGGCGCGCCGAGTGCGGCGGCGTCACCGAGGACGACGTCAACGAGATCAAGCAGGACGTCAGCGCCTTCCGCTGCGAGCTGGTGGAGATCCTGCGCAACTCCGGCATGAACACCTCCACCGTCAACGCCGGAGCGCCCGGTACCACTTAACTCTATATCAGTTTTTTAACGTTTTTACCATGCAATTAAGCGACTCTTCTCCCTAATTCTCCAGCAACGATGGACTCGATTAATATCCGGTGTTCCGTGCAGGTGGCGGGGGTGGCAAGAAGAACCGCCAGAAGGAACGCCGCCTCATGAAAGGGTTCAACATCGCGCCGGGCGGGTCGCTGGCGCCGGTGGACGAGTTCTTCGCGTCGCTGCACCACGAGCACGGCGGCTCGCACGGCGCCGCGCACCACGCCTCGCTGTCGGCGCTGCTGGGCGGCCGCCTGCGCACGTCGCAGTCGTCGCTGTCGGACGGCGGCGCCGGCGCCGGGCTGGCTCGGCCGCGCAAGCAGGCGTCGCACAAGCGGCGCTGGGGCACCATCATCGAGGCCGCCCGCGCCGCGCGCGTCAGTCGCCTCATCGGCCGCTCCAGGTCAGAAGATTCCGTCTGCGATCATGCACGACAGTCGCCAAGGTAATGAGCTGCTTTTGTTCCCAACAATATTTCTAGCTTTTACCCGCGACTTCGTACACGTATATCCAGTTGTTTACCGTTCCCGTTGGAATTTCGCGATCCCGTATAGTATATAGCCTTCCTTATGAATGTGGCTATCATATACAAAAATAATTTTCAAAACCGGTTTAGTAGATCCAGAGATTACCCCCTATAACCTCACAAACTCGAAACTTTACCTCTTTATAATATTAGTATAGTATAGACAAAGCACTTCGCCTTTTCACACAAATTTTCATTAATTACCCAGCCATTTCTGCTACTGATTTTGTGGTATCAGGATCAGCGCAACTGTTCACCCCGTTCACCCCGTCAGGCGTTTCAATTAGGTACTTAGCCCACTTTTAGTTTGTTCATACCAACTTCAACGTAAATTGAAGGAAGCAATATAATGTCCTCCCTTAAATACTTCATCACCCCTTTTCACCCCTTTAGGGGTTTATTTTCGAAAAATCCAAACATTCGATATTCTTATTTTTTTATCGAAATGCCGTGTTTCAACTTCATCGGACCAACCCAGCATTTTTCATACTTAACAAGTGCATTTTTATACCCGTCTTAAGTTTGAATAATTTAAAGTGTAATTTAGTACGTGTGCATTATTATTAATAGTGATACCTACCTACTACAGATGACCGCAAGGAGGTATGGAAAGGCAAGGAGCTTCACGGGCGCTTCTATCGGGCTCTTTATGGGTCCGACGTAGAGTTCCGTCCATGGCCTGGCTACGTTTCGGTGATCTCTTCAAAGAAACTGAAGGTTTTGTTTGTGCAACTATGGACGAAGTTATCTTGACGCACAACTATAACGGCCCGACACACGTCAACTGTAACGGTTGACGTGTGTCGGGCATGCCACCGTCCCGTCCGGGTGAGTCCATCAGACATATTATCTCTGGTTGTTCTCGTCTGGCTAACGGCGACTACTTGCAAAGGCATAACCAAGTGGCCAGGATTATACACCAGCAACTTGCTTTGAAATACCAACTTGTGGATTCTGAGGTACCGTATTACAAGTACCTATGTGCCCGACCCAGTTCTTGAAAATGACCATGTCACGTCACGTTATACTGGGATCGGTCTATCATCACTGATAGACCGATTAGCGCGCCGCACAATGATAATCGATGTTACCATTCCACATGACCAGAACCTCGTGAAAGCTGAGAAAGAGAAATCAAGTATCTTGACTTAGCACACGAGGTTGTCGACATGTGGAATAAAACAAAATAACAAAAGTGAAACAAAATGGAAAATTTAAAACTAAAACAATTCCTACGGTAAAAGTGACTATGGATTGTGGGGTGAGTATGTGTGAATGTGTGAGAATGAGAGTGAGAGAGTATGTGTGAGTGAGAGTGTGAGTGATGGTATGATGGGCACGTGTTAAATTTTATTTCGTTCCATACCATTAAACTTTACCTTAAGGTGCGAGCAAACTTTTTTCTTGCATTCTGAAAGAGGATAAATTAAAAGCTGTTTGTTAATTTTATTATATAAATATGGACCCAGGAAACCGTAAAAAATATGTGCCAGACTCAATTTATATCTATTTGTTGTGCAGACGTCTGTGTGGATAAGAATTAATGTCATGATACCAAAATCACCAGTACCTAGGTATTATATTTCACCCGGGTTTTGATTAAATAGTTTGAACAAAAAGCGGTCATTGTGGATCTCTATATTTGTCGAGAGTAAAATATAGCCTATGTGTTAAGTTAATAATGAAACATTCTAATAGCAAAAGAATTTTTAAAATCGATTGGTTAGATTTTGAGCCCAATGGTAACAAACAAACAAGCAAAAGAAGTCGGTTACTAAATGTTTCCCCTTTACGGTATTAGTTTAGATTTACTTGCGCATCCATTTCGAATGTCCCGGTGAAAAAGACTAGCTTAATCCTGTTGGTTTTTATTTAGTGGCAGTGACCGTTCGGACTCCGGTAGCGACTCGCAACGGAGTCCAGAGCGCAGCACCCGCAGCGGTCCGCTGCACCCGCTGACAGCACTGGCGGCGCTCAAGCGGAAGCGGAAGAAGTTCTCGGACTCGCGGCGCGCCGGGGCGGAGGCGCGCGAGACGGCACGCACGGAGGCACTGCAGCGCGCCAGCTCCGTGCCCGCGCGGCCGCCGCCCACGTCCGGTCCACCGCCGCGCGCGCCGCCGCCGGCGCCGGCGTCCGTATCGCCGTCCACCACGGCGGAGAGCGTGGCGGCGCGCGGCGGCAGCAGAGAGCCGCTGCTGGCCAGCCTGGACGACGACGCGCACAAGGTGGGCAGCGCGCCCGCGGCCGAGTGGCGTGCGGCGGACAGTGCGCAGGAGGCGTGCGGGCGCTGCGGGTGCGACGCAGGCTCTGCGGGCGAGACGGAGGGCGCGGCGTGCGGGCGATGCGCGGCGCTGGCGCGGCTGGCGGGCGTGACGCCGCTGCACGGGCACGCGCCGCAGCACTCGGCGGGCTGGCTGTAGACCCAGGAGCGGCGTCCACGCCCGGCCCGCTACGTCATCGTCCGTTCCAGAGCCGCTGAGTACGTTCGACTGTCGCAGCACGATTCCTTGCTAGTCGCACTAAGCTGTAGTTACATTTCGTGTTAGTCCATTGAGAGACGCAAGTTCATTAATTGATCATTCGGTGTTTATGAACAAGTGAATCAAATACATACCTAATAGCCTGCACTCGACACTAACCACAATGTAATAGCTAGTTTAAATTCAAATTATTTATTTGTAAAGCATAAGTAGGTACAATAATAAGATCTAATTCTAATGCCAGGATCGCTATGTTTAACTTAATAGGCATACAAATTTTGGATACATAAAATACATTTTTTTTTAGTTACTGTTAGTCAACGTTCTATTTTATACCTTTAAGCAGGTCTCTTGCCTGGAAATGTTTATTGCAATATTTTTGTGTCTTTTAAACCTACCTTCGTTTCCGAGCATACCTGCAGCTAAAGATTTGATAAGCTTTATGAATTTACATACCTAATGAAATTTCAGTTCCCATAAATTATGACTAACACTTTTTGTTCTCCGGTATCTATACCCTTCAAAAGGCGCCCGGACTTTGAGGATAAGACCGGGGAGTGTGGAATTCTTACCTACCTCATTAAAACCACCTCGGTGATCATTATCAGCATAAGGAGTAACCCCGTTACCTCTTAAAATCCCACTCCGGAACCACCTTCGTACAACACCTGTTAGAGGCCAACCTCGAGGAGGCTATAAAAAGAGCTGACCGCGTCCTCTTGGGTGATCATGGGTCTGAGAAGAAAGTCTTTTCCCTCCACGTCTCCGTGTCATCCAGCCAAGCCCTCACCACCGCTGCCAAAGACACTTGTCCGATCCTGGCGACCAGGCTCCGCCGCACAGAGGTCCTGCCAGGGCACTCTTCAAGCGTATTCTATGCCACAGGGCACATAATGTAATTTATGTGCAGCTGCCTTATTCCAGCTCTGCCCATTGTATGGAACCGCAACTCCCGCATATCTCAGCGTTGACTGATTGTAACTAGAGTTAAGGTGCTTCAAAACGAGACATTTAATCCCAACCAGTGGCTGTTACTTAATCAATCCAACCCGACCGCCCCGGCAACATTCTCTACTCTATGATACCAAGATACGATCTTAGTTTGCATGGGTATGAACAATGAGTACATTGTACAGTCCAGACAACCACGGTGGCTGTTACCTATAGTAAATACATCAAAGTTAGAAGTTTAGAAGTACTGCCAGAAACCCATTACAACCCAGTAGATACTCACATTGGAGATAAAATATGCTCGTGTGAATGCGCCTTTAGACAGATAGACTGTGGTAAAACTGTTCATATAGTACTATACTAACAATATGTAAACACAAAATTATTATCAATACTTAGTGGATAAATCTTCCTATAATATTATAACGAAGACATATTTTATCAAACACCAACTAGATAAGTAGCTACAAAAATATTTTAAAGTAAGTACATATATGTAAGTATTTATTGTATTACATTTGTAAGAAATTATTTTATATACGTTTTAAGATAAAAATATCTAAAGTACTGACAGTGGGTTGACTTAAAATATAACTACTGTTGTTTACGATGTTCATTGTTTCTACGCTCGCGCTGGTAACACAGCAAACGAATTAGCTCAGGATAATACCTATAGGCTATTTATACGACACACTAGTACAGATAGAGTACGAAGCCCCTATGTTTCACTAACGACCAACCAATGACCCCGAACTAATAAGTCAACCCCCTGTATCCGTAAGTTATTTAGTGTAGGTTTACTAATAGCCAATAAGTTACTAAATATAATCATGATGTGTTCCAGAAAGTTTTCCAATTATGTTACTCGGTCGGCGCACAGTGAAATAGTGCTACTATTATTACTAAGTAACGACGAACAATATAAAACAGGGATTTTAAATGAAACAAGTTATACCTACTTACCTAAATATCCGATGCCGGTATGTAATACCCCCGACATTTTATAAGACACGATAGGTTAAGTAGAGCGTAGGCGAATAGTTGATAATGAGCTGGAGTCGCATGATGACACCGGTCTCCACGAGCTAATGACACGTTTTGAATACTTTCGTTTTATTCATTTGAGTATATAAAAAGAGTAATGATCATTATTATTATACAAGAGGAATCAAGAATATGAATCGTGAATGCGATGATGCGAGTGTGTCTGCCAGTATATTGCACGCAGAAAAACGAGCACGTCATCAACTTCAACAAAAGTATAAGGCCGCGTTCACACCGACGTAGTCGGCGGTCGACTGTGAAGTAGTGAGAACGTCTAGTTCAAACTGAATGAAAAAGCCGCTGGCTGAGTCAGTAGTCGGCAGCTTCAGGCATGAATGACTTGCTCGTCGGTCTGTCGTCACATATCGCCCTCATGTGCGTTGTACGCCTGCTACGAGTCATCGTCTACGTGTAGTCATCGAGTGGCGGCGCCGGCTCGCCCAGAGGCCTTCCCACGCGTTTAGTTGTTGCCGCGGCCGGCCTCGAGGCCACCAGGCCGCGCCGGCACATAATCGATTATATTTTGTAAAGAATTGTTATTTATTTATACATTATATTTGTATATAACGGTGCGAAGTTTAATAAAATAAGCACTATTCATTCGGCTGTTTTATTTGGTTCCAACCAACACTAGCTACCTACCTACTTCACAACTGACTTGTTGGACTGTGTGATTGCTTAGCATGAAAAACTTTCTTACAAAAAAATACAACCGACTTCGAAACAAAAACACTACAAAGTATAACAAATAAAATAGGTTATTGGTACTTATTTTTCCCTTTTTAGTGGTTAACTAAACCCAGCGCAAAAAAGAATCATCAAGTTCGGTCCATAAACAACAAAGTTATGCCCGAATAGATAACCCCAAAACCATGGTTGACTTGTACACATCTGCCTACCCTCACAGCGTACCGGTGTGATGTTAACAGACATATTCAGACGATTTCAGCAATCCCGGCAGGTGCCATCATTTATTGAAGAGTTCTGTTACCTATCTCTGAAGTTCTTCATCAGATCTTCACCAAATTCAAATGGGACCGGTCCGGGAAGATACTCTTCCAATCTTCCAAACAAAAAAGGAATTATCAAAATCGTTTGACAATTAACGAAAATATCGCTGAACATACAAAAACAAAATAGTCGAATTGAGAATCTACTCCTTTTTTGAAAGTCGGTTAAAAAAGGTGCTATGTCCGATCCTCAGGTCAGAATAAAAGTAATATTGTTGCTCCCGACGATCGTAAGAGCGGTGAGAGCGGTTATGCACTGCACCCGATCCGAATCCGTGAATATACGGAAATAAAAAACTCGGACCGAATTCGAATTCGGACCGAATACTGCTTTACGCACTGCATCCGAATTCGTAAAACATGGAACTAGAGTCGAAAAACTTGGACCTCTGATCCAAATTCAAAGTATTAATGGGCCGTCTTTGGCATATCTAAAGGCGCCACTCGATCGACCGTCGATCGATGATAGAATGGATACATGTTCATATCGCACGGAAAACTGTGATACAACAGCGCTACAAGGCGACGTCGCTATATAGTTTCTACTACACCAATCGATCGATCGTCGATCGAGGTCATCGATCGATGGTAGAATGAATTAGTCGAAGTCGATCGATAGTTTTTACGTCTTTCTTCTATCAGCCACACAATCGATCAACATCGATCGATGGCATCGATCGGCGGTCGATCAATTTTGTTTGTGGCCCAGTATCCGTCGATCAGCCAAAGCTACCACACCAATCGATCGATTGTATGTAGGAAGACGGACAAGTATGTCCGATTTGAATCCGAGGTAATATATAACCGAGGAAAGCGTTCATGATACAAACAGTACTACGGCTACTTCGTCAATATTTCTTCCGAATTGGAGACTCACGGATGACGGCGAGAAATCGGATGACGAAGTTGGATCTAGTGCGTAAACTAATATACAAATTGTTCTATGACTACTTCGGAACGTATTTTCACGAATTCGGATCGGACGCAGTGCGTAACCGCTCTAACGCACTGCATCCGAATCCGTGAAAATACGGATATAAAACTCGGACCGAATTTGGATATTGCTTTTCGCACTGCATCCGATTCAAATTCGTGAAAATACGGATCTAGACAAAAACTGGGACCTCTGACTGATCCAAATCCAAGCTATTCATGGGCCACCTTTGGCATATCTCCATAGATACCCCTTCCTTAGATCCCAAAGAAGGAGAAGATGGTTTTCCTTAGATCGACGATCGATCGAGGCCATCGATCGATGGTAGAATGAATTAGTCGAAGTCGATCGATAGTTTTTAGGTACTTCTTTCTTCTATCAGCCAAAGCTACCACAACAATCGATCAACGTCGATCGATGGCATCGATCGACGATCGATCGATTGGTGTGGTAAGTGGAAGTAGGTGTAGGTGTACAGAAAATACTTATATTCTATATTAGTATTGTTAGTAAGGACACAAACCCAGTTAAATTGCCTAAGCCCGCCCTCGAGGCTCAGTATGATAGAACCATAGGTACATGCAGCTTTGCTACGCCTCTGCCCAACCCGTCGGGAATCACAGGCACGACATTATGTTATGAAATTAATTATCTACGTGTACCTATAGCTACTTCTACCTAGTGCCATTGTATAGGACAGTCAGGCCTATTAACAATCATCATCATAATGTGAAAGCGTTCATGCAAACAGTGCTACGTCTACTTCGTCAATATTTCTTCCGAATTGGAGACTCACGGATGACGGAGAGAAATCGGATGACGGAAGTCAGATTTAGTGCGTAAGCTACCATACAAATAGTTCTATGGCTACTATGGAACGTTTTTCACGAATTCGGATCGGATGCAGAGCGTAACCGCTGTAGCACCGAGCATTATATAGAAAACAGTGTTGGGAACACTTAAGTGAATAAAAGTAACAAGTAAGAGTGAATAAAAGACAAAGACATTATCAGTATATTAGATTTTTTATTACAGATACGGTAACTTTTACAATTAATATTATTCTAAAGCAATCTGAGGCCTCGGTCTACTTAGCAAACGATCATTGAACGGCGAACTGCGCGAGTAAAGCGCAACTGATGATTAAATGTTCGCTCATGCCTCGCACACATGCGGATGAGCATGTTTCACTGATCGCTCATGCCTCTCACACATGCGCCCGAGCATGCTTCACTGATCGCTCATGCCTCGCACACATGCGCCCGAGCATGCTTCACTGATCGCTCATGCCTCGCACACATGCGCCCGAGCATGCTTCACTGATCGCTGCGAGCAAGGCCTGTAGTGTTAAGTGTGCAGAGGGCCTAATTATAGTTTTAACTAAGACGGTCAGTCGGAGCTCGGGTGACGTGTCAGTCACTGCACTCCCGACAGCACCGTCTTATTTAAATGGTAGATCTATACTGCCATCTAAGAAAAACGGGGCGCATCTACTCTTTTATTCCAAATTGACTCATCCGGATAACAAGGTTTGTAGTCCAACTAGGCTTTTTTTATATTTTTCTACAAGCTTTTTCTACAGAGAACAGTGGAAGAAAGGAAGCGAGGCCTTTGCCCTGCAGTGGAACAGTACAGGTTCATAATAATAAATCTACGAGCTTCCGTGCGAGTTATACTAGTACAAAATCTAGTTTCGACGAGAACTTTCTGATTGCATTCTCCGTTTTGTGTAACCGGAAGGGTCACGCTCGACCACTATCTCACCAGATGGTAACCGACGGTGCGGTCGTCGATGGAGATGCGGCCCGTTTGCTTATGGCGGCGGCTTGTGAGCGTGAGCAGTCCGCTGCAGTCACACGGCGGCGAAGTCCAGCGGCGTGTAGTCCGTGGCCTTGGGGCGCCGCACGGCCAGCGCCACCCGGCCCGCGCGCTCGCTCAGCAGCACGCCGCAGCCGCGCCCCAGGGCTCCGCGCTCGGCCGCCAGCGCGATCTGGTTCACCACGCGCCGCTCCACCTCGTGCTTGATGGAGCGCGCGCCGTAGTGCACGTCGTACCTGCACCGCCACACGCTCATATCATGAATGGTGACGGCCGCGGCCTGACGACTGAGCCGCCGCAAACTGCGAACCGCTACGACTAACATAGTTTCAATACGCCCCGTCTTGCCTAAATGCTGCACCCGCGACTGTTCCCCACATAGCGACCGAAAATAGTAACGCGTTAGTACCGATTCAGCATTCGTGCAAACGTGCGACTGACTGTTTTAACTCACAATCGCGTGGCAGACTACTGCATCGTGCAGGTATCGCGTGGCAGACTACTGCGTCGTGCAGGTATCGCGTGGCAGACTACTGCGTCGTGAAGGTATCGCGTGGTGGACTACTGTGTCGTGAAGGTATCGCGTGGCAGACTACTGCGTCGTGAAGGTATCGCGTGGCAGACTACTGTGTCGTGAAGGTATCGCGTGGCAAACTACTGTGTCGTGAAGGTATCGCGTGGCAGACTACTGTGTCGTGAAGGTATCGCGTGGCAGACTACTGTGTCGTGAAGGTATCGCGTGGCAGACTACTGCGTCGTGAAGGTATCGCGTGGCAGACTACTGTGTCGTGAAGGTATCGCGTGGCAGACTACTGCGTCGTGAAGGTATCGCGTGGCAGACTACTGTGTCGTGAAGGTATCGCGTGGCAGACTACTGTGTCGTGAAGGTATCGCGTGGCAGACTACTGTGTCGTGAAGGTATCGCGTGGCAGACTACTGTGTCGTGAAGGTATCGCGTGGCAGACTACTGTGTCGTGAAGGTATCGCGTGGTGGACTACTGCGTCGTGAAGGTATCGCGTGGCAAACTACTGTGTCGTGAAGGTATCGCGTGGCAGACTACTGTGTCGTGAAGGTATCGCGTGGCAGACTACTGTGTCGTGAAGGTATCGCGTGGCAGACTACTGTGTCGTGAAGGTATCGCGTGGCAGACTACTGTGTCGTGAAGGTATCGCGTGGCAGACTACTGCGTTGTGAAGGTATCGCGTGGCAGACTACTGTGTCGTGAAGGTATCGCGTGGCAGACTACTGTGTCGTGAAGGTATCGCGTGGCAGACTACTGCGTCGTGAAGGTATCGCGTGGCAGACTACTGCGTCGTGAAGGTATCGCGTGGCAGACTACTGCGTCGTGAAGGTATCGCGTGGCAGACTACTGTGTCGTGAAGGTATCGCGTGGCAAACTACTGTGTCGTGAAGGTATCGCGTGGCAGACTACTGTGTCGTGAAGGTATCGCGTGGCAGACTACTGTGTCGTGAAGGTATCGCGTGGTGGACTACTGCGTCGTGAAGGTATCGCGTGGCAGACTACTGTGTCGTGAAGGTATCGCGTGGCAGACTACTGTGTCGTGAAGGTATCGCGTGGCAGACTACTGTGTCGTGAAGGTATCGCGTGGCAGACTACTGTGTCGTGAAGGTATCGCGTGGCAGACTACTGTGTCGTGAAGGTATCGCGTGGCAGACTACTGTGTCGTGAAGGTATCGCGTGGCAGACTACTGTGTCGTGAAGGTATCGCGTGGCAGACTACTGCGTCGTGAAGGTATCGCGTGGTGGACTACTGCGTCGTGAAGGTATCGCGTGGCAGACTACTGTGTCGTGAAGGTATCGCGTGGTGGACTACTGCGTCGTGAAGGTATCGTGCCTTTTCAGCAAAAAGCGTGAAATTAAATAATTATGCCCTGAGCGTGCAGGGCTCGCATTTTTATTGCACGAAATAACGCTATTTTCTTTCTTAACTTCTCAAGCATTTACTTTTTGAAAGAACTTATTTCTGCGCAGGTACTCATTTGATAATGAACTTAAAAGGAACCCTAAGTTAAATTGAAAATAGTTTTGAAGTTACCCATCGGCCAGCGCGCCCAGCACGCCGCCCTCCCAGCGCAGCTCCACGGCGTGGCGCGAGCTGGCCTTCTCGGCCCAGTGCTTGAGCTCCAGGTGCACCAGCGTCAGCAGCTCCTGGCGCGAGAAGGGCAGGAAGTACACGATCTCGTTGATGCGGCCCAGGAACTCGTCGCGCCCGAAGTGCCGCTTGAGGATGGGCCGCACCACGCTGTCCTTGAAGTTGCGAGACACCTCCAGGGACTCCTCCGGTTCTTCGGTATTCGAAGGCCCGCGTTGACTGTTCCCGTCGTGGTCAGCTACTACAGAAACACGACTTGCATTGACACAAGGACTGAACTAATCGAACCATCGATTTCATCAGTTGAGAAAGTGGTCGATCGCGAGCCTATCTGAACTAATATTAGGTAATAGTAAGTGTTCCTATTGCAGGTATTGAGATTGGATAAAGTAGTCTCTGAAACTGCACAAATTCACACATGATAGATAACCTTTTTAATGTGTCAGTATCTTAATAGTAATAGTTAGGAATGTACCTCTCTGCTCGACGACGTTCCCCGAGGGCGCCAGGCGCGCGCGCTGCGCCGCCCGCGCCTCCGCCTCGCGCCGCAGCTGCAGCCCGTACTGCGCGATCTCGTCCGCCGCCAGGTTCGACGTCATCACGAAGATGGCGTTCTTGCACTCGATCAGCTTGCCCTTGCCGTCCGTCAGCCGGCCCTGCGGACGACCCCCGCGTTACGAATGCGACGAGCTGTGCCTTACTGTGGCAGTGGCGGTGAGGGTGAGTGATGAGGTTACCTCGTCGAAGAGCTGCAGCAGCACTGTGAGCACGTCGGGGTGCGCCTTATCCACTTCGTCGAACAGCACCACGGCGTCTGCGCGGCGGGCCAGCGCGCGCGTCAGCTGGCCGCCCTCTTCGTGTCCCACATAGCCGGGCGGCGCGCCGATGAGCTTGGCCACCTCGTGCTTCTCTTGGTACTCCGACATGTCCAGGCGGATGAAGGCGGCCGGGTCGTCGCGGTGCATGTAGCGCGCCAGCTGCTTGGCCAGCTCCGTCTTGCCGATGCCGGAGCTGCCGAGGAACAGAAACACGAGCGGGTGCTCGTCGTCCGCCCAGCCGTTCTCCTTGCGGCGCACGGCGGCGGCCACGGTCTCCACGGCGGCCTGCTGGCCCACGATGAACTGCTTGAGGCGCTGCTCCAGCGGGAAGCGGCGCCGCTCCTCGGCGGCGGCGGCGGCCGCAGCCTCCTCCCAGGCGCGCGTGTGCTGCACGATGAGCTCGCGCGTGGGCGACGGGTCGCGCGCGTAGTGCAGCGCGCGCCGGCCCGCGTGGTCGCGCGCGGTGGGGTCGGCGCCAGCCTCCAGCAGCGCGCGCGCGACGCCGGCCGAGTCGGCCAGCGCGGCGTAGTGCAGCGCCGTCCAGCCCAGGAACGAGGCGCGCGCGTTCATGGTGCCGCAGAACTCGTCCTCGCGCCGCTGCAGCACCTCGAGCGGGTGCAGGCCGGCGGCGGCGGCGGCCAGCGACGCGCCGGAGTAGCGCTCCTGCAGGTCGGCGCGCGCGCCCAGCGCCAGCAGCTCGCGCACGGCGGCGGGCTGGTCGTTGGCGGCGGCGACCATGAGCGCCGTCCAGCCCAGCGCGTGGCGCCAATCGGCGGGGCTGCTGCCGCCGCCTTCCGCATCACGCCCATTTTTGCCACTCGAAACTACTGCCTCGACTTGCCTGAAATACCGTCACATTATAATTTCATAGGTAAGAGGATTGATCACTATGAGATGTATGTTAATAGTTTTTGATAATATTTGTCTACAGCAAACATTACATTAATTATAACACATTGGATTAGAAATAGAGTTCATTGGCAAAAAAAGTGTTTGTGGAAATTACAATTTTGAAAGAAGAATGTACTTTTTTTTTCAAAATCTGCTAGTGTTCTTAGCAATTTTAATGTCAAAATATGATTCGATGGCATGCTTAACCAGTTCGGGAGCGTCTTTGCTGGCCAAACAAAGCACCGGTGGGGCGAAAGGGTAATGTGTGTATTCAGTAAGTTGCCACGACAATCACGGCATTAGTGGCTTTTTGTTTCCTTAGAAGTGCAGGTGTTTGAAGCTTCGGAAACTTCTAAAGAAGGCTCATCGACTAGACATGGGCGCCGAAATCGCACTATATCGACAGGGGGCACGTTGATGAGCGCCATGCGAAATCTACAAGCTGATATTTTTGTTTCCAGAATTGCAGAAATGCTCAGTAATTAATAATTCCAGTGGAGTTTCAATGTTTTACACTAGCTTTCAATTAATTATAATTTCCGATCCACATGCAGCTTAAACATTTGATATTTATTATTGATCAGGGGATTTTTCCCTACACATTGATAAGACACATAATTATATACCTACATAAAATCTATATTAACTGGACTAGCAGTCATGTTAATTTGAGTGTGAAAAAAGCCGTAATTGTGGTGGTCAGTTTACGGCAAGTTGCGTTTCACACGAGTACATATGCAAATCTGTGTGGCGAAGCTAGTATCATGATCTGCCTAACCTTTTCTCAACTATGTTGAGGTTGGCTTCCATTCAAAACGGATTCAGCTGAATACCAGTGTAGTGTAAATACTCTTTTATATTGTCGTTTATGTTTCTATTCTAGTATTTAAAATTAAGTCATCCGTCACTTATTCATTGTCACAGCTCTGTCATATTATCTGCATATTTTAACACAATAAAACCATAATTCGTAAATGGTTTTATCTTTTCTTTCTTGTACCAATTTATTGTGTTAATTAAATTGCAGTAAACGATGGCTTCCATAGCGCGACTTCTCAGGCCAGACAAATTAGATGTCGATCCGGGGACTCCAACCGCCGATCTTAAATATCGTCACTGGAAGGAGACTTTCACAAACTATCTGTCGGAAGAAGCGGATGAAGCAAAAATATTAGACGGTACTAAACTAAAAATACTTTATAACAATGTGTCACCAAACGTCTACTCATTCATACGAGAGACAAAAGAATATTCGAGTGCTTTACGTCTTTTAGATAAAATATACCTAAAATCGAAAAATGAAATCCATGCTCGCTACATACTATCTTCAACAAAACAAAAGTCGGAAGAGACAATTGCAGACTATATACGCACGTTACAACAACTAGCGTTTGAGTGCTCTTTTACGTCTGTTACTGCTGAAGAATATAGAAACGAATATGTGCGTGACGCTTTCATTGCGGGCCTTCGTTCTCAGGAAATTCGTCAAAGGCTTCTTGAAAATTTAGAAATAAGCCTAGAAGAGGCGACTAATCAGGCCATATCACTCGAAATGGCAGGGAAGAATTCTAAAGAAATCGGAACGAATGACATATCTGTGAAGGAACTCTATCAAATCAAAAATACTGATGAAGCGGGAAACAACTCCGAAATGGCAGGGAAGAATTCTAAAGAAATCGGAACGAATGACATATCTGTGAAGGAACTCTATCAAATCAAAAATACTGATGAAGCGGGAAACAACTCAAATCTGGCTGCAACTCCATCACGTAGAAGCTGCTTCTTTTGCGAAGGAAACGTGCATCAGAGAATAAAATGCCCGCCCTTTCATGCAATCTGTCAGACCTGCGGGAAAAAAGGCCATTTCGCAAAAGTTTGCAGGAGTGGAGCCACGACAGATAAACCAGGTAGCAACGCCGTAGTGCAACCGAAAGATTCAGATTTATCAGCAATTTCAGCGGCGTCACCGGCTAGTCTTCATAAGACTACTGTGTCAATCACTGTAAACGAACACAAAGCAGAAGCTTTGATCGACAGTGGGAGTTCCACGAGCTTTATAGATAAAAATGTTTCTCTATCGCTAAACCTGAAACGCCATCCCTGGAAGGCAACCGTAACACTGGCTTCAAATAAAAGGACTTCGCTCATAAATGGATTTTACTATGCAACGATCAAGCTGAGCGAGCACATTTATAAGGACAAGCCTCTTTACGCCTTAGAAGATCACTGTGCTGATGTGATCATTGGTCATGACATTCTAAGCGACCATTCATCAGTAGAAATTAAATTTGGAGGCTTGGCAAAACCACTTAAGATATGCAACGTAATGGAAGCTGCGGTGCCCCCTGTATCACTTTTTAGTAATCTTTCAAATAATATTAGACCCATTACTATCAAGTCAAGAAAACATTCAGATGCTGATAATCAATTCATAAAAGATGAAATCAGTAAGCTCTTTAAAGATCGGATCATCGAGCTCAGTAACTCTCCGAGGCGAGCTCAGGTCTTGGTAACGGGAGGGACAACGCACCGCAAACGTCTCGTTATTGATTACTCGTTGACGATCAACAAATTTACGGAACTGGATGCGTATCCGTTGCCAAACATAGAATCGATCGTAACGAAGGTGGCACAATACAACGTCTTTAGCCAAATTGATTTACGAAGTGCATATCATCAGGTGCCTATCATGCCAACTGAAAAAAAATATACGGCTTTCGAAGCTTGCGGTAATTTATACCAATTTACAAGAATACCATTTGGAGTTACAAACGGAGTCGCTGCATTCCAAAGAACGCTTAATTATATTATCAAGAAAGAAAAACTGTCAGGCACCTACTCATATTTTAGATGACGTTCCAATTTGTGGCAAAACAGCAACAGAACACGATCAAAATTTGTCTCGATTCAAGGAGGTTGTCGCTAAATATAATCTCACTCTAAATGGGGACAAATGTATATACGGACAAGAGTCTATTAAGTTACTCGGATATAAAATTGATAAGAATACCATTTGACCTGATGAAGACCGTCTTAATCCTCTTATGAACTTACCCGGCCGTGCCAACAGACTCACGATCACTTAAAAGGACACTGGGAATGTTCGCTCATTACTCAAAATGGATTCGGAATTTCTTGGAAAAGATAAGCCCCTTGACTAAAGTTTCTGAATTTCCTCTCGGAATAGACGCTATCAATTCTTTCCAAAAGCTGAAGGCTAATATAATGAAATCAGCCCTTACGGTCGTAAATCAGAATGAGATATTCACCGTTGAACTCAGCTTCTTTGTCTCAGAATGGACGTCCCGTAGCTTTTTTCTCACGCTCACTCAACATTTCTGAACGGCGACATTCTTCTATAGAAAAAGAAGCAAGTGCTATCGTTAAATCAATAAGAAAATGGCGGCACTACTCATTGGTAGACACTTTTTATTGATAACAGACCAACGATCTGTCTCTTTCATGTTTAATCAATCTCATAACAGCAAGATCAAAAATGAAAAGATAAGAGAGGTGGCGTCTTGAGCTATCTAATTATAAATACAATATAATTTACCGGCCGGGTAAAGACAATATTACGGCTGATACTCTCTCCCGTGTGTGCTCAAGTATGACCACGGATAGACTAAATAAGTTACACAATACCTTGGGACATCCCGGTATCGTACGGATGTTTCACTGGGTACGTTCTAAGAACCTGCCTTACTCTGTAAATGATGTCAAGAAAATAACATCTGAGTGTCGTATATGTGCAGAAATCAAACCAAGGTTTATGAAAAAGCAGGGAACGCTCATAAAAGCAACTACTCCATTCGAAAGACTCAACATCGACTTCAAAGGACCTCTTCCAACTAACACTCATAATCGCTACATCTTGACGATCATTGATGAATATTCAAGATTCCCATTTGCCTCTCCATGCAAAGATGTATCTGCTGGTGCCGTTATAAAAGGCTTGAAGGACTTATTCTCTACTTATGGTGTTCCACAATTTATACATACAGATCGTGGAACAGCCTTTATGTCCAACGAATTGCGGAGCTACTTGATAACAAATGGAATTGCATGCAGTCGAACCACACCTTATAATCCGCAAGGAAACGGTCAAGTGGAGCGTTTAAATGGTACCCTATGGAAGACGATAAAACTATGCATAAAAACAAAAAATCTGGAAACAGAAAGCTGGGAGCAAGTGTTACCGTTCGCTTTGCATTCAATTTGCTCATTGCTGTGCACGGCCACTAATGTCACACCTCATGAAAGACTTTTCAGACACACACGTCGAGCTGCAAATGGGGAATCAATGCCAACATGGCTCTTGGAATCAGGCCCTGTATTGATGCGTAAAAATCACAAAGCATCCAAATACGATCCCGAAGTAGAAGAAGTGGAGCTTTTAGAGGCTAAACCATCGTATTCTCATGTGAGGTTACTGGATGGCCGTGAAACTACCATATCGAACAGGCAGCTAGCACCTCTTCCGTTTTCGCCGCTATAGAGTGATGACGATTCCGAAGATCACTATGAGGACGCCGAGGGTGACGCAGAGATACCAACAGCTGAGGACTCTCTCGCTCATGATGCTGTAGTAGCACCTCGGCGCTCCACACGCGAGAAGAGAGCTCCAGCTCGTCTCCTGGACTACGTTCTCTGACGCAGGGGTGAATCTGGTGTAAATACTCTTTTATATTGTCGTTTATATTTCTATTCTATTATTTAAAATTAAGTCATCCGTCACTTATTCATTGTCACAGCTCTGTCATATTATCTGCATATTTTAACACAATAAAACCATAATTCGTAAATGGTTTTATCTTTTCTTTCTTGTATCAACCAGTATTTTACAATTAGGTACGTCGCAAAGCCACCTACTTATTATGCCACCTGTCTCATCATCATCATCATCATATCAGCCGAAAGACGTCCACTGCTGGACATAGGCCTCCCCCAAGTGTCGCCACAACAACCGGTCCTGTGCGTCTCGCATCCATCGGTTACCCGCGACCCTCACCAGATCATCGGTCCACCTTGTGGGAGGCCTTCCAACGCTGCGTCTTCCGGTACGCGGTCGCCACTCAACTTTTCGGCCCCATCGACCATCTGTTCTGCGAGCAATGTGCCCTGCCCACTGCCACTTCAATTTGGCGATCCTTCGGGCTATGTCGGTAACCTTGGTTCTCTTGCGGATATCATCATTCCTGATTCGATCACGCAAGGAAACTCCGAGCATTGCCCTCTCCATTGCCCTTTGGGTGACTTTAAGCCTTCTGATGAGGCCCATTGTGAGCGACCACGTTTCGAGTACATAGGTCATCACTGGCAACACGCACTGGTCATAGACTTTCGTCTTGAGACACTGTGGTATGTGAGACGAGAAGATACCGCGCAACTTCCCGAACGCCGCCCATCCGAGTCGGATACGACGGTTGACTTCCTTCTCGAAGTTAGCCCTACCTAGTTGGATCGTTTGTCCCAGGTAGACGTACTCATCAACAACTTCGAGTGCAGAGCCTCCAATCTTGATAGGAGTGGGTGCAACATGGGTATTTACCATGACCTTGGTTTTGTCCATGTTCATTTTAAGACCCACTCTTTCGGAAGCTCTACTGAGGTCATCGAGCATTGTACTGAGGTCCTCCGTGGTCTCAGCCATGACGACTATATCCAGCCAGCTGTCTGGGTGGAACCAATTAATTCCAGTAAACCACGAATTGATTTTAAAAACTTATATTTTTTTAGTTTATTTTCATTTGTTTTTATTTTAATTTATTGGTTTCACCGGACGATAAGGTTACGATACTCTACAAAACAAAGGTGCACTCACCGTCGCAGTTCTTGCACATTTCCAAGTTGTGCAGCTTTAAAGAATCTTTTCTCTGAAACAATAAGGCAGTAATAAGCAGCTGGTTCTAAATATGCAACGTGGGCAAAAGCCTAGTGTTTAATCCATTTTATTTTTACTTGCTGCTTGTCAACAGACAATGATTTTCTACTTAAAGTGACAGTCGAAAGAAAAAAAAATGGTAAGTATTTGACAGCAGCATAAATTAAATAAATCTCTTTCGCACTTAGTGGTAAAGCGATTTCCTATTCCTCTCTACTCAGCTGTCAAATCTGACTTCTTAGATTGTCACGAATTTAGTATAAAAATGGTTTGCTTTGGGGGCTTGGGTTTAGAATCGAGTCCTCTGAATTTGAGGAATCTGTAACTGTGGGGGGGGGGGTCAAAGGGGCTTATCCTTTCAGCTGCCGGAGCCGCGACAAAATATTTTTTGAAAATATTTGAAAATCAATTCAATTCAAAATATTTGAAAATCACTATTATTACGTGAATCGGAACTATAATTTTACACTAAATTCTTACGTTTTTGCTATCCCGCCATTTTTTCGACACTGAGAATGACTGATATACTCGACATCACGTCATAAGCGTCATTCCGTTGCTTCCGAGTTTACGTGAATGCGCTCCATATCGTTATTTTTATCTGCCTCCTGTATTTCGACGACTTTTGATACCCCTTTGGACACCGATTGCTTGCTATTTGGTGCAAGAGCGCGCAAAGCGAGCTCGGGACTTGGGTCACCCCGACTCGGACAGGTTAGGTTAGAAGGGGATGGCGGGGTCAAGTGAGCAAACGAAGCGAGCGAACAGACCCCGCCATCCCCTTCGTGGTTATTTTTTTAAACCACCCAGAAATAGGAGCCCTGAATAAGAGCTCCGTCGACTACACTTCAATATTACTTTGGCGGGGGAAGGTCACACCCCCCCCCCCCCCTTAAGAGGACTCGATTCTAAACTTTAACCGCTTTGGGCACAGCAATAAAGTGTTACACTGCACAGCAAAAAAATCATTTAGTACACAATGTATTTCTAAGAGTGATTACACGAAATAATTTGATTGCATTAAAAATTTAATACAATTTAAAAGAAGACAATCACAAAACAAGCTCCCTGAACCATTTTTGTGATAATATGGATGCTTTGGTATTTTCATATTATGTTTTTCATTTGGTGTTCAAAAAACCTTTGTCTTTAAATCAGTGGTTGTCACACTTTTCTGATCAAGGGCCACATAATGACAATATGAGGTATCACAGAGGGCCACACATTTGTGGATTGTATAGTTGAGAACACCAATCAAGCTGTGAAAAAGCGATTGCCCCATTTTGTACCCGCATATCCTATTTTTCCCCTTCCGATAGGAATTTCCCGTTCCCGTGTATATATATATAGCCTATATCCTTCCATGTTAGCCTTTCTTGTGAATGTGGCTATCATATTCAAAAATAACTTTCCAAATCCAACTGGTAGTTCCAGAGATTAGTGCGTTCAAACATATAATAGATTATGGACAATAAAGATTAATATAGATGTATGTAAGCAACCTGTGAAATTGGGTCCACTAATTGTTTGCTCATGTCGCGAGCCGCACACGGCCCGTGGGCCGCAGTTTGATGATCACTGCTTTAAATGATGACAGAAGATAGGTTTTTGATGTTTTTGTTTTTGATTATTTGAAGACATTGTGTATCTTAAGTTTTACAAAATGAATGTAACTTCTTGTTTATTCAATTCTAATTTCGTTTTTGATAGTCCAATATCAAAAGTATAAAAAAGCCCAGCCCAGGGTTTTATCAAGAACCTCACTTCTTCTATGGGATAACTATAGATTGCCAGCTAGAGGCGTCTATATTAAGAATCTCTAGGGCATCTCTGTGTCCAGTTTTTGTCATAACGTTTGTATTGTTAATGTTGATGATATGAGCAAATATTCATGTACCTATGGATGATCTACAGCTTTCTCTAATGGTCATGAAGGCTTGAGAACAACAATGCAAATAGTTGTTATATTATATGCACCATTAAAGACATGATCAGCTGCCAGTAGCGCCAGTGCCAGCGTGCCAGCGTTGAGCGCTCGCGAGAACCCACGCTGGGACTCGCCCCCCGGGTCGCCGCTACTCTCTGCTGTATGCACCTGCCGCGTCAGCACCCCTGTGACCCGCGCCGACTGCTTCAACGCGTATACACTGCGTTTGTA
This sequence comes from Melanchra persicariae, assembly GCA_947386135.1. NCBI lineage: Eukaryota > Metazoa > Arthropoda > Insecta > Lepidoptera > Noctuidae > Melanchra > Melanchra persicariae. Next base: position 820,219 of record OX376651.1, read on the forward strand.
CATACATCTAGCAGATCGTAATGTTGACATCGTTTTCCTGAATTCACTTGATCTGTCTTAGTTCTAAGTAACTGTCAAATTCTTCTCTGTGATGCTTAATGTATTTTGAGCAAGAAACCGAATATAATTTAAAATGCACCGTATCCACATTATTACTGATTTTTTTTTAGTTTTTTTAGCTCGGTAGAGCTATCATTTTGACTCCCCAGTTTTCCTGTACTTTCCTCTTCTCTGGCGGACTGTCTGTCACTGACATTTATGATAGATATGACCACTGTCAAGTCAATTTTCAGCTGATGACATGCATGTCATGCATGACATAATGACACACATAATTTTGCTTCTGGCGATCTCAAATAACTATTAAACACCGGAACACCTGTACAAGCAGCGCCACCGCACGTTTTCATTCTCAAAGATGCTTTTCAGTACCAAATGTTATTGTTCTTTTCAGCCTGAAATAATATGTCAAAATCAAAATTAAAAAGCAAATCTCTAGGAAAATTTTTGTCTGTGGTGAAATTTTCTAACTGTGGTGTTGCCAAATCCTCAAATCTCGTCAAAAGTGATTGGTTTGTTGGCCAATAAAACTCGTGCCCAAGTTTTTTTTTCTTACAGCCAAGTCGGAAAAGTCTTAGTGTATCTCTTTTTGCAAAATTATTGCTAAGGTACTCTGTGAGTTCACAGAGTACGTGTACAGCAATAATTAAAAATTCCAATTTTTATTGGATTTAGTTTAATTGGCATAATGGCAACACCAAATTTTACTTCAATCTGTCTAATTTCTGATTCCTGAATTTCATGTACGCTTGTGAATTGAATTCGAAATGAAAATTCTGCTTATTCATTTGCTATTATGTTGAGTTTAAGTTACACTTGCTGACTAAGTCCAGCGCCTGATAGTATTATGTACTTTGGTGGACAAAGTAATTACATTTTATGATTTCGACTGCTGTTGGAATGTGTTGACACTTTAAAGTGTTTGTTTGGAAAAAGCATCTTGATTTATTTATATTGCTGTTTGAAAATGGCCTTGGGAGGATCGACTTACTTAAAAAGTGCTACAATGTTGGAACAATTGTTGGAGGAAATAAACTTTCAAAGGACCAAAGAGATGCGTCAGCTGATGAAAGATGGTGAGTGACACATAATTATTTTTTTAATTTTTCTGTTTATTTATATTTTCCGGCACAAAAGAATTTTGCAAGGGACCAAGGGTACATGCTTTTCAATCTCTGCCTTTATAAAAAATAGACGACTAGCACTAATATAACTTATTTTAACAAACTACATCTAAAGTTCATCCTGTTCATCTCTTGACAAATTATAATGTGGCTTTCAACCATTCAAAGCAGTGTTTCAATCATCCTCCTTCACTGATACACAGTCCAGCCCACACAACCCATATAAAACAAGGCTTTAATCTTATTAAGCATTAAGGAAGACTAAAATAATAATTTGAAAGTATTGTTTTTATGTATTTTGTTATACTCAATAAACATTATTGAACACTAAGCAGTGGTCCTTTTTTACAGGTTTGTGTTGCATATTGAATAATAAATACCTACTTACTCAAATAGTAGGTATTTATTTATTAAAACTTTTTCCCAGATAAAAACACTACAAAGGCAGACTCTAAGCCTAAGGTATTTTTTACCAGTCAACCTAAGGGCCCAGGTGGCAAATGGCAGGTGTGACTTACACAATAATGAATATCTAAATCAAACAAAATACTTAATTAATTACTTTTAATGGGAAGACAAGTCAATGCTTTGATGATTCTTGCAACTTCTTGCAAATGTTCACATCCAAAGGGAGATTGTACAAAGAATTAATTAAATTAAATTACTAGGTATATGAAATCTGATAGAATAACTGCATGTTATGTTCTGGACCAGCTAACAGAAAACTTAATGAGAGCATTAATATGCTCTCACTTGGCTCAGTGGTAATGCCCTGAGCCAAGTGGCTCCCAACCCTGCACTGACTCTTGACCGCCAATAAAATAAGTTCCATTAAAAATAACCGGAGTTAAAGTTCATTCCTTTATTTTATGAGTTAATGCAGGACGTATTTTCTAATTTGTTCACTTCTCACATGCATGCATTGTGGATTATAAAAATAATACAAAAATTGTCGCAGAAATTAACAAGTTATAAAATATTAAGTACTTTATTTTATCATTGATCAATAATATTGTATCATCATCTCAGCAATTTTGTTTTCACTGTACAATTCACTTTTTTCTAAGTTTATTTTGTGTACATTTAATAAATAAATAAATAGATGTCAATGATGTGCCATGTCATTCTTTTATACTGCAAGATAATGTGAATTAGACACATGTTGCTATAAATTAACACACAGGCTCTATCATTAATGTATTTTAAAAGCCAGTCAAGTGTACAGAGTGGATGTCAGACTAAAAAGATTACTCCCCGGTATCACCAGGTGCCAGGTGCGTCGGAGGAGGAGTAGGAGGAGGCATACGCTGCCTTCTTCCGGCCCCCCTAAATGGGTCCAGGGGCGGTGGACTTGGGGATGTCCGTCGCCCCCTCATTCATCCGGACCCGAGGTAGAGGCGCGTGGTGTTCCGTGCGCCCCTCTGACGTCCGCGTCGCGGGGGGAGTCAAACACCTCACTCCCCCCGTTTACGAGAGGTGGCCCGCAGAGGCGGGCCGGCACAAGCCGGGGATTACGGAAGTCGTGTACGTTCCCGCGATCCCCGGCGTATGTGGAAGATGGAACACCGGGGTGGTTCCCCAGGACGGAGGACATCCATGAGCATTTACCCCATAAAGAAAAAAAAGTCACTTCGGCGTCGGGTTGACGATCAGGTACCTGGGACTCGTTCTCGACAGCCGGCGGCTGTTAGCTGAGAAGTGAGAACAGAGCCTGCCAGGGTTGCGGAATTTGTTCGAAAAAGTCACCGCGGCCCTGGAACGCAAAGGCCCCGGGCGTTAGGAAGAACACGGATGGGTTTTAGTCAGTAAGAGTCTGACACTCCTTCCCGCTCCACCCAGTGCGGAAGTACCCATTTGATGTCCAATCCTTTAAAAAAGTATACCCAAAGGACGAGGTGGTCCTTAATTTTTTTACGTTCATAATTGTAATGACCAATGGCAAGTTCCCCTTTGGTTATCGGGTGTAAAAATATGTGGATTATAAAGTTTAAAAACCCAAAAAAAAGAACACATTTTACTCGCTCGCTCGACTAGCTTTTTGGCCGTGTGAGTACATTGTACGGTTTGCCAATGGTTGATCTAACCGCTGAAAGTGATGGACAGAAACACCACAGCGACATGTGCACTCTGCGAAGGTGGCAATAATTATAAGCAAACAAATAAGACATTTCGAACGAGAGAGTTACTCTACACCCTTTCTGCTTGCCACCACCGTAACCATTGAAGACAATCACGGCACACTTGACCTCTCGGCGGTATACTGCCCGCCTAGACACAGAATAAGCAACTTGATGTTTGACGATTACTTCTTTACACTCGGCCATCATTTCATCTCAGGTGGAGACGGGATCGTTAAAAATACATACTGGGGATCTAGACTTACAATTACTAGAGGCAGAAACCTCAAAAAGTAAACACACTAACAGACTCTCAGTCATTTCAACAGGGGAAGTCGCCTACTGGCCCACTAATCCAATTAAAATCCCAGACCTCGTAGACTTATTCGTTACCAACACACCTACACGAAACGAAAGCTCTACACGAAAGCTAAGTCAAGCGCAGATGGCTCCCCAGACCATTCGCCTGTCTTGCTTACTGTGAGCTCAAGGGTAATAAATAAATGTCAGAAAATAGGAGAGCCTTTACAAAAATAAAACCGACTGGGAAAGCTTCAGACACCTTGCACACCACATCAATCTCAACATCGCATTGAAATCCGAAAACGAGGTAGAAGATGCATGCTTTACATTTACCAACCTTATACAGCTTTCAGCTTGGAAATACAACCCAGTACTATCCTCAAAACTTCTCAGCTCACCAAATATCCCTGCCACAATACAACGTAAAATTCTCGAAAAAAGAAGATTGATATCCATTTGGCAGACTACGAGACACGTCAGTGACAAAACGGCATTCAAATTCAAACATTCAAAACACGAAAACATCACATTCCCAGACCATTTGGCCTCTGACCCTCTCACTACTTGCCAATCTGCTCGCTGGACAATCACTGCTTGTAAAAAGCTACAAAAAAGTATAAAAGACCTCAACAATGTAACGCCTCAATTAAAACGGTCGTCGATGGTTGGGCACGTATTGACGAACAAAAAGCGGATACGTTTGCATCCCACTTACCTTCAACCTAGGGGTGCTGAACTAGACGAGAACGAGATAGATAAGGTACTAAACTAACCCTTATAATTATTGGAGCTACCACTGAAACCAATCAGCCCACGAGAAGTGCATTTGGAAATAAAAAAAACGACTCAAAAAGGGCACCCGGATTCGATCTCATCACACCAAAAATCTCAGTTCCTTTAAGATTTTTGGTGTGATGAGATCGAATCCGGGTGCCTTTTTTGAGTCGTTTTTCCAAGAAAGCCATCATTTTCTTAACTCATCTGCTAAATGCAACCAGGAGCTTCCAATTCAGACTCTCTTATTTTCCGCTTCTGTGGAAAGTCTTACAGATAGTTATTGATAAACAAGCCAGCCGAACCCAATTACTCTGTTACATCCTACAGACCAATAAGTCTGCTACCAGCGCTTTCAAAACTCTGAGAAAGACTTCTCATCAAACAGCTGAAGTGTGTACTGTCCACTATACCACATCATCAATGTAGTTTTCGAGAGGGCCAATGTGGAACAATTCTACTCTGCCGCTTTTCTTGACATCTAGCAAGCGTTTGACAGAGTGTAGCACAAGGGAGTGCTTTGCAATATAAAGTAGTAGCTACCACATGATTTCTTTCTGAACGAACAGAATCTTCCAGGTGAAGTGTGGGGAGTACAAATCCTCCTACAATGACATCAAAGCTGGAGTACCGCAAAGTTCATTTCTAAGTCCGGTACTATACAACATCTTCACAGCTGACTTGAGCTGACCTGCCTCAAACCCCAGGTGGTCACTGCCACGTATGCTGATGACCCGCCACGCCAGTGATCTTGTAGTGTCCTACAAGATCAACTGTATAAAATTTAAACGTGGTTCCATAAATGGTGAATACGCACGCGCGTGTCTAAATCCACGCACAAAACCTTTACACTCCGTAGAGAGGATTGTCCCAAGGTCAAGCTCGCTAACGAAGAACTCCCATATAAAGATTCGGTTAAATTCCTGGTGAAGGTGTTCACCTCTGACTCTTGTCCCAAACACAAAATAATATACACTCTTTTGCAAAAAAAACGGGCACCTAAGGAAATTTACGTTCTAAGGTCGATTTTAGTTAATTAAATGAAATTTATTTCTTTGACGTAGTCTGTATACTTATAATCGTGTAAATTAATGCGCGTGAAGTGAATTCGAGCAATTAAAAGAAAAAAAACGATGGATTCTTTAAAATCGACGTACACGCCCAAACAATAAGAAGTGGTCGGCAATAAAGACAAGTTTTTTTTTTACTTTTTTTAATTAAATAAAGTTACAAATGTAAAAACCTAATAACGAGTGTGACCTCCTCTTGCCAAAATCACAGTTTGAATCCTTCTGGGCATGCTTTCCACGATGTTTTTAATAACGTTTTGAGGAATACGTTCCCACTCTTCTGCAATGACTCTTTTTAGCTCCCTGATGTTTTGTGGAGCAGGTTGCACTGATCTTACCCGTCTTTTCAGAACATCCCACACATGCTCAATTGGATTGAGGTCAGGACTTCGAGCTGGCCAATCTAAACGACGGATCCCAACTTCTTGCATGTACGCTTCCTCGTCGCCAGAACGGTGCGGGCGAGAATTATCGTCCATAAAAATGGAATCTTCCCCAAGCGCAGTCAATGTGGGTTGTGCATATGGAATTAGGACTTCCATTATGTACCGGTGTGCATTTAATGTTCCATTTTCTATGAAAATTAACTCCGTACGCTCCGTCGAATTAATTGCTGCCCAAACCATAACGGAGCCTCCGCCATAAGGAGTGATTTCTTCGAAACACACTTCCGCATAGCGTTCCCGTGGTCTTCGCAGCACTCGCCGGCGTCGGTCCTCTCCACACAAAGAGATTCTAGCTTCATCAGAAAACAATACTTTATTCCAGTCCTCCAGAGTCCATGAAACGCAGTTCCGAGAAAACTGAAGTCGAGCAGCACGGTGCTCACGGAGTAATTTAGGGCCCCGAGCTGGGCGGTAACTCTTGATATTGGCAGCCAAAAGCCTCCTCCTGACCGTCCACAAGCTAACTTCTACTCCTCTTACTTCTTCAAGGCTCTTCTTCAGGTCCACACTTGACGCCTTACGATTACGCAACGCCTGACTCACCAAAAAGCGGTCATCTCTTGGTTCTGTGCATCGTTTTCTTCCCGAACCGGGTCTTCTTTTGACCGAACCAGTCTCTAGATACCGTTGCCAAGTCCTCTGGACAGTTGAACGACTCACATTTAGCCGCTGAGACACGTAAGTTTGCGAACAACCTTCTTCAAGTAGGGCTATAATTTTACCGGTCCTTATCGCTTTATCACTCATCAAAAAGTGGTATTTAATGTAAAAAGAAAGATTAAATTGTTTAATTTGCAGAAAATATCCAAAAAGTTTTAAAATATCGTAATCAGTTAAAAATCGTTTCAGCAATTCGCGCCATTAGTAAAGCAATTTTAGAATAATCCACAATAATCATTATTTTTCTTTTCAAATTTTAAATTTGGAACGTAAAGAATCATGCCAGGATGCTTCAAAAAACATGCCAATACATCGTCAAATTAACAAAACCTATTTCTTGTTCTTCTTCATTGAAGTAGAGAAAAAAATCTAAAGTGCCCGTTTTTTTTGCAAAAGAGTTTATTTAGGTGTCTACTTAGATGAGAGACTAACCTGGCATAAGTTACAATCTTTAAAAACCCGGGTTAGACGCCTTCTCTATATCTTCAAAAGCCTCCGGGAATCTGCAGATCATAACACCTTGAGAACCGTTTACGTCGCCCTATGCCTGTCCATCCTCTCATACTGTATACCGGTATGGGGTGGGACCGACAAGACAGCAATGCTAGGCATTGAACGAGCGCGAAAGGGATGTTCTCCTGACGTCCACCTGATATTCAAAATGCAATATCCTATCTGTACGAAAACTTTTCATTTTGTTAACTGTTCTAAGGAAACACTTCTGTAATTTGTTCCATGTGACAGAAATATCACTCTTCGCACCGGGCAACCTATACATTATGTTTATGTAGAACAGAGCAAATCAAAACAAGTTTCGCGAGACGGCAATTTTCCTTTCTTGCTTCGAAATAATTTATCAAATTAAATAACATATTATCCATTTACCCCTAAATAAATTCGAAGCAAAAAACAAAATAATGAATTACCTACTGCACTTGTCTTATGATGAATCAGAAAACTCTTCGTATGTACCTATATCATAAAAAATATAAGTTCATACGAGAACCTTAACCCACATACATGTTTCCATACACTCATTTCTCACTCACAGTATCACAACACTCACCACTCACTCACACACACACACACACTCTCTTTACAATTATTATTAGCCCCAACTTTCAAACTAGACGTCCCGCCTTCAGTGGAATCCAGACACATGTGCTCTTAACTGCTGGATTTATTGGTCTCCTAATGTATGTACAGAAAAAAGAGACCGTTATTTAGTAGAGAAGGATGCAGTGTAGAGACATTATATTGCATTACTCCCTGAGGACTTCCCAGTCCCTGAACGTAAGAAGATTGGTGGCATCTTTGAACCTTGGATGAATGCGTTTTTGCGAAACCAGTGCGTTGAATGCTATAGATTATGTTAATTTAGTCAAGTAATTAGATCATGTGAGTGAAAGATCATTTCATTAAATAAATAATTTATTTAATAAATTTATTACCTAAAACGTAAACCCTAAATAAAATATTTTGGCCACTACTACCCGTCACATCTGTGTTCATGTTGAATTCAGGCTGAACTTGAACTACCTAGAGGAATCACTGACGCTGGAGATAAAGGCATTGCCTAGTTTCAGAGCCAGAGTTTCAATAATTGTATTTGCTAATAACTGTAAGCCCTACCTCATAATTATGTTATAATGTATACCTACCAGTAATGTGACCTCCATATTCATTGTATTCTTAAATATTTTAATGTAAAGAAATCTGTTTTTGTGTTTAGTTCAAGGGTTTTTGAAATAAATCATTATTATTATTAATATGCACGCGACTCGAACTCGCACTTGGACGGTTTTGTCATTACACCGTAGTTGTAATACTGTTTACGAACTTTTTCACGTGGCGTCGCTGCTATGGCTTATCCATCAGAAGCTGACGATAAAAAACGGCCATGTCACTCATCAATCAGCTGATCAGTATTTCCAGATATTAGATTACCTCCTAAAACTATAAAAATCAACAGTTTTGCCGATGGTTTCACCTCTATGTTTTATTAATTAAACAGACATCGGATACTCCTGAAATCCTGACATGGGCAAAACAATTCTACACGCAGAGGTATGGTTTTAGTAAGCCATCAACATAATTTAGTCCGCCTCAAATGTACTCGCTAGCATTATTTGATCGAAAGAATCGATTCGAAAGTCGTATTCAAATCGTCAGTAGTTTTCTGCAATTTATTCTGACTTATTATCCGTAGCGTTTAACTACGGCTCGTGCTGTCAATTAATAACTTAGGTACTCGCTCTTCTTATACTCTGGTCTAATTAGCACCTACTGCATTATATTTCGTTCCTATCCCAATTTCTGTCGGAGCAGCATGTTTTCTAAGACACAACAAGCTGCTGTCGCTCGCCATGCAGCTGTGATCAGTCGCCATCGATGAAGTCATCTCCTTTTTGCCATATCACCTATCCATCCATCGTTTCTCTGGCATTTCCATGCTCATATGGCCATTCCTACTCAACACTGAGACTAAGATCATCCAAGTAGCTTTATTTTAAGATGAAATAGCATTCAAGGTTAATTATTAACATTATCGAATGGTTGCCTACGCAGCACGTTGAGATCAAGGTGACGACGACATAGGAACGGGTTGTCTATTCACGTAGGAGGAAGTAATACTCGGTTTAAGAAAAAACATTTAATTAACTTTACAACGGCGTTGGTATAAACAGTTGCATGTTCCGTACATTATCTACATTTCTCACAATATATTCTAAACAGGGAACACGTTAAACCTCGGAATGTGGCTTCCAACAATGTATTTGAACTCTTGAATAGCCTCAGTAATAAACTTGGAAGTGACTACAAATATTACAAACATCGGACAGAGTATATTGTCTCGTTTTGATTGAATCATTAAGTAGGTGTGGTTTACATCTAACCTGAAACAGTACACAATATTATCATACGTAGGTAACCAGCTTCAACTATATGTAGATACAGGTACACAGCATCTCGTCAAAGATTTGTGATGCGGCATTTCTTTGACAATACATAATTACAAGATAAAAACAAGAACATCTGACGGATATACAATATCGAATCTTATTTATTTAAAAGTATTCTAAACTTCTGAATATAACGTTATTGCATTTATTAATAATGCAATGTTCGGGCAGTTAGCTATAAATTATAAAATACATGATGCAATGTGCACACAGAAGCAGAATATACAGCTGACGATGAAGAGATTCACCATGAGTCCATGAACACGCGGGACGGGCGCGCGGGCGTGGCGCTTCTCATTCTTACAACATTATTGTACGTGAAACAGTAACATACATCTCTAGGATTCGATATTATCACAATTAACCGTAATAATAATAACTTGTAGTTACTCTTTCTTATATGTAAACGTGATCACACCTATTTAAGGAACCGAATTAGTTTTAACGTCATGGATGATTTGTTGTGTCCCAGGAATGCTTTTGAGTAGAGCTTAACTATTAACATACAAGATATTCATTTGAACGCACAAATTAAAGTATTTAATTATTTTTCACATAATTGTTGGTAGGTACAAGTCTTGCTCAAGTACATAATGTTTGATTGTTCTCCTAATTTTATTTACTTATCCGTCACAAAATCTGATAAAATGTGATGAGATGATAAAATTGTTTAATGCAGATAGTGACTTTGACTTCTTTCTTTTACAAAGATAACAGTTTTACAGTAATGATGAAATGGTTAAAATGTAAGTAACATTAAATGTGTTGGATGCGGTATGATAACATTTTGAAGGCACTTTGCAATTTACAGGAGTGGGCATACAAAAGTCAGTCGCACCGCGTCGTTCCACTCGCGTCTACTAAACACTTTCATAAATCTCTAGTACAATAAACTTATTTGTGCAACATAATTAGAGTATTTAACAATGTTTCAGATTGCGGTTTCGTAGTTCTACAAGGAACGACATATTGGACAGATTTGTTTGTGCGCCACTTTCTGTTCCAAGAGGAGCAGTCGATAGACTGCGACGACCTGCTGTTCTTTGTGAGGAAGCGGCACGTAAAGGGCTCCTCGCGCTACCTGCCCAAGTACGAGGTAAGTCTGCACTTCAGACGCTCCCACACTTGCGGCGCTGGCGCATGGCGGGCCACCCCGACAACGTACGACACCTGATACTACGTACATATTTATCCACTATCTACTGTTTGTGATTGTTATGATGGCATTCGTTATCGAAATTATGATTATTTTTATCATCATCTGGTTGCTATTACTTATCGGTTGGGAATCAAGCGATTTATTATCAAGTACGCGTCATACGTCAAACCTTCACAAGCCCCCAATTTTATCTGTTGAACACAAATTAAATATTGTCATTAATATTCAAGTGTCGACGTGATTGGCTCGCGGCCACGATATGAAACAGTAGTGGTTGCATGCCACAGCTTGTCTCAAGCGAAACACTAACAGACAGTGACAGATTGGATAGCTTGACTATGATCGTGAACGGGCAACAGTTACCAGTCTTGAAACTAGTTGATAAACTTAAAAACATATCAATGGCTACTACACAAGCAGTCATGTAAACATGTCTCACATGAACACTCATACACAGGCTTTTGTTTACTCTACTTATGTTTTTATTTTATTTGTTTTTGTTTGACATGTGTGAATATTATGAATATCTACCCAATGACAGTTTAGATAATAATTTGCTTATTTTTTTTTTGGATTTAAAAATGAAACTATTCAACCATGTCTGTTTGTGAGTGGAATGTAATTGGGATTTAATGTGGGTGCCACTGGGAGTGGTAGTTGCTTGATTTCATTTGATTCCTAATTTAGCACCATTTTTGATGATTGTTACAAATTCTAGATGGTAATATTTTGGAATACAAAAAGTATGCATTAACAACAGTTAAGTATGTACTTTATTTTAAACAATATAAAAATATTTTCTTATAGTAGGCTGCTGGTACAACAACTACATGTACTTATACGCAACGGCCGCGACGCACTCAGTCGCGTGCGTACGTTCTTTCGTCTCCGACTATACATTAATCACAGTATATTGTTATCTAATAAATACTCAGTAAGTTTTTAGATTCGAGGTTTTTCAATAACCACTTATAGACTATACAATTTAAAACACAAATTCTATCAACAGTTGATATTACATAATTAATCGATTATTGTTCTTTGTCAAATAAAATCAAATCTTATAATTATATTCAACAATAAAAGCATACGAGGTTGTCACTTCTATAGAACAGTTTGCGATAGTTGTGAGGAAATAAATATTATGCTCACTTGGCGAATTATCACATTTGACACGCAGCGCTCGCCCAAAGTTCACTTGGTTCACGCGATCGTTCTTAGCACAGCCTAATAGTAGGTAGAGTGCGGTGCGACAGCCGCCGCCACACTCACCGCTCTGGACACCCGCGCTGTTCGCAGACCGACGTCGAGGTGTTCCGCAAGGACTCCAAGAAGCTGCCCATCGGGGACCCGGAGATCGACTGGGAGGAGACGGTCTACCTCAATCTGATCGTGCATCAGTTCGACTACACGCTAACGCTGGCCATCTGCACGCGGACAAGCCCCAAGGAGCTGCAGGTCCTCAAGCGGCACTCGCAAAAGGTGAGCGTCATACGCGCTCCGGCGGCGGCAGCGTCGCGCGCGCGCGTCACTAGCTGAGCCGACTGAAGAGCTTGGTGCGCGGCCACGGCAGCGGCCAGTCGTAGCGCCGCGGCACCGGGCCGCGCACATTGCGCTCCAGGTACGTGAACAGCCAGTACCACCACTCGCGCTGCACCATGTAGTGGTTGTAGCCGTTGCCGGCGCGGTGCGGCGTAACCAGCAGTGAGTGGAACGTCCAGAACAGCCGCGTGGTCACGTAGTAAGCGATCACCACGTCCACCGTGTAGTGCCCGTGGGCCAGCAGCACGAACGACACGCCGAGCAGCGCCGAGCCCCACATGGCCCAGTGCATCGGCCACAGCTTCTTCGGCGAGTACTCCGCCACGATCAGGTAACTTAGCACGAGGACCATCGTGTGGCCCGAGTATATGTAGTCGCCGCAGTACGTGTGCTTGCCATTTATCGACAACCCGAAGCCGGATATTAAGTAGAACATTCTCTTGATGACTAGTAGCGGCGTGGTGATGTTACTCTTGGGGCTGCAGTAGTACGTAGTGCTGGACACCGGGAGCACAGTCACGAACATGGTGACCGACCGGTACAGGTACAGCAGGCCGATGATGAAGAACAAGCGCCGGGCGACGATGAAGCGGTGCTTATGGAACACCACCACCAGCATGGCGACCGTCGTCGAGATCATGATGAGGTACTCGGACACGGCGAGGCCCCAGTCTCGCGCGGCGACGTTGTCTAGTATTATGTCGTTGAGCGGCGGCGTCGTGTTTCTGTCGGGCAGTCGTTCGTGTACTAGTGACAGCGACATCATATTCACACAGACGCACATGAATAGGAAGAAGAAGGATATAATCGTTTTCCATATCTCTTTGGGGTATCTCTCCTCGCGCACGGCGCCGGGCGGGATCTCCACGATGAAGTCGCCGGCGTGCGTGCGCTGCGGCGAGTGCTCGCCGTCGGGGTCGGACTCGTCCGTGGTGGGCTGCGGCGCGTCCGTCTTCACGGCACGCGCCAGCAGCGGCTGGCGCTGCATGAGCTCGGCCTGGCTGGGCATGTCCTCGGGCTGGCGGCGCTGGCTCTGCTCGCTGTGTCGCGCCGCGTTGTTGTTCAGGTCATTCCGTTTGAGGCGCGCCTCGAAGTTGATCCCTTTGATGTCGTCGTGCGCGGTGTGCGCCGCTATGTCGACATCGCAGCGCGGTGGCGTGGCGGGCGGGCTAGCAGGCGGCGAGGGCGCGCGCGCTACCAGCGCTAGCTGCTTGTGCGGCTGCTCATTGGCGAGGTACACGCGCACCGACTCGACCAGCGGCTCCGCGAAGTTTATCTGCTTTGGTGGCGACGGCTCCTTGTCTGGCGAGCGCGACGAAATCGTCATCCAATCACCATTTGGCTGGATCGAACCTGGAATATAGAGACAAAGCGTGTTAGCTCATTCTATTCGTTTTATGAATACCGACATTTTCTGGGATAGTTGCTCAAGAAAAGAAATAAAAACTCGTCTGTAGAAATATCAATTCAAACCGAATGGCAATTCTCACAAAATATTTACTTCACAAGGTTTTGTTTATGCATTTCTGAGCCGGTATTTTACCACAGTTGGTTTAAATTAAAACATTGTTGAACATCTACGTAACATTTATCTGCGTTGTTATTTATCTCTATGGGTTTTGAGTCATGTTTGCAGTGCATAACTGAGTAATTGTTGTAACTGGGACAATTGAGACGCAAAGTAGACGTTTTGCATCATTGTTGTGTAAATATGTCCGTTTCTAGAAGATACGTCGTAAACAAAATAAGTCCGGCAGCGCAGGCACGGTTCAAAGACCGAGGGGTACGATTGCGCGACTCGGCGCGGTGAGCGGCGCGGGCCGGGCGCGCGCCCCTCCTCGCTATTGTCAGTTTGTCAGATGATGATCATTAGCCGCCGCTGTTTGTTGTGCTCGCAGCGGAGCCCGGCCGCTCCACCCCTCGGCTAGCGAGCAGCGCGCGACCCACCAGATTGCAATTTACTTACTACACGAACAGACGTACAGATTGCACCGGAGACGACTGATTTCTCTTTAGGCACTTATTCCGCGAGTTGTTGTTGGTACGTGTATAGAAAGCTCGTTAGTAGGGACCGTCTCCCGCTTTATCCCGACTTACCCGATCAATGTGCGAGCCGTCATTCAGCGGGACCGCAGGGACTCATCGATTGGATGCCTCGGTCCTGATATGCGCCAGATAGAAAGCCGGAAAGCAAGCCTCGCATCCAGTAAAATCACAGGCACGTAAACGAGGTCGAAATGGAAAACGATATGCATATGCACTTCACTGCACGGATAACGGAATTGCACTCACAATAGGGCGTTCGAGCTTCTGCTTACGAACTTACATTCACATAGATGTTCACTACACTATGGGTAGGCCTCGGACGCGATAACTTAAAATAATATTTATTTCCACGACGGGTTTGGCCGCTGCGAGTGTGCGTGTACAGTGGCGGCCGCGTACTAGAAAAGATGTAGCACTGGTTGGCTTCGGTCCGTCGGCGCTCGGGCGACATCGGGCGGGTTCGTGCACGCTCGGCTCAATGGAAGCAATTACGCGCGGCGGTGACGTCACAGCGAGACGTTCCAGTCCCCCACTCCGCGCGGGTGCGGGTGCACCGGGGCTCACCGGGCTCGCCTGCTCGAGCGAGGAACAAACAAGCCGGCAGGCGGCCGCGAGCCGTGACTAGCTCAATGAAATATTAACCATCGCGATGCCGACTACAATGATTTTAACTTGATTTTACAGTAAAGTATCTATAAAATAGGTCCCATTTCGGACGGAATAAGTAACCTAGATAATTAATAATGGAACAAAATCTCTATTGGCATGGTCAATTCATGGAATTACTCAAATTATATTTTAGGACAGATCTATTTTGTTTGAACAACAAATAGTACCTATAATAACAAACCTCATATAAAGCTTTCTTTTACCATTGGTGAACTGCTACCTAGTTTTTAGGTTGTTCCATGGCATTCTCTATTCTCTGAGCCGACATCGCCCCTGTTGTCGTTAGTTCATTGGTAGTTGATGGTGTCGCAATAGGTTCCGTTCCCAGCCGTTAGGAATGCTTGTAACCGGCTGTGCGCGGACGAGTTCACGACAAGGAGTATAATGATGTGGATGCCCTTAAACCGGGGCTATCGACGTTTCTAATTTTATCTGAGGTCGCTTTATATCTTACGTGATATAATCGAGCGTATAATGCTTAAATTTTCAAGAAAGCTATTGCATTAGCCGTTAGCGTTTCCTCTTTGATTAGACAAGTTATTGATAGCCGCTGCGGGCTTTTGATTAGTCTCGGATCAGAAGCCAGAGATCAAGCGAGGGTCGTAGACAATGAGGAGCGGTTGTACCTACAGAGTCACACTGCTTTTTTCTTTTGATATATTGATGCAAGTTCCCCTCTTAAAGGTTGGTTCCCCTCTTTCTATTTTTATTTCGTATATTGCTTACGATCCGGACCTTTACAGAAAACATTCGAAAAAAATCTAAAAAAAGACCGAACTGCAGTTTTTCGACTCGGGTTTTCTTGCACGGCAATTTTATTTTTGTAAAAGCTGAATAAGATAAATAATCTATCATGCTTCTGGTTTGACCTTGTCGAATTCCCAGGGCAGGATAAGAATAGTATTAACTTTTTAGTCAATTAAGTGACCAATTAAGCTGCTATAATGACGTTGAAGTTATTGAAGTTAATTCGTAGAACAATAATGTGTAATTACGGTCAACCTCGGCTACGTAGACTGTTTCACAGTGCAAGCAGGTAATATAGCCCATTGTGAATATTTGTGTGGAATGGTGTTTGTATGCAAAAACGTGCAACTTCCATTAGTGGCTGGGATTTGGGTCAAGGTGGTCAACTGGCGGGCGATACCTGGACGGCGACGCTGAGCCGGTGGGTGTGATCCTTTTAACGGTTCACAAGCCATCAGGTGGACAAATACATGTACAAAACATGCCAATGACTCGAAGCGATAATACAAGGTCGTGCAGATTACAATTCACTTCCTCAGGGGCAGAGGCGATGGTGGGGAACTTAGGGCTGTTACCTGTTACCTTAAAATAGTCCTTGTAGTAGCTGCTACGTTTCATCTCACTATTGTCCTTTTGATGACAATAAGTATCTATTGTATTTTAAAAACGTCGCTATCTCAGTGTTACTGAAAATAATGCCTTTATTTCTTGGAATTCTATATCTGTTGTTTTGCTACTAAAGGTTTGTTTGTAACCGCAAACTGTTGTTTGTAACTGTCGCGATGTCGGTTTGTCAACAAATATTGGAATCAATAGGGAATTGGAAGCACTAATGAACTCTCCGGTTCTGTCTCGGTGTAAATCTGTGAACGTTGGCGAGCTGTGCCAGCACCAACATGCGTGTCTGATTCGCCTGGCATTTCTTTCAGAAGTTCCTGTTTTATTTACATCTAAGATGGCTGGCAGCCACACTTTCATACTCAATAGAGAAATGGGTCAAGTGGTCGGCGATATTATTCAGACGGACTTGTGTCCATATCAATCTATCAAATGGCACACACATCCAAAAGCTTAGTGTTGTAGTAATATTACTACTTTCTACAATTTTCCTGAAATAAAATCAAATAAATATTTGTATAGCTCTCGGTCTTTCGTCATAGCTTTGCGTCATCCACATTTTGTCGGTAGCTCAATATTTTGTCTTGAACTATCGCTGCTCGATGCAGATATTCTGAATGCAGATTTTCATTCTCCGAAATATTACACGGCATGTACGAGAGAACCGGAATATCTTACAGGGATCATTACAGACAATATGTACCGTTACAGAAAATCATTATTACTATTAATGTGCAACAGCGATCATGGTAAACATATAAATTACAGTAAATAGCTGCGACAATAGTAATTCGATTGCTAATTTAGCATTGAATTAATTTTTCCTGCTGCGGTCAACAGATATCAAATTGTGGTAAGTGGTTATTGCAAATATGTCATATATTTATGGTAAATATATGTCAAGCTAATTTATCTAGAATGCAACATTACCGAGTACATCTGCACTTAGATGCCACACTCACGACTATCTACTCAGGATATCCGAGTTCGTTGCTGATTCTAATTTTGTAATAATTTATCCTAAACGTCGGAATAACATAACAACATTATATTGATTGCACTAAAAAAAACATGTCTAAGTATGTTCTTGTTGAAATATCTGGTGATATATTAGTGACATGTGCGCAGGTGTACGCGTCTCCCAGCCGGCGCAAGATGGACACGAAGGGCGAGGGCGAGGAAATGACTTACCCGCACATCTGCTTCATGGTGGACAACTTCGACGAGGTCAGTCACCAACTCATCACTATCACATACATCCCGTCCCTCGTCCCGAAACAATATCCGATCTAGCGATCATCGAGATAGGTATATATATATCAAAGTGAACAAGCTTTCAAATTCTGCATACGGTATTGTTAAAAATTGAGTCATATAATAGAACATAGGTGACGGTGATCGAAGTGTTTGAGAGCGGTGTTTGCCTATCAAGGCAAGTTCGAACAACTTACTTTGAGCTGGACTGCGGGAATAATCGAGTTCTAGTCATCGTGGTATGCTTTGGTTGTTTATTTATGTTATAATAACATAATATTATCGTTCGGTAAGCCATAACACTCCTGGATTTATGAATGGTGTCTTTGTTAACAACTCTCGTGTATAATATACTATGTTATAAATGTTTTTCGACTATTAATAACAATAACTAGTGTCGCCACTAGAAACGGTCGCAGTGTAAATATTTGTACGTTACCATTCATTTGTTCGATAACATTAGATTGTATATCAGTTTAATTGGTGTTTAGATAAATAAGTTCTAACGAAACGGTAGGAATTGTACAGGAGGTACGGCCACGTTTATTGGTTGTTTCATCAAAATTTCCAAGGAGCAGAGTAATGATATTTGCACCATCGAAGAATTAATAAAGTTAATGTTTTGGTTAAAGTTTTATTACATAAATAATAATCATTTCTGCTTGTAATTATCATCCAACAAGCATATTTTAATGATTTAGTAGATATCAGACCACGTTTGACCAGTTCGTCAATATCAATTGATAAACCAAGTTCAACACGTAATTTGTCTTCACATCATACTTTTGTTTACCATTATCTAGTGCTGAACAATTTTTTATTGAGTGTTAATAGGTACTTTCATCGTTCGAGCGTTTGCAAGGAATGAAATACATAGGTACTTTGATTCAAGGCACAATATTGTTGGCGGCTGCCAGTAAATGATATACATACTCCTAGTAAAACCGAAACTACACAAGCGATTCGTCTTTGGCGAATAAGCAAAGTTGTTTATCTAAGTTTCGAGTCAAGGTTAGTGGAACGTGGTTGCTCTTCAGAATTCTGTAACAACAGCCGAACACGGTGGCGATAATTAACTCTAAACATCGTACCGAAACAATTTGTAAGAAAAAAACTGAGGACAATACTAATGGGCTGTTACAAAAGTAATTATGAGAATCGTTATACAGTCTCCTTTTGAAGATTAACACTTCGTTTGCCTAGTCCATGCAAGAGCTGCAAGACATTATATTTATGAGCTAAAACGCTTTAACATATTATAAATTCTATATTCCGAGTGCAAGTCATCATCATCCTCCTGACAGAATTCCAATTCATCGTCGCAGTACGTTTCTATCCTTCGTACATCTTTGTTATCTTCCTTCCTGTTCTTTTTAATATTTCATACAATCGATACATCCTGTCTTTAGTTTGACTTCTTCCGAATAGCTATTAATTACATTACATTTTTTGTCACTTGCATGTTCCTCATTTCTATTCGCAACACATTTGTGCTGGCGCTTTCATCTCAAAGTAAGACACCACTGTACAGCCTTTGTCAATACAAATTTTACCATCATCAATAGCTGTATTGACATTTACTACCTTCTTAGTAGATAAGCACCTGTTCTATGTATGCCCCCTATCGGGGTCTGTCTGTGAGCACAAACAGAGCCCTACATGTAGAGATTTTTAGTCGAAGCGATTATGATGATAGTATCTACGTATTACTTGAATAAGCAGGCCTCCTGTTCTCGCTGCAGTATTCACACTCAGTCACTATATAAAGAAGGAATGTTGTGAAGTGTGTTGTGTACTCATGTCGTCGGCTGTTTGATTGTCGTCTGTGCCTCAATTCTGTCTGTCGATATAATTAGACTTGGCGCTGCGTTCGTTCAGCGACTCGGTAAAAGGCCGTCCTTTGTCTCCGTCGTCTGTCTTCATTATGGCGCTGTCATCAGCGGAGTCTTTTAACAACAAGCTATTTAGGACTATACGAGTTTAATGCGTACTACTTACCTGTTGGAATTCGTTTTAGTTTTATTTTATCACCTCAAAGCCATGACACTCAAGTGGAAATGTCAAAACGTTTAGTTTTCTTATTTTAATATAAAAATAGAAACGCTGTCTTAACTCTTAACCATACCTACTTGTTAAAGCACGATTTGTATGCAAAAAACCGGTTGTAGTTATTTCTGCATTGAAATGTTGTAACATATAGCTAGACATACCCATCAGTCAAGTTGATGAGATTAGCGTGTCACACAATTAGCGATTAGCAGCCTCCTAACTGGTGATTATGTCCTAAGTTTAGATGTTCATTGATTTCTTCTTTCAACCTAATTGAATCGTTATCAGCTAGCTCGCTTTATTTACAAAATGGCCTCCATTGAAATGTACCTATGTGTTTTTGATTTGTCGTGGCTGATGCAATGCGTTGATGTAGATTTCCATCGGCACCGGTTTTGTGATGTTATCGGAAATTATCAATGACGTGCTTGGGATCTGTAATTTTTATACCTGTTTTGTACTGCGTTTCGATATCTACTCTATTTCCGCAAAGTTTCAACAGATCGAGACAAACATCTGCAACAGAATGGTGTGACATTTCTAAACCAAATCGATTTGTAACCGTTTTATATGCTGATTTGTTTCGTGTTGATCAAAATTCCATTGTGAAGATGAAACTTCGCTGCATTAATATTTACTGTCGTTATGTATGCAACACTATAAAATAAACGTTACCAACGCTGCAGACATTATGAAACCACAACAAACTGCATTTAAAAAAGTTTCATAAATAAATAATTTCAATTTTTGTATTAATTTCGTAACATCTGTGTTTAATTACATAATGCTGCAGAACCGAAAAAGTTAAAGCAATTAGTAAGGCTCATTGATGAAAATTTAAACTGGCCGTCGAAAAATGTTGGAAAGAGAGCAAGCGCATGACATGACATGGCTATTAAATTGTGTTAATGGAAGCCGGCTTGATTCCAGATTGTTCACGAAATAGCCAATTCCGTAGTTGACCGATATAGTTTGTTATCTGAGTAAGGACGGAGTACCGTGTGGGAGGCCGGGCGGTCGGCGGTCGGCTGGCGGGCTCGACCTTGCGCACGGGCACTCTCGCTCCGTTTGTTTGTTTTCGTCGCCAGTTGACCGATATGCAGCGCGACAAGTGCCAACTCCACTATCGTATGTTTTGATACTTCACACATATTAAAGATAAAAATAATAAGTAGGTACTTACTTACAAATCGCTTCAATCAAACGAGTCGTTGAATTAATCGCAGCTAATCGTTGATATCGTATCATATTGCTTGTTGCTTGATTGGATTTGATTTTAGATAGCTTGATACCAGCCATTCAAGTAGCAGCAATAGAAATCAATTATTGTAAAAGGGGAGGTTCTCAATTCGACTATTTTTTTGTATGTTTGTTCAGCGATATTTTCGCCAATTGTCAACCGATTTTGATGATTATTTTTTTGTTTAGAAGTCTTTTCCCGGACTGGTCCCGTTTCAATTTGGTGAAGATCTGATGAAGATCTTCGGAGATAGGTAACGGAACTCTTCAATAAAGCATAGCAAATCTCCCGGGATTGATGAAAGCGCATGTCTGTTTATTGTTTACACCAGTTCATGACATAACATCACGCCGGTACGCTGTGAAGGGGTACGCAGATGTGTACAAGTCAACCATGGTTTTGGAGTTATGTATTCGGGCATAACTTTATTGTTTATGAACCGATCGCGATGATTTTTTTGCGTTAGGTTTATTTAACGCGAACCACCAATAAAAAGTAAGAAATAAAAAGTTTTTACAAAAAAATACAACCTACTACGAAATAAAAAACACTACAAAATATGAAATAACTTTAATTTCGGGCGGTGTCAAAAAACGAAGAAAGAACTAAAACACCGACTTCCGAAATTAAAGTTATTATCTGAGTGTTTATTTTTTGTAAAAAACTTTTTTATTCTGTTTGTTTACTTAGACACGATTTCCTACCAGGTTTTAAGTTTCATCGCCATAGCTCCTGAAATAATATAAATAATATTTTGTGCGGCGGATTCGCGCAGTACATCGGCATCGTGTTGGTTTAAACTGAATGTTAAAGTTTATTTCTGGAAATAGGCAACGAGTTTAGGCGCTGTAAATGTTTTCGCGGCTTCTCACCGTGACACAGTTTGTGATTTTTCAGAAATTAATACCTTTAAAATTTCCTTTATTTATGTTCTGTGCTTTTATATCATAGGTTAAGAAAGGTGCTTAGAAATATATAAAACGTTCAGGCAATTATTTTTAATGGTACAATATCTCCCCTTTTAAAAATGTAAGTAATTCCAATATATTTTTTGGTTCAGTTATTTTCCTGACTACGCCTCGTGTTTCCATTGTTTCAACTTTTTGTTAGAGGAAGTTTAATAACATTGAATTTTCCGTGACCTAATCTAAAGTTCATTGTAGTTAATTAGTAGCTAATGAGGTATGTATTTGTTAGCCAACGACACAAGTGCGTTATGGAACACTTGTGTTAACTTCAGTTTCAATGGGAAACTCGACCAAGCGCTACAGTACGGCTCTTCAATGACAGGTTCCTAAATTACAATAATGAGTAGCCAGTTTTGAAGGATGCCATAGGCTCTTATGTCAACCATATAAAGGTTATTATTGCGACTCTCGAATTAACGTGTTCGGGTTATTGAACGAAGAAATTGCACCACTACAAAAGTTTTGATGATGAGCAATAAAGTCAATGAATCTTTATAGCCCACGTTTTGAATTGATTCATTAAAACTCAGTTGATGTTAATGTAATACCTACTTCTATGATCAGTTTTCAATTGGTCAGAATCCTACAGGTTACAAGTGTCCGTATCGACCAGCTTGCTTCTATGTGCAAATGTAGTACCTATATCCCAATAATTTCTAAATTGGTTTCGCTTTCTTTACCTCTTACTGAATAAAACAGAAACATAACAATCATTGGATGGCATCTTGCGGAAGTCGTTAAAAGGTACTGTTGGTCGCGACCCTGAACTCTGATATATTTACAGACGCTAGTTTATCTAGTGGATTGCAAAACATAGCGACAATTTTGCTAGCACTGTTACGAGATGTATGGCCCATAAATATCTATCTCGACGGCTCTCGAGAGTCTCGGCGGCTGTGTGTGTGGCGCATGGCACGGCGCGTGGTACGCTGTATTGAAGTCCTGCTAAAAGTCACATGCCCGCCATGTGCTGGAAACACGCTGATTTATTGCTCACAGAAATATTTATCAAATTTTAAGTGTGTGTCATTCTTTGATGACATGATAGTTGTTATCTTAATGACTTTTTAAAGAGAAACAAGTTCTTGTTACAATTACTTACATTGTATCAAAACGAAAATTAATTGTTTAATTATTTCTAGATTCAGCATCAGCTAATCAAACAGTCTGCAGTTAATAGGTGAGCGTGCATGTATGTGTGATGGATGATAGGTCTCTGGTATCGACGCCGACGCCCCGCTGCCCTACTTCCAGCACCAAGGCACCCACTCGGCCATTATACAATAAAAGGCTAAATAAAGGTCTCGTCGGTGTTCTTACCATCTAAATGTGTCACTTATTAGCTTTCCAGAAACACTTTCTGCAGTCGAATGAGTCACATAAGAAATGTTGTCTACTGCCAAAGTTAAACGTAATCTTTCGGGAGCAAAACTAAGGCGTAAGATTTCAATAAGAAAATGTTCAATAAGTGCACCAATAACTCAATTTTATACCGGGTACATAAAACTGGTGCTAAAAATACTATAAAACAGTAAGTCCGCATATTACTGCTAAGAAATTTTTGGAGAGAGAATATGAACTGACTGGTTTATACTTATAGGATAGTGGTGCTAGTGACATAGTTCGAAATCTGTGTCATCCGAGAGTGAAGGTGTGCTGGCTGGAGCCGGCTATCGCGCAGTATCAGTGCACTCGCTCCACTTACTGGCTCACTGGCGCACTCGCTGTCGCTTGGACAGGCTCCAGGTGGCCCAATTGCATTGTGTTCCTATCGGCTTTTGACTACAGCGCTTACGTATCTTGTTCACTTCTCTACATTTATGACTTGCATATTGGGAGCAGTTACTTTTTTTCTAAGTACTGTTCAATACCTACTTACTCTTATTATCACAATTTTGGCATGATACAGCACTATTTAATGATAATAGGTTTACGTCTTGCTTGTGTGTCTTGAAAATGTTCATCGTTGAATAATATTACACAACAGTGTGATTGTACCAGATCCCAACCACATAGCCGATGAAGTAATCGTGGCAGTTTTCCCAAGTGGAGTTAAAACAATAACATTGATTCATGTATTCACAGAAGATGCCGTCACGTGAGTATGCGTACGCAGATCATATTTATCATCCACTAGTCGACTGTTTACTGCGGCGGTGAATCATACTGTGACGGCATCGTGGAATCTTGGACGACATCCCCGCGGTATTCGACGTTACATGCATCATATCTCTGCGGGACATGTTCTTACCATTGAATACAGCTAACTGCTATGTTGCCTTAAGAGCTGTAGCACGGAGAAACCTTCTTGAGGCTAATGTCATCCTCGTCACAAACATTCAACGGACCATCAATTTGTATGACAAACGATTGTCAGCTTTAGCACGACTCATCACGCAGCAGCCGGAGCAGTGTAGAAGCGTTTCGCCGTGTATCGTATTGATCTGATCTGTGCAACAGTTACGCGCGGCTGCGGGCGCTCCGGAGCGAGCCAGCCGCCAGCCGCCAGTCGACCGGTAATTAAATCCGGTGCACCGCGGCTCGCAGGCCGCTATCTATCAACATTTACCTCATTATGAAACTACCGCGACTCCATGCCTCCCTGACCTCAGAGTCACTCACTAAGGATTTTAGCAGTACTTTGCACTAGACAGCTAATTTTCCAGATCTTGTGGACGCCAGCTCGGTTGTTAGATTAGCGCCGCATTGTTGTTCCGCACAAGACAACAAGACACACACACAAGACAAGACAACAACAAGACAAGACTGTATTATTTCATTTATTTATTTATATATTTATTTATTACAACAATCTTACCTACACTACGCTAGCACCAAGTGCGTTTGGACTCACACTGCGTTATATTTACCATTGCACAGGTTACGTTAATACAGAAACGCAACAGCAATCACTTTCATTGTAGACGGTATCTCTCCGGTTGCGCTTGTGTTAGCAAATATAATATAATACAACCGACGGCCGGCCATCGAAGTAATGACACACGTTTATTGTTCTCGGTATAGTCGTTAATGGCGATACAATCGTTTTATGCATAATAAGGTGGAGGATTATCTCGTAAACGTGTTATTATGCTACAACGACGAGATTGCCATCTCTGAAGCTTTACATCGGCGAGCACGCGAAGAGACGCCCGAGTCTGACACGCAAAGACCGTGATGGTATTATTAGTAAAATGTACAACTTTATCAGAATTCAATCTTCTGACGGACAATTTAACGTTATGAAACATGAACTTGCAAATAGGCAGTCTTCATCGATTAGCTTTTCGTGTTCAATATGTCTTGCTATTACAGCAGCAAAGTAACCTATGTATCCAAACAAAACAGATTAAAACAGGAAATAAACAGGAAGTTAAACAGGAAAAAAACAGGAAGTTAGACTTCCCATGTTTTTGTAGGTAACCAATTATGCGAGGTTTTTTTAGTACAGATGTACTCGTACTTATTGTACATTTATTAAGATGACGGGCATGCGAATTTTCTCGTACTTGTATCACGACACGACATTCTATTCATCAAAGTTCTAAATAAAGGATAACTAGAAGCAGTGTAAGACTGAGCGCGGGCGCAGTCCTTGAAGGGCGGCCAGATACACCGGCGCTCGGTGCACGCGCACCGGGCGCGGTGTTGGGTTACGTTCTCACGGCTAGCGGCTTGCACCTACTCTTGCATAGTTAAAAGCCTTTGCAATGCTACGTAGTATGCAGCTTAGTAGCTGCAGAACAGATGCTTGCTAGCCATTAACTGTTTTTAATTTGATACATAATATTACAAAGAGTACAATTTAAATGCTCACCAAAATGGATAAATGCTCACCAAATATCGTTTTAGTGAAACAGTAACATTAATATCGAAAATTACAGTTAAAAAAAACCGACTTCCAAAAAAAACACTACAAAGAACAAAATAACTTTAATTTCGGTAGTCGGTGTTTGGTTGCTTCTTAGTTATTTGACACCGACTTCCGAAATTAAAGTTATTTTGTACTTTGTAGTGTTTTTTTTGGAAGTCGTTTTTTTTTTGTGAAAAAGCTTTTTTATTTTTCACTTTTGTGTGGTACTACACACCTAAAAACACCACTGGAAAGTCAGGAAAGCAAAAATACGCAATTTCGTATACATGAATGATTTTTCCACACATATTTTCCAGCTATTTGGATTTAAAAACCAAATTACTTGACCGATTTTGATAAAATTGAAATGGGACCAATCGAGAAGTATATCCTTTCACATATAACAAGAATTTTTCAAATCGGTTCATAAATGACGGAGATATGAGGTAACAATACAGTCGAATTGAGAAACTCTTCCTTTTTGGGAAGTCGGTTAAAAATGATATAATGCAATGTTACTACGGTTACCAGGAGAACTTAATATGCAAGAGCGAGCGAAGCGAGCTCTGGACTTAGGGTACCCCGACTCGGACAGGTTAGGTTAGAAGGGGATTTTCATTCATACATTCCTTTTGTGGTTATTTCTTTTTAAACCCTTGAGCCCTTCGAAGCGTGGCTCCGACTACGCCTTTTAGGCAACATTAAAGTGTTTTGAGGTTAGGTTACACACAATTTGGTGAACATTTATTAATTCTGGCAGGTATTTCGAATTTATTGGTAGTAAAATAGGTTTATTTCTGATAGGCGTTTAAACACTTCATGAAACACAATTTGGTGAGCATTTATACTCGTACATTGTGGCAGCTATTTCGAATTTATTTGTAGTAAAATAGTAGACTTTCTGGTAGGCGTTGAAACACGAGCCTATTACAAATGCCGCTTGGTATACTAATACACTTTAGTACATGTTTCTTGGCACAAGAAATGAGAGGACTATTCTCAGCAGAGTCCGAAGTTACACGTGGATGATGATGATACAGTTCTCGTCAACTAACTTTGCCCCTCTGAAGTTAGCCATTTGCAAAGATCGCGCAGGTGCAGTCACGTACACGGGAGCAAGCGGGACGCAAGCATGCATCGAACGTAAACGAGCGACTGAGACATAAAATCGCGCCCCGCCCCCATGTCTCTTACGCATGCGCAGTTGCAGTGTGTTCGTAATTTTGACTACTACGCAGCCACTCGACACAACTTCACAGGGGCAAAGTTATTTGACGAGAACTGTACAACCTTACGAGTCGCTTTACAAAATTGAAAATCGTAAAGTCTGTTTCAAGTGATTCTACTCAATCCATACGAATAATATTCACTGAAATCATCCTAAATCGAAAGGTAAAGGCTAAAAATATTACAACTATCCGAGATTTATACTGTTCATGAGCTATGCATATGCTCAAAGTTTGGCTATCGAGTATGCAATACTCAGTATTGATACATGCATAAGTAACACATACTGATTGTCGATATTATGTTAATAAGCGTCCACGTGTGAGGAAGTTCGCCAGGAACTCTTACTCCTATTGCTCTTTATTACGTAATAAATGTACGTGCATATTAGCAGATCCCACAGCACCCACATATACTCGCACAATAAATCTCGCGTTCAATGAACAGAGCGCGAGAGAACACGGCTCCACAGTTGATGCACATTCTAGCTCTGCAAATAAATCTATTTGCAGAGCTATGATTGCATCAACTGTGGAGCCGTCAATACCGGCGGACAACGAGATAACGGCTGAATGCCGACAATATAATCATATTATCGGCATTTACCCGTCATCTCGCCGTATGTTCTTTTGCCTATTTTACTGTGAATAAGCTTTGTGTGGAAGCATGTGATGAAAATTAATTTCTATTCGAATCAATTGACAATACGATATTTAATTGAGTACCTAAATGCAAAACAAAATGGCAGTTCGATCAAGTACTTGAAGTAGGAACGTGGCATGAAAGCGAGCAAAATCGTTTCGATGTCAGGAAAGTATTTGGAATTTCACAGACAGCCAATTTCCTTTGCCCCATTAACTCTTGAGTCCTTGAATATAATCAGTTTCATTATCAGTCATGTTTATTATGGTCATGCGAGTTATCTGCCGACCTATACACTATACAGCCCATTGATAGCCAAGCGAAAGAAATGGTTGATTAAATGCGAATATGTGTGTTATTATCACGCACTTTGGACCGCGACACCTAATTGCGTAGTTAATCTAATTGGGTTTAATTATTTATCGGTATTCATTCGAAAACATCCAACATATATATGAGTAATGAGATCAGGTGACTCACTGCCTACCAGGAAGTTAATAATGTCATAAATAAAGCCGTTAAATAATATTACTAAAGAATGCTAATCAACTTGAGGAAGAACTGTTCAGTGAGTGTTGAAGCACCGGTCCCAGAGTTAATTAATTCTGTGCTGTAATACAATAATAACCACTTATCGCTTTACTCTAGTCCACTTGTTCCTATTCAGCTTAATATTGGAGTTTCAGTTGCTATGTTTTCAATGTTTAACATTATAAATCGTGGCTTTTATGCATAGGTTTAAAATAATTATCCTGTTTTTTTTAAATCGTAACTATAATATATAAATAAAACGTGGAACAGAATAAACGCAATACCTCTTACGGGGTCATTGTACTTATCGTTGTGAACAACTTTTACTGTGGGACCAACAACGATCAATCGCAAAAAAAAATCGACCCTCCATTCGATTGAGTAGGACTAGGAGACGTCAGCTAAGAAAGGATTTTTGGAAACCCCTCGTTAAGGGGTTTAATTTTGTATGGAAAATGTTATTCCTTAGGTCAATTTACTAGAATCAAGGTCGAATACTGACGTGAACTAAAAAGGTTGTATCTACCTTCTGTGTTATCTACCTTCAACTACCCCTTGTAGACGATTTAGGGGGTGTTAAAGTTTGTATGGAAGAATCCTTAAGTTGAAACTTGGCATTAGGTACCAATCTTGATAATAAATGATTACGTGTTTTTGGATTGGGGGCGTCGAAGTTCGTGGAGTACTTGTATTCTAAATCCACTCTGACGAAGTCGCGGGCGAAGTGCTAGTTTTGTATAAATGGCAAGTTCGCGTTCGCGCACCTTGCGTTTACCTCAGGACGTTATATTCGTAGAGTAATTATAACAACAAGGATTTTTATTTAATCGATTGTTACAACATGTAAAACGTAAAACTGATAGTAACATGAACGATGATTTATTTGAATCAGAGTAAGTAAACGTTATAATCTGCACTGTCGAGTGTTGATGTAGCATTCGTTCTGTTGGATTTACCTTCGTTTGTTATCATCATAATAATCACGACCCTATCGCGGCTACTCACACGCTAAGCCGAGATGAGAACAACACTATATTTTTAACGAGTCATTCTATTGTCACTTGTATTGAAATTCAGTAAAACTGAAGGCGCTCGCCAAGGTGAGGTCGGTCATTGTGTGTGTTCGTCGGTTTTTTGTACATTACCGACGTATTTGCAATTTTAGTGAACGCTAAGTACTAGCATCATACGATACCTTGACACTGTGTGAGATGCAAATCACTTATAAATAATGATACCTGAGCATGAAGTTAATAACACTTACGTAACGCGTTTCTACTAAGTCGCAAATATGGCATGTTAAACTACTGAATAATAATATTATTATGTATCTATTTATATACACTTGAGTCCCGCCTTTGTTTCCCCAGTTAGGTATGTATTACTGTCCTCATCAATCCACATGGCATTATGAAAAACCGTATACTAACATAAAAAACGACATCTATAAAAACGGCAAAAAATCACGTTTGTTGTATGGGAGCCCCTTAAATATTTATTTTATTCTGTTTTTTAGTATTTGTTATTATAGCGGCAACAGAAATACATCATCTGAGAAATTTTCAACTGTCTAACTAATACGGTTCATGAGATACAGCCTGGTGACAGACGGACGGACGGACAGCGGAGTCTTAGTAATAGGGTTCCGTTTTACCCTGTGGGTACGGAACCCTAAAAAGGATCTAGTTACACATAATAAACATGGAAAGCTAGAATGATGACATCATGGTGGCTAGTTGTAGTATCAATGAGTAACGTACGAAGTATTTACGTGGTACGTTCCACGGTGTTTAAGGGGATTAGCATATTTAAATTAAATTAAACGGCTTAGCTGACGATATCTCATTACTGTTAACTACATTTGCGTGTTCTCTGCTCACTCACGCTTTGTTACAGTTATTTTGTAGTTTAACTGTTGTAGACTACGAACAACATTACTCGTACATTGGTTATAAAATATATTGGT
Organism: Melanchra persicariae; assembly: GCA_947386135.1. Classification (NCBI taxonomy): domain Eukaryota; kingdom Metazoa; phylum Arthropoda; class Insecta; order Lepidoptera; family Noctuidae; genus Melanchra; species Melanchra persicariae. The sequence continues at coordinate 850,247 of OX376651.1, forward strand.
TGGCAAAATATATTCAGTTTTAATGTATGTTGGTGTGACTTAGATTAACTATCAAGAAGATCACGTGTCTCGGCTCATGGAGCCACAAGTTTGACATTCAGGCGCGTTATCGCCGGATCAGTGCTCATTACCTAATGTGCCTCTTCTAAACTTGTCTGTATTATAAACTCGTGTGTGACGCCGCGGTTACTTACGTAATCATCATCGTTGAGTTTACTGTTTGTCTACATTGACTGAGAAATGAACTCATATTTATTGAAAGTACTACCTACTGAAACTGAAATGAGTTCAATTTCTTTGCTTCGTTAAAACGTGCATTGAAAAAATACGTAGAACTACACTTCTGGACACATCTATTGGCCCACCTTGTATTTTCAGTTTCGTTTGGTCCTAGCTAAAATTTTATATTAGGTCGAGCAAAAAGTTTTTATGCAGTTTTGAACCTGGCACATTCACAATTTCATTCAATAGTCTTTTTTTGAATTTCGAACACAGAATTTAAAGAAACAAAAGACAATTTGGAGCCTGTTTGTTGATATCAAACAATCGAATACTAAGAAAACTTGGTTTTATTGGTTTACTTGGATTTAATTCTTGAAAAAGTGATTGATATCTTTGGTTTTGCAACAAACATTACTTATTCTTAACATTAAGGTGAGGTTCTATCAATAATCTATGGATACTTCACCTGAAGTCGCCGCCCAAGCTGTGGCACTTATTCAGGCCGGACACAGCCAAAGAAACGTGAGTGCTCAACTTAATTTAAGTCGATCTGCGGTCCGAAATGTTTATCGGAGGTACCTAGAGACTGGCGGCTTTGTTCGTCGCCAAGGAAGGCCACGATCTCGGGTCACAACTGAAAGGCAGGATCGATTCATCGTGACGACCAGCTTGAGAAATCGTCACCTTACCTCCATTGAGATACAAAACCAACTTCGCGACTTCCACGGAGTATCTGTGAGCGCTCGAACTGTTCGGAGAAGGTTAAAAGAACGCGATATGGTACCACACAAGCCAGCTAATGGGCCCAAAGTAACGCGAGCCCACCGAACAGCGCGCCTTCATTTCGCACGCAGTCATTTAAATTGGACACAGCAAGATTGGAGCCGTGTACTCTTTTCTGATGAGTCTAAAATTGTGTTACATGGCAATGATGGAAGGAAGAAGGTCTACCGACGTAAGGGAGAGCGTTTCGCACAATGCTGCTTTGAAGAGAGGGTTGCTTATGGCGGTGGCTCATGGACTGTCTGGGGCGGTATATCCGCGAGCGGCAAAACTCAACTTGAGTTTGTTACAGGACCACGGCTGCCAACATTAAATGTAGAAAGGTACATTCGTGAGTGCTTAGAACCTCACGTGATACCATACGCGGACTATGTGGGCCCAAATTTCCTTTTTATGCATGATAATGCAAGAGCCCATGCGGCCGACATCGTCAGGGAATATCTTCGGGATGTGAACATCACAGTTATGGACTGGCCAGCCAGAAGCCCAGACATGAGCCCCATTGAGCACATGTGGGACGAGCTAAAAAGACGTGTTAGGGCTCGTCAGCCAGTTGCCCAGACGATGCAGGAGTTGAAAACTGCCATAGATGGGGAATGGGAGATGATCCCTCAAAATTTCATAGAGCGGTTGATAAACTCTATGCCTTATCGTATGAGAGCTGTGGTAGATGCCCATGGAGGCAACACGCGTTATTAAATTAAACCTTTATTTGATAAAACATGTTTTTTATTCAAAAATCAATTGCCTTTAACAAGGCGCATATCCGACTTGTTAGGCGTAGCTCCATGTCGTATGGTATTCTAAATTCAAATTTAAAACAATACGATCGAAAAAGATGGTAAAATGTATCAGGTTTAAAACTGCATCAACAGTTTTTGTTCAATTTAGCAATCATATTTCGGTAGGGGCCATCGAAACCTAAACTCTAAGGTGGGCCAATAGATGTGTCCAGAAGTGTATTATGGTTCGGTACTCGTAAGTGAAAGGAACATCTGAGAATTCCATCATTACTAATAAATTGTGCAACTGATTAAAACTAGACTATTATTCTCCTCGCAATGTTTGTGTGGAGAACGTAAAATATACATTTTAAAACAATTATGCTACCCACTAGCATAATTGTTTTAAAATGTATATTTTAGATATTATGACAATTTCTTATTGTGCTAATGTTTGTTTTTCCTTAAATAAATAAAACTAAAATTATGTTGTGACTTTTGCTCTTACGCAATATATTTTTCTATTATAAAATATCTATATATATTTATACACAATATTTCTTACGAAATATTTTTGTCAGGAGATTCACTTGAAGTTGCAAAAATCAATGTTTAGCTACTGTTCCTTGTTTCTCAAAAAATACCCCGAGGCTTCAAATCAGGCGTACCAACCCAATAATATTTCCTGATCTTCTTCAAGTGCTGCTTGTGATTCGTCATCTGTATTTTACTAATAGTAAACTTGACTATCGATTCCTTACAGGACTTACAGGTAACGATCGATCTCGAGATTGGGATTTATATTTTAGGCTTAAAGTATACCTAGGTCTATTAAAACTTAATTTGCGAAGTTCGCTTACTGCAGTACCCGCGGGGTGTCCCGAAACTCCATTATGATGTCCTCTCGTAATATTTTTTTTTTTGGATTAGATAGCGGACCGGGAGAAAGTGTCGAGACTCTTACTGTCTAAAACCCCCCCGTGTTCATTCAAATGCCCTTTACGTTGCAGGGCCGCGGTAACTCTTTCGAACAATTCCGCAACCCCGACAGGTCTTCCTCATGCTTGGTTTTGTATGTTGTGCAGGTGTTCTGCGACATCGTGGTACGGGACGGCGAGATGGTGTGCGTGGAGCTGGTGGCGCGCGGCCGGGGCTGCGCCGCGCAGGCCGTCATCTTCCTCGGCTCCATCCGCTACGACATCCTCACCAGGGTCTACGACAACAGGGTAAGTCCACACGCCACCTTCTACATCCACAAAGTCAACCTGCATATTGTTAGCTTCTTCTTTCAGGTAAGGTATGTACTGTGCTGTCTCAAATAGAGATTTACATATAGTGAAATCTGTCACTATTTGTAAATCTCTATTTTCGCCAGCAACTTGTGAAACCTTGCTAAACCGATTGTGGGGTTAACACTTCATTAACACAAATTGTGACGATGACTTGTGTTTATTATCGTTAAAGTCAAGCGGCTTTAACGTTTGACAAGCGATAAAGCGACGCCGCCGCAGCGAACAATTACATGAATGAAAATGACATTATAAATTCCATGTGCGGCGTCAAAATATGTAATGGTAATCAATACGAAAGCATGAAATATTTTTTTAAGTGTGGCATGCTGACGTAAGTACGTGACGTTTATACTTCGTAAACTAAGCAGCGACAAATTAAATATTTATAAAAATTGAAAAAACTAGAACGAGTTCGTTGTTAAGTGTTTTAGTGAGGAAGTTCGAGAGGCTCTAGATCCAAACTATTACACAAAGTTATGAAATATAATTTAAAATATTTCCAAGACATCTTGTATCAGATGAGCACCCGGTTTAGGTACCTATCGAAAATTTCCCACCTGCTGAGACTATTTAAATTGTGAATGCTCTGAATTAATCAGGAGGCGCCCACTTATGTATGTAGGTATGTTTTAAAACGGGTATATCAGGTTTCCGTGTTTGTGGGTTAGTGTCGAGCTCGCTTCCTAAATGTCGTGGTCGGAGGGCGTCCACGGCAACAAGTGTCATGGCGACGGCCTCTAATTGCCGGATACGGGCTGTTTAGTGCTGCCCGGCTGTCCGGCGGGCTGATCCCGTTCCCGGCTCAAGCCACGTCGACACTCATCACATTTGCATGTTGGGCTTCCTCAACCTCTGATACAACCAGCTGAATACCTAGGAGTTTTATCGCGGACATTAAAGAGCTGAAGTTAAATCCCCAAACGGGCTCGATCCAGTTCACAAGTAGTGTCTCAAACAATAGGAAGAGAAGAAATGTCGACAAACGCTCCGTCACGAGTGCCACAAGAGTCTCTTTGTGAGCGGTGTGACAATGGCGCCGGGCCCCGGGGTGCGACGCAGCCGTGAGAGCTCACACTCAGCTCTCAGCGACTGAGCAACTGTATTGTACCGCTCTCATAATACTGTTTAGCGAGTGCATTGTTTTATTAACACAAACATACTTGACAGCTTTGAAATCGGTTCTCAATGAGAAACAGCACACTAGCCGTAGCAAGCAGATTCAGGTAGGCAATGACCTTAAACCTACCTCTTCAACAGGTACTAAACAATTTATAACTATCTGATTATATTGACGTAGGTAAGTGTTGTAGGTATAATCGGTAAAATACTGCTGATATCTTTCGTTATCAAATAGAGTTACGCTTATTTGGGGATGTCCGGACGGATGAATAATGCTGTAATCGTGATCGATAATATTAATCTTGTAGTACACGAATATTACGATAAGTACGAGTGCCGTGTGGGAGCCCCCATTTGAATCGATCTGATAAGATAAGTAATAAAAAAACAATATTTAGTGAAAGATTATTGTAAAACACCGTTTATTCTTTGGTAAAAGATTATTTTGGCGATAGCACTTGGTGCGAAATGAATGCACGCTGAACAGATGGGATTTATTTGTACCATGATTGTGCGATAAAAGTGGGAACCCCATGATCACACACCACTGTTGGCTCATTGTTCGCATTGAACGCAGCTGTCTATAACTGCATGCTTGCTGCCGTCTCTAATTTGTCTCGTACTAATAATATCTACATGTAAATTCTGCGTATTAACCTCCTTGGTATGGAACTTAAAAGAGTAACTTTATATTCACCCTCCGGTTACTAAGAAATATCTTGTTCGCAATGAAACACAACATTCTATCTTTAAAACTATTTTCAGCCTTGTACAGCTTCGAGGAAACATAAGTTATTTAAAGACCATCAAGCAAATGCGGAGAAATTAACTTACCTTAGTACGGCAAAGGAACAGTTTCTACTAACTATGTGTTAATTAGAAGTGGGATGTTGTCCTAGGGCTTCGTACAACTTCGCTAACTACTACTACTACCTACTTACTACTAACTACTTGCCACACAGTTACACACTAGGCTGCTAAGTCTGTCGGAAAGTTGACATATCCGCCATGAGATGATCAACACTAGGCTGAAGAAGACTAAGCCCTCTTTCTGAAAATTATCGACCCGTCACTAATTAATTATAATTAAACACAAATGAAGTGATGCGAATGTCTGGTGAAAAACAATCACAACTAAATAACGCACGTTTGACAATTTAACACATTAATTTTGTGATCATTTTCGTTCCAGAAACTGGGTCTATGCAAAGTTTTCTTTGCTTTGTTTGTAATAGTATGTTATTATTTCAATTTCGGCTAAAGGTCACCAAATTTAGCGTTGCTTCTAAGAAGTTATGAAAAAGTTAACTGTTGCCATGATAACTTTGCTCACAAATATGTGTCGAGATCGAGATCCGGGGACCTCTCGCGCTCGTACGATAGCTGTTATCTGTCTGACTTGAAGTAGTCGTTCAATTCGATGTCGGTGACGTCATTCTTATCGTGTCTCTACTACCCAGCCTAGTAGTCACTGGCCGCTGTTCAGCCGCTTTGAGATAGAACCAAGTCATATTTTGGAGACAGTAGATAATCTGAAATCTTAACTTTCTACCGTTTCGCTTACGGTACTGAAATATCAATGCGATTTGAATGTCAGTTTGAATTAATGAGTACTATGACGTTAGTGATTTTTTAAGGTCGTTGTGTAAGTAGGTAATATTAATATTTCTGTGGCATAGTAAGTACTAGGTACATAATTTTATTATCAAACTGGAATGTTTATTGAAATGGATCCGAGGCTTCAAGGATTTGATTGTATTTGTGTCGTAAACATCGAGTATGTTATCTGTAAGTGTTGTGCTGTATCCTATCTTTAGTTTTCACGTCTTTCGTCTTATTGTGGACCTTTTTGATCAAAAAATATTTTTAATATAAGATAAGATAATACCAGTTCATGGAATGACAAATGAGTCAGTATAACAGAAGGACATGACGAATGACCGTATAGAACGTGAGTGCCCTTGTACCCTAGAGATAAATTTAACTCGTATCATTTTAAATGACAAAGGGTTATTTCAAACAAAACTGATGTATGTCCTGTCATCCTGTGTTCTCAATAGATTATGAATTGTGTTTTTTCAGTATTCAATAAGTTTTACAAGCGTAGTAATACTTAAAAACAACGGAAAATAGGACGTAAATACGACGGATCAGGTTAATGTAAATTAAAGTCTATACTTGGAGACCCTAATCTAATGTATGAGCAAATAAACATTTCAATCTTAGCAATCTATCTTGTTCTGGAATAATTACGGCCGTTATCGCCATATTTTTTTTTTTTTTTTTTTTTTTTCAAAATTCAAAAAAATTCAAATTATTTATTTCAAATAAACCATTCACAGGCACTTTTGAATTGTCAAGGTCGGTCAGTCAAAAAGATGAAGCTATTTGCACGTTCCAAAGCGTAGATCTCTATGGAGAAGAACGTGCAAGAAACTCCACGGACACTCTTTTAAATTATTTTTCTTTACAATTTTATGGTTACATCATTCCTGTTGAAATTATACAAACATATATGTGAGAACGATGTAAAAAGAAATGCACGTTAAAGTATCCGGAGTAAAAAAATAAAAATCAACAACAAATTAAAATAACAAATCATTAAAATAAACCGTGGCAGCCGAGAGATGACCAGTCCAAACTGACGGCGTCCGTTCACGAACATGACGCACGCGCTAGCACCATTCGGCTCAACCATATTTAAGGGAGCCAAATGACCCAACACATGCGCCACCATCAGGTAGACTTTTGAGTGAGCATGACACTCCCAACCGCCAGGGCAGTCAAGTCAATTAAAAAATAAATAAAAGTAGTATAAGGTTCACAGTACTCACACATGTGCCGTTAATTAATGAATTTATACACTGCTAATTACATTGAGTCTATACAATGAAAATATAATGTTTTACAGTCTTCAACGGGTCCAACAATATTTATAAATGCCAAAAGATTAGTTTGTGCGGCCTAGTAACTGTGGAGCTGGACCGGCATTGAGCCAAGCATTATTATCTTCAATATAATCCCCCAACTTATAATATGCTTTCTTGCATAGTGTGCGTTTGATACAAGATTTAAATTTTGTTTCATTCAGTTCTAATATATTAGGAGGTATTTTATTATAACATTTTAAACAGTACCCCATGAAAGATGAGGCTACTTTAGCTAGTCTGAAACTTGGTTGAACTAGTTGATCCCTATTTCTAGTAATATAATTATGTCTGTCGCCTCGTCTATCCTATATATATATATATACCTCGTCCTATTTACAAAACAATTAGGACTTTTGTGAGAATGATCATTGTTTGTGAGTTTGGGGATCTTTCCTCAAGGAAACTTGTCAAGTTGTGGCTGTCGGTAAGTGTCTACTGCGGCGACCTTGAGTCTTGTCTTGGGACCAGTCCTTAACGTCAAAATACACACTGTTGCGTAATGGAAAATTAATGTTTTTGCCGAGGGTTTTTGTGTTATCCAAATACAATTTGCGCTAAACTGAGATCGTATCGCTGAAAAAATAATTTCATCAGAATTGCCTCGGCACCTAATTCCGTAAACAAAGAAACTCAATTACCTCCACTACTGTAGGCCTTCATTTAAATGCTATAGAGAACCATGCTATAAAATACAAACGTATACTGTTGGAACGTACCTATAGATGTAGGTATGCTGTGATAATGTTTAAAACCCAAATTAAAAGATAATGGCTCTTTGTTTAATTTTTTAGGCAGCTTTAGAACTGATAAGCATCCTTAGGAATTGTCCATAAAGTTTTTTGACACAACTCACGGTAGAATTTTAGCGTTTAGAATATAAAATTGTATGGATAAATAAACACTTGAATCATCTATTAGCTCGATTTAAATGAAACAATTAATCATTCGTAAATTGAGTGTTGTTGTGGTTACGATGTTTGCTGACTCAACCCGAGTTACAATAACCTGTTGAGTCAAGCCTGTATTCAAACATTCCTCGTTTCTAACGTGGAAAGCTTAGAGACCATTATCTAGTAGTTTACTTACGAATCACAAGCGTATATGGGCGGGAGCCCCCTCCCGCCCATATACGCTTGTGATTCGTCCGTGAAGAATTAATCAAAAATCTGAATCATTACTAAAAATGTAGAGGTTTCCCGAGCACCATTGCACGAAGGTAGACCGGGTCTTTCGAAGCTGAAAATTTTTTTTTCACACGATTGTATAATTATCCTAAAGACATCCCAAAATATCAGATCAGTGCAATTTACTTCGCTAACTAACGCGTTTAATCTGTCTTCGGTGACTGGCCTAAAATTTCATTTTTTTGTCGTGCTCATCGTACCCATGTTGGGTGTCGCATCTCAGGTACGGGTCAGCTGGAAAAAAGTTCTTACTAACTGAAAGCCGCTCAATAAGTGCATTGGGCAAATAATGAGTCTTTATTTTTGGGGTCGATTCAAACGCGACGCTTAAAACAGTCTTTTGCTTTCCGTAAAAAGAGACAGTTTATCATCGGTTTGTTTATAAGCCGACTTATCCTTTAAATGGCAGACACTTATCAGCCATAAATGCTCAGAACAGTCGTGACCTTGTCACTCTACACTCAGGTACTTAGGTGTTAGTTGCAAAATGTTTTTATCTCTAGGAACTCGGTGGAACCAACCTAACTCTCAGCACGAATACCAATGTACACTGTACATAACATCGACTTGTTAGTACCTATGTGTACTTGTATAATCATCTTAAATTCTTCTCACTTACCCAAGCAATGATTATACGCACCTACCGCAATACTTATTTCAGCTGGTAATGGTGATTTTAAACGAAATTGAAAGTAGGTACTTAGATATTATTATCAGTTTCAGCATGACCTGTTATCTAGGTATGTTATCTACTAGTAGTAGGTAGCAATCAGATAATGCTTCAAAGTTCCGAATCTATATTTGGCAACCGAACGGAAGCACTCGAGATAACGAGCTTTATTTACTATAACCATATTTTACTATCTGTTATCTACACTAGACCTTTTGTGATTGTATTATTAATAATTTGTCATAAATACAAACTAGATTTGTTATTTCAATAAATCGTTTTTTGATAGTTGTACCTCATTGATAAGATTCTAATAATAGATACTTAACTTATAGAAGAAGTCAATCAGAAAGTACTCATACATTTAGTTACACATTATCATATCACCGCTAATTAGCAGAGAAATTAGTGATTAGGAAATAGCCATCAACTGGGCGAACGAGTAACAATAACGTCTCTTGAAAATGTTAAACGTTTTACTATCAGTAAAGAATACGAAAAAGATCCATAAACAACGTGACATCAATATTTCGACAGTTACTCTGTAAAATTCGTGTCGGATCCCTTCATGAGGGTTCAGTTTACGAGGTGGGTTTATGGGGCATCGGCGGCGGCGCGCCGGGACGTCACTGGGCGCCGGCCTTGGACCCGGCCAACAGTCGAGGTACACATCTCACATGACACCCTCGATTATCACTGCACGCGTCCCCCGACTCGCGTGTTGTGAATGAGTAAAATAAACCAGCTTTGGCGGAGACTACCCTTACAGTGACGTTATCTTATAGCTATGTAGTTATTCTGCAAGCTATTCGGCCGGTCGCAGGAATTGTCGCAATTTGTGGACCGTTACAGCCATTAAGGAGCGGAAGGGTCTCCTTTAGCGGCGTCAGTCACCGTGTCACCGGGCTTAGCTGTTCATTGACGAAGACTTGCGTCACAATACCGTGACATCAGGCGTCGCTATACATTACGTTACCTCCAGTATACATTATAATCGGGTGACGTAGGGTTTATGTTTAATAACATTCGTTCCAAAGAATTTTCAGTTTATATAAAGATTCCAGGAACTAAACGAGTGCTCAATTAAGAGCTGTTCCTCAGTGGCGGGGTGCGTCGCTGTATTAGCGCGGCCTGATTAATGGCACACTAATTGATCGGCGTCTGTGTGAGCAAACAGGCTGGCAGGCTGTGGTGCCGTGACGTCAGACGCAGCCCACGCTCGACTGGGAGTTATTGGCGAATGATTCCACGACACTCCGAGGCTAAGGCTGCCCTATATCTACAGTACTAACTGTAAACTGGGTCAGTGGCGACTAAGCATCACAATAGAAGGAAGACATGGTTGAGTCGTTTGCTCGTACGATAATAACAGTATTCTTCATATATGGAAATACTTAAAAAGTAGGATAAACTGTAATCGACTGTTATCGTTAGTGTAAGTACCCATTGCATCTTATAACTCAATTTCCGAGCAATAACTAGTGCGATAAGAACTTTACGTCAATAAACCGTGCCGTAAATTGGTAGTTTAATATAATATTGCAATAAATAGGTGACCGATTTAGTCCATGTTCAACCACCACAATCTTTACCCCCGACCATGTTGAACCCCTAAATGTTTCCATGTTCAACCCCTAGGGGTCGAACATGGATTTCAATACATTGGTCATCTTTTCTTTATCCATATTCAACCCATTGTTGCTAGGTAACTAATAATGACATTAAAGTAATACTAAGAGCAGAAGTGATTTATTTTCTTAATTTACAATTAATCTTTTGCAGGTATTAGTAGCTGTTGGGTAAAAAAACATGGCTAACATAAACATTGATGATGATGAGCTACTTGGGGTTCTATCATATTTAAAAACTTTTTAACACAATGTGACGGCTTAAATAATCACTTCTAGATTATTTAAGCCGCAGGCTGACGTCTGGGAGGAACTTTTACCCGAATGGCAATTTAGGTGGCATAATTCCATCAAGGGCTGACACTTCCATCAGTTCCTTCCTTCCTGGACAGGAAATTGCTGGAGGTAGACCACCGTGTTGCCCACTATCTTACAGGTCATGACCACTTTAAGAGTAAATTATTTTCTTTCAAGTTTGTTGCTTCGCATTTGTGTCAATGTTATATACATCTGAATGTGAGTACGAACATCATATCATAATTATGACAATAAACGCAATATTATCCGTGGTTCTTAGCAATCTGGGCTTCTTCAGTTGTAAACGTCCCTTTGTGCCTATTTGCCTAGTTCTACTAGAAGGAAAAATGTTTTTTCAAACTCCTCCACTGTTCTTTTCTGATTAATTTCGTTGCGGGATCCAAGATAGTTGAATCGTTTCTCAGGGACTCGTCGAGCTTCATTACCTCGGTGCTTTTTGGTGCTGGTGGCTTTCAGAAGTTGCAGAGGTTGGGAATAGTGTGGCGGGCTTACATACCATGAAACATCATGCGTGTGAAAAGTTTAAAAAATCAATGGACTCAATTTCTCCAGACAAAGATCTACCATTATTTCACCACTTATAAAACGACAAGCACTTCGCCCGCGACTTCGTCCGCGCAGATTTAGTACTTTCCTCAGCAAACTTCGATACCCTCAACAAACCCAACCTTTTTTTTTATGGATGGGCAATCATCAAATGTCTCCTGCCGCTCTGGGTGGAGCGGGAGGGAGTGTCAGACTCTTACTGACTAAAACCCATCCGTGCTCTTCCTAGTGCCCTTTGCTTTCCTGGGCCGCGGTAACTCTTTCCAATAAAATTCGCAACCCTGGCAGGCTCTGGCCTTCTCTTATGCTGACATCTCTTTGAGGCGCGTGTGGAACACAACGCGCTGTCGACCCGGGCCTGGCTCTGATTATTTGATCGGACGGCGAGCCACCCAACGCTCGCCGTCCGCAGACCCGCGCCTACGGTGGCCGGGATTCGCCCTACTACTCCCGATGCCTGGGGCGTCTGCCTATGTTACGGCGGCTGGGGCGTGAGGGTTGTCTCTCCCTCACGCGGCCCGCCTCCTCCTTCACTAGCATTACTGCTTCGCAGAAGGAGGTGATGGCTTCCCATGCCTCCTCACTCCGGACTATGGATTGAACCAGGGCCGGACGCGAGAGGTCGCCGCCGCCGATCGCTTCAACAAGGACACGGCGGTGCTCCGCCCAAGCAGGGCACGGCTCCACCGTATGCTCCACCGTGTCCTTCGGGCGATCCTCACAGTGAAAACACCCGGACGCTTCCTCCCGCCGAATCCGAAACAGGTAGCTCCCGAAACAACCGTGTCCGGTGAGTACCTGGGTCAGGCGGAAGGAGAGGACGCCGTGGTGCCTCTCAAAAAACCCCAACCCCTTAAGAAGTCTAATCTAATAATCTTGCAATATTAGTTTTTATTTAATAACAAAGCGTACAATAGGTACTGGCATTATTTAGGTTTTTTTTTAAAGAACTTCCTACATTAGCGAGTAATGTATGAAGTTGAAAAATAGGACGAGCACATATTTTAAATGTCCCGTCAGCAAAAAATATTTCACGCTGCTTATTATTTCCCTCGCCACCTCAGATACGAAAGCTATTATATTATCTTATTATTTTTATATTTGTAATCAAAGAGCACGAACCTTTGAAAAATGGCAGGTAGAAGAACTTGCCATTTTTCCACAATTTTCCACATCAATCCCTCTAATACACCTTTAACAACCTGCCAACTACTAATGAGATGGGAAAAAGTCATGTAAGTATTTCAAAATAACTGCAGAAGTATAGGGCAAGTAGAGGATAGGCAGACTTTGAAAATGTAGCTAATAGCAATGTAAAAACAACACTTTTGTGTTTAACTGTCCATTGAGGGTTGAAAGTGGATTAAAAACATTCAAAAATAAAAGTCCATGTTCAACCAATGAGGGGTTGAACATGGACAGCGTTTAGGGGTTCAACATGGCCGAGGGTAAAGATTGTGGGGGTTGAACATGGACTAAACCAGGTGACCTATTTTATTTGTAACTCCAGCCCTCACGGAGACAGTGTCGTATACCGCTTAGAGGGGGCGGCTGCCGGAAGGTTGACTGCTGGCACTGACATCATGACATCAATGCACACGTCGCACCGCCCTCGCGTGATCTCATCACCCAGACTCACCCCCTGTAAGTACCGCGTAGGTACGCGACTAGGGTGTTCGCGCCCCCATTGCCGAAAACATACACGATTACATCACGCCTGTTGTACTTCCCGAACGGTTAGAAAGACGTGTTTGCAAAGGGTGTTTTAGTACACCCTCATTTCGCAGGACTCACATTCTATAACCTAACATAACTTGAGCATAACATGCAATGTGGGTATCAAAGACTTGCAAACTGTAAGTTAAATTTAACGAATCAGTTGCTGAACTATGGCCTCAACGCATTATACAGAAGTTTGCACCGCGATAACTTGTTAATTAGAACAATATTGGTCGGCGACGCGGAGTCGCAAGCTTGCGAAGCCTCTCGTCCGGCCCACTTCAATCTGCGGTCTCCCTCGCCATGATATTGTTCGCAACGTGCCGCCAATCAATCGATAAACTAAACAACCCACTGGAGAAAAAAAACTGCGAGTCTATAACTAGGCCATTCACCAGATGGCCTGTTTCATCGTATAGCTGAGTAGCTGACACTTTAAATTGCTTCCGGACTTCACGATCGATAGTATCTACATAAAATGTATACTTAAGACCGTTAGATATATTAATGGCACTTGAGTAGTTTTTGTCCTATGCTTAAGTAGTCCCAATATCTCAATATGTGGGTTCAGGATCAAGTGGCTCCTTGACTACTGTTTTGTGTCTTAATCTTGCCGATGTTATAAGTGTACACAGAAGTTGTGTATAAAATGGAATCATCATTATCTAGTCCCCTGAAGTTTATTATTGCCGGGCGGAAACTAGTTTCTTACTATATTATTCATTGCGCCTCATTTCTGTAGTTTCACGTAAACGATATCAAAGGAGAAGGTAATACTTATGTATTGATTTGATGTAAATGGTGGTAGTAACTTTCTTTTGTTCGTTTTTCTACGTATACGTGATGGATGAATCATGAGTTGTAAGTCGGAGTCGGAACAATAGCAGTTGGCAGCTCAGCTGGCGGCGGGGTCGACAACCGCTCGTCTTTCACTAAGGGCTGGTTGACACTCTTGTGGGGCACTATGATTCATGCCTGTGTCGTGTTTTACTCACTGATCACTAAAGGGCAAAGTCCTCGCTTCATGTCTCGAGCTAAACTTTTTTCTTGACCTAGTTATTGTTATTATTCATCGCTAATGAGCTTTTGATTCTGTAGCTCAACTTACGACTCCCGAATCTGTAGGGACAGCGTGGCTCGTTTTTCCACATTAATAAGAGTGACGCAAACTTTTATTGGTTGTGTAAGTATGTTGTATGTTTTGTATCACACTTCGATGAAATTCCGAAATTAAAAAGATTATTCAGAAGGAGTTTCTCGAAGCTTTATTTATGTTATACCAGTTGTTGATTTTACCACAGATACTTCTTATATTGCCATGGCTAGATTGCAAACAAAACTATATACTTAACGAGTAAATTGATAAATTATGACAGTTATTAACATCTTACTAACTTTGGCACACAATAAAATCGTCCAAATTGAGGCGCATTCTCTTTTTATTTATAAAACTAAATGCTCCATTTGAAATAAATGGTTTGACTTTGACATTGTCGCGTTGCTTTTAATAGCGGAGTAGCAAATAGCTGGCGACTGGTGACTGGTGGGTTGTAGGCCTCCGCCCACCTCAGCGCCGTGATTCAGTACTTAGTGGACCGGTTTACCACACGGCACTACCACTACGACCAACAGTACATTGTCAACTCGCTCCACTCGCTTAGGAATGTGTCCTCATCTCGACTGAGTAAATATCCGCTTTTGGACTGACTACTTATATACGCAGTTTTAGTATCTGAAGATTTTTGCGTGAGAATGGTCAGGCTTTGTCTATTCAACAGTTGACTGTTCATTGTTTTACAAACAAAACAGGGCCACAATCACATACAACATCAGCTCCATCAAACTGGCAGTCAACAGTCAGCAGAATCGACTAAAATTTGCATGTGAATTTGTAGCTAATAAGTTGCTGCAAAACCGATTTTGTTGCTCGAACCAATTCCACAAAAATCAAGTTACTGCTATCTTCACCATAAGCTAGCAGTAAAATCACGAAATTGGTGTAAATTGAGACGACTAATATGTAGCAATTTGTTGCTAATTTTTTGCTGAAAAATAGCATAGGAAAAGTCTAGAAATTTTCAAAATCAACCGAACCTAGCCACCGGAACCTGAAGAGCAGTGTCCCTGCTACCTTAACATACGAATATTATGAACTAGGAGCGGATGCCGATTTCGGTTTTGCAGCAACTAATTAGCTATAAATTCACATGCAAATGTTGATCGATTCTGCTGACTGTTCAGTGCCAGCTTGTTGGAGCTTACAACATCGCGGGTAGTCAAATAAATGTTACTCTTCAAGACCCCTATGGCTGAATATTCGATAGTGTCAGTCTGAGAAAAACTTCGTCTAGATACACATTTTTAATCAAGATTTGTATCAACCACGCAATTGATCGACAGTTATTCTACCTCCAAATCGTTATGATTGTAGTTACCGTGTGTGACTCACGCAATATGTTCCCTGACTTCAACATGAGCGGACTATGGTTATAACAATAGCGTATTGTCCAATGTTATGAACATTCGGTGTTGAGCGGCCATCAGCTGAGTTATGGTTATGTATGATGAGCAGTAGTCCCGGGGTGGCGCGTGCGCGTGCCGGCTGTTTATAAAACACGCGTGTTCACGCGGCTCTGTTTACTACGTCTGAAAATAAACAATCACGAGGTTCCCACAACACTCACTGGTTCCCGCTGCGACAAAGCTCTATTGTTATTGCACGTTAAATAGCCGGCCTGCTAAGCCTCGAACGATTGTGAGTGCGTTTTTCCCTTTTTACCGAATGAAAAGCGAGTTGCAATGTTACGTGAGAACGAGAGGCAATCGATGTAAGTCATCGTTCATCAAGCAAAACGTTTGTCCAATAACAATAAGACAAGAGGGAAAATTGTTTTCTAAGTTTTTTCCGACAGTTCTGGGAATCGGCCAGGCTCGACTGTCAATATTTTAGTTCAACTTGGTATTTATCACTCAGACCTGGGCCTAAACCACTAACTCTTAAAGCAGTATTACTTCAATATTACTTCCAGTGGGAAAGAGACGGCGCTATACACGACGTATAGCTCCGTCTCTTTCCCACTGGAAGTAATATTAAAGTAATACTGTTTTAGGAGTTGGTGGTTAGGCCTCTGTTTCTCCTCCTTATGATTCAATTTTACTCTGTTCACCAGTGTATCCACTCATTGTGGCTTTACCCTTGCGTCTTGTGTGCTCTCACTCAAACTCAAAGCTTTTATATTAAGCCATTTAAAGGCACTTTTGACTTGTCAAGGTCGGTCAGTCATAAACATGAAGCTAGTTGCACGTTCCAAAGCGTATGGTAGGCGCCAGATAAACTTGCAATAAAGTACATTGACCTGTCCCTAATATCCCTTCGTAGATACCCCAACAAAATATTATGGACCGTTTTTCAAAACTGGAGAACGTAAAGGATTACGATAGAAGTCGATTCAGGATAGCTTTGCCTTTATTTCTGTTTTTGATATTAAGAAAGTCAATAAATATATGAGGGTCATTGACCGTTATTGCACATTTATCTGGTATCTACTATCTACCATAGATGTCTATGGAGAAACTTGCAAGAAACTGCATGGACACTCTTTTAAATCAGTAAATGGTTACAAAATAATGGTCACACATTGAAATTATTCATGTAAACAAGTATATATACCTACCTATTAAACTTTTACCTACTACTAGGCATTAAATCTATACAATGCAATTGTTAAGCCGCAAAAGAACCATGTAGGTTAATGTCTGAGGTGGTCTTTGAAGAAAGAGCCGCACATTTGAGTGAACCTGTCCAGACAGTGCAAGCATTTTTGTAAGTCATCGTACAGCTCAACTCAGAACTTTCCGGAGCTCAACGTTCCGACGAGCAATACCAAACAAAGTAAGGAATTATATTAAATTTTCCTGTAAACTGTATTATATATTAAAATTTTCCTGTAAACGTTTCCAGCAAACTTCGCTGTCGACAAAAGTGGCGCAGCGCATGTCGTTCGGGCTCCTGGGCGGCAAGACGGCGGCGCGCTGCGAGTTCGTGCGCATGAAGGGGCCCAGCGGCAAGGGCCACGCGGAGATGGCCGTGTCGCGGCCGCACGCCGCCGGCCTCGACACGCCCAGCTCCGAGCCGGGCCTGGCCGCCACCGACATGTGGGACAGCGACTGGGATGATGATCCGGAGGAGATGTTCATGTATAGGCATCAGGTGAGCTTCATCAGCATCTTCTATGTATCTTAGGCCGTTTCCTCAATTTGTTTTAGGCATCAAGTTCTTTTATAGTTCATGCATCTCTGATAACTGTGAAAGATGTGATTTCTGATTTCTTCCTAACGAAAGTTTTATCAGCTAATGAGCATCAAGCAGCAAACTTACAAAATATCATTACTAGCCATCTGCTATTCTTAAGCGGGACTGGTTATGTCTGCCGCAAGTCAGATGATCTAGAAAGAATGAAGAATAAATTTTAATGTTAGGCGACATCGCGGCAGATCAAGACGAAGGTGGAGAGATGAACTTGACTCTTACCGGAAGGATTGGTTCGCAATGGCAGACACACACACTTGTTGTTGAAAAGGGAGAGGGAGGCCTTTGCCCATCTGCGAGACTTGACCGGCTTATTAGATTAGATTCAGCTAGGGTTGTACCTATTCTGATATCTTAGCTGTCATCCGAAAGTTCAAATCCAATTTCTCTTCTTCGCTAATACACCTTGAGGGGTGGGGTGTTCCAGCGGCGGCTGAGCGACCCGAGCGCGAACCTGAACAACTTCGTGCGCGGCGGCTGGCGCACGCGCGACTGTCGCGACAAGTCCCGCTCCGAGAACGAGGGGCTGGACTCGCTCGTCAACGGCATCGCCGAGGTGGAGGCCGGCGACCTGCGCGACGGTACGTACCGAAACCAACCTTATTGCTACGACACAAGGGCGCTGTCTAATTTAGCACGTGCACTTGACTGCATCTGTAACGTTCATGAAGCTTTCGAGACCCACAGCCGTCGTGTCGTTAGAGACACGCCTAGGTACTTCAAGCGCAACGCGCCTTATGTATTAGAATTAGAGCACTTCAAAACGCTCGAGTATTAATTTAAGACCGCTAGCGCCATCTAGTGGACGATTTAAATATCTGGTAGGAAGAAGATATATTCTGCTCATCGGAATCTCTTATCATCAATGATTATACGAAACCGGTTGTCGTATGTGCTTGTAAAGCCAGCGTTACATAATCTCGCTAATTATTTTCACGTATCTGCCATAGTGAGCCAGCTGTACTCTGAATACATATTTATACGTTCAATTGGAATTCAATCGAAGTCAATGAGGGCCTTTAATGGGACTGATTGTATAAATTAGTCTGACATTGAGCGGTATGAGTTCTCGGTCAATGATTCGCTTGATTCGTATTGAGCCCATAATAATATCGTGAACTGTACATTGATTTTTTTTTTTTTTCATTTCAATGTAAGAAAGAAAAACAGGTTTGTTCTGTCAGAATGGGCACAAATCAATAACTAATAATAAATGTAAAGTCAGGGAAATTGATGCCTAAAAAAAGCCTTTTTTATCAACTTTAGTGAAGCTTCAGTTACAAATGATAAATTTCCCTTGAATGTTCATTGTTTTGAAATCTGCTTGATTGTTGTGTTGTAATGCTGTCGCTGTAGTGGTCGCTCATAAGTCATGGCATGGCTGTAGTCGCTTGTGGCGCGCGGACGACGCAGTAGGCGCTCAGGGGCGTAGTGTGGGGCGCGGCGTACACGTCACGGGTTGTCACAGGGTTGCTGGCGTTTTTGACCACGACCATCGACCGCTATGTAATTTATACGAAGTGTGTATATAGGCAGGTGCAAACTTAATGAGGGCTCTGAACACGAGGCGTGTCGCTGTGCAGTAATAAATTAAATTTGTCAGCGGGTATGAGGGGTGGGGTATTGCGCAGCGAGTAGTGTGCTTCATAGCCGACATAAAGTTTGACTGCAACTGTACACCCTCGTATAGTACAGAAAGATCGGTGGTCGTGTGTTAAAACGGTCGAGACCTTCGCGTAGACCTGTGACGTGTGCGGCGGTAGTGACGTGGGTGTGTTGTGTGTAGGTGAGGGGCGCGGGGGGCGCGGGGAGGGGCGGGGCAGCCACGTGGCAGGCAGGCGCGCGCGGGGCGGGGCGGGCTGCGCGCGCGCAGGCGCCGCCATGTGCGACCCGTGCGGCCGCGCGGCGCCGGCGCAGGACGTGTCGAGCCCGGCCTGCCTGCACACGGTGCAGCGGGTGCGCGCAGTGCGGCCGCGCGGGCCGGCCCGCTCGCAGTCGGCGGACGCTCCGCTGGCGCTGCCGCCGCGCCGCACGACGCCGGACGGCACCTGCGTGTACTACTGGTGCGACGTGCCGCGCCCACACTCCGGTACTCGCGCACACCTACACACCCACACTAGACTCCCCTTCTACTGTGCGAATTGGGATATCTTGCGCTAGGGACCTCGGGTGCTAGATCATTGTTTGTAATAAGAACGGCCTGTCTCCGCACATACTGTGCCGGCGACGCCTCGCTTGCTCTCCGGCACGAGCTCATCGCATCACCTCACCCGCGGATCCGTCCACACGACAAGACGCGATCCTCAGCCGAACGCTCGCTCACATACTTATGCTAAATAAAATTTTTTTTAATCTAATTACTTCTAAATTTAACGCACCTTACATTCGTAGAAATTAGAAAACATTCACATCAAAGTATCACTATTTGACTCTTCATGAAACATTTTAGACACGAAATGAAATATCTGTTCTGTCGTTCATAATTTTAATGTTTTCCTATTTGTGTTTGCGCAGAGCTTGACGACGGCGCGTACAACCCGCTGTGGGCGATGCGCGGCTTCACGCAGACCTTCCACCTGTGGAAGGAAGGCAAGCGCCAGCAGTCCACTCCGCTCAACGCCTACCTCACCTACGTCACGCTGCCGTGGTGGACCATCGCCAAAGGTATGCACCACACCACCAGCAAATCACATCTGTTCCTATTGTAAAAGCGAGCCTACTATAACAATTTTTTCATAAAAGTGCTTTCATACCAGCACCTGTCATCATCTATCGATTCCATCATCATCATCATATCAGCCTGCAGACGTCCACTGCTGGACATAGGCCTCCCCCAAGTGCTGCCACAAACAACCGGTCCTGTGCATCTCGCATAAGTCATCACTGGCAACACGCACTGGTCATAGACTTTCGTCTTGAGACACTGTGGTATGTGAAACGAGAAAATATCACGCAACTTCCCTTTTCGGAAACGGGCTTGTTCAGGAGGCTGGAAGTCGTCAAACCTGCACGCGAGACGGTTCATGATGACTCTGGACATCTCAGCTGGTAGACATGGCTCAGAAGTGAGATGGGCCTGTAATTCTTAAGCAGGACATTGTCGCCCTTCTTAAAGAAGTGTACCACCACACCTCTGTTCCATGCCTGTGGCGTTTTCCCTTCGAATTTGACGAAATCGAACAGTTTCTGAACGGCCTGGAGGACCGGTTTTCCATCCGCCTTCAGGAGTTCGGCCGTAATTCCATCCTCACCCGTTGCCTTGTTGTTTTAAACCTGCTTCAGAGCGATCCTATTCCCATACAGGCTGACACGTCCGGGATGTCTTCGGTATAGTGCCGGTTCACTCTAGCTCTTAGGTCGTTCGCTAGATTCGCAGCGGGTTTAGTCATTGATGTGTATAACTATCCATAGAATGTCTCGATCTCCCTCAGAACTTCAGAAGCCACACACAATTCACAACGACAAAACTGACTAACTGCTTCGATTTATCTGGGTAGCATTGCGACCTCGTAACCAAGTGCCAAGGATCCCTTGTATCAAGTTATTTAATAGCCATGTGTTAATATTCCAGACATCCTGGACCACCGCGAGGAGCCCGTGCTGACGTTCTGAGCGCGTCCGGCCTCGCGCGCTGCCCGCAGCTCTGTGTACGACACAGCACAGCGCACAAACTAACGAACCCTGCCCACTGTAATAATAATATT
The DNA here is from genome assembly GCA_947386135.1 of Melanchra persicariae. Lineage (NCBI taxonomy): Eukaryota > Metazoa > Arthropoda > Insecta > Lepidoptera > Noctuidae > Melanchra > Melanchra persicariae. The sequence goes on from OX376651.1 coordinate 871,393, forward strand.
CCATTTATTTATAAGTCTAGTACTTGTATCTTCTTGGGCCAGAAACTCCCTACACATGCTGTCGGAAAACATTGAACACCTCCTTCGGCAGACCAAAAATACTGATGCATTGACGAATTACTGGTTAATTTGTTATACGTCATAAGCTGTTTTTACCATAATTGATTGCCGATGCGAGTGGAAAAGGGGACTGTAACTTTCGATATTTAGCATTGGTCTCACAGCACTAACTACTAAGTTTAGGGAGGCTTTAAAATGCAGTCCCTTCTATGTATTGTAATTGGTGCATGTAGCGAGTTACTGGCCCAAGATAGTGTTAGTGGATATCACTAATATTAACTGCATATTCCTCAGCCTACCACAGGTCTACCTGTACGGGTCTTTCTTAAATTCACAAAACATCAGGAAGATAACTGATTCCTGATAAGGGCTTCCGTAAAACAATCGTGAATAAACTGTACCTACTACTGCCGTGACCGAATGCAATTATTTTGCGAAACTCCGCAGACGATCGCGTCACCTTCAGATATCGATACTGATCTTATTATCGAAATCTGATCTAGTAACGTCGATAAAGCAGAAAAAACTATAAACAGCAGACCGACAGAAGCGTCCACTATCGCTGGTAGTTAAATAAAAAATGAAGAGGAAATGTTTTGTTCTTGGTTGTATTGTACTCGTAAGAGCAGCCGCTTACGCGTCCCAGCACACGTAGCACAACTAAGCATTAAATTTCAGTGTTGTTTTGGGGATTCTAGTCAACAAAGACGTGTAAGGCAAGAATATTAGTGGGAAGTACAATCCCCGTATACGCTTAAGTGGTTTTTCGGTGCCCATTATGTCTGTGGAGTTTCACTAGATACCTATTTTATTTGAATCGAGTATAAACGACAGTTTCAAGTTGTCCGTATACTATAATATAGCGTGTGTATACCGTGTGAGTGAGAGCATTGCCTTATATCGCGGCGTGTCGTACTGCGTGGTGTGGTGAGTGCTGGTCATCTCGTCTGTACGTAGGCTTGCGCTCTCACCTGTGATCATTTGAGTTAGCGAACAATGTAGAAGTTACATTTTATAAAAACTTGTACACAATATTATGGAATTTATGACTCTTGCTCTAGTAAAAGCTATTTTGCCGGAGCTAGACGGCTCCTGTTATACATCGACACAATGTTATTAAACAAGTAAGGTTCACACATAACAAACGGACACGAACAATTATTGTAGATATGACAATAGATGACAACCACAGTGATCATCATTAATCAATTCTGTTGCTAAGTCAGTTATTATTGTGTGTTAAACGTAGAATGTTCAATAATCAGCATTCCCACACAACATCGGTACCTACGTCAAGATTTGATTAGTTAATAATTTCTTAAGTATGTACATATGTAATACCACATAATATATTCTTATGTATACTTGGTTTAATGAGCACTCACTAACGTTTATGTTGTATAATATTTGCGTACCTATAAAGTTAATTACTGATGCCACACACACTCAGTACACATAAGTGTGCCTTGTGTAAGTAATACTGAGCTGTTATTTGAGCTGGATATTTGTTTTTTTATAGTCGTTTACATGCCAATCATGTGGAAGACGTATAAAATACATAAATGAAGTGTCATTGTAAGAGATTGACACGTTTATCATAAATCTATCAAGTTTATGTAGTTGTTTGATTGTTTCTAAACAATATAGGTGCATTTTAGTTTAATACTGGACAACTCAATAGAACTGGTGAAACACAAACAATGTTTCGCTATTTTGAATGTACCTACTCTACACTCCTTTGCCAAAAAAAATAAAAAATAAAATAAAATCTTTTTATTTCAGACATACTTGCTCCATAATATTGTTAGTAGTAAGACTTAAAAACTATGTTAGGTACATTTTACGTTCCAACGCACCGATATCAGTCGATTCAATTGAATTTAATGTTTTACCGTTTAGTTATAAATTATAATATTGTGAATGAATATGCGTGAAATGAATTCGATAATTTCCGATGAATTTAATAAAATCGATGTACTCATCCAAACAGTAAGTGGTCAGCAATAAAGACAAGATTTTTTTAGTTAACTTTCCTCAATATTTTAGTAACGTATTGTGGAAAACGTTCCCACTATTCTGCAATGACTCTTTTTAGCTCCCAGATGTTTTGTGGCACAGGTTACATTGGTCTTATCCATATCTTTAGGCAATCTTATCAATTGATTGATTGATTAAAATATTATCAATTGGATTGAGATCAGGACTTTGAGCTGGCCAATCTAAACGACGGATCCCAACTTCTTGCATAATTATGCGCTTCGAACATTGTCATCCATAACAAAGGAATTTAAGCATGTGGAATTAGGACTTCCGTTATGTATCGTTGTGCATTTAATGTTCCATTTTCTATGAAAACTAACTCCGTATGGTTCGACGAATAAATTTATGCGCAACAATTTCAACAATTCGCACCATTCTTAAAGCAACTTTATAGTCTTCCAGGCAGGATACAAATAATAACATCGTCCAATTAACAAAAACCTATATAAATGTAATATTCACTGATAGAGAAAAACATCTTAAGTACCCGTTTTTTTACAAAATATAATTATGAACCTAACTCTGGTCACAGGTACAAATCATATCATTTTCAAACATCAGTTTTCGTTGTCAAATCATTTTATAATGCACACACAACGATATTCTCAGCGACTGGCATGTACCGTCAGTTCGCAACACATATCACACAGTTTCGCTTAGCTATGAACTCTGTTCCTATTATTGAAATAGCATTTACAGGAATATTTTAATGAGTATAAGGCCCAGATTCTGGAACGAAAATTATCGTTAAATAAATGTGACAAAATTGTCAAAAGTAATTTTCAATTAAAGAAGGCATCACTTGATTTGGATGTAATTTCTGACGTGTCGATAACTCCTTTCCAGAAACTGGGTGTCAGACTATCGTTTGTAGTTCGTGACTAATGTCCTATACACACGATACTTTGATGAAATACGTATGTTATGTGATTTATGAGCAGTGTGCGTAGACCTAATACGAGGTGTTTGTGAAGGCGAGTGACTTAAACCATAATTTTGTAAGATTGTGTTGTGTTTGCTCTAAATGAGTCTAAAGGATAGTTTCTATAAATGAGTAGCATTCCAGGTAGGTAGGCCAACAAATTGTCTGATAATTAACGTAATTCCATTACTTGTAATTTATATTATTGTACGCGGGTCAATAACGACTGTTACTTTACCAAACGCCGACACAGTCAAGGGTGTTGTAACACGATTAATTTGAGTTTCTGAGTTCTGGGGGTCTACTCTTTAAGCCCGAAGTCCGTAGTTTCCGCATTAGTGTCGGACTTTTTCTATTCCGTATCACCTACGGACTTACGATAAGCCCCGAGCCCGAACTAAGAACAACTCAAATCGTGTTGTCATTCATTCTATGAAAAATAAAATTCGAAAGTTTACTTTCGACACTGACTGTACATTTATTGGTACTATTGCTACTACCTACTATTTGTATCATCACAGGTCTCGTCATTATATGGCAGATATTATTGACTGACCTATAAAATTATACTGTATCTCATAGAGATTAGTGTATTTTCATTCTGGTCTATCCAAGACCAGAATGAAAAAACACTAATTTATTATTTGTAGTCATACCATTTTTATTCCAAGGCCAGTGGTTGAGATTTTAATTTTAAAGTTAGTGTGATTATTATTTGTAATGAACAAGTAATTTATGTGAAGACTGTGGACATTTTTGTTAACTATAACGATAAAGGCTTCAGGAAAGTCGAATCAAATACTCTTATGTGATAATTTTATTTTCTAGTCACCAATAAGATTTTTTATTTAAAAAAAATGGCTTCAGCCACATAATGTATGAATTATATTCAAGCATTTAAATCAAATCTGTATTTATTTTTGAAGCTTTAATAAATCTTGCCTTATAATGCACACCTTCTGACTTATTGGGAAAGTTTTTCGGATCAACTCTAAACAACTAGTCTAAACAAAGGACATGCACATATTATATCAAAAATACTTCAGCAGACAAAAATAGTTTGATTCAACTAAATACAAAATATGAAAATGACATTATATTTTTATAATAATTGTGAAGATGATCGAACATGTTAAACATATTTTTGTATCGCGCATCGCACTCCGACAAGTGAATAGTTTCTGAAATTAATTAATCTACTTTTGTAAGTAACAAAATAATACTGGATTTGAATCAAATGTCGGATGATAAACTTTTAACCTATGAGCATGTTATTACACAAAGTTGTGTTAGTGTGGAATGTCATATTTTTGTATTAAAGTTATAACTCATTATAACATTGTCTTAAGCCTTAATTAGTGAGAGTATCATCATTCCAACTGCGATAGTGTCACATGTACGGGGCGTGCAATAATAATAGCGTTATATTCTCCAAACTTGAACGATGCAGAATTGAGTTTAGATCTTGATACGGTTTTGTTGCTAGCCCCGTACGTACGTGAACACTATTGCGGAACCATATATTTATCAGATATGTTTTGAACTAACGAGTCTAGTCGAGATATACTTAAAACGTACATAGTTTAATATTTGTATCATATGACTGAATTAAATAATGGCAACAGCAGTGTTTTGTCTCTCTCTATCTCTCTATCCCTCCGTATCGTGCGTCTGCGCAGCTCGGTGATCTGGGTTAATGGCGGTCAAGCTGTAATCTTAATGTTGTCACGCAGTTTAAAATCGTTTGACAAACGAAATCTGCGGATGCGATACTGTTTCAAATATTAATCGCCGTGAATCCGTTTTTATTATTTTTTTATAAATAATGGCTACTTTGCACGGTCCCTAAACATTAAAGAGCCTGCTATAGGAGCCAGTCCAAGTAGGCACTTGGACTGACTCCTAAACCAGGCTCTTTAATGTTTAGGTACCGTTCCCTACGTAAATGAAGCAAAAGGATTACAGCAGGTGAATCTCTAGTTCAGTATTTATGTATGTACGGTTTCCTAGCGCGACTGCACGTATGTTGGCTCCGATGTCTACCGCGAGCGCATTACGTCCGCGGTAGTAGACATCGCAGTATGACGCCTAACCACTAAAATCTGTCTCATTGCTATCTTACATTGGTAGTCAAAATTACGCATACTTGTGATCGTTAATTGTCATACCATTTTTTTCTAATAACCCTTAATTTTTATAGGCTGCAGCATTATATCCCTTAACAATGACTGACGACCTGAGCTTACATAAGAAACATAAGAACTGCGCCTAGTATCCTGGCAGAACACCATCGTCAACGCTCTCTCACCGCCCGTAAGAGGATGCAAGCAATACCAACCTCCATCGCAGGAGAGGACGCGTAGCTGCGGCCTGCACCATTCATTAAATGCTCAATACATCAAACAATTTACCTGCAACAAAAGAAATGCAATTTTTAGAAGATCGTCTTGAGAAATTATCGTGGAGAGAAAAAGAGTGGAGAAAGGTGAACAGATCATGAAATGTAACGTACTACGAAGCGCAAATTAACTTCTTTTAGGAAAATGAGCCCATAGTGTTTTTTTATCATCCGCCGAGAATTGATCATCTCCCTTATGGATTTTATGAAATCCCCAATTTCATCATTTTCCTGCGACATATAGACTGCCAGAGTGCAACAGCTACAAATATGTGTAACTGTACTGTTTATCGAATCAACAGTCCTCTGGTTATTTAATCAAATGATTCAGATGCTCGACTCGCTCAGTTACATCAGCAATATGTAACAACGACTTCCTTGATCGAGCCGATCGCGATGATCGCCATAAGATTTGTCCTATAAGATGTTTGAGTAAAGATACTACCGTAGTCTACGGTATCATGTTACTCGAGGCGTAGACAAAGACATTCGTTTTACAACTTCCTCAACCTTGGTTAGCCGACCCTCCAAAAAGGACCATCCTGATTTAAGGACATCGTCATTCTAGAGGAAGCGTCCAATTAATTATGTAAGACAATAATAGGGTGTGCGTAATGTTTGTGCTGCAGGCGAGTGGGCGCGAAGGTATGCCACGCGCGGTAATGAGCGCCGGCCGGAAGACTCACTTGTCGCGCGGAGATGCCCGCGCGCCTGTCCGCGAGGTGGCTGCACCGCACTACTGAGCCACTCCGCACTTCCTACATCACTCGCCCGCAGCACGCACACACGCGGCACAGGGTCCATCGGTTACTTACACCCAAGACCCTTAGCCACCATAGAATTGCGAGGAATTGAGGGTGACTTATTTGTAAGTGCACCAAGTGAAGAATGTGGGTAGTTAGCGTCGGTGTAACTCGTAATCAGTGATTGCAGGCACTTCCACTGCTTTGCACGTTCGCCAGTGACCAGTGCAACCGCCGATGGTGCCTTTTCGGTCATGAATTTTTGAGCGCAGCCTTACAGAATTAGTTTCAAGTGTGATGTGGTGAGCACTGGACGACTGCACAGGAAACTGTATCTCAGTTTGAAAGCCGGAAAGTGAGACAAGGCGCGGTATTCGCTTGAAGACCATATTGGACTAATAGGTAAGCAGACTGGAACTGCTATCTTATTTCTAATATGAGAAAAAATATTCCAAGTTGCGAATGAGATAACATGTAATTCAGTTATAAGTCATGAACTCGTGAACGTCATCGAGTTCAGTGAGTTTTGACGTTTTGAGTGAGGTCTCTTTCAGCTTTGCTTGTTAACTGTGAGTTATGGGTTTCACTCTGCTTCACTATCGGGCTACCTTGACCGATGTTGAGGCAGGACGGATCGAGGAGGAGTCCCCACTACTCGCTACATATAGGACTAACCTAGCTCAACAGATAAATTTTGATATGAACGTGGCTCAAGCTCAAAGCTTTGAGCCGCTATTTGCGCCGCGGCGCGGGTGATGCAAAGCTGACCGGCTCGCTTACTGATAGTGAAACTAGAGCGTGGTGTTAGGTGTGTATTATTAACTGGCCGAGTTTCCTGTAGTCTGCAGGAATATCGGTCAGTTATTATCACGCACTCAACGTCTCAAGGGGTTTTCCACGTATTTGCTATTTGCGTCAGCACCTTTAAGGAGACCTACCTAACTATTCCTTATCTATAGATTCTGCCAAATTATCCCAAGTGGACATACTCCCGGGATAAAAGTAGCCTATGGGCTATTCCAGACTAGAAATTTCATCCAGATCCGTTCAGCCGTTCCGGCTCAATTGAGTAACAAACATTCATCTAAACTTTCGTAAGTAAGATGAACTAGCATGATGTTTGAACTTGTGAAGCATAGTCTAATGTTGGTAACATACAAGGATGACAAGAATGTTCTTAGAATATGATCCTGAACGAACAACTACAAATGCCCTATTCTTTAATCTGAGCCAAATGCTTATCCGTTTTATGCTAAACCACGACCTACACTGGCCTACACACAAAATTGCTGCTAGTTGCGACTTTCATTTAAAGAGGATATGATGCGACTGCGGACTTCCTGGAAGAATGAAGAGACAAAGCATTTTGTAATTTTATTGAAAAATGTGTGTTTCGTAAGTAAACATATGTATCGCATGAAATATGGCACGATTTGAGGCGAGGGGTCGAGACGTGACCCTTTATCTGTGGCGCGGGCGGCGCGCGATTCCGCCGCACTCTGCTGTCGGCGCACGCGCAAGCTGGTGAGCTCACCGTTCCTTGCCTTACGGAATATTCTAGCAAATAATATTGTGTCTCAGGAATCATATTAATAACGAACAGATAAATCACTTTAAAATGCTTTGCTCTGGGAGAAGACAAGTGTTTCATTTTAACAGGAAAGCTGAAACAAACGTTGAAAAGCTTCTCTGTTCACACATAGCTACTTTTAGCCAATGTTCATAGGTTTTTTAGTAAATTGTGTGTATTCCTCAGTAGGGTAAGATGTGGCGGCTGTGTGTGGTGTTACTGGTGGCCGCGGGGGCGCAGGCCTGCGATCTGGCCCCTGGCGGCGCTGCGGGGCCCAAGGCGCCCGGAGACAACTTCTATCGGCTCATCGTCAACGGAGAGATCGAGCGGTATGCGCCCGGGGAGAGATACGTTGGTTAGTATTGCTTTTTATGTGCACGTTTGTACTAATCAAATTAAGGAAGTCATCAAAAAAAAATCCTTGAGAACAAACGCTAAAATTAATATCACCTAAACAAAAAAAAAAACACCGAAACAGTTTATCTCTTAACTCACAACACACTTCCGCGAGTATTAAAACAGCGAGGTCAAAATGAACAAGAGCAATCAATATTAGGTATCTCATACTTCGAGCAATCGAAGATTTAGAGCGTAAACACATTCAATGAAAGATAAATAACTGAATACATTTCTAGATATATCATTCCCGCATGAGTTTAATCTATAAACCGCAGACGTCAGCAGAACATGATGTTTCGCACGACAAAGTGTGATCCTGTTACTCATCGTCGATTGTGCAAAGCGCATGAAATAATAAGATAACACACAATACTCTACATATGTAAAATATGCCTACTTTATTTTATTAGAAGTGATAAGTTATCCCGGACGATGATTTTAATGCTGAAATACCTACTTGGAACGTTTTATCACTTTTGCATCTACATGCTATTCACTTATGGCAGTAAACTATATAATAGGTCTTTACCTATGAAATTGCCGTTTTGTATGAAAAAATTTAAACGAATTTTTTTCATGTATTTTTTTTTTATTTAAATCGAAGTAATCACCCATGCAATCAATGCATCTTTGCCAACGCAGTGGCAGTTTATTGATGCCCTTCTTAAAGAAATCAGCTGGACGGGAGGCAACAAATTCTTCAATGGTATTTTGTACTGCCTCTCGGGTATTGAATTTTTTTCCCGCCAAGAAGTTATCCAAATTCTGGAAAAAGTAGTAGTCTGTAGGCGCAAGGTCTGATGAGTGGGGCGGATGACGGAGAGCTTCCAATCCCAGTTCTTGCAACTTGGAGACCGTCTGCTGTGCAGTATGAGGTCGCGCGTTGTCGTGCAGGAGCAGCGGAGACGAGCGATTGACCAATGCTGGTTGGAGATGTGCCAGCTTCTCCATCATTGTGTTCAGTTCTTCACAGTACACATCTGCAGTAATGCTCACCCCGTTTGGTAAGAAGCTGTGATGAATCACACCGGCGCTAGACCACCAAACAGTGACCATCACTTTTCTAGGGGTAAGTTTTCGTTTAGGGCATTGTTTAGGTGCTGAACCAGGATCCAACCAACTTGCTGAGCGCTTGCGGTTATCAAACAGAATCCATTTTTCATCGCAGGTAACAATGCGGTTCAAAATTCCTTCATTTGTGTGTCTGTTGAGCAGTGCAAGGCACGTCTCGACGCGTACTTCGCGCTGGCGATGATTGAGTTCGTGGGGCACCCATTTGTCAAGCTTTTTTACCTTGCAAATTTGACGCAAATGGACCAATATTGTTTTGACGCTAACGTCTAAAGCTGCTGCTAATTCAGCCGTAGATTGTGTATGATCAGCTTCCACAATCGCCTTTAATTCGTCATTGTCGACCAAAGTCTTCGGACGACCGCGAGGTTCATTTTTGAGGTCGAAATTTCCAGAACGGAAGCGAGCAAACCAATAACAGGTGGTGCGTTGGTTTGTAGTGTTAGCTCCGTAAACGTCGTTGATGTTGCGTGCCGCTTGTGCCGCGTTGCTGCCACGACGGTACTCATATTCCATAATTACTCGAATTTTTAACGTATCCATGATGACGAAAAAGATTGAAATGCGATGAAAATGTAACACTAATCAATAAACAAATGACTACTTTTGGAAAAAAAAAACCATGTTTTTAAAATAAAATTAATTTGAAATTAGAATTCTTAGCCAAACAAAAATTATTTTGATTTGAAATGGCCAGTACTGCAGAACGGCAATTTCATAGGTAAAGACCTAATATTAATTGCACTTATGTTTGCGGTACAGTTTGGAAAAGAGCTTTTATTTTAAGTTATTTTAGGGTTGATTTTTGGTACCTAGGCTCGCGTTTGACCACAATCTCACCTACATTTTTAAGGATGGGAAATAAAAAAGCGGAAGGGTGTGTCAGACTCTTACTGACTAAAACCCACCCGTGTTCCTCCACATGCCCCTTGCGTTCCAGGGCCGCGGTGACTCTTTCGAACAAATTCCGCAACCATGGTAGGCTCTGACACTAGCGGGCCGCAATCTCACCTACTACTACTCGCTTGCTTGAAAGTAATCTGTTCACTCTTGGCTTATAGAACCCCAGGTTGCAATTATCAGGAAATACAGACTCAGTCAGAACCTCGAGCAGTTTACCTCGAGTTACAGATTCATGCTTCGTTAAATCGATCTTCTCCCAGGAACAAACAAAGATGTTATTTAAAGAAGTGTTTAATCAATCTTGTTCTTGATTCCAGTGACCCTGGTGGGGTCCCGCACGCACGACGTGGTGCAGCAGTTCACGCGGTTCCAGATGAAGCTGGACCCGCTGGACCCCGCGGCGCCGCGCCTGCCCAGCAAGCAGGGCCAGTTCCAGCTGTTCGCTGACACGCTCACCAAGTTCGACGAGGAGTGCACCAACTCCGTCATCGAGTCCGACGACCTGCCCAAGACTGAGGTGCAGGTCATGTGGAAGGCTCCTCCCACTGGCTCAGGATGTGTGCTGCTCAAGTAAGTTAGCGATAGTACGTTTTGCGGGTCGAGTGATAAAGCTTTGATCTGCTAATTCTAGTTGTCTTTGTTGGAATGGTGGAATTTAGAAAAGTTTCAAGTGTTTATTTATATAAAGTCGAGCGTGGAAATATAGACTTTTTTCAGATTTTTAATGGAATTTATTAGTCATAGGTAATAATGTAGTTTTGAATATGTTATTAACACAACGCTTCGGAGTAGCATGGGTCTTCCAGTTAAAATTAATTTACAGTGTGGTCGTTGTACCTATTTCATAACTTGTGATTTACAGGGCTATGATATACGAAAACGAAAGCCGCTGGTTCGCAGAGGATGGTCAGCTCACCAAGCGCGTGTGTGAGGACACCTCCCTGCAGACTAGCGACTGCTGTGCCTGCGATGACGCCAAATACAAGGTGCGTTTCACATATTCTTGTCCACTGATCATCTGCCCAGCCTTTTTTAACTTTGGTTGATTCGGCTACTGTACATGGAAGGGCTGCCTGTCCGACCTCTACAACTTACTGGCCAGTATGATACCTCTTGGTAAGAGTACCGCTTGTCTGACTTTTGGGCTTCTTTCTAACTACTCTTACAACCATTTATAAGAAGCTAATTTTTAGGGCTCCGTATTCGAAGGGTAACCAACGCAACCCAATTACTAAACGTCCGCTGTCCGTCCGTGCGTCCGTATGTCTGTCAGCAGGCTGTATCTCAAGAACCGTAGGTAGACAGTTGAAAACACTGATTTCTATTGCCGCTATAACAAGAATGTAGATTAAAAATTAAATTAAATTAAAACAACAGCTCACATAAAAGAAACGAGTTATTTCGGTTTATAGTTCGGAAGCCTTCGTGTGAGAGTCCGACTCGCACTTGGCCGGTTTTTTCTTAATTATTTAGAAAATGTTGAAGCGCAGGTACGATACGAGTTTTATTTTTCTAGATGGTGTTCGAAGGTCTGTGGTCTCCACAAACTCACCCGAAAGACTTCCCCGTGCAAGCCATGTGGCTGACGCACTTCTCCGACGTCATCGGAGCCACGCACCCCAAGAACTTCAAGTTCTGGGGCGAAGGCGAGATCGCTACTGATGGATTCAGGTGATTTTCTTGGAGTCGTTAATAGCCTTTAGGAGTACAGGAGTGCTTACATTATAATACGTACAAAGATTATTTTTTAGGTTACCTACACCCTGTATACTACGATAGTGATATTTAACATTGCGCGAAAAAACTTAAATGCCTAATGACTTCTCTATACATTTTAGTTCACGTTTCTATAATATTTGCATGGTAAGTACCAATCAATCTGAAACCTAGCTATAGAGTTGATATTTCTTTAAATAAGTCAACCAACTGATTTTCATCAGGTCCCTGGCAGAATGGGGTTCAGTAGGGCTACTGGAGCGCGAGCTGCGGCAGCAGGGCTCCAAGCTGCGCTCCATCGTGAAGGCGCAGGGGCTGTGGCACCCGCGCGTCAACAGCAACACCTCCGCCGCCTTCACCACCGACCGCAAGAGACACTTCCTCTCGCTTGCCTCCATGTTCGGTGAGTTGGTGAACTAAATCCATATGTTTTATTATTTCAGCTGAAAAGCGTTCCACTGCTGGACGTAGATCTTCCCCATGCGTGTTTGTTGTTGGATAATGGCGCTATGTCCAGTAGCGGGCGAACTGGGATGGTCTCTTCGACTCGTGGTCAGACTTTAGTCTTGTCGGAGTCTGAATAAGCTTCGTCTTACTGACACATTTAAAATTGGAATTGAATTACTTACTTAGTATGAGAATATCGTTCTGATAAGGCAACTGGAAGTTACCTTACTTGTTTACATTTGAAATCATCACATTTCAAAATACCTCTATAGTTGTAAGTTTCTCGTCTCGTGGTCACAGGTCCGTCTCCGGACTGGGTGGTGGGCGTGAGCGGCCTGAACCTGTGCCAGAAGGACTGCACGTGGGCCGAGCACAAGGTGGTGGACCTGTTCCCCTACGACGCCGGCACTGACAACGGCATCTCGTACATGGTGAGTGTACCTCATGTCATGACGTCAGTAGATCTAAGGTAAGGCGCGCACGGGTGACTTTGGTCGCCGTGACAGAAGGTATATCTCGCTCTTGCACACATAATATCATTCAGTGCGGGCTAAACCTAAAGGTTTAAAAAAAAAAATTTTTTTTTTCTTTGCTCCAGCCGTTTTGGGGCGAACACAAAGTCATTACGATCCAACGGTAGCTTCTTCTTCTATAAAGCGTTATGTGCAATATATATTTTTTTAAATTTATTTTAGTACATTTATGGAGGCATTTACAATTTTTTTTATTAATTTTAGTACTGCTAATAAAAACAAGCAAAAAAGGAAACCATGGTATTCTCTGTCGCAAAACTGTACAATCTTACTACTATTATAAATGCGTCAGTTAGGTTGGATGTTTGTTACTCAATCATGTCAGAACGGCTGAACGGATCTGGATGAAATTTGGCACAGTATAGTCTGGAATAGCATAATTATGATGTAGGCTACTTTTTATCCCGCGAGTAGGCATGTGTTCTAGGGAAAACTTTCGACATTCATGCGGGCGAAGCAGCTGGCAGAAACCATTCTCTAAGAATAAAATGTTTGATTCCAGTCACCGAACTCAGAGACGGTCCCCCGCGAGAAGATGTACCGCATCACGCCCATGTACCCGGAGGACCCGCGGGCTCCCTTCTACGCGCCCGGAGCGCGCGGGGTGGCGCCCATGGCGCGCCTGTACCTCACCAGGGAGAAGCTCATCTCCCGCTCTTGTGACGAGGAGGTGCTGCAGCAGCTGGTGGTGGAGGAGGAGGAGAACACGCAGACTGTTAACAGACGTGAGTTTTGAGAGTTCGTCACTATTCAAGTTGGTTAAACAGTACTGCTTGATGGAGAGAAAGGCAATACTTTACTCGTATATTGCTCTCCCTCTAAACTCTCTGACGTTTTGTTTAGTTTCCATGCTAATTTTCGCTTTCTCACTGTGTTTTCTGATAAAGTTAAGTCCTTATTATAACCCAATTTGTACACGTACAGCGGAGTGCGCGGTGACGGAGTGGAGCGCGTGGTCGGCGTGCTCGGTGAGCTGCGGCAAGGGGCTGCGCATGCGCACGCGCGAGTACCGCATGCCGCAGAAGGCGCAGATGTTCGCGTGCGACCGGCAGCTCGTGTCCAAGGAGATGTGTGTCGCCGCCGTGGCGGAGTGCGAGTCAGTACCTATTGCATTTTGCAGCATTGGACCAAAAAATATCGGTATTCATAGAAGGAATCGAACCGGTTGTTTTTGAAATAAAAAACATCTACACCATCCGAAAATTTTGCTAACAAGGAACAAATTCTGGGAAGTAATAATAATAACACATGGCAAACTAAAGGAAATAGCTGAAATTAAATATCGCCTTTTTTTTTTTACAAATGATTTTATTGCAACTATAACTATATACACACACTTAAAAAAAGACTCAACTAAAACTAATCTAAAACATGGCGTCGAAAAATTCCTCCGCATCGCAGGCCACTGGTAATGTACCCAAAAGGCTGGCAGCATTGCCACGTTGAATGGCAATGCTTATCCTTTGTCCGAGGTAAAAGCCAGCCCTAGGGTCACGCGAAGTGTCAACTAAGCGTCTTGACAGATCTTTAAACAAGTAATGAGCACTCGGACCCCACGACCCGAGAGTTTCAACCCCAAACGGCTCGAAAATATAACTACCTACAAGGTTATTATATTTCCGCCGCTTGAGGTTCTCCGCAGCCGCAGCGGCAGCGCCAGCGCAGCACGAAGAGCTAGGAATATGGGATGGCGCAAGAGTATCGACACAAGTAGCGTCCCACACTAATGGCCTACCCATCTTCCATGGAAATAATGACATGCCGTCCGGTCTCTTGCCATCGTCGCGTGCCAGGCCATTGGGTTCTAATACAGCCGGAACGCCGACGGTGACAAGAGCTCGTCGGATGATGTCGTTAATATTCGCGTGCCGCGCTATGCGACCAGCGCTACGGCTGCATGACAGGCCGTGGTGTCCGAGACTGTTGACAGCTTCGCCACAGTGGCAGCGATGAGGAGAACAACAAGGAGCGCCAAGACGCAGGGAAGCAGCGAGGCGGAAAGTAGTATCATCGAACAAGGTGCCTATGTTCGACGACGGTAGTGCGTGAAGCCAGAGTCCCGACTCCCATTGACCCACAGCCAACAGACGAGCACGCTCAGCAGCAGTACCAGATGTGGCCAAAAGGTTATTCTGAACCTCTCTGCAGAGTGGCTCGTCCCAACGTCTCTGGGATGATGGGTAGTCGGGTGGATTTAGATTCGGGCAAGCGAGTCAATATCGCCTGGATTTTTTTTCATAAAATTCATGAAGCAGTTTTAGTTTTCATCAACATGGGAGCTAAGAATCTACGACTGCATCATTGGATTTTTGAAAAAAGATCAGAATCGGTTTAGATGGTACTTAGGTAGATTAACGGCCGCTTTCTATAATATATCTCAATCCCAATCTTGATCCCGATCCTTGTCTGTAACCAATCAAAGTTGAGGATTGTGTGGTGAAGGGCACAAACTCGGCCGTTGATTGGTTACACACAAGGATCGGGATCCAGATTGGGATTGAGATATATTATAAAAAGCGGCCGTTAGTCAGAGTATTTCAAAATTAATTTGCTAAAAATGAGAGCTTTCCGTTTGTTCGCCATTTATTATTTATTACTTCCCAGAATATAATCCTTAGTAGGGACATTTTCGGTTGGTGTAGTAATACAGGTGTTTTTTTTTTTCAAAATCAATCGCTTCGATTCCTGGCTAGGAATAGCGATTTTCCAAAAATCCAATACTGCTATTTTAGTTTTCGTCAAAACTGGCTCCTTTCAGTGTTTTTCGCTAATACTCATTGTTTAGGATTTGTCCACACTTTAAAAATTCACCAAGTATTGTTTGAAGCCAGTAGGTGGCCACGTTTACGGTAGCCGTTTTTTAAGCTTATTTCCCAGCAAATAATCAAAGTCTGCAGTCAAAGATTAGAACCTAAAGGTATGGTAAGGGGGGTAAATGGGTAGTATTCTTGGAGTGCCTTGTAAAGGGTAAGTATATACAGTTTGTGAATTTGATTCCTCTTGATTATCAAAAGACAGAGGAAGACGGAAAGAGTAAACATAGAAGGATTAACAAATCCTACTAAAATGTAACATATCGCACATTGTGATTAACAAAGTTTTCTATCAGAGTTTCTGAAATAACTTTAAATTTATCAATAGCACACGCTGTTGAACTTGATAGTAACATATGTAATGAAGCACACAACAATGGAATCTTTATTCTTACATCACCAGCATTCAATGGCTCCAGTATAAAATGCAAAATGTTACTACACGGTCAGAGTTACATTGTATGCAAAAAATTGCAATACATCCTTATGACCATTGAGAGAATGAATTGAATGACTGCATCTGCAGCGTCCTTCCGTTAAAATAAGTGTCCAACGAATAGTACTGAAGTGCAGTGTACTTGTCTAATTAAAGAATCGTTTAATTTTATTATTGTAGACCGTTACAAATACATTCTATTCATGCCGCAAATTACTGGCATTATTTAATATACTTCCTGTCTTCAGAGGCGACAGTGCGGTCCCTGACGACCTGGACAACAACGCGACGCCCATCGAGAACAATGAGGGAATCTGTAAGACCTCGGAGTGGGGCCCCTGGAGTGAGTGCTCCGTGACCTGCGGAGTGGGAGTCAGCACCAGGCGGAGGCACTTCATCAACCACATGGGCATCAAGAAGTGTCCTCTAGTGCAGACCGGTAAGAGTCATTCAAACGGGAAGCAAAGCCGTTATGGTTGGGCAACATCACTAGCGCTACTAAACTGAACGCTCACGACATCGAACCAACTGCGAACTTTGTAGTTTGCTGTCCTACACCCATCTCTCCATTCAAGTTCTTAGCGATCCCCGCTAGATGTCGCTACAAGTGGGAATAAATTCAAATAAATAAATTAAAGTTCTAAACTTTAATTTATTTATTTTCACAATTAATTTATAAGATAACTAGCTTCTACCAGCTTCGGCTTCGCCCGCGTGAATATTGGAAATAGCAAGGTTTCCTGATTTGTATTGTAATTTTTTTACTCAGGAAACACCCACCCTACACTTATCTTACATCTACCCAACACTTTCCCTACACCTACGCTACACCCACCTTACATCTTCTTTACACCACACCTACCCTACACCTACCCTACACCTACCCTACACCTAGCCGTTTTTGCCAGATTGTTACACAAACATACAAACTTTCACCTTGGATTATGTACACAGAGAAGAGCACAAAGGTACTGCTGTATTATACTTTTTTATATAAGTTAATGTTTAAAAGTTCGCTTCTTCCACAGAGGAGAACCGCAAATGCATGGAGCCACAGTGCACGGAGCAGGAGAGCGAGGTCTCCGACCCCTCGTGCCCCACCACGGAGTGGGCGGCCTGGTCGCCGTGCTCCGCGTCGTGCGGCCGCGGCGTGCGCTTCCGCATGCGGCTGCTGCTGGTGCCGGCCGACCGCCAGCAGGACTGCTCCGCCAGGGTGGAGCTCATGCAGCAGCGGCCCTGCCAGGAGCGGGAGAGCTGCGCCATCGATATGCAGACCGCTAAGCGTAAGTGCCATGAACGTTATCGGACGCAAAGGGCTTCCGCATGCGGCTGCTGCTGGTGCCGGCCGACCGCCAGCAGGACTGCTCCGCCAGGGTGGAGCTCATGCAGCAGCGGCCCTGCCAGGAGCGGGAGAGCTGCGCCATCGATATGCAGACCGCTAAGCGTAAGTGCCATGAACGTTATCGGACGCAAAGGGCTTCCGCATGCGGCTGCTGCTGGTGCCGGCCGACCGCCAGCAGGACTGCTCCGCCAGGGTGGAGCTCATGCAGCAGCGGCCCTGCCAGGAGCGGGAGAGCTGCGCCATCGATATGCAGACCGCTAAGCGTAAGTGCCATGAACGTTATCGGACGCAAAGGGCTTCCGCATGCGGCTGCTGCTGGTGCCGGCCGACCGCCAGCAGGACTGCTCCGCCAGGGTGGAGCTCATGCAGCAGCGGCCCTGCCAGGAGCGGGAGAGCTGCGCCATCGATATGCAGACCGCTAAGCGTAAGTGCCATGAACGTTATCGGACGCAAAGGGCTTCCGCATGCGGCTGCTGCTGGTGCCGGCCGACCGCCAGCAGGACTGCTCCGCCAGGGTGGAGCTCATGCAGCAGCGGCCCTGCCAGGAGCGGGAGAGCTGCGCCATCGATATGCAGACCGCTAAGCGTAAGTGCCATGAACGTTATCGGACGCAAAGGGCTTCCGCATGCGGCTGCTGCTGGTGCCGGCCGACCGCCAGCAGGACTGCTCCGCCAGGGTGGAGCTCATGCAGCAGCGGCCCTGCCAGGAGCGGGAGAGCTGCGCCATCGATATGCAGACCGCTAAGCGTAAGTGCCATGAACGTTATCGGACGCAAAGGGCTTCCGCATGCGGCTGCTGCTGGTGCCGGCCGACCGCCAGCAGGACTGCTCCGCCAGGGTGGAGCTCATGCAGCAGCGGCCCTGCCAGGAGCGGGAGAGCTGCGCCATCGATATGCAGACCGCTAAGCGTAAGTGCCATGAACGTTATCGGACGCAAAGGGCTTCCGCATGCGGCTGCTGCTGGTGCCGGCCGACCGCCAGCAGGACTGCTCCGCCAGGGTGGAGCTCATGCAGCAGCGGCCCTGCCAGGAGCGGGAGAGCTGCGCCATCGATATGCAGACCGCTAAGCGTAAGTGCCATGAACGTTATCGGACGCAAAGGGCTTCCGCATGCGGCTGCTGCTGGTGCCGGCCGACCGCCAGCAGGACTGCTCCGCCAGGGTGGAGCTCATGCAGCAGCGGCCCTGCCAGGAGCGGGAGAGCTGCGCCATCGATATGCAGACCGCTAAGCGTAAGTGCCATGAACGTTATCGGACGCAAAGGGCTTCCGCATGCGGCTGCTGCTGGTGCCGGCCGACCGCCAGCAGGACTGCTCCGCCAGGGTGGAGCTCATGCAGCAGCGGCCCTGCCAGGAGCGGGAGAGCTGCGCCATCGATATGCAGACCGCTAAGCGTAAGTGCCATGAACGTTATCGGACGCAAAGGGCTTCCGCATGCGGCTGCTGCTGGTGCCGGCCGACCGCCAGCAGGACTGCTCCGCCAGGGTGGAGCTCATGCAGCAGCGGCCCTGCCAGGAGCGGGAGAGCTGCGCCATCGATATGCAGACCGCTAAGCGTAAGTGCCATGAACGTTATCGGACGCAAAGGGCTTCCGCATGCGGCTGCTGCTGGTGCCGGCCGACCGCCAGCAGGACTGCTCCGCCAGGGTGGAGCTCATGCAGCAGCGGCCCTGCCAGAAGCGGGAGAGCTGCGCCATCGATATGCAGACCGCTAAGCGTAAGTGCCATGAACGTTATCGGACGCAAAGGGCTTCCGCATGCGGCTGCTGCTGGTGCCGGCCGACCGCCAGCAGGACTGCTCCGCCAGGGTGGAGCTCATGCAGCAGCGGCCCTGCCAGGAGCGGGAGAGCTGCGCCATCGATATGCAGACCGCTAAGCGTAAGTGCCATGAACGTTATCGGACGCAAAGGGCTTCCGCATGCGGCTGCTGCTGGTGCCGGCCGACCGCCAGCAGGACTGCTCCGCCAGGGTGGAGCTCATGCAGCAGCGGCCCTGCCAGGAGCGGGAGAGCTGCGCCATCGATATGCAGACCGCTAAGCGTAAGTGCCATGAACGTTATCGGACGCAAAGGGCTTCCGCATGCGGCTGCTGCTGGTGCCGGCCGACCGCCAGCAGGACTGCTCCGCCAGGGTGGAGCTCATGCAGCAGCGGCCCTGCCAGGAGCGGGAGAGCTGCGCCATCGATATGCAGACCGCTAAGCGTAAGTGCCATGAACGTTATCGGACGCAAAGGGCTTCCGCATGCGGCTGCTGCTGGTGCCGGCCGACCGCCAGCAGGACTGCTCCGCCAGGGTGGAGCTCATGCAGCAGCGGCCCTGCCAGGAGCGGGAGAGCTGCGCCATCGATATGCAGACCGCTAAGCGTAAGTGCCATGAACGTTATCGGACGCAAAGGGCTTCCGCATGCGGCTGCTGCTGGTGCCGGCCCACCGCCAGCAGGACTGCTCCGCCAGGGTGGAGCTCATGCAGCAGCGGCCCTGCCAGGAGCGGGAGAGCTGCGCCATCGATATGCAGACCGCTAAGCGTAAGTGCCATGAACGTTATCGGACGCAAAGGGCTTCCGCATGCGGCTGCTGCTGGTGCCGGCCGACCGCCAGCAGGACTGCTCCGCCAGGGTGGAGCTCATGCAGCAGCGGCCCTGCCAGGAGCGGGAGAGCTGCGCCATCGATATGCAGACCGCTAAGCGTAAGTGCCATGAACGTTATCGGACGCAAAGGGCTTCCGCATGCGGCTGCTGCTGGTGCCGGCCGACCGCCAGCAGGACTGCTCCGCCAGGGTGGAGCTCATGCAGCAGCGGCCCTGCCAGGAGCGGGAGAGCTGCGCCATCGATATGCAGACCGCTAAGCGTAAGTTCCTTGAACTTTTTTTTAATTAGCATAGTTCCCAACTGTTGAGCAAAGCCCAAAAAAAGAGTGTGCGGAAGGATATGGGGGAATATCCTTCCACGCACTCTTTTCTTGCGCCACCTCGACCCAGCCGACAACAACCGTTCCTTGAACGTTTTCTAAACTTTTATTATAAAATAGTAAAATGGTTTGTTTGGGTATCTAATGTCTGGAAGTATTTATCGTATTCCGTTATTCTGCCACTGGTAGTAGCGCCATTATCGCAGAGGCTACTTGTCATACCGAAAACCTGCACTGTCTCAGTAGTTTATGCATGAAAGCTTTACAGCTAAAACGAAGAGGTTGTTAAAGTGAAATCTCCTGTTAAACTCCATGTCCAAGTCCATGGAATTTGTCGCCAGAATAAACAGTTCAGAGAGTAGGTTAAATTTAAGAGAGTGAAAAGTGCACATCAGTACAAAAGTACACCCCCATATCAAGATGTAGATGCGGCTACGGCGAGATGCTATATTATATTATGAGTCTTGAGGGCCAACTTACTTACTGTTTGCCCTTTTTTATGGATGGGAAATCATCAAATGACTCCTCCCGCTTTTGGTGGAGCGGAAGGGAGTGTCAGACTCTTACCGACTAAAACCTATCTCTGTCCGGTCCGTGCTCCTCCTAGTGCCCTTTGCGTTCCCGGGCCGCGGTGACTCTTTCGAACAAAATCCGCAACCCTGGCAGGTACTATTTACCCTTACAGTATAGTAATAAAGATCTTATTTACCCTGGTTTCCCCTAATATGATGGCAACAGTATTGTGCTAAATTACCTTCATTCTTTTATTATATTTAAGTATTTAAATTTTCAAAGGTTAGCACTTATCATGAACATAAACTATATTATGTGGCACATTCGTAAGTAGGTGTCGTCGTATCTCAAACTGTGCATGTCGGCGCATTCACAGATACATAACAATGACCCGCCTCAGCCCGCCTGCTACTGACGAACAGAAGCACAATTTGTTCAACTACTGAAAGGGACATGTTGCCGTAATTACACATTTGCGAGATTACATTGTAATTGAGAGTGCGACTCACAAGACTAGTTGTCTTACGCCAAAACGTTAGTGAACTGCCTGCAAGTATGGTATCCTTATCTACGTAATTATGAGACACATCGAACGCGGGTCTATGTTAGTTTGAGCCTCACAAAGGAGCAAAATTAGTGGTTTTGAAAAAGTAAAATGCAATCACACAAAGTTAGAAAAAAAACATATAAAATGAACTCAATGAATTCCCTGGACACTTAGCCAAATAGGAGCAATCAATAGCTTTCTTAGTATTTACTAGCATGGCTACTATTAACGTACTATCTATAAATGTTATTAATGCTATGTTAGCAAAAACAGATACATTTCCCAGTACCAGGGATTTTAATGAAAACTGCGAATTCTGGACGCAAATAAAACGTAGGTAATGTATATCGGCACAAGGTTATCGTTCCGTGAGTTATTGCTTATCAAAAATAGTTCATGAATCTTAATAAATTCGCACTCAAGGGCTTTGTATATGTATACTGGACTATACATCTGTGAATGAAGATTTCGTATTGAGATTGAGACGAAGCCAATATCTTTATATGCAAGTAAACAGTGGTTTTGAGATAAGTGACGACTGTTAAATAATAAAAAAATAATTCTGAACCAAAGCTAACATAGCTTGGAAAACACGAACGACCTACACTAGTCCTTCTAAGGTGCTAAGTAACAGACTAGGTACCTTATATCATGACAACAATAATGAGACAACATTCTCTTCATTCTTCGTTGAGTAGGTTGCATCAACAAACAGAGGGACAGACAGGGAAAGACCACCGGGACAACTGAATTCATTTAATGCAGTGGTCCCGGTAGTCTTTCCCTGTCTGTCCCTCTGTTAAATAGATAATATTTCATAATAAGTTTGCTAGAAAATTAGTGGTAGGGTGTGGATACCTACCTATTGTGGGTGTTTATTCTAGCTGAGGACGTTCTCATCAACTACAATGTTACTATACTAAATTAATCGTCTTTTTGTGCCGATTGACTTAATCTAGGCAAATGATAGCCTCGTAGAAATCCTGGAAGGTGCAGGAAGTTTTGTCCTGTATGAACACCATAATAGTCTCTGGTGAACACGAACAAAAATAATTTGCATAAATCGTTTATCTCAGTGAAGCCCAATGCCTGGCAAAAATAATGAGTAAATAATGAGGTTGTATTTATCTGCGTGTTCCTATGCCCCAGGTATCTGCATGGAGGAGGCAGACCCTGGTCCGTGCCGCGGCCTGTACCAGCGCTGGACGTTCATGGTGCAGAAGGGCATGTGCGTGCCCTTCGCGTACGGCGGCTGCCGCGGCAACCAGAACAACTTCATCACGCAGGACGACTGCACCAGCACCTGCAGCGTGGTACTAGGTACGTATGTACACGCGACCGGTAATATGCCACTTGTAATAAAGAAAAAAAACTCACGCAGGACATAACAAGGAAACATTCTTCAAGGCCGAAGTGTTTTACAATCTCTTAGGCATTAACCTCATGGTCATGACTTATACAGGGCGTTCTAGACATGCGTGGTCATTTTTAAGGGTGGTGAGAACACCACCCTTATTATTAATAGACTTCGAAAATCGGCTAAGAAGTTGAGAAAAAATCACTTTTCAAGCAGTCTGATGCAGTCGGTGGCATTAAATATGTGATTGAAGTAAAATAAACACCAAACTACATTGCACAGCGTTTTTTTTCTGATGTTTTAGAAGTTCATGCGTTTTAAATAAAAACATTTTTTTATTTATTTTGATATGTTTTCCTAATTGTATAGCAGATACAGAACACCACCCTTAATATGACCACGCATTTCTGGAATACCCTGTAGAAGGGTTTTGCAGATGTGTACCTTAAAGTACCTTCATATTGCGCCAGTTATTTTAAAGTCCGTAATAGTGAGCCTGTTGTTATCGACCGGGCACAGTTCCAGACTCCAGGACTTTCAGGATTGGATTGTCTACCTAGGACTGAGGAATCCTATCCTATCCAATAATATTTTGCCCGACCCGGGAATCGGGAAACCTAAGATCTCATGCTGAACCAGACCAAGGAGTCAGTGGGGTCAGAGCTAATTTTGGAGATTTTTTTGATTACACCCAGCATGTCTCCTCAAATTTTTTACATGATCATATTTCATCATACACATTACGAAATACAAAGATTAGAACGTACACGGTCATTTGTTATTATTCTTATTATATGCTGCACTTCGTCACGGCAGATTCACACTAATTGGATTATAAAATTGTTGCTACACGTGTTTCATTTGTTTTGTACGCGGTGGCACAATATTTGCATAATGTGTGAACTCCACAATGAAGCTTACTTTCATGGGTTTTTGGTTATGGCAATATTTAGTACTTACAATGGTAATCAGTTGATTATAAATTAATAACAAATCACTAGTGAGAGACGAACATGATTAAATTAAAAATATAGCAACAAGGAAATTAGCATGAATAATTCCTATTTTAGAAAATACAATAACGGACTAGCATCACAACAAACCCACGCTTCTAGCGTTCATACGGACATGCCCAAACGCGGCTAATTCGTACGATTACCGCGAGTCGCGACCCACTCCGCGACCCTATTTGTGTGAAACAGAAATATGTCCTGAGTTCCTGACAATGATTAATTCCTGCGCCGATTGCATGGCCGACACACACCATGGGACAGTGGGCCAGTCGGCCGCGACCGGGGCATAAACCCACCACCAGCACGTAATCTAGCGCAGTGGGCCGATGGGCGTCTGTCGTCACGTCCCCCTGTGACGTCACCATCATACACTACGTCATGATCTGAGCTACCTGTTTGTATTGACATTTCCGGGCGGCTCGCGTCCCTCTACCAATAAAGTCCATTTGTGGTTCTCGCTTGAAATCGTTCAGCCTTGAGCCAGCCAAGTTTTGAAGTAACTACGTCAAATAGGTTCCATGTCGCAAGCTGTACTGGGCAGAATATTATACATTAGCCATAATTTCAAAAACTCGCAGCACATTTAGAGGTAGCGGCGTCTGTTCCCGTTATAATGTTGCTGCAACGCTTGGTGTCCGGACAAAGGTCTTTGTTTGAACAAAAGTAGGTACGACACAAAATTGACAAGATTTATCTTTTGAACGAACGGTATGCTGTAACAATTTAGAGCCTAGCTGTGTGTCTAACAGTCTACAGAGCTTTTAATTTGCTTAGGCTAATTACGTACCTCAGGTGTTTAACCTCGGGTTTTAAAGACCAAAATCATTAAGTATACAGTGTTCACGACTGTTAACGTCCACTTATTTACGAGTATATTATTATATTAAAGCAGGAACTATCCAAAACCTAACATCTTGTATCAAATCTTCAGCAGAAGTCCCAAATCGTTCCCAGCAAGTAATTGAATGGAAGCATTTAAATTCATATTATGCTAATCAATTCAACAGCAACGTAGTAACAGATAGTGTATGATGACAGTCCCATCAGCTGGCGCCGTGCCAGGTATGACTAGTTGCCCAGATGCTGTCGACCTTAACAGAACATGAAGCACCACGAGATCTGTCTACACCCCTTGTTTACGTTCGTTAAGTCTCCTCTCATATTATCCCGGAAAGTTACCATTCATAATAATGCACATTTGCTTGGCAAGCAATCTGGTAGTCATCATACATCCGCTGTGTGAATGAAGCTGTCGGATTATCGTAATTAATTGTAATGTATGATCGCAGTGGGTGGCATTATAAGAGCAATTTCTCGAGCTATTAAGATTAGAATGTACGAGTAGTCAGTAAGAACACATATGTCTTAAAATTTTCAGAGCTCAAACAAAGATCAAATCTAAGTTTATAGAACAGATTTAAAAATGAATCCTCGGTTAAAACGTTTTAGCTTGTTAACATGGAAACATAACGTCAAGCACGAGTCAACAAAGCGAGCACGCCGTGCGGGTGTGTAGTACACTATTTATGTAAAGACGGATTTTCCGAGCGACAGGCGAGGCACAAGGGCACAAGGCTGCCCGCTTGATTAGGTGTCTTAAATCTGTGTGCGTCCTACCTACACGCTACACGCACGACCCGCTAATCTGTGCAACACCCCCAGACGCTGACGTCACGATCACGTCACCTCCTGACCAATGACGTCACGCGCCGGGACCAACTCCGAGTCCCTCTGTTTACGATGATCGTAAAAGAATCTTCGGAGATAAATTCTTTGTTTCGTGTGATTGTTGGGTCGCGCATGTAGTGTGTGCGACATGTTAATTTTGGACATTGTGTCAGTGGAGAGCATAAAATATGGCAGACTGTAGGTATTCGTCACGAGTTCGTGTTGAAATTTATGATAATAATTTTGAAAAAGGTACCTACACGTTTATTTAAAATACACGTCTACTTACAAAACTAATTATTAGATAGAAGCTGGTTACCTGTGCTGTCAGCAGCAGTATGTTGTGTGCATGTAGGTGCCTATGGTTACCGTAGTGGCAACTTCCGATACTGCAAGTGACGGCAGTCGGAGATGAGATTTACCTAAATTGCTAGACTAGATAAATATGCCTGCTTATAGCCTGCAGTCAGGACTTCAAAATGATGATAAGGAAAGAGCAGATCCTTGAGTTTGACTTGTACCCACCACTCAAATAAATGAACTATAAATGTGCATTACTGCTGCTGCGGAAACGGAAACTAGTTATATTGTGTTCTTTCAAACGATAGCGTGTCGAAGACAAATACAGTAATTACTTAATAAGCAAAGCTGCGGACTTGTTGAGTTTCTTGTCTCATCATATTGCTATTAGGTACATGTTCGTACTGGCCAAAACCGACAAAAAGAAAATGAAGCAATATTAGTCAAGAGCAACTCATAACAATAACAACACAACGACAAAACAATTTGGAAACAACAAAATAACAATTTGGAAATCGAAATAATATGCCAGAATTGTCATATACCTAGGTCAGTAGGCATTATGGATAGAACATATACATTTATATTTTTTATCAAAGATGAATATTTAACTAACAATTGATATGTCTTATGATGGTAAAAATATTCCCCCTGCCTTAGAAAGGGTTATCTGAGTTTTCTGCCTTTTCTCACACACTCAACTTGAGTTTTGAGTTACCAAGATAGACCTCAAACGAAGTGACTGATAGATGAATTAACAGTTAAGAACCAACTATGGTTGGTAATTAAAAAAAAAGCAATAGTTATTAACTTCACACATTAGTGAAGGTGACAGTTCAAGACAATTTTCTGATGGTGTCGCGATAACGGAGAACTCATTATTGTACTAGACGTTCGTGCTAGCTACTGATTGTCCATGATTTTAACTGCTTAGCAACCGTTTCTCACATATTTAGTCAATATGGTTCTCTATTGTTAGTAAATAATAACAATAGACATAACTGACTCAACGATACATTTATCATTTCGAGGCGCTAATGTGGAAATAACTAGCTGTTCTATCGCTTGTACCCTTAGTAACGCTAAGTGAGTAATCATAATAAAATAGGGCCCTAGTGATGTGTTAAATCACCGTAATACGACTCAAATGGCGAGGAAAACGTCAGGATTTATCAACATCCCAACAATCATTTACACACCGTGATGTGGTAATCCATCCGAGTTTGTTTCAACCTGTACCCTAAGTAAAGTACTGTTGTCCCCAGGAGGAGGCGGCCCGCCGGCCGGTCTCGCTCCACAGCTGAACCAGCTGCCGACCCCCGCGCTCAACAACAACGTGCCAGTGTCCAATAGCGTTAATGGTAAGTTTACATTCTTTTTGTTTATGTTATGAATATGATGGATTTTATTTATGGTTCTCACAGTTCTGAGCATAGACCAAGATCGTTCAACATCTTGGCGCAAATTCAATATAAAGTTATTTTTTTTTAAATCATTTAATTGTATAGGTATTATTGAGTCCAGTTTAAGGAAACATTTGTATTGAGTGATTGTGTTTGGCTAAATATATTTGTTTACTAGCTTTTTCCCGCGAATTCGTACGCGATTAATATCCCGTTTTTTTTCCGTTCCCGTATAGCCTTCCTCATGAATGTGGCTGGCTATCATAAACAAAAATAATTTTCCAAATCCGACTGGTATTTCCAGAGATTAGCGCTTTCAAACAAACAAACTCTTCAGTTTTATTATATTGGTATTTATATTAAGAAAACATAGTAAATGTTATCTTAAGCTTGCACTATAATTACATTCACAACCAAATACAATAGTCATAGTATGTTAAACAATGAGACATTAGCGAAACACATCAAATACTATTGTATGTTGTGTTCTAACCTCATCGTAGTCTAGTCACGTACACGAACATGTGGCTGAACTTGAGGAATTACTCCCTGGGGTTGCCAGCATAAACACCTATATTTGTAAGACAAAACAAGAGCTAGCTGAGTGTGAAATGATTTTAAGGCGACTATTAGCGACCTGCGATTCTGCCATTCTGTCAACGGTAGCGTGGCGAAGGCGATTGTCACTACGTCAAAAATGTATGGGATTGACAGATGCTATCGAAATGCCACGTGATCAAATTCCTACATTTTGGCATATCGACAGTCGCATTCGCTAATTGAATGGCACATTGTCTAGGGCCTCTGAGCTCGCTACTCATTCTTCTCTTGTTTGTTTTTAAATTATTCGACAGTAATAGAGTGGCCCCAAAAGATACTTTGATATGAAAATATCCAAGTGTCTTTTTGACGAGAAAACTAGAAGTTTTGAATTTGTTGTCATGTTATCACTTGTACCGTAACATCTCCTGTGTCCTATGAAACGTTACGTCTCCGAGGAGGGGAGGACGTCAGCGCAGGTATTTATAACCCCTCACTTGCGTGGGTCAAGGTCTGCCGCGACGGTTATTTCTACTTATCTTACGCAGACACATATAAACTTGGAAGCGGTGAAAGGTGACTTTTATTTGAAGAAAAAAATCTATGTAGGTTGTTGTGAATTGTGATTTATAGGTAAGTTACTGAGTTTTAGTCAATTTTGTGGTGCAAGTTTCAGTAATTATATCACGACTCTATAGTCGTGATATAATTACTGAAACTTGCACCACTTACCCAAATGTTAGATTCTTTCGCTGAAAGTCTAAATCTATTGCTGTAGATCCTTGTAGAGGGGGTTAATGTTACTTGTCATTGTTTGTATCATCATCTGCCTAGCCTTTTCCCAACTTTATTGGGGTCGGCTTCCAGTCAAACCGGATTCAGCTGAATACCAGTATTTTATGTGGAACGGCTGCCTACCAGACCTCCACAACCCATTAACTGGGCAATACGGTACTTCTTGGCAAGACTGGAGTCAGATTTTCTGGCTTCTGACAATCCGTAACGACTGCCAGAGATCTACAAATGACAGCCGGGATCAACGGCTTAACGTGCTTTTACGAGGCACGGAAGAAAAGTTTGTATATTGACTTGTTAATAATTTATGTCCAGGACCGAGCTTGGCGCAGACCGGGGACTGCCAGGTGAGCGCGTGGGGCGAGTGGAGCAAGTGCTCCGTCACCTGCGGCAGTGGCTACCAGGAGCGCACCAGGACTGTGCTGGTAAGCATCCTCGGACATCCACGTACTTACTCACACATGTACTACGCTCTGAGCTGAGGGGGTAGGCACGGAAGAATCTAAATCCCGCACCATAATTCCTTGGGCTATGCGATGGAATTCGACGTGGTATTGGACTTCTGGATTTCTAAAAGCTTGTAACTGGGAGTTCTCATGGCAAGCGGGATCGCCGGCGTACCTGACCACCTAAACAACGTCTGAAGCAAGGATTGTATCTTGTTTAGAAGTTTGTCGTCCTTGGGTGGACCTTGAGGAAATGCACGTCGTCGTGAGGCATAATTGAAGTGGCTCAAGTGTGTGAGAGACTGCTGCTGGCACGTCCCGCCGTGAAATGTGGGGACTGCGCTGCGGTATCAGGGTCAAGACGACACTGCACATGTTCTATCTCTAACCTACGTAAATAGTTAGAGTATGACAACTTATTGAAGACATTGTTCGGCAAAACAAAACAAAAACCACTAGCGAATGAACCGATTGCTTACACACACTCATTGATTATACACATAGAGAGCTGCTTTCATTGATAATTAACATTGTTATGCTGTTATGAAAATTATTCTTTAGTTCTTTAAAATAATTCCGTATGTGCTTAAACCCCAAGACTTTCTAAGAATATTCATCGGCATTCGCTTTCTGTATTGATCGACTTAAGTCTACTTAAACACGTGTAACTTAAAATAAACAGTTCAAGTGAGTATCACTGTAGCAATCAAGCTGCGTGTGTATCGTGCGTGCAGCTTGATTGGTACGCAAGCACACTACAGCTAGCTATCAATACGTTATACGAACTATTATTAAAATCACGTCAAAACAATACTAGGCTACTATAAATATAGTGTAGTGGGAGAAATTGATGGCTGCGTCGTTATAACAGTCATCGGGGCTAAAAATAGTGATCAATCACAGAGAACAGTGCGACCTCGCCAGCGTAGTGCCACTTCTACACTGTACACAAACAACAGAGGGCTAACTCACTATGTATCATTGGACAGCTCAAAACAACGACAAAAAGCTCATAAAGTAAACACAAAACTGTATCTACGAGAACACTGCCGACAAACTGTACAGCAGTTTGGCAGGAGATATGTATAAACGCATGCATAAACTTATGTAACTTTTCTTGAATTAATAAACAAATAAAAATTGTATTAAGTAGCACTTGACACAAGTAAAACATTGTTCTGACCATAAATCTGTGGTTCTCGCACGATACGTAAGAAGGGAACCGGGAAACGGTGGATATTTTCCCTATTGCCCCAGAAGGATGTTATGTGGAAATGTTTTTTAGCTATCTGCAGCTGATAGTGCTACTTAAACGGTTCTATTTCTATTTATGCATGTATTTCTAAAAATACTTTTCTTAAGTATCTAATTAAAAAATATATTTTTACAGATAGCCTTCTGTACTTCGTGTCTATGGTAACAGGGACAGTTGACAACCATTCCCGCGTTGATTGACCAACGCATTTTTCATGTGCACACGTTTGGGTTGATCGCCATTTAAGTATAACTACGTGGAAATAAGGGATGTGTCTGTAGGCACGTTGCTGATGTGTTGCTTTTAGAATATTGCAAAAATTGATCTTAGATTCAATGTTTAAAATTAAACCACTCAATCGTTACGTTAATCGTAGCTATGTATATTTTAGAATGCTTGGGACTACTTGGGAGTGAGCGATGTTAAAGTAGACATCACGAACACAAATAAGTCTAGGCATCGGTTGTTGGAATGTGTTACATTCAGGTAGAACAAAAGCTTGTAACAAATTACAAGTTATGCGTTGAAAACACTGCACTAAGTAGGAGTTTTTGTTATTCGCTGCAGTTAAGTAAGTGTCGAATTAACTAAATTGCAACCGGCTACATTATTCTTGATGACACCAAATGCATTTTAAAGAAGTTGTAATTAACAAGTAGTAGAGACTTATATCAATACAATTCCCTTACAAAAAAAAAGGTTACTTCCTTACTTTAAAACGACTCAGAACAAACAATACGTGTTCTATGTGTAATGGAATGTAATGTGAGTGAAGGCGACGGCGTGTGTTAACATCGATGGTGGTAGTACAGACACGTCGATGCAGGCGGCGGCGGCGGACACACGCTAGGGCAATCGATATTCCCGCATAGCCTGACAGGGCTACCATGGTATTCGATACAACATAGGTTTCTATAGCCTTCCCGATATACTTACTACTAGGTAATTGGACATATGAGAAACAAGTAATTAAAAGGATACTACAATAAGAATAGGTTAATGAATTACAGACCAAACCAAATGAACGATTGCCTCAGTTTAAAAAAAAATTATGTCTTAATTTTTTTCCAAGGTTGCTAAAACATCTCATAAGTTGTAAGTTCCCTCACAAAATATAAGTGGTATCAACCCTGCTGGCAGGGCGGGAGGGTGGGAGGGCCGCCCTTCGCACGTGACCACGTCACGTTCGGTCAAATCGTGTCGTTTACCGATAATTAGCGCCTTCGTACTACGAGGACATACCGTACACGTAGCACCACGTACCCGTAGTACGTCGCCACGTACGTACACGTAGAGCATTGCCATGAAGCGGCGAGAAACAACTGCTTACCTGCAAAGAAAGAAAATACATTGTAAGTATGAAGGTACAGAGAATAAGAAATGTGATAAGAGTGTTTTCAAAACAGGACCCTATTACCAAGACACCGCTGTCCGTCTGTCTGTCTGTCTGTCACCAGACTGTATCTCATGAACCGTGATAGCTAGATAGTTGAAATTTTCACAGATGATGTATTATTGTTGCCGCGTTAACGACAAATACTTAAAACAGAATAAAATAAATATTTAAGTGGGGCTCCCATACAACAAACGTGATTTTTTGCCGTTTTTTTATAGATAATGTGGTGTCCTCGTTTGCTGCTGGGTTCGTAAATCAAAGCCACACACTCGTTTCACCAAGGAGCGCATACACGTCCGCACCGGCCGGCGGTTAGGCAAGCAATGCCGTGACGTGCATGCGCCGCTTGTACTTTATTAATACGTCACACCTCTTCCTTTACATAAGAATTTAAACAAACAAATATAATAACTGATTAATTATTTTAACTTAATTATCAAATAGTTAATTAATTCTCCACATTCTATAATTTCTAACAAGGTAAAATGTATCTTCCACTGAATACTTATTATACAATTTAACAGAGTTATTTATCTATTCTTTTGCTTCTATCGAATCACTTTTATCCTCTGAATCATCTGTTTGATAATATTTTTTCCCCTATTTCCAGGTATATACCATACTTTTCCCTTTTTCCTTCACTTGCTTTCCAAACTGTGTTTTATAAAAGTCTAAGTCAAAACGTTCATTTCAATAAGGCCATCAAACGGCTCTTTTGAACGTCATCATTTACATCCAAATACTATGTATACAAAATAAGGTGACTCTACTGTCCGTTCGCAAAGGTAGATTCTTATGGAGAAGAACGGACAAGAAACTCCATAGTTACTCTTTTCAAATAAATGTTTTACAATATTTTGAATACACACATTAACTTTGATATATGTGAGGTTGATGCACCTAGAGTATACTGCTTATAGAAATCAAAGTATTACCAGCAGAGGTAAACTTTTTCATTTTCTTAATAAGTACATGGTACTCACATATTTACAAATATTGGATCCATTAATAAAACAGTGTGTGAGTTAATAGAAAAATAAAAACTCAAAAAAAAAAGAAAGAGTACATCTATAAAGTTAATACATAAATTGATTTTGTTTACACTACACCCTTGGTTGTTCTATGCAGCAGCCAATGGCGTAGTCATTTATACCGTAGCGCCATGATTCCACGACACTGCCATCCGTGACTAGCACCCATCCTCGGGTGTAGTACAATATCCAGTCATGGGGGCTTTGTGCACAGCGCTCCCCGCACAACATTACTCAACGGAAAGATATCCGATCAAACAAAATAGATTTCTGAAATGCATACTCACTCATGAAAATTCCGTTATAATCTGTGCACCAACACAGACCAACAATTTGAAAATATCTAGCACGATATGGGCAACAACATATTAAGCGCTGTGTACTTGGTGCACAGACAGAATTTGTACCAACGATTCCTTGGAGACCCATCGCCTCATGTTATTCATGAGGTGCGGTCAAGAGTTTAGTAAACAAGCCATCAGACTTGGTTTCATTATCACTGTCATCAACTATGTCATCTAAGTCTCGAGGCAGTGATCGGGGGTCTTTCTCACACGATCATGGAGGTATTTATACATTCGCTTAGAGTCAAGCGCCCTTATTCGGGGTATACCCAGGTCCATCTCCTTGATAATTCTTAAATGAACCTTTGAATTTAGGATTTTAATTAATCCAGTTTCACTCTTAGTTTACTAATAACACGAAATCGTTCACGGATTTTTTTTTTTTTTAACTTCTGTGCAATCTAATTGAGCTTTACCTTATACCACACAGCGCTTAAAACTCTCTAATGAAATCTCACGGACCTCATCTAATCGACTTTAGTATCTACTTCACTAAACATCAATAATAACGGTTTCGCAATTTCTACAGATGCCGCCTTTTACGCAATATATTGCACCTATTGCGTCTTGTTACGATTTGCTATCGTTAATCTCTACGGTAATTGTCTAAAAACTTTTCATGTTACAGAGCTATTCCATGTCACTCTAATGTCGTTCAGTCGGTAAACCTTTGACAGACCGACAGTGGCTGTAAATGGTTTCATTGAAACAAATGTTTTAGGTTTGATCCGCGATTAGCTAGTATTCATGATTACCAAGTCCAAGCACCAATAATAGTCATCGAAATCACATTAATTTGAACAAAGAAAATAAAAACCTCTGACTCTACGTGTAAAATTGTACGTGATTTTACATTAGACTTTACATTCGATTCTACATTCGACTTTACATTTGACGCTTTTCAGTGTTTTGGTCGATAATATACTCCTCTTTATTATGAAATTGACCTTTTCCGGCATGATTTCTCAAGCTTAATAAAATCGTTAAAATGTTTCTACTTCCTCCTGTTTTCTTTTTCTGTTAGAAAATATAAATTTCGTTAATCCGACTTTGTTTCGAACTTAAGGAACTGTCTCATTTCTTTAGAGCTAATGCATAGACATCGACACCTTCCCCTTCTTCAGCATGAACGTTGACTATAATCTACCCGGAAGATTATAGTCAACTTCTTGTTTGTAGTGCTATTCCCCCAACGTAGTAGAGAGTAGCTCGTTTCTTAGCAGGATTGTCGATGATGACAGGCAATGTGTTCAATTCAAGAGCCCTCTTCCATTTCTCCCTGCGAGTGTCGATAATTATGTCTGATCATCTTCGCAATCAGGAAGTTTGGAAGTGTGGATGACGCATGAGTCATTTTGGGTTTTAATAAAATTGACTCTTACTTTTGCGTGGTTTTTTACTGAAAATCATTAACAGAAACACACAACTGCGTAGCCCTAATATAAAGATGCAAGTACTCTTTACGTGGCCCTTTGTGTGTTATTTACTCTTTGCGTGGCCCTTTGTGAGTTATTTACTCTTTGCGTGGCCCTTTGTGAGTTATTTACTCTTTGCGTGGCCTTTTGTGAGTTATTTACTCTTTGCGTGGCCCTTTGTGAGTTATTTACTCTTTGCGTGGCCCTCTGTGAGTTATTTACCCCTTGCGTGGCTTTTTAAGTCATCACTGGTTTAGCCCTTTCCCAACTAAAGATGGGTTAATACCGATATTTATCAGTATTGGCCAATAAGACTATATTAGTCTAGAAATATTATAATATTTTAACTAACATTTATATCAGTAATATTTAACTAATACTTATTAATACGTATCACTTCACGAATGTCAGAATGATTGAGTGAGTCTAATCCTACCGATCCGTGTCAAGTGAATGGAATCCCAGATTATGATAAAGATTATTGTACATGTTAGTAATCTGTGGATTATGTGAGTATTAAATATTAGCATATATTAGTTCGTCGGATTACTGATACGTGAATTCATGGAATATTACTAATCTCTTAACCCAATACCAATATGTTCGTTACACTCCTATTCCCAACTACATTGGGGTCGGCTCCCAGCCAAACCGGATTCAGCCGAATACCAGCATTCTACGTGGAGCGGCTGCTTACCAGACCTCCACAACTCATTAACTGGCTAGGAAATACGGTACTTCATGGCAAGACCGGTGTCAGACCTTCCGGCCTCCAACAATTCGTAACGTAACTGCCAAAGGTCTACAAATGACAGCCGGGCCCAATGGCTTAACGTGCTTTCCGAGGCACGGAGTAGTCTCGGTATGTTAAGATCCACAGACCAACCTCGACAAGCGTTGCTTTACCTTGAAGATTGGCCCGTGCGGCTGTTATAATTTAGCCACGAGCTCCTTGCTCCTTTAGGTAAACCTTTAATAAAACTATGACTCCATGACTTGTGCTAGTATACTATTAGACAAGTACCTAATCGCTAAATCTTACCATTGCCCGTTTTTTTAATGGTACTCGTATAATGGAGTGTGCTAGCTAACATGTTGTAAATACTATTTAAGTTTATGATTTCCATGTTATTGGATACATATTTATTTTTGTTCCTGTGTCTTAAAATACTTTGCGTACTATTGTTTAATTCAAGTTCTTAAAACGTAACAGACAGATGTGTTGCTGGGGAGTTTGTTGCCCCACTTCTTTTTCCCAGCTAAAACACGTCGTCGTCGTCGTTGTCGTTAATAATATAATAAAAGTAACCATGAAAATAATACATCTTTCATACCTTGTCCAAACCCAATTGAATTGTTAAAAAACGTAAATAATTGTAAATGTGGGTAACAAGTAAAAACAGTTTTTTTTTTTTTTTTTAATGTGGGTAGGTATGATATATTTTTAGTGGGCTGTAAGTACGCTACTCGACATTATGTCAATGTATAAGTAGACTAAGATAAAACTATGAGTTTTATATGTGTGTGCCAAATAAACTCATTTTCTTTCTTTCTTGGAACAACCTTCGCATTGCAAGGGTTCTGCCGGTGGTAAATTGGACATTTTGAGCGACCTGAAACAATGTCAATTTGCCTTTGTATTGCACCCTTGGCGCCATTGATTTGCCTTTGTATTGCACCCTTGGCGCCATTGGATAAGGTGTTTCGTATTTTATTTATGCTTTCAGTAAAATACAGATTACTGGTCCTAAATTTCCTCATAATATTGTTATTGGCAATCTGTAACCCAATCTTTTTTTTTTTTTGTATTTGTTATGGGTTTGCTCTTGACTCTAGTCAATGTCAGATATGACAGAGACAAAGTCTACGATGGAGGGAGCTTACCCAGAAGGAGCCTGTTCACTGGAACTTTTTTTTTTTTTTTTTTTTTTTTTAATTTTTCTTTTTCTTTTTTTTTCCAAAATTAATATCTGAAATGTGTATACCATGTTCTCACACTGCTAAATCCTAGATAAGTCCTAGATATATTTTACCACGATGACTATATAACGAATAAACTACAATATATGTCTAATTTACACATTATTATGTCCCTGAATTGAATTTTATTGTTATTTTCTTTTTTATTTTTTTTTAGCTAGATGCGGCGTAAATGGACAATAATAGAATGAGTATTACAGTGGCTTAGCATGGGTGTCAGCCGCCCCCTTGTTTAGGTTTTAAAGGGGCCGCCCGGGGCGGGTCACCCCTCGCTCCCACTACGCTACGCCACTGGAGTGATATAAATCTTTATTACGCGAAGTAGATATGGGTTATGCCGGTGACATTTATTACATTAGGTTTAGTGATATTTAATGTTGCTAAAACTTCAAAACGACAAAGGAATCAATCAATTGATCCATGTAATTTGCATTTTTTATGGATATATATGCCCTTGGCAAAATTACACCTTAATGCTCCTTGGCACCTTGATTCACCTTGGAAAAATACTACTTTGTGCTCCTTGGCACCTTATTGCACCTTGGCAACATACACTAATACACTTTGGTACATTTGTTATGATAGCATATTGTATTACCTACCTATATCAATAAGTAGTACATGTACCTATTGCGCTGATTGATTGCATGCATTTGACTTATCTGCTTTTATATTACTAACGACATTTGCTTTAGGTACCTCAACCTTAAAACATCATTTAACTTAAGAGAACGCGATGAATAGTGAGGAATTATAATTTTGCACTGAAAATTCTTATTACCTACGTAGGTATTTAAATAAATAATGTCACTGGATAAATTACATTAACGCGGACTTACACGGTATTTCTTATTACAATTTCTACTAATAGGTACCTACGTCGAAATTATCGTCACAAGATATAAGAAGACTGTTACCACCTTATTTTAAAATTTTAATTTTAACTAATTTTAGAAATATCCACGGCTATAGTCAAGAATATAACAATAATTATGATAGAAATTATTTTTAGAAAAGTATTCATTGCTTTTTTTCATGACAATGATAATAATAACCTATCATTGATCGATCAGACAAATAACACTGTATTTGTTATTTGTAATGTCTAGTCATTTGTTTTAATAGTACTTGGACAGATAGATACATATACCACTTAATCGATAGCACCATAAAACCGTGAGGTTGTTATTAGTGTTTCATTTTTTTTTTTTTTTTTTTTTTCGTGCACGTGAGTTCATCTCCCTCGTTTTTCATATAGCAGCATAATTTACCACTTACTTGAGGCTCGTCGCCACTGTGGTGTCCTCGTTTGCTGCTGGGTTCGTAAATCAAAGCCACACACTCGTTTCACCAAGGAGCGCATACACGTCCGCACCGGCCGGCGGTTAGGCAAGCAATGCCGTGACGTGCATGCGCCGCTTGTACTTTATTAATACGTCACAGATAATGGTACGGAACCCTCCGTGCGCGAGTCCGACTCGCACTTGGCCTTTCTTCTTTAAAATGTATCTTCATTAATTTTAATTAGTTTTTGAAATGCCATCGTCTCTATTACAATGTATATTTAAATGATGTAAATTACAAATATGTTTTAATAATATGGTTTGGTTACTAATGTTACGTTTCAACGGTGAGTTATGATTTGAATACTATACGTAACAGACAGGCGTG
Organism: Melanchra persicariae; assembly: GCA_947386135.1. Classification (NCBI taxonomy): domain Eukaryota; kingdom Metazoa; phylum Arthropoda; class Insecta; order Lepidoptera; family Noctuidae; genus Melanchra; species Melanchra persicariae. The sequence goes on from OX376651.1 coordinate 909,359, forward strand.
GGAATGTGTGCGGAGGTAGGGTAACTTGGTAGCCACATTTCTGTGTTTGACGATTTTAATGTCGCTATGAAGCTGTGCCAAATGCTACGCGTAGCTTGATCATACTTAAATATTGTGAAAAGCAAAAGTTAAATATCAAGATTTTGTTTTTAACAACTAAGTACTTAAGTATATTAAAAATAATATGAAATATTCAAATATTAACATCGTATTGGCAGGTTGATGGGATCGCAAATAACTGAACATCACGCATCGACTAAATAAAATCCCCAATGAATCACGAGCGACGCGAACTCCATAGCATTGACCTTACAAATTAAGATTTATTCAGTGCATTAACGAGCAGTTCAAGAGTCCAAATGGTTTGATACTAATCAAAAGAACATGTAATTCAATGAATTGCTCTGGAAGGCCTGATTGCTTCAATCAATCACGCCTGAAATAACTCGCCGAGTACGTAATGTATGGCAGCGGTGTTTTTATGGCGTTATATGGTGTCAGATGATGTCAAGTGCGGGTCGCAGACTGCACACTCAGTGGCGCGTAATTGGCGCAAGTGTGCGGCGCGCCTTAGCGAGCGATAGGTCACGGTCGTGCTGCGCGGCCACGAAGTTACGAACACAGTGCGAACAATCAGCGGGGAATATTGACGAACGCTCCAATTGTGATTGTTAATATGCATTTCGATACAGCCAGCAGACTTTTTGGCGTGATTGGATAAGAAAAAACTCTTTTTCATTTCCGTAAATTATGGGTTCATTAGTCTAGGCAACATTTAAAATTATGTAGTCTTCTCTGGACAGTATCTTCGCTCGTTACAATACAACATGAAAGTGTTGGCGCTGATAGACTACAACAGATATAGTTAGTACAGCAGTTAGCACTGTGTGTCAGCCTCATCGCTATTTACTAGACAAACATTGCAACTTAACAGATATCTGATATACTAATATTAAACTACACATGAACATTTCAATAAATAGCTTCTCTTCGTATCATTCACAGAAATAAATCGCCTAGCTCGTGTATTTAGCTACAAATACACAGATTGTACAAAATTAAATGTTACCGCGTGTGTATTTATTTGTATAACGCCAGGAAACTGTGGTTTCACGGAACACGTTATGAGTGTACTTACAATGTGAACATAAATCTATCGGAACTGATTTAAAAGCAAGCAGGAAGAAACTCGACGCGGACCCGGTCAACACAACAGTTAGCACTTGCCACTTAATAAACTTAAACTGTAACACTTGTTAAACTTTGTGGTATTATAATTGTTTGTGGCAGCAAAGAAAGAAGACTAGAGATAGGACAGATTTCTACTGGAATTGTGTTTGTAGTACAAAATTAGGCAGATACCTTTAATGAGGCAGATATAATATCTTAACAAGCCGTTCGATCCTAGTCTAGCGTAAGGCAAATGTATGCGATGTGGCTGTGCTTTCACTAAACAAATAAATAAAAAATAATAAACAGTTGAAAAGGTTCCTAGTGTCAACAACATTATCCCCAGAAATCACTTGTGACCGTCTAACTGCAAAATCCCAAATAATGCCATAACACCCTCTCCCCATTTCCAATATAACAAGTCAATGTGATGTAACATATTGCTAATGTCCACAGGTACAGCCAGCTCCAGGGGGCGCGGTATGTCCGCGGTCGATGGCCCGGCGCAGGCGCTGCTACAGGAAGTGCTAACTGTAATCTAGACCCAATACTATCCCTAATATAGGACTCTAACATATTGACCAACAGGCTGAGTGTGATTGCTGAGAAACTCAGATCGCTGTAATTTGGCCCTTATCACGCAACCTGAGATATGTCAAAAGTACCTACTTTTATTTTTCAAAAGAGTATGCTGGTATCTTAATCTAGCTACCCTGTAAGTCCTAAAAACCTGTCTTCTGGCGATCTCAGTGTAATTTTAAACGAAGCTCCAGCATGTACGAGCCTTTAAACTTATCTACTTAACATAATGCATTTCCCAGCATTTAACATTGTCAACGTTTTGTATTTTCTCACCAAACCCTTAGAAATAAATGAATGCTTGCAAGAATATCGGCTTTTACTATCTACCCACTGATGTGAAGCGCTCGGGAATCGATCGAAGGGAATTTTGAAGGTTATGAACCTCAGTAAGTCGAACAGATATTAAAGTAGAGCTGTTATTAATTTAATGGACTTAATATGGATGTTAGAGTGTTATCGTCGTTTGTTTGTTTTCATAAGTTTTTTTTGCTTGTAAATTGTGTCTACCACGAAATAAAGCAAGCCTTCATATACGTTAACTTAATTCGAGTCTTCATATCAAACGAGACCAGTCTTGACAAACTACTTCTGAATAATCGGGTATTTTCCTGAAAAAATCTAATTGCTCCGTCAGGTAGATTACCTCTAATACAGTACACTAATTATTTTTTCTTTTGTCACGTAAACAATTTATTAAGATAAAATAGTAGGTACGTTGAAGTTTCGCGTGACGACGTTGGTAGACTTAACAACAAGCGACGTCACCAGCCTCCAGTACTTCGATGCGCTTTATCTTTTTAATTTTTATTGATTTGAAAAGACAAGACACACACACACTTGTCGTTGGTTATTTTCCTATCCAGAAAAATACCCTATCATGAACTTTCATACTATTTTACACCTAGGTACCACTTACACCGCAGCCAGTTGTTTAAACGTCGGGCATCAGATTCGTATTTGTTTGACAAAAGGTGATAGATGTTCCAACGTTCTCTACGAAGCACTATTACGTCATTTAGAATTGTAAATATTATGGAAACTCGATGCAGTTTACACAGTTTGCGCGCGTGACCGACATACAGACAAGTCTCAATGTCGCTGTAAACACCAACTCACAACACTGCCAGTGTTTGGTGTCACTCCGGCGCAGTTTACAAACATTGAGCTAACCAACGATGTATAGTCGCCATAGCCATAGACGTCATCCATCAATGTTACCTGGGGCTCGTCGTTATTGTATGGGATTGACAGATGCTATCGAAATGTCACGTGATCGAATTTCTATATTTTGGCATTCCGAATAAGGCATATAAGGCCTCTGGATGTTGTCCTTAGTAGTGATGCCTAAAATCGTCTTCGTTTTAGATGTTGCTAAGAGTAACCTTCTGTTTAACATGGTAGGTATAGAGTTCTGTTAGTAGACGTGGGGGAAACAGAAAGAACGTTCTAGAATACTAGATGGTACGGAAATCACAGCTCGCGAGCGCAGCGGGCGGCGGTGACTCAACGCAGCGAAGCAATGGGAATACCTACAAGGAGCTCAAACAAACAGTCAATGGAAAAATCCTGAATGATGTGTTCGTCCTTAGAACTCATGGCGAATCAATTAAACCCACAATTAGAGCGATTGATTAAATTATGGCAATTAACATGCGAGTCCAGCTGCCAGTGCCAGTACTTAGCTAACACAGCCACGGTCACTTCCTCCTTCGTCATTGACTCACTGCTTGACATCAGTTGCGCTGAGGTAGCAGACACAGGTCAGTTTCAGGGGACACACTCCTCAATTGTTTTACGATAGCTAAAAGTCCTTCTGACCGTTTTCGGCACGGCCAGACATCGGCACGGGAGATATAACAGTGCACACGTGTCATGTGGGCGCTAATACAGATAACACTCATAGTCCGCTAGAACGCGCAGGATCACCAACTTCCTAACTCCGGTCTGGCACAGAGAAATCGCGTAGTCTCGCGGTCGAAGGTTCGATTCTCAAGTCGGGCAAAAAGTTTTACATATAGCTATACAGACTATGTAGGTAGCCATTGCCATGTTATATTATTTTTCTTTGTGGAAAATATTGAGAACATGATGAATGCACACCATAAGTTATGCACTTTCATGTCGGAAATCAGAATTTTATTTATAGACATTTGACATTTCATAAATTATAATGTTTTTATAAATAATGTTTATAATGAATGCAAAAAAGATAGCAAAAAATACTGACGTGAGAAATAAAAAGCTATTTAAATGTAAAAAATATCAGACGTGTATGTTGTAGCATGCAGCTCAAGTAATTCCACCTGGATGTATATTTGTACAAGAATTCGCGTGATTGGCGAGTGAGAGGTGTACACGGAATGTGCACATTATAATAGCCGTTAATATCCATAGAGAAGGAGGTACCATAGAGCTTAGCATTACAAACTATCGTAATATCATGTAATACGCAGCTTCCGGTCATCACGCGATAATTTAACATTCTATGTGACCGCGATGATAATATTATTATATATTACGTATATAATATTTTAGCATTCAATAGATAAGTAGATATGTATAAAAATACTAAAAAAATACCCGAAAATAATACTTCATGCATTATGTGTCATTTTGGTTTTCATTTCCTCCCTTTTTGCAAAAGATATACTTAATTTATGTTTGAAAATATAAATGGCACGTAATAATATCCTCAATAATCATGCTAATTGTTTATCTATTCAAAGCCTGCAACTAATGTTGGCGATTTTTCAACAATGTTTGATGGATACCATAATTTTCCGTCGCTTTTGTCTCTGTCAACTGTCAATACAACGTACTTTAAGTAAATAACTGCAGTCATGCGCTGCTCATTTATTTACTTAAGAGTTATTTGCATATTTAATAAAAATGATGCATCTTTCCATCATCAGACCATACCCGGTTTTGTTAAATCATCATACTTACAACTATTACCAGCATGAGTTAGGCAAAACTAGGAACCTGTTGAAATTATTAAAATTAACATTTAAAAATAATAATACAACACGTCTCATTCTAAAAATCAACAAATCTACACAAACAATCAATACAAAAAATCTAATTTATATTATGTATGTTTAATGAATAAACGGATTATATACAACACGAACAAGATGTGTTGAATACGTTAAATATACCTATAATCAACTAAATTGTTTTCACCTCCTAATCCCTACAGATTATAATAATATTTTTCACTTTTACAACCTAACACAAGTGTATCATTTATAGTACTTATATTATTGTCAGAGACCCTTGAGGCGGTTTAGAAACTCTGACACTAGGGTGTGTGGGCGTCAGACCTTACTACCCACACGAAGAAGTACGGATATTATTACGTATCGTTTAATCATAAAATCGTTAAATCTCTATCGAGCATAATCTCAGGAACCTTGCCTTCCGCCATTAAGTAACGTTGCGAAACAGCGTGCAGGCTGGCAACACTGGCGCTACTGGCAACAGGTGACTTAGTAACAGTGTGCGAGGCCGCACCGAGGCTGTTGCGAGGCGCGGGCTACCTCACCTGCCACCAAGTTACACCTCCGAGAAAAATCTCTCTCTCTAAAAGGGAGAAAAATGCTTACCAACGTAATTATTGAATAATCAAGAGTCACATGTTTTTGGATTGATTGGCAGTTGAATGACCATGTTTTTTTTAGGAAAGCATATAATATTCGTCGTAGACGTTGCTAGTTATACCTACTAATTAATAAATAAGTTTAAAAAGTCCTACTTATTGAATGAGTAGCATAGTATCCAAAATTACGTCCTAGGACGCGTAGCATATGGCGTAGGCTGCAACTACGCCATGTGCTACGAGTGCTACGATACGCGTAGCACGTGGCGTAGCAAAGGTCTTCGCGATGCACTAAAGCGCATCCTTACCCTTGGTTAGGCCCATATAGTGGATCCACACGATACAGAATTTTGTATGCAGACTTTGAAGTCTGAATAAAATAATTGTATGACAGCGATATTGTCTGCACAGACGTGTGGACGGTCCATTACGGTGTTCCTTTACAGATAACTATGTTGTGCCGTGCTTCGCTGGCACGGAAGACATTTTCTGCATATGTGAGTATGTCGCAGCCAATTAGCTTAATCAGCCGTTTCATTGGTGGCCTAGCATTTCATTTAAATGTGCCGATTTTTCAGTGATCTAAGTGACATCTTTTTAATGACTTGCCCATGTCATCTATGTCACTGATTAAACGGCGCAGTTCAATGAAAAGGCTAGGCTTTTAATGAAACGGCTGATTAAGCTAGTTGGCTGAGACATGTATACATAATATACCATATTAAAGTGATGATGATTACGTTAAAGGTCAACAATATGTTTGCAGCAAGTGATTGACCGCTAGCAGTAAGTGCAGTCAATTGCCGCGACAATTGGTCGCGGAGACAAATTGCAGGATACACAAGTGTGGGCTGTCGATACGTATCAGGACCTCGTTAGGTTGTATTGACGAGGTGCACGTCGTGACTGTATCTGTCAATGCACCCACGACTCAGGCTACCCACGACAAAATGTCGCAAAGTTTAATTCTCAGCTGCAAATTGATTGTACCTTTTTAATTAACTAATCATTCTCATCGGTAGGTACAAAACTAATTTGAACACTCATTTTCCATATCTACATTTCAAAACAACACAAGTGAAAAGCAAACGACATAAGTACCTACGGTAATAGATAAACCTGTTACTTCCGACTCCAGCTTATTAAATACAAGTAGACGAGTTAATAGGCTTTGTCTACGTCTGGCGAGGGCTTACTGCCACGGACAGAGCCCGTCTGATGCAACGCAACCACAGGCAGGTGCAGAGAGTATAGACGCACTAGTAACTAATACCTACCATCTGATTTGTGAAGTTGTGATCCCGTACCTTATCTTTTCTGGTTGAAACATGGTGTATTATTGTGTCTACTACAAAGTAAATGTAGATAAGTACCCGAGCTAGCAATAAATGGCTCCATTTGACAAATAGGGTTCAGGGCTCTCAGTACAAAAACCAAAATCTGTATAAATGTAAAACGGCTAGGTATTTTGGTTTATCATCTTCAAATTACTGAAAGTAAAAAAAAATATCTTTGATATTTCCAGAGTATTGGCGATTGCTCCGGACCTCTAAATTTTTTTCACATCTATCCCATATAGGGGATATTTGCCTTATCCTTAACATTACGTTTAGGATAGATCCCCGCCGAGAAAGAGGACCTTTTATCACATCTTGCCTTCCCATGCAATCGCACAGACACTACATTTAATAACATGTGGTTCATCCGCTAAACTAGAGTAATTAAAATCGAGGCAACTACACCCCTGGGCAACTATCCTGGCTTTACCCTATTGGCATACTTAGCCCAAGTTCTTTGAAGTAGTAGAACAGGTTATTGGGATTGTTAACTGCTTTGATAGATCAATAATATACAATGATAGTGGTTTGTTACATACCTCAATTATGCTTCACTTGTATGCTTTGCCTCAGAAAACTGATTGAAATCATCATTCTGTTTAGTTTCGCCACGTATGATAATAGTAGATATTATCTTATAATACCGCAATTAGTATTTAACTACAAAGCGATGCACAATTACATGACATGACGATGTCATGCGGATTGTTTTGTTACGGAGATAAAAAGATAACAATAATTGAGATACCCAAATTATTCTCCGAGTGAGTGAACACAATGATTAGGTACGTTCCAAATGATCTAATATCGCGGTCGGATGCTGTGATCTCTCATTCAATATCGTTGTCTGCTGATAGCATCTGGATGACGACCTTCGAAACACAATGGCACGCGGATATGAGCAACATTACACTAAATGCTATGTTATCTGATAAAAATATAAATAGCAGACTTTTTGAGGATTTCCTCTCGCAGACAACCGAACCGGCAAATGTACCAACCTCGCTGATAAGATAATATATAAATTATAATACTATTTATTTGTATCAAGATTATTTTAATTTTTCTAAATAATAATTCAATGTAGGTAGGTACCTGGTTTATCTTTTTCGCAGTCATCTGAAAAGAGGTTATATTGCAGGTACAATGCAAGTACATACGACCTTATGATATCTTTTGAAATGCGAATGAATGAGGAAGTTCTTGTCAAATTCTTGACATCATGAAAGCTAGCACAAGGTGACAAGCGACAATCTGACAAATCGACAGTTTTGTAAGTTAACATCATCTGCTAATAAACAACACCTGTCGCGCGATACTGACAATTTTATTAGTTGTTAAATACTGCCCTGGAGAGCCACAATGGCCGTTACAGACTATATAGTGGATAAGCCAGTAACAAAATATATTTTAGCTTTTCTATATTTTTCCCTATTTGTAGTAGGTACTGAATATGTTCAGCACTTTCATTCATGCGCAAACATTAGCAAAAGGAGTGGTAATGTAACCCGAGTCGCCACCAAACTGCGCAGCGCTCTGAAGCTCAAGTGACATTCTATTCGTGGTAGCGTCGTAGCGTGGCGAAGGCGATTGTCAAACCAACAAAAGTATATATGGGATTGACAAAGCTGTCAGAATGTCACGTGATCAACCTTTTATATTTTGGCATTTCGGCCATCGCATTCGCTGATAGAAAGGCTCTTTTTTTGGAGCCTCTGGTGTGTGGAGTCTGGTCGTAGAACCAGGTTCGAACCAGTTTCATCACACATCAACCTGCCACGGTCTCTGCAGTCTTCATCGTCCGTCCCGGTTCCATCGCTGATTACCGCTAATTACAAGCTGACCGCGATTGCCTAACGTTTCATATTCACAAGGTTGAGAGGAATTTCGCGCGCCAGTCACGCATCTGTGTACGCGGCCGTGTCTACTTCGTATTAACTTTTCTTAGTATCGTTGAATATTTACTTGTTAACCTTACATAAATTGATTAAATAAATCACTAGCATTTTCTATTATATTGTACCTACAAAAGCAATAGAAACTACTAGTGATTTATTTGAAGTTTCTGTAAATAATTATTAATTACAAATCCATGACAGGACCTAAAGAGACAGTCAAAGATAGCAAATGAACTGATCAGATACCAGATGTAAGTATACCTGACCAGGTAGGACAGCAGACGCTGTGCCACTGGCAGGCTTTGAAGACAGTCAACACTAAGGCCGTAGCGTTCATGAAATTCTCATGGCTGTTGTTGTGGGGTTAGCTAACTCGGAATCTCATACTATGGAAAAACTTATCGTTATTTTTATCTCTGGATGTGACACGTAAATTCCATCATTCATCTCCATTTCTCACTTATGCAATATATGAACTGGAAAGTCCGGCCTCGCTTGTGATGTGTATTTACTTAAGTCGTTAACAGCTCAATACCGACTCTTTATAATAGGAGTATAAACTGATAAGCTGAGAGCAAGTTTTTTTTTGTTGACTCTTGAAATCCTTTTATTAAGGAGATTTGAATGAAGCGATGTTGTTGCGGGAAAGATTTTTATGAATGTGAAATTAGATAAGTCGAGCAGGATTTAAAAATGACAAAGATTTTGAGAATTTGTCAACAAAGCCATTTTGGCGGAGCAGTGCTGACGGTACCTACACAAAAACTGTGTCTGTCTACATGAGGCCCATTCGCTCCAGAAATACATTTATTTAAATAGAGAAATGGAGCTATGTACTGTGAACTTCTTGGCTGCGGCTGCAGGTCAATGGCTGACAAGTTAGTCGTTGGAACTTTGGAAGCGTCTTGCAGAAATATAAATAGTAAGTATTTGAATTATGAATGGAAAAAATATTTTTTGTTTTATAAGTACGTCAGACATGTTGTAGCTCTAAGGCAGATGCCCTATATAATAATTAGTAAGTGGTGCTAGCGCGAGGGCCGCTAGTGCCATGTATACACTATAGTGAGACACTTCACCGGCTACAAAAGATATTTACACGCAAGATTGCTGAATTCCTGAAGCGCATTTGAAGCTTGCACATTGGAATGCGTAGGTACGTGTCGATTTTTAATAATATTGCTGCTTAGAGGATTGCCTCTAAAATAAATCTTGCTCTTGTAATGATTTCATATATCTAACTTTCGCTTATATTCTTTAAAGTTGTCTGAATATGAGCGATCCGACAGACTTATCAAAAAACGCTTGAACCTGTTGAGCACTATCATACAGCTGTCTGCTACAAAAAACAACACACAGTTTGCGCAGACCTCAGATCTACTTGGAATTCCTAGAAACACGTTTCACTCGACCAGTCCCGAGAGCGAAGTGGTCCCATTCCTGCCGGCCTATTATGACAATGTCTTACCGTGTAGGTAAACATATGTAGAGCGAGCGTGAAGTGAACTGTCATATTTTCATCTTGCTCCCTTCATATTTCACTTCACCTAAGTTTACACGGTGAGATGTGACAGAGTAGACCAGCAGTTAGCGAAGCGACAACGCGACGTAAACATTGCGTCGCGGGACGCATGCCCAGGACGCGCGTCTACGCCGCGCCGTAGGTACGCCACGCCACGCCAGACGCCCATTGACCTCCTGGTTATGAGCATCTTCCGATGACAGCGACGTGACCCGGTTACCAATGTAACAATGGAACCATGCTGTTGTTTTATTGTTTATGCGATATTTGTTTATGGAGCCTTCTTAATGAACATCTGTTAGCTTTGAGAATCATACTTTTAGATAATAGCTATGTATGAGTTTATGTGGGTCCTTATTTTCCGCGTTCCTGTTCTAAAAACAGTTGTCGAATTAGCTTTGCTAATAGGTACTAATTCCTAACTTGAGCAGGTATTGTCGACAGCCTTGATTTTACGCGTTATCATTTTGATGCCACTTAATAAGGACATCAACGCGCACCAGAAAAAAACCTCTTGAAATATTTATCGTCATTGTTATATTTAGTTTGTATTCGGTGAACGCACGGTGCCACATTATTTATAAGGTCAAAAACAATCGATTCTCAGCCAAACGCGAGCCGAAATAGACGCGTGAGCGAGTTCGTTAATGTTTCATAGTCGTAATGTACCGCGATGCGATGCTTTTAACACCACTCCGATGTAATACTTGATAATTTACCAATTAGTTCAATTACTCGTATAATGCTTTTATTCGTCAGAGGTTAATCATAGCTATCAATGGAAGTCAGCGCTAATTAGCGCATTCCGAGCGAACGAAATACTTTTCCACGAATGTTTGGGTTTAAAATTGTAGCGAGAATGTTTGAACTGGTGGTTTACCGACATAACACACAGGTGTGTTAAAATCTACAAAGCGTTCTCGGAAAAATATGGAATTCAACACATGAAGTCAGAAAATAAGGAAAGATTTGAAGGACAAGAGCGAGTTCTCAATGTGACGTCGCATGAATATCTACGATTGAATTTACATGATTTGTGTTGGCGAATAGGAAGACCTATCAATGTACGTATACATTTTTCAGACGTAAGTATATCACATTAAGTGTAAATTCCTAACGTTCATTTAGCTCTAAATAAAAAAATGCTTGAGCTACAAACAAATCAGCTGTGTACTAATATAAATAAAACAATGCGTGCTAGCTGGGTGAGCGGTGAGCCGGTGCATATGTCCGCGTCGCGTTACGTCACGCGGCGTGTTTCCGAGCACGCTGACCGTGACCGCGCGGCGAAAGTGTAGGCAACCGGCGCCGGCGCACCCAGCAACACCACAGAGAAGTCCCACTCGACATATCGTCATCATTTCCACCTCAATTATTCTCCTTATATTCCTCCAATTATTGGGATCGGCGCAGCATGTCTTCTCTACATCTATACTTGCCGCTATATTAATAATTAATTTGTCAATGTTCTTTTTGTTTGTACATGATTTTGCGATTCTTAGTCTAGTTGTTAATAAGTATTTCGTAGTTACTTTAGGTGACCTGTACGTAATAATTATATTGAAATAAATAAATGTAAAAAAAACAATATTAAAGGGGAATTGTTTCGGTATCTACTTGAGAATCTCATATTTTCATCACAAGTGCACTTGAACTTAGCAGGAGTAGGATATCAGTATTTTAGAGTGCCTGCCTTGCTGCCACAACCCGGTTCCAGTGTATCACGACACTACGATGGGAACGGTTGGGGACGCGGGACATCCCAACACGGCCACAGATTATTTGGTAAATGTGTTTGGATCGGGACTTCTGTATTCCTGTACTATTTATTGCGCACGGGCAGCGCAGTATATCGTGCCACCGATGGACCATCGCCATTGGGACCGTTACTCATTCAAATGTAGGACTGCGAACGCGAATGATGGCACGACGGAATACGTTTTATTTTTATTATAGTAGAATTGTAGCTTGGGAAGATAACTATGCACTAGCAACTTGATGACTATGCACTCGCAAGCTGCACTGTAGAACATGTGTGTTGATGAAATTATTTTTTATTAATTTTTTATTAAATCCGCCCCTAAGACGACCCACTGACCGGTTTGTGTGAAAATCTTTTAAATGTTTTCAACACATGTAGGTATCAATTTTATTAACTTTCACTCAAAAATATGATCACAGAATAACTGACCCATGAAGCATGAACAAACCGGTTGCAGGCAATATGCCGTAGCGTGCAGTAAGCTAGCGAGCAGGGTGTCTGGTTGCAGTCACCACTGTACCTATGTGTAAGTGAATGTGGACCGGCGCGCGCGCATGCCCGCTAGCATCTCACTGGTGCTGCACCCGCTTTATTTACTATTAGTAAAGTTGTAAAGATTACTTTACTATCAATGCTATGTGTTGTGATAGGTATTTTTTTAATTTTTATTGAGGAATGGGCTTGCTCTTGACCTCGATCATGTCTGATGGAAAGCGATAGATGAGGTCTATGATGGAGTGAGCGTGCCCAGACGATGCCTGTTCACTCTTGCTTTGAAGGCAGAAGGGTTAATAGGTTTTCAGTTCCCAAAAATAAGAAAAATGACAAATTGAGGACGCTTTTTGCATTCTTCATTAGGCGTTCAAATAAACTTTCGCTAAGTCATATTCCCATTTATGGAAGCACCCTCACCTTTTGGAAAAAATGGACCAAATCATCCGTCATACACTTACTTCACTTTTAAATGTGGCCATGGACGACCGAGCTTGGGCACAAGCTACTCTTCCCATCCGTATGGGAGGCCTCGGCGTCCGCAAAATTACTAGTATCAGTTTACCGGCTTTCATATCTTCGGTTCATGGCACTGAGAAATTAGTCAGGAATATCCTAACTTCCTCACTGACTAGTTTTGATGTGCCTTGCTTCACTGAGGCTATGGATGCCTGGAGACTCGCTTGCCCGAATCTAAATCCACCCGACTACCCATCATCCCAGAGACGTTGGGACGAGCCACTCTGCAGAGAGGTTCAGAATAACCTTTTGGCCACATCTGGTACTGCTGCTGAGCGTGCTCGTCTGTTGGCTGTGGGTCAATGGGAGTCGGGACTCTGGCTTCACGCACTACCGTCGTCGAACATAGGCACCTTGTTCGATGATACTACTTTCCGCCTCGCTGCTTCCCTGCGTCTTGGCGCTCCATGTTGTTCTCCTCATCGCTGCCACTGTGGCGAAGCTGTCAACAGTCTCGGACACCACGGCCTGTCATGCAGCCGTAGCGCTGGTCGCATAGCGTGGCACGCGAATATTAACGACATCATCCGACGAGCTCTTGTCACCGTCGGCGTTCCGGCTGTATTAGAACCCAATGGCCTGGTACGCGACGATGGCAAGAGACCGGACGGCATGTCATTATTTCCATGGAAGATGGGTAGGCCATTAGTGTGGGACGCTACTTGTGTCGATACTCTTGCGCCATCCCATATTCCTAGCTCTTCGTGCTGCGCTGGCGCTGCCGCTGCGGCTGCGGAGAACCTCAAGCGGCGGAAATATAATAACCTTGTAGGTAGTTATATTTTCGAGCCGTTTGGGGTTGAAACTCTCGGGTCGTGGGGTCCGAGTGCTCATTACTTGTTTAAAGATTGTCAAGACGCTTAGTTGACACTTCGCGTGACCCTAGGGCTGGCTTTTACGTCGGACAAAGGATAAGCATTGCCATACAACGTGGCAATGCTGCCAGCCTTTTGGGTACATTACCAGTGGCCTGCGATGCGGAGGAATTTTTCGACGCCATGTTTTAGATTAGTTTTAGTTGAGTCTTTTTTTAAGTGTGTGTATATAAGTCATATTAATAATATTGTCATGATTTTTGATACGCAACATTCAGTAGATAGGTACAGATACAGATAATTTTGTAAAAATAGCTCATTCTCGAGTGTAGGTAAACAGAAAATAAGGACTGTATTTCTAGATGTTTAAAATAAAATGTTAGATTAGTCTGCTCCGCAGTGCACGCGGGTGCCAGTAGGTACGGCCAATGCTAAACAAAAACGAGGACAACATTAAACAAAACATTAGACGAATACATTTCACATACTAACACTAACACCAATAGTCGTGTCAGGTTTTTGCAGGAATTCACTTGATTGTTTGCATTTGCAATAATAATGAAGCCGAATTTATTGTCAGCAATAATCCAATGACGCTAACCGAAGTAACAGATGAACGTTTCCTAGAACAGTGGTGTATTTCCGCAGAACAATATTTCTTATTTCGTGGTTTTGTAACATTTCAATGCCATTCACTGACAGTCGTTGGTAACTCTGTAATTGCGGAAGAATATTTTTTATCTTTATTGTGCCAAAATTGCTGTACTGTCGTAATTATGCGTTAATTAAAAAAAAAATAATCTAACCGCCAAACACAGGCTATGTTAAAATGTTATTATGTACCTGAAAGGTTTATAATTTTCGGATTGAGGTACTTACCTAATAGTTTTTCACTTCTTTTGCTCCAAAACGTCCGTCACTGTAGCGTACCAGAGCGGGAATAAAATAGTATTTTATACTCTTGGGAAAAAATATTTAAAAAAATGTCATGTTAAGTAGGTATGAATAAAGATCCGAGTCTTTACTCATGATTATTATGTTTTTTTTTTAATAAACACTTTTTACAACTGTTTCATAAAAAAACATAAGAAGAACGTGTTATTTTTGAACATGCAACTAAAGCGCTCTTCGGCAAAATGCATGCATTGATTGAATTGGTGACCGCAATTTATTTTACAACAATGAAAATGTCATCATCTAGTGATAATGGACACGGTTTATATATCAATCAATATTTATACTGTGGAATGGAGAGCCTAATTTGCAGATGGAAGAGAAAGGAAAAGAAAAGAATTTTTCAATGTTGCCGCCAAGGTCACAAAGCATTTATTCTTCACCTCCCCGCACCAAACGAAAAATACTTGGCAACAAAATTGTTAACATTTGTGTAAAGGTATTGTACATTTTTCTATTATTTTTATCAAATTAAATTGGTACCAACCAAAATACAATTTTAACTTATTTTTTGTTTTATTGGTTGCTTTAATTTTTGGTATCAGCGACACCTATCTTCAAGCCATAAATCTGCCCAATACAAAAAAGAGAGGAAATTCGAAGAAAAAAATTATTTATTATAACTGAAGAATTTCTAAAAATTTTGCTCAACTATCAAAACGGGAATGTACAAGACAAGTTATAGGCAATAATAAATTTAGTAACATGCCAAAAAAGGTCGCCACCTGTCTAAATTTGCCTCATCCGGAACAGGCCATTGTTTCCGAAGAACATCCGCCACTCTCTTGGCGGATCCTGGTGCAGATAACTCGGTTTCAATAATTTACTCCCTCGCCAAAGCTCGGGAGTAAAACTACCTCGTAATAATGGGTAATTTTAGCCCGTACTATTTTATGTCTGTGTTTAAGTAGTGTTGTATAAATTGTATAAATCGTTCGTTAACATTATAACTTTGCTAGACCACTGAGATCAATGCCGTTGCATCATTTACCACAATTACTACCTTGCCTTGCTTCAACTTAATCCTAATATTTGGCACGAACTACTTAAGCCTCACAAAAATCAGTTTCAAATCTCTGCGTATCATTGATTGCAAAAGTACGTCAGTAGATAGGCTCTCGGTCAAACTGTTCCCCTATCATATATCTATGTTATTTGATGCTACGTGACAGGCACACCTGCTACTGTTTGTGCCGTCACCGTGTACTCCGCCAGTGCCACGGTCGCTCGACATCTAAGCCACCAATATCAGCTACATAACACTGATCCATTTAATCTTCATAGGATCACACCCTCCCCAACACTCGCCACCTTGTTTGCGAGCTGTCAGTCCTGTCAGCCGCTTCCTGACGAGTCAATCTCACAGCACATTACCTCACTCAACATTCCACGTCATTTTCTAAACGCTTTATCAAATAGATTAGTCTGAATCTTGAGGACAAGATTAGCTTGGCTGATAATTATAATCTTGTTTTCCATCGAGTTAATATTGCAACATTTAGCAGTTAGTGCAACTGCATTAATGATTTGGATCGGCTGAGTTGAGTCACAAATTCAGATGTAAGTATATTTAATTAACTACGAAAGGCCCAGTGTAGCGAGAAATACGAGCTTTTATGTATGAAGGTAAATTGTTAATAATATCTAGCATTGAAATATGGACATAATGTAATACATTTAGCGACCTTAAGCCTATTTAATGTAAATGTCTTTTGTTCATCGGTTTAATACATTTTTTTTTAAATTAGTTCCCATAAGTAATTATATTCATAATACCAATCGAAGTAATCAGAGCACCATCCATTCTCAAATAGGTCTCAATCACACTGCTATTGTTGCAAATTATTTTGCACAATCATATTAAAACGGCGCGACCAACTAAGCTCTGTAGCGTACCCGAAATAAAACAAAACTAGTCCATGGAAATGGAACAGACCTACATGTAATGTGACAGCTGTTTTAGCACGAAATAATTGGAATGATTACATAATGTAGGTAATGGAGGGCGCGGCCGGCTGCCCCGACTCCTGAGCCCACCAGCGACTCCCAGACCTACATTAAATTGATCAAAGCGTGAATTAGCCGCGCACGTGGCAACTGTGGAACTATCCACCACCAGTAGCTACTAGATCGTTCATTTCTTTGATGTTGGTCTACAACCTTGCCTTCCTATCCTTTAGATCACTTACTTACCATCCTATCATTTGCCAAGACTTTTCCTTTTTATTTTTCGTGGAGCTGTTGCCTATCTGACAACACAACCCGGTAACTGGGTAACACGGTACTTCTTGGCAAGACTGGTGTGATGTTCTGGCTTCTGGCAATCGGTACCGACTGCCAAAAATCTATAAATGACATCCGGGACCAACAGCTTAACTTGCTTTCCAAGACACGAGGAGTAGGCGATTCGTGCGGCTATCAGCCTACCTACCTATATATTTGCCTACCTATAAATATTATAGCAATATTTCAACAAAAACATAATTACAATACTTATATATTATTAAATGTGTAGTCATTGAAACTGAATGCCAAAGCCAATTTAAACATAGTTTGACCCACTGCTGAATATAGGTCCCCTCGCTTCGTGCCGCCCCACAGCCCCCACAGGCAGGCAGGTTGTGCCACGGTGTCAATGGAATCACCCTTCACGCAGGATCGCTGTTGGCACCATCCTATACTCATAGTAATTTGTGCTTTTAAAGCTATAGATATATTTGCAGCCAATTAGCTTAATCAACCGTTTCATTAAAAGCCTACCTGTTTCATTTAAATGCGTCGATTTTTCAGCGACCTAAGTGAACATCTTTTGACATGGGCAAGCCATCAAACGATATTGAACAAAAGATGTCACTTAGGTCGCTGAAAGATCGGTGCATTTAAATGAAATGGCTTGGCCACCAATTAAACGGCTGATTAAGCTAATTGGCTGCGACAATATATAATATCAATAGCCTTAGTTGTAGGTCCTATCAATCTAAACAGCTTCATGTTGTTGATACCAAGCCGGTCGCGTGCCGAGACGTATACTCGCGGACAGAACGCGGCCGGCCACGTGTGTTGCGTAACATACAGGAGTGTTATGTACTGGTTATAGTTAGAAATATTATCGTAGTATTTAAATGTGAGTGGAAGCACGCGAGGGCAGGTCAGTGCGCCCCGGATTGACATAATTATGTGGTCGTTGTCCAGCGAGATACATATGTATCATGAGATATTTTAGTCACACATACGTAACTAACTCTAATGTTGTACCTATTAATCATTTTAAGAAACATTTAAAACTGCAGCAAACCGAATTTCTGTTTTGCAAGTGTATGCTTCCAAGTTTCGGTCTCAAACGGAATCCAGAGCACATGTTTTTCCTTAAAGTTTTGACGTAAGAAAGTTTGTAAGCTTGATATTTACGCAAGTCTAATGAAAACCTGTAAACCTACAACTTCGTAAACAAACCGCAACCTTCAACTTGTTTCAGTCAATGTTTTCGATATTAGGTACTTGTTATGGTAAAAAAAACGCGTTGCCTGATTGCCTCAGTTTAGTTTTAAACTTGTCTGTCGTCACCATGCTATGGCAACTTAGAATAAAATTAAAATTATATTTTTTTATTGAAAACAGCGCCATCTAGTTTTTAGTTAAGGGAAACAAATTGCGGTGTTGCTACGGTTAAATATGTTTTTTTTTCTGGGAGTTACTTTATAACATTAATCAAGAAAAATAATATAATTTCATGATATTCTTATACAAAAATAATGTAATATATGAATTAGTACATAATTAGGTTTTTGTTATGAGCTTTATAAGTGAAGAAGTTATATTTTGGTATTTAAACGTGCAAAAGTTTGTTTTTGAATGGCCACACTTGAATTGCAAATGGCTGCGTGAGAGTGTAACTACTCGTGCGCATTTATTTTCCTTTTGCAATAGTGTTTTTGTTGTTTCGCTAGTGCATCTGCAGGTTGAGTTGAGCTTTCGTTTCTCCATGTTGTTGAGCCGCGTTACAATTCGTTCGTACGTTCGTGTTGTGTTGTGTTGTGTTGTGTGTGTTGTTGTAAACAACTGGTGCAAAGATATCAATAATGTTCTCACTGGCCAAATAACCTTTTGGGATATTAACGATTCAATGAAAGAAAAGGCTAATCGGCACTACCCTAATCATAAGGGACGAAAAAGGCGAACATAAAATTGTATTGTAAATGTGTGATGTTTTTCTAAATAAAATGGTTTTATTCAATTATGTGGTTTTTTTTCCTTTATGTAGTACGTATGTTTGTAGTATATAGCGAATACACTCATCTCTCTACCTAATATCATAAAGGATCAGACAGCAGCTATAGCTGTCTGATATTTATATAAATAAATGTATAGGTTGGTAGGTATATATACTTACCAACCTATACATTTATTTATATAAATTAGTTCCCTTAACTAAAAACTAGATGGCGCTGAGTTCGACCACTTCCTAATATTAAAAAATAAGGTAGAGTTGCCTGTCTATAGCTAGTATACTATTGTAGTCTTTGGTCGTCACTTTTCACGCTGCGCGCTGGACTGCACTAACGAGCAGACTAATGTAATCAAAATATATAATGAATGTTCCATATTTTGATTACATAATAATACAGTATTCGTTAGCATCGCCAAAGGTAACTGTCGGCATGTCTCAGTTTGGGAAACAGACAGCTCATCGTAACTTTCTCTGTAAACTTCGGTCAGTAATGTAATATTATTGTATTTGTTGGGCAGTAAGTAAGGCTAAGCTTTTGTTAGTGTGTAAGCCCAAGGCGCTGCTAACTTGTCCAAACATCTAACACGCTTTCGACAAGATTCAGATAGTGAATTGACATAGAACACTCCAGGAAGTTATCCAGCAAAATCGTCTTCCCCTGATGTACCCAGCATGGTATGCTTACGAAGAACGAACTGTATTTTTTTAAGTAATAGATATCGACTCTAGAATTGGAAACAAACAAATAACATCAAAGTCTTTGCTCTAATACTGTGTCATGAAGACATAGAAGTTTTATTTGCTATCTTTATCAATACGCAGAAATTAATATTATATGATAACGCATCGTGCCCTCACAAGGCAAGCTTAGTGGCACAACTGATACACACAGTTAGGCCGGTGCTAACATCTCGCCCGTAGAAGGCAACTGCGGCGTCGCCTGACCTGCATCAACAATCAACCACACTGCTGACGAACAGAGGAATTCGCAAAATACACTACACGACAACTACAATTTGGCAAGATTTTATGAAAATATAGAGTTGAAACTCCATGCCATTTGAAAATTGTCTTACATTATTTAGTTTATAATCTCACAAATGGCCGTACGATTGTATCTTACCAGGAAAACCTAGCATCTTTCTATTTGCTCAAACTCACTGAGATTACCTACTAATCTGTGACAATCTATCTGCTAAGCTTGAAGATTATGACATTTCCTCATAGTAGGCGCCTGTGCTCATTACCATTAGTGAACGTTTCTATGGTAAGAACCGTACTATGATAGCTATGATGTAGGTAGGTATTTCAAACGAACCCGAGGTAATAGTAATAGATGAGTGACATTCGCGTGTTTCAATGCCCTCAATCTCTCTAAACGATATCAGTTCACTAATTCCTAATTAACAGAAATGATCACTCACAATAATAGGTCTACCTACCAAGACCTACGGTTCACAGTTTACGTGACGTATTTACGATAATTTATGGGAGCTTTGTATCGCGATGTAATTGGCATAATGGTCCATTAATTAAGCCGCAGTTACTTCACAATATTTCAATGTTGAGGCATAATAGATGGAGTTGCGTGAAGAAACGCTGTAACTCTGGTGGCATGCCCGAAGTATGAGAGTGCGCCAGAGGGCGCGGCTTGACGCAACGGAGGGCAGTGCGGCGTGCCGGCACGCCACTGAGCTGTGGACCGATAACTTAATGTTATGAAATAACTAAATCAGGGCAGTTACTAGGCGCTTTTGACGGCATTTGTAGTTTCAAACAACTAGAACTAATTTTTGGCAGTTTTCTGAAGACACCAATGTTATAAGTAGTTATTAAAGGTTCTGCCGGTCAAGTCGTGACAACATTGAAAAAAATAAGTTGCTTAACGCTAACATAAAAAACTTTTCACACCACCTGATCGAAAACGTCAAATTATAATATGTCATGTCAACCTAACCTAAAGTGACTTAAAGTAACTCATTTTTGGCCAGTGGCACAGCCGGGCAATAATATTGTACTGGATTTCATTATAACCCGCTGGTCAATAATGTGATTTAAATTTGGAACCTCATCTGTCTGCTCAACTGGCGGTATATTAGGTACTTACAACGCCTTCTGTCTCTGTCTCTCTCTTTCTGTTCCAGAAAGAGGAAAGATATTCTCGATACTCTTACTACTTAGGGATGATATTCTCGAATTTCTACAGAATCATAAGGATTGACCAGGGTCCAGAATTGAAGACAATATTATAACAATAATTGGTTATGTACGGATTATTGTATAAAAGGATAAGAATAACACTTAAAACCCATTTATAGTCGATTTATTAATTTAATAACTATTTTCTCGAGCATCTCCTATGACGTTCTAAATTCAAATTGCATACAGCCAGGCGTCCGAACCCATTCTACCAGCTGATATAAAGCTTTGTGTACACATAAATTGTATTAGGTTGCTAACAATAGGCCTGAACATATTTACTTACCCACAGAGAAGTAAAAAAAAAAACGAAAATCGAGTTGGTCGTGGCCGCTATGTGGTAGGTATACCGAGTGGAACGCAAAAAAGGCGCGGATATTGCAAAACCGTATGGTATTAAAATAACATTTTTTAAGTGGTTACCTATACAGTTAAGTTCTAAATACATATGTCTAATTAGTGTTTTAATTTAAAATACTTTGTTTTTCGTATTATGACTTCTTATTTTCTCACAGGAGGTGTGAAAAGTAGAGTATCCTCCTCGGGGATAAAGGTGTCTTTGCCTTGGGCTAGCTTGAATCCCTCGCTGCATTCAGGATTCTTGTATTAACTCCCTCGCTTCGCTCGTGAGTTAACTCCCGAATCCTTCGTTGCGTTCGAGATTCAATATGACGCCCGTGACACAAGACACTGCTTTATCCCCTGGGTGCATAATCTACTATTATCACAAAAAAACCGACTTCCAAAAAAAACACTACAAGGTACAAAATAAGTATTATTTCGGAAGTCAGTGTTTTTAGTAGTTTCTTCGTAATTCGTAAATTAACACCGACTTCCGAAATTAGTCTTATTTTGTACCTTGTAGTGTTTTTAAGGTACAAAATAAGTCTAATTTCGGAAGTCCGTGTTTTTGGTTGTTTCTTCGTAATTCGTAAATTAACACCGACTTCCGAAATTAGAGTCTTATTTTGTACCTCGTGGTGTTTTTTCGGAAGTCGGTTTTTTTGTTGCAATAGTTTTTTTGTTTTAGTGATACCCTACACCTAACAACACCACTGGAATGTCACAGGAAAGCAGAATACGCAATTTCGTATTGGATGATTTTTCCACATATATTTTCTAGTTATTTAGATTTAAAAACCAAACTACTGAACCGATTTTCTGATCGAGAAGTAATATCCTTTCACAAAAAAAAAAACATTTTTTTTTCAAATCGGTTCATAAATGACGGAGATATAGAGGTAACAAACATTAAAAAAAATACAATCGAATTGAGAACCTCCTCCGTTTTTTGAAGTCGGTTAATAAATTCCGAAACAGTCCTTCAAAGATCCTATAAGTACCTAAAATTGACATTATTCAAATTAAGTTAGTAAATAATCATGTACGCAAACGATTCGTAGTTGATGCGGGAGTGGCGTGTCGTCGCCAATTAACTAATTATCATGGTGTATAATGAAGCGCGACTCTTATTGGAGACGGTTGACCTCCGTCTGCCGCGCCTCTTTGATGTAATGTACCCGTCGCGGTTATGTCCAATATATCGACCATCACGCGTGACGTGAGACACGCGAATTATGACAAAGTATCGTATTGTTCGGATCATGGGGTTCTAGAAGTTCAATATCTTCTTGATTGAATGTAAGTAATTATTTGGAACTTTTTCTGGCGGTGCCTTCGCTTGAAACTGAAAGTATTCCATCACCTTCTGCAAGGTCCAATCTAAGTATCTCTATGACAAAATTCATCAAACTTGGTTCAGCTGTGGAGGCGTCAAATGTAACGAATATAGTGACAAGAATACCAAAGAGTCAAGTAAACAGACACGTTGAGAACAAGCACACACTAATTTGTCTAATAAGCATTGTACAGCGGAAATATATCTCTGCCTGCGTAACTGTTCCTGGTTCGTGCTCTATTCCAAGAAAATGATTAATGAAAATGCATTGTAAAACAAAATAAGTTATGATAGCGAGAATAACAACGTTCACTGACAATGTCAGTCAACAGTTTGTTGTGATAGCACTATGTGTACGACGCAAGGCCTGCCAATCATCTGCCGCTAAGGTGAGTGTTCTGACTGCTTGCGCAACCGCAGACATTCTGCCTGAAGCACTTTACTCATCGGATTTCACAAAAATGTTAATGAACGAAGAAATAAACGTCTTCTATCTAGAGAGGATTGTTTTAACTCCAACAATGTCAAGGTGGTCGATTCAGGTCGATGTATTTATGGTAAACAAACAGTTGTGTGTGTTATTACGACACCGGCGCATCGCATGGTACCTAGAGAGATGCAGGCGATAACTACGGTGGTTGGTGGTCACGTGCCATGGCACAATAAAATTATAAACTAGCTTACGGGATCAGAATAATTTTGTAATATTGGAATGAAAAAAAACAGGCCAAGTGCGAGTGGCACACGCGCACATAGGGTTCCGGATATATATTTTTTAACAATATGGACTCTAAAACCATAGACTTCTAATATTTCTTCAAAATTGGTACCTACAGTAAATTCTGAGAAAATTTGCTGTGACAGGCGGAAAGACAGACAGATTTACGAGTGATCGGCGTCTTTACATACAGACGTTCAAAACCAGCGGCGGATCCAGGACTGTCGTTTGGGGGGGCTTGATCCCGCTGAGGGTAGGTTTTGGCAAAATAGCAAGACTATAAAACATAGCATACGTTGGGTTTAGCAGTTGATAGCCCTAGCGTGTTGGATCTGCAAGTGGCTCAAGCCTCCTTGGATTACAACTAGACTACCAACGACATCTCTGTCATTTGGGGGGTCATTTAATTTTGATATTTGATGATAAAATAGTCAATAACATTTATGTTTAGACGGTAAAAAACTTCAAGTATTGATCACTAGTGTCAGTTATTCTCTCAACTAGACAACAGTACTAGAACTACAATGGGAAACGAACAACTTAAAATTATTTACAATTTCTTAAAGTCCATAATTTCGGTGAATACTATTATGTATTTCCGTCTTCTTGGAGGACTCTATTACAACACTAGTGCAAATAGAATCTGCAGTGTGACCGCAGCGGTGTACTGCCTGACTGTATCTTCTTTCATTTCATATAGATTAATTATAACAATGACAGTAGCGTTCGCACCTCTCGCCATTAAATTAGCCTTTGGATTGATCTCCTACTGTTCATGCGTGGTTGTTTCACTGTGCACTAACTCAGAGCATTTTCAAGTTTATTTGAATGATATGGAAGCCATTGACGTTTCATTGGGAGTAATACCAGACATGGACATACCAGTCACTAGAGTTTTGTTCGTAGCGGATATTATAGTCCAGCTTGCCGTGGGCATATCATACTACTTGTTTGTGGTTCAAGATGGATTGTCCGTTTCAATCATTTTCTTTGTATTTTCCTTTTATATTTTATTATGCGGAATGAGTACTTTCGCAAGAGTTATGATGTTTGAGCTGTTGTGGCATAGAGTGAGAATGTTCAGACAATATTTGGAGAACACTCTGTCACGAGTGTCTAGGATAAATGACGCCGAAGAAGCAAGAGATAGTATAAGGCAGTGTATGTTTATTTACAAGAAAATATTAGATAGTGGCAAGAAGTCGAAGATACCTGTGAAGACTATGGTTTGTATTAAGTTTAATTATTTCTTGTTTGTCCCTCTTCTTTAAGTTGAAGGCATTTTCTTTTTTTTCAGCTTTGTCTGACTATGTTTGGATCATTCCCGAAAATAATTGCAACAGTGTACGAAATTATTGCGGACTTCAAAATGGAGGTAATTCCTATCGCAATTTTATTACGACTGCTTGTTCTAATAGACTTATCCTTCGGTTCATTGCCTGTGTCATCACAGATTGAAACCCCGCGCCTGCCGCGGTACCACGAGCTGAGCATGGACGTGTTCCTGCAGTGCGTGCCGGCGCTACTGGTGGCGCTCACCCTCGGCGAGGTCAAGCGCATCAAGTTCCTCATCGGCAGGCAGATGCTCACTTGCCAAGGTAACTTCGCGTTTTTTTTACTGCAACAATGTACCGCTTAATACTCAGTGGTTAAGGCCTCACCTCTGCTGCACGAGGTGTGTTCAAAGTTGTGATGAGACCTGTGTAGCAGCAGCCCTGTGCCCTACGTTGAGAAAGTAACAGGCAAGCATTATTTTTTACGTACTTATAATATTGACAGACGAACGCGTGCGTGAAGTCCTGGACGACAGCCTGGCGTTCCTGGAGCACCGGCCCTGCAGGTACTCCGTTTGCCGGCTTTTCTCCCTAGACGTGGGCATGGTCGTCAGCCTCCTCAACCTGTACGTCACCTACTCCCTCGCCACGGTACAGTTCGGACATCTGTACAACTAACTGATCGGACACCTGTACAACTGATCGGACACCTGTACAACTGATCGGACACCTGTAAAACTGATCGGACACCTGTACAACCGATTTGACATCTGTACAACTGATCGGACACCTGTACAACTGATCGGACACCTGTACAACTGATCGGACACCTGTAAAACTGATCGGACACCTGTACAACCGATTTGACATCTGTACAACTGATCGGACACCTGTACAACTGATCGGACACCTGTACAACTGATTGGACATCTGTACAACTGATCGGACAGGGTCACGTCTGTGGGAGACTTTCCCACGGCTTCGCCCGCGTTAAAGTAGCATTTAACCGTCTCCAGGATCCCATTTGACTCTGTGTGTACCAAAATACATCAAAATCTCTTCCGCCACTTTTGCATGAAAACGTAATAAACAAATAAACTAACAATAAGTCACTTTCGCGTGTATAGTTTTAGTTATGAAGTTAGGATTAACATGTCGAAGTGTACAACATCCAGTTAGACGTCGACGCACAGACCCATAAGTGCACCTTTGATGATCAAGTTACAATAATAAATTATTAAGAACATCATAGATGTTTCAGAAAAAAAAAAAACAAAGGAAACTTGACGGCACGGTTGGCGCAGTGGTTGAGCGATCAACTGCTGTGCTGCGTGTCGCGGGTTCGATTCCCGCACTGAACAAATATTTGTATGGCCTACAGATAGTTGTTCCGGGTCTGACTGTTTGTGTTTGTGAGTTTATATGTTTGTAAACGCACCCACGATACAGGAGAAATTCCTAGCGTGGGCAAAGGTTAAAAAAAAACTAAAATGTTGGTTCTGTACGCGAATAATTGTCATCGATGTGGACAACGCACACATCAAACAGTTCTCCGTGGTGGATCAACACATTCGTAATACATCGCTGACGCAACAAGTCCTTCACGGCTGGCTGCAGTCGGCGGGCGAGACATGTATATCGTTTAGGAGGGACTGTCGGAAGCGGTCCAGCGGTCATCCGGCAGCCGGCAGCCGGCGGCGGCGGGCGGCGCTCCCTGTGGGTCAAGGACGCGCGGTGGCTGACACTGAGCTAGTTCCGAACGTAATGAGGACAAACTGCCGAGGTAGCTTAGCGGGAATATGTGTGGGATTGTGTTTATTGTCCAGTGTTTACTTAACTGTACTTTATGATCATAATAAATGTCTAATGCTTAGAGTTATAGTTTTTCATTTAGGCCTCTTATGTCTGACCAAATACTAACTTGTGATGGATATCAAGTTCATGGATGGAGAAGGATACAATTTAAAAAAAAAAGGAACGGGTTAGGTACGTTTTTTTTTTAGGAATTACCACTAGCAACTTAACACACATCGGATATTAACTGCTTAACCGGACTAACCTGTGGTGGCCTTAAATTAATTTAAAGCCCCCAGCCAAGGCAACAAAACTAGCTACAAGCTAAAACTACTGACCACTCGCTAAGGGCATCCCCTGTGGGATACGGCCTCGGCTTAACGGCGTCAGTTCGGGACAGCAAGGGACAACAGGCTGGGTCGTTTCATTAATTAGGGGTTATTAAAGCTAAAGGCTCAGCGACGCGGGCTGGCTCGTTAGGCAAAAGTCGGGGAGGGTTATGAATGGGTCGTCGCGACGGACCTCGGCGGCGAGGTCGGTATACGGAACGCGGTCTGTATCTGTTTTTTCTAAGGGTGCTGGTTTCCCTACAGCTTTCCTGAATCTTTTTGATCTCGTCGTCGGACTCGGAGTGTATGCAGAGGACGGCGAATCTTACTAATGCGAGAGGGAGTGTACTGGGTTGCCTTTGAAATCAAAGGGTTTTGGTGTTTTTCAGCGGATTCGAAGAAACGCTTTGTAAGGCGTTTCATAAACTGTTTTATGGTCGGGATTTTGATGTCGACATGAAGCCGTTCATTCCGTACATACCACGGGGCGCCCGTGGGTTTGCGGAGAAATGTTTTGGATTACTTGCATCCTGTGGATTTGCTTTGGCTTTGCGTGTGCGAATGCAGCACACGCATAAGACATTATCGGACGTATGCACGTATTGTAGATGCGCAGTTTACATTTAAGGGATAGCTTGCTGCGTGCATTCAGCATGGAGTGAAGAACGGATTATGTGAAGGATAATATGAATGGAAGAATAGTAAATAATAAGGCGACAGTGGATAGGAGTGGATGGAATAGGCAAATAATATACGCCGACTTCAAGTACCTGACGGCATGGGCAGGAAGAAGGCTAAGCCACAATATAAATACGGACAGTAGGGAAACTGCCTACAAACGCTCGAAACGGCACACTCACACGAACATGCACACCGACGAGACTCCTAAGCTGACTTCGCGGGACTCGCAGTAGCGAGTGCCGCGTCAAGACGAGTGGTCACGTTTAACTTTATCTCCGCGATCGTTTTGAAAATGCCAGGAAAGTATTGCGTAGTATAGGTACGGCTGTTTGAACTCGGCTTCATCAAAACCGGAGCTATCGTATTTTAAACTTCCTGCTGATATTGAAAGGTAAAAATGATTTCTAGTTATTGTTATTTAATCGTTATCGAATTACGTATAAGTCCGTGTGATCGATCATAATGAATTCGTGAACTTACTTGTAAATCATGAATGCGGCGGTTTTGAGGGTATTTAAAGCTGATAGTGCAATAGTGATAGTGGTAACAATAAGTCCCTCCAAGATGGCGACTGCAATAGGTATTTTATATCAATATTTTCGTCATGGGTGTCGTTTTCATGGTTTTCGAGGGTGTTGAAGCCGATAGTGCTGTCAAAACGTGAATCCAAGATGGCGGCTACAATAGGTATCAATTTTTTCGTCATGGGTGTGTGTATTTTTTTATGTAATGGGTTTTTCAATTACTAGATATCACATGCATTTTCGGATTGAAACGCGGTATGGTTCGTAGCCGCTCATGAGCCCAGCCCGCGCGCCACCTGCGCTGCGGCGTCTACCGCGCGCCCACTCCGACGAGCGCCCGAAACCTTTTCGTCCAACCGCGGCTCGCGTACGCTCCCGCTAAAACTTGTAAAAGGTTCCGCCGTAATTACATTGATTTCCGTGTTTAAACTATCGTCTTTTGCTGAGGTTAACCGACGCCATGAGATTACCTATTTAAATTATGTTTGTAAGCTATTTATTCAAATTCGATTGATTGATCACTACAGAACAAAAATGTAAAAAAAAATATATATCAAAAACATTAAAAGTGACAACCCTATTGCTTCAATGGAGCGTAGGTAATTATGTTCTCAACTAGTTTCCCTACTGTCCATATTTATACTGTGGCTAAGGGATTGTACGTAAGTACATAATTATTTCAGCTTTTGACAGCGAATGGAGGTTTTTGTTTCTTTTTAGAAACTGCTGAATAAGAAATACTAAAACTATGGAGAGACGGGATGCCCTTGCCCTGAAGTGGGACAGCATAGGCTCTACTATACTATACCTATAGTTATATCTATCTAAACGGCAGATACATAAAACATATAGGTAGGTACATAATATACGAATTACAAGTTGCCGAGGTTAGCGTTAGCGATGCGCGGGTGATGTGTATCGCAAACACAAACAACACACAGTCAACAGACTCACTATTAATAGACGAGGAGATACTCATTCATGACTGTGCTGCTGTAAGATTGTCGTTCACTCATTTTTGGTGGACATACATAGTAGGTTCGGTTACGTAATATTTACCTAACTAAGTAGGTATCTATTGGGTTCATACAGTATTCATAAGTTCACTGACGTGAGTTCCCAACCTCCCGAGCAAGCCGGATTCCGAAAAGGCTTCAGCACCATGGAAGACAATACGCTGCGGCAGGTTATACAGAAGACCGAAGAGTATTAATCTGCCCATCTACTCAGCGTTTGTGGACTTCGAGAAAGCCTTCGATTCGATCGAGACTTGGGCTGTGCTGTAGTCTCTCCAACGGTGCCAGATCGACTATCAGTGCATCGGGGTGCTGAATTGTTTGTACGAAAACGCCACCATGTCACTCCGATTTCAGGATCAGATTTGGAAACCTATCCTCCTGTAGCGGAGTGTGAGGCGTAATTTCTCCTAAACCATTCACGGCCGCAATGGAGGATGTCTTCCAGGTTTTGGACTGGAGTAGGCTAGACATTAATGTCAATGGCGAGTACATCGCTTACCTTCGATTTTCCGACGATATAGTCGTCATGGCTGAGACTATGGAGGACCTCAGTACAATGCTCGATGACCTCAGTAGAGCTTCCAAAGGGCAATGGTGAGGGCAATGCTCAGAGTGTCCTTGCGTGATCGAACCGAATCGCAAGAGAACCAAGGTTACCGATATAGCCCGAAGAACCGCGAACCGGAAGACGCAACGTTGGAAGGCCTCCCACAAGGTGGCCCGATGACCTGGTGAGAGTCGCTGGTAGCCGATGGATGCGAGACGTACAGGACCAATTGTTGTGGCAACACTTAAGGAGGCCTATGTCCAGCAGTGGACGTCTTTCGGCTGAGATGATGAAGACACAAAACAAATGACTTTAAATCGCATTCTGCTGTAGACACATAGACGTAGAGAAACCTTGAGTTAACACTAATAAAATGTTGCAATGTTCAAGGTCTGGTGGGTAGTGCACTGTAGCACATATCCTTGGCATTCATTTTGATGAATGTGTCGAACTCGAAATGAACGCAAGGAGCGGTCTGAAAGAAACTGAAGCCCTCTCAGTATTTTGTGTCACATTACGACAATTTGAACAATACATCTGTTAGGTACTTAAATAGAAAACTAAATCATAACACATGTTTAGCCTTCACCCCGTAGCTTCTACAGTCCTTCAAAACCATTGTCGCGTAACATTTTGTCGAATAGTCGCCCCACCATTGTCTGCCGGTGCCATATGTGACGATGTGACAGTGATGGACAAGGTCGGGGAAAACAAGCCAAACCGCCGCGTTTCGTATCAGACAGCGATGTGAACATGTACAATACATACAACTCATACAAGTTAACAGCTTCGGGGAACTATACTAGTTCAATTCAAACAACTATCGATTTTCATAGACTTGTCTGTTTAGGGCTGTTTGATATAATATGAGGTACAAGATTTATTTAGGGAAGAACTGTTGCTCTAAGTAGTTATATTAGTATACTGAGCTACTAGTACCTATTGTACTTGGATCTACTGGCTGTCTTACCTTCACAACCCAGTAACGGGGTAACACGATACTCTTCGTCAATACTGGTGTCAGAACCCTGGCTTCCGACTACCCGTAACGGCTGTTAAAGTTGTTCAAATTCAAAGGAAACCAACGGCTTAACGTAAGTCATGGGCGGTCACCCATCCACGTATGGGACCTCGTCAATCGTTGCTAGTTGCTTTATCTCGAAGAGCGACTCGTGCGGCAGTTGTTATGGGCACGAGCTCCTAACTCTAGGTAGCTATTGGTCTACTTCATTTGCACTTGCTTACTAGACCATTTTGAGTAACTACGAGTACTGCTCACTATTGAGTCCCAGAGTCATGCATGATCATTCTTGAATAATTGACAGCTCAAAAACATGGACGACATATTAAACTCAACCACAGATGATAATTAACTGATAGATTTATAGATGGTTTCGAATGACAAGACACAAACAATAGAAGCTAAACAAGCGCACACAGTGTAATAGGTGCGGCAGGGAACGTCCAGCTTCATACTCACACACAGCACAGTAGAGCAGAGCTCGTCAGCAGACTTCTTAAACTGACAGTTTCCACAGTCAACTATAAAGTCACTAAAATTTCAAGAAAAGTAAATCCAAGTTCTTCCAAAAATAGGGTGTATGGCTGGGCACGACTTTTGAGGATTAAGGTTGTTTTTCACTTATTTTTTTTTTACCTTATGGCTTCAAATTCAAAAATAGTTCTCTACATCGTATTCCTAGGTGGTATGTAGGTACGTAACTGTTATTTTTTATGAAAACCCCTTGTTACACGTACCTCTAATCCACTGATATTAGATCCGACGCATACACATGCAACGTATAACATATCTATAATTAATAATCCATTGGTAACACGGTTGTTATGTATGGCAGAGGCAGTTAATAAGTCATTATTACCAGTATCACAAGTCGTTACTCGACATTCTCTGGGATTTCGTAACGATGTACTGCTGTAGTTGGTTCGTCTTCATTTTATCACGCGACGGCTTCTCACCGTTTCTTCTGACTCTAACATTACCTACAATCGTAAAGGTGCGTAGGTTCTTATTACGGAACCATTCGTAAAGATTTCCGTTATTTTTGTATGTGTGAGTACTATGTAGGTCCCTCAAATTTAAACTATAATGATCATTTTGGGTAGGTCTTTGACTTGAATGTACCCTGGCGATTGGGGATGTCATGCTCACTCAAAAGTCTGGCTGATGGTGGCGTTTGCGTTGGATCATTTGGCTCCCTTAAAAATGGTCGAGCCGAATGGTGCTAGCGTATGCGTCATGTTCGTGAACGGGCGCCGTCAGCTGAGACTGGTCATCTCTCGGCTGCCATGGTCTATTTTAATTATTTCTTTGAATTGTTTCTTTTTTACTCCGGACTATCCTGCACGTCTTTTACATCGTTCTCACATATATGTATAATTTCAATATGAATGATGTAACCATAATTTTGTAACAAAAACTTATTTTTAAAAGAGTGTCCGTGGAGTTTCTTGCACGTTCTTCTCCATAGAGATCTACGCTTTGGAACGTGCAAATAGCTTCATCTTTTTTTTTTTTGACCGACCGACCTTGACAATTCAAAAGTGCCTGTAAATGGTCTAATTGAAATAAATGCTTTGACTTTGACTTTGGATGCGTTTCTAAACATCATTCTTTGAATATACACTTAAAGAGCCTATCATCATTGTAATCTTGAAAGCTCTCGGTCTTCAAATTCATAAAAAGCAAATTATTTTATTTGCGTTAAATTTCAAGGCTCTCAATATTTATGTACTGTGATATCATCACTAATTATTGTTGAAAATATGAGCTGGACGAGCGAGGTCATCGCTGCAAGTGTTGCAACGCATAGTCTTACACTACGCTTGACGCCTGGCTTCGAATTGCCTTGGACCAACGTTATAATTGACATAATATTTCAAAAGAAACAGGTTTAAGATACATATCAACCCTCGATGTTGAAGGATGGCTTAGGGAAATGAATTCCAGTCTTTTGTTTCTCGCCCTAAAACTTTCACAATCATTAAAAAAGCTGAAACGATCGCTTGTTTTAGCTCAAACCATCTCTAATCTTGAATTTTCCAGTTCCGTGCCATATTCCTTCGCCTTCATCCAGCTATTTGATTATGCCGTAAATAATTGCTCCTAACTATTAACTGGTCTAGATCCAGACAAAACAGCGCGACATCGACTAGTCTAGACGGGTTAGTCAGCGCTCAGCGTCACTTTGAAGGTAACGCGATCTGCCTCGTTCTGTGTCAGTGTCAGACTGACTTGTTCAAATACTTGCAACTAGCGTTGAAACCAGTTTGACTACTTTAAGACCATTTGAGAAAGCAACGTGTGGAAACGTTGATTGGATTTCAATTAAACTTTTACGAATGTTAATTGATGAATGATTAAAAATGTCAAAGTCAATTTGACTTAATTAGTTATAGCCTGAGTCATGATGGGTTCTAAAGTAAGAGAAAGCGCATTTGGTTTGGCAAGAGAGATTGAAAATTTAATTGAATTTCTCGTTTTCCTATATGATTAACACCTAAGAAAGTCTTTCTAATTTGTGTCATCGCCCGTTTTTGGCTTCAATGGTTACTGCGGTTACCAAGTTGTAACTCAAAGAAAACTTCAATATCTCTATAAGTAATGCCTGTTGCTATTCCTACATTGAAATCCAATGTCGATTACGAAATAACGCGCACATACACGTGTTAACATGTCAAACATTTAAGTACTACACGCCGTAGATATCGAGAACTGCATTGTTTACTGCTATAAATCTGGCAACACCGACGGTGGCGCGGGATCAAAGTTGCCAGAAGCCGGCCCAGCGCCGACGTCAGAAGTTCAGAACCACACACGGCGGTGTTAACTGTATGACGTTAGTTTCATCCCCGGCTAGCGGAAAACGTGGCCAATGTCTGACTTTTCGGCCGGTCGATCCTGTAAACATGTCGAAGGCTAGGGTGAAGTGATCACGAGGTGAGCTGTCATTCCATCTTGATTACATGGATTGACAGCTCATTTCGTGATCACTTCATACATGCCTTCGCTGCTTTCACTTCGACATGTTTACAGAATCGCATTCCAGTCGGGTCTGTTTGAGTGATGTAGTGCAAATTGTTACCGAAATACAGGTGATGTAAATGCTAAATAGGTAGACACATCAGTGATGAAAATAAAGTTAAGCAAAGTAGCTGGTATTATGTATAAGATTGGCAGTGGCCGAGGATTGAACATATTGTCTCTCGAATTGATCGTCTCGACCTAACGATTTTGGTTCATGCTGTGTTTTCGAGAAGTTAATGACAGGTGATAATTAAAAAGATAATTAATGATCGTGAGGGTATTTCCATGCACAAGTAAAGTGCCGAATATAGAAACTACCCAATCTTTACCCAGTTTTAATTTTAATCTCTTTCTTCGGCACTCCAAGCCAATGGATGAAAACAGCCTTGTCGCCAGTTGGAAACCACATGCGTTTACCAGAAATACCACACACAAGTACTTACATGTAGTATATATTATTTTACGACATGTAATGAATCCCCTGATCCGCGATGACTCGGTAAGTACATAATTAATACGAAGTCAAAGAGAATGCTTTACTACAAGTACTCACAATTGTTTTATTGCTTATAAAACGTCGGTTTGCAGAACATAAATTCCTCCAGTGCGCAGACTATATTGTACGCTTTCACGACAGGGTATTGTGGACTTTATGGTGTTTCATATAGCGGTGGTTTTGATTTGTGGTGCGGAGAGTGTTGTTCGTACCGCCTGGGCCACGCATGATTAAATCTGGATGCATGGCGGCCTTCGCCTGAATTGGCAGGTCGCTGAGGTATTACTGAGTTTGTGGCGAGACTCCGTGAGACGCCGCCTCAGTCAGAACCCGATCATTGACGACACGCGATTATCCACCGAAGGGTTAACGGCCAGACGATCGATCTACGTTAAGTAAGCTGTCTAACTCATTTTCATTCAAACAAAAGTAAACAAAATAATGGTTCGAGAATCAGTCGGTACCAGTTAAATAAACTTTTCAAAAACCGCACTACCACTTGACACGTCCAGATGTGATAGGTTAATTACTAGACGATAAAACTTGTCGCCAGCGCCAGGTGTGCCTCGTTCCCTGTCCTGGAGAGCGGCGCGCGCGCAGCCCTGACCCACATGCGTCGCGCGTGCACATGGTATTACCCCACGGGAACACCTGTGGGAAGTTCGGGCACTTGATTACTGATGTGCTCTTGAGGTGCTACGATATTTTCCTCAACACTTGGACCAGATGGAGTATTAAGCTTAGAGCCTGAAGCTACCCAGGAGCTATGCCTCGCCTATGGCTACCTAGGACCGTTAATTTAGACTTTTATAGACTATCAGATAACGTGAAATGTGCTCAAGTACGAACTTACTTACCAACCTAATGAATGAAGGAAGGTTCAATGAGAATATCCCCTGTAAGACACTCTATGCATGTGGGTAATGTTAAAGATATATTTATTGGCAACAAATGGACTAAATAGTTGCTGCTAGTAGTTTACTTCTAACTACATAGTTATTTATCTAAATATAACATATCTCATTGAAATACCTACCTTAATACCTTGACCCTTGGCAATAGCACCATATTAAACCGGGATAAGGGAATCTTGCATCTAAAGCAGAAGTTCGGGACACCATTGAAATCATCAACATCATTGCTTCCGTTATCGTTTGGAACTGTTTGCACGTAAGAACTAACTTGGTTGAAGACATAAGGACACAATATTCCAAGGAGATCCATTGTCTAAGTTAA
The DNA here is from genome assembly GCA_947386135.1 of Melanchra persicariae. Classification (NCBI taxonomy): domain Eukaryota; kingdom Metazoa; phylum Arthropoda; class Insecta; order Lepidoptera; family Noctuidae; genus Melanchra; species Melanchra persicariae. The sequence goes on from OX376651.1 coordinate 944,776, forward strand.
TATTATTGAATGTTGGACTTCTGCACCCTTGAGCCCAGAGCCGCCACCTGTCTCGAACGAGAGTTAAATAGTAAATACTCATAAATCTGAAACCGACTTCAATGTGCTCCATACATTACTCTAACTCCATTTGAAACTATAAAACAAGATTATAGTCGGCCTGAGAGCAGGTTGGTTGCGTTTCTTTTATAAGCGGCTGTCTGTATAATTTAATATGATTTGGATGGATTTGATTCACAGAACAAAATTGTGATGATGATATTCTTTATGAAGATATACATATAATGTGTATGTGACGCCTGGTCTGGTGCAGCAAGGAGTAGGATACTTCCAAACTGAAGACTTAACAGATATCCTAACGTTCAAAGGTTGGCTGCTCTGTCGTGCTGTAGCAGAAGGTACCACAGCAGCTCCTAAGGGTTTGCATGGCACGGCTTTTGGCTGAAGTGAAGATGATGATAGACCTGAAGGATAAAATTCCACTTTCCACCAAACGCTCAGACACTCGCTAAACAAATATATATAAATATAAAAGCCGGCCAAGTGCGAGTCGGATGTAGAGAACTATTTTCGAATTTGAAGACAAGCCAAGGTAAAAAAATAAGTAAACAAGTGCGAGTCGGACTCGCGCACGAAGGGTTCCGTATCTATAAAACAACGGCAAAAAAAATCACGTTTGTTGTATGGGAGATGGGAGCCGGCCCGACTTAAGTATTTATTTTATTCTGTTTTTAGTATTTGTTGTAAGTAATAGGGCAACAGAAATACATCACCTGTGAAAATTTCAACTGTCTAGCCATCACGGTTCATGAGATACAGACTGGTGACAGACGGACGGACGGACGGACAGCGGAGTCTTAGTAATAGGGTCCCGTTTTTACCCTTTGGGTATGGAACCCTAAAAATGTAAATGAATGAAAATCAAGTGTAGCAAGCCACGTGCTGAACATAACGCTCCACTAGCGGCATGCATAGACATTTGATTATAATGCACCATGAAAGTTCTTCAGGCTGAACTGTTTAACTTTCAGTAACTTGTTTATGACAGAAAGCGACGCTTCGTTTGAAGTAGCCGCTCGTCTACCACGCGCACGTGCCGTCTGCTCGCAGTAAGAAAGCCGCCTGTTTCTATAAACTGACGGGTTATTATGGATTGGTTATGTTGAGTTGCTTTCAGGCTGTGAATAGAAAATCTGTTGTGAAGTTTCCACGAATATGACGAGCAAACTTATCAACAGAAGATTTTTGTTTCGTCACTGTCGTTGATGTGCACTAAAATCTAACTGCGTTAAAAGCGTACTTTTCAAATTCTCCAGTTTTTTTTCTTAGACAATCTAAACCTGAAAACATTTGTTGCTGCAAAGTTCCCCTTTGCCTCTCGCAGCAAAGCGTGCTTGAGTACCTCTAGCTGATTCACAAACCCACAAGTGCGTGCTCTACCCATCAGCAAGCTGCAACAAACGCTTCGAATCCAGGAAACAGCCAAAATAATAAACATCATTCTCTTCGTAAAATCAGTTCTTGTAGCATCGGGAGCTTGTTACCTGTAAGTTTAACAAAAATATCGGCGTCCGCGCACGCGATAAATAACAGCCGCGCTGCGCTGACTCATCGTGCCTAAATATTCTCAAAACGATGAAAGGTTTACAGCACGCTGTGTTTACGTTTACACTTATATTGTTTGTAGTAATCGAACTTTTACACCATTCTGTTAGCGATTTTACATAAATCTTATGGAGAGAACTTCCTTGAAATGTGTGTCTCTTGCTTGTCTTCTGGTGTCATCGGCTTGAACTAACTGGTTCAGGCTACAGTTTTCCAAGATATTGCTCATTAACTGGCATCGCAATACTAACAGCTAGCAATAATACTAGTGTTGACTCCTCCGGAAACCTCGGTAATCGATGTCTGTACTCGAATTTGTCGCTGAACTTTAAGTCATGAATTCTTATCAGGTCGTCTCAATAAACCACAGATACAAATTAAATTAAATGCATTACAATTTCTAGAAATTGATCACAGATTAGTTACTTATCAATTATGTTATGTAAGATTTCCACATATCCTTTTAATTAAACAATGACATCAGCATCGATTATCACCCGAGATATTAAACTTATAAGAAAGATAACGCCCCACATGTTTGCTCTCCCTAAAGATTGCTCAATAGCCCGAGCTACGTGTGATATAATATAGCCCGATACTGACTCGTACGTGTGCTATCTGAGAGCGTGTCCGGAGAAAGCGGCTGACAGACGGACAGACGGCCGCGGGACGTTGTGAGGTAGGCTTTTTTGTGTGATAATAAGATAACATTAGAGAGTTGTGATGGACCATGACAGATGCGCGCATTGTTTTAACACGACTGGCCAAAACAAGGAGTGTTATAAATGTTTTCAGGGTTCATGTGTGTATGTTATGTAATTACCAGTAGTTAACAACGATCTACAATCAGTGACAACTAACTAATTGCTGTGACCTTACGAACAAAAATAAGAACCCCCGTAATCTAAAATCTCCGTCGTAAACGCAGTGGCGTAGCTAGCCTGGGTGACCCGGTGCTACAATCCGCCTGGGAGAATTTTGATTTTCTTTTGATTATAATTAACTAAAAAATAATATTAACTTTCTTGACTGATGCAGGTAACCAAGAACCATGTAAAAAAGAGAGTGCAGGATGCAAAAGCGAGAGAAGCAAGCTAGAGTAATTTTGCACCTCATTTCCGACAGGTTTCATTGCATCAGCCGTTTGGGGATGACACGGCCTATTTTGATCGTCACATAGCACTTGTAAGTCAAGTGTGGACTGATGCTGTTTACAATCTTTTTCAACATCCTTCAAGTTACTATACATATAGTAAGCATCAGCCCACACAATAGTCAAGTGCTGTGTGGCGATCAAGATTTATATAGGTCGGCAATATCTTAATCGGTGCACATAATGTGTCATTTACATAATCAGTTTGATCGTCTCCTTTCTGGTTGTGTTGATTATTAAGTGGGTACAGCCTATTATTGTTTAGTGATGTTATTGTACAAACAAGCGCAAACGTTATAGGCAGATTCCTGTGTTGAGTTTATTTATGATTTGCGGTTTCATTGATTTTGCTATGTTTAAGGCAATAATGAATCACGCATTAAAACAAAACAAATATATTATACTCTTATGTATGTACGTACAGAATAAACATTCTTCTTGTAAGGTATTGCACCACTAGAAAACAGATGTCTCTAACACTTTAGTCAAACTTTGTTTTTAAATAATTACATTATAAATAAGTAGTTTATAGGTACATAGCAATATGTCTTCTGATGATTCGTCAACGCAGAACCTCCAAAGCGGCTGAAAACATACTTAATGAAAGACTCGACTGTTTGAAATCTGAAAAATACTCAAATTTTTCAGTTTCCAACATTACCAAGCCTGCATTCCCAGAAAGGTAAAGCGGAGATATTTAAGTTATTTATTATATTTCAAATAAAATGAAGACTAGGTATGTTACTAGCTGTGACTGCTGTACAGTAGTTCTGTAGCTTTGCCTACTCCATGGGGAGCTAACCGAGAGATTATATACCTATACTTACGTAATTATTAATCGCAAAAATGTAGTAAACTAGTGCAGTTGTCCCTCATCACGTACTAATACATCTACGTTGTATTGTCATCGCTAACCGCAAGCCAGGGCAAACTTGTGGAGTCACCAGTTCGTCTGACAAATGCGTCAATGTCGTCATTAATGACTATTTATTGTGCGTGTGATGTCACGTAGGTATTTAGTGCAACTATACGGGTTACGTTGGCCGTAATGTTGTGAATCAAAAGTTGCGAGTAACAGAGATGATCGATCACTTTGAGTTCCAGAGTTCAATTTGTAATTCTTGTTAAATCAATGATTTAAGTGACAAGCCTGGTCATATTGTACCTGTTACAACGTAAACTGGTACAACTAACTAGACGTATGAAATGACCTATTGTGTGCGATCCGTAAGATTAAACCAGAGGAGGACGTCACACACATTTGACGAAAGACTTTTGTTATCATCATTGTGATCCTCAGACCAACAAAAAAAGGTAGACGGCGCACTGCGAATATCAAAGATGAAGCCATCTTTTTATCTATGTGTGTCTCGAAGGGTTGCCATTTTTTATTTTTTTTCCCTATAACTTGGGAAATAATATTTTATGAGTAAGCTAATATTGTGCAAGTGAGCACAAGTAAGATATTGTTGAGTATGGTATTGTAACTTAGTTTTTTAGAAAGATCTATACCTAAAAATCAAATTTTTACATCACACATACCTACATTCAATTATGTAAACTAGTTAAGTTTTAAAAGGTTGTCGAAGCGTAACAAGCGTAAGTCATTATCTAAATTGTTTTAAAATAAAATAGGTAATTACATTTTTAATCAACTTTAATAAATTGAAAAAGACCACCATCACAAAATCACTGACTAAAGAAAAAGTAGGTAATATCAAGATAAAACATAACAAACGAAACAATAACGTGTAAATGTTATGTTTAACATGCTTACAAAATAAATATTATTTATCATGAACAAATAAAGTCTTTTTCCACACATTTGCTCAAAAAAAGTTAAGTATGACGCAAAATAGGTACTCTCACCTAAGTACATATTTTACCGCATACTCCGTTGAATAGCGCCGTACGTATCCTTTACAGTTTTTTTTTTAATTTTCTTATAGGAGTATAAATAAGTACGAGAATAAAATATTAAGCTGAATGATTGAACCTACTTGGAAGCGCTTTTGCACAATACGTTTGTCTCAATTTAATACTAAAGAGAAAATGAGACGAAAGATGTAGTTCCATTTGCAAAATCGCGCTATTTTCATACTACAAACGTCAAAGATTGTTGCGACTTTCTGACTATCTAAAAACTAAAAGTTTTTTTCATTACCTATTGTACTGTTTTCTCGCAAATGTGTTGAAAAACTTCAAATCTAAAATATTTTATATATTAAAAAAAAGAAAATAGAAATATAACTCGAAGAAAGAAATCATATATTTTTGTTTAATCGAATGGGGAAATATTAAATCGTATTATGGCAACCTTCACACTTAATGTCACTGCTTTCGTTTGTTGACGTTTTTGCTCCAAGTAACCTAAAATTCATAGTTAATTTATAATAAAAACGATGTTATTTCAAGTACTTACAAGTGAAAAGTGATTCCGTGAGAGTTTTTATGTGATTTGCTATTGTTTTTACAAATTTTTACTACACAGGAAGGCATAATTATATTTTTCTATTAATGTTTTCTAGACGACGCGACGGCTCGTGAAGTACTAAGAGCGATGAGCATGGTTTTAGTGTAGGTGTGTGGGTGAGCTTGTGTATTTACTTGAAGGAGCACGGTTTTGTGGCTTCACTTTTGATGTTCGCGGTGCGCTGTCTACCTTTTTTTGTTGTTCTGAGTTGTGATCACTATCACCATTTCAGTCAAAGGACATCCATAATCTGGACAACGCCCAATCGACCGGTGTTACATCCATCGGACTTCCGATACTTACACATAATGTCGGTCCTGTTATCTAGTAGAGCAAGAAGGTAATAACCAAGCTGTAAGTATGGATGTCCGCCCAGCAGACTGTTGTCTCGTCTTCAGTTAGAAAGCCGGTGCCGCTGAGGTGTGTCCGGCACTCCGGCAGCGTCCGGTCGGCAGCCGGCACGCGCCAGCCGGCGGAGAAAGCCTCTCACTTTACGTAACACCACTCTTTTTATCGTAACCAGCTGTAATATTATACTAAGTTTATGATGGAATGGTTTGTGTGCCGTTGAATTGCACATTGTATGTTTAATGTTTGTATTACGTTTTATTGCACCTCAGTATTTTATTATCTACGTTAGTGTAACATTCTTGCTAACACTCGGTTTCTCAAACGATATTAACGGTGTGATGGGGTATCGGCATCGCGCTACTCAGTAAGGTCCGGTTTCCACTAAAGCAGAGAGGAGAGGAGATGTGTTGAATAAACCAATCTGATTTCGTTATTTCCACATCTCTTCTCCGCTTAGCTTATCGGATTGGTTTCTTCAACACATCTCCTCTCCTCTCTGCTTTGGTGGAAACCGGGCCTTACTCAGCTGCATTCAGTCGGACTGGACGCCGAGCCACATCGCCGCGTCCAACATCGTTGGGCACGGCTAGCCAGACTGATTGAAACTGGGCAATAGTTTTGCGATGCAGTGAGGTAGACGAACAATTAAGATATTTATATAATACTAGCTTCCGCCCGCGACTTCGTAGGTACTCGCATATCAAGTATGAAATATATACTTTACGATCTATACCTACCAAGGTAGGTAGGTATATTTGGTACTGTGTAAATACCTATATATATAAGTAAAAAACTTCATGAAAATCGGTCGAGCCCATAGATATTGTTTTTTATATTTCTACAGTCGAGCTGTTTCGGAGGAGTGCAACCAAAAACACCGTGATACGAGTATACTTAATGTATTTTAATTTAAGTATTGCAATATGTCCTGTGCTTTTCCTAAAATACATCTTTCGGTACATTACGAAAATATTTTGCAAGATGACGTCAGAAGGCGAAACACCTATCCAGTATTGTGGTTACATTTACCCACAGACTCGCCACCCTGGGGTTTTCCAGACGATACCATTATTGGCATTACGAGTTGTGGGAACATTGTCAGCCGGTGGTATACATTTTCCTTCACTTTCACATAACTGCGTAGTTACCATAGTTACCTAAGCACAGTGACATCTAAGACGTCACATAATGTCAACTCAAAGTCTCATACATAACATAACACTATATAGGTACATACCAACTTACTTGTGTAACACAATATAATGTATAAGTGTCATACATAAAGTCTTATCTGCGGGCCTGCTCAGCCTTTTCCCAACCAGTCTAGCCGGATTCAGCTGATACCAGCATGTTACATGGAGTACTATACCTAACTGACCTCTACAACCCAGTAACTGGGTACCTAACACGATACTCTTTGACAAGACCAGTGTCTGATTTTCTGGCTTCTGCATAATAATAACATATTTCATAATTATTCTGTAGGATAACTGTCAACATAGCCGATCGCGTATTATTTTGTACTACGGGACTTAACGAGCTGTCATTTGTTGATCTTTGGCAATCGATACGAATTGTCAGAAGCCAAAAAAACTGCCAAGAAGTACCGTGTTACCCAGTTAATGGGTTGTGGGGGTCTGGTAGGCAGGCGCTCCACGTAAAATACTGTTATTCAGCTGAATCCTTTGACTGGGAGCCGACCCCAATATACATAGTTGGTAAAAGGCTAGGCAGATGATGACGTACTACGGGTCGTAGCATGCGTAGATTTCCCGCACGGGAAAAATATTTTGAATCATCTCACAGGCTCATTGGTCGATAGCTCGGTTTATGTACAACATTCGGGGACTCCCCGCAGGCGGCGTTACGAATAAAGAAAGACATAGGTAGTCAATAACGCACCGTCTGCGAGGGTTCCTCGTAGCAGGTGTAGAGCTATCGAATAAGCAAAACGCTTCTCTGCAGGCCCTATGGTGTGCGTAACTGCACTCCGCATGCGATCCCTATCGACCAATAAAAATGAGCCTATCGTTGTTTCTGAGACTAAGATCACGTATGAAAATTTAGGTACACCAAGGGACCTACGCTAAAAATGGTTCAATAAAAAATACGGAAAACATCTTATTTATATCGTACCTACTGTTGTGGAAATTTGTGTGACTTTTTACAACTAATAAAAATATTTATATGCGGTAAATCCGACATAACGTTTGCCATAAATTGTAAGAATAATATACGAGTGTGATAAGGACGTGGTGACAATTTACTCAAGCTGTGTAAAACAGACTGAAGGTGATAACGCTGCAGTCAATCACGAATTCACGACCACGGCAATAAAGCGGTGGACACGGGTACTTTATTATTTATACAGATGTGTGACGAACAAGTGCTGAAATAATATACTTACAAGTACAACGGAGATATACTTGATTAATAATAAATCTGTAGGTAAATGAATTAAACAATACCTACGTTCATTCATATAAATATATAGACCATGTTGTAATAATTATTTTTGTAAATAACTAAATAATTCCCATCGGTATATGTATATCAAAATAATATTTGTTCGTGAGTAATAAATTAGTACCTACCTAAGTATTTATTACTCACGGGCAATTATTATTTGGGATTAAATATAATGACCACCATAAAATGCTTTGATACCCTTAATTCTTTTACCAAAAATATATATTTGACACCAGAAAAATGAAGTCTAAAATTACAATAGTACTAGCTATTTTACTCACGACTGCACCTCAAATTGTATTCGAACACCAAATGTAGTAAATGATCACCAAATCTTAGCGAGCAAATTAATGCGCTATTTTTGCCTAAATAAACTACTGTGATTGCCATAAAATGTAGGCTTGGGGTTACAAACTGGATAAAATAGGTTAGGTTAGGTTAGAATGTGACCAACCGCGCGCGAGCCGAGCGAGCGAAGCGAGCGGTGCCGCGGCAGCGGCCGGCGAGCGCTATTCTCGAATATTTTTTTGGAAAAAGTTATTTATTTCACACTTTTTTAACTCCAAACACCAAACAATAGCTGCCAATGAAATGAAAGAAAGCTTATAAATTAAGATAAAGCTTTATATTTACTTAAAAGTTTTGGATTAACAATGATTTGTTTGACATTAGTTTGCTTAAACAGGATAGCAAGATGTAAAAACTTTGATTTTAATTCTACATTAAAATGCTGGTATGATTTTGGTGATCATTTACTACTTTTGGGTTAACAATGATTTATTTGGAGTCATTTTGCTTAAATAGGATAGCGAGACGTTAAAATTTTGGTTATAATTTTAAATTAAAATGCATGTGTCCAACACACACCGATGTAAGCGTGCAAGCGATAAGTATCAATTATTATCAAACAAACTCACTACCTATCGCACTGGTAAAAGAAACAAACCCTAACATAAGTGGCGGAATTTGTTCAGAGCGGAAGAAGTCAGTTGATGATTACCCATCCATAAAAAAAACTCTACTCTCTACTCTTGTCGTAGGTACTCGAAAGACGAGCAAGCAAAACATGCTTGCTCAGCTAAAACCAAAGACTATTAAACCTCTATGGCTAAAACTCATTTCTCGAGCACGAAAACTTCAATCTATGACAAGCTCCGATAGAGTTGGAGTTCGAGTTGAGTTGCAGTCTACGTTTTGGGATATGGGCCTTAGGATTAGAATAGAGCTACATTCAACGAATATTTGTAATCCTGCATTGTGTAGGTGGACGAAACTCGTACGACGTTGACTGAAACATGCGTGTCACCGGTAATTAATCCGGTCCCCGAAGTGTCATAACTAAGTATGTAAAAGTTATATAAGGGATAATAAATGGCGACTGTTTATTTACTTTACTATTAGTTTACCAACAACGCGGGATTCAGAAAACAAAGAGAAAGAAATCAATGACAATAGAAACCATTGACTCCTGAAACATTCAACCTGCCTATCCTTCTCTCAACATGTCGGGGTCGGTCTCTCTGACCTGCACAGCAGCTGGGCCTGGTCTGGCCTTCCTTGGTAACACTGCTGTCAGATTTCCTGGTTACTGACTCTCCGTAACGACTGTCAAAGATCTACAAATGACAGCCGAGCTGCCAGCCCGCGACCACGTGCGCGCTGAGGCACGGAGGAGTACGTAATGAATGATCAGTGATCACCCATCCACGAAACAACTTCAACAAGCGCTGCTTAACCTCGAAAATCGAACCGTCCGACAATTTTTTATTTAAAACTAGCCTTTACCACAAAATTCCATAAGAATCGGTCAAACCGTTTCGGAGGAGTATGGCAACTATCACTGTGACACGAGAATTTTATAGAATGTTGATGTATTGATTTGAATATGTGCATTAAAAAAAATAAGGCAGTTGTCGCGACGACGGTTTCACCCAGTAAAGCTAAGTATTTTTAATTAAAGCTGTAAATTAATTTAGAAAAGTGATGTAATCGGTGAAGTGTCCACAAGGCCTGAAGACAGCTTTAGTATTTTTGTCGCGAGCTACCTTATTTGTGGCTACCACCGTCCGTAACGGGCTATCCGGCCCCAGGGAAGGCCAAGCCTGTCGCTCGCGATGCCCGTTTGTTTTGTACTATCTCTCAACTTCCATTCATTTTTGACAGATTGCAACTGAAATGCGAATGCGAACTTATAAATGTGTAGAATTTCCACTCAGGTTATGTGGTGTGCTGAGTTGTGTGTAGGGCATGCAATATTCGTCTGATTTTAGAATTCGAGTTTTTCGAATTTTTATTCAGAAACTATTCGAACAATTCGAGTTTTTCGAATATTTTGTATTTCGGATCATAAATTATTCAAATAACAAGTAATTTAACTAGTTTTTCATTTAAATAAAAACGTAATTCAAAAACCACCAATTTAAGAAAATAATACTTACCTTATTTATTTTTTATTTAAATAGAAGAAGGAAACTGAGCGCGTCTTACGTATCGTCGTTAAAGAACAAAGTAAATGGTTAGAAAAAAAACCTGTTCGCTGAAAATACGCGTTCGGGCTCTTCACTGGTTGGGGGGATGAAAAGTAGAAATTTGTACGCCTGTGACATATGAACTGGTTTAGGACCTCCACGATCAAATTGTGCCATTTACACTCGCAAGAATGAGTCCGACTCGCACTTGACCGGTTTTTTTTAGTGTTTATTTTGCTTAAATCGCTCCTCACCTGGTTGATGGCAAAATACTTAGAAGATTTCTGAAAAATGACATACCTACAGCCTTTTTTTTGGATGTGAAATCACCAAAATAATGACAGAGTGTCAGACTCCTACAGCCAAGTAGTCCAGCACGACCGCGACGACAGCCTACATACGTCAGTATGTTGTAAATTAGGTACGACACCAAACTAACTTTACTTACTAAGTTCATTTGACAAGAAATACACTGAAAACCTACGCGTAGATATTATCAATCTGTTCTAAATTATACGACATCGTGAAGGGTCGCCTGTCAGACCTTTGAATAATGCGTGGGTACAAGGTACTTGTTATCATAAGACCGAATATATTGATGCTACCGTCAAAGAACCTTTCTTCACGGTCAGCGACCACGGCCAGTGGGAGGCTACACTGAAACTTTATTTACATGACTGTCAGCATATCCAGCGGTTATTATAGCCAGGTAGTTATTATCGATGTGGGCACACAAGCTGATAGCTTCAGGTCGGTTTCAGGCAGTTTCAGCAAGGTGGCGTGATAACGTTTAATGGGGCGCGCGGCCCATCGCCTTGACACCTTTACCTTTGCTAATGTCGAATATTGCAGACATTCCCGGTTGTAAACGTTATTATAGTTTTATGAACATGGCCAGGTAGTCAGGGTTACTTTTGAAGGGAACTTAGCCCAGTTTCATAAACGAAAATGATCGTAAAATTACCGTGAAGATGTCAAACGCGCGTAATCTTCCGTGATTGAATGAGTAAGTTTTGAACCGCCAATTCTATCTCTTGATTTGCTTTTAGTATGCTTGATTTGCTTTTAGTAAGTATGTGAAGAGTCGATAATTTTGAAAACCGGGGTACCCGGGACCTGGTAAGGATAAGGTTTCGATTTATTTCGGTAGGTATATCTAAAAATATTTTTTGATAGGTACTTAATTATGTTTTTTTAAGATTCTTCTTCGCAACAAAGTGTCTTGCCTAGCAGGAATCTCACAAGTCTAGCATCAATCTAGTTTATTGCGTTATGTCATTAAAAGCGGTAAAAGTTCATAGCAAAATAAATTAGTACGGCGCGGGCGCCACTTCTCGGAAGCCAATTAGTTATTGTGGCTTGTCAGAGTACCCTTCGAAGTCCTAACAGTTCAGTATAATAATATGTAAGTAGGTATGGAAAATTGACGTCCAAGACTGAAATAGATTGTGAGAAAGACTATTAACCTATTTATATCCTAGGTGTCTTTTATCTAGGTAGGTATTTCGTCTTACCATTTTTGGGTTGGTTCATGTTGTGACATTCCTAAAAATTTTGCAGAAATTAAATTACTTACTTACCTAATTATAATCATGTAAAGTTGTAAAATATAGCTCTATCAGCCAGGGATGTAACCGTAACCGAAACTATCGGATATCCGAATTAATGTGATTATGTCAGCAACATTTTCCTTCACATCGCCGTCATCCGGAAACGTGCCCAGAAGGCTGGCAGCATTGCCACGTTGAATGGCAATGCTAATTCTTTGGGCAAAGAAAGAGCCATTTAACGTCGATGCGGAGGAATACTTCGACGCCTGAGTGTATTTTATTTTTATATATTAAGTACCTACTTATTTTGATGTTTTTGTTTTGTTTCAATGTTTATAAAATAAAATTTCCTTCCCTTTCTATTTCCTAAATTCCTATACCATTTTAAAGATTTGCCAAAATAGTTTATTGCTGCTTACTGGCTCTCATGCGGTGGTCCATAGTTAAGTAGAAATAATCGAACTAGGGTAAGGAAGTACTAGGTAAGCTTTGCTTACCTACTATCGCTGACAAGGGGGGGGGGGGTTAAAAATGGCTAAAATTGTGCTTACGTTATGCTTGTACGGCCCCTTAGTAAGTTTATTTGGTTTGTGTTTTCCTTCAACCGAAACTATAATCCGTAATCGTAGGTATCCGAAACCTATTTAATATCCGTATCGTATCCAGATCCGAAATTTCCATCTCCGAACTACGACTCTACATTTTTAAATATCCTAACAAGTAGGAAGTAGAATTCGAGTCTCGTCACTTGCTGTTCAAGAAAATATAGGTAGGTACAGTTGCCAGCACATCAAGCTACAACAATCTGTCAAATTTACAGATTTTCAACTTTATCGCAAAGGTTCAAGGTTGATTGGGAAAATTTTAAAGTTTCGGGTAGCTTGATGTGCGCGTCTGTACATACCTAATCCGCAATTTTACAGAAACTTACATTGTGGGTCAACTATGACTGATGAGCTGATGAAATATGGGTTTTTCGAAATGTTCCCTTAATTTTCTAGGTAAAGGAAGTTATGACAAATCTAGATCTACTTCATACCTAGGTACTTACATAATTTGTTTGTAAAGTTACACACACAATAATGTTCGACTAACTCGGTCGGTAAATTGTATTAACAAAAGCTTGGTTGGATTTTTCAACTTAGTAGGTAAGTACCTAGGTACTTACTAACTTAACTAACTAAGTAGATAAGTACTAACTTTCGCGACTTCGCGAGGTTTCGAGTGTCAGTGAGTTCGGCAAATAGTGATGGCTTTTTGTGTCCCAGAGTCCCAGGCACATGTCGCAGGTCCCCGGGTTCACTTCAGGCAACTCTATAATGATGGCTGTAGGTAACTACGTAAGTAGGTAGGTACTAAATTAAATTGCGTGATCGTGATGGAAGTAGCCGAAATTCCGATCCGATGGACACGGACATCCGCTCACTAAAAGAACTGATTTCCGAATTCCGTAACCACACGGGTACTGTCTAGGTACCCCATCAGTTTGGCCAGCCCTACCCCTGGTAGGTATAACGCTATAGTGTTGCTACTTTGGTTCTGGAGCGGTGATGCTGTAGAACTTTTACATTGAAAGGAACTTCAATGGATGCAAAGAGATAGTAAGTACCTAACTTACTTAAGAATTTTAAGTAGGTACCTACCTACCTAAGTAAGTACCGTAAAATGCTACAACATTGCCGTCTCTACATAACATTGCCTAAATCCTAAAAATGTTAAATAGTTCTCTTATAGAATCGGTTGTATTGTCTGTGGTACTGTTAAAAGCAAGTTGGTAATCTATATGGCAACATTTACGCATCATTCATTCAAATAATCCAACCATAAACTGTCAGTGTCAAATTAAATGTCAGTGGTCGTGAATGGTTTATACCGGCTCGGGAGAAACTCAACTTTGCCTACCATCGTTAAAAAAATATATATATTGTAATTAAAGACTAGATAAAGTCTAACATGGAAAAGAAATTATAAGCAAAATAGGCGCAAAATTGTCCCCTTTGCACCCATAATAGTCAATGATATTTTTAGCTAGGCAATGTTGCAGTTTGCAACTTAACTTTGCCTACTTCTTTAAACGCACTTTTTGGTGATTAATAGGAGTGTTTTTAGCTAATAAGAACTTTATCCCGATAGCTTAAAGTACAATATTGAATTGTAATTGAAAACACATATGACTTTCTCTAAAATGAAGGATTTATGAAATAAAAACGTCAAAATACAGGCAATGTTGTAGCATTTTACGGTACCTAGGTAACTAGGTACCTACCTACCTACCTAAATTAAGTCAAACTGTGAAGGAGCAAGTTGCAGACTGCCGACATAAGTAAGTACTTACTTACAAGCAACTGTCATGCGAAATCCCGCCAAAAGCCGCAGGCGACGGCGCGGGTCTGGTTATATGTAAGTACCTACCTATACCTACGTTAACACACCATAAAACGCGTACTGTACAATACAGGTACCTACAGGTACCTACGGCAATAAGTACCTAGGTGATATAGGTGTAGAGCGGAGCGGCCGCAGTCAGCCCAGTCTAGGTACTTATGTATGTAGGTACCTATATGGACCACAGAACACATAAGTAAAGGAATGTGTTCTGTGGTCCAGTCAGTCAGGTCAGCCAGTCCCATCAGGTGCGGATACCGGTGTTAATCACAAGGTTTACACGTGCCAATTGACTCAAATGTAGGCATTGTAATGAGAAGCATAATGTGCGGAGCGATTAATTTTTCCGATATCACACACTTCGGCATAGGTAGGTACAAGTGTAGTTGTTGTAGTCGTTTCGATACGAAGTCTATTTTATTTTGAGAAATAATAAGTCTAGCCACACTTCTATTTTATTAGCCACGTGATCAAACTTCTCATTTTATAACTAAGCAACGGGAAAATGTGATAGCCTCTAATAAACTAATTCGTCTTTTTTACAACGCCAACTAAATATTCTAAGGAAAACGTCAAGTAAAGATCAACAATTATATTAACTTGTCCTTTTTATTTATACATTGCCACCTAATTACTAACTCAGCCACGGACTTTATATCTCATCACCATTTTACAGCGAGTTCGGGATTTGTTTGGGGCACCCCGACTCGGACAGGTTAGGTTAGAAGAGGATGGCGGGGTCAAGTGAACGAGCGAAGCGAGCGAATAGACCCCGCCATCCCCTTCGTGGTTATTTTTTTTATGATAGTAATTAAATAGAAGCTAATAGAATATATTTTTTGTATACACTTATAAATTATATTTTAAAATATTTCTACAAAAAAATTAAAAAACATTTAAAAATATAAAAATAGTAGCCCACCGGTATCGGGAACAGGGTCCAAGCTACCGGCGCGGCGGCGGCGGTCAGGGCTCCAGCGAGAGGAACCTCCTAACGATGCGAGCCGTGTCCAGAAGTACTGCTTTCTGAATCAAGCCCTTGATCCAGCTGCCTAACGAGAGCCTCCTAAGGTGTTGGTCGAGGCCGTTGGCTGAGATGACTATCGGTACAATGATTGCCGAATTCACATCCCACATGTCGAGTTGTCGACAACCTCGCGAGCCAAGTCAAGATATTTTATTTGTTTATCTTTCTCGGCTTTCACGAGGTTCTATTATTATTATAATTTGGGCTGACGATAGCAATCTCATTGGATGTTTTCTAATTTTTTTCTACGATTAAGTATCTACGACTTCCACCTACCTATATTTTATTGGTGAAATTATTTGCGAACAGGTTTATGCGTTTATTTTATGACGGAAAATCAAAAATAATATCGGTGAAACAGCGTCAAAATTATAAAGCAGTTTTATTTACCTGTCTTTAAGTAACATCTCTAAGAAATTTCATTTACCTATCGCTGATACTTTAGTGTTTACTAACGGAAAACAGGTTGTTTTATTATGATAATAAACTATTATCACGCTGTATCAAACAAAGAGATAGGTATGAAATGTAAGTAAACAGTGTCAGATGATGGAGATGAGAGCGTACCTTTTCCATTGAGCTGGGTCTTCAGGCGGGTCAGCTCGTGCGAGCGGCTGCGGCTGCGGCGGTGCGCGGCGATCCTCCGCGGCGAGCGCGCCATCTCGCCGTCCACAGCCAGCTTGCGAGGTTTAGGCGGCTGCCGGGAACTGCGCGAGCGACTAGCATGGAGCCGGCACACGCATGCCACGCCGCGCACTCACTACACTGCACTACGTACAGCTGACACAGTAAACAGCCGGCACTCCGTTGCACACACACTGTTTGTAAACAACTTTTCGCGCGAAATCAGAACTCACGTCGAGATCGAGTACTTTCAAGAGACACAAAGTACAAGCTAGTTGTGGACGATTCAAAGGAAAAGTTGCGATAGTAGAGAAGTGAACGAGTCAATACGTAAGATTAAGGCACGAGCGTCGTGTGGAAGGCACTGCGAGGCACTGAGTGAGCGCGCGTGTTGTGTTGTGGGCTGTGGCGGCGACGAGCCGGTAGCGGTGGGGCCGCAGCGCCCGCGGGTAGGGCGAATGTGGTGCGTCTCCCGCTGCCTCGTGGGCCATACCACACCTCCCGCTTGCAACACTGATAGCACGCTTGCAAATCACTGCTGAACTGCTAACTCTCAGTTACCGTCAGTTTTGAGACCTAGGTACCTACTAGAGCAGGCTGTTCCTGTTTAGGAGTCTGAATCACATACTTAATACTGCGCTTAGAAATTATGGTTTGTGGTAATATGGGCTTTCACCGGCAGACTCCACTTAGAACCAAGATTCCTGTCAACCCTTCCGTTGGGAAATAGGTAACTGCTTCTTAGTCTTGTGACAGGAGTGGCTAACTGGCTAAATGTATACGGTACGGTAGAGCAAAAGGTAAATTTCCAAATCACGTTTTGTAATCTAGTCCGCTCTGTAACCTTTGGATTATGGCCGCCAAAATTCGAGGTCTGTAGGTAGTTTCGGGATCTTAATGTTAATCACAATAATCATAAAGAATGCTTGTTTCCGTGAAAGTATGAAGTCATGTGTGCTGAGCGAAGTAAATTAGCAACAGCTGACGAATGCCTTCACGAACGCAATTAGCTTAATCTTCGCTTGTGGAATATTTGAGGGGGCCACATACCCGGTTTTGTGGTACCAAGTTGCCAAGGTTGCAGGAGGTGGTACTTACAGGCAACATGAAGTCAAGGTCTTTGGAATATAGGGCGTTATTTTCAAGATTGTATTCAGGGTAGGGAAACAATAACAAGACAACACTATTAATTAAAAAAGGGTTTTTATTGTTGTTGTAAGTACCTATCGTAAATAGGTAGGTGTAGGACTTTCATATTAAGCAAAGCTGAAAGCTGTTTTATTGGCAAGTACCTACCTATTATAACAGATTTTTTTTTAAATTTGTGTGTTTTATTTCTTTATATTATATATAATATATTATATATAAAGAAATAATATACCTTACCGAACCGACCTTGACCGAACTGTCCCGCAGCTGCGCAAACGCTTCCCTCCATGCCTTGCGCTACTTTTTCCAATTCTCAAAAATTCAGGTTATTTCGCCATTGTATCCCCTTCGTGGTCTACCGCAGCCCCGATCGTCGCTGTTTTAGGGTAGGTACTAAGCCTATGTTTGACGATTAAAAATATTGGGTCTATTGGGCCTGCGAAAGTGGACGCAATTTGAGTAGAGTGTGTTGCGTCGCCTCATTTTCCTCCATCGAGATTTAAAGGATTCATTAGTAGGTATTCGCTTGACCCACATCTAGAGAGTGACATGTCACGGAAAGAAGCCCTAATCTCAGTAATTGATAGGTACCTACGTAATAGGTTTAACATTTAAAAGTACTTAGGTATACCTAAATGTATGTTTTCCTGTAGTAAAACTCAGAACGTAGGAAGACTATGAACTTGTAGCGACATCTATACTGCCAGATCCGAACTAAGTCACACTATTTTTACCGTGGTCATATTAGTCTTTCATCGCGGTTTCAAAGTTTTCTGAGTGATTTGAACATGTACAACAGCCCAAATATCAACCATTGGGGGAAGCTGCCCGCCAGACGCAGCCAGACGCAATGCCCGTCGGGTCGGAACACAGAGTACTTTTAGGTCGAAATATCCTCCCTTTTCAATGGTGGTTTGCGGGACTTTACTCGTTCTGCATCATACTCTTTAAACTTTGCAACATTACTAAAAGAGGTCAAATTCACATTACGCTCAGAGCCAGTACTTTTTGAGCGTCAAAGTTTTACATAAAGAGTCCCCTCGCAACACCACTCTCTAGTGTTAGCGCTGGGAAGAAGTTACGCCATAATCTCCACTGCAACACATCTGTCTATTCAGTTAACTTTTAAGAATTTCAATAAAGTAGACGATTAGACACAGGTAGGTACGTCTAAGTACCTGCATAAGACTAGGAAAGTAAACGTATCTTACGCACGCAGGTAGGTACATCGCGTGCACAGATTTCCCTCGTAGAGTAGGTAATTAAACGCATTCCCGAGTGTAGGCGTCATATTGTCGTTTAAACCCAGTAGTGGTAACATACCTACAACTGCTCACCTACATTTGTGACGCAATAATCTACAAAAGTCTATCTCCGCATTCTGGTTACTTCCTCGCAGAACGTCCCGAGACATGCTGCGCGTGCGCTCGCTCTCTGAGCGAGCAAGCAACATGTCCTGCGTCACGTTAAATGTTGCGGGTCACTGAGCAACATGTGAATTTGAGTGTTGCGCGACATATTGAGGAACATTTTGTCCCCTAGTGTATCTTTAGCATAAATTTATGGATGTCGGAATAGTAATATATGTCGTAGAATGATGGCGCTACTGTGGGACTACGGACAGCGCCATCTAACAAATTGTTTCGAAACCTTATAATCACGTGATCGGAAACGCAAGCGCGCCTACCGCTTGGACACGATCGTCGGTAGAGGGGACAGCGAGTACGGGTGGGGCTAGAGGTGGTCGCTCTAGCGCTCAGGCAGTCTCGGCTGAATGCCCAACCACGCACGTTGTCTGTTTCCTGTCTAAACTGTTGGTCTGAATAAAGTTATTTTAATTTAAATTATCGTTCGTTCGAGTACCGCAACAGTGTCCACATCCAAAACTATATTGGATTGTGAAGAAGTCCCGGAGCTTCGCGTCTCGGCCACCCATGACGCGACATCAGAAGTTGGGATATACCTCAAATGGCTCACTTGGAAATTCGTGACAGTGAAGTGATAGTGAAAACCGATTGCACTTTATTTTTAAAATGCAACAAACTGGTGCGCTTACCCCCAGACGCTAAAAACTCGATGTGTGTTGTGAAGTGTTGTGTAATTCGATACGATAAACCTAAGTTCGACGCGCAATGATAGTGCGTCACCGCGGTGGTATGTTTTCTCGAGGATAAGTGTTGTTCAGTGCAGCTTATTTTCGACCTTAAGGTGCTGAAAAGCTTCGTGCCAACATGCCTGTCGTAGATCACCTATCTGGGTTTATCGCGGGACCAAATAAAAGAATATTCCATGGTCAAACTCCTATTTGTCAAGTTTTATGCGACTACCCTCATTAACCTGAACAATGAAAAATGAGTTCAGAACGGAGGCGAGCAGCTTCATAACAGCTGGCCAGGTCAAGGAGAAGTGCGTGAATGTGTGTAAGGTTCTTTAGGTCAGCCTGGTGAGTCATTTTCAGTTTGTATTTACTGTGGAGCAGGGGTGCTCGTTAGTTATCGATTTTCTACTTTGTTTTAGAGTGAAAATTTAAGAGCTACGCTCTCATGGATTACCTATGTTGGATAATTATTTTTCGCTTTATTGCTCTATGCTAAAGTGAGGTTGTAATTTTCATGGTGACCATCGCTTTACTGTAAACAGTATAGTAGTAGTTTAGGCGCTATAGCTTTGGTGTTGCTGGTTAAGCAATGGCGTTTTAAAATCATGCTAACTAAGCGGTAATATTCTGCTATCGCAGGTTGAGTAATGAAGTGCAGTGCCAGTTCAGAGCTGTTGCTGTTTGGACAGTAAAAATTAAGATAATTGCAAAAGCAATATTTTGATTTATCATCACAAACCATAGTGCGTGACTTTGCCCACTGGTGGGCATAGTCCTCTTTCTTGTGTCAATGTTCTGATTAGTTTTAGATTTTGATTGACTTTGATAATGTGGTTACTACGCTAACCTGTAACCATTATTTCCACCACAGCTTTGATTGGACTTGTACTCTCGCAGTGTTTCTCAGTTTCAGATATCGTATATTGGTTGATGAAGCCAGCTGGAGGCTAGCGGTTCGCATGCTGCTGTAACTGCTGAGCAGCTGCAACTGCTGAGTAGCTGCAACTCCTGAGTAGTTCTAAGCGTGGCAGGCCGAAGGTCGGCAAGCAGTTTTCAGGCTGCAATAGCCGAGCATCTTGTCAACATCTGTGTGGACAAGAGCGTTCGAGGCCGACTGGAATATCGAGTGAGTCACTTCCGTTTTATTTTGATTGTGGCTTTAAAGTGGTTCATATATCAGTTCAGTGGATGGATTGGTAGTGCTAGGTAATTTTTACATACTCGGTACAAAGCAAGTATTTGAAGAATTTCCCTTTGGCGGTAATAGTTTCAACATTTTATTCAGTACGAAAAGGTCATGTTCCGACAACAGTTAGTGGTTTTAATGTCATTGCTTATAGCTTTACGAGTACAGAGAATTCTGAGCTGAAACGATTTCTAAATCGATTTTTCTGTTTTGCCTACTAGGTATTTGAGTTAATATGATGAGATGAGATTAAAATAAGATTGATTGATTCAAACCGTATAGTGCAGCAATGACCCTGATGTTCGTAGATTAACTTGCAGTAGTTCGTGAACGGGGTTCATTAAAATGAGTTTTTGGACGCAAGCTCTTATTCCTCGTTTCGCAAGCACCGACGTTCAAAGCTTACCGGTCGGTATGTTTTACATTCTCTTTGTTTGAGGATGCCCAAGGCCAAGTACCTGGGAATCGAGTGGTAGTCCTAGATGGCATGGACGGGAGATTTTGGATCAGGATATCGTTGTGGTAGCTCTAGGTAGAGTAGGTAGTGCAGGCGAGAGAGTTGAGTCTGCATTCCCGTGGGGAAGTGCGAGTGTAGTAATTACTGCTGATCTATGAGAAAGCTGTGACTGTGAATAAGATACCTGGTCATTGGTTTTCTTTCTATCCAAATTGATGTGAGTTTGACGACCTTTACTGGTGCTTAGACCAGGTAATCTCGAATACTAGTGAATTGCAAATTAAACTCAAAGTTCATATTTCAAGTAAACCATTTGCAGTTACTTTTGAACCGTCAAAAGGCTGATTGAATGACCGACTAGTCGGAAAAGTGAAATCATGGAATAGCGTTGTGTGTTTAAAAGTTTGTAGGCACAATATACCGTAGCGATTAACGATAGCAAATCGTGGCAAGATGCAAGAGGTGAAGTACAGTTTGCTTTTAATTTGGGGATTTGCGAGACCGTTATTATTCATGTTTAGTGACGTAGATGCTAAAGTCGGTTAAAGAGAGAGACCGTTAGATTTAGGACTTTAAACGATGTGCGGAATATGATAAAGCTCAATGTTATTGTTCAGATTCTACAACGAAGTAATCCGTGAACGATTTCGTGTTATTAGCAAACTAAGAGTGAAACCAGTAGAAGGCTAAATTCAAAGGTCCATTCAAGGATTATCGAAGGGTTACCTTTTCTATTGAAAGGTTGATGGATACCGACTAAAGGCGCTTGACTCTCCCCCAATCACCAGATTCCTTGAGAATTAGATGTCATAGGTTGATGACAGTGGTAGTGAAACCAAATCTGATTAAGAATGGCTTGTATACTCATACTCGAAACTTTTGACCGCACCTCAGGAAGTGTAACCTGTAGGCGATGGGTCTGACCGCACCTCAGGTGGAGTAACCTGTAGGCGATGGGTCTGGAATTGTTGACCGCACCTCATGTAGAGTAACATGTTGGCGATGGGTCTGACCGCACCTCAGGTGGAGTAACCTGTAGGCGATGGGTCTGGAAGTGTTGACCGCACCTCATGTAGAGTAACATGTAGGCGATGGGTCTGACCGCACCTCAGGTGGAGTAACCTGTAGGCGATGGGTCTTTTAGTGCTGACCGCACCTCATGAGTAACATGTGGCGATGGGTCTACAAGAAATCGTTGGTGCGATTCTTGTCTGTATTGGTGCACAGAGCCCCTCATGTGTTGTAGCATATGTGGAGGCAGATATGTGAAGAATCGTTGGTGCGATTCTGGTCTGTGTTGGTGCACAGACTAAAAAGAAAGTTTAATGAGTTGAGTATACATTGCTTACGGATTATGGTAAAGTAACAGAATTGTTAGAATTACCGTGTTGTAGTTGACCGGACCTTTTCCAATGAATGAATTTGGTACCTAGAATATTGTTGAATCTTAGTAAAGCAAATCGTAACGTCTGGTTTTCAATCAACCAATTTTTTTATTGCTGTATCAGTTATTTTTGCTGTGTTAATTTGCCCTTTCTCGTGAAGCAATGGGCTTAGTTGGAATCGTTGGTGCGATTTCTGTTTGTGCTGGTGCGTGCAGTGCTTAATGTGTTGTAGCACATATTGTAGCTACATAGTTGGAATCGTTGGTGCGATTCTGGTCTGTGTTGGTGCACAGATTGTAGTGGGAGTTTCATGAGTTGACTGCATTTTCTTATGAAATTAAATTTGTCAGATCGGACATTTTTCCATTGAGTAAAGTAGTGCGGGGAGCATTGTGCACGAAACCCTCACACAGTATGAGAGTTAGGACAGATGATTGTGGTACCTAGTGAATCAGCCCTTCTATTTTGGGCAGGATATGGCCGAGCTAGAGAGAGAGCTACTCTCTGAGCATATTTTGTCCACAAGTACTACACCCGAGGACGGGTGCTAGTCAGTGATGGCCGTGTCGTAGAATGATGGCGCTACTGTGGGACTACGGACAGCGCCATCTAACAAATTGTTTCGAAACCTTATAATCACGTGATCGGAAACGCAAGCGCGCCTACCGCTTGGACACGATCGTCGGTAGAGGGGACAGCGAGTACGGGTGGGGCTAGAGGTGGTCGCTCTAGCGCTCAGGCAGTCTCGGCTGAATGCCCAACCACGCACGTTGTCTGTTTCCTGTCTAAACTGTTGGTCTGAATAAAGTTATTTTAATTTAAATTATCGTTCGTTCGAGTACCGCAACAGTGTCCACATCCAAAACTATATTGGATTGTGAAGAAGTCCCGGAGCTTCGCGTCTCGGCCACCCATGACGCGACATATATAACAACAGTTCAATATGTACTTATATTTTTATACAAACTGTGTAGGTACATAAAACAAGAAAAAAATAGTCTATCATTTTTTATAAGCACGAGCGTACCTGGAGTTATATATAAGTACCTACCTCTCGTGTGCGAACTTACGGATGGAAATCCAGCTAGAACTGGGAAATATAAAAAAAAACAGTAGCTCCGTGCAGGAATCGAACCTGCGATGACGGTGAATGGTGCAGTTATCAGTCGCTCGGCCGAACGATTTTGCAGCATCACATCGTCGTCCACACGCATAAGTTTACTGTTGTCATGTAGGTATATGGCATCTATTAGCATCTAAGTAAGTTCTAAGAGTTCCGACATCTTGTCGGCTCACTATGCCATATTGGTCATAATAATATATTCGAATAGGATCGAAGGAAGTGAAGTTAAATAAAACTGCCATTTAAAGAACAAGAACAAATTATATAATTTATATCTGTTACATCCACAAGTCGAGAACGGAGGACGCCGAGATGTGGTGACGATGGCCAACAGAGGCCCATGACCTGGCCACACTGTGGTGCAAGGTAATGTGGCCCACGTTGGTCCCAGGTATTGGTGTTCTCGTGTCATTCTTAAGGCAAGAGGACCAACGCGGTACAATACTATTTAAAAAATTAGCTTTAATTCCTTACATTGAAAAAAACATTTCCAGAATATTATTTATATCTGTGTATGGAATCAAAATGGAACTCATTGGTTTCAGGTTCCCCGGACGATATACTTAGGTTAAACTTTAAGTTTAGGTACTAAGGTCATTTTATAAATCTGAAAGAACTTAAACTATGAATAACTTAGTTAACAACCAATTAAGTATGAATTTTGTTTGTATACCTACGCATTCACTTATTAAAATGCTTAAATAAAACATTTATTCAAATTGCTTCCATTTTTGGTAGAGATAACAAATTACAAAAATAATTAGGAAAACTAAAACGTTAAGCCTAGATGTCCGAAATTCCATACATTGATTTCAGTCACCGGTGATTTTAACAATTTTAATATCTATAGAAAAGAAATGGTTAGACATTTAAATGAAATGTGAACATTTTATAACCTACAAATAGGTACTTATAGGTGCTACTGACACCTATTGCAGACCAAAGTTGTTTTTAATGAATAATGTTTTGTGAGTTTAAGGCACCTCGCGCACTAGACGGCCACGACCACTACCAGTGGCCGCAACGACTAGATTAACTAAAGAAACGTTGAACGTTTCTGGTGGTTGCGGCCACTGGTCGTGGTCCTGGCCGTCTAGTGCCAAGGTGCCTTAGGGTCATAGAACATCATCAGCTATAGTAGTTTATCGAGCACCACCACATCTCAACCGCCATCGAAAGTAATCACAAGTCAAACAGTTAACAATAATAAACTGTTAAGAACATTCGACACAATATCAGTTTGTTTTATTTTAAAATATTTCTTAGCGACCATTTAAAGAGTCTGAAATGTTAACATCATTCAGTACGTATCACAATTATTTACTTCAATTAGCTTTAAATCGCTGTTACTACTCATGCAACTTACTTATGTTTAACGTTATGGTTTCCATGTTTTACTAAAATACAAGGTTTATAAGTCATATTAAAAAGGCCTGCGCAAACGAGGGACTTTTGTCCGCCATAATTGTCATTTTTAACCGTTTTTTCTTGTGGGTGGGTAATATTTCTGTTAAATTAAAATGTAAACAAACACGTTTGGCGCGAAACTTTGAATTTGGATAACAAATACCTTCATTCATTACCACTAAATAAATAGTTTGAAATATGGATGTACTTTGTCCTCTGCGGACAAAAGTCCCTCGTCTGCGCAGGCCTTATAAGACGCATTGTGTTTGATGAAAAATATTGAGTCGGTACTAATTAGGAAACGTTTTGCATTAATCAGTATTGTAAAGCTAATTTGATTAGGTCCAGACCCGTGAATACACGTTCAAAGTAATCAGAGATTATGAAACTTGTGTTTCCGCCATAAAAAAATATCTTGATTCTGAGTAGGTACCTATTTTTGCGCCCTCAACGTTAAACACTCGCGTGTATTGAATTATGAATACTTATAATTTGTTCGAAAATCTATTAAAATCGACTGACTAGATAATAGATAGGAATACCAAATCAATGATGTTTGTGCCAATGGATGTGATTCAATTATGATAATCAAGTGCTCGAGACGCACAGAGATTCAAATAGGTGCTTCAAAGTACAGTAAGTATTCGAATTATGTATAACTTTTCATTAAAGATTTATTTCATCTGTATATCGATTTAAGCATCGAGAAACAATAAGGGGTATTTTAATTTAATTAATAAATATCTACTTAATAAGCAACATCACATTTTAGACGCATGTACATGTGTATATTAATAATTGTTTATATATTATGTACATTCATGTAAGCATATAATGTATAACTGAGGACGAACGCTGAACGACCGAGTTAACAAAGCGTTATATAATATGTACATACTCGGTACACATTCATGGT
Source organism: Melanchra persicariae (assembly GCA_947386135.1). Taxonomy (NCBI): domain Eukaryota; kingdom Metazoa; phylum Arthropoda; class Insecta; order Lepidoptera; family Noctuidae; genus Melanchra; species Melanchra persicariae. Next base: position 970,602 of record OX376651.1, read on the forward strand.
ATAATGCAGTTTGTGACACAACTGAAAATAGGCCATGTATTAACTTACAAACATTGATAAATACATTGTAAACTAAATAATAAATGTAAACCGTCTGGGTCTTCCTACATTTCTACTTATACGTTTACTTTAAATGTAATTATGACGTCAATTGGACATTAATTGAACTCGCCTGACACGACAAATTATTCTATTTATACGATTTAAAACATTTATACCTAATATAATTAGTAACTTCAACCGAAATTTACTTTATTCTTTTTGAAATTTAAGTCTTTTATAATGTGAACAACAGTTAAATGTAGAAAGGCCCCACAAATATAAAAATAAATCATAATTTATGTTATTTTCTTAACTATTTAAGCTGAAACAACATTGCAATATATGTATGGAATTAATAAATTATTATTTCTTACCTACCAACGGAAGTTCAGTAACAAAGACGATATAGAGGGTTCTAATTGCACACTACACGAAACTATTTGATCAAGTCTTTTGGTAATCCAAGGCGTAGACTTTGCTCCATGAGATTTAAATAATAAACTATTGAGAACGATTCCATCGCTCGCTGTCATCTCCGTCGCCGACCGATATATAACACAAGTCTTCAGATGAAAGTGTAACTTACACGTTTCAGTAACAACTAAAATACAGATTTTTAAAAAGATTTTAATCTAATTTTTGGTCTAGGATTTTAAAATCATGATTCCCTGTGACCGAAAGTCGTAAAACATTCAAAATAGATAGAAAAACCGGAGATGATGTATACCATCTACAGTCATTATGCTATATTTTGTATACATAAGTTTATTTATTTATATATCATATAGTAACATAGACGACGTGCATGCACAGTCCTACGTTAAGTACAGTAACACTAAACATTCATTATAATATTTGTCATGATGTGATCATCAATAAATAATAATATAACAATACTGTCTGTGACGCTAACTAAACCAACAACAGTGATATTGTTTCAGAGTGTGTGTGAAAAGAGTTTGTACGTGTGTGGAGTGTGGGGGGTGGGGCCGCGGCGTTGGTGGCGCAGCGAGCGCGGGGCGAGCCCGGCGAGCGCTCTGAGCGGGGCGAGCACGGTGAGCGGTCCGAGCGCGCAGAGCGGCCCGAGCGCGGCGAGCGGCGGCTCGCTCACGAGTGGAGCGGCCTCGGCTGCCGCGTGTCGTACGCGCGGATCATGTCCGCTTGCGATACGCTGCCTCCTTCTTCTTGCGAAAACGCGAACCCGTCTGTTTGCACACACACACTCAACATTATTCATCTATACCACACATAAATACAGTATTCAAATAAAATATATCATCAACTAACGGTGTAAAAACGGCAAAAATGAACACTTAATGATTGTATTCGAATCAGCGTGATGACACTATACAATCGTGTGATAAACATAAACTGTGTGAACTGAGAATTTAAAAGAAAATTAATTAATACCTTGATAATTCCTTGAATAGGTCTGCTAAATAAACGGTGTCTCTATGTGTGTTGACGCGTCAGCGGTGCGCGGTGTGTGCCACGGACTAGGGAACTCATGGAGTGCTAAGATGCGACAAGCTCTCGAGACGACCAACGAATGCCGATGACGGTCACAATTTTGGATAGAAGTTTTTTCCACATATTAGCATTCCATGAGTTTTTTCCATGGAGTACTCACGCGACAGCTCAAGCTCCATGGTGGCGCGCGTGGCGGAGCGGCGGCTGAACACGCTGCGAACGTTCTGCAGCAGGCGCGCCGTCTCCGTGAGGCTGCCACACAGAGCTCGCGGTGACTACTGGACACAGCGCCCTACGCCCTACTGCCGCCCAGGAGGGCAGCGTGTGCGCCGTCGAATAGGGAACTACTATACCACCGCAATACATCGCTTCTGATGATTCAAGATTGATTACCAAATTCGTTCCCACATCGACGACAGTTCCAAGTAACAATGGGGCAATTTTTTTTCTAACCAAACATAAAATAATGAACCATCACCAATCGATAGAGGTAACAAGAGAGTTAAGAAGCGTGAGTGTCGCACTGGCCACGGCTGACGTGGCGTGATCAGCGGTGGCGCATGCAGCGAGGCCAAGCCATGCAAGCGACGTACCGGGGTACTTACACGTGGCGAGCCGGACGAGCGCGTGCCGAGTGTCCGCCGCGCTGCTCGGGAACAACCACCATCAGTTAGTTACACACACCCCAATGCATGCCAATACACAGCTCACAAACTATTCAGATACTGAGCTTGCTCTACCCGTTCCAGGCAAAAAGACACGTACGTACGGCGATCTCAAACAAATGCCAGGAGCGAGCAACTGCACGTGTCTGTGTGTGCGTGTGGATTCGCTTAAATTATGAAGTTGACTTTCTGTATTTATTTATTCTGTGACACAAGTTTTTTCTATTATTAGGCGACGCCAAATGAAGGTTGTGTGTAAATGTAAGCAAGTTAAGTATATGTATAGCTTGTTCTCTGTTTCAAAGACACACCGCACAAGAGAAGCTACTCCAACATTAGTAGAAAGTAGTAAGGTATGTTAATTAATTGATAGTTACTGTGAGAAATTAGTCAGAATGTTAGTTTACTTAAATAGAATTCGTTGGAGTAGCTAAAGACGGGTAAAGAAGAGTTGTCCATTTACTTTAAAAACAATTTTTGTATTTATTTTAAATATCTACATAGATATTATTATGTGCGGCGCGTCAGTTACAATAATTTAGAGAGGTTCCGTCAGCAGTAGTCCGCATCACGTCCGCGGTCGCTTTGTATACGGTTATAGGCGACTACGATGTTCAAATAATAGTCGACGAGATTAGACATGTTGGAAGACTGCGAACCAGTCTCATTCATTGATACATTATGATGACATCTATCGTTCTGTTAAATGTCTATGTCTCATCTCAACATGTCTCTTCACATGCTCCAGCCGGGCAGTACGACGACCCGGTGACAAAGTGTATGAATAATATCATAGCTTTCACACATTTCAGCACCCAAGTTATACATAACTACCCACAAGGAGAGTGCAAAAAGGCACCAGTAGCATCTACATCGGTTAGTAACTAACATAGAACAAATCGCATATATACCGAGCATCAAGCATTATTTTGGCATTACTTAGGACTACAAGATACAACACGGAATAGTTTCAACAGTTTTATTAAACATCATGTAAACAGCAGGGCGCGTCCCTTCTGCGATTACTTACAATAATTTGTACAAGTTGCCACCGTGAGCATGATGTCGGAGGGACGGTACACAAATGAACAGTCGTATTAGCGCTTAGGTTTACGATAACTGAACTGACTTGTGGATACAAAGAGAGCAATCAACTTCGTGAAGGAAGAATGTTCTAGGAGTGTAACTAATTAATTTCAAGATGCATACATTTTATTATATTGAAGTAACAACTGACGTACCTAACGTGCTGGTTTTCTATCCTTACAACTTACTATACAAACTCTTCCCCGATTCGAAAACTTAAACATAGAACATCCTCTTAACAAAAAAATAAGTAAACCGAAGTCAACTAAAATAATGCATAGGTACCTAGTGAATAATGTCCACATTCGAATGGCAGGTCGGCAGATTCCATTGCAGCCTCTCCACTTTGCCCAACATGGCACATCTGACATTTACTCAAAACTTATTTTTGTCCTTTGATGAAGTTATCTTTCACTAGATATGGAGGTTCCTTCGATTCACATTCTTTCCCATCATATTTTTTACTGGTTAGCTAAGCTCAACAATATCTTCACTATATATATAAGTAATACATTCTTAATTATGCGTATAAAAACCTTTAAAAATATAAAAAAAATGTATCCAACCGGTATTGGAGACCCAAGACACAGACAGAGTCCAAGCTACCGACAGTCAGAGCTCCAGAGAGGAACCTTGTAACAATACGCTCTCCAATAATAATAAAATGTATGCGCATTTGCTCTAAGTAAGAAACTAAGAAACGACCAAATAAACCGCGTACAGTGCAACTATTTTCTTAATGTCCCTCGGTAATCATCGCATTTCCGAATACAAACGAATTGTAATTTCCAAGTCCATCAATTATTAGATTGATCGTGTATTACATAATAATTTGAATTCAGAACTTAGTAGGTACTTACTTTATTGTTATAAAGTTCACACGGAAATCAAAGCCAAACAACAATAAAGTATGTAGGTACTTAATTCTGAATTCAAATTATTATACACGATAAATCTTATAATTGTAAGATGGACATGGAAATTTTCAGCTGTCAGTTGTACTGTACTACTACTTTTAACCAATAGGAACACAGTAAACTCTGTGATGTGTGCCTATTGGCTAAAAAGTTACAGCCAAAGTAACACAACTTTACGGTACTTAACTTCAGTATTTTTTTTAGTACCAGGACAGTTTTTAAGTGCACATAACTGCCGAATATAGCGACTCTCGTCTGCTTACTGTACCTACCTGAAAAGGCCATAATATTATAGTGTTCTGCACAAGTCAGCATAGTTATCAAGTCAGTATACATGAACATACAACTATGTAATAAGCTGAAGTTTCGCTACCATACACCTTCGAATCATTCTTATATACAGCATATATACAGCTACTTTTCTAAATCGAAGAGAACAATAGCTCTGGTGTATGCCAGAAAAACCTCAGTAGTAAAAGTGAAAGATTAAAAAGATAGAAATGAACAAAAACATGAGTGTTTAGGTGAAATAATAAAGACAAATGAATATGCCAGCTGGTTGGCGCCACTAAAACTTAATTACAGCTTCTAATCAAATTAATATTCAACTTAATTCGAGTTATTATTAATTTCGTATATAGATAGAGGAAAAATATAATTATGGAACATTCAATCTGATAGGAGTTGACGGTTGTTAACTTGTCGAAAGACCTTTCTGTTTTACTTTTAATATTAAGAGCGTGTATTCGATTTGCGAGTCGCTGGGAGGGCCCGGCACGAACTGAACGGCCAACGATTGCGCGCGGGCATTTATAGTGTTTTTAAAATAATCGTGTAAAATAAATGAGTACATAAAAAGACTGAAAAAAACCAGGATATTTAGCAATACCTTTACTTTCTTAAAAAAAATATAATATACGTTTATAGTAAAACACGTAGTTAAAACAAATTGTTAAAGTTAACCGATTTTCTTTTTTTTTTTTTTTAATACTTATTAGCCATATTTTCGTAATTGTGCTATATTTTGCACTTTGAGACTACATATTCTGTTGGACAAACGTATAATATAAAATATTTTAGCACATTACAATGGTTGTATTCGTCCTGAAAGATAACTCTGACGTCTATTTTCGTAAAACGCTATCAGGGGATTGCCTTCTTTTTAAAAAAGTGTGAATAAAAATTATATTTTTACAGAGTAGTGTAGTAAATTAAGACTTAATCTTTCTAAAACCGTAATATTCTGTGAAATAATCTGCTCACATCATTACGATTTTAATCTCAAAAAACTAAAAAAAACATCAAGGTTTCATCGCGAATCGAATACACGCTCTTATGGCAATATTCCGTTATTCTTTTGCAGTGAAAATGCCTTATTTACTTCATTTTAATTCTTTGTACAATAGTTGACCACGTTTTTGGGACGACAAGTATGTGCAATAGCGACAAGTACACGGGACAGGTTATAAAAAGTGCTTTTATGACCTGTCCTTTTATAACAACATGGCACATTGAAGTAACAAGCACGAATGATGTGGTCGGTAGGCAACACGCCAACCAGCCGGGGACATGAATTTATAACATTTACAAGAATTAATAACAAAACTACTAAAAATAAGCAAATCAAGGTAGCGCAGGGACTGCAATAATATTTACAAGAACTACACAATATTCAGCTGAACAGTTTATTTCTTACAAATGTACAGTATGTGGAATCATTTAGTTGCAACAAAAAATTTTAACTTAGGAAAAATTTAGGAAGGTATAATTTAACTAACTTTATCGATACAGTGTAACACGGCTTAACTCCAATGTGATCGGAGGGGGATAGAGTAAGTTTAAACTTACGGCTTGTTAGCGTTGCTTCTATTCTATACGGATAAATTAAAATTTTAACTATGTATCATCTCATCTACGCTGCCGCCGACACGTATCGACGACGGCAGCAGTCATCTGCCGGTGGCAACATGCCGCTCGTGTGTTACAGCTCTTAAATTAGGTACTAGTCGCAACTTTCCATCTCCCAACTTTACACAGGTTTGATTTCAAAAACGAAATATTTTGTAAAGTTTAGCTATTGTATTGAAGTAATAATTAGTTTCAGAAGGGATGAACCTCTCTCTCAATTATAAAATTATGTCATATACATAATAATATGTACGTGATATGTTCCATGTCATTACGTACATAACAAGAGTAGAATATAAAAGGCCGCAACCATCACGCGGGCACCACGCGGGCTTCACGCGGGCTTCACGCGGGCTCGGCGGGAATTTTAAATACTAAATCAAAAACTATTTCCTTTCAATCTCTCAGAAAACACGAGTGATTCACTCAAAATATATTCACTTTCAAGAGATCATTATAAAATACATAACTATGATATAATATTCATACAATATTTCCAAAGGAAGATTGTCAAACAATGTACATTTAGGAGTGAGGATCAAAACTTTACAAGTATTCAATACATACACATACCTTACTAACAATGATTGTATCGCTCAAGAAGCCTACTTATATAGAAAACGTTCAAACGTGTCGAGATACAAAAATATTCACATTTATTTATTCTATTATCTAACGGTACGTCACACGTATTGTGATGCTTGCGCCGGACAGGCTCTGTGCTCTGGGGCTAACTTGGGGCTTCGGGAATACCTTCTACAGCCATTATAGTTAACTTGTAAATAAGTTAAAGTTTCAGGAACAGTTAGGAACCGCTCGACTTGCTAACTTGCAGACTACGGTGGACGGCCACACGACTTAGACCAAAACTATCTAATTATAAATTTCTTACTAAAAATAGATTCATGAATACGACTTATAAAATTTGTATACAAAATAAGTTCATTTTACCTATACAATAAGTTTTCATTTGAGTAAAAAATTTCATGAGTAATTAACTGTACTAAAAGGTCATTATTAATCAATGTCTCGTTCATTCGATCTGATTTGACATTTGTAAGTGATACGTAACGTCCACTGCTGGAACTAAGAATAAACTTGTCCCTTCATACAAAACTGTAATACTTTGAGAAAACTTTTGAGCAGAGATGAATAAGAGCTACGACATTGTAAGGATATTTCCGAAGCGAAACCTAGTATTATTGTAATAATAACTTACGAAAAGTTACTTCAACAATGAAATGTAATAAATATTGAGCAGCTAAAACATAATCGTTTAGTGGAATATTGAAGCATTACTGTTATCATTTCATGACTCTCTCTGCAGTCCTGGCACAGAGCCCGCTCGGGTAGCGGCGCGGCTAGGCCGACAAATGGCGCGGCTAGGCAGACATCTGGCGCGGCTAGGCAGACACCTGGCGCGGCTAGGCCGACACCAAGCGCGGCTAGGCCGACACCTGGCGCGGCTAGGCCGACACCTGGCGCGGCTAGACAGACACCTGGCGCGGCTAGACAAGACACCTGGCGCGGCTAGGCCGACACCAAGCGCGGCTAGGCCGACACCTGGCGCGGCTAGGCCAACACCAAGCGCAGCTAAGCCGACACCTGGCGCGCACGCTGTCTCCTACACTACGACACAAACACTCCGGCACACTCCGTGTCTAATAGTTCACTAACTAGCCTCCTCAAGGACTATCTTATTTAATATAAATTCCTCTGTTCCCAGTGCACGTTGCGTACACATATAAAACTCGTAGGTAAATTGTGGCACACTAATATCTCTCCACAGCACAACTACAAATACTGGAATGTTAATATAGGAATAACTTCATTACCTACTTCAGTGTATAAATCATTTCATTAAGTTTTAATTCATAATATAATACCTAGTAGTTGCGTGAAAACGAATTCGTCAAAGACCTTTTGAGCAACACTGTGTTTCTGCCCAGCGGCATTCGATTGTCATTTGAAGTAGGTATTGTTGAATGTTTAAGTTAATGTAATACGAATTCATAATAACATTTCGAAGATTCAAAATATAGGAAGATCTAGATAAGCATACAAACTAGCGTCACTCTGGCTGGACGTCGGCGGCGCGCGTCGAGCACTCGCGAGCGGTCACACTTCTACTAACATTATATAATATTTACCATCTAATAGCACTCCCTTTTCTTATTCTTATCCTATACTTGACGGACGCCCACCTCGGAATGAAAAGTTTACATTAATATCTACAACAACAGTATCACATCGGCGACATCGTCGATATAAATGCATATAAAAATAGCGGAGGAAGATCTGGGAGTCTCGGAGGCGAGGGCAGCATTAGGGCAGCATTAGGGCAGCACTAGCGCGGCGGCGGCGCGGCGTGACGTCACACGACGTGCTGGCGGCGCCGGCGCCCGCGCGCGCGCTCGGCGGGCGCCACGCCGGCGCGGCGCCAGCGCAGCCCCCGCGCGGGCATGGAGCCGCGCCACTTGCTGCGCCGCCACAACACAACTTATTGGCGCCGCCGCCGTACGCTCGCCCGGACCTCCAGCCGAGCCACGCCTGTCCAGTGTCCACGCTGTGCTCCTGCAGTCCGCGGCGGAAGCCCCTCCGGGCGCGATACTTTCCTGAACCCTATCCCTCGACTGTTTTGGGTTTGCGTGTATATCTGAGACGGTATCCCGCGCGGAGGTGCATGCTTGTTCGGCTTGTTCGAGCGTGGCGGGTACCGAGGCTCCGCAGCTCCGGTACGAGGACCAGGAGGTCGTGGCGAGCGTACGGGTGGGTGCGGGGAGGGGCGATGCAAAGCGAACTAAACACGGAACATGACGCACGTCCGGACCTCGACGTCGGACGGAGGCGTGCCTACTATGGTAGGCGCTAGATAAATGTGCAATAACGGTCATTGATCCACACACATTTATTGACTTTCACTCTATCAAAACCAGAAATAAAGACGTAAAGCTGTCCTGAATCGACTTCCATCGCGATCCTTTACGCTCTCTAGTAATGAAAAACGGTTCATAATTTTTTGTTCGGGTATCGATGAAGGGATATTAGAGAGAGGTCAAAGTACTTTATTGCAAGTTTATCTGGCGCCTACCACAGCGCCTGTGTCGAGCAGCTGCCGGCTGATCGGCGCGAAACGTTCGGCAGTACAGATAGTATAGTTGCTACGTATTCAAGCGTACTACATGACATACGATGTAAACATAACAATACAAGTGTAGAAACAACAAGAATTTCATAGTTTAAATACTAAATTTTGCTAAACATATAAAACTACAGAGGGTACAAAATCTAGTCTAAATAGAGCTACGCTTTACGTGTAATACATAGAAGCGTCAATATAAAGGAAATCAGCCGGCAACGGAACACAAGGACGTACAGAATGCAGAGAATAATGCAAATACGAGTGATATGATAGACATGTACTGTGCCGACAGAACACCTCGCATGATCGGTTACATACCATGTAACTATACTGCTGAGGTATTCTGGTGACATTTGGACAACAGGACAATATACACGTGTGGAGATCAAACACGGAAAACTTGGCATGTAAGTAGTATCTACAGGCACTGGCGTTTTTATAACAATACAATTTTAAAACAATCAATGGTCATCTGTTTTCCAACGCGAACTGCTAATATATTACACAACAGGGAGGTAGATACTACATTCATACCAATATTTACGAAAAAATATATACACGTATACACATATACAAACTGTTAAATTAATTTGAATATTAGTAGGTCAATAGTCCAGTATATTCATTCCAAAATAATGCAGTCGTAGGAGCAACACGGTCAAACACACGCATTCTGCTTTGCTAGCTATCGGTTCATCTTGTATCAGTTGTATCTCTCTCAATACCGACACTTCAGTAACGCGGTTCGGAGCTCAGAATAAGTTATTTCTTACAGTTAAATAGCTTATGGCGTCGTCCTAATAGAAAGCGATCATTGCGCGAATACGTGACTGTCGCGTTCATTTGTACGACGAACCTGATTGCGTTGTCGTGCCTACAGGGGGCGCTATCCGGTTTCGCCGAACATAATAACGCAACGATCGCGTATGCGCGCGATGATCGCTTTGTTAAAGGACAAACTCAAGTAAGTAATGGAGAGTAATTGCATTGGCTCCTTTAATTTCAGTCAGTTAATCAGAGCAGTTGGATAGTCTTTTTCATTCGATTGTTGAGAAATTTAGAGTTCTCTTTAATGTATAAAAAAATACAGGGCTGCAATACCCTAATGCTTAAAAAATCTAAATACTCAAACACGTGAATTTATGAAACTTATTCTGAGCATTACTATCTGAGATCACACACAGCACTAATTTCAAACAAACATAAAATCTAAGTACCAAAATATTTTTTCATGCGAACCCCATCCAAAATCTCGTCGGCCGTGCGTGTGACACCACCCCAGTGTGAAATCACCAAATACCGTGCATTGTCATATTAACTGTGTGGTGGTTTAAATATTGTGTGTGCTCCCAGGGTATCATATAAATAATATTTATAGTATAGTATAATGTAGCACGAACGCACTCCGTATGTCTTCAATAACGAAAGTGCTCTGTCGTGTACAATTAATACGTATGTTATTAATAGCTTCGAACCTACTAAATATTTATGGCAAAGTTAATCAATAACTGATGCTTTTTTTAAATTTGGAATTTAAAGTCGCAAAAAAGAAAAGATGCACTGAAATTTGAAAAAATATAACTCAAAAGTCAAGTAAGTATTTTATTCAAATTAGGCTGAGAGCCAGCATTTTTTGAACGTCAAATTTTACATAAAGACAGTTCACCAAAACACCCACCCGTCACCACTTCCTAGTGTTTTAGCTGGGAAGAAGAAGTGGCGCAACAAACTAAACTTACAATTCTATTACTATAACATTAACTGTCATTATTATAAAATTAAATCCTATAATTTTACCACTAACAGCCTTATTTATTACAGAAAAACTTACCGTATTAGTTTTACTATTATGGAGATTCTTAATTATTTTTTTCTATGGAGATATTGTTTTTATATCTGAATTTGAGGTTAGATTTTGGTATTAAGGTATACGCAGCCTCTGGTATTTTTTTCTGTCTGTCTTACTCTGTAGGTCGTAGGACACGACAGAGCACTTGCGCACAGTTCTCGTGTGTGTGGCGTGGGAGTGAGCGCCGAGCGCCGACAGTACTCACGAGTGCCTCGGGTGCGCGAGGAGCGCGCTGGGGTCGCGCTGCTTGATCTCGCTCTCGCGCACCGCCTCCGTCACCGACTTGAAGGCCGAGTTGTGCACGCTGGAATCCAACACACATACCTTACTACACGAATATTCAGGAAACCAGACATGGTACTTTATGAGATATGAGTTGACACTGACAGTAAAGTGTGGTATGTAATGTCTCCGAAAAAATAGTTTCGGATTGAGGTTAGAAGTCCTCTGAAATAAGGGGAACGGTCAAAAAATATAGAAAGGCAATGTCGACCGTTTCTAAATTTGACTCTATTGTGAGGTCTTTTTTATTCTCAATGGTTATGATTTTACACCATGCATTGCTTTAAGATGTGTTATCAGAACCGTTTTTAATAAACAAAAAGTAAAAAAAGACAGCTGACCTGTATTTGGCACTTCAGTGAAAGCATTCTTGTTAACTTGTCAGAGATTAGAAAAGTTCATATTTTCATATCTTGAGTAGGCAAAGGGCGTGTCATGTCTATAACGAACAATTAATCTGTTAGTTATGTTCCATGCTAACGTGAATGACATATTTGCTAAATTTTTTTTAGACAAATTTCAACGATTATTTACAATTTACTTATTACCTACCAACTAAATATGAAAGCAAAAAAATGGAACTGTTAATGATGTTAATTAATGTTATACTTACGAAGATAATCTATACCTATTTAAGATCCAAACTCAAAGACTAAATTCCATACGTATTCCAAAATCAAATTTATTTTATAAAATACTGCAACGGATCAAATAGTAACCCTACTGAGAACGAATCGGCAACTACACCTGAAACAGTAAATACGGAGACGACACCGTGGGATACGAACGAAGAGCACTAGCGACAATACGACTACGTACGAAGAAAGCCGAGCCGACCAGTCCGGCCATGCGGGAGGCGTCCTCGCAGCGCATGACGCGCGGCACGCCGCCGAGCGCGGGCGGGTTGCGCCACGAGTACGGCGTCCCGTGCGGCAGCCAGTCCGGCGCCGCCCAGCGCGAGCGCGAGCGCCGCGCGCGCGCCGCCCGCGCCAGGCGCCCCAGCACCACCGAGCCCCTGCGCACGCGCGCCGGCGACACGCTCGAGCGGCGCGCGCGCGGCCGGCGCAGGACGCAGCGCTGCGTGTGGAGCGTGTTGTGCGGCAGCCACAGGTAGGGCAGGTCGCGCAGCAGGTGCAGCTGGTAGTGCGCCATGCGCAGCAGCTGCGCCAGCGCCACGGCCACGGCCTCGCTGGAGTGGTCGGGCGGCAGCGCGCCGAGCGCCACGAGCTGCGCGGGGGGGAACACGGCCGCGCCCGACGTGCGCCGCACGCTGTGTCGCATTACGACTACTCTAAGTATGGACCGCGCACTTTGCCGCCTCTACCGTACCGGAGGGCAGTCGTTCCGAAAAACCGGCAAAGTTCGTTTTGAACTCGCGCACTGAGGATTCCATACCTTGGAAGAAAAAACATTATTCCAATTTCTGTTCGATGGCATTCAAGCTGGCGAGCAGCCGTGACAGATAGACAAACGAAGTCACACGACGAGGGCTGGTTACTGGTGTGTAACCAGGGAACCCTTATGGTGCAACTTCGGCTGTCCGTCGCTGTCTATCTGACACGACTGCTTATATCGAAAGACTATCGACTTAACAAAGAAGAAATTTAGAAAATTTATAAATATTAAGTATATACCCATCTATAAGAAAAGTGATAAAATAAAATATGTTGGTATTTTCATGGCAATGGGAGCCGAAGAAAGAATGTTATATTTTAAAATGAGGTCAAACAGTGTGGTGTCAAATAAATGAAAGGGCAACTTTTTACATAAAATAAATCATGTACATATTCATGTCTTTATTCTAGTAAAAAAAAAACTCCGTAAAATAAATCCCTAACCTACAAAGTCTGTGAAGCGAACAATCTGAAATCAATCTAATTGATGGAAATTATAGTTAATATTGCAGGCAGGCAAAATAAAAGATTTCTCTGATTAACTACCTATTTTTTTAAATCATTGAATAAAAAACTTACATAAAAAATGTTTCCTACCAAGGTACGGAACCTCGATACGCGACTCGTTCTTTGCCGGTGTCTTATTGCAATTTTGATACGGAATCCTGAAAAGAGTCGGGTAGTCGTTTGAACCCGAACTTTGAATGGCAGAACCTTGAGGACCGGAACATTACCTCGCGCCTCTAAAATCGTCTCAAATAGTGTTACAACAAAATTTCATCCTCAGCCAGATTTCGAAGAGTCACCGTACCGACAGACGGACGACCTGTAGATAGTAGAGCAGGCAAGTACTCACACAGTGACGATGATGTCGGGGATGAGCGTGGTGATGGGGATGAGCACCAGGCCCAGCCAGAACACCAGCGAGCTGAACAGCATGCGGTCCATGCCACGCATCACAGACCCGATCATGATCGTCGGGTACACGTTGCTGGGGACAAACGAACGGCACATTATGGTCTCGGAGGAGCTCGTGGCGAAATAATTATAGCCACACGGGTCGATTTCCAAGGTTAAGCAACACTTGCCGAGGTCGGTCTGTGAATGGGTGACCATCTTAACAAAATCCTCCGTGCCTCAGAAAGCATGTTAAGTCTTTAGGCCCTGCTGTCTGCTACAAAACTACAAGGTGTAATTGTAATAACTGGAAACCTCTGAAGGTGTACTCATCATTATGAACAACTATTTACTTAGGTACTATACTTTTTCTGTAGTTCTCGCTAACTCACAACAAGAAATGGCATGAGTTCATGTATGTATATTTACTATGTGTTCAATACTGTTATCGCGAAAAAAACTGCTCAAGAAATTTTATGTCTCAATAATTCGATAAAATGTCACAGCTGTTTTTTTTTTATCCAACGAAAAAAACGGAGGAGTTTCTCAAGTCAACCCGTATATAGCTATTATGTCGGAGACGGTTATCAAAATGTGTTAAATTATGCAAACTGAATTGTTTAGTTTGTAAATGTGTTAATTTAAGTGATATTTACTATCAATTATTGTCTGATAAATCATAACATGATTTATTGAGTACTCGGTGTACACTAGAATTGAGTTTTGGAAACTTATTTCAATAATAGTAATCGTTTGTCTTCATCAATACAAATGATGACATGTTATTTTGATTTTAAAACGATTTACTTTGCTAAACCACTATTGTTTATTTTCGATAATTATTAGTCTTATCTTGGATTCGATTCGACTCATTATAGAGCTCCTGCTCCCGACAAAACTGTCGGTTTACCTGGTACAGCACTGCTGTATATTTACATAGCTGTATTGGCTTGCTGATACACTTTGTACTTGGGTGGCATAGGCCTTTGTACGAACTGTGACCTTAAAGGTCTGATCGAGTGACTGTATTTCTATTACTTATTGTTTATATTGTGTGTGTGTGTGTGTATTTTTTAAAGTGTAATAAGACTGTTAGTAGAGATATACTGTCTTGTTTATCCCAACTCAAATGGGGGCTCCAATATCCTGACCCTATACTACCTCACCGCCCGCTCGGAACTCCCCTTGTTCTTACATATATATTTTTGGATAATTCTTTTTTTATTGGACATGGGACCAACTTCGAGGTAGGTATGCCTACCTCGAAGTTGGTCCCATATAAATTTGGAAAAAAAATGGGGTGACTTGTTGTTTACTCACACGTTTTAATGCTGAGTTGTGTAAAAAAATATAAACTTATAACAAAGAAAATAAAAAGCCGTAAACTAGCTAATTACCAGAGGTCGGAATTACGTAGAGTTATTTATGTACTTGCATCGAAATGTTGATATTGTTACGAGCTTAGGGTTCGTGACAATAAAAACAGCCGATAAAATAACCAAAATGTCACTTTAATTAATCAACACTAATCACAACTTAAACTCACTCATTATAAATCACAATTGCACTACTGATCACTTTAATTCGCAGTCGAAGTTCACTCTCGAAGTTATCGCTTGTATCGCAGATTCAATACTGACTCGGTCGCAGGCTATGCGGGCCTTATATAGGTCGGCAGATAATTCCAGAACCTTCTAGTATAGAAACATCTAGAAAGTTCGAGTACATACCGGCCCCGACTAACCAGATATCGAAAACTCGAAATGTCTAGAAGGATCTTGACTCTACTAGTTTTGCTACTCGATACTAGATGGCGCTAGTAGTAACTTTTATCGTTATGTACCCGGCATTCATTCTGGCGCGTAACAATATTAACATGGATCTTTCATATTAATATGGATGGCCAACAATATTACAAATAAATAATAATAAAAACCTTAGAGATAGATAAAACAAAGATGGCAACATCGCGCGTGTGCGCACTGGAATTTTGCAACTTCGGACATCCGATGTCGTTGATGTAAATTTGGCAACGTCGCACGTGCAGTGGTTTAAATTGTGTAAAATTAAATAACTTTTTATTTAATAAATCACGGGATTTTTCTGCTCTCTACAATTAATCTCGGGATTTGAGTCATATCCACTTTATTCATTCGCTGTATGAAATCAGTGTAAGTACATAAATAACTCTACCTAATTCCAACCTCTGCAATGACTTAGCTATTATTGATAGCGATACACAGGCTCATATTCCTGTGTTGTGTCATGTTGCGAAGTGTTCTGACTCGCAACATGCAAACTCGGTGTAGTACGATTTCATTGGTGGAACACGACTCGACACAGCAATGTAATAATGACTATAGGGAACGTGCAAAGCGAAAACTGTGCCATCTAGTGTTGCAAACTCGGAACTTTTCGTTTAAATACTTGACGAAGACGCTTCTGTGCTGCCTCCTATAGATCCTGCACGCTCCCTATAGCTGAAGCTGTAGATGTTGGTGTAGTCAGTACTGACCTGTAGATCAGCACGAAGATGAACCACATGAACACGGAGCCCCAGATGGCCACGTGCGTGACCCACGTCCATGAGTGCGTGGACAGGCCCGCCTTCAGGCAAACTGTCAGGACCACGTACTGTAACCACAAAACTTATAACTTTAAGCTGAAATGATAGACAAAACTAAACACTACATTCATTTAAATACAAATAGGTACGACATACACGACAGTGTACAAAATATTTTAGAACAGCAGCACGAATTTATTAAAAGAAAGACTCAGGATCACACAGGATCAACAAGTTCAAAGTTGGGGCTGATTATATCGATTTTCAGCAAGCTTTCAACTAGGTAGACCATGACTTGCTATTTACAAACGAGCATAATAATGTTACCACTGATTTACTTCCTTGGTTCTCGTCTCATATTTTAGATCTCAAAAAGTCTGCTATTGTGAACGTTAAATGCGTACTTCAAGGAACGATCATGGGTCCTTGTTGATTTTATTTCTTGATAACTTCAATGGATGTTTGAAATTCTCAAAATTTATATTATACTGGGAGTAAGGGACATCGCCGCATACGGCGCAGACGCGATACAATTTTTCGTCGGCTTTTTCCTCATTTTTTTTACTTTAGACTGTTCAAAATCGAATGTTTCGACACTCATTCTGGTATACTCGAAAAAAAATTCTGGATACATTTCAAAAGTCAAAGTCAAAGTCAAAGCATTTATTTCAAATAAACCATTTACAGGTACTTTTGAATTGTCAGAGTCAGTCAGTTAAAAACATGAAGCTATTTACACGTTCCAAAGCGTAGATCTCTATGGAGAAGAACGTGCAAGAAACTCCACGGACACTCTTTTAAACCATTTTATGATTTACAATAATCCAGGTTACATTATCTTTGTTGCTTCTATATGTGAGAACAATGTAAAGGAAGAGAAAAAAAAAAGAATTCTAAGTATCAAATAAACTATTGAAATAAGCCAGCGACAGCTAAGAGATGACCAGTCTCCACTGATGGCGCCCGTTCACGAACATGACGCGTGCATCAGCACCATTCAGCTCAACCATTTTGAAGGGAACCGAATGATCCGATATAAAAGAACATATAAAATCCTAACTAGTGGAACCAAGCGGCTGAGGCTGTGGAGCAGGACCGGCATTTAGCCAAGCATTTTTATCAAGGATATAATCTTCCAGTTTATAATATGCCTGTCTACATAGTGTGCGTTTAATGCATGTTTTAAATTTTCTCTCATTCAGTCCGAGAATATCATATGGTATTTTATTATAAAATTTAACACAGTACCCCATAAAAGAAGTGTGTACTTTAGCCAATCTGAATCGGGGTTGATCTAATTTGTTCTTATTTCTAGTATTAAAATTATGC
The DNA here is from genome assembly GCA_947386135.1 of Melanchra persicariae. NCBI lineage: Eukaryota > Metazoa > Arthropoda > Insecta > Lepidoptera > Noctuidae > Melanchra > Melanchra persicariae. The sequence goes on from OX376651.1 coordinate 988,149, forward strand.
CTGTCACTAATCTTACTAAAAAGATGGAGATTTTTCCGAACATACATTATATTTTCGTATATGTATTGACAAGGTACCGTCATGATGTTAATATCTTTAAACAGTTCCCTTAGGGAATCGCGCCGACCCAGATTATATATGGATCTGATGGCTCTTTTCTGCAGAATAAATATAGATTCGATGTCTGCAGCACGTCCCCATAATAAGATACCGTAAGACATGATACTATGAAAGTAACTAAAATAGACCAGCCTCGCGGTATCTATATCAGTAAATTGACGGATTTTTCTGACAGCATATGCTGCTGAACTTAGCCGTCCCGCAAGAGATGTTAAATGAGGACCCCATTGTAGCCTTGAGTCAAGCGTGATCCCCAGGAAAACCGCGTTTTCGACGAATTCAAGTTTCTCTTTGTTCAATACAATATCGCAATTATTACTTTTGACATTCGGTAAAGCAAATCTAATACACTTAGTTTTTTTCCCATTTAATACTAAATTATTAGCAGTGAACCAATTTTGGACCTGCTGTAGGGCTTTATTTACATCGTCAAGATTTGTAGAACGTCTATCTATCTTAAAAATTAAGGACGTATCATCAGCAAATAATACCATTTGTGGTTGATTTTTTAAAAGATGGAGTAAATCATTAATATACACTAAAAAGAGGAAAGGACCCAATATTGAGCCTTGTGGTACCCCCATTTTGACTTTTAAACCCCTTGAATTAACACTGTTTATTTGAACTTGCTGCTGTCTGTCATTTAAATAAGACTTCACTAAGCTGAGTGCAAGTTTACCTAGACCGTAATGTTCTAGTTTTAGGAGCAAGGTTTCGTGATTTACACAGTCAAATGCCTTGGAGAGGTCACAAAATTTGTTTCACATTCTGTATTTCTCGTACTTCTTGTGGAATTCTCCATCTATACCTCGATTCCTATTCAAATCATGTACTCCACAATCTCTTCCAAATATTATGTCTTGATCCAAAAACTATTACTTTGTAAGCAATATCGAGATAACTTTGATAAAGACATTTCACTGTCGGACTTCCTCACTGGTCGCCGCACGCCCTGCATCGTCGCTCGCACAAACGATCCGTCGGACTTCCTCACTGGTCGCGGCGGCGGCGAGCGTGGCTGTACCGCGGCCTGCAAGCGATGCCGCGCTATGGTCGCCGCACGCCCTGCATCGTCGCTCGCACAAACGATCCGTCGGACTTCCTCACTGGTGCGGCGGCGAGCGTGGCTGTACCGCGGCCTGCAAGCGATGCCGCGCTATGGTCGCCGCACGCCCTGCATCGTCGCTCGCACAAACGATCCGTCGGACTTCCTCACTGGTGCGGCGGCGAGCGTGGCTGTACCGCGGCCTGCAAGCGATGCCGCGCTATGGTCGCCGCACGCCCTGCATCGTCGCTCGCACAAACGATCCGTCGGACTTCCTCACTGGTGCGGCGGCGAGCGTGGCTGTACCGCGGCCTGCAAGCGATGCCGCGCTATGGTCGCCGCACGCCCTGCATCGTCGCTCGCACAAACGATCCGTCGGACTTCCTCACTGGTCGCGGCGGCGGCGAGCGTGGCTGTACCGCGGCCTGCAAGCGATGCCGCGCTATGGTCGCCGCACGCCCTGCATCGTCGCTCGCACAAACGATCCGTCGGACTTCCTCACTGGTGCGGCGGCGAGCGTGGCTGTACCGCGGCCTGCAAGCGATGCCGCGCTATGGTCGCCGCACGCCCTGCATCGTCGCTCGCACAAACGATCCGTCGGACTTCCTCACTGGTGCGGCGGCGAGCGTGGCTGTACCGCGGCCTGCAAGCGATGCCGCGCTATGGTCGCCGCACGCCCTGCATCGTCGCTCGCACAAACGATCCGTCGGACTTCCTCACTGGTCGCGGCGGCGGCGAGCGTGGCTGTACCGCGGCCTGCAAGCGATGCCGCGCTATGGTCGCCGCACGCCCTGCATCGTCGCTCGCACAAACGATCCGTCGGACTTCCTCACTGGTGCGGCGGCGAGCGTGGCTGTACCGCGGCCTGCAAGCGATGCCGCGCTATGGTCGCCGCACGCCCTGCATCGTCGCTCGCACAAACGATCCCCGTGGCCAAGCCGTTAGGTACTTCATTAATTTACCTATACCTACATTACCGGATCTCAATGTACTTACAAGCTTCTTTTTCGTTATCAGTTGTATCAGTTAGCGCTAGGCGATATTCGTAGGTACATTTAAACAAGTGCAGCGCGGCGTCACAGCCTTGTGTGTATGTGTGTGTACAAGACGTGTAGGCACTGACGTACTACGTACAACGTTCTCGTGCGTTTAGATCGCGTTGTTCACAATACATTGCGCGCTCGAAAATGTCAATTTCTGTAACCGATCATTAGCGAGATTAATGTCTTTCACAATTTGGTTAGTGGCATTAGGTGTAGCCTTTTCGCGAAGTTTGCGTTACGATGTCCCTGACACCCTGTATAGCGACGACTTGAAAATATTCAAATCAAGTAAGAATAATAAGATCAACAGTGGCAAGAAGATCTATAGCGTGTTTTAGCATATTGTCAATAGCAAAGTACACCCACCTTGTAGACGTATGTAGTTGAGTACCTACCGTGTAGACATGGTTGCCCATGAGCAGGTAGCCGCCGTCCATCCCGTGCGGCCACAGCACGCCGTGGCTGGCGACGAGCATGGGCAGCCAGAACAGCAGCACCGAGTGCATCAGCGCGTTCACGGCCCACACCCAAAACACGCGCACGTTGAACAGCATGCCTTGCTGCGACGGGATGTACAGCACCGGGTGCTAAGCAATTAAAAAAAAACCTTTAAGGACAGTTCATAGACAGTGGCCAGTAAACTGGACCGTCAATTCAATTCGTTAACTCGTAGATTTTTATTTAGATACAAGCCTTAGATCACAGGGTGTGTGTTTACAAGCTTTTTTTATTAAAAATGCATCGTCACAAGAAACAAACGTGTGTCGAAAATGCTAGCTTCGTCGAGCACCGTTAAGTAGGTAAAATTAAACTTGCAAGCTCAAAATACAAAACAAACCAGAAACCGTCAACGCGCTCAAATGTGAGGCGGTGTAAACCACGGTGGAATGGCGTGGTTCGTTAAATTGTCAACTAGTCGACGAGCGAACTGTTTACATCTACATTCCCTCTTGCAAAATTGCTGTACGAAGAATTCGGATGGGATCACTTTTCATCTGTAAGTAGCACATTTCCAATACATTTTATTAAATATTTAATTGTATTTAGTTTTTTTATTTACGTAACTTATTTTTCAACGAAAATCACGCATCCATTTCGTAAGTGTTGCCACAGAATAACCGAATACTTTACCCAATTTTTTTTATTACCATACTTTTTATTGAATTATAATATTGCCTATAAAACTATAAAAAAATGAAAGAAAAATAAAAAATAAAAAAAAAACAAAAAGTTAAAAATATTGCAGGTGTGTGAAAACAATTTTTCGAATTAGGGATCCATTATTCAAGGATAAAGTCAAGTGTGCCAGCTAAATGGTTGTTTTAATTTGGGTAGTATTTAACGAGTGACTGTAAATTAAAGTTTTAAGTGACAAAAATAATTAATTTACGTTATAGTATTACTAAGTGAGCGACTGACTGCGAGTGACGAGAAATCAACAGAACAGCAACTTACAAACATTAATTTGAGTTACTTAAAAAACAAAATGAGAAGCTTCATAATATTTGAGCGACCTAATATGTCTGAGTGTCAACGTTACGTCCTGCATTTTTTTTTCCAATATTTAGCAAATGATATTTCTGGGTGGTTTAAAAAAAATCCGAGTCGGGGTGCCCCAAGTCCCGAGCTCGCCTCGTTCGCTCTTGCACACCAAAATGTTAAAACCTCATTTGGAAAAATCGTCTCTATCTTAATATTGAAGTTGCCTTATCTCTGTATTTCTAGTCGCTTACTAATTTAGTCGCACGGCTAGAATTTTAACATCTGAAATGGATTAATCACAAATTCACAACCCACTTTCTGTAAGCTCGTTCTGGTTTTTATTATTAATCAATATTCGTCGTTAGTTTGTTTAATTTTTCGCTCAAGTTATTAAAACAGTATCTCATCATCAGTCTTTTTATAATTCTCTGTTTAATTTTACCCTAAAAGAGGTAATGTCGAGGTGCGCTGATAGCACTACGCGGGTGGGTGAGGCGCGGGCGGGGAGTTATTTTGGACACAATGCACTGGGTACAAATGTGATTGAACACTCTTTCTGGTTTGTTCTGTATTCTGAGCTTGCAAGCTTTGATATACACATAAACACTGTCACAGGTGAAACTAAATTAAAGTAATAATAGAGGTAAAATGATGATTTTTGGAAGTAATGATTCAATTACGAAAATATTATCACTGCTGGAATTTGACTAAGTGCCATATTTTTTCCCGAAATAATACACAGATCCTGCGGGAGAGGTCGCGGGGTAAAGCAAAGCAATGGCTAAATGGAGCCGTCCTAAGTAGTTATAAAGCACTTTGTGACGGCCAGTGTACTGAGAATCAGAAACACTATAGCTATTTCTAAAACTATTAGCAAAAAATGTTTTAGAAAATCAATGAACTTACCCTAAGCATAATTTCAGGCGAGCAGAGTTTGTCGAAGAGCCCGATGGCGAAGGGAGGCAGCGCGGTGAATATGACGTTGTAGAACCCTATCGTCCAGCGCTCGAACAGGATCTGACCCGACCTGCAGACGATATCAAATATATGTCGGATATTTCATGAGTTTGCACTTAAAATGAGACACAAGCGTCTATGTTTGGCGTTGTATTGTGTCTAGGGGTTCGTTGTCGGATCGATAGATATGGTTTTGACGTGGTCGCGGCCTTGCGTGGCCTTTTTAACCGACTTCTAAAATAGGAGGAGGTTCTCAATTCGGATGTTTGTATTTTTATTTTTGTTCGCGCATAACTCCGTCGCTTGCCAACCGATTTGAAAAATTCTTTTATTATTAGAAAGGGTATACTTCCCAATTTTATCAAAATCGGTTTAGTAGTTTGGTTTTTAAATCTAAATAGCTGGAAAAAATTCCAGTGTTTTTTGGAAGTCGGTTTCTTTTTTTAAAAAAAAAAGGATGGGAAATCATTAAATGACTCCTCACGCTTTATTGTACAACAAGATAAAACATAATTGAAAAAAACCTTTAACTAAAAAAAAAACAGACAATTGGCAGCCTTATCGCATTCCGCGATCTCTTAGGCAAAATATCCGTATGCCAACTTTTCACCCACAATTGCTATATTATGTAACACTATGACTTGGCACTTTGAGCAGCAAAAACTGCAAAATTGCTGGTTTCCTCACGAAATTTTAGCCAAATCTGATTAGTTTCAAGCTGAAGAAAAAATATATATTGATTTTAACTATATTAGGTCTTTACCTATGAAATTGCCGTTCTGCAGTACTGACCATTTCAAATCAAAATAATTTTTGTTTGGCTAAGAATTCTAATTTCAAATTAATTTTATTTTAAAAACATGGTTTTTTTTCCAAAAGTAGTCATTTGTTTATTGATTAGTGTTACATTTTCATCGCATTTCAATCTTTTTCGTCATCATGGATACGTTAAAAATTCGAGTAATTATGGAATATAAGTACCGTCGTGGCAGCAACGCGGCACAAGCGGCACGCAACATCAACGGCGTTTACGGAGCTAACACTACAAACCAACGCACCACCTGTTATTGGTTTGCTCGCTTCCGTTCTGGAAATTTCGACCTGAAAAATGAACCTCGCGATCGTCCGAAGACTTTGGTCGACAATGACAAATTAAAGGCGATTGTGGAAGCTGATGATACACAATCTACGGCTGAATTAGCAGCAGCTTTCGACGATAGCGTCAAAACAATATTGGTCCATTTGCGTCAAATTGGCAAGGTAAAAAAGCTTGACAAATGGGTGCCCCACGAACTCAATGATCGCCAGCGCGAAGTACGCGTCGAGACGTGCCTTGCACTGCTCAACAGACACACAAATGAAGGAATTTTGAACCGCATTGTTACCTGCGATGAAAAATGGATTCTGTTTGATAACCGTAAGCGCTCAGCAAGTTGGTTGAATCCTGGTTCAGCACCTAAACAATGCCCTAAACGAAAACTTACCCCTAGAAAAGTGATGGTCACTGTTTGGTGGTCTAGCGCCGGTGTGATTCATCACAGCTTCTTACCAAACGGGGTGAGCATTACTGCAGATGTGTACTGTGAAGAACTGAACACAATGATGGAGAAGCTGACACATCTCCAACCAGCATTGGTCAATCGCTCGTCTCCGCTGCTCCTGCACGACAACGCGCGACCTCATACTGCACAGCAGACGGTCTCCAAGTTGCAAGAACTGGGGTTGGAAGCTCTCCGTCATCCGCCCTACTCACCAGACCTTGCGCCTACAGACTACTACTTTTTCCAGAATTTGGATAACTTCTTGGCGGGAAAAAAATTCAATACCCGAGAGGCAGTACAAAATGCCTTTGAAGAATTTGTTGCCTCCCGTCCAGCTGATTTCTTTAAGAAGGGCATCAATAAACTGCCACTGCGTTGGCAAAGATGCATTGATTGCATGGGTGATTACTTCGATTAATACAAATAAAAAATACATGAAAAAAATTCGTTTATATTTTTTCATACAAAACGGCAATTTCATAGGACCTATGATTTCCAAGAACCCTGTTGTTTCCGTTACATGTTTAAAAATAAAATCCTCGATAGAAATGATCGTCAAAGTTACCTCTAAGTTTGACCTTTGAAAAAAAAGACCCGTATTTCTTAACCTAATTATGCCGATAAAATTTATAACAATGAATCGAATGTTAATGCAAAACGTTGTTGTTTTAGATTATTAATATCTCAACTTAGTTTTGAGTAAATCAATAAAATGCTTCATATTTGGCAATAAATTGCAAGCATTGTGTCGTCGCGCTTCTCTTTCTTTTCTATACAGTCCGAGAGTGACCGAGTTTTTGCTTTGACAGCGCCGTAACACGATCCAATGTAGAGGATGCAATCTTAATGTAATGTTTTCTATTTGACGATGAGTCAGCTCTTGACCTGGTGGTGAACAGCGACGGACTGAAGAGCGGGCTCAGGAGATGTGTGTTAACTCTTGCTTTGATGGTTGATGGGTTACAGGTAGGGAATACAGAATTACAGAAGCAGGTTCCACATTTCGACTGTACGCATACTTAAGTCTTCGAAATAGAAAGGGCCCTTGGTTTGAAGGTCTAAGGGAGGGTTTCAGAATTGAGAACATACATCATATTTTCTTCTTCGTGTCGTTGGCACCTCTAAATATGATGTGCTCAATGTTTCGCCACTGTCACGGCACCGTCACGTGGCGCCAGCGGCAGGGTTGGGGCGTCCACATGCGCAACATGAGCCACGACATAGTTTGTCAGGGTTTTGGCTAAAGTTGAGCTTGTCAAATACTCATTTATTTTTGGAATTCAAGTAAAAACGTTCCTATCTCCAAATACTCAATTGAGAAATCGGCCATTAAATCAGAAATCGAAATAAGTTCCAATAAAAAGATGAGTTTTTGAGAAAGAACTTCCAAATAATTTTCTTTGAATGCTGACTCATTTCAGTCAGTTACTTTCTCGTGACGGTTACGACAGATATTAGATTACTTTTGTATGCTCACCAGGCAGAGTAGATGGCGAACCAGAGCTCGATGACGTACAGGCAGATGTTCTTGTAGAAGGAGTACAGGATGAGCTTGCTGATGCGCGAGTAGTTCCACGCGCCGTGCACCAGCAGCAGCCGCAGCAGGAAACGGAACTGCAGACATAGATCAATGTCAGACGGTTAATCGATGTAAAAATGAACAGGCATATAATGCGTATACTCGTCGGAGATGCTTTTACCACACATAGTGTGAGAGAGATGCCACACAGGCGCTGCCGGTCTGTTGCGTCGTCGCAGCGCAATGATTTCGACTGGGTGGGTCTGGGTGATACACGGTGACGCAACGCACCGCACCGCGGGCCGCGCGTTTGGTGCGTGTGGTACATGTGGTGCGTGTGGTACGTGTGGTGCGTGTGGTACGTGTGGTGCGTATGGTACGGTACCTGCGCGATGCTGTAGTCGGAGGCGCAGACCGCCTGCAGCCCCTCCACGCCGGAGATACCGACGCCGACGGAAGCACGTTGTATCATGGCCACATCGTTCGCTCCATCGCCTATCGCTAACGTTACTGCTCCCGTCGCTGTTGACACCATTTCTACAACCTAAGAAGACAAGCAGATTGTAACTTGCGACTTTTTTATATCGGGTGTAAAAAGACTAAACGATTACGGAAACCACACATTGTACCTATCATGTTGTATGGAGATATTTAAGGTTAAATTATAAAATATTAATTTTTTTACGAAAACGAATATTTGAAGTTAAACAACGCAATGAATTAATTGCGTATTTTAATTACAAATGCGCGGCGCACACAAGCACAGTCACTGTCCGACAGTGATGTCGCGCGTGCGCCGCCTTGCATACAACGCACAAAGGCACAGTCGGTTGCGTGCATTATATAGCGCACTACAAAAAATATTAGATTTCATATGCTTAAAAATTAAATTCCCAGCAATTATTTTTGGTCTTGCAATAAAATTTATTTGGCTATGTCATGTGTCTTTTTACACCCTGTATTAGTCACTATTTTTGGCCATGTCTGATGAATTTTGCATTCACTGCGAGCTAACTTCAACTTTTCGAGACGTATTTGTGCCGATAACGTCTCGAAATTGGCGTTTCATTACATTTTCAACGTTATCAAGACAACGGGGATTTAGAAAAACTGGTTATGGAATGGGCTAGTTTTAATTTAATTTTCCAATTACTACATTAGTCAGAGTTTAGAGGGAGAGAGAGAGCGATTTTAAGTTTTCTATAGAAAGTGAAAAGCTACTTTCCCCCTGACCCCGTTTTGAAAATGTTCTCTAATAACTATTTAGACCTAGATATCTAGCGTATGCATACCGAGTTTCATTAAATCGGTGCGTTCATTTCGAAAAATAAGGAGTTGAAAGTTTGTATGAAATGCCGAACGGTGTCAATAATTTCATACAAACTTTCAAGTCCTTATTTTGTACGGCGTAAACGCTCTTAATTTGTAGCTTGATGTTCGTGTGCAGTACTAACCTCAGCCTTTTGTATGGGCGACACCCTGCAGCACACCACCACCTTGCAGGATATGCACAGGTCGAGGAAGTCCTTCTTCAGGTCGCAGCCCATCGCGTACTTGAGCGTCTTGCCGTCGATGATGAGCCCGATGTCGTTCTGCTTGCCGAGGTTGTCGCCGAACTCCATCGTCTGACGAGATATGCACTCGCGAGTACCCTGGGGGAAATGCTTTTTGTTAGAAAGGCGTTGAGACATTTCAATGCAGGGTTCAATAGACTATGTACTGACAGTTTGGTTTTCTCAAGAGTAGGAACAGGAACACCCTTACATAAGTAACAACTTTGCTGTCAGACTGTATTTGGAATTAAAACAGTCTGTATCCGTAGTAGACACAACGAGCAGAAGAGCCATAGGCTCAAGACGGCTTGAGCATAGAACAAAGCGCGCCGCATGGTCCGGGGAGAGGTTTGAAATATGTAATCACTCCAGCGCCTGATACACCTTTCCCAATGCTCTAGACATCCCCAAGGGTCCCATACGATAAAACGGCGTAAGAGTAATTGTAATAGAGAGAAGCAATAACTGTTCCCAGATCTATAGGATGTCGCTTTGGATTTTTTAAATCATAGGGTGCAGTCAGTTAGCTCCCATTAAATGCCAAAAGGCATCGCGGCAGACTAAGGCGAAGCTGGCGGGACGAGCTCGACTCCTATCCAAAGGACTGGCCCGATATAACAAAGGACAGAGTCGTGTCGGAAAGGGAGCGGGAGGCCCTTGCGCAGCAGTGGGACGAAATAGGCTAGATGGATAGATAGGGTGCAGTCGTAATCTATTCGGGGCGCAGCTCGAAACAGCAAAAGCGAGCCGCGTGTAATTTTATACAATTTGGCGACTACTCGACTTTATTAATGACCTGGCGGCGGCGGCACGCCGGCGTTACGAGGACCTGCATCTTTTTTTTTGGGTGGGAAATCATCAAATAACCCTTCCGCTCTGGGTGCACCGGAAGGGTGTTTCTCCAAATGCCCTTTGCGTTCCAGGGCCGCGGTTTCATCGAACAAATTCGTGTACCCTGGCAGGCGCGCGGGCAACACACCGCGCGTGCTCGTCACCTGCAGCCTGCCACCCACCGCTATGTGCTCCCCCGCGCCTGCGCAGCTGTTGCGGCTGCTGGTTCGTGAGGGTTGCCTGTCCCTCACGCAGCCTGCCTCCTCTCCTGCACGAGCATCACTTCTGCGTTGGAGACGACTGCTACCCATGCACCCTCGCTCCGGCCCATGGAAACACTTACATCCAAGCTGTCCTCGTTGAGTATGATGAGCGGCATGTTGCTGTGCAGCAGGCGGGCGGAATGACCGATGTTGATGGCGGTCTCTTGCTTGTCTCCGGTCAGCACCCACAGGTTGATGTTCGCGTTCAGAAGCGCTGCTATCGTCTCGGGGACTCCGTCCTGTACACAATCATGTTTCAGGTGACAGGCCTCAAAAACTTGAAATAATGGAAACCTGATCTAATTTCTGGTTTGTATGTTTGTGCAAAGTAATTTCTGAAAATACTTATCAGATTACAAAACTCATTTTATTGATAGAAAGCTACACCCTTTGGGCAAATTTGATGGATGCAAGTGAACGCGATCGACCCGTCTAAGACGTCTTCAAGAGCTGACAGTAACGTAATAGTTAAATGATATTTATTTTGTAAGTAGGTTAAACATAACACTTTTACACGTCAATATTTTTTGGTTATTTTAAGCTAGATGAGGCCGGTGTTTCCTGACTACCCTGAGAAGAAACACCGAAACAAACTCAGAGGTCACAGTCTCTCTTGAAGTCCATACAAATTGTACTGGTCAAATCATACGAGAACCATGTAGGTTAATGTCTGAGGTGGCCTTTTGAGGAACAATACCAAAGTAAGGACATTTGGGTAGGCCGCATAAAAAAATCTCAAACTGCCAGACATTGTTGACTAACATGAAATGAACCCCTATCATAGCGATCTGCATGGTTCCCAATGACACATGATATGAGGATCAGTCAGATCAGTGTCTGAAATGGTCTTTTGAGGAAAGAACCTCACAGATTTGAGTGGACCCGTCCAGTCAGTGCAAGCTTTGGTCAGTAGTCGAGTAGCTCAACTTAGAACCAAAAAGGAGCTCAACGAACCGACGAACATGCCAAAGAAAGGACATTTGTGTAGGCCGCATTTAAGTACTCAAACTGCCAGACCTCGTTAAAAATACTTCAAAGAAGAAGAAGTATTTCAAAGAAGAGAAAAATAAGAAGAAAATAACCCACATGGTCCCCATATTCACAAAATGAGTTAAATAATAATAATAAAAAAATATATAATACTTTACAAAGTAAATATTCCATGTCAAACATAATAAAAATAGAATACTTAATAAAGTAAACATTCATGTCAAAATTTACCAACGAGATGAAAGAAAAGTATACAGCAGAGCTTAAAAAAAAAGACAATTTCTAAAAACTAAAAAGGTATGTAACATTAGGCCATGTACATCATTGAAGCAGCTCAATCTCAAGCCTTTTTGTCTTCAAGATAGTCTTTAATTGTGTAAAAAGCTTTCTGGCATAGCTTATGTCTTATAAACAATTTGAACTTATTCATACTAAGGTCTTGAATATGGCTAGGGAGTTTATTATAAAAACGTATACATTGGCATCTAAATGAACCACCTATTTTTTTGAGCCTGGTTTTAGGAATGACAAAATTGTGTTTGTTCCTAGTATTTACGTTATGGATATCACTGTATCTTTTAAATATATTAATATTTTTATGTGCATACAAAAGATTCTCATAAATATACTGAGAGGGCACAGTCATTATATTAATCTCTTTAAATTTGTCTCTGAGGGAGTGTTTAGGACTTAATTTATAAATTGCACGAACAGCCCTTTTTTGTAATACAAATACTGTCTGAATATCGGCGGCATTTCCCCACAACAGAATGCCGTATGACATCACACTATGAAAGTAACTAAAGTATACTAAACGGGCTGTCTCTAAATCAGTTAAACCATGAATTTTCCTAACGGCGTATGCTGCAGAGCTAAGTTTTTTTGACAGTTTACCTATATGGGGGCCCCACTGTAGCTTCGCATCCAAAGTTATGCCTAAGAACACAGTGGTATCTTCGGGTTTCAACTCTTCCATCCTCTTCCAAGCGTGTGGTAACGTGAACTTTATGCATTTAGTTTTTTTCTCATTAAGCAGAAGATTATTAATATTAAACCAGTTAACTACAGTTGCGATGGCACTATTAACATCGTCAGTAACCAGCTGCTGACTCTTGAGTTTAAATAAAAGTGAAGTGTCGTTTGCAAACAACACTATATCGTGCTTATCCTTTATGAGGTACGGTATTACGGCAAGTCATTAATATAAATTAGAAATTAAGTTGCTGTGAAATACTGACATTTATCGCTCTTCAACGCGATGGAGAAGTTCTGATCGCATTAAAGTTTTATTGGTTAAATTTGCTCTTTACGAAGAATAATACAGGTGGAAATTGAATTTGATCTAATGATGTTTTTGTGCCGTTTTCCGATTGCGTTTTGTTTCATTGTGTGTAGTAAAACAATAATGTGTGTAGATGTCTGACCTGCAGTTTGTCCTCGATGGCAGTGGCGCCGAGTAGTCGCAAGTTGTTCTCGATAAGCATGGCGGCCTCTTCGATCTTCAGCTCACGGTCCTGTATCGCTATGCTGGCCTTGTGGTATGTGTTCGCCCAGTCCTGCAAGACAAATATTCCATTAAACTTTGTTTATTAATGTTGCATGAGCAGTATCAATTACTGAGGAGCTTTTACCTAAGTAAATACTGCAGGGGTCGATTGACCAATGTGAAGCTATGTCCGCCGCAGTCAATTGCTGTTGTTGGTCCCGGCTATCATTATAACTTATACAATCAGAATAGGCAGTCAGAAACCCGAACGCCGCCCGCCAGGCGCGGGTAGATCACCGAGTCCGCGCGCTTGCAGTACAGCTTGATCTCTCCTGTGACAACATACTGTGCTGCACAGATGTTACCTGGTAGAACTGCTCGGAGATGTCGGCCACGGCGAAGACGAGCGTGCGCAGGCCGTCGCACGCGAACAGCTCCAGGTGCGCCAGCGTGGCGTCCGCGAAGCGCGCGCGCTCGCCGCCCGCCAGGCGCGGGTAGATCACCGAGTCCGCGCCCTTGCAGTACAGCTTGATCTCTCCTGTGACAACATACTGTGCTGCAGTCAACATGGAGACAAGCGTCACGACGTACTCCGACAGCCCGCAACCCTCCCGCACCGCTCGCGCCACGTTCACAGAAAATAATTATTAGTTGCGCGAGTTATTTTAATTTTGTGATATCTCCTGAGATATTCATCCAAATTAAATAAAGTTAACGACATTTTTTCACTAAATAAAACACTCAAGATGACTATGATATTTATTTAGATAAGGATACGGATTTTATGAAACTAGAATTTCATAAAATGGATATTGTGAGTCTACCTCAAAAGATATAAATATGCGATCGCGGACGTTTTTTGTAGATATTGATATTTTCTCTAAAACTGTAGTACATCGTTTTGTTCCATCATCAGAAGTTTTCGCAACGCAAGCGATGTAAGATATTTTTTCGGTATTTTTTTCCAAAATCTTACAAATACCGTGACATTTCAGCCAATTTATAAAACTCCTTATCAGTCCGACTATTGGTTGGGTGGAGAAGTTGGAGGCGCGCTATAACACGAATTTCAAGTCGTTCATGGTGCGCGTTCCTACTCATCATTTGGTGACTTTCCTCAAGGAAGAGTTTTGACCGAAAGGTGTGCTGTATCAGCATTTCCGCGGCCGGCTGCGCGACACCTCGCAGCGTGACATGATGCCGTCACATCATGTGCAGTAGTTTTTAAGTTTTTTTGTATATAAAATATGTACTAGTTAATGTTTTTTTATAGCTATATACAGCGTGTAAGGGACATCGACGCACAAACGGATACCATGAGTTCAGGACATAATTCTGGGGTGCGTTGGAATTTTTCGTTGGCTTTTTCCTCATTTTTTAATTTTTTGCAGCTGTTTTTTTTACTTTAGACTGTTCATAATCGTTATTCTTACCTAACCCAATGTGATTTTAATTAAAAAAACAATTAATTCACTACTTTCACTAAAAAGAGCAATGTTAATAAAACTAGTTAGGCATCTGCTCAGCTGTTTTGTAAAAAAGGTCAACGCATCCTGCCTAGTTGTAACACACTAACCCGTGTGCATGTGTGTAGCGTCAAACATACCGTCTAGATAACACTGCCTTTAAGAAAAAAATACGTATCAGCACAAAGCGGGGTAACCGATTTCCGACATTAACTAAATAACGTAAGGTCGGAAATACGTTACTAAGCTTTGTGTCACTAAGACCTTTTTTTGTTTGGGGCAGTTCGTAGCGCGGCGTCCTTTTGAACACAATGCCGCCAAAAATCGGCGAAGTCAAAGGAATGTTTAAAAAAACATATCTTTTACATTTAGCCGATTTTAATGGATTTTTATGTCAGTTTCCATGAAGACCTTGATAGCGAACGAGTGTGTTATTTTTGCAAAATTCGGAAATTCGGGACGTGACGTGAGACCAAATAAGTTTTCGTTTGATACCTACCTAGCAAAACTAATTCTGTGATGTGTCTGTTATTTTTTGTGAGTGTGATTTAAAAATGTAATCTGGATTTAACGATAACTACAGTGCCCAAGAATACGGTAATATGCTAATGTGTTATGTATGGCGAAGCACGAGCAAGCAGGCGGCCGCGGCGGCCAGTTCGGATCCTATCTGTTTAGGGGTGAGTTAGCTAGTTCATTAGTTTATACCTACATCATTACCGGATCTCAATGTACATACTTAAAACCTTTTTTTATCAATCCTTATCGGAATCGTGATTTAAAGAGACTAAGCTTAAGGCTCCTCCATTTCTCTTAACTTCTGCATAAACAAGTTCCTACCATCAGTAGGTTAGGTATTTCTGAGTGATTAAAATGAGTTTATGTGATATTATTGCGGTCGGCGATATTCGTAGGTAAGTACCTGCATTCAAAGTGGGTTTAGTAGTTCATTAGATAATACCTACGTTACTGGATCTCAATGTACTTCTAAGCTTATCGAAATCCTTATCGGAATTGTGATTATAAGAGACTGAGCTTATGGCTCCTTTTTTTTCTCTTAACTTGTGCTTAAACATGTTCCTACCATCAGTCGGTAGGTATTTCTGAGCGATTAAAATGCTTTTATGTGATGTTATTGTTGTCGGCGATACGCGATATGCGTAGGTATCTACATTAAAGCGCAGCGCGGCGCCGGGCGCGGCGGCGACACAGACCTGTGTAAGTGTGTTTGCAAGACGTGTAGATGTAGACAGTGACGTACTACGTGAACCAAGTACAACGCTCTCGCGCGTTTAGATCGCGTTGTTCTCAATACATTGCGCGCTCGAAAATTTCAATTTCTGTAACCGATCATTAGCGAGATTAATGACTTTCACAATTTGGTTAGTGGCATTAGGTGTAGCCTTTTCGCGAAGTTTGCGTTACGATGTCCCTGACACCCTGTATATGTGTTTTATGGGCCTTAGTTGCCTGAAATAAAGGATAAATAAATAAATAAAAGGCTAGGCAGATGATGAGCAGCGGGCAAGAAAAATAGACAATAAGAATGACAATTTATATCAGTGTTCTGAATTAAGCACGTAAACGCGCCAGTCCGCGTGTAATGATAACAATTATTAAAGGGTGTAGGTTTAATACAGTGTACTGGCGGTTGTACACTTGTCTGCGAGTGTTCTCGCTAGGGCCGTACGAGCGAGCACGGAAGAGAGAAGAAGAGAGAGAGAGAGAGGAAGAGAGAGAGAGAGGAAGAGAGAGAGAGAGAGAGAGAGAGAGAGAGAGGAAGAGAGAGAGAGAGAGAGAGAGAGAGAGAGAGAGAGAGAGAGAGGAAGAGAGAGAGAGAGAGGGAGAGGAAGAGAGAGAGGGAGAGGAAGAGAGAGAGAGGGAGAGGGAGAGGAAGAGAAAGAGAGAGAGAGAGGAAGAGAGAGAGAGAGAGAGAGAACTCTGGCTTCAGTCGGTCGGAGAACTATAGTATGTGCCAGATAAACAAAGAATAACGGTCATTGACCCATCTACATTTATTGATATACTTAATTTCAAAAACAGAAATAACATAAAGCTGTCCTGAATCGACATCTGTTGTGATCCTTACTGTTCTAGTAATGAAAAATGATTCATAATTTACTGTCCGGGGGTACTTACGAAGAGATATTAAGGAAAGGTCAATGACCGTTATTCTTCATTTATCTGGCGCATACTATAGCTCAGAACACAGACAGTCGCGTAGCTCGGTGGCGGCGTAGAGTAATGAAGCTGGGTAGGTTACCGGTGGGCGTGCGCACGATGACGGACATGCGCTTGCGCGACGACGTGAAGTCCAGCACGTTGAGCACGGCGTACTCCTCCGTGGCGTGCGGCGCACGCAGGCGCACGGCGCGCGGCGTGCGCTGGTCGAACACGTAGCCCCACGCCTGCGCGCCCAGCACCAGCGCGCGCTCGTCTGCGGGCGACACTCTCAGTTAGCGCCGGGACACAGGACAAACTACAGACACAGTACACATGCTGCACCTGGCGACGCGGCGTGGTAGTTGAGCTGCTCGCCCACGCGCTCGGGGATGACGGTGTGGCAGACGGCCAGCATGGTGAGGAACTCCTTGATCACGGGCGCCGTGGGGTGGTTGCGCTGCATGTTCTGGTACAGCGGCGTGTCTTCTAGCTTGTCGTTGGGCCCGGGGGTGGTGTAGATTATCTGTGGTGAAAAATAACTTTATTTTAGTAATTCCCTTTTAGGGTTCCGTACCCAAAGGGTAAAAACGGGCTCCACCGACCGTATCTCCACGTTGCCGTCGTGGTGGGGCTTGCGTGTCTCAGTGATCTTGGGGGCTTTGCCGGTAGAGCCACCCATGCCGGAAGGTCCCAAGTGAGAGACCAGACCAAGAGAGACACAAGAGGGGCACACGTCTCCGTTCGGAGACTTGAGCAGTGTTCGGGTCCTCGGACGGTGTGCGTCTCATTGGCTTGCTCGCTGCTCTCTGGTACGCGTCTGATCATCAGACGTGACTGTGAGGGCAGCGAGCAAGCAGTGAGGGAGAGGGAGAGAGGAGGGGAGATAGGGACCGCACCCTCAAAAAGGAAACACATGGACAGTACTGAAAGAGATATCGTACCCCAGGGCGGTCCGGACTGCACAGCAGTTCGGGAATCCGCCACGTCTCGCGCGTCAAGCCCCTCGTATTCTGGGGGGGGGGCAACAGTGCTGTCCACATTCCGCTTGCCAAGGGCAACAGTGGCCGAGGAGGCCCCCGATCCAAGCCGTCGTTTGAGGACATGATTGGGTTCGATTTTGGCTCGCCTGACAAAGCGTCGGTCGGGCGGAGCGCGGCAAGAGGAGCGCTATATTGGAGGGGGGGCTCGCTTGAGCGTCACGCGGGTGCAGAGTCGGAGTCCGAGTTGGACTCCGACGACCTGGTGACAGTTAGCTCGGCGAGCTCTGGACCCGAGGGGGCGGGGGCTGCTGCGGAGGACTCCAGGTCCTTCCACAAGCGGCCCAGAACAGAGGAAGACCGGGGGTCGTCCGGCAGCGAGGAGGTTGCCTCGGCTCGCAAGATCCCCACCAGCAGGCGGGGCAAGGGCCGAGAGGGAGGCAAAGGCAGAGTGCTTGCCTCTAAAGACGCTGGCCAGCGAGCCGAGGAGCTCGCCGATGCTGGACTACCCCCCGGAGACGTCAGTCGCGGGGCTCCTGGTTCGGAGTCCTCCGGCGGTGAGCTGGATGACTCCGGACAGGAGCGGGTTCGGAGGGCCGGGTTTGCGGAGGTGGTGGAGGCCGCGCTTCGCGATGTGGCCTTGAAGAGGAAACTCTCCTCTAAAAACAAGGCCATAAGCGCGGCGCTGACCTCCATCCTGGCGGCAGCGGAGGCTAACCGAGGTGGGCCTCCGGTGGACGAGATGTCCAACCTGCGGGCGGAGGTCGCCCGCTTGGCTGCCGCCACGGAGCGCCTCCAGAGGGAGAATGCGGGGCTCCGAGCAGACCTGGCCAGGCTCCAGGGAGCCGGCTCACAGGTGGCGCCACAAGGGGGGCGCAGGGGGGATGGCCAGCCCGTGCCACAGGAGGACCGAGTGCTGGACCTGGTGCGGCAGGAGATGGCTGCCTTCCAGGCGCGGTTCTCCGTCCTGGAGGGCATCGTCCTGCGCCCCCCGCTGGCGGCGAGCGCGGCGAAGGCCCCAGGCCGCAATAAAGCGGACTTATACGCGGCCGCTTTGGCTGCCAAACCGGGGTCGTCCGGCCAGGACAAAGGGTCCGGGCCGGCACCCGCGAAGCCGGTGTCGGGAAAACCGGACCCAGCCCCGGGAAGGAAGAGGAAGGGTGGGGTGGCTGCACGGACGGCGAAGGCTCCTGCGCCAGCCGTGCAGCAGCCCCCCCCAGCTTCCTCGCCTTCTGAACCTCCCCCGGCTCAAGCCGAATGGCAAGTGGCCGGGGGAGAAGAAGAAGGCGGGAAAGGCAGCCAGGGCGGCAAAGAGGCGGGAGAGAAGGCGGCGGCAGAGAGCGCGAGGCGTCGCGGCTGCGCTCCGCGCCCCGAAGATCGCGGCTGTAGTGGTAACGCTGCAGCCGGACGCGGTGAAGAGGGGCGTGTCGTATGCCAATATACTCACGAAGGCGAAAGAGGCCGTCAACCTCAGTGAGATTAGCATCGTCGGGGGTCTCCGGCTCAGGGTCACCATGACCGGGGCCAGGATGTTGCAGATCCCTGGAGCCGACAGCGGTCCGGCCGCGGACGCTCTAGCCGAAAGGCTTAGAGCGTCCTTGGGCGCGGATGACGTCCGAGTGTCCAGGCCCACGAAGTGCATAGACATGCGCATTTTGGGCCTGGACGACTCCGTCACGGAGGAGGAGGTGTTGGCCGCCGTCGTCAGGACGGGGGGGTACTCTATAGAAGAGGTGAAGGTGGGCACCATCCGTCCTGACAACAGGGGCATGCGAACCGTAGTGGTGAGCTGCCCCGTGTCGGCGGCCAAGAAAATCTCGGATGGCCGAAGGCTCTCGGTGGGCTGGGTCTCCGCGCAGGTGAAACTGCTGGAGCCCAGACCTCGGAGGTGCTTCCGTTGCCAAGTTGGCAACCATGTCGGAGCACCCTGCACCTCAGAGATGGACCGCAGTGACCACTGCTTCCGCTGTGGTCAGCCCGGTCACAGGGCCGGCTCGTGCGACGCCGCGCCGCACTGCTTCGCATGTGCGGCAGCTGGCAAGCCGGCCGATCACTGGGCTGGGGGCAAAGCCTGCGGTCCACCCGCCAGGGCCGGGTCGAGGAGAAAACCCTCCTCCACCGCCGCCGCCGCCGCCGTCGCTTCCGCCGCAGCCGCCGCCACCCTCGCTGCACTGCTCGGGAGGGGGTTGAAATGGAGTGCCAGTAATGGCTCCATTTCGCCTCCTCCAGACGAAGGTTAGTCGCTGCGCCTCTCAGGAACTGACGCTCCTGAGCAAGGCGCAGTGACTGACGCCTGCGGACAGCGAGCAATGGGTAGCTCGCTGTCCGATCAGGTCAGGCCAGAGTCGACGGCGCGTTTCACTCCGAACGCGCCGGAAAGAGCAGTCAGCAACGGAGACGGGGCCCGCCAGGGCCAGAGCCTGCCAGGGTACAGGAATATGTTCGAAAGAGTTACCGCGGCCCTGGGAAGAAAGGCACTAGGAGGACTAAGGGTGGGTTTTAGTCAGTAAAATCTGACACTCCCTGCCGCTCCACCCAGAGCGGGAGGGGGTCATTTGATGATTTCCAATCCACTAAAAAAAAAAAATAAGGGTAAAAACGGGACCCTATTACTAAGACTCCGCTGTCCGTCTGTCTGTCTGTCACCAGGCTATATCTCATGAACAGTGATAGCTAGACAGTTGAAATTTTCACAGATGATGTACTTCTGTTGCCGCTATAACAACGAATACTAAAAACAGAATAAAATAAATATTGAATCATTTTCATTGGATACAAATGGTCTTGAAGTCGTTATTTTCGTCGTTCACGAGCAGTCGCAAGCACATAACATAACAATTCAGGCACTAGAGCAGGCTGACCTCCCCGATGCTGCACTTGCGGAACTCCATGACGTTGCAGGTGAGCGTGCCGGTCTTGTCGCTGAAGATGTACTTCACCATGCCCAGCTCCTCGTTGAGGTTGGACGTGCGAGCCATGGCCGGCGTGTCGGTCTGCGCGTGGTACATCTCGCCGTCCATCGAGATGAACTTCGCCTGGAAGGGACGCATGCGGGCGCTATCATATGCGTCACAAGTGCGATACTAAATATAGCTTATCGTTTTCGAAATAAGGTTAATTTTGTATTTCACTAGTGATGATAACATTCTAGCGGCTGCAGAGGGATTCATTGAAACCAATAAACATCCATCGTCATTAAATTCAAGCTCCATAAACTACCCATAAATGTATTCCTGGAAACATTAGCCCTTCCATTATCAAGTTAATTCAAACTCCTACAAAGTAATTATTGATAGAAAAATTGTACAGAGGATCGATATCAAACTTAGCAGTCACACTTATTATAGTCCTCTACATAAAATAAATAGTGACTTGTTATTTAGTATCACTTTTGGCAACCGAATTTGTTTGTAATTTGTAATTAATGATGAATAAGTAATATTTGACATTTGCATGTAATAGATATATATTTCCACACCCATTGAGGTAGAATCTGGCAATAAGAACTTCTGTTCTTTGTAACACCTTATGTATCTACCCACAGTCCAGCAAATAAATACTTAATAATTATTATTATTATTAACAAAGTAAGAACAATAATACTCACTTGAAAAAATCTAACAATCTCTGCAGTAACTTGTAACGATATAGGTATAAGATTGTTGTACAATATTAAAAATGTCAAAAAGTTAAATACGAAATGTGTATTCTGCGCTTCTGTAACAAAAGAGAAGAACGTTGTTAGTAAATACGTAATTATGTTACGAATGTTACGATTGATCAAATGCCTAACAATTGGCGATACAAAGATTACGCGCGCACCTCTACGGCGAAATTTCGTCATTACGGAGTCAAAAGCCAGAAAATCTGACACCATTTTTGCTGAGGGATATCGTCAGTGTCGCTCCATGAAAAATACATAAAAAGTATTTTTCATGGAGCGACAGTGTATCAGTGTCGCTACATAAAAAGTATTCAGTTGCTTCCAGTTAGAAGGCGATTCCGACATCATGGAGAGAAGACAGCTGGTGCTGCACTCACCCTGGAGCCCTATGTACCAGTCGGTGTGCGCGCGCATCCACAGCACGTTGAAGCCGGCGCTCAGCAGCGACAGTGTCAGCAGGATCAGGAACAGCATCAGGATGTGCGTGTTGGTCTGCCGGTCGATCGACGAGCGCTTCAGGGGGGCTGAGGGGCAATAATAATGATGTCAAGGTGACGACTATGTGCCCATGGCTTATCCTACAAATCATAAGTAATTAGAAGGGCTATCCCCGTATTTTGAAGGCTCGCATTCTTATGTTGTCAAGTTTTTGAGGTTGGTTGTCGCCTGCATGGTATTGCGAATTGAAGTTTACCGTTTCACCCGAATGTCCTAGAAGGGGTAACGTTTTATAAGTACGAGAAATTGGCTTTCAGCTATAATTTTTAACAATATTGTGACATGACAGTCATCGTCATGTGAAAAAGTGTGGGAAGTTCCAATCACTAATTCTGTTCATGTTACTTTGCTGAAAAAATTAATGTTTTTTTATTTTTTTTTCAAAATATAAAAACAAATTCATATTCATATTCATATTCATATTCATTTATTTATTGTAAAACACAGGTACATTATAAAAATACAATACACATTATAAAAATACAAATAAATATAAGTTCGTTAAATGCTGGCTCATTTTCATAAACAGTAACCCTTTTGACTTGTATTTTCCTATCGTTAATTTTTTTACCCACCAGAGTGAGGGCTTGCTAGCAATCCTTCGAGCTCGAGTGAAGTTATGAAAAGAACATACTTGATCAGTTGAAAATATTATACTTTACCTTTAGTGGAGTTCTTCATGAGCTTGGACTCGTGGCCGGTGTAGATGACGACTCCGTAGATGTAGTTGGTGTTGCGCAGCATGGAGCCGCGCAGCAGCATCTGGTCCAGGCCCAGCGGTATCACCCTGGAAGTTAAGGAAAAAAGTTTATTTTCATTGTTATTGACATTCGCGTTTGACCACTATCTCACCTGATGGTAAGCAAAGATGTGGTCGAGGATGGAGCTCGCTTGCCCATAAGTAACCTATTCACTCCTGACGCCCGCAGACTATAACATGAATTCGTCTGCTCGACAATGTTAAGGAATAATGCATGTTGTTGAGTTTTCAACATAAAGGGCATGGCCGTGGCCAATAGGGAATGTGCATCCAAATGATATCGTTTGTTTTCGATCAACCTTGATTCGGTTTTCATTGAGTTAGATTTTATATATTTATCAATAAACTGGTTGGATTACAAATGCATATTCCCCTTTATACCGTTATATGTGTGTACCGCATCTCAGTTCCACAGTGCACGTACTTGTTACTGTTCTCCTTGAGCATTCCGTTGAACTCGTAGAGATGTCGGTTGGGCTGCTCGCACTGCACGGTGGCCTGGAAGTCCGCGAGCGCCAGGGTGTTGTCCAGCCGGGCCGTCTCCGGGTTAGCTTGTCGGATCTTCAGGTTCGTCTCCCCATCCAAGTTCGACGTCTCGATGAACGATATGCCTTGCGGTTCACTGCGAAAAACGTATGATTGGTATTGAAAAAAATATTACAGTAGAAAAGTTTATTACATTTATTGATTTACTTAAACTTCATGCACTAAGGTACAATGGCGGACTTAATGCCTTGCACATTCTCTACCTGGCAATCAAGGATGATGAAGATACGATATGGCAGGTGCATTAACATTCACACATAACATCACTCATGTATTTAGGTACATAAATTGTTTTGCAAAAGTCCATATTATATATCGCCAGTTATGTTTACTGCATTGCATTTAGTAGATATGTCAACCTACCATGGTTCGCCCCCCTCCGATTCGGGAGTTGAACCATGGAGAAGGATAGACTAAGCCAATTTAGTAATTGTAATGAAACGTGCAAGTGAAAAACAGCTTTATTTAAGACACGCGCGAGTGACGTCTCCGCGTGAAAATCGAAAGCTGTCCTACTGGAACTTAATAATGGCATACAGAGTATCATTCAATATCCAGGTCCCATGGTTAACCTGTGCTCTAAATTTCATTCAAATCTGTTCAGACGCAATTGATTAAAAACATCTCTCTTGTTTATAACATTAGTTGGAAGTCAGGATGTAGGATAGTAGGAGATACTTATCTTAGTACCACTACCACCGCAATGAACAAATATCTATATGCATATTGTCGAGACAATGCATATTGGCATTCGATGATTAATAATATAATCTTTGAGTATATAATAAAACAAAGTATTACAATACACGGCTGACGTTTGCTCGCTAGCCAATGAACGACATGCAAATCTGCATGAACGATTATTTTTAATTGGAGCATAAATGTTAAACAAGTTTTCAACCTTGTGTCAACATAAACAAGAGCTAAAATAATAGTGTATTGACTGTTTCTTTCAGCTACATCGTGTGACTTTAATTTTTTTAATGTTTCTAATGACCGGGATCATTACAAGAACGAAAGGATAAACTTCTTTATTTCCTTAAATGGTAGTTAAACTACAAGCATTAGTCAAAGAAATGCCACATGAATCAATAGGTGACAACTGTGGTTGCTACATGGTTTTGTCATTGTTGGAAATACGTGAATGGGCCACAAAGGCAGTAATAAGTTTGAAAGTGGCACCAATGACAGAAAAGTTAAAAGGGAATCTTGGTACGGTCATCTGAAGCGGAGAGATGAAATGCATGTTATTGAAAGAGTTATGAATATGAATACGAATTTTGACGGATGGGGGGCAATGAAAATATCGAACGACACGTTAATTTAAAATTACATGCTTGTTTTAGTTTATCTTGTTAAATTTCAAAATCGTCTTTAAATAAACAAAGCTAAAGTCGATATTTGATTAATTGGTGGTTTTAAATTATCTCGAATTTATTCATTCAAATATGGTGCCAATGTAAAAATAATAATAATTATCAAACAACAGTCGCCTAGTCGCAGTATGCCTAGTAAAATGCAGTTTCTAGGCTTACTGTACGAGATCTGAAGGAATGATGCCCCTTCATTCTGATTTGTTTTTATTTTAAGATGTTGTTTTTAAATATTTCAGATACGTCTAGAATTCGGAGACCTTAGTCGTTTCGTTACAACATGACAATAGCGGTCATTGCCCTTCCCTTTCAGACTTTTCGTAGGAACCCGAACGATAAACTATGTATCGCTTATTTAGTAGTAAAAACAATCATCCTAACTAATTTTATACAACGTGTAACAGGATAAACGCAATACTTCTTAACGGCTGATTGTACTCATCATTATGAACAAATACCATGGCACCAATAGTGACAACGAGAAAAAAAAATTGCTGCATTTTGCGCATAACTCGACATAATGTACTGAACAGCAGTTTTTTTTTCGCTATATCGGAGTTGGTCCCTTAGTAAAACTTGTTCATAGTGATGATTCGTGGTCAAAAAAGATTTGATTTTATTTAGTCCGTCAGTTAGATTATCGAAAAATATTGAACACGTATTTTTTGCTTAATCAAATAAATAAAAAAAACACGAAGATAACCGCATCAAAGATCAGAAGTGGGGGGTTGTGAAGAAGAATTGCAAGTGTATGTAAAAAGTGTACTTACAAGTGACGTCATACGAGTTTCAAAGCAGCCTTAAAGTTTCGATTACGTGAAAAAAGAAAAAAAACGAGTCTAAAATTTTTTGGAAATACTATCTGACGGACTATTTAGAATTTTTTAGTCATCTACCCTATTATAGATGGATATTTGTTACTCAATCACGCCAGGACTGAACGGAACTGGAACGGCTGAACGGAACTGGATCGGCCAGAGATAGATTATAGCCTGAAATAGCACAATAGGCTACTTTTATTCTTCCCTTGGGAGAAAGTCGACATTCAATAAGCAGGCAGAAGTTATTAGTTCATATTCTTAGGTTACTCTCAGGCTCTCTCTGCTTATTTTTAAGTACGCGTAAGCGTCGTACTGTTCATCGTCTTACCTAGAGGACAGCAGGACGAGGTCGGCCGGGAAGAACTGGTTGTTGACGACCTTGCACAGGTCGCCCACCAGCAGCTGCTGCCACAGCACCGTGAGCCAGCGGCCCTCGCGCAGCACGTCCACCTTCCGGCCGTTCGTCTCATCGTCCGCCCGGTGACGCTTCTGGATATGGGAGATGGAAAAATGATAGTGAAAATCATACTTACCTAAATATTTATTTTCTCTTCTACAAAGAAACCTTACAAACTAACATAAATCTTAGGATGGATAAAAATTATTGTTGATTGTTAATTTGTAGCCAAATATTATATTATATATTATTAATTTATAGCCACTGGTTTGTAGTTTCTATTTCTATATCAGCCGAAAGACGTCCACAAAATTTAACCAAAAACACCGACTCAATTACTGTTTCTTTTTTTTGTAAAAACGATTTTTTTCTCCAGGTTACTTTTATATTCGGCATCATAATATTAGAACTAAATAAAAATCATAATAGGGGAATATGCATGCTTTTTTATTTGCAAAATAAAATACTTGCTTTATTAATACAAACCATTATAAAATATTTTTTTAAATACTTTCATCAGTGATGAAGTTATAAAGCTTCAAAGTTGACAAGAAGAGAAGTTCGATTACATCACATGAGTGACGCATATACAGCTGCCATAGAAAACGGCGTTTTCGCGAGAAGGACATATATATTTGTTTAATAGTTATATATCTCGTTTGTTTTTCGGTCAATTTTGATTCTATTTTCACTGTTAGTATTATAATCAAAGACTTATCTATACTTCTATACTAATATAATAAAGAGGTAAAATTTGTAAGTTTGTATGTAGGGGGTAATCTCTGGAACTAATAATCCAATTCAAAAAAATTTTTCACTGGTAGAAAGCTACGTTATTCCTGAGTGCTATTAATTATTTTTATAACATGTATATTAACCGAGCTATCAAAACTTTTGTCTAGCAAGTCGGAAAGAAATACCTCAATAAAATAGAATTATTTGCATGCGCTGCCTGTAGGGTAGGTGTAGCATATAGGTAGCCAGTTGACGGGAGCGAAGCCGCGGGAGACAGCTAGTAATATATATTTTTGTATATTTCTAAATAAACTGTATAGATAATAAATATTTTTTTCACGCTTATTCCCTATTCGTTTTGGCTTTGCCATAATCGAGTAAAAGTAGGTCGGCAAGGATTGTTTCCTTCGAGACTACAGCGCCTTCGTTCTGCCAAGTCGCTGAACGTCACGTCCTGTTCACACTTATCGCATAATCTAAAACAGTATTTACTTAATGATGATTTGTTGCGTTGCGACGATCTAGTCAATTCGAAGTAATGCTTACACCATCTTTTCCATTCACAAGAATAGCGTGGGAACCTACGCCCCTAGTTATGTAAGTATGTACGTACTTATATATTAGTAGCATTTCTATTAGTACCGTACTTAGTTATCGCATCGATGCACTATCGCAATTTGCAAATTAGAAAACTTTTCCTGCGTTCTGGACGAGGAAAACGTTGAAAATACTTGTTTCTAGGTACAAAATAATGACGAATTGAATATAGTCATCCACCGCAAAGTCATTTTGCTTAGTTATATGAAAACATGGAAAAAAATTATAGCTTAGATAATAATTATAATAAATATTGTGGTCACAAATACTTCTAGAAGTATTAAAGTTCCACCCATAAAGAATATTTATATTAAACCTTCGTGCACAAATACTAAAGAATTCCGACAAGCATTCTTGACGCTATATTTAGGGTAAAATCCTCGTTTAGGAATTCAGAACAACATTGGCCGCGTAAGTAAATATGTTGACACGTGCGTAGACATACATACATACAGGTCGGCGAACAGGAAATTGTTTTTATTATTAGGTGTTGGGTTTACCCATATTGCAGATGTGTCTAGAATTCAGACGCTGTAGTTGTTTTGTTTCAGCACGGCAATAGCGGCCATTTCTGTTTTCCTACATCTTCGCAGGAACCCCACAATAAACTATGTACCATCATTTATCACGATAGATTTTCATGCAAGACAGGGTTTTTCCTATATTTTTTTTACTATTGATAAGCACGCGTTTGACCACTATCTCACCTGATGGTACGACGATGTGGTCGAAGATGGAGCACGCTTGCCTAGAAGTAACCTATTCACTCTTGACTTAAAGACTCCCAGGTTGTAGCTATCAGGAAACACGGACTCTAGCAGGGAATACCACTCCTTAGCTGTACGCACAATGAATGTGTTCCCAAAACGTTTCGTGCGTGTAGGTGGCATGTCCACCATTTTCGTCGATTTAATTATGAATGTCAATAAAAGTAGCGTCATCATCATCATCATCATATCAGCCGAAAGACGTCCACTGCTGGACATAGGCCTCCCCCAAGTGTCGCCACAACAACCGGTCCTGTGCGTCTCGCATCCATCGGTTACCCGCGACCCTCACCAGGTCATCGGTCCACCTTGTGGGAGGCCTTCCAACGCTGCGTCTTCCGGTACGCGGTCGCCACTCCAAAACTTTTCGGCCCCATCGACCATCTGTTCTGCGAGCAATGTGCCCTGCCCACTGCCACTTCAATTTGGCGATCCTTCGGGCTATGTCGGTAACCTTGGTTCTCTTGCGGATATCATCATTCCTGATTCGATCACGCAAGGAAACTCCGAGCATTGCCCTCTCCATTGCCCTTTGGGTGACTTTAAGCCTTCTGATGAGGCCCATTGTGAGCGACCACGTTTCGAGTCCATAGGTCATCACTGGTAACACGCACTGGTCATAGACTTTCGTCTTGAGACACTGTGGTATGTGAGACGAGAAGATACCGCGCAACTTCCCGAACGCCGCCCAGCCGAGTCGGATTCGACGGTTGACCTCCTTCTCGAAGTTAGCCCTACCTAGCTGGATCGTTTGTCCCAGGTAGACGTACTCATCAACAACTTCGAGTGCAGAGCCTCCAATCTTGATAGGAGTGGGTGCTACATGGGTATTTACCATCAACTTGGTTTTGTCCATGTTCATTTTTAGACCCACTCTTTCGGAAGCTCTACTGAGGTCATCGAGCATTGTACTGAGCGTAAAGTAGCGTAATATAATATAATTATAATAATATAGTTAGCGTAACGGTCATTGATCTATCTTCATAGATCAATGACCGTTACGCTAAAACGAAACCTTATCTCCAAATTTTAGATTTATTTGTTACAATAATAGCCCTCTAGTGGACTTAAATGAGAGTCTAGCGCGCCCTGCGCAGTCATCGACCTTTACCACTTACTGATCCCACTACCAATTCGTGCCGATAACAGTAGAAGACAAGCAGATGGGGAGAATGGAAGAAGATAATATGTTGCGCCTACCAAAACTAACACGGGACTCTTGTATACAAATAACTTGTAGTTTGCTATCTCAGTAATACTCACAAAGTCCTCGACGATCTCCTTGATGGCGCTGACGGAGAGGATGAGTATGAGCGGCGTGAGCGTGGTCCACCGGCCCGTGGGCGACACGTCGGGGATCTGCTGCAGCAGCGCGATCAGCAGGAAGAAGCAGTTGGAGTAGCGCCGGAACTGCTCGAACAGGAACAGCGGGATGAACGATGGTACGCTGTGGAAGACGACGGTATAATAAGACGGCTGAATTTGGTACTGACGGTTTCCTTATTGGCTGGTAGAAACTAAAGACAAGAAATTTTCCGACTCTCTCAAAAAGGAAAGGCTGCCAAACAAATAAATCGCGCAGCTAGTGTGGCCATCCTCCTTGAGCATCACATTCCACGGAGCAGTGGATCCGTCCACTGCTCCGTGGAATGTGATGCTCTAAGTACTTGTGGTTGGACATAACGGCGCCAGCGCCAAAAGGTAACCTCATAGGCAGGACACCATTTTATTCCATGTTTTTTTTTTTCAAAGAAAAGAAATCATCAAATGACTCCTTCCGCTCTGGGTGAAGCAAGAGGGAGTGTCAGACTCCCTCCCGCTCTACTTCCTAAAACTCATCCGTGTTCCTCCTCATGCCCTTTGCGTTCCAGGGCCGCGGTGAATCTTTCGAACAAATTCCGCAAACAAGTATGATTGATGAATGTTTCCTTATGAGAAACTCACCCCATGCAAGTTTTATAGATGGAAGTTATTTAAAAAGATAGCTGTAGACCATCATCACGTTCAAAATTAATAATAACAATGTTAATGGCCAATAAAATTAGGAAAACCGTCGGTTCAATAATTTAATAACCTCTACCTTCAGCCTGCATGTCTCATTAGATTGCAGCACAGCGTGATTACCTCAGTTAGGTTTACTGAGGTAATCACGCTGGCCATGGCTGTTAGGAACATTTCGCAGCGCAGGCCGACATGTTCGTATGGTGGTAGGTACGTGTAACAGCTCAGCCAGCCGCACGTGCGATAACACTGATACGTAACACATTTAAATTGGTTTGCCTTAATAAGAGGAAATGGATTTCTTTATTCTTTTGATAAAGTATTTTCATTTTTATGAACATTCGACGTGATTCACACTCGAGCAGACAGATGTTAAAATATTATACAGAGTAATTCTGTAAACTGTATGTCAATCTTTTTATTTAGTTTAAACTAGATGAGGCCGGTGTTTCCTAGCTGACTACCCTGAGAAGAAACACTGAAATGAAACTCAGTGGTCAGTCTCTTTTGAAAGAAAAAAAAGAAAGAAAAATCACATAAAAACCACGTAGGTTAATGTCTGAGGTGATATTTTGAGGTCCACTCAAATCTGTGTGGTCCTTCCACACAGATTTGAGTGGACCTGTCTAGATAGTGCGAGCATTTGTCAGGTATCATTAGGTAATCATTTCTTAACTACTATTCAGAAGCGAATTGATAAAAGGAGTAAGGACTGTGAAAAGCTTACTTAGCATGAGAACTTGTCAAACAGTATGAGTAGAAATACTTAACTTCGATAAACGTGTTGTAGATACCATGAAACTCCACAAAAATTTAGGCATTCATAAAATTGATAGCATCGATGCCTACAAACAACTGTACAGTGTACATTTATAGTTAAAATAGGGGCTTCAAGTTGAAAGTCACGTCTAAGTAATGATAGGTTCGCTGCTTTGATCGTATCGCAAGTAATTTGTAGTGAAAACATCGATAAATATAGGTGGGACATCAATGGGACATGCTTAATTTATCAACCGTCAAGAAGTAATGTTTGTTTTCATTGAACAGTGGAACAAAACGTTTGTTTTACATACATTATACTTGTGGATGTTTGGAAGCGTTTATTTTAAAATATTTCTTTTCTGGGCTGGGTATTTATTTATTTATTCTATACTTTATTGTACACCTCATATCAATCACAGGTAAAAAGTATTCTTAAGGTATTCTTGTTATTTACAATGTCACATCGCGTCCTAGAATGTCATACTATTATCATTCATCTTGCATTGTAAACCCTGCTTTATCAGTTTCAGTGTTCATCATTTGCACAGGATAATATAAAATATAATTATTTATGAACGTTTTCGTGACTCAATTATTGGTAGTTAATAATAATAAACATATCATCACTTCTGCTGTATTCATGGTTAGGCAGAGGTCTAGAACATCCACTTTTAAGTTTAAAATGCAACAATATGAGCAGATCAGGCGACTAATTTTATGCGTTTGGTACATTAATTGTTCCTTACAAGTTGTCGGTTGAAGTGACAACTGTGTGAGTCAGTCTCAGTGGCTTTTAATTACTTGCTGCAACAAAACTACTTCATTAATGTATGCAGTTTATCATGCCCATTTTTATCTTGCTAGCCTGCGGTGAAGTACGGTGGTACTATTTTTATGTTCTAGCTTATAACCATGCTCTATTAATCATATATCCACCCACCAGTCCATCCTTTCATGATACAAATAAAAAAAAATCTGTTCTAGGTTTATTTAAAGAAGGAAAAACGACGCAGTATTGAGCGTTGAAAACCGTGCGAAAACTGAAATGTTTTCGGTACCATAAAATTGTTACATAGTTACTTCTTTGTTTGTTAGGTAGCAATAATATTCCATAACGAGTGAACACTCTGAAACACGTGGAAGTGCGAGAAATTTATTGGATAATGCGCTCGGAACGAGTGTTAGCCGGGTGTTTCAACGACACGTCACGCCGTCACGCTACACTCCGACTCCGGCACAGGTGCTCACTTGTGCGATACGCCACAGTCACGGACAAGGACATACCAGCACGTACCAACCCTTATCAAGACAATGTCTTCCATGAGCGCTTTATGTCCAAGGACCTTCGCAAACAAGATAAGAAAACTTGCTGAACAAAGATGCCCTCAATAATGCGATAGATTCCAAGATTTTCTTGGAAACAATATCTGCATAATATCGGGAGCCGTACGGAAAGTTGCCGAGGACGCTCACGTAGTCCAATAAGGGAGCGTTGTACTTAGCGGCCTCGCATTCATTGCCACGCGCTGCTGTCATTCTGACTCATTTCCTTTTATAAATGACGTTTCAAAGTCACTGCACAATGTAGTGATGTGTTAGATCCGAAAGAGTCAGTCATAGACGTAGTTCTACTGATCAATTGTAATTACTTTATTTCAAATCCTCGGCTAGGACTCTCTTTTCTTGCGCCAATCACCACACTTCTGTGCCAACCTTGAATGTTCACCATCATATCAGCCGAAAGACGTCCACTGCTGGACATAGGCTTCCCCCAAGTGTCGCCACAACAACCGGTCCTGTGCGTCTCGCATTCATTGGCTATCAGGTCATTGGTCCATCTTGTGGGAGGCCTTCCAATGCTGCGACTTCGGGAATCTGTGCTTCGGTACGCAGTCGCCACTCCAGAACTTTTCGGCCCCATCTACCATTTGCTCTGCGAACAATGTGCCCTGCCCACTGCCACTTCAGTTTGGTGATACTTCGGGCTAATAACCTCGAATGTTACTGGGAGGAATCAAACAGACGGCCACCGGCGGCACCGGCGGTCACCGCTTCCCATGCAGGGATCATGGGAGCACTGTCATCCCTGAGACAAAGCTAAACTGCTCGACTTGTGACCTCAATAAAATCAAAACAACTACAACAATATCCTTTCATGACTTTCCTGGGAACTGCTCTAAAAACTTGTTCAAAGTTCCAAATAGTAATTTAGAGTAGAGTAGTTCCCATGGAGACAGCAGTGATATATTAACACGTATGACATCAGAGTACGGTGGATGGGCAGAAGGCCAAGCGTCGCGGCGCGTAAACAATGCGCCGTGTACACAATGTGCTGATGTTTAGGCACGCTCATTGTCGGCTGACAAACTTTACGAGGCTGCCCCAATGGCCTGCCAATGGAAGAGCGAGGCCCCAAACACAGAACACACACATCTAGACTATGTAGGTGTGTGATGTCAGAAAATTCTAATTTTCTTCTACGCAAACGAAGAAAAATGATAGAAAATTCGTTTCGTTCGTTGGTGGTTCAATAAAGTGAATTCTGTATGTTTATTTGTTCATCAATCGATTGATTGAAGATAAAACTGAATTGCACACGAAATGTACACTTCCAAGTAAACATCTAATGCTATTTGTTTTTATAGTTGCTGAATAAATATTTGTGTTAAAACGTAATCGTGACTCAGTTGCATAAACTAAAAATTCGATCACATGGGAAGTTTAATTTTGGGTTGACGTTAAATATACCCTTGTATTCAGCTTCAGATTCTAGAAACTGATTTGGTAAGTAATAAATACTAAACCCTTGGGTTTGGAGAGGATAAAAAGTGGTCTTTCGAGCGAGAAAGATGCCAGCAATTTTAGGTTTTGCAAACGGACGTATACTACACTGACCCATTAATCTCCCATTCCACGGACCCTATTACATACTTAAGCAAATATTTAGAATGCAGATATTGTGACCGCCATCCGCATTATAATGGAACGTGGCGACAGGGCTTCCCGAGTTCGATATCAGGTTCTGTGCTCCAGCGCGGCGCCGGCGCCGTGCATCTTGTACAGTCAACCAAGGAGATAAGTATGTAGGCTGTTGGCTTACTTTACTTTTCACGCATGTTGTGTGTGTGTGCTGACTTGCTGAGTACCTAAGTCTTTGGCATCGCATAATGGACATTTCAGGCAAGTTCACCGGACCTTAATATGTCAGTCAGTCAGTCCTATGTCTGTTCTTCAGTGAATGACCGTAGTGGCAATGGCCCGCAGGCATGTCCGTAAGTGAATAATCCTTAGCTCAAAAGTTTTGTCGGACGCATTTAGAGAGTTTTAAGCCAGATCGTTTCTTAATGACGGCGGTACCTGTATTTAGCAGTAGATATTCGATTGTTTAGGAACTTGATTGGCTGCGGTCTGTTGATGAAGATGATTCTGTTCTGTTCAAGCGGCGCTCCATCCGTCAGGCCCGATGTCGTCGCCTCATCTTCATCTGTAAACAAATAAACACATATTTGAAAACACAAGAAGTTACAAATCTTGGCAGAGAAATAAGGAAAAGAGTGTAAGTTCAAGTTTTGGCATTTGCTAATGCAGTCCATTTGAAACTGCAATTAACAAAACGTGGATAAGAATTCTCTAAGTAAAATAATATACTACGACCGACATTCAAAATGTCTGATTAAGTTTAAAAATACATTGTCGAAAGTTTACAACTCTACAATCCAGCATAATATTACACGGCCATCGACAACCTTGGGAGCATTCACCTCTCAGTTAAACAACATCCCTTTTGAAGTCCACGGCATTCACAGAAAGTAACACAAACTTCCCTAATTAACATGGAACACTTCGGAAACTTTATGAAAGTTATAATAACACAAAAGAAAGTTATTTCGGGACCACAGAAAGTCGAGCGACATTTGTGTAATTTCTACGAACATTACAAGTTTAACTCTTATTTCGGAAAGTGGTTGGGTTGAGGTTTCTATAGGGCAAGGTTTTTGCCATGGTCATAATTATTGTGATTAGCTTTTGCCCGCGACTTCGCCCGCGCACATCCCGTTTTTTTCCCGTTTCCCTAGGAAATTCCCGGTCCCGTAAAGCCGCCACGGGGAATGACATGGTTTCTGGTTCCTCGCACGCACGCTCCTTGTTAGGATTCACAGTTCGGCCGCCAGTACCGCTCGCGCCACCCGTTAAATATTAATATTTAATTATTTTAATTTTACAGTATCTTCTAAATGGCGATTCCAAATAAAATGCTTGAAAAGTCAAAGTTTATCTTCATAAAATTATCTTGATGATGAAGTAACTTTCCCATGTAAGGATTAATATCCCTGCCTAATAATAATGTTCAAAAATCACCTTTAATTTTTCAATAAATTATTTGACCCAAAATGTCTTAATGTGGCTTATTTATAAGAGATAGATATTATATATCTCTATCTCTTTTCTTTATCTATTGGTTTTTAGTACTTACTTAGATCAAAAAACCAATATCTTTGTAGTGCATGGTACTTACGTATAATTAGCCATTACCCCAGCGCCACAGATTCGCACGCGGATAAAGCAGTTCGATAGCGCTTTTTCTTCCGACTTACTTTACAAATATCAATATGTAAGGGTAACCAAGAGCTTTAGGGTAATGCTAGGTAGCCTATAGACTTTCTCATGAATGTGGCTATCAAATACAAAAATAATTTTCCAAATCCGACTGGTAGTTCCAGAGATTAGCGCGTTCAAACAAACAAACAAACTCTTCAGCTTTATAATATTAGTATAGAATTATAGATAGTATTTATGTCGCAGCCAATAAGCTTAATCAGCCTTTTAATTGGTGGCCTAGCCTTTTTATTTAAATGCGCCGATTTTTCAGCGATATAAGTGACATCTTTTGTTCAATATGTTTGATGACATGCCCATGTCACATAAGTCGCTGATTAAACGGCTCAGTTCTATGAAAAACCTAGGCTTTTAATGAAACGGCTGATTAAGCTAGTTGGCTGCGACATATACAATATAGATAAGTATAGATTAAAGTATCAACGTAATTTCAAAACAGACCACTTCGAAAGTGTTTTCCTTTTTATAATAACGGCTTTTAAAGAACACCTAAATAATTTGTTCAACCGATGCTAGCTAGTGCGATGAATCACCAACAAACCAAAAAAAACAGTATAAGTAAGTAGGTACCTAGGTAGGTAATGTTTAAATTATCCCAGGACGTGGCCGACCGTACATCGAGGTAAAGGTCGCAGCGTGGTCGCTTATAAATAGTTATAAAATGTGATGCATATTTTGTGTGTTAATGTTGTCATTGCGCAGAACTTTATTAGTCAAGCAGGTTAACCTCACTCAAAACATTGAAGTCATCGCTGATGTCAATCCTTACCATTTATAATGATCTTGTCCACGTGCTTGAGTGATCTCATGTCCGATTCATGGACGTCTAAAATCGTCAATATCACCAAAATGCCGTTGCTGACCGTAATCAGGTCAGTGTAAAAAGAGAAAACATGAAGCGTTTAGCTTTTTGCATTGAAACTTTCTAAGTATTGAAAAACTGTGTAGTTTTATACAGCTGTCCGTAGAAATATCGCAGACGACTTCAAGGTGATTTTGTTAAGTGTCATGACAGTGCATCGCGGATAGACGGAACGGCGAGGTGCAGCCAGTTTTTTACACCAGAATGATAATTGGGTACATAAACCACACTATTTGACCTCTGGACATCCTAAGAAAAATAGAAATTACATAAAAAAAAAATTCCTACTCCTCCGCTGTTATTCTCTGATTAATTTCGTTGCGGGACCCAAGACAGTCGAATCATTTTTCTGGGACTCGTCGAGCTTTATTGACTCGGCGTTTTTTCTGGTGATCGCTAATGTTGATTCTGGCTTTCAGAAGTTGCAGTGACTTGGGAATGTGGTGTGGTGGGCTTGTTCCAAAAAAAAAAATCCTAAGAAAAAAAACGCTTAGCTTCTTTTTAGCAATTAAAATGTAAATGAACGAAGAGCCTGATTATATTGATGAACATATTAACATTTTTGATTAATTTGCACAGGCTTATTTGACTTACAACGCCAACATTGTAGCAGCGAAATTAATGAATTGTTCCAGTTAATAGGTAACGAAATATTATTGTCTCACTGGGCACGTGCTGGCTGTCGAGAACGCCATTAAAATTAAAATGTTAATTAACGTTGCTTGTTTTGTCGAGATAAACGTGACCATACTGATAGGTACTCGCTGTTATCATATTGTTAAACAAATACAGACAGAACCGTATCGGAGAAAAAGTTTCGCAGGTGAAACTAGCTGGTTACGAACATGTTTCTTAATTTGTGTCTAAAATAAAGTCTGACTAATAAAATCCCCCTAACATAATATAATAACGCTTGCAACAGGCACCTCTCGGAGTAGAGTGGGTGACGCATCTCACGTCGAGAAACACGAATCCTATCATCAATATTATGCTTTTCTCGTTGAAACTGTAAAATAAATAACTAGATATGACCTATCGACGTACGTACCTATATTTCGCTCGGCACTTGCACCCATAGACTAATATAAATTGCACCCAGAAGTCATTAAGAAACTATCTCGCCACTAAAGAGTTATTGCTGCACCTTTCCTAGGCTTAGCCATTAGTTTAGTGTGCTTAAGGGCTATTATGGGACATGAAAATTAAAAGGTCTTTAAAAATGAGGTTTCTTTATGGCGACACCGCGGCTCCTTGTACTGACCCTAATTGTTTGTTTTTGTTTAGTTTCTAAAGAACCTACTTCAGTAAATGATATTACTGAAGTAGGTAGTATTCATGAGGTGATTGTTATCACACCTTGGTATAACGCGTTTACGCGGTAAGGTCAAGGACACACGGGTTTCAAAGACTGGCTGTTTGAAGGCCGACATAGCATAAAATAACTAGAATACTACAAATACTAACTAGAATACTACAGCCAAATTATAATGTTTGTACCACACCATACTGCAGTGGATGCATTGCAGTCTAACACTATCAAGGCTGATTACATTTTTAATTGTATTGTTTCTTGATTTACTGATAATGTTACCTTCTCACTATCTTTTATGATAAGGAGGAAAAATAATAAAAAAAACTAGGTATTTCGAAGACTATGAAGTTAACAAATGATGTTACATGATGACAAATTGCTCAAATGATAATATAAAGAACCCACCGTGCATTATCCTTATTATGGTTTCACCGATAGCAAGCGATCCTATCAGGCAATGTTTGCTTCTTTTAAAAGGGCTTTACAAGTGATTTCTGATAAGAATAATGCTTCTGAGGCTAGTATTGATAACAAGCAATATTCAATCTGTAATGATAAAATCACTGATCAAAACATAGTAAATACTGCAATCATATTATTTATAGTATTGATATATAGGTGTTTTATCCATTCAAAGTTATTATGACGAGCAATCAACTATCAGGGGCTTTGTTTAGAAGGTAACATGTTTTGGCAGTAACATGTCCAAATAAAACTGACAGTAGAGCCTAGTAGCAGACAAATTGCTTCTAAGATTCTTTGAGATAATGAATAATAATGACGGTGCTGCCATGCATCATTATTATTCATTATTAAAGCAATATGACTGTTCTTTAAGTAGAACCACTCACAAATTTGGTTTCTGTAGCATGGGATCAAACTAACTAGGTATTGAAGATGAGAATGATTTGATTGATGTGCTTTAATCAGAAAACCGGCCAAGTGCGAGTCGGACTTGCGCATGGAGGGTTCCGTACCATTATCTACTATCATAAAAAACAGCAAAAACAATCACGTTTGTTAAGAGCCCCACTTAAACATTTATTTTATTCTGTTTTTAGTATATATAGGTATATGTTGTTATAACGGCAACAGAAATACATCATCTGTGAAAATTATATTTGAGTTAATTGAATGAAAGGTAAATTGCGGTTCACGATTTATGAAGTATTAAAAAAAAACAACTTATTTTGTTCAAACCAATTTTCGGTGGAAGTTTACATGGTAATGTACAGCATATTTTTTTTTTAGTTTTATCATTCTCTTATTTTAGAAGTTACAGGGGGGGGACACATATTTTACCACTTTGGAAGTGTCTCTCGTGCGAACTATTCAGTTTAGAAAAAAAATGATATTAGAAACCTCAATATAATTTTTGAAGACCTATCCATAGATACCCCAGACATATGGGTTTGATGAAAAAAATTTTTGAGTTTCAGTTCTAAGTATCTCTACTATCTAAGTAACCCAAAATTTATTGTTTTTTTTTTCTATTTTTGTGTGAAAATCTTAATGCGGTTCACAGAATACATCTACTTACCAAGTTTCAACATTAATGTTCTTATAGTTTCGGAAAAAAGTGGCTGTGACATACGGACGGACAGACAGACATGATGACCAATCCATAATCCGTTTTTTGCCATTTGGCTATGGAGCCCTAAAAAGTAGCCCCTGACACAGCAATGTAGCTTTCTATTAGTGTCAGAAATTCCATTCATGGATCTGTATTTCAAGTGATTATCCCCCATTTTAAGTGCATAATAATGTTTGAAGTTCAGTTTATAGTTTGCATTGTATTATAGTCACATCTGAACAATAATTAAGGAAAACCATAACCACCATTGAAATCAGGCGACAGATGAAAAATTAAAACACAAATGAAACCTTTTTTCCTTGATAAGTAAGTCATAATAATACATTGCATATTTTAATTGGGTTTTTAAATGCAAGCAATATTAATAATGACTTACCTCCAGGTGGAACCAATTGGTTCCAGTATATATTGCAAATTGATTTTTACTTGAATTTCTACGTTTTTACGGTTTATTTTCATAAAATGATAGAGGTTAAATGGTTATGGCTATGAGACATTTAA
Source organism: Melanchra persicariae (assembly GCA_947386135.1). NCBI lineage: Eukaryota > Metazoa > Arthropoda > Insecta > Lepidoptera > Noctuidae > Melanchra > Melanchra persicariae. Next base: position 1,027,392 of record OX376651.1, read on the forward strand.
TATTATGTTATTTTATTTAGATGTCTGTGTGAAAAGGGGAGGAGAATATCTTTGCCCAGCAGTGGGACATGATGGACTAGTTCGATTTCATAATATCCTTTCAATTCATAATTAATTAACTATTTTAGTGTCTAGAATTCAATTCTATGTTATTTAAATATTATCTACTATGATATCTCATTATAAGATAATAAATTAAGTTTTCCCAATTGTTTCCTGGGTAATTCCTGTACAAATTAATGCATGCCACTATTGCACACAGCACACATGAATTAATTAATTATCCTCCATAATTAAAGGTGTACAAATATTTGTTTATTGGTAGGAAGTTTTGTCATATCTGAGACCACAAAATCCAGCATGTGAACTGATAAACCGATGATAAAGGAAATGAAAAATATTGCCCTACAATGAAATTATCTGGGAGATTTCTCTCCACAATTTATTGTTCTTCATACAAAAATAGGTAAGTAGGTACCGTCCACTAGCACAAAGGTGTTACATTATGTTTCAAGATACGCAAGCAGGTGTTTGTTTATACACTCATAAAATTTGGCAGCACACCTTATAAAGTAGGCGGAATAAACAATAAACATTGTTATTCTTATTAGTGCTATGAAGATGACATCATTTCTTGACACACTAGCAACTTGAAAGAAAATCAATGTTTTTTATATCAGTTGTTATAACTGGCTAAATATAGCCTCTCAGGAGGCCGTCTGACCTGTAAACTGACCTTAAAACTATCCGAAACTAATCGTAATTGACGTGTGAAGGTGTGAACTTGATTTAAAGTTACAAGTGACAAATCCTAGATGGTGGTTGAAAAGAAGAGTTCTTCAGCTAGCTAAGGGTGCAACAGTTGGAAATGTTTCATGGAACTTACGCTGGTTCATCTTGAGCACCATGGCTCGGTAGAACCTGGAGAACGGCGCCATCACGTTCCGCTCGTGGAAAAAACGAGCAATTCTCTCCCTGAGATCCATGTCTGGGAATCTACAAACAACTTGCTATGCAAAACACCTGATCAACACTATAACACTATTAAAACGCTAAATTTGACACTCATTATCACCGCGTAGAATCGCGAAGAAAATAAAACTTAGAACGGGAATAAAAACAACTTGGTTCAACGATGTTTAAATAATCGACATATTCCTTTGATGCACAAATTTTAGCCGTATTTCGTAGAGTATACTTTAAACAATAACATCACTTCATTCACAGGTTCTTTTAAAATATTAAAAGTGTTTGAAATACATGTTGACATCATAAACAGCCGCTACGTGAGTCGTTCCGTACGACGATCGATCTGTCTGTTCATGTTCGCCGCCCACGAATAGTGATGGGCATGAAAACATGATGCATGTCGATGATGAATGAAACGAAAATTGTGTCACGATGGATTTAAAAGAATTACTTGAGTGCTTTGATTCTTTGAAATAGCAAGTGGCAGTATAGTTTGTAAATTTGGACTGGCTTATAATATTTTTATCGTGGTATGGGCAATTTTCATGATCCCTAAAAATGCTGGTTATTCTACTGAATACGAGTGTCTTGTCGTATTTCTGTGTTTGGATTTCATACTTGAACGCATGTACGGATTTGGATGAAACTTGCCAGATAGATTATCCAGCACTCTAATAGTGTATTCATTGCGTGTTTGTAACCGTATGGTTGAAATGACAAAATAAGATCGATAGAATTTCTATCTTACGCAATTAGTTTGCAGGACATGGTCAATTGTATTACAAAAAGAGTTTTGAGACTGCTGGCAGTAGTGAGTTATAAATAATACCAGCCAATTTTTTTTACTATGGATAGGCACGTGTTTGGCCACTTTCTCACCTGATGGTAAGCGATGATGTGGTCGATTATTTAAACGGTTATTACTACCTTTCTACGACTGCAAAGCAGTCTTCCAACATTTTATCGATATTCAAGTTTATCGATACTATCGCGTTCCTAATGGAGTGACAGCAACACCGTGCTGCCATCTACATGCCATCTACGGAGTTTATTGTGACAGTTGGCGTTTGAATCGAGTTGCCATATTAAATATTCGGTGTTGCTTTGCTATTTGATTTTTATTTCGGTTGAATAGCACCTCTTTCTTCTCCGAAATGCGCATCTTGATTACTCTTTCAGTGTAGAGCACTAAATTCTTTTCACTTTACTCACTGACCCAAGCTATTTTAAAAAATATTGAGACATCTAAATGAACGTAGGTATAAAAATATGATTGTACTGTTGAATCTCAACAAATATGATTGCACTGTTGAATCTCAACTCAAAGATATTTATACTGTGTCTCGACTCAGCCCTCAGCCCAGCAAAAATCCATAAATGATGCTGTAGGAATTCAATTAGATAATAATAATAATAATAATAATTTATTAATGCTTTAGTTAACATAGGTTTTGTGTTTGGAGCCTCCTTTTAAGCAAATAATGCCTGTGTTAGGAGACTCCGCTCTTCCATCATCATCATCATCATCATCATCATATCAGCCGAAAGACGTCCACTGCTGGACATAGGCCTCCCCCAAGCGTCGCCACAACAACCGGTCCTGTGCGTCTCGCATCCATCGGTTACCCGCGACCCTCACCAGGTCATCGGTCCACCTTGTGGGAGGCCTTCCAACGCTGCGTCTTCCGGTACGCGGTCGCCACTCCAAAACTTTTCGGCCCCATCGACCATCTGTTCTGCGAGCAATGTGCCCTGCCCACTGCCACTTCAATTTGGCGATCCTTCGGGCTATGTCGGTAACCTTGGTTCTCTTGCGGATATCATCATTCCTGATTCGATCACGCAAGGAAACTCCGAGCATTGCCCTCTCCATTGCCCTTTGGGTGACTTTAAGCCTTCTGATGAGGCCCATTGTGAGCGACCACGTTTCGAGTCCATAGGTCATCACTGGCAACACGCACTGGTCATAGACTTTCGTCTTGAGACACTGTGGTATGTGAGACGAGAAGATACCGCGCAACTTCCCGAACGCCGCCCAGCCGAGTCGGATTCGACGGTTGACCTCCTTCTCGAAGTTAGCCCTACCTAGCTGGATCGTTTGTCCCAGGTTGACGTACTCATCAACAACTTCGAGTGCAGAGCCTCCAATCTTGATAGGAGTGGGTGCTACATGGGTATTTACCATGACCTTGGTTTTGTCCATGTTCATTTTAAGACCCACTCTTTCGGAAGCTCTACTGAGGTCATCGAGCATTTTACTGAGGTCCTCCGTGGTCTCAGCCATGACGACTATAACGTCGGCAAATCGAAGATGAGTGATGTACTCGCCATTAACATTGATGCCTAGCCTTTTCCAGTTCAAAACCTTGAAGACGTCCTCCATTGCGGCCGTGAACAGTTTCGGAGAAATTACGTCTCCCTGCCTCACACCCCGCTGCAGGAGGATAGGTTCTGATGTCTGATCCTGAAGTCGGACTGACATGGTGGCGTTTTCATACAAACACTTCAGCACCTCGATGTACCGATAGTCGATCTGGCACCGTTGGAGAGACTGCAGCACAGCCCAAGTCTCGATCGAGTCGAAGGCTTTCTCGTAGTCCACAAACGCTAAGCAGAGGGGCAGATTATACTCTTCGATCTTCTGTATAACCTGCCGCAGCGTGTGTATGTGGTCTACGGTGTTGAAGCCTTTTCGGAATCCGGCTTGTTCGGGAGGCTGGAAGTCGTCAAACCTGCGTGCGAGACGGTTTGTGATGACTCTGGAAAACAGCTTGTAGACATGACTCAGAAGTGAGATGGGCCTGTAGTTCTTAAGCAGGGCATTGTCGCCCTTTTTAAAGAAGAGTACCACCACACCTCTGCTCCACGCTTGTGGCGTTTTCCCCTCGAGTATGACGGAATCGAATAGTTTCTGAAGGGCCTTAAGGACTGGTTTTCCACCCGCCTTCAGGAGTTCGGCCGTAATTCCGTCCTCACCCGACGCCTTGTTGTTCTTAAGCTGCTTCAGAGCCATCCTAATCTCATACAGGCTGACGTCCGGGATGTCTTCGGTATAATGCCGGGTCAATCTAGCTCTTGGGTCGTTCGCTAGATTTGCTGCGGGTTTGGTCATTGACGTGTATAACTGTCCATAGAATGTCTCGATCTCCCTCAGAAGCTCCGATTTGGCGGATATGCTACGATATGGATATGCGGATATGCCGCTCTTCCATAATATAGCAATAATAATTAACACTAGAATTACCAGTAGATAGTTAAAAATAACAAAAAATAATAATAAAGAAGATGTTGAGTGTTTCTCGAGTGTGAATACGTGTGCGTAGTAAACTGAGGGAGGTAGTGTGTGTGAGGGTTGAGTGTGAGGTGTGAGAGTATAAGTGAGGGTGTGTGATGGTGAGTGTCTGCGTGTTTAAGTGAGTGTGTGAAAGTGTGAGTATTTGTGCAAGTGTTAGCGTATGTGCTCTAGAAGTGCCTCTGTATCATCATAAGAAAGTGTCTTAATCCAGTTAGTTAGTGTTTTCTTACATTCAGTACTTGTTTTATTGTATAAGTCAATTTTTTTGTTTATTTTGTTGTACAGTTTAGCTGACCGTTTATTGAATTGCCTGGTGGCAAATATAGTTTTAGTCTGTGGGATTTGTGCAACAATGTCAGCCCTTCTTCTCTGCAGCAAAACTGGATCGTAGAGAAGAGTTTTATGTTTTTTTAAGACTGTTTGTATTATGTACAGCTTTCTTACTGAAAGAAGATCAGTATCTTTGTATAAGATCTCAGTGGGATATCTTTTGTTTTAAAGTACATGATTTTTATTAGTGCTCTTTGGGCTCGCTCTACATCTATAAAATTGGTTTTCACCGCTCCTCCCCAAACAGGAATACAGTATAGCAAAACCGACTGAACCAGAGCCATATAGATCTCGTTAAGTACATTTCTGGGGGGGTCTCGATTACTAGTGAAATCTTTTGGTACAATATACCGAAGTGTCCTAAAGATCCAACTCAATCTCCTAATCCTATTTGTGACTTGTTCAAGATGTGGATACCAGGATAGCCGTTGATCAACAATCACGCCAAGATATTTGGTCTGTGTAACTTTGTTAATGCTTGAACAATCACAGTTTCTGTTTTTGGGATCTCCACATGTATGTATTTTTAGATGGAGATCGTCACTTGGTTGACCACTTTTGTTAATGCTAAAACATATGTAATTAGTTTTGGATGTATTTAAAGTGAGAAGGTTATTATTTAGCCAGTTGGCTACTTGAGCCATTCCCATCTCAGCTTTGAGTTTAACGTCTTGCCAGGAGTTCCCAGAGAAAACGACAGCAGTATCATCGGCATACGAGAAAATGTTTGCGTTATTAATATGGATGTTACAAAGATCGTTTATATATACGAGGAACAGCGTCGGACCGAGTACGCTGCCCTGGGGAACGCCGTAAGTGACGTCAGCATCTCCACTGATCTGTTCCCCCACCTTAACTCTCTGCTTCCTAGAAGTGAGATAATCTTGGAGCAATTTCAGTGGAGTATCTCTTATTCCAGCTTTATCGAGTTTACTGACAAGGACAGAAACAGAGACGGTGTCAAAAGCCTTTTTTAGGTCCAGGAAAACAGTCAGGCATTTATAGCCAGAGTCAAGTTGATCAGTTACTAAAGAGCTCAGAGCTGTGACTGCATCCTCGGTGGATGAACCTTGTCTAAAATCAAACTGGGAGTGTGATAGTAAATTAAATTTTGTAAGGTAATTGATTAATCTGTGGTTAATTAATTTTTCAAGTATTTTTGAAATGGATGGCAGAACAGATATAGGCCTATAATTATTCACGTCGTCCCTGTCGCCCCCTTTATAAATTGGAGTAATAATTGAATGTTTCAGTAGGTTCGGGAATGTACCGGTTTGGAAGCAGAGGTTTGCAAGATGAGATATTATAGGAACAACTTCCTGCCGTACGTGTTTTAAAAGTTTAGTCGAAACATTGTCCCATCCGGGGGCGTTATCCGACTTAAGGCCCATCAGTATTCGATCAACTTCGTTGGGGTCAGTATCCAGGAGGACAAACGTGTTACATTGTGAGGTTGGCTTAGTATGATAAGCTATAGGGTGATTATTGTTAGGTGTAATTTTCTGAGCCAGCTGTTTACCGACGTTAGCGAAATGTTCGTTTATGAAGTTTACCGATTCAAGAGGAGATGACTTGATATTTAGTAGTTCAGGGTTGTTATTGTTTGATTTGTTAGAATAAGTGAGGTTTTTTATATTTTTCCAAAGTGTCTTATTATTTGTAACAGAGTTTGCTAATACACTTCTGGACACATCTATTGGCCCACCTTGTATTTTCAGTTTCGTTTGGTCCTAGCTAAAATTTTATATTAGGTCGAGCAAAAAGTTTTTATGCAGTTTTGAACCTGGCACATTCACAATTTCATTCAATAGTCTTTTTTTGAATTTCGAACACAGAATTCAAAGAAACAAAAGACAATTTGGAGCCTGTTTGTTGATATCAAACAATCGAATACTAAGAAAACTTGGTTTTATTGGTTTACTTGGATTTAATTCTTGAAAAAGTGATTGATATCTTTGGTTTTGCAACAAACATTACTTATTCTTAACATTAAGGTGAGGTTCTATCAATAATCTATGGATACTTCACCTGAAGTCGCCGCCCAAGCTGTGGCACTTATTCAGGCCGGACACAGCCAAAGAAACGTGAGTGCTCAACTTAATTTAAGTCGATCTGCGGTCCGAAATGTTTATCGGAGGTACCTAGAGACTGGCGGCTTTGTTCGTCGCCAAGGAAGGCCACGATCTCGGGTCGCAACTGAAAGGCAGGATCGATTCATCGTGACGACCAGCTTGAGAAATCGTCACCTTACCTCCATTGAGATACAAAACCAACTTCGCGACTTCCACGGAGTATCTGTGAGCGCTCGAACTGTTCGGAGAAGGTTAAAAGAACGCGATATGGTACCACACAAGCCAGCTAATAGGCCCAAACTAACGCGAGCCCACCGAACAGCGCGCCTTCATTTCGCACGCAGTCATTTAAATTGGACACAGCAAGATTGGAGCCGTGTACTCTTTTCTGATGAGTCTAAAATTGTGTTACATGGCAATGATGGAAGGAAGAAGGTCTACCGACGTAAGGGAGAGCGTTTCGCACAATGCTGCTTTGAAGAGAGGGTTGCTTATGGCGGTGGCTCATGGACTGTCTGGGGCGGTATATCCGCGAGCGGCAAAACTCAACTTGAGGTTGTTACACGACCATGGCTGCCAACATTAAATGCTGAAAGGTACATTCGTGAGTGCTTAGAACCTCACGTGATACCATACGCGGACTATGTGGGCCCAAATTTCCTTTTTATGCATGATAATGCAAGAGCCCATGCGGCCGGCATCGTCAGGGAATATCTTCGGGATGTGAACATCACAGTTATGGACTGGCCAGCCAGAAGCCCAGACATGAACCCCATTGAGCACATGTGGGACGAGCTAAAAAGACGTGTTAGGGCTCGTCAGCCAGTTGCCCAGACGATGCAGGAGTTGAAAACTGCCATAGAAGAGGAATGGGAGATGATCCCTCAAAATTTCATAGAGCGGTTGATAAACTCTATGCCTAATCGTATGAGAGCTGTGGTAGATGCCCATGGAGGCAACACGCGTTATTAAATTAAACCTTTATTTGATAAAACATGTTTTTTATTCAAAAATCAATTGCCTTTTACAAGGCGCATATCCGACTTGTTAGGCGTAGCTCCATGTCGTATGGTATTCTGAATTCAAATTTAAAACAATACGATCGAAAAAGATGGTAAAATGTATCAGGTTTAAAACTGCATCAACAGTTTTTGTTCAATCTAGCAATCATTTTTCGGTAGGGGCCATCGAAACCTAAACTCTAAGGTGGGCCAATAGATGTGTCCAGAAGTGTAGTTCCCTTTCATATTTACGATAGATGTTAATTAATGTTTATAGAAACACCAAAACCCCGATTTTTAACATTCGAAGTGAACTGGCTCCGGTGGGAAACTGCCCGCCCGACAGTTGATATTCGGGCTTTGTTTAATCTAAGCTCAATTGCAAGGTAAGCTCTGATATCGCGATTTATGATTTTGTCAAGTTAGTTCGCAGGTGTCGAGATAGTTGGCGCTGCGAGTCTCATTTGTTGTGATGTTGATTCTGCTACGTTGATTTTTTGTGGCGGCATGGCATTACGCTACACATCAATAAATAAATTGGAATAAGTAAGTACCAGTGTGCCATTTCTGCTTATTCTGTGGTCTCAGGAGGCCTACAATGTGCTATTCAATAAGCGAATGCGACTGTCGAAATGCCAAAACATAGGAATTTGATCCCTAACTCTTTTGAAAATATTCTACAGCCTATGTTCTTATGAGATAATGTAGTATTCTAATGGTGAAATAATTTTTCAAATCGGTCCAGAAGTTTCGGAGCCTATTCATTTCAAACAAACAAATCTTTCCTCTTTATAATATTATATTACGTGTAGAAGTGTAGATAGCTATCTTGATATCGGTAGACCGTACCTGTACGCAAACCGAACAAATCAAATATTTCCGCGAATTTCCAATAGATACCTATGTAGCTGATGGAAATTCTCTTCATTGTTATCAAATGACAAAGTATCGATACTTTGTCATTTGATAATAGTACCTACCATAGAATTCAAAAATAAACTAGGTTTAATAGAAGTACCTATATATGTCGTGGAATAGGTATTCAAAAGGTAGATATTGCGTTATTGTGGGTCATTGCGCCGGTTAGCGACCACGACCACTTAGTTGACTTGAGTTTGTCGAGTTTATAACTTTAGACAAGTCAAAATTATCCTACGTCATTTACACGTAAAATAGGTAGTTGGTGACCATGTAAATTGGTCCTAAAATTTATTTTGTTTTAAACCGGGCCCTGGATGTAAGTACCTATGGAAGAAAAAAGTGGAAGCCAACGCCCAACACCCAGTAGTGCCTGATTCCAGTTAATAAATCAAAGTTACCAACGAATGTGTAATCCGTGTGTTGTCACTCGTTGTTTAAAAAAATAGCTTAGGTACTTTTTACGAGTAATCTGTAACATATTCTAAGTAAGTATCACCGTTGGTTACCTAAATAAAGAAATAAAAAAAAAACATATTTTTATTTTTACAATAAAAATCAAATCAATCAAACAATGCCATAAAATGTCGGTCGATATTATTCGTGACACGTCATTATCAATTCAGCGATTTAAGTGCGTGCTACATTTTTATTACGCCCGTATATATCTAATGGTAGTTAAGTATTTACCAGAGTATCTATTAGCCGGGGCTAAGGCTGCGTGCCCATTTGAGCGGAGCGAGCGAGCGGAGAAGTTCTAAGGAATGTGATAAACCGGTGCAGTGTAGTAAACCGATTGCTCCATGTCCAAAGCTATGTATATTATGCTAGTTCTTCCAACTCAACAGACAGATGTGTTGCTGGGGAGTTTGTTGTCCACTTCTTCTTCCCAGCTAAACACTAGGAAGTGGTGACGGGCGGGCGTTTTTGGGATACTGTCTTTTTGTAAACGTTGACGTTTAAAAAGTGCTGGCACTCAGCGTCTCAGCCTAATTTGAATAAATGACTTTTGACTTTATGTACCTAACATATTCAACATCAATAGGGTGTTTTACTGAAACTATGAGTACCTACTTTTTTTTTTTTAAAAAAAAAACGTTGCCCCACACTAGGAATTTCTCCTGTATCGTGGGTGCGTTTACAAACATACAAAGTCACATACACAAACAGCCAGACCCGGAACAACTATCTGTAGGCCATACAAATATTTGTTCCGTGCGGGAATCGAACCCGCGACACGCAGCGCAGCAGCCGATCGCTCAACCACTGCGCCAACCGTGTCGTCAAAAGTACGTAAGTAAGTACTATTCGGACTACTAAGATTTTTTCAGTGAAATACCCTGGATTTCAACTCGTAGTTCCTGTGAACTTCCGTGGCCACAAACACAACTGTTGAGCGCGAGGACTTGGGTCCGATCCTAGGAGACTACTTAGGACCGTCACCGGTCACCGCACCCCAGTCTGTATTTGTGTCCGTTTCATACGACACATCCTTTCGAAAATAATGAAATGGCCAGTGGAGGGTGTTATCATCATCATCATATCAGCCGAAAGACGTCCACTGCTGGTCATAGGCCTCCCCCAAGTGTCACCACAACAACCGGTCCAGTGCGTCTCGCATCCATCGGCTACCCGTGACCCTCACCAGGTCATCACTTCACCGTGTGGAAGGCTTTCCAACGCTGCGTCTCCTGGTACCTACGCGGTCGCTACTCCAGAACTTTTCGGCCCCATCGACGATTCTGTTCGGCGGTTGTCATAAATGTTATCAATTAGACCATAGGTTAATTTATTCCTAGCTCTTTAAAGTTGTCCACGTCTCGCCACTCCGATGTACAGCCAGCCTTAGCCAAGGTTGATGCGTAGTAGGGTAGCGGGTTCGACGCGTGTTCGTTAATAACTAATGAGTCCGTTTATAACGCGACCCGAGTTACGGGACTGAGCTTTTACGTTACGTACTCGTATTACAAACATAATAATTATCTAGATTAGTTTCAATTTGGTTTTAGGATTAATTTCGGTAAGTATGATTTTTTACTTATGTATAGGTACATTTTTTAAGTAAGTACAACTTTGTAAGGATATTGTTTTTCACCACGCGTGGTATGGCGAGTAGGTGTCCACCAGGAGGGGAAATATTTTACTGTAAGTCTACTTTAGTAAGTAGATATTTTTATAAGATGATAATATACTTATATATTTTAAAACCAAACATGTTTCGAAATAAAACTACGAAGTTATGACGTCTAGAGTCTTTCTAGTTTTACTATTAGCGCTAGCAACCTCAACAAAACTGCGGGAAGCAATGAAAACAAATATTACCAGAGCTTCACATATCCAGTGCGGGCTTGACAGGACTCCACACTAACAAGCAAACGAAAATAAACACGACCAACTTGTGTTCCGGATTTCAAAGTTAATGAAGCTTTTAAATTTCTGAACATTGTCTGGCTCTCTGTCTGTCTGTCACAGCCTATTTTCTTCGAACCCACTTAACCGATTCTGTTTAAATTTGGCACACATACTTCTGTAACCTAAACACTTAATCTTTGGGGGGCAAACTAGAAAATTAAAAAATAGTTTTACAAATCGTAGTGTATGACGCAATGCATATTGTGTTGCGAGGGTATTGAATATATATTTTTTTTCATAATTTCACGGTTCGGTCGTACGGATCCCTTTGCACGCGAGTTCAACTCGCACTTGACCAGTTTTTTAGTTATTGGTTGGCAAGCTGGCTAATATCATCTGACTACATATCATCTGATGATATGTAGTCCTTCCACCTAGATGTAGGATATCTGTAATACCAAAAACATTGTCTTGCAGTCCCAGAGACAAAGCTCGGTAAGCCATGATCCCTTTGTGCGAGAGAGACGGAGCTGTTCAGGACGAATAACACTATCACCACTATAAAATACTGAAACGAAAGCCGTTGGTCCCCGCTGTCATTTGGAGATCTTTGGCAGTTGTTACGGATTGCCAGAAGCCAGAAAATTTGATACCAGTCTTGCCAAGAAGTACCGTGTTACCCAGTTAATTGGTTGTGGAGGTCTGGTTGGCAGCTGCTCCACGTAAAATACTGGTATTCAGCTGAATCCGGTTTGACTGGGAGCCTAATATAGTTGGGAAACGGTTAGGCAGATGAAAGTGGTCAGCCATTCAGACTCTACGTCAGGTTGGCTGACCACTTCCAAGTTCTCATAGTTATAGCGTTGTGTTAACCACGTTGTTAATGTAAATATTTACTACCTGTTTGCTACCTTAACATATTGTTACGAGCTAAGGGTTCGTGACAATAAAAACAGCCGATAAAATAACCAAAATGACGATTTAATTATTCAACACTAATTACAAATTAAAACTCACTAATTATAAAACACAATTGCACTACTGATTACTTTAATTCGCAGTTGAAGTTCGCTCTCGAAGTTGTTGCTTGTATCGCAAATTCAATACTGACTCAATCGCAGGCTATGCGGGCCTTATATAGGTCGGCAGATAATTCCAGAACCTTCTAGTATAGAAACATCTAGAAAGTTCGAGTACATACCGGTCCGGACCAACCAGACATCGAAAACTCTAGAATGTTCTAGCATAGAAAAGTCTAGAAGGATCTTGATTCTACTAGTTCTGCTACTCGATACTAGATGGCGCTAGTAGTAACTTTTATATTTATGTACCCGGCATTAATTCTGGCGCGTAACAATATGTTTTTACTACAACTTTAAGAAGCTCCTAGATAAAGTTATTAATAAAAGCCATTTAAACGCCTGTACATCAATGTTTTTGCAGGCGCTTAGTGGCTTAAGAACAACTTGTTTTTGGATATCCATAGTATAGTGTTATGGTTAGTACTACCCTGAGATGGGATCTTTGCAGTATAACGTGTGCAAGTTAATAAATCATATTATTAAGTTATCCTCAAGTATCTGATAGTTGTTGTTCAGAGATTATGAAAACACCTATTAAATAAACCTCTACTGAGATTATTCGTGTTTGTAATTTACAGTTTTATTGAACTACCTATCATTCAGCGTACATTCATCTCTTGGATCTGAGGCAACGGCACGCAGCAAAGAATGCTCCCTGGGGGACCACCACAGCTATATCTTCGTAGAGCTTGCCGGAGCGATATGACTGTTATTTATTAAGCAGATAGGCAATGCAGTCAGACTGTTGTAAGTCTGACATGACCAATGATTCACAAGGTTATCTAGGACAGGGGTGCTGACTTTGGCCAGAATAATAGTGTCGGCAAAATTGGTGATATATTCCAAAATATTTAGGCAAAAAGAGACTACTATCTATCTTGGATGAATAAGATGTCGTTCTTTTTTGTGTTCTTTGTCTGTTGGAAAAAAAGATGGCGATCATTTCATAAATGAAATGATCGCCATCTTTTTTTACTTTTTGGGTATTTGCGCGATCGATGCTTAGAGCAACCCTGATGTCGAGAGCTCTGGAGCTCCACAAGGGACACAGATGTTTAAAGTATCTTTATAATTCAAATTACCTCAATGTTAGAGGCCAGTCAAAGGCTCCCGCTACTGGTTTACGGGTATGTGGTGATGCTTTTAAATAATTCAAGAAGTAAAGCGAGTTTCAATTATTTTCTGAACTGTATCATTTCGCTCTATGTATTGGACCTGTTTTGAGTTATTCTGGAATACCTCATGTCATGTCATAAACGAGACCAGTCAGAAATATTGCTAGCGCGACTGAACATCCGGACATACCCATACATAAGTAGGTACACCTACGAATATGCACGTGGAGCCATGGGTGCACCCCGACGGGGCCTGGAGAGTGATCGATCACACCACGTACACGTATTGGTCGCCTCACGTCCGCGGCACGTACACGTAACGTAAGCGCACACTACTTCAACCATAATCCCATAATCCCATTACATCGGACGTGATTTGAGTGCCTGTCAAAGCAACGGCATTGATGCTCTAATAGATTGCATTTTTAGGATTCCGTAAGTTAAAGGTTAAAACGGGACTGTCCATCTGTATACGGCTGTTTTACTGGTCAAGTGTTTTTAGCTTCACATGAACATTGAAACGAATACAATATATAAAGAGGTAATTGTTTGATTAAATGTTTGTAGGAGGTTACACATCTCTGGAATTATCAATTTCGAAAATATTGATAGATAGCTAGATCGACCCAATCTCTGAGCTGAGTGTACCAAAAAAAATGCATCCTGTGGGACCGAGGTCGCAGGAAAAGCTAGTGATAGATTTCGAGGTTCTTAAAGACGTGAAAATCCCACTGAAACTCTGAGTTTCTTTTATTTATTTATAGGGTTACCAACGAGCAAGTACACTACAAAAAACTTCTGCAAAATACAAACTTGTTACACAATACGTTTTCGTGTGATGCACACTCAATCACAGGTAACCACAACTTACACATTAATAAGTCTACATGCTTCTTCATCATCTAAGCTTGAATAATGAATATTCTTTTAATATTTTCAAAGGAAACTTCTACAGTTAAACAAAAACTATTAAGAGTAACGGACACCCAATCAGGAAGACCAATACTCGAACCCAACTGGTATTTACAAACTTGTCTATTTCTTTGTTGGAACTAGAGTATTCTACCAACTACGTATCCGTATCTAATGGAGGGGGAAATTACTGGCCTTCGTCCGTAACTCGTAGCGCGTAGCCCGTAGCGCGCAGCTCGTAGCTAGTAGCCCATAGCGCGAAGCAAAGTAGTATTGCTTGCGGTAGATGTGGCCCTATCAAGTGCGCTCGCTCTAACAATGGACATGATTTACTTTCAAATATAATTTCCGCTTCATTGTCCTAGCGGTCGAAATGAAAACAAATAAAAACTTCGTATTGTTTGACATAACAAATGGTTCACAAATGTATTCAGTTCTACATCACAATAAGTACCTGGAAATTAATCGATTTGATTATATCAAACTATAGCCTAAAAATAGTGTTATTATCAGCTAAAATTAGCTTTATCTAATTGCCGCTCCAATTATGTTATCGACTTTTTTTTTTAAGGATGGGAAATCATCAAATGACCCCTTCCGCTCTGGGTGGAGCAGCCATGCTCCTCCTAGTGCCTTTTGCGTTCCAGGGCCGCGGTAACTCTTTCGAAATAAATCCGCGACCCTGGCAGGCACTGGCCCTAACGGGCCCCTTCTCCTATGCTGACATCTCTTTGAGGCGCGCGTGGAACACAACGCGCCGTCGGCCCGGGCCTGGCTTTGATCGGACGGCGAGCCACCCAACGCTCGCCGTCCGCAGACCCGCACCTACGGTGGCCGGGAATTACCCAGCGACTCCCAACGCCCGGTGCGTCTCCCTATGCCGCGGCGGCTGGGGCGTGAGGGTTGTCTCTCCCTCACGCGGCCCGCCTCCTCCTTCACTAGCATTACTGCTTCGCAGAAGGAGGTGACGGCTTCCCATGCCTCTTCGCTCCGGACCATGGATTGAACCAGGGCCGGACGCGAGAGGTCGCCGCCGCCGATCGCCTCGACGAGGACACGGCGGTGCTCCGCCCAAGCGGGGCAGACCTCCACCGTATGCTCAACCGTGTCCTCCGGGCGATCCTCGAAATGAAAACACCCGGGCGTTTCCTACCGCCGAATCCGAAACTCTCGCCTCCAGATCCCATGGCGGCAATCCGGCAAGGAGGCTGGCCTCCCAAGTAGCAAAAACGTGGTATAATATTAGAACTATACAACTAACAGACATGTAAGGGCTTTTTAACAGTTTTGCAGCAACTAAACAGTTGTAAAGTAGTATTCAGTTCGACGCATTAGTTATAAATAATCTAAATCGTATTAATGTGTCTGTTAAACGTCATCTCAATCATTTTATATGATGGTTATACAACGTTAAGTCGAGTAAACGTTTCAGTCATAAAATAGTGATGAGTCGCCATGTTTTGTAAATTAAGAACCTTTAATTCAACACTTAAAAAACAAACAGTTATGTAATGATTTTATAGTTAACTATTACAAAATCTTCATACTGGGTCTTATAATTCCACCTTTAAGTAACTTTTAGGTTTAAACGTTATTCTTATATGACTAATATAAGTCAATTGATTATTTAAACAATAATTACAATCTTTTATATAACTCGTTCCCTCGCGGTTTTCATTATATCTTAATTTTAGTTATGGATTTCAAAAAGTGGAAAAGAATTAAACGAAGTGGTGGTTTTAGAAGAAAAGTAAATAAAAAATATATATAGATACAATAAAAAATATCTTTTATTACATTTTTTTTTACATCCATTATTTATTTATTTTTTATTACATCCATAGCACTTCTGTGATAACTGAAAATGTGTGTTATTCCATGGCCATTTTATTTGTTTTAGCAAATCGAAGTCTTTTTTGGTCAAAAACTTATCAATGTCATAATATATCACCATGATGTCCCTGTAACAAATACAGAAGTATTCTCATGAATATATACAAAGGTTTTTCAATTTTCCAACATATCTCTAATTGCAACCGTCATGGAGGACGCCATAAGTCGTACAAAAACATGTATTAGATCAATAGTTATAAACAGGTCTAAATGCAGTCGCCCAATGTCTATTGGCAATATGGCGGAAACGATGAATACCAATTAATGAATTTTATTTTTATAAACAATTTTGAAACACTAACATTATGAAGGCCCATTAAAATATTAAGGAAATAACCATACATATCATCGAAATTTTTAAATTCCCAAGTATAAGTCACCGCTCATTATCTTCCACCACAGTCAACTTTCTTAACATAAAATGAATAAATAATAACGATTATTAAAACATTTGACTTACCTTTTTATAAGTTTTACCACAACACAATAAATTGTTGTCACACAAGTGATCTAGCTTGCACCACTGACCAACCACCGGCATAACAAAACATCTATACGATGATTTAGTTTTGTAAGAGTATTACTGAAACTATTACAAACCTTTCTAGTTAAACTTTCAACGTCTACGTGATTTTTACTCAACTTTATTGTCGCTGGAGCGACTGCAAAACGACCCTAACACGATGTAAATGTTATATATTCTGCGCCCAAACCCGCGTTATATTTACGTACAAAAAACTATTATAAAACCATTTTCATATGGCTGAAAGTTATATACAAAACGTTACTGTACTATTTATATGACATTATTTTGCTACTTATGTTATCGACTTGGAAATAGAATTACACCGAACCATTTAATTTGCTTATCGGCCCACGCATTGGTGCCACGCTGACTGCTGAGTAAACACTTAGAGCGGTTAAGCACTGCATCCGATCCGAATGCATGAAAATACGGATGTAAAAGACTCGGACCGAATTCGGATATTGCTTCTGCATTAATCCGATCTCTGATCCAAATTTAAGCTATTTAAGGGCCATATGTCCGTTTTGAATCCGAGGTTATGCGAAAGCGTTCATACAAACAGTACTACGGTTACTACGATCCGTCAATATTTCATCCGAATACTGGTACTCAGTTCTCATTATAGCCTAAATTTGCATTGTGCTTATGTGTTTGCCATGCAGCCCAAATTCGACCCGTTATCTTACGTGATAAACTATAGGTATACAAAGAACTCCGAACGTGTCCGGACTTGAGTACTCACTACTCCGTATTCCCAAACCAAACATGTGACGGAAATAGGGACGCAGAAAATGGGACGAATGAGTACCACTCTACACTGGCAATATGCGAAGCGACTGTAAGGTATTGAAGCATGCGACCTGTGGTGTACCTTCAACATAGTAATAGCACTATAAACGAAGTGGCATCAATAATTTGAAAGCTTTCATTCGTAAACACGTCTAGTAGTGATGAATGGTCTAGTCTAGGGTGGTGGGGGTGCTAACTATTAGCATTGTATATATTTTTCATTCATTTGACAGGTACAGGTAGGACAACGTACTGGAATTAGGATTCTGGTCTAATTTTAATATTTATATTTTTTAAATGGGCAGCAAGGCACAATAAGAACTTACAAGTTTACAACTATTTCATTAACAACAATTTTGATGGAAATGCAACACACTACACACACAGACAAAGACAGAGGGCTTAGTGTGAGTTTTTAAACGTACTTGATTTGCGTTAAAATAATTTATTTATTTTATTAATTTATTTATTGACGGCACAGTTGGCTTAGTGGTTGAGCGATTGACCGCTGCGTGGTGTGTCGTGGGTTCGATTCCTGCACGGAACAAATACGAGTATTTGTATGGCCTACAGATAGTTGTTCCGGGTCTGGCTGTTTGTGTATGTAAGTTTATATGTTTGTAAACGCACCCACGATACAGGAGAAATTCCTAGTGTGGGAATATGATTTAAAAAAAAAATAACCTATCGTTTGAGAAGAATGAACATACAGAAAGAAAACACGTGAACATTATTTTTACAAAAATAAACGAATTGGTACGGCCAATACAATGCCGACAGTCTTTTGAGGCCATATTTGAAGGTATACTTAGTTGGAAGTTTTTCTTTAAAGCGTTTTTAGTAGAGCAAAACCTATAACGACATTGTAGTTACGCTCGTAGATATAGCTCACGAGCTCTTATCGTGGTACTATCGTTAAGTGCTCAAACATTCATTGTAGAGTGGACCTCCAGTGTATTTTAATATACAGGGTGTCCCAGAAATGTCTGGGCATATTAAAAGGTGATCTTGGGTTAAATATCAAAACATAAAAAAATGTTATTTTTTTAAATCGACCCCAAAAAACGACTAAAATTTTTTGAAGAAATGACTTTTCAAGCAATCGGATGCAGTTGGTGACATCAAATCTGTGATTGAAATAAAGTAAATGCCACCAACTATAACAAACTGCTTGAAAACTCATTTCTTCGTAATTTTTAGTCGATTTTTCTGGTCGAATTACCCATGTGACCTTTAAATATAACCACACCTTTCTGAAACACCCTGTATTGGCGGGCTGGGGCGATTGCCTATTCACTTGTTGAGTTAGCATTGTAAACAAACACGGTCGGTTACTGACTGAATAAAATATATTCTAATCATCCTACGAATTACACATCAAACGAATAGCACACGTATAATTTTCTTAAGCACGAAAATATCGTTTCTTTTTGTGTCTTCACAAAGGCATTAAATTTAACTTAATATTAATATATTATTTAGCAGTTGATGACATGCTTCTATACTTATATTTTTCAACTAGACGTGCCTCCGACTCTCTCCGACTGAAGGAGAATTATCAAGTGGAGCTCCTTTCTATGTCTAATGTCCTTTCCTGGCATGGATTGGCCGTAATATACTTAGTTTTTTTTAGTTTGTTATTTTGTGCGTTTTTTTCAGGCGGAGAAAACAGTTGTTTTCCTTTTTTTTCTTTTATCACTTATCTACACTAATATTATAAAGAGGAAAGATTTGTTTGTTTGTTTGTTTGTTTGTTTGAAATGAATAGGCTCCGAAACTACTGGACCGATTTGAAAAATTCTTTCACCAGTAGAATCCTATATTATCGGTGATGGTCATAGGCTATAGAATATTTTCAGAAAAGTTAGGGATCCGTATGAAAACTTCGATAATGTGACCCAAGGTGTGAGAAAAAATCCTTATATCGCGTACGCTGCGGAATCTATTGACAATAGAGCAAAGTGATGTACTACAGTTTTATAGAGGTCATCAATATCTACAAAAAAGTCCGCGATACCATATGTCTAACTATTATGGATAAGTCACCATGACCGCTTTTTGTTAATATTAGTCAAGCAAATCCCATGGTGAAATAAAAAATGGTGATTATAGTACCATGATATTAATCCTTATCCATTTAAATTGTTTGATAATTAAGGTTGATTATGTCCGTGTAAATTACACTTTAAATCATTCAAATCGGACCTTTCGTTCAAAAGTTACGACGGTAATAAACATGCTCGGAGTAAGAAAAATGTCGCGGCTTGAGCGAACTGGGGAGAATCGTATCAACGCTTGGTCCGATGAAGTTGAAACCCCACGGCATTTAAATGTTTTCGATAAAACAATAAGAATAACAAATGTTTGGATTTTTCGAAAATCAACTAGGTACATACATAATAAGGGGTGAAGCAGGGGTGAATAAGTTTTTAGGGGAGGAAATTATAGCTTGCTTCAATTTACGTCGGAATTCTATGAACAAACTAAAAGTGGGATAATTGAAACAGATCATGTACCTAACAATTTTTGCATAATCAACCCCTGACGGGCTGAACGGGGTGAACAGTTGCGCTGAACCAATAATGAGAATCGTTGTGCTTAATTTTCCAAAACTAACCGTTATAAGGGGATATGTATAGGGGCGTCGCAGTTTGTGGAGTACCTACTATCCCCACGCGGACGAAGTCGCGGGCGAAGTGCTAGTCATCTAATAAAAATCAACTTCTAATTTACCGATAGTTTCGTCATACATCAGGATATCATATGTTAGTGGAGGATGATTCACTGTCATACTACACCTTAACATCAGTAATTTCCCCTCCTTTAACAAAAACATTCGAGTCGACGAAAACTGCAAGGCTTCCTTCTCTAAGCTGTTAATTTTAGCCTTCATGCTAAGCTGCCGAAACTGCTCCCCGCTCGAGGTAGTGCTCGACGGAGGCTCGAAGTCAAGTGTGCGATCGATCGCGGGGCTTCACAAGGTTAAGACGCCAGCCTGGTCATCATTATCTCATTAGAACAGCGATTGATCCAATGACAGTCGGAACGATTGCTAATCGATAATGGTATTAACTGGCACAGGTACAGACTGTTGTTGGAAAGGATTGGAAACATCTGCATAATACATTGTTGTTAGTGGCTTCGATTTGATTGATTTCGTTTACTTGCTGCGTCAAACAAAAAATGGTTTAAAAGAGTGTCCATGGAGTTTTTTGCACGTTCTCCTCCATAGAGATCTACGCTTTGGAACGTGCAAATAGCTTCATGTTTTTGACCGACTGACTTAGACAATTCAAAAGTATCTGTGAATGGTTTATTTGAAATAAATGCTTTTACTTTGACTTTGACTTTTGCGTACCATTGTGTTCTTCATGTATGAATTTACTCGGCGTTAATGAGCGTTCAGTCATTCATGATGTGTTCCTGAAATGATTAGGCTTCATTTTTGTATTGTCTACATCAAATTGTTGGACTATACTATCCATAGACAGAGTGTTCCAGAAGTACGTGGTCATATTTAAGGGCGGTGGTCTGCAGCTATACATTACAGAAACAATTTTAAATAAAATAATATTGACTTTTTTCATAAAACCGACCGAAATTCCAAAAAAAAAACACGTTTTGAGCAGTCTGATGCAGTTGGCGGCATTTATTATAGTTAAATCACAGATTCCGTGCCAAGAACTGCATCAGATTGCATGTATAAAAGGGTGTTTTTTTTTATTTTTATTCGTTTTCTGCATATATTTTGATATTGATTATCTACTGTATAGCAGCTACAGTCCGAGATTGCTTGTTCATATCTAAGGGTGGTATCCCTTAGATATGAACAAGCAATTCTGGAATACACGTTATACTACACAGAAAACTAATTGTTAATGTTTCATAAAAGCATTCGTTATGGATCCTACTGTGGCTTTTGACACAGTTCTCACACCACTTAACTACTGACTGATTAATTTAAAGTGAACGAGAGTATGAGAAGTGCAACTAGACCAACTCGGCGAGTATTATTTCTCGGACTGAGTGATGCATACACACGTTAAACAAATAATATAATTCATAACACCCTAGATATATTCGACGTTCCTCAGGGCAGTGTTTTGGGTCCATGTCAACTATAGTTCCGGCATGTAATTATCAAAATACAACGTGTTCGACGATTGTTGATAACAGATGAGAATCTGCTTCTAGACATTAGCATTAGCAACATTATTAGTAGCCCGTATATAATTTAAACATCACCGTTTGTTTTGCTGAGCTGTCTGATGTAGACAAGTGTGGGTTTGATTCTGATCCACTATGACTGATAAACCGACCGGTGGCTATTCCCGTGAGAACTGTGTTATCAATCGTGTCAATGGTCTTATCTTGGTTTATCACTTGTTGAAAATTTGTTATCTATTGATCTGGCTGCCATTATCGATAACATTAAACTTGAACTGATCAAAACAGGTCTCCATCTAAGTATCTATTTCTACTTTATAATATCCTAACGTTTGCGCCTCAGAGGACACCGAAGTCGGTTTCAAAAACTGTACAGTTACTGTTGTTAACAGCCACATTAAATCCTTGAAAGTTAGTATCGTAACATTACAGTTGTTTACTTGTAGGTTACAATAAAAACAAACGTCCAGGCAACAGGTAAGAGAACAGTTGTTGATGTTCTTGGTCCATGTATTAAAGGAGACAAGTAAGTCGTGCGGAAATGTCCGGTTCTCGAGACCTGTGGAATGCGAACTGGCGGAGCGTTAAATATTATTGTTTTAGTGGTCCAGTCACCTGCACAGACCACACAGCTGGAACTGACAGATTTGGAGTCAAGCTGAAATTATTATATAAAACTGGTTTAGTTTGTGGTTACGAGGAGGACTTTAAGCGGAGAAAGTGTTGTTTACTATGAGATTCCATTTAGCCCCATGTGGTCGTTTGGACGGCTTTTGCATTGAAAGGTTTATTGGCGTAGTAAGTATAGGTATTTAGGTTGGCTAAATTGGTTACACAGAACTGTAGTATTATTATCACTGCGTTAATCTGCCAGCCGAATCTTGAACTCCTTATTAAAATGGTACCCTATATTGAATTATTTATTTATTCATTAAAAGTTTATGCACTAGCTAGTAAAAACACTGTAGGTACAAAGACGGAAATTTTGTACCAAAGACCTGATGGCGCTTCCGCGCCGTAGAGACAACATGGCAGGTGCAACTTAAAGGAAAGACGGAGAAAAAAATACATAGAATATACATTATACACATAAACCAAGTTCTACCACGTTCTTTTCTAAAACGAAAATGACACGTGTTACGAAACCACTTATTTTTGAATAACACTCGCAAATTACAAGGAGGTACTTTTATGATAAGATTTTACAATCCCGATAGATTAAACCATTATTCCGAAATAGCACCGAGTCACAGTACCGAGTTGGCGAATGTTGTATGCAAACCCTGAATGCAAGAATTTAGTGTCACCTTTGGGAAACATGAACATCGGGTCGACACCCAGCGACAGACTACTGAATATTGTAAAGAGCTGAGAAAATATCGGTACTACGCCACAACAAATACGGGACACAGTATCCAACCCAGAATTATAGATTACAGGGAAAAGTAGGTACTTATGGTGTCACGATTGTTTTAGACATAAAACGAAGCGCAGAGCATCATAAATCATCAATTAGTAACAGTAACTGCTGCAATAATTGTTGTTTTGTATTGAACATTTTAAGTTAATTTGATAATCCTTTTCAAATATATTGAATGTATTGACATACGACGCACTGCAATGTGACGACAAGGTTGGCGCAGTGGTTGAGCGATTGACTTCTGTGCTGCGTGTCACGGGTTCGATACCCGCACGGAACAAATATTGTGTATGTGAGTTTATATATTTTTGTAAACGCACCCACGATACAGGATAATTTCCTAGAGTGAGGCAATGTTTTTTTAAAAAAGAAAGAAAGATTATTATGTACATTGAAATAAATTATTACATATAGTAACATCATACTGTCTGAAATCAAGATATCGAAACGCTGACTGCTTATTCATCCAAATCATATTCCTGAAAAACAGGCCCTAGTATTAATTATTTTAGTTTATCTAAGTTTAATTTTATTCCGCTCACTGAGCAGTTGGTATGGATGCTATAATGTCTGTTTCTGATCCCTTCTGACAACTACTAAGCCACTTGTAACATGAAACCGGGCCGGCGTGATGACCTCTTGGTAACGTTCGTAACCAAATTAATTCAATTTCCTCCTGTCACGTCAGTTGCATGGCGGCCCACTTCGCCGTATAACACCGCGATCGATCGGCGGCCAAATGAATTGATCGTGCATTTTTTGTATGTTGTGCCTTTATTCAAGATTAATGAGGCATTGCAAGGTTTGTAAACGGCTTGTTCTTGGAATGGGCAAACGGAATTGTTTTATCTATACTTCTATACTAATATTATAAAAAGGAAAGATTTGTATTTTTGTGTGTGTGTGTATGTTTGTAATGAATAAACTCAAAAACTACTGTGCCGATTTCAAAAATTCATTCACTAATGAAAAGCTACATTATTAGGGATTAACATAGGCTATATTTTATCCACGTATTCCCACGGGAACGGGAACTGCGGCGTGCTGCTAGTCGTGATCTAAAATTAAAAGTAGATTCAAGCTTACCCTATAAGTCCTTCATCATGTCAGCCAATTGCCGTCCACTGCTGGACGTAAGCCTCCCCCAAAGAGCGCCAACCATCCCGGTCTTGAGCAGTCCGCATCCAACCCCTGCCAGCCACCTTCTTCAAATCATCGATCCATCGTGCCGCAGGACGTCCCACACTACGTTTGCCCATACGCGGTCTCCACTCCAGCACATGTCTGCTCCATCGACCGTCTGTCCGTCTACAGACATGGCCGGCCCACTTCCATTTCAGCATGCTGATTCTTCGCGCAATGTCGGTGACTTTAGTTCTCTGGCGAATGACTTCGTTGCGAATTCTATCCACCAGAGAAACCCCGAGCATTGCTCTCTCCATTGCACGCTGAGCAACCTTGAATTTGTGGACCAGACCTATGGTGAGTGTCCACGTTTCGGCTCCGTAAGTCATTACGGGTAGGACGCACTGGTTATAAACCCTGGTCTTAAGGGATTGTGGGATCGACGATTCAAAGATATCACGTAGCTTCCCGAATGCCGCCCAGCCCAAACGAATTCTTCTGGTCGCTTCCTTCTCAAAGTTGTGCCGCCCCAGTTGAATAATTTGGCCTAGATATATGTATTCTTGCACAACCTCGAGGGTAGCGCCATTTACGATTACAGGTCTCGGGTTGACATGCCCATTGTACATGACTTTGGTTTTGTCCAGATTCATCCCGAGACCCACCCGCCTTGAAGAATCGCTCAGACCGTTCAGCATCACTTCCAGCTCTTGCAGAGATTCTGCCATGATGACAATGTCATCCGCAAACCGGAGGTGCGAGATGGACTGACCGTTGATATTTATGCCTCGTCCTTTCCAATCAAGCGTCTTGAAAACGTCCTCCAACGCGTTCGTAAACAGTTTCGGAGAGATGACGTCTCCCTGTCTAACACCTCGACGCAGCTGGATTGGTTTTGTGCTCTGTTCTTGTACTTGGACGGTCATTGTTGCGGCCTTATACAGACATCTCATCACCTCGACGTAGCGGCAGTCGATGAGACATCGCTGCATGGCCTCCAGGACAGCCCAGGTCTCGACGGTGTCGAAGGCTTTCTCGTAGTCCACATACGCAAGGCACAGAGGCTGATTGTATTCCTCGGTCTTCTGGATTATTTGCCTAAGGGTGTGAATATGGTCCACGGTGCTGTAGCCTTTTCGAAATCCGGCCTGCTCCGGCGGCTGGAAGTCATCGAACTTAAGTCCTTATTGTAAGTAATTTCATTAACTCGACTCAGTCAAATTGACTGTTATAGCTTGGTACTTCATGATGTTAATGTAAGGTTTTTCCGCTGTCATGTCTTTGAAGGAAACTGTCTGTCGAGATATTTTCCTTAAAAAGCAATATACAGACATACATAAGCCTTAGTATTCTCATATGATAGGGATCATATTATAATTTTTATAACTCGTAAACCTACGTACCTTTATAAGACTCCTACTTATTCTTCAACGTATGTACTTTTCTATGACACAAACTCGCTTTAGCAATCTCTGAGGTAATGAGAAAGTTATAAAGATATATCTCTGAATGTTATCTAGAAAGATAGACGGCCCAGCAAAGCGAGGTTAGAGAGCTACGAACTCAATTTAAAACTAATCCGCTTTCCTCATCAGATTCTCATTTGCGCTCTTCTTTTGTTTTTAACCTACCATAAAATAATAGGAGCTTGTTAAAATTCGTGTTTTGTATTTATAACCCAAGTTTTTGCTGAACTCCTTTGGTTTCCAGTTTTGGTATTTTAACAGGTTACCTAAAGTTATCTTGATTTTGGTTGAAAGTTGGTATCGAATATTGACGCAGGTGAGAGGCGATTATCCCAGGAAAATAATCAAGTTTGTTACTTTGACGGTTACTTAGTTAGTTCCACGCGCAAAAGTTACCGAAACTAAGCTGTAGCAACAGCAAAACTGTCAGATAAGATACGATCAGGATTTAGTGATTCCGTGTTTTAAAAGCGTAATGTTTACCTGTTCAAAATGTTTTTTCACAAAATGAAACGAACATTATATCCCTCAGGCTGCTAAGCTGTCTTTGACAATAAGAGAGATTCTGAAATGTACATAACAGTTCTGAATCTAAGCTTTGAGATTGTTTTGATTCCTTTGCATGTTTACTTTGTTCAATCATTTGATTACTTAGAAAAATAGGACGTAAATCTGAAGCAAGAATGGGAGCTATAAAGATGATATTGTTACGAGCATCGCGTGTGAGGTGACAGGAACTTAACATGGCATGTCTCTCCCGTACACTCCCATTTTCCATTATTATGATTTGCTTCGTCAGATGCGGAGTGGGAGCTAATGGAATAAAACTCTGCATTAATGTACCCACCTCTGTGCCGACACGGAATTGTAACGCTTCAAGTTTGATATCAAAAACGTGCCATTTCTTTGAAACAAAAGATCGACACGTTTAGAAAGCTAAGAGGAAAGTAACTCGTATGAATTGAATGCTTTCACGAAGTTTATAATGAAACTGAAGGTAGTGAAGGTGCATTCAACGTACACAAAGAACATTGTCAAAGTTTGATGCATCGAACATTAAGTGATCATGTTAGAAAACTTGTTTGTACAAGATCGCTTTTAGCGATAAGACCAGCCATTGTTGACCCTTCAATGTTTAAGATCCTAATGTTTTTTGTATGGTGTAGGTACAATAAAGAGTATTTCTATTCTATTCAACTTGATGATGTGACGACTAGGCGCCTATGTAGCGACTAGGGATGGACATGGTGGGTATAAACCTAATGAGTTAACCTTCT
This sequence comes from Melanchra persicariae, assembly GCA_947386135.1. Lineage (NCBI taxonomy): Eukaryota > Metazoa > Arthropoda > Insecta > Lepidoptera > Noctuidae > Melanchra > Melanchra persicariae. The sequence continues at coordinate 1,054,101 of OX376651.1, forward strand.
ACATAAATGAAGGATAGATGCTTTTGAGCCCAGTTGAGCGTCTATTTCTAGAGGCAAATTCAGTTACTCACCGAGCCTTTTGAAGCGGAGGAACGCTCTCACCGTCCTCCACATGGTTTAGCTGAATATTAGTCCATAAACATGGCGTCCGCTTCACAGTACAGAGAAGTAGTAGTCAATGACGTGCGCCACGTAAAACAGCACGCACGTGGCGATGTACATGAACACTAGGATCTGAATGAGCATGGTGCTGCGCCCGCGGCCGCGCTCCGACTGCCCCAGCGGACAGCCGCGAAGCCCTACGGCAAGGTGAATGCTGAACAAATGCCAATTACACAATGATCCGTCACGTAAAGTGATACGTTCGCGATAGTGTTTGTGGACGCGACACGACGACACGGGTAACTGTCTGTAAGTCTGTGTGATCGCCATTGTGTGGCGTGTGTTTGAGGAAATTCGGTGCGCTGTTGTGATCCATCATTTGCTTGTGAATATAATTGATTGAAGTTTGTTGTGACGAGCTGATGTTTTGTTAACAAACGGTGTTTTAAATGGCAATTTGTTTTAATAACAGAGAAAACAACTTGCTTTTTTCAGAGTTATACCTCCATGGTAGTGCGTACACCCCATCCCGCAGGAACACGCCACTCTGCGATACTGTAGTTTTCCATCATTTAAAGCATGTTCGTAATCGGATCAGGACTTCTAGTAATATTACAAGAAACTACAAACAATAATTTTATCCTCTTTTTTAATATTGGTTTAGTTAGTGATCAACGCAAAGAAAAGCTGTGGATAAATCTCCCGACCCTTGGCGTCAGTTCCTAAGAGAATGTTGTCATACAATCTGTTACATTCCGGACGTCGCACATGGTCACGACTGCTGGCAAAAAGAGAGGAATTTATTCATTTGTTCAACTGACATTGTGAGTGTTTCTCAGATACTGTTGTTGTTAGCGAATACGGCGAACTCAAAATTGGGTTCGTTATTTTGAATACGTGGAATTCTCAAATGGGTACGTCAATATTGAAAGGACAAAGGTCACCTATTTCTTGGTAGTATGGGATGTTTACAATTGTAAATTGTGTTGTTCTTTCAATATTGACGTACCCATTAGGTATTATGTATGGTGGTATGCTACGAATAACATCATCTATCGAGCCTATAGCCTACCTACATGGAATATGTTGTGATTCTTAGGGTAACAAACGATCTAGACAGATACAAAGTTGTGTTGCTAATCCGTCTCCAGACGTAGGGACGGGATAATTAGTGTCTTTTCACATACGAAAAGATACTAATTAGCCCATCCCTACGTTGTTTAACTGTACTGTCTTAAAGCGATTGTCTTTTAACGAATATAGGTTCCTCTCTTCTACTACTGTTTTTGTTTTTTAGTCAGTTTATAAGTTGTGTTATTTTAATTTTGTATTTTTTGTGTGTCATTTCGAGCGGAATAAACGTGTTTTCTTTCTTTCTTTTCTTCTCCACTATTTCGCTGTGCCGGCAGCAGGGTCCATCATGAGTTACTTAACATATATGCAAATATTGTGAAATGCAATAAATGATTGAATATTGAGTTTTAGATCATTAACGACTGGTTTTTAGAAAAAGTAATTCTGCTATTTTTTCATCCTATCATTAGACATCGCATCGTCGGACTATGGTAGGCGCCAAATAAACTTGCAATAGCGGCCATGGAACCCACCTACATTTTTTCACATTCTTAATTTCAAAATCAGAAAAAAGACAAACTTTTCCTGAATCTACGTGTATCGATATCCTTTACATTTTTTTAAAAGAAAAGTATTCTAAGTCCTATTTCTGGACATGGTCTAACCGAGTCCCAAGTTTCATCCAAATCCGCTCAGTCGATAAGACGGAAACGTATAAGACAGATAGAGTTACTTTCACATTTATAATATTGACATGGGCTAGTCGGTGCGTTGCGTGATCCGTGTGGTGTCGGACGTAAAAGAATAGCACCATCCCATCACGTGTCCGTTTTTTTCTATATTTTTACAAATTTTTTACAAATTCAATCTGTTACTTACCAAAATTTCAGGTCAGAGACCTGAAATTTTGGTAAGCAAAGCTTAGTTTTTAAGATCTCCGTGGCCGCGCGGTTCGGAGCGTTTCAATGGCGCGGCCACGTTAACTTTATAACCATATCTTTGACAGACAATTTTTTTTTTTAAAACACGTCGTGGCCGCGCCATCGAAACGGACACTCCCATTACTTCCCGTGGGTGTCGTAAGAGGCGCGTAAGGGACTCACCAGAGAATGTGCAGCAGCATTCTCTGTAGGTACATTGCTACAGCTACAGTGCGATACCCAGGCCGCCTGCCAAGCGTGCCGAATAGGCAAACCTCCTCATTTGGGGGAGGCCTATGATATGATGATGATTATGATAAATCTGTGCGTTCCCACACTATAGTTACCTTTGATAAGTTTTGACGTAAGTACTTTAATACCAAAATTTATTGAAACAGTACTCCGACGATAGTTTGCAACATTTTTACGAGTGCGTCATTTACGATTTTTTTTTAACAGTGGCCCACACTAGGAATTTCTCCTGTATCGTGGGTGCGTTTACAAACATACAAACTTACATACACAAACAGCCAGACCCGGAACAACTATCTGTAGGCCATACAAATATTTGCTCCGTGCGGGAATCGAACTCACGACACGCAGTGCAGCAGCCGATCGCTCAACTACTGCGCCAACCGTGTCGTCGCCTAACTTTTTGTTTGAATTTATTTGTATTTGCAACCACCCTAACTTTTCAAATTCAATAAGCTTTTTTGCTCGGCCTTGTCCTAGATATATCGCAGGTTATAATATTCATAACGCAATATTACTCATCATGTCATCTGAACCTGACTTGTAAACATTTCAACTCAGAGGGCTCGCTACGTAAACAAACATCAAAGCTACGCTGCTACGCCGTAGCATTTAGCTACGAGCCTACGAGCTACGAACAGTGAGTGATGTTCCAGTCCTTCGGTCTGAGTGAACGACGAACAGAAGGCCAATTCTACTCATTAACCGACTTCTAAAAAAGGAGGAGGTTCTTAATTCGGATGTTTTTTTTTTTTGTTTGTTCTTGTATAACTCCGTCGCTTGCCAACTGTTTTGAAAAATTGGAAATTCCAATTCCCAAATGGTTCTATGAAAATTTTATCAAAATCGGTTCAGTGGTTTGGCTTTTAAATCCAAATAGCTGGAAAAAATATATGGAAAAATCGTCCATGTATACGAAATTGCGTATTCTTGTTTTCCTGTGACTTTCCAGTGGTGTTGTTAGGTCTGGGGGGGGGACCACTAAAAAGTGAAACATAAAAAACTTTTTAACAAAAAGAACACTACAAAGTACAAAATAACTTTAATTTCGGAAGTCGGTGTCAAATAACGAAGAAGCAACCAAAGACACCGACTTTCGGTAGTCGGTGTTTTTGGTTGCTTCTTCGTTATTTTGTACTTTGTAGTGTTTTTCGGAAGTCGGTTTTTTTTTGTTAAAAAGTTTTTTTTTTAATCAACGTTCACATTCGTATCTCAGTCGCAATCTATCAAAAAGGCCTCAATTCAAAACAAAAACAAAAAAAAAACAACATTTTCCATACATTTTTTGACACATTGCGACTGACATGGGAATGCTAACGTTGTTTGAAAAATAGTAGAATTGACACTGGAGTGAGTGAGGAATGTAATGCAGTCAGTCGGGAGTAGACGCCGACGGTATTGGTAGCCACAGCTTTGAACCGCATTTCATGGTATGTGACACGGATTTCTCATGTTAACATTGTACTATTGGAAACTGTAGAGATTGTTAGAATATTAGAAAGAGAGAGAGAGAGAGAGAGAGAGATTTCTTTATTTGTTTAAACATTGTACAGTGTGCAAAATATTAAGTACATTGTTTGAGTCCATTCATGTTTAGCCGTAAGTCGGCGTACAAATATTTCACTCATTAGAGTAGTGCCAAGTAATACACGTAATCAACATGACGTGTATACCTTGGAGAGTTGGACCGAGGTGTCGTAGGATAAAGAAAGAAAGATGCAGCGTGCAGGTGGCAAGAGGTATACCTAACTTTACAATGCAAATCATCCACTCACTATAAGTTTTATGCTTTCAAAATCATCTCTAATTACTTCTTGACTTAAAACCATTTGTTTACTGTCTATTAACAGCTTACGATTTTTTCTAAGAAATATGGGAACCGTCCGCGCCACCTGCTCGTACAAAAAATCTCAGAAACAAATTCATCACAGATCAACTTTAATAAAAATGTGCGTGTGAAAAATGCACCCCGATAATATTTGATCTTTCCAATTTTTCGGATTCAAAAATATCACACTGCGCGTATTTTTGAACATGAAATAATAAAAATGCTAATTCCTCATTAAAATATATGAAATGTTAATTAGCTCTGCAGTCAGTAGGACGTTAATTAAGTGCGAGTAGGCGCGATAACTCACTCTTGTAATTGGCGGTCATCCGTAATTATTGGCACTGCGGTCTACCGGAACTCCCAAACAGTTTGAGTTTCCACCAACTATCCATTAAATTGCGCTTAATTTCGATCAGCTGATTAATACCTAATAAAAATGTTGACAATTAGTGATAGGTTAATTAGGGCAAAAGCCACTTTTCAATCAAAGCCCCAAACAAATCAGGCCTCTTATCAATTTTGTATGCATGTCTGTGCTGAGACAATAAGATTATTCTTTTTTTTCTTATAATAAGTAAGCGTTGATCATCACCAAAGTTGTTTGTATTTAAACCCAAGTTTTAAACTACATACTCCATCGCTTTATATTCACATTACCGTACTTATGCTCAAACTCGAAAAGTTTAAAAAAATCACACACATACTTGAAATTGTACCGTGTACTCAATTTCGTAACTATTGATTAACCTTTTTACCGAACTATAGATACCGTTATAAAAATAAATGAACAGTGGTTTAACAATACAGAGTTGCTCATCCCAGCATCCATTCAGAAATCCATTGCAATAAGTAGTCTTTCAACTGCCATGATGACAGCTTAGTAACGGAATTGAAACAAAATGTTGTTTCTTCTAAAACATACAATACCCAACTATATAGCTATACTAGCTGCTGCCCGCGGCTCCACCCGCGTGTATGTCGAAAATTATCCCAAGAGAATATAGTCCCGGGATAAAAAGTATCCTATGTGTTATTCCAGATACCTCTGTGCCGTAGTAGTTTTTGCGTGAAAGAGTAACAACGTTATAATAAATATAAACAACGTTTGTAATATTACTAGCTTTTGCCCGCGGCTCCGCCCGCGTGGATGTCGATTATCGCGTAAAAAAGTAGCCTATGTATTTTTCCATATCGTCATGAAATCTGCCGAATTTCATGACGATCTAGCGTGCCGTTTAAGCGAGAAAGCGTAACAAACAAACTTACTTTCGCATTTATAATATTAAAGGGCTTTGGTAAGGATTTAACAAGTCTAATTGAATTGTATAATTTAAGCAGATAACAAGCAATTTAATATTCCGTCCGTTGCACGGAAAGCGACGAAGACCTTGAAAAGGCAAATTAATCCTAATTGGGAGAGCCCGAAGCAACAGGAATAGGGGCCAGGGTCAGTCAGCTCACTGGAAGATGTTATTTTCCCATTTCCAACGTGGCTGACGGTTGATTGAATTCGAGTCAAACTTCTCACTCATTTGTCAATTTGATCGTTTAAGCAATAATTGACTGCCGGCCCATCCGACTATGGACTCTAGAGGGTTGGAAGTTGGTCTGTATTGAAACTCAGACAATTATATATATTGTTTGTCTGGGTTTTCGGACTTGTATCTTACTGCACTTAGCCGAAATGGACGTAAGCTTTCCGCAAGTGTTGCCCCATCGATCGGTCGTGTGCTTATCGCATCGTATAGACTGCTGAGATGGGCTTACAGAAGCCAGGTTATCTGCCCACCTTGTGCACGCCTTCCAACGTCGCGCCTTTCGGTTCGCGGTTGCCACTCCAGAACCTTTCAGCTTTTCTATACTTAGAATGTCATACCTAAGGACCTACTTCAACTAATTAGCTGATGAATTATTTACCGTAGTATTCCTCGAAGAATAAAAAATTGTCTGACAGAACAGTTGACTTATTAAATGGCACAGAAGTTACTAAAATTATCTTTAACATTTGTGAGCTTTCAAGAACAAGCAAATAGTCCAAAGATTAATCCACACTTGATTAGGGACATGGACAGACCCGGGTCCGTAAGGAGCTCATAAAAATATCGGTGCGTACCTACATTTTTATATACTCGTTAACACGTCCATGTCGTTCCAATTTGAGACGGTTCACGGCCCAGTAAAGTCCAAGGTACAGCCCAGATGTGTGAATAAAAATTTATGAACGTGCGAAAAAAAGAGTTTGCTTATCTTTTAATACTTACTCGTCCTCTGTTGTCCATTAACGACAGTGGCGCTAGGCACGGCGAGCCTGTCGCCCTCATTGTTGTTGACGTGGTGCAGGGGCAGTTCCACACCATCCGAGCCGCCTGGCCACGCCATGCCGCATACATCACTGGCTCACAGCCGCATCACTAGCACCCGCGCGAACACAACGCGCAATGGAACACAAACACTTGAACACAATCACTCGCTTGCACCAATGTCCAGCCTTCACGTTACAAAGGTTTGTCTTTTGGGTTTAGATTTCAATGTTTTGGTATAGAAGTTGTAGGTACTGTTGGTTGGATAGAATATGATAATATAAATAAGTATGTGCTCGATTTAAGTGTCTTATGTAAGACACGTTAATCGAGCATTAGACAATGACTGACTCAAGTGTGAGCGATTCTCGTCCGTCGCTCCTTCATGGCATAACTTTTTCTAAGCCGAAATCGCAGTTGTTAATGTAGATTAGGATGGATACCTTTCTATTATAATGATATAAGTACCTACTTAGTACAAAGCTTGGTTTTTAAATATATAAATAATGGGTTTCGATGCAGTTTTCGATGATTCACAGAATAAAAGGGTTGTTAAGGATCGAAGCAGGTAGCTCTCTGCAGTCTCTGCTTACCCCATGGTAAATAGGTTTATATAAGTATCATTCATAAAAAACCTCGAAGTTTTGAAATCGTAAAAACCACGTGAAACGCTTGTAACGTAAATAAAAGTGGTTCCTGTGAAATTACTTCAAAAAGAAAATGTCTTCTAACCTTTTATAAGGTATCGGCTATACAGAAAGTCGAGATAAGATTGTGCACCATTTCAATTACCGATAAGGATTTCTGAAGTACATTTGTAAGTAGAATACTTTCAGAATACCTCGTGAAGAGGAGGGTCTGTTGGATTCTTGAGAGTTTATAGGTAAGTACTTGCTATAAGGATGTAGCATCGATTTTGTGAGCGAGTTTCTTTTGGTCGAGTGTTGCGACATCTGTGAATGTCGAGGTCTCGATGAACATCGAAAAGTATAACTTGTTGATGGTCAATTAGACCTCGACAATACTTCGAAAATCAATGAATTTCTTTATATTTAAAAGTGATCTGTAGAGATATAAACAAGACATTAAGAAGCAAAGTTTCCTTCAGAGCGCGGTTCCTAACTTTATACCAAAATTACTAGATACGTTACGATGTTCGGTGGTGGCAAGTGCTGGATGTGCGCAATGATAACTTCTATTAACTTAATTTGGATATATTCAGGTCACTGCTACCCCTGTGTTGTATCAAGACATACTTGGATTCCGAACGTCCGTACCCATGTTTATGCCGCAGCCAACTAGCTTAATTAGCCGTTTCATGAAAAGCCTAGCCTTTTTATTGAACTGCGCCATTTTATAAGTGACATGGGCCGGTCATTAAACGATATTGAACAAAAGATGTCATTTAGGTCGCTGAAAAATGGGCGCATTTAAATGAAAAGGCTAGGCCACCAGTTAAACGGCTGATGAAGCTACTTGGCTGTGACACACAGAACCTCTATATAATCTCTTCTTCTCAGAAAATTAAATAATGTATAGACGCCACGCCCTCCCGTTGTGAGTTTGTGACTCCAAGTCCGCAAGTGTGTGTGAGGGAAAGTTTCCCCGAAGTGAGTTTAACTGGCTTCACGTAAGTTGAAGTTATGAACAGCTAGCACTACATAAATCTATGGTTAATATCCACAAGGACTAAGTAAGACACGTGTAGTCGGCTGAAAGTTTCGCGCCTCTTGCATGTTATATTATAAGTAGAATAAGTTCTAGAGTGCCTCCGTCCGTAACTTACGGCTAATCTCTAAGGGCTCTAGCTTTCTTCGACTATTATCACCACTTAGGAATTACCGAGTGAATATTATTCAGACAAAAGTTCTAGCTCATGGAACTTTATTATATAAATGTTGGTTTTCCGACAGTTCCAGTTAAGGCGCTGTGATCAGCAAAAACTGAAAAATTGCTGGTTTCCTAAAGAAATTTTAGCCAAATCTGTTTAGTTTCAAGCTGCAGAAAAATATATGTTAATTTTAACTACTTTTCAAAGAACACTGTTGTTTCCGAAACATGTTTAAAAATAAAATCCTCGATAGAAATTATCGTCAAAGTTACCTCCAACTTTGACCTTAGAAAAAAAATCCCGTATTTACTAGCCTACTTGTGCCGGTAAAATTTATACCAAATAATGAATCGAACCTTAACGCAAAACTTTCTTGTTTTAGATTTTTAATAGCTCAACTTAGTTTTGAGTAAATCGATAAAATGCTTCATATTTGGTAATAAATTGCAAGCATTGTGTCGTCGCGCTTCTCTTTCTTTTCTATACAGTCCGAGAGTGACCGAGTTTTTGCTGATCACAGCGTCTTAATAAGATTTGACAAATATAGGTACTAGCATATTTTAACGGTCTTCGAATAGCTCAGCTCACACGCGGTTGTAGCAACTTGCGACGGTTTCGAAACCGCCATGGGGTGTGAATATTATTTTACCACTTAAGAAAGCATGGTTCTCGTAAGTACTTTCCAAAATGCATTATAATAACATAGTAAAAAGGTTATGGGTTCCAGACGTAGTAAGTTTCATCTCTTTGATGACAGCGTAAATTTCGAAGTACACATATCGATACCTGAAGTATCAGTTAATGTAAGGGACATTTACCCAAAATGCCAAAATGAACCTTACAGCGATTACTTCAAGTGGCATTTATCAAAAATTCAAAAATGTCGCTTACGTTAATTGATACTTCTGGTATCGATATATTTAAATATTGAATCTGTGATTCGTTCCACGAAAGCGTAACGGTACACTGAATCATGGTCACGAATGCTCTAGAGAAGACCTGCTATGATTACGTTGTGAGCGATTCCTAGAAGCCATTTGCGTATATTGCCTACTGTACCATACGTACGTCTGCGAACTGCGAACCACTGGAATAATTTCAGAGCTACAAAAGCTCTGCGAATATTCTCGCAGCACTAAAATCACAGACCTTTTCTAGGCAAGTACTTGTCTACTTGTCTAGTGAGGTCTGTGATTTTATTTCTACGCAACTATCAATCTTGCTACCTACTGTTATAAATTCGACAGTTAAGCTTGTTGTTACTTGTTACTTAATCACGCCAGACCGACTGAACAGATCCTGGATGCATTTTGGCACTACATTTTTACACTTTTGGTACATTATTATTTATTTTGTCAAAAAACTTACAGATTAAGCTTACATTACAATTCAATTTTTGCAAGAGTCTGTACAAAAATGTATATAACTCTGCCTTATATGCTAGGATAACCTGCATTTAAAGAGACAGAGTTTGGCCAAGTAATTCCTTAGACATATGCAACATTGATTTAACCTGTCCGGCCCCGGCGACACACCGGTGTGTCGCGAATTAATCGCGAAATTAATGTTTCTTTACCTATTACATACGATTTATTTTATTTTAGGGAATTTTCACATGTTGGGCCTGAGCGGTTGCAACATACGAGTATTCGCTTAAGTATTTATTTTATTTCAAGGTTTTTCCAGCGCTTTTGTCTCGGAGCCTGCCTCACAGGAGCCGTGCATTTATATCTGAACTGTGTACTGAAATCATAATATTCAATTATGAAATATAGTTTCAACATACTATATTTCGTATTTATATATTGTTACGGATTTTTAGAAGCCCAAAAATCTGACACCAGTCTTGCCAAGAAGTATCGTGTTACCCAGATAATGGGTTATGGAGGTCTGGTAGGCAGCCGCTCCACGTAAAATACTGGTATTCAGCTGAATCCGGTTTGACTGGTAGCCGACGGGAAAAAGGCTAGGCGATGAATTGAATACTCATTCCTACCGGACACTTCCAAAGAAGGTGTGAACGGCAAGCAGGTAGGAAGGCTCTACAATATACACATAGGTATTCCTTTTAGAAACATAAACAATACACAATTCTACTGTTTTTAATTATTACTTTACATTTTCTTTACCGTGTCTTACACACACTTTGGAAAACCTAAATCTTGTATTATTAATCGTTTCAAAGTTAAAACCTAGTTCATAAATTACAATTTTTCATCTAAAGTTGGATGAAAGTTAGAAACTCGGGTACCGTGTCGCAAGTTTAAATAAGTTACGTTTTTGACGAAAAGAGAATCATTTATTCGAAGTAGGCTAAGCTTCTAAGTAGAAACTATGGAGGAATAAGTTAGAATTATATCTGTTTCGTATGTGAAAGGGCCAAACAATCAACTCGGCAACAAAAGGTACATAATGGCATCCCTAATAATAAAATGGTGCTGTGATTTGAATTTCCTGACATCGATATTACCTTTGCTGACGACGTTATATGAGGAAACTAATTTATTAGTTTATGCTTCAGTTTATGAGCTAGATATAGACTAACAAAGGCCTGTTAGTCCCTAACTACAGATGCCAAAGATACAATACTGTGTAATTAAATTACGACGCCGCGGGGTTGTTCGCAGAACCGTCTTGGCAACAACGTTCATCACGACAGGAGAACATAATTATAACGTTGTTGTTTACGAACTAACTTTGCGGAAGGCAAAGAGCATTTGAAGGAACACGGGTGGGTTTGAGTCAGTTAGAGTCTGACACTGCCTCCCGCTTCGTGAGAGCGGGCAGTCATTTGATCATTGACTAATTTAAAAAAACACTACACAAAACAACAGGTAACCTCGCTAGTAAGTGTATATGTTATCACAGTATTGATATTGTTCAATTAATTTATGCGAACTAAAACCAGCAGACTGAAACAATTGGTTTTCATTCTAGGAAATTATTTCGGATTCAAATTCGACGGTATAATACTGAGTATGGTTTAAATTGGCGTGAAGTTCATTTTACATTGATTGTTTTAAATAATTTCACATTTTTAACCAACTATCGGCCTTCATGTGTTCAGTGTCATATTTGTGAACGGACGCTGTCATTTGGGACTGGTCATTTCTCAGCTGCCACGGTTTATTTTATGTATAATTACAATAACAAGAATGATGTTACCATAACATTGTAAAATAAAATATCTAAAAGAGTGTCCGTGGAGTTTCTTGCACATCCTTCTCCATAGAGATCTACGCTTTGGAACCATTGGAACGTGCAAACAACTTCATCTCTTTGACTGACTGACCTTGACAGTTAAAAAAGTAGTAAGTGGTTTAATTGAAATAAACAATTTGAGTTTGAGTTTGAGTGCTAAACAAAGGCCTGCCAGGCACAGGTTCGAATTATTGCGACATCGACAGCCTCCACTTGATTGCATTGATGATTGCAGTAAGTTGTTAGTGACCAATAATACCTCTGTAATGTGTAAACTGCTGCGGAAATAATTTGCGGAGAAAGATCAAAAGAAAAGTATGCAATGTACCTATAGTATGTTTAACTACCACTAGAAACATTACGTAATATTTAATGGCATTTTAATGAGTCCATTAGCGCCATCGACACTTCACTCCACGTGTCATCGTTATAAGGTAATGACAAAACATGTGGACTTGACATGACACGGTCATCTACAGTCAACAAATCAGTATGGTATTGGGATATTAATCAAAATTGCAGACACTATTAACTTGCGAGCTATAAAACTCTATTTTTTCAACTGAATGTAAGGAAAAATCAAGGATTGAAAAAGTTTGGATGAACTAAAAGTTTTTATCTAATTTTACATACCTACGGAGACTCCTCCGTGCCTCGGTGCGTTCGGTAAGCCTAAACAACACGCCGGCACCAAGGTACGGCGCGCGGCGTGTCATTTATATATATTTTATTGTATACCCATACAGGAAATTATTACGGATAGTCAGAAGAAAATCTGACATCAGTCTTGCCAAGGAGTATACCTAGTTAGCTGTGGTTGAGCGATTGGCTGCTGCACTGCGTGTCGCGGGTTCGATTCGGAAGCCAACCCCAACATAGTTGGTATAAGTCTAGGCGGACAGATTGCTTTACATACACGCTAATATACATGACTAAGAAGGTAGTAGCTATGCTCATTTGCAGTGACCGTAAACTTATTAGCAAGTTGGTGTAAGCCTTGTGGCTGTTGTTACTCAGTAAAGTATTCAACACTAAGCTCATCCCGCTGCCATTCTTATCTATCTTAAACTTAATGCAGCCCGTTTACAAGACTTTAAAGCTTTTATACTACTACTAGATTTTGCCTTCGACTTCGTACACACATATGCCGTTTTTTTTCCGTTCTCGTAGAAATTTCGGGAAATCCTCTCCCCTATACTCCCCAAGTACAACATGCCCAGCTTTCTACGACCCGTAGTTTCGGCTGTGCGTTGTCTGTCAGTCACTCAGACAGTAACGGAAGAGTTTTGTAAATGTTGATAGCTGTGGTTTCAAAAACGTCACTGTTTTTTGTTTCAGCTTTGTAGAGCGGAGAAAAGCTTTGTGAGCACGTCGTCGTCGCGCATGCAGTGGGGTAAATACTGTGACTAAAGGAAAGGCTTTGGCATTTCTTAAACCGAGTTCTCTATTTTTGTCAAACGTGAATAGCAGACGCACGCTGTCCTTGGTAAAATGAAGTTTCGACAGTCTTTGTTTGACTTGTGTTGAGTTTTACGTGTCAATAGATCCTTTACAAAAACAAAAACAAGGTAGATTACAACTAGGTACATTACTTGGGAGAATGAAAGTCATTAACTTCTTTCATTTCCAATCGGTAAGACAGTGTTAAGTAGATGTGTAGACGTACGTAGGTGTGTTTACACCCACACTTATCACCGGATAGCTGTATAAATGAACTCCCACGCGTTCGAGGGTAAGACTAAATTTTAAACGAGATTGGAAAATTCCGAGCTCAAACTGACGCCATAAATATTTAGTTAATTTCTAAAGCTATTAGTGAACTGCTGGAAATTTTCCTAACAGGGGAGTCCAATTATTTTTACCCGGTTGGAGAATCGAAACTGGACCTTGATGGCAAGTAAAATTTGTTAGAACTAGTACGAATATGTTACGAAAACGGTATTGAGTTTACACCTTTATTTATTTATTTAAACTTTATGTACAATAGTGGTACATGGGCGGTAGCATTCTCTACCAGTCAACTTTACTCAATGTATAAGTAAATTTGAAGCACTGTAAGAGCCTAAAAGTCTGAAGATTATAATGCTCAAGAAGTATGCAGTGTATATAACGGGCAGTTCCGCTCTCTAACCTCAATAACTGGTAAATCTTTGTCAAGAAAATAAGCAAAAACGAGGGAAATCATCTGTAACTACTCCAACAACTAAATTTTAAAGAAATATGCGTATTTTTCGTCTAAGCTAATGAAAGTTATTTGGGTAGGTAACACTCTGTCTCTACCAATATTATTGTGCCACGAGCTACACACATTATCCACTCAGATACACATAAGACACGACGTGTCAAAGTCCCCCTGAAAACACCTATATGTACCTAAGCTTACTAAGGGTGGCTATAGTAGGTACTACTCCAATCAAATCAAACTCAATCTGCCTCGTCCCAACTACAGCGGGGGTCGGCTTCCAGTCTAACTGAATGCAGCTGAGTACCAGTATGAGGGACTGCCTGTCTGACCTACACCACCCAGTAACTGGGTAACACGATACCGTTTGGCAAGACTGGACACAGATTTTTAGGGTTCCGTAGTACTCAAAGGGTAAAAACGGGACCCTATTACTAAGACTCCACGGTCCGTCATTCTGTCTGTCACCAGGCTGTATCTCCTGAACCGTGATAGCTAGAGTGTTTAAATTTTCACAGATGATGTATTTCTGTTGCTGCTATAACAACAAATACTAAAAACAGAATAAAATTAATATTTAAGTTGGGTTTCCATACAACAAACGTGATTTTTTTGTAGTAGAGATGTAGATAATGGTACGGAACCCTCCGTGCGCGAGTCAGACTCGCAATTGACCGGTATTTCTGGCTTCTGACTAAAGAAGTCTAAGTAACGACTGTCATTGATCTTCGAATGACATCCGGGACCAACGGCTTTACGTCCTTTCTGAGGTATATGTGTCATTTATGGACTGACCTCGTCGTGCGTCGCATAAGCTGTAAGATCGACCCATTTTTTTGTGGATGGGAAATCATCAAATGACACCTCCCGCTCTGGGTGGAGCGGAAGGGAGTGTCAGACTCTTACTGTCTAAAACCCATATCCGTGTTCCTCTTTATGCCCTAAGCGTTCCAGAGCTGTGGTGAATCTTTCGAACAAATTTCGCACCCTGGCAGGCTCTGGCCTTAACGGGCCCCGTCTACAAGATCGACCCATACGGTGTCAATATTTAGCCACTCCTACTAAACAGTTTTTCTCTTATTATTTAACCTATTAGATCACCTACATCCGTCCAATAAATGTTTACTTATACAGAATACTGCTACAACATACCTCGCCTGAAATAACTTGGTCCGCATGTAGCCAAACAAATAAATACAACACCGCCATCATTTGCAGTGGATAGTTCGGAATTTATATGCGTAGGTACACATACATCACACAAGTCGTACAAAAGTACTATTTGGTAAACTGATCAAATATAACCATGACATGACGAAATCTGAACTATGTTGAGTTTTACTTAACACTGTCACTTGAAATATAACTGACTAGCCTTTCCTGCCGTTTCATTTCCGTGGCCCACAACGCGAATCGTACCTACTATTTTTCCGGGATAAAATTTTTCTCGGCATAAAAGTCTATGACGCTCAACGGTACCTACTGTATTTCATTAAAGAATTTTCGACAATAGATCAGTACTTACACTACCTTTTACAAACACATAAAACAAACCTTTTTATTAAAATATTGGATAAGATTAGAAGAACAAGATTAATAAGTCACCATCAACGAAACGCAAACAGTCTGAACGACGTGAAGTTTCACTGAACACTAAAACACTACTTATTTAGTTTAAACTGATCCCAAAATAGGAGGAAGTCCTCAATTATGCTAACACATATTTTAATTAATAACGACACCATACACACGGCCAATGAACCATAAATATCACATTTCACACCCGTGATCACCCGTCAGACGACTGAAGTGCTATGTAGGTATCAAAAGATGCACGATACAGATAGCATTGATAAGATACCGACAAAGACTGATACTTGATCAATGACAACGCGAGGTGGGGTCAGTTACCGATAGTCTACTGCAACTGGGACAGGTGGAAATCAAACAGATGTGTTTCTTAATTAGCTGTTCGTGATTGGAAGTATATCGATACTTTTAATCGTTTTTCAATAATCGATTTAATAACATGTTGGGATTTAGTTCTTATATTAAACGTTAATAGAAGAAAACCAATAAAGATAAATTATATAGCTACTTATCTGGAGACAGGAAATTCTACTTCTTAGCATTACAAAATACTTCATATAAAATAGTTTTAGTTTAGTTTAATCTGTTTAGAAATGCGTTAATGAACCAAAAGCACCCTCAAATAGCTAAGCTTCGATTTAAATTCCTCAGATGCACGGTTATACGTTAACCAGCAACTATTTCATTTATTAAAAATCTTCTTTCAGAAAACTTAGCAACTTTCAGCGAACTTTGTAAACGCTGGTGGGAACAGTTTACGCGACAAAGGACTCTTAAACTAATTAATTTACTTGTTTATGCTTATGAAGAAGAATGTTCCGCTATTTGGCTAGGTAAGTCAATAAACGATATTATACCAATAATTTGCCTAGCTATCAAAGTTCCTTACGTTTACGAAGATTTTTTATGTTGATGTACTTAAACGGTACGAATATTTAAAGTTACCACGGTTACATTACACTAATGTAAGCATACGCTGCAAGCATTCAGGATAAACGGTAGCCAATTACATAACCAACATAATAAAACTGAAAGGGTGGTTATAATCAGTGTCAGTGCCGTCGAAGGCATGGTCATCACGAGCAGAGGCGTGGGCATGGGTGCGCCCGGGCAATCGGGCAATCTGAGCCTAGTGACGTCATATGAGCCTATAAAGCGAATTAAATCCGGACTTTATAGCGCCATGCGACCACGCGACCGCGCCAGCCCGGACACTGGGCTCGGTATCCGGACTTATATTATTATTAATGATAGTCTAGTTTATAGCCTTTTAGAATAGAACAATAGTGTGCTAAGTGCTAACCTACATAAGACAGAAAACTAGGACAAATTGTGGACGCAAGTCTATGAGAACTCGGAGCGCTTTCAAGGAGGTTTACTTACCTGAGCACCTAAACTAAAGTATTGAAGAGGACAGAGCTAGGGACATAGAATCTACAGTTATAAGGTCACAATGTAAAATAAATAAAACCAGTATCTGTTATCTTTAAACAATAGATAAAAATAAAAGAAATCTCTTTCTGTTTTTATTCAAAGGTTTCTCGTTCATTGCATGTTTGTTGTAAAAACGTCTACGTTGTTTTGTTCAAAAAGGTCAAAGAAACACAATTATGCACTAGTATCAAAGGAGCGGGACATCATCCAACGCTCTTATAATTTAATTTGCTCACACTAAACCGCTGCATTCAGAAGCTGTGAAACATGCTTCATTAAAAACAGCCACTTTATTTACTGAAACAGAGTGTACCTAATTAAGAAGTTGTTTGTTTGGAGTTATAAAAGAGTAAAAGAAGTCAAAAGCTTTCACATGTCTTACGACAGATATGAATTTATTAATAGCAACTAACTCCCAACGGATTCTTTTTGTTTTTGAGTCGATGGTTATGGTTATTTTTATTTTATTTGGAAAAAAATACGATATTACATTACATATTACACTTATCAGTAAGGTATATAAAACAGCATCAATGTAATAACCACAACATTTTCCACACATTAACAAAGAGGTATGCTATGATGAGGACTAGTCGGTAAGCTAGTTTTAAAATTTACATTTTATATCGTTATTATAGACTAACAAACCAAGTCAGTTACCTACCACAAGATATCTAAGTCTTTCAGTACATTAATAACTTTACTTCGAAAAGCATTTTTATTTAGCAGAAATATATCGATATCTATGAAATGTTCATTGTACATTTGTGTGAGCCGCCGAAGGGGCGCACGTTTACTATGCATAAAGTAGGTATCGATTGATTGGAACGAATATTATAAACATTGGCTATTAGAAAACATATGAAAATTAAATGGGTGCTGATAAAGAAAAATCTAGGTAATAAAGCTCAGGACAGCGCCAGGTCTTTCATTATTTACTTTAAGATGGTTTCAGTTTTAAAACTTTTTTAGTAACAGCGCCATTCCTCAATTTCCTCGAATGTATGGTCACATGACAAAGAGGGTGAGCTTTAACACAGAACAGCTGGTCTCCCCCTTTTACGAGACATCGTTTCTTCAGTGATTAAATTAACGGAGCCAGCACAGTTACATGGTCCTCATAATGAGTTCTAGCAGGCGACAGTACTTGTAGCTATACCACAGATAAAATGAAAGTGCCTCCACAATCGAGAGAGAAAAAGATAAACCTTTTTGTCTGCGGCTGAAGTGTTAAAAACACAATGCAGTGTAAAATATTGCTCTAAAATATGTCCGGATTATTTCCACTTTTCAGTAGAGCAAGAAAATGAAATTAGTTGGAATGTGGTCGTCATTATTCATCTTTAGCGCTGCTCTTGTTTGGACAGGCTGTTTGAAACACTAGCACACAGAAGTGCTAGTGTTTCTACTGCCCATCGTGCTGTAGGTTTCTGATACTCTTGCTGGTGGCGTTGGAGGTAGAACGTGAAGCGTAACTGTGGCTTCTAATTTACCAAACACAATTTAACGTGTGGCAAGTTTAGTTAACGTATCAAACTAATTTAACCAGTTTAGCTAATGTCATGGTTCCCAATTGCAGCGACCGTGACTTCGAAGTCAGACAATTTAATTGGGTTATCGGGATAGAAAGCAACTTAGTTCTCACCTGAGATTTGAGTCAGCCTGCGGACGAAGTTTAGAAACGCTTTACTAATTACAAATGTAACATGTAGGTAGTCAACAAAAGTACACCTACCGCAGTGTTGTCTTTTTAACTTAAAGGTTAGATTGATAATGTCTTATTGCATTAAGTCCGCCCATTTACCACTACTGTACTTACTTACATGGAGTTTAAATAAATAAATAAAAGTGAGAGCAAAATAATACTTATTGTTAGCATAGCTGCATAGTGCAGTGTTGTAGTAGGCTAATGTCCGAGATAGGTGACGCAAGTCAGAGATAGTCGCGTGGCCGCCGGCGCCCTGAAGGCTCACCAAGCGGTCTGGCAGGTGCGGAGCGATGCTGGGCAGGGAGGAGCCTACTCATGACTGTACCTACTTTACTATTGTCAAAGTGGGTCATGCTTGTGGCTATTCTTTGAGAGAAGCCCGCACATTCCTGAGAAGAATCAACAGTGGCGATCGTCTGAAAAACGCCGAGTCAATGAAGCTCGACGAGTCCCAGAGAGAAAAGATTCAAGTGTCTTGAATCCCGCAACGAAATTAATAAGAAAAGAACAGCAGACGAATAGGATGCATTTGTAAAATTACATGCATAAAGATAGGTGCGATGATGGTTGGTAGATAATAGAGGCGAGTAGAAGAGAAGACATGCTGAATCCGATCAAAATAAATTGAGACCACGTATAAGAGACACTGGAAAGTAACTCCCATATTGCAGTATCGTCTACAAATTTTCTTCAAGATTCAAAGACATCTGTCCAGACAATAAGAAAAGTTTTAACGTTACACATTACAGCAAGACCTCTAAACAAATAAAACGAACAGAATATATACCTTATTGGCTGTTTCTTTTTATGGCATGTGCTGGTTAACGGGCGGATCACACGATGGAAAACGTTTACCGCCATATATAAACACCTGTTACACCTTAGAACTTGCCTACAGGTAACATTTCCAACTTTAAAGACGAAGTTAAAATATCACACATGCAAATAGGTAATTTTAACGTTTACTTTCCAAACTGGTTCGCGGCGCCGTAACTTGGCAGAAAAAGTAAGCCAAGCTGATTGGATGTGTCTGCCTATGGCTCCACAGCAGCGCGTCAAATTAGCCCTGAAGCGGGGACGAGATCGGAAGGGATCACGAAATATGCATCTGAATTTACTCTTTTATAAGGAATTCTATCTTTTATTTCCTCTTGGTTTCTGTTATTACAGGAGCTACGTTATGCATATCAAATTAGTCCTGACACGGGAACGGGTTCAAAACGGATTGGGAAATACCTTCCCGGAAATGAGCTTTTATATTCGTATAGCGAACTTGATTGCTTCCTGTCCTAGTGACCTCTTACATTGACACAAATACCATAGACTACTCTGTATTTTAATAGATATAGTCAAAACTAATATTTTGATGAGGTGCAATTGATTGCAAATTCTTAGTATAGTGTAAAACGTACACCGTAAAACCAAAATAACTAATCCCATTAACAATAAAAATAACTCCTTAAAATAACTGATCGAAAGCTACATACAGAATCTCATATAATGTTGATACTAATTGGCACGGGGAAAAAGCCCAGGAAAAAGTAAAAAGCTGGTGTTAAGGACTCTGTTACAAATGGGTAGTCAAATCATTACTTTTTGACACAAAAGTATGTTTATTAAATAAAATGCTTTGCATTTTATAATGTTTTTTGCCCGAATTGTAAACTACAAATATACTACGAACTATAAATATAATTTTAGATAGGTACAGTTTCTCAATAAATGTACCGAAGTGAAAATTTATACTTCGGTACCATTATTGATAAAATATACATAACTAAAATTATATTTATACTTCAGAATCGTACCACGCACATGTATCAACAATTCTTGGGAATGCGGTCTTGGGTCTTTTCATAAAACTCAACCTTCCAATAGACTTTTCGTGCCTCGTCTAACGTTGTTTTCGTTCGGAACGGTGTTTTGAGCGTGGAAACTAGACATTGTGCGTTTAGACTAGCATCTAAATGCTCATCACTGATACTGTCTCTGTCGCGCACGATGCCCGGTGGGACAGCGTGCTTTTTGGCCACGCTTACCAGCGAGTTCGAGCCCGCGACTAGTTCAACCTTAAGAATGCAAAGAATTTTATTTAATAATCATACTTTTGTGTAAAAAAGTAATGATTTGACTACCCATTTGTAAACGCGTCCTTAAGTATTGTAGTTTTTGTTTGGATAGCAACAACAGAATATCTAGTTAGTTAACAAATGGAGAATGTTTAGACTGTCATCATTTTAATGCGCTGTGTTGAAAATTTGAGATTGAAATAAAACAGCGGAGTTTTTCATGGCATGAGCTTAGTATGTTATGCGTCAGATCTGTGTAGTAGCTAAAAATAAAACTTCGCATCTTGATCTCCGGGTCACCAGGAACATATCGGGAAGTAAAATGGGTTACGGGGCTAATTACACGTTGACCAAAAAAATGTCGCTTTGAAGGAAAGAAAAGTGAAAATTGTTGAGTGAGGCTCGATAAATTCATGTTGAACAAAGGGATTTATTACGTTTTTGCCTATTACACATAGACAAATAAGAATAATTCATGATTTAGATAATAATTATGAAGAACTCAGGTAAGGGTACTCATTTTCCTTTTGGGAAACAAAATATATTAGGTTTAGAATAATCATTAGCAGTAATAACGTTAATTATAAACGTACCTTTTAGTTATTCGTTATCCCAAAGTTCGTATTTCAGAAAATACAGATTACGATAGAAATATCTTTCACCTTTTAATAAAACAGCGAAATGTTTGAATAAAATAAATTTCACATTTCTGGACGTGTCACCCTACCACACGCACTCGTACATACATAAATATCTATTGTATATGTATATATGCGGGTGCTGCTTCTGACTGGAACTCGACCATTTTATTATTTTCATATTTTAAAATCTTCGTGTCATACAGTCTGGTACATGGAGGACGCCTTACAGAGTTTTCGATCGTTTTCATTGAACGGTAAGAGAAAATATACAAGTGCAACGATTCTGAAGAAAAATGAACACAGGAGACTGTGTCATCCTACCAGGTGGCCCGGTATCTTTAAAAGTCACAATAAACAGGGAACTATTTATAAAAACCGGCCAAGTGCGAGTCGGACTCGAGCACGAAGGTTTCCGTACCATTATCTATAAAAACAGCAAAAAAAAGTTACGTTTGTTGTATTGTATGGGAACGCCATTTAAAAATTTATTTTATTCTGATTTTAGTATTTGTTTTTATAGCGGCAACAGAAATACATCATCTGTGAAAATTTCAACTGTCTAGCTATCACGGTTCATAAGGTACAGCCTGGTGACAGACAGACCCACAGCGGAGTGAGTAATAGGGTCCCGTTTTTATCCTTTGGGTACGGAACCCTAAAAAGGTAATGTGAATCATATTATTCATAATATAGTATGGACAGGAATTTCGGAATGGTTATTTCGAGCTGTTTATGTAAAATTTCACTAAGAGCTAATTTTTCAGTAGACATTTATTTTTAACTGAAGAAAATATGTTCTATGCAAAAGCTGTCTTAGTTATTTCTTGGAAAAAAGTTATCTTACTATTGAAAAATTTGCCCTAAGTGTAATATAAGTAAAGTGTAAAACCAAGTTCTTTTAAATTAATTAGTACATTATAAGTATTATATTATATTATACTGGCATGCTATAAATACACTGTTCTAATGTTAACATTCCAAATTCAATTATTAATAAGTACCTAGAGTGAAGTCAATAAGATTTCAATTTACGTAATTGCTTTGCAAACTCTTGGTAAAGTATAGAAGTTGCAATTTGCTAGTGAATCAGTTACATATAATCGCTAGAAATATCCTTTTCTATGGCAATTAAGGAAACCGAAGTAAAGTACGATCAAACATTAGTCTTCATTAAAAGATAATAAAGATCTTAATTAAAAGAAGACGAGTTCTCGACCGCGTGTATCTGTGTAACATAAAATCACACTTATATTCCAGGAAGGGTTAAGGTGTAAGCAGGGGCGGATCCAGGATTGTCGTTTTGGGGGGGCTTGACCACCCTCAGAGTGCGTACCTACCTACATGTTCGTCACCATTGTTAAGTAAAGCTACGTGAAAATTTGGTAAGTACAGCGTCTCATGGGTGCGGAGTGAGACAGCATCGTTCGGTAAGTGTGTCAAGGTCAGGCCCGGAAGCTGCGCGGTGGTGCTGATCGCACAGATGCGGTACAACCCAACCGACGGAGAAGCGAACCCACTTTGGAGGGCTGCGGTCAAGGTTAAGATACTCAGAAACTGTAAGGGTTAGAACGTTTGGAGTAAAATAATCTATTTATCAGTTCAGCGAAGAAATCTTCTTCTTGCCAAAAAAATCTTAAATTCTTTTCTTTCATTCACTGAGAGATAACGTACAGCCTTAATAATTGAGTTTACCTACAAGCATGAAGTTTTAAAAAAAATCGTTCCTTTTACAACAAAGGTGTGAACTAAGAAAAGATTTTATGAAGGTGTTATTTTTTATGAAATGTTGCTATTTTCCGATGGGAAATCTAATCGAGCACACGGCTTGTACAACGCAATATTCTTGGCCCATCGATTTTCAGTAGTAAATATAAAAGCTAGCACAAAAATTGGCAGCTAACACAGAGAATAACTGAATGAAGAAATCACTGAACGAAACGCTGTTCAGTTGAAATAAATAAATATTTATAGCGAATGTGCTCCTGATATATTCCTCCCGGATCGCACACATAATGAGTATGTGAGAGAATCTCTGTGAATGCATCTCATCTCACTTCTCAGTCAAATGCCGAAGGTTTCATCTGCACCCTCGCAGAATCCAATATTACTTGTTGGAAATTATTTGACGAGACTAGGTTCGTAACACATTGTAGTTTTAATAACATCGTGTCTGCATTGCTTATTAATGTTCATTCTTTGATATAAAAGTTCTAGTAGATATTTCTATTATGTGTGTCTCTATGTAGTCTTCATAACATCGTTAGATTTCATAATTATCTAGTTACATTTTAATTAATGTGTTATTTTTCTGCAGGATTTATAGCAAAATGAAAAATGTTTTCTGTCACCTACATAATGCCGTTATTTACAGATGTTTTATCTTACAGATAAGTGTCAACCAACAGAGGAATATGTTGTATGTTTAAATCGATATAAAAGTTCTAACTGCCGCGTTTCGATGGTTGTGAGTTTTGCAAGATGGTAACCTACGAATTTCACTCAATGTTACATTAAAAAGACTTTCGATAGGTAAGTACGTGTTTAGGTACTTAATATTATTAGGCTTATGTACTAATATTACAATAGAGAGATAGGAAGAATCTCTAGAAGCTCATCCGATAACAAAAATTCGCTCACTGATAGAAACCTACGATATCGTCAACTGCGATATAAAAATATTATCCCAAAAAGAGCAAGGTTCCTATGAGATAAATCACGAAGGCGGAGCCACGGGAAAAAGCTTGTCGAAACCTTTTAATCGTTTTGTTTACCGCATTATAACACTCGATACTAAAAGCTATTTATGCTCGTTCACCACAATTTGTTCAGTGTGTTTAAGGCATATTATTTATGTTTATTGTACCTACCCTTTAGTGTTAGAGTGGAAAGCGATGTATTTATTATTCACTAGCTTCAGCCAGTTCAGCGGTTTAGGAGTGAAAACATAAGAAACATACAGACGGACTTACTTTAGACCTTTTCAACCCTAATCTCTCTCTAAATATTATATCTATCATTAATTTGAAATATTATGTCTATAATTAATATTTATACATATGATAGATGTAATATATGTATAAATATTAATTATAGACATAATATTTCAAATTAATGATAGATATAATATTTAGAGAGAGATTAGGGTTGAAAAGGTCTTGAAACTGACAAGCCGAACAGACCAGCTAATTTAGCCGGACTTTTAGGGTAAAATTTAATAAACAGGCTGCTTAACTTATCCTAATCATGATTTTTATCTTTAAAATGATATATACGTTTTAAGTTATAGGTAATGAAAAAACACAATAAAATTGTTTAAATCAATTTTCTTTATGATGCAATTTTCAGTGAAAATATTTAAAAATATTAAAAACCTAACAAAAGCCAGACAGGTCGGACACGCATCCTAAAAGCCTGCCTATATCCGGTTTTATCCGGACGCCCGGCGCCGGGCAACCCTAGATGAAACAGATCGGGGGTCAGGTTACAGGTATATGTCTGCTATACTCTTGCTAGTATACATGGACACGTTAGGCTAATGTACAAACACAGCCAATGGGGTTGCTTTAAAAACATTATATTGGAATCTTCTAATATTTGTATATGTCGCAGCCAATTAGCTTAATCAGTCGTTTAGTTGGTGGCCTAGCTTTTTCATTTAATTGCACCGATTTTTCTACGACCTAAGTGGCAACTTTTGTTCAATATCGTTTAATGACTTGCCCATGTCACTTATGTCGCTGATTAAACGGCGCAGTTCAATGAAAAGGCTAGGCTTTTAATGAAACGGCTGATTTAACTAGTTGGCTGCGACATATGTATCGTTAGAACATATTATAATAACCAACTGTGTTTGACTACCTACTCGCATTTTGTTTTCTGACTGATTCTTGTGGTTTATATAATGATTGTAAAGCAGGGTTGTGATCTTGTTACCTGACACAATTAGGTACAGTCAGAACAATCTTCTTACTGTTACTAGAAACGTGACCTACCTAAAGACTGCTATTAAAACAATATTATCTGCATCATCTAATAGCATCCATTAGTAAAACGAGAAATATTTAATTTGTTTTACTTTGAATGAATTACTTTTGGTTTTAGTTAATGGAAAATAAACATCTACAAAACATGTTCGAGACGTTTTTTATGTTTTTCGTCTGTTTGTGCACGATTTAATGCCAAAGTTTCATGTTGTCCCCCAGAGATTTATGCAGTCCTATCTTATTAAAAGAAAAACAAATATTTACTTGTTTGGTAAATCCTTCTAACTCAAATTCATCATCTGCCTAGCCTTTTCCCAACTATATTGGGGTCAGCTCCCAGAAACCGGATTCAGCTGAATACCAGTATTTTACGTGGAGCGGCTGCCTACCAGACCTCCACAACCCATTAATTGGGTAACATGGCAGGACTGGTGTCAGATTTTCTGGCTTCTGACAATCACTGACTCAGATTATCTTTTCAAATATATTTATCATCCCGAGGGAAATGGTGCCACGGACCTAGATCTTGTTTAGGACCAAGAAATATTATCATAACACAACGGACAGCCCCAACTTAGAGGCCAGACTAATAAAAGGGTTCGTATGGATCACTGCCTCATCCAATCACATCTCCAATACGTTGCTTCGCTTCACCAGAGATCAACAGAAAGAAAAGTTCCCACAGCATCCACTATTAATAGTGACATTATTAAAACGAGCCGCATTATACTTTGTGAGCTGAAGTTATTTCGAGCTCCGTCGTCTATTATTATAATAGAATGTTTGTGTACCACCAGATTGTAATCATCTGTTTATTTTACCGAGTCTTCATTCTGCAGCAGAATCCAATTCTACTGTTTGTTTAAAGCGGAGAAGAAAAAAGCTATTTACGACACTGATTGAATTTGGGTTTCCGCTTGTATAAGCAAACTGAACACGACATTTTTCTGGTTTATTTTGTTAATTTAAAACCTGAGAGATCGCACATGTTTCGCCAATAGTTACCGACACACAATAAAAAATGCTGGTTTAATGAAACTGATTCATAGAACCTACTTAAATTCTTATTATAGAATAATAAATCAATGACAAAACTCGACAATATCGCTTCGAAACATTCAATTCATTGCAACTGAAGCTTTCAGAGCTTTGAAGGCTACGCGGCGGCTGGCGTTGGCGGGAAAACTTTATTAATGGACAAACTACTGAATGATTGCACTAGTTATTAATAGATCTTGTTAAAAACATGTGTAACATATGTTTTTAGAAAGAGGAAATTTTAAATATTTGTTGAAAACTTACCGAATTGAAAATTTTACCTAAATCACTAACAAACGTAACAATTATAATGTTGTAAACTTATTGTAACTAGATTGTATTCTCGAGTTTTACAGTTTCTTGTAACGT
Source organism: Melanchra persicariae (assembly GCA_947386135.1). Lineage (NCBI taxonomy): Eukaryota > Metazoa > Arthropoda > Insecta > Lepidoptera > Noctuidae > Melanchra > Melanchra persicariae. The sequence goes on from OX376651.1 coordinate 1,080,626, forward strand.
GTTGTGGTCGTAAACAAAGTTTGCTTGGTGGTGTTTCGGATATGTGTGTGATATGGGCGGGCGGATCTGGCGCTGGGCGGACGCGCGGCCGGCTCGCGACCCTCGCGGACACTGCCGCGCCGCCAGCCGCCGCCCGCTACCAGCCCTGAACTTCGCGGACTGCTCGCTCTGATAACTCGTCGAGTTAACCGCGGTTTGCGTCGCCGAGATTTATCTGACAACTTCGTGGATTTGTTTTCGAGATTGCATTGTAAAATATGTCCAGCAGTGGACGTCTTTCGGCTGATATGGTGTAAAATATCATTGAATGTATTCAAGGCTTAGTTTTCATAAGCTCTTTTTTTGGGTTCCGTTCCCAAAGGGAAAAACGGGACCCTGTTACTAAGACTCCGCTGTCCTTCTGTCTGTATACCCATATTCTGCCAGCAACTTATGCTTGTGTAAGCAAGCTTTTACAAAAGCTTACCACAAAATGTTGTGAAGCTTTTGTCTCCACTTCAAGGCTGCAATCACGGAGACAAAACATTAATTTACTATAACAAAAGGCTCGCAGATGTAGCTTTCACGATCCTGACCATATTTTATGATACCTTGGGCTCTAGACAAGTGACATTCTGTCAGCGGTAGCGCGGCGCAGGCGATTGTCAATACGTCAAAAATGTATGGAATTGACAGATGTTATCGAAATGTCACGTGATCAAATTCCTACATTTTGGCATTTCGACAGTCGAATTCGCTAATTGAATGGCACATTGTCTAGGGGCTCTTGACAAAAAACCAAATCGCAAGGTATACACATTGTCATTATTTACCGTTTGGCAGTGAATTGTGGTAAGCTTTTAAAACTTACTTTACATAAATTTAACAAGCACGTTTTTCTAAGTACCTAAACGACGTTAAATTTTAGAAGTTCAAAGCAAGACTCTTTTTATTATCATCTTGTAGCTAAAGGGACGGAAGGTTTTAGATAAAAAGGATGTCTGTCGTGTTATCGTGGCTCGGGCTTCGCGGGGAATTCGCCGAAGTCTGTTGATACGAGCTCTCAGCTCAGTTAGCACTTTGTAGATGATTCACGGTGGCCTGATAATGCCGGCTATCTAAACACAAAAAAACTTTCGAAAGATTTTCGAGTATTATTACCTTATTTAGACTAGATTTTTTGCCTGAACCTTCAGCCACAGACAGGTGCACCGCGACAATACAACAACGATGCGCCAGCGCATTTTCATAGATCCTATTTTTAAAATTCCACTACAAATAGAAAAATTGATATGAAAACGCGTTTAGGTTGCATATAGTTTTGTTGATGCAATTTGCCAATTAAATATATTACAAAACTCATTTCAACCAATTTGAACCATGTTCAATACATTTCAACCGCTCATGTTTTATTCGAATAATCAGTACCTAAAGCTTTTGTGGGCGAAATCGCTAATTATTTACTCAAAGCTAAAGCCTAATAATTAATGGTTTAACACGAAACGGAACTACCGGACCCGAATTCTGTGAACCGACCGGGGAAACGACCGGATTGTCACGTTATTATAGGCCGGCTGTCGGCTTGGTTAGGTCCACCTTGTTCACAAATATAGATCAAGTTACAGAAAATAACCTTTTTTTACTTTCGACAACAATAATAATTCCCAGTCAATAAACTCCATTCATTTTTTAGTCATACTGCCGCATTAGAGGCAGACACAGTTACCTACTAGTATCGTTTTGTCACGTGCAAGTGATATTAAACCGTTATTTAATGAAAAATTTATTTTCCCTGACAGTAACTAAACATGTTTGTGCGCTAGTGCTTACTCGTACCGTGTTAACGACACGATACAAGAAGCCAGTGCACAGTGGCGACAACGATGGGCGACCACTGGGACAGTGTACTCGTACCTATGTTATAATTATGCCCCTTCTGGCATTTGTCACTAGTAAAGAAAGAAAGAAAGAAAGAAAGAAAGAAAGAAAGAAAGAAAGAAAGAAAGAAAGAAAGAAAGAAAGAAAGAAAGAAAGAAAGAATAACATTTATTTAGCACATACATGAAACACGCACAGTACACAGAAAAAAAAAAATAAAAAATATATAGGTATGCCAAAAACCTGGCGTGTCTCACGGCTGCACTAAAAACTAGTGAAAAAGCCTGTGGTAATAACTGGGAATGGTCTGTGATTTTCTATAGTTTCTGGTTAGTCTTAACTTTTTTTTGCAGCTTACTGCGTTAAAGTGTGCTAACCACACTGGATCATGGAAACTTCAATCAAATACCCCTCTTGGTCAAGATATACAGGGTTATTTGTAAAACACCACCAACCTTTCAGGGGGTGAAAGTACTCATGATTATAAACAACTTTTACTATGGGACAAACTCTGAAATATCAAAAAATAAATCGGCTGTTTCATACAAAATGCAGTATTCACCCGATGAAAATGTATGAAACAGTAGATTTTTTTTTCGATATTTCAGGGTTGGACACATAACAAAAGTTGTTTAAAATCATAAGTATTTTCACCCACTGAAAGGTAATCTGGTGTTTACAAACAACCCTGTATATTATGCGAGTAAAGTTTCACAAGGTACAAGTTTCACAAAACACAAGGTCTAGTTGTTCAAGTTACAATATTCGCCTGAGGTGTTCTCCGTAATTTATGTTTTCATTTAATTTCAACAAAACAAACGTCACGAATTTCGTTCCTCGACACTTTTTCTTCTTAATTTTCTACCTAAATATTTGTGAGCGAGGTCTCTAAAACCTTGTAGGTACATAACTTGTGTCTTAGAACTAAGTTACGCCGCAAGTAAAGGTCCCTTTGTATAAGTTATAAACCTTAGCATAAAATAAATGAAATAAATGCCGTATTTTAATTCTTAGTTACTCTCGAGATTTCTTTGTATGGAGAACAATCTAAGGAGATTCGCGTATCCGCATCACTGCGCGATTAGATCAAGTCGAGATTCTAGATTAATTTATAACTCGAACCCCAAGCTTTTCTGACCGTTTGATAAAGTAAGAGCTAAGCTATAGTAGGTACCAGATAAATGAAGAATAACGGTCAATGACCCATCTACATTTATTGACCAACACACTTAATTTCAAAAACAGAAATAATGACATAAAGCCGTCCTGAATCGACATCTATCGTGATCCTCGCTGTTCTAGTAATGAAAAACGATTTATAATTTACTGTCCGGGGGTACCTATGAAGAGATAATAAGGAAAGGTCAATGTACTTTAATCCACATTTATCTGGCGGCTACCATAGTGTGAGGGGCTCGTGGCTAAATAATACAGCCACATGGCTCGATCTTCGAGGAAAGCGACGCTTTTGGGGTGACTATACTTTTATGTAAAGGATAGTCACCCCAAAAGCGTCGCTTCCAATTCTGAGACACTTCGGAATGCACGTTATGCTGTTGGTTCCAGCTGTCATTTGAAGATATTTTATAGTCGTTACGGAAAATCAGATAGGCCAGAAAATCTGTCTTGGCAAGGGGTGTCGTAAAAATGAAAAGCTTCAATAGGGTCGAAGATGCAAATACTTACAGATTTTGTGATTGAAATGATAAAAAAATATATAAAAGAAGGCACTGCAACGTTTTTATTTAAGTTTACTTTGATTTTGAACGCTAATTTATAATTAAAATAACGTGAAACGGTAAGTATTTAACTACCTACAACAATCAGCGTCTACTGACGTCACTGCTGTTATGACAACAAAAAGACCGCATTTTTGGAAATAAATTATTATTTTTATTTTTTAATTTATGTAGGTACTTATAATCTATTTAAACATGGAATTCTTCAAAATTAAAGATATAAAGAAGAGATATAAAGAATTTATTACAAACAAGTTTATAGACATAGTAAGCACATTATAAGTCTAAAAGCTCCAAGATTTAATTGAGAAAAAAAAAAAAGAAAAGAAAAGAACTTGTGTGCAATTGGGTAACCCTAGACCCCACACTAGGATACCCTGTGTCGTGGGATCTAGTAGCCTCGTGGTTGATGACAATAAGTGCACATAGTAGTTTACAGTTGGGTTTGATTAAGAACATACAAGCAAAAATAAGGAAATTAAATATAATTCAAACTTACAAGATTACTTCCATGAAAGTCGTATGTGTGGTGTGATGGTGTGTGCGTGTGTGTGTGTGCGTGTGTGTGTGTGCGTGTGTGTGTGTGCGTGTGTTTGTTTTAAGTACCATGCGAGGACATGCACCTGAATACACAAGGCACATCCGAGGACATTTTCAATCCGAGGACCTTTTCGTACGTCCTAGGATTGACCCAACCAATTCATCGTATTCTCCATTCGATTTTGAGCCTTTCTATATACTTAATAAGGGAAACTTGATGTCGACCTCGGTGGACCTCGGTTTGATCGCGGAAATTCATGTTCACATTCCGAACGTGTGTGAGCTCTCATAAATTTTTAACACACTACATTTACACTTCAGTCATATTTTAAGTACCTTGCGGGGACTTATGTGTTATTCTTCACACATATGTCCTCGGATGGAAGTTTTTCCACGCAGTGTGTTTAAAAGTCCTCATATTGATAGCTTTTCCGAACATGTGTATTCAGGTCCCCATTTGGATAGATTTCCATGTGTATTGGGCTTTTAATTGTTTCGAAATTGTCTGATTTTTTAAAATCACTTATTTCTCGAGTGATCAAAATAAAATCAATCTACAGAGGCCTTAAGAGCGTGTACGCCGTATGTCATTTCATATAAACTTTCAAGTCCTTATTCTTCAAAATGAATGAACCGATTTTAACGAAACTTGGTATGCATACGCTAGATACCCAGGTCTAAATAGTTATCAGAAAACATTTTTGAAAAAGATTTCAGAGGGAGAGAGAGAGCGATTTTAAGTTTTCTATAGAAAGTGAAAAATCACTATATCCTTCCCCCTAAACTCTTTTTCGAAAATGTTTTCTGATAACTATTTAGACCTAGATATCTAGCGTACGCGTACCAAGTTTTATTAAAATCGGTTCATTTATTTCGAAAAATAAGGATTTGAAAGTTTGTATGAAAAGTCGTACCGCGTAAACGCTCTTAAACTACGTAACAATGAAATTGGGTAATTTTTCCATTGTAACAGAACTCTCGTCCTATGATGGTGAAATTGGGGATGACCATTTGCATGGAAGTACGTCATATTTACAGTACGAGACAAAAAGCTTTTGAAACTCTAGAACCATACACATTTTTCTTTGGATGTGAAATCATCATATGACTTCTCCCGCTCTGGGCGGAGATTGAGGGCGACTGCTGACGCACAGGGCGTCTCCTTCGGCGGCTGGGACGTGAGGAGGATTGCCTCTTCCGCACCCATCTCGCCTCCTCCTTCGCTTGCATTTCTGTTTTGTAAAAGGAGGTGACTGTTTCCTACGGCCCTCTCCCTCCGGACCATAGATTGGACCAGGGCCGAACGCGAGAGGTCACCACCGCCGATCGCCGCTACAAGAACAGACCTCCATCGCATGCATTACCGTGTCCTCGAATACGACACGATTGTGGTGGGCCCAGCTCTGGGTTACGATTGCGACAGTCGCTTATTCCATACGACTATCAGATCGCGTCGGAGCTTGCTCCACCGTTCTGTTATTTTAATTAAGTGTGTACGTAAATTTTTTTTTATGGCTAAATCTATAGAACTCCCTTTAGCATTTTAGGTTGTAAATTGAAGCAAAGATAACACTGAAGACAAGCAAAACTTTTTTTAACTGCCCCCAACCTGGCTGTACAGCTGTAATCGATGACAATCACTGTTGCAACACTACTACATTTATTCAACCATCATCCTTATTTCTGACCAGAAACAACAGGGCTCGGTTCTAGAGCTACCGCTGTGGAATATTGAACTGGATATGACTGGGCACTGCACTTCTTGACGGTGTCGATGAGATATGTTACGCTGATGATACCCTGGTGACGGGCCGGGGGCAATGACATTGGCAAACGGTAATACTGGCCACGGCAGGGGCTATGCAGGTCGTCGGAAGAATCCGGCGTTTGGGTCTCGAAGAGTGGCTTTGTTTTGTTATTTTCTATACGTACATCTGTGCGCTCTAATTATAAATCTTAGTTTTAGATATTGTTTCTCAGTAAGTGAATTTGTATACAATTCTTTATGAGAAATAAAGTTGTTCTTAAACCTAAAGAGTGGCTTTGCATAAGTCCGAAACCCTCTGTTTCCCCATTGAAACCTAGGAACAAGCCACCTCGGGATTCACATATAGTGGTCGGTGGCGTTCGCATCAGTATCGAGCTAATGACGAAGTACCTTAGACGTCTTCGATAGCCAATGTGACTTTGAGCCGCACATTCAGTGGCTGGTTCCCAGGTTGATGTGCATTGTAGGTGCTCTTTCGTGGCTTGTACACAATTTAGCAGGGCCGAACGCTTTCTGCAGGAGACTATGTGGGGATCGTGCGGTCCATTGCCCGCCCGCCTGCCATTTATGGGGTGCCTGTGTGGGCGGTAAACCTAATAGCCCGAAACGCCGTGGCACTGCGAAGACCGCAGAAAGCGATGGTTATTAGGTTCATGAGTGACTGGATAAGCGACATGGTGCCCTCAGTTTCCAGCTGACTCAGGTGCTTACTGGATACGGATGCTTTGGGAAGTACCTGCGTCGCATGAGTCGGAAGCGGATGTTCGTTTGTCACCAATGCGTGGAATGTCCCGAGGACAACGTGCAGCATACGCCGGAGGAATGTACAGCGAGGACGCTGGGGGTGGTCTGGTGGTCTATCGCTTCCGTCTTCGTGGAATGCCGTCAAAGATACATTCAAAGTAGACGTCGGAGAGGGAAAGAGAGCATACCTCTCACTCCACCTGCACCAGAAAGGCAGCCGTGCGTCGACGGGAGCTCAACGATCTCCGGACACCATGAGGAAAAGGGCGTCAAACTTTGGGCGGAGACGTTGCCTGACCAGTGAGGCCTAAAGAGCCATTGAGCAATATGTTACGTGAATGCCTTTTATGGAAGTATATACCATATTAATATACCGAGACTCCTCCGTGCCATGGAAAGCACGTTAAGCTGTTGGTCCCGGCTGTCATTTGTAGATCTTTGGCAGTCGTTACGGATTGAAGCCAGAAAATCTGACACCAGTGTGACCAAGAAGTACTCAGTTAATGGGTTGTAGAGGTCTGGTAGGCAGCCGCTCCTCGTAAAATACTGGTATTCAGCTGAATCCGGTTTGACTTGGAGCCGACCTCAATATAGTTGGGAAAAGGCAAGGCAGATGATGATGCCTTTTATGGGAGTATGTGCTGCTGCGATCGTTGAATCAGCCACATTAGGTGATGGTGTGCGACGATGATAGTCGGGGGTGCGCTTGAACAATATTGTCTTTCGAGCTCCAGAATTATGGTAGCAGAAGTTCTCCTCTCCGTTTGAGCAGCAGCTACATAACATCACCACGACTATGTATTGCTATGAAATATCAACAAAAAGCACACAGAGTTTCAAGACGCTACAAGTAACCGTTGAAGAGTTGTCTCACATGGAGACAATTCCAGCAGCAGCTACATAACATCACCATAACAGATGTATCACTATGAAATGTAATATCAACAAATAGCACATAAAGTTCCAAGACGTTATTAGTAACCGTTGAGGAGACAATTCCAGCGAAAGCTTCATAAAATCACCATGATTATAATATTGTTATATCACACTTACATTTTGAACGTTTGTCAGTTAAAATCAAATAAGGTCCTCTGATGGTACTTAAATCAAGAAATTGTCGTGTGTGAATAGAATTGCCTACATGAAGATGATTCAAATATTATTACGGTAAAATTATAAGTGTGTTAAAAAAAAATATTGGAAATTTTCAAAAGGTCCTCGCTTTGTACACCGTCTACTCGGAAAAACGTCCTCGTACTGTACATGAAAAGTCTAATACTGCGTCCTCACATTGTACAAGAAATGAGAAAAAGTGTGTTAAATTAGGTCCTCGCATTGGTGTCCCTGGTCAGACGGTTAAGGTCCTCGTTTGGCTCACACACAGGTCCTCGGATGGTACTTCCCAGGCGGGTTTTCGAATATATTTAGGTCCTCGCACTGTTCATGGGAACTCATATCAAAAAAAGATTGAGATAGCGCTATACGAATAGGCTCATCAACCTAAATATTGTTTTCTCTTTCTTTCTGTCTTGTTAATAAAGTCGTAAGTCGTCGTTAACATGGTTTTCTAGAAGGTCCTCGGATGGTGACTTACAGCTATAGTCCTCGTATGGATGTCTGTACAAGTAATGGTGTGATGGTGTGTGTGTGTGTGTGTGTAGATGTTCTAAAATGGTATGAGTTAGTATGTGATATACAGCCGGTCGACTCCGCCGACACCCCACGGTGTTCACCTAGGCGGAGCGAACGACAATAGAGCTGTCATTCCATCTTATTTGTATGGTTTGACAACTCACCCGTCGCGCGCCCCGCCCGGGCGTTCACCTCGACATGTCTACAGAATCGCACTGCTGTATATGATGTGAGTGAGTGTAGTGATATTGGGTGTCTGTAAGGGTGTGCTTGTGTACGTTTATGTGTAGGACATGTGTGTGGATGAGTTATTGCAGATGATTTACATCAGGGGAATCAGAAGAGCTTCAGTTTTCCCATAGTCTTGAGCTGTTAGCCATTTCGTAATTTTAGTTTTACAATTATGCTTGGAACAACCAACTAAGTTCAAGATTTTGTTCAATTTTTGATAGATATATGGACCGACATATCTAGGGGATTTTTGGGCAAACTTTGTACGAGTTGCGGGTATGACCCATTTAATCAGTCTACAGGATCTGGAAGATTTAATTTGGGTAAGTAGTGCCTGTCGATGAAAGCGCAATGCTACAGACAGCACGAAGAGTTGTCTAACCCTAAGAACATTACATTCTTCGTACAGACTGTCAGTGAAAATGAAAGCAAGATGAAAATATTGCATGTAATTAAGTATCCTATTTTCACTGGTATATGATCTAGAAATATTGACAGTGTTACATGACCGTTCGTCGATGTGCCAACTCGCGCTTGTTCTCGGAAATGTGCGTGTTCTTGTTTATTATATCTATGGAGTTTATGGTGCCATTGTCATGGTTGCCAGTTACATTTTAATCAAAACTAAGAGTATAAACGCAATACCATTTAAGGGGACATCATTATGAACAACTTTTACTATGGGATCAATCCCGAAATCGCTAAAAAATCAGCTGTTCAGTACATTTTATCGAGTTATGCGCACAGAAGTGTACGGAGTAGTCGATTTTTTTTTGACAGACTGAATACGATGTTGCGGGAGGAGACTTTTCCTAGAATCATTCTTCGACGAAAATGAAAGAAAACGGTAGTCTCATCAGAGTACCGCAAAAGCATAATTACTCTTGTACTGCTAGTAGGTAGTGGTCATAATCTAATAATTAAAATCTGTATCTCCAGTGCACACATGCACATATTTTCCTTAGGGTCAGGTGGGCTACAGTGAGCCAGTGGTACACAGAGAATCGGTATTATTAAATTCAAAACTAGTAGTTACCGGATCATGGAACCGACACGTCGCAACGTGTTTCGTTACGTCTTCCTCACTCCCCAGTTGAGGGCGAGCGCCCGTTGTAAACGGTCGTGTGGTGCGACGATTTGTGTTTTCCCGCGCGAAAAGTAAAAAATAGGTAAGTTTTGCTTTTCTTCTTCAAAGTCGTGTTTTCTGAGCTTTTCGTACCGAATTTTATATACATGTAAAATCACTATCTAGCAATAATATGGTTATTATTTTTTAAACATATTCCTTGATCAATTGCCTTTTTTCAACATCAAATGTCAAATAACGTAGGTGGTACACAGTGACTCAGTATTGCAGGGTACACAGTGAACCGTGGTTCAGTGTGTACCGCTTGATAGTTCATTGTGTACCAAAGTTCAACATCAAATTAGTGAAATAGATACAACTTTTTTTGCTTCAGGATGGGTCGAACTAAGGCAGTGAAAAGAAGGATTGGGGGGCATAGCAAGGATGATGAAGGATGGTGCAAGCACTTCAGCTTATAAAAGATGGTGCAAGCATACGCAAGGCCGCTAAAGAGTGTCACTTGGCATATCCTACGCTACGGAGGTACGCTAAAAAAATCCAGTCGGATGAAAACACTAACTTAGTTCCTAATTACGAAGTCAATGCAGTATTTTCCCAGGACCAGGAACTAGTGTTAAAAGATTACATTAAACAATGCACCTCAATGTTTTATGGGCTCGGGGCAAAAGAAGTTCGTCAAGTGGCATACCAAATGGCAAAAACCAACAAAATTAAAACAACAAAGTGTATCATAAGTTTTCCGAGCCTCTTGAACCAGATTGTGCAGGAGTCCGGAAAACTGATATTAAATATATTTTGCCTAAACCAAAAGTGGATGGAAGCAGTCTTCGCCAAGCGACGTTTAAATTCCTCGTCAATATTTCACTTCTGAAGTTCACATATTAGGCTTTTTTTAAATAATTATTAGGATTTTTTTTTATTGAGGCTGTAAACGCAACTTTGATACCGATTTTATAGGATAGATAATAAGTTGATAACATAGATCTCAATTAATAAAAACCGCATTGATTGTATTTTTTTAGAATATTGTATTTTGTTACTGTTCTACAGAAATTTAAAGGTTTTGTATACCAACTTAACAATTATTTCTAAATACATGTGCTGTGTATGTTATCTTGATTAATTATTTTTTGTTTTTTCTTGACATTCTAAGCAATAAAACCTTCTTGAATGAATGAAAAAACTTTGTTTTAATGACGCATTTTTGATTGATGACCGATTTACCCGAATTAGTCCAGTTAAAATATAATTTATCTTCGTTTTTTTCTGATATGGTTCACTGTGTCCAACGGTGGTTCACTGTGAACTTCATCATGGATCAGTGTGTACCAAAGAGTGTACACAGTGAACCAATTCCCATTTTTTAAAAAACACTTGGTAATGTCTAACCTATCAGTTTTTGAGCTTAATTTTGTAAAGAAACCTTCAGTCTATTAGACACTAAATGGTATGTATGAAAAAAGAAAACGAAAACTTGTAATTTGAGTACATGACACAACTTTGAATTTTTTGTGGTTCACTGTTGCCCACCTGACCCTATACTAATACATACCTATCTAAATGATAATGAAGATAAATATATGGGTGCGATTATAACTGTAGGAGCTAAAATCCTTACAAGCAATACAATCAAATGAATAAAAAAAAATCATAGAAGAATCCATACTTATCTCTATAAAATTCTACTAACTTGCAAAGTTTACGTAAGTTATCAAGTCTTGAACTCTTCAACGACGGGAACACAGCAACAGTTCAAGAATACAAACGATTCAAGAAGTAAAGCAAAACTTTAATAATAGTGCGAAAACTTAGACAAGACTACACTGAAAGACGTTTATCTTGGTGAAGAACCTTTTTGTTTGGGATGACGGCATCGGTTCTGCCGGTCGATTCTTCCGACATCTCAATTTAATAATTAATTTTTAAAAAAATATTTGTACTAAAACATACAAACATTTAAACAATATGGTGATGCGCTACAGTACACTTAATTCTAAATTCAGATACTGTGTCTGAACTAAACATAAAATATGTATATTTCAGAAATCAGCGCTCTTCCCCTGTCGTAGCCCAACTAACATTAGGCGCTAATATAAGAGTTAGAACAGATATATAAAAGAGCTAAACAGATCCTAAGGTCATCAATAAGTGCTATCACATGGGAGTTATAGCGAGCTATAACTCTACTATACCCCTGGATTTTTTTTTTTTTTTTTTTTTTTTTTTTTTTTTTTTTTTTTTTTTTTTTTTTATACAGTCTACCTCCAACGTAGTTGGAGCCTATATTAACAGTCTATTTTTCTACTCGTTCATACTAGTTCTCGCTTTTATGCCTCTCGTACTTGTATGCTTCATACTATTTCTTTCTGTCATTCATCATCTTTCGCACTTAAGGTCGGGGACTGACCATCTATCTTTTCTTTTTATTTCTAGTCTATCTATCTATTCTTTTCTGTTTATTTCTTATTCTACTTATTTACTCAGTACACTATCAGGGAAGATGGGTATGGGATTTCATCTTTATTTTCTTTTCATATAACTTTTTATTTCTATTGCTACATTATTATACTTAATCTTATTTCATATACTTCTCTTATATATTAACATTTTTCTTTCTTTTATATATGATACTTCTATTTGAACATCACACTTTTCATTTTAACCGTACTTGATATTTTACCATTTTAACAATAATTACTTATCACTTTATCAGGGAAAATGGGTATGGGATTTCCTTTTTATTTTTCTTTTAACATTACATCTTATTTCTATTTGCACATTTTTAAAATTCGTCTTGTTTTCTATACTTATATATTAACAATTTTTCTTTTTCATACATTATACTACAATTTAAACATAACAGTCATTTTAACAGTACATTATACTTTACTACTTTAACAATATTTACTTAGAGCTTACTTAGGGAAAATGGGTATGGGATTTCCTCTTTATTTTCTTTTAACATAGCTTCTTATTTCTACTTGCACGTTTTTATACTTCGTCTTATTTTCTATACTTCTTACATATTAACATTTTTCTTTTCCATACATTATAATTTACTATTTTAACATTTATTGCGTATGTTCACATCTATATATTCATTATATATTGTGAACATACTTTTCTTATCCTAACTTATTCCTATTATTTACTTTACGTACAATTTTTCTACAGTAATTGAAGAATGTTTCTCTATCTCTGCTCTTTACTATCTCGGGCAAATTTTGTATGCTAAATGTAATATCAAGTTGCTGTTCCAGGTCGAATCGACATTTGGAGAATACAGGGCAATGCAGGATAATATGCTCTACAGATTCCTCTGCTTCCGGGTCGCATATGCATGATGGACTCTCCTTACACTTGAATCGATTCAAGTATGAGGAGAATCCACCATGCCCTGTAAATAGCTGAGTCAAGATTCCGTCCAACTTTACTCTTCGCAGAACCCTGTGAGCCTCTATCGCGTCAGGGAAGAACATTTTAGTCACGGAAGCCACCTCTCCCGACCTGTATCTTTTGTCCCATTCGCGAAGCGTCTCCTCACGGATCATTCGTTTTACGAATGAGACAGGGCACTTGTCGTATTCGGGCCTCCTTTTGGACCTCAAGGCCGCGTCCTTAGCCAGTTGGTCGGCTCTCTCGTTACCGGCTAATCCCGCATGTGCCTTTATCCAAAACAGGGATACCTCTTTATTTTGGCTCACGCAGTTGGCGATATGCTGTCGCGTCTCAACTGCCAATGGATGGGGGGCGCTGATGTTAATAACGGTCTCGAGAGCGGCCCTTGAGTCGCTAAATATGCCAAAATTAGTTTCCTCGCTCTTCGATGCGACCTCCGCTGCCTTACATAAGGCCAGCAATTCCGCCTGGTAGACGGTACAGTATGGTGAGAGGGCAAATTTGTGGGCCTTTGTCTCTTCCGTACTATTCCACACCGACATTGCCGCTCCAACTTTGCCCCCGATCTTACTACCATCTGTGAAGATTCTCACGGCAAGATTGCTGTGGTGGTTGTACTGATCTTCGTCTACCAGGCTGTCGAATTTCAGCCCTAGCTGCCTTGCGGGGTATGGGGCGTCTATTTTGGATGCCATTTGCTCTACCTCCCTATCGCCTAACTCGGTCCTAGGCGCTCCCTTCTTGGCTTCGTACAGTGAAGCAGCCTCGCGTACTCTTAGGTCTAGAGGGAGCGTGCCTGCCAGCAAAAGTGCCGCATTCAGGGAAACGGTGCGGTATGATTTGCACATTTTTTGTGCAAAGCCCCTCTGCACTATACCCAACTGCTTTTGTACCCCTAATTTTTTCACTGCCGGTGCCCATGCGGCTGATGCGTATAGGACTATAGGCTCCACGGCTGCCACGTAGATCGTCCGGATTATCTCGGGGTTCAACCCCCAGCTGACCCGTGCCGCTCTAACCAGCCGCTTATAGATGCCTATAGCCCTCTTACAAATGTTTGTGACGTGGGAATTGAAAGTTAGTCTGTTATCGATAGTTAGCCCGAGGATCTTGATTTCATTGGTCATTCCAATGTCGACCCCTCCCATGCTCAAGCGTGGTGTGTCATATTTTAGTCGTTTTGTAATTAACATTGCGCAGGTCTTGTGTGGTGCGAACTTTAGTTTGTTGTTGACACCCCACGCCCGAACATGTTCGAGGGCGGCATTGGCTTGGCCCTCAATTTCCCGGGCCTCCGTACCGCTAAAGACCAACACCACGTCATCCGCGAAAGCCTGACAATAATATCCCAGCTGCTCGAGCTGGTGTAGCAACGGGTCCAGCAATAGGTTCCATAGAATTGGTCCCCCTATCGATCCCTGGACGCAACCCTTCTCCGTGCTCCTTTTGTGACTCGCCCCCGCATATCTCACCTCAACTGCCCTCTCGTTCAAGTAGCTACCGATGACCCGCCTCAAGTTCACAGGACACTTTTCATCCGCCAGTCTTGTCCTAATGGCTGGCCACCACGCACTGTCGAAAGCGCCCTCGATGTCTAGGGAGACTATTGTGACCAGTTTTTTCTCCTTGAGTTTGTCTCGTATGTGATTTACTAGGTTTACCAGGGCGTCTTCAGTGCTTCTTTGTGGCATGAATCCAAACTGGCGGGTACTGATTCTGGGTAATATGTGAGACTTGAGGCGGCCCATCAGCATCTTTTCATATATTTTCCCCAGCACGGGCAAGAGACCTATGGGTCTGTAGGATTTGGGTGTCGAGTAATTTTCTTTGCCTGGCTTTCTCAGCACAACCACTGTTGCCTCCTTCCAGGTTCTTGGGAAATAGTGGTGAGCCAGGCATTTATTGATTAGCGCTAGAAAGTATCCCTGATCTGTCGCAATGGCGTGGGAGCAAATATCCGCTGTAAACCCGTCTGCTCCGGGGGCCTTTTTGGGGTTAAAGGACCCGGCCGCGACCTCTAGTTCCTTTGGGGTAAAAGGCGGGTCATGATCATCATGACCACCGTCGTTTACCGTTTCTGCTAGGGTTCTTATTTGCAGGTGATGTTGAGTGTCGCTTTCTTCTGTGTCTCTTGGATAGAACACTTCGGCCAGGTACCTTGCAGATCCCTCTGCATCGAGTTCTATACCTTCTTTTTTCAGGGGCAAGTCCTCTTCCCTTCGCGTTGTTCTTCCTATTACCCTATAAATCCCTTCCCACATTCCTTCCTTATCCTGTTTCCCACAAAAATCCTTCCAACTATCCGTTATCGCATTCTTAACAGCATGCTCATATTTATCTTTTTGTTCCAGGTACAGGCTGACTACCCTATGTCTTCGGCGCGGCGCTGCGTTTCGGATCCTCCTTCTTCTGGTGGCGACTTCCTTCTTCATGGCTGCGAGCTGCTCGGACCACCACGGCACTGTGAGTATTTCTTTTTTCTTCTTATTTGGTATTGTTTGTTTACATGTTAGTGTGATTGCTTCGTTATATTTGACTATTGTTTGATCTAATTCAATTGTGTTACTAATTTTTTCTACTTCGCTTACTATTAACTGGTTTTCTAGCATAATCTGGAGCAATTTCTCATGAAATTGCTCCCAATTCGCTTTCTTTGTATTATATATGCGTGTTGTTCTCTCAATATTTATTCCTATTGATTTTTGTAATTTTAAGCCAAAGATTATGCCGTTGTGGTCCGAGCTCGTAAGGCTCTCTACCACTCTCCATTCTTCTACCAGATCTAGGATCTCCTCTGAGCATGCCGTCACGTCGACGTGGCTGCTGTACCTTTTTCCGCCACGTATGGTGTCGAACGTTGGGATGTCGCCGCTGTTAAGAATGTGCATCCCCATCTCTTGGATCTCGCCGCTCATCTGCTCTCCTCTGTGATCCTCAGCCCCACTGCCCCACCAGGTACTCTTGGCGTTTGCGTCGCCTCCTACTATAAGTTTCCTATTTGCCTTCGTGTTTATTATCTTTAGGTGTTCTAGGTATTGGTCTATTGGTTGATCTGGTTCAAAATAATATGACACGGTGGTAATTGTCCAAGCCTTAGTTTTTATTTTGACCGTTGTAATGTTGTTGGTGGTCTGGTCTATACACGGTATTACATCGAGATCTTTATTTAATATGGCGATCGCTGCCTTTATGGGCCCTTCCTGCATGCTCGAGTTTTGATAGATTCTTACTCCTTTGTAAGTTTTAACTCTACCTTCTCTACCTACATATGGTTCTTGCATCAACACTATTGATGCTTTCCGCTTTTGGGCTTCCAAGAGCACCTCGTTGGTGGCCAGCTGGCTTCTCTGGAGATTCGCCTGAATAATTAAGTACTTCTGAATGTTCTCCGGGGCAACCTTAGCAGTACGCTATGGATGCTCTGGCTACTGCATCCCATCTTCTCCTCACCGGACATACGTGACTGAAAACGTTATGTTTCCGGTTTTCTATGCCAGCTCTCTTACAGTTTACGCACTCCGGTGCCTCTCCGATTACCTTGTCGGGACATTCTGTGTTGAAGTGCGGTCCACCACAGTGGCTACAGAGGTCCTGCGTCTCCTTGCAGAACCTCCGGCCATGCCCATACCCCAAGCATCTAGAACATTGTACCAGAGGAGACTGGTCTTGGACTAGTGCATATCGGAGGTCTATTTTCAGCCTGCCATTTTCTGTCGCTCTTCTCCATACAGCAGGCGACACAGTTATCACAATATGTCCAGTGAGCGGATTTCTTGCTTTCTTCCTATACTTTATTTTTACTCTGTCCAACTCGTTGTCGAGGCCCTGAAAGACGTTCCGGTTCTGATTCTTAAGGGCTTTCAGCACCTCTTCATCACTATGTACTAGCAGTACGTCCTTAAGAATCAGAAGCGGGTCCCTGTTCTTCATTTCCTCCACAACGAGGTGGTCCCCTGTTGCTTCCAGTCTCTCTTTTACCTTCCTCCTGTCTTCTTGAGTCTTACAACCCATAATGACTTTTCCATCTTTTGCCTTCCTGACCTTTTCCACTTCTATCCATCCTTCTTTTGCGTCCACTGCTTTCCTTATCTTCTCTAGAACTTCCTCCCCTGTATCTCCTTCGTTTTTAGATGTTACAACTACGGAGTGCAGTGCTGTCCGTTCTGGAACTGGCCTGGCCCTTAGTCCTTCTCCCGCTACACTCGCGTAAGTTGCCTTCTCTATGATGTCCCTTTGCCCTTTTACCATCATCTTTAGTTCTTCCATTTTCCTTCCATTTTCGGCTATCAGTCTATTATTTTCTTCAATTTTCCTCATAATTTGGTCATCGTCCCTTTTCCTTTCCCTATCATTTTTTCCTTGCTCCTGAACAGAATCCTTCATTGTATCTGTTTGCGTTGGGGTATCCGTTGTTGTTCCACCTGTCTTTTCCCTCTCGTATTCTTCATCTAACCTTCTCACAGCAGGGGTCATTTTGGTCATTTCGTACAACCTATCTAGAGCCTTCTTTACTTCCAGCTTAACGTCTTTCCTCAAGTTTAGGAATCGGTTGAGGTTTTCCAGGCCCTTTTTGTGTATTGCAGTGGCTTCTGCTAATCTGTCTGAATAAATTTCTCTTGCTGCACTACAAGTTTTTATCGGGCTTGGTGTAGGCAAAGGCTGACTCTTCTTTTTTCGTTACCGTTGTCGTCTTTATGACCTTTTGTGTTGTATAAGGTGGTGTTTTTAGAAGGGAATGTTTTATCTCTGAGGGTATGCTGCTTTCGGGCTGAGTAGGCTGCGTCGTCCGATTTGTCGACGGTTGCTCGCCCACTGGGGTCGTCTTTGTTGTCTTCGGAGCCAAATATACCCCTGGATTGGGCACAACTTCTTATGGTCTTAGGTTCCATTATGGCGATGTAGTGGAGTTACAAAATGAATTTAAGAGATATATTAGAGCAATTGTGGAGGTACAGTAGCGCTAACTGAGACTTAAAGCTCTGTGAGAGTAGTATTTAAGTGACTAGTGACTCCTCAAGCGGTATGATAGAACTACATGCTACTTACTGACTTTTTGAGCGCTATAAAGGGAGCAAATGTATGAATATAATATCCGTAAGGGGTATAGTAGTTCTATGATGTATCTTACTTACTATTTGAGCGGTTAGAGGGTGGTAATAAGGTAAATTGTTACACCTTGAGTTGCAGTATGGATATACATTAGGAAATTTTAGCGTCGAAGGATATAATTTTTAACTTTTTTTCATAGCCGGCTATGCGGTATGTATTTTATAACGTTGTTATGAATAATATGTTCCCTTGTCAAAAAACCAAACATTGTGTTTACGAAAATAAATGGCGGAGTTAAGTGCTAAAATTTTAACTTATTGTTAGTGGAAGCTGAAGCAAAATTTTCATTGCGAAGGTAAGTAAACTGTCAATATGTGTATGTATTATTGGCAAATAATTGAAGGGCCCACTCTTTGATGTGTATTTATCTAAAAAAATGTTTTGCTTTACATGGAGCAAAACATTTTTTTTACTAAATATGTAACAAAACCTAACCTATTGACTTAAAACTGTCGTGACCCAGGTATTATACGCTAGAATAATAAATACCTTCATTGTATTAAGTTTTCGTTTCGTACATTTTACTGTATTTAATTAACTTCATAATCTAAAAATGGTGGGCGCATGAATTTGGGGATCCGTAGTCATTTCCCAAAACCACTACCTAGCCTACGCACGACTAGTACACGTATCTCATAGCTAGACGAGTGCTAAATTGTTTGAGTCGCACACGTCCCTGTCTGTCTACATATTTAAATACATACTGTACAATTCTGCCAGTTAAAGCCTGAATATTTGTAGCAATGGAATTTAATATGGTCGTTGCATAAACTACTATTTTACAATGCAGACTGAGATTTTTTTACGATACACAACCCACCTTTTGTGTTTTTTTTCAGACTAACCAATACAATTCACCCGTAATTTCTGTACCCGATGAGTCCAGCGAGTCTTCCTCTCAAATCATTTTGACTTCAGATAACCAAATCCTGGGTATACCTACAAATACCTACTGTGTGCTTGCTGAAAACCAAGAGCACTTTATAGACAAAACACAAGAAAATAGTGATTTAAAGAGTGCCGCAAATATTGAACAAGACGCAAACAAGACTGAAAAAAACCATAACATAGCATTCGCGAAAACTGCCGAAAATAATTTTGAAAATCAACCCAGCGATATACCTGGAATTAAAAATGATTCCGTAATACTAGCCCCATGTGACGATTCAATCGACGTCGAAGAAGAGTCCCTATGCTAATTTTTTAATTCATTTATATTTTCTAAGGTTATTTTTGTTGCTATAACTCATTAATTATTAACAATACACAATAACCAACATAATTTTATAACTGATTTAAGTAAGTATAAGTTATATCTTTTAGTTACAAAGACAAATTAAAATATATTTGTTTACTTTTAGCTAGTTGTTGCTATAACCAATAGATGTTTAGATATGTATCTTTGTGTTCTTATCTAAATGTAAACAAAGTAATATTATTATATAAATTATATTAGAATTAAATAAAATTAAAATTATAATAGAAAAACGAATACCTGAATACTAGCCATTTAGAAACATCACTACCAAATAGCAGCTATTTTAGGTTAAGTACTAGTACCTATCTTTTCTTATTTTCTATTAAAATAAACATTGTTGAATAGTAGACAAGAATGTTTATGTTGCGATGCCATTTTATACACGGGACCACGGTACTAAAGTGGTAACGAACTCAATAATTTAACCTTAAATATAGAGGCTATACTTGACACTATAAGTTCTATTAATAGGGAGAAATATCTCTATTATTCAGCCCTAAATTATACAAGGGAGTTTTGTATCCCTTTAGGAGTTTATAGAGGCTATACTTGACACTATAAGTTCTATTAATAGGAAGAAATATCTCTACTATTCAGCCTTAAATTATACAAGGGAGTTTTGTATCCCTTAAGGAGTTTGGTGTTGTAAAAGATTTAATGAACACCATTGTAGAGCTAGTAGCGTTAATTGCTCCTTTTGTGCAACTATCAGCGCTCCGAAAGAGTTTGTGGTAGCTTGCTTAGAACTTTAGAAGTTAATAGTATATGTTAATTACTTATATGGATCTTATAGTCGTAAGATTCGTCCAAAGCTATTACACAGAAGCTTTGGTCTATATTGTAGGGATAATAATCGCTGCTCTACGCGTTTAACCTTCATACATTGCTCTTATAAACTTGCTTTGTGACTATAAGCGTTATACTTTATTACTAACACTCTTTTGTCGTCACACACTATAATTGCAGCTACTACTCTACCTTCATAACACTTTGGGTTCTAAAGTAAGCTCTATTTGCAGCCATAATGTTTGTTGGGAGGTGACACTTGGAAATTAACTTAGTCAGACATTTTCAGATGATTCACGTTTTCTCTTAAAAAGCTTCCGCAGACGCGACAACGATGCGACGACGCGTTTTCAACGAAATTGTTCTAAAAATGTTCTACAAATAGAACTGTTTCTTCTATAAAAATGCTCATATTTTGTGACATAGGTAATGAAGACAGACGTTTATCTCGACGCCTCAGACACGACACATAAAAGGTACGACATAACGGGTGATCTACATAAAGCAAGTATAAAAAAAACACCAAGAGATTATTCGTCACTACACCTAATCAAAATGAGCGTGGGGGAAGAAAATGGACCATTTTTTTCAGAGAAAATAGGAGTTCTCAGTTCTTTCCGCCGCCCTCCTATACCTACATAACTATTTACATTTATCCGCTGATTTCAAATAAAATATTCAACCCTTGAAAAGGCTTTTTCCGCCACAGTCTTGGAATACATAACATCTAGTTTACGCTCGTGTTGAACTTAAAGTTTGTACAATAAAATGTGATCATCGTATCCTGAGGCTTTGTTCCTAAAAGCTGCCATTACCTATGTATTTTAATAATCCAGATTTTGCCAGCATCTTCGCCCGTTTGAAGCTCGAAAATTGTTCCGTGGAAAACGAAACTTTCTAACGCGAGAGAATTCTAGCTGGAATAAAAGAGTCGTACCTATATCCAAATTTAAGTCATGGTCTAAAGCCGAATAACATTAAAAAAAAACATTCAAATATACAAATTTTCACATCATACTAATACTTAGGTATCTATAATACTAATATTATAAAGAGGTAAAGTTTGTGAGTTTGTGAGGTTGTAGGGCGCAATCTCTGGATCTACTGAACCAATTAAAATAAATATTTTTGTATATTATAGCCACATTCATAAGAAAGGCTATTATGCTATACGCGGACGGGAAATTCCAACGGGAACGGAAAACAACGGGATATACGCATGCGAAGTCGCGGGTAAAAGCTAGTTGATAATATTTTATTAATTTATAATACCTAAATTGATAATATAAGATATATTTATAATACATAGTAGGAGGAATTAAGATTTACCTGCCCTCGTAATGCACGTTAATGGACGAGACTAATAGGCACCACAACAACACTCAGATCTTTACAGCTTAGCTGTAAGCTGTCACAACCCCCGACGCTAGCCCATTTTGTAGTTCGTAGAACTAGACACAAACAAACTGACACTAATTCGTTTTCACGTCGTACTTTAAATCACTTTAATTTAACCAGAACTCTGAGAAACAGTTAATATTTAAAATCGGAGCACTTACACGGAATTGGAGATTAAATTCTTCGAAGCGGTCGTTAGTTCAGGTAGCACATAAACATCGGATTAAAACTGCGCGAGTTAATTAAAGATGTTGAGTCGCGTGCACACGAGGGTCGTATCGTATTGTACAGATACCAGTCTTTTGTCTTCATTATGGTCTTTGTGAGATGAAGACTGCCGATCTACACTTCTAAGGTGAGATTTTTGATCCGTAGTTAACGCAACCAATCGTTAAAATTGTAGGTAAATTTCAAGAAGAAAAAAAAAATACAAACATCCGAATTGAGAACCTCCTCCTTTTTTAGAAGTCGGTTAAAAAATACCGAAAATACAAATGGATTCAAGTACGTACATATTGTACAAAAATTCTTTGTATCGTGGTGGAAGCAGAAATAGATACTAACAAAGGCTACTATCATTCCCAGAAAAGTTCTAAGTGTTTTTAGGGTTCCGTACCCAAAGGGTAAAAACGGGACCCTATTACTAAGACCTCGCTGTCCGTCTGTCTGTCTGTCTGTCTATCCATATGTCTGTCTGTCCATCTGTCTGTATGTCCGTCTGTCTGTCTGTCTGTCACCAGGCTGTATCTCATGAACCGTGAAAGCTAGACAGTCGAAATTTTCACAGATGATGTATTTCTGTTGCCGCTATAACAACAAATACTAAAAACGGAATAAAATAAATATATAAGTGAAAAACAGCAAACGTGATTTTTTTGCCTTTTTTATAGATAATGGATACCCTTCGTGCGAGAGTCCGACTCGCACACCAATTCGTTCCCACTGAAATTAGACATAATATCAGACTTCATCGTCATAGAAACGGAAATAAAGTTATTGTAATAGAAATGGATCCACCTTACTTTTTCTTTATGGGAGATTCATAGAAATAGAGGACACAGGAAAAAATTAGCTTTTTAATTTCTCATACTCGGAAACTAGTGTTTGTTTGACCCGCGTAGCGGGTGGAAGACGCCGCTTTCCACCTAAGGGCGGGAAAGACATACAAATTGCTTCCCTCCCTAGGGCGCGGGAATGAATTTTAAAAATAGAACTGATTTATTGGACAGCTACGAAAAATGTTACATAGTTAAGAATAATATCGATTAAAAAAAACTGCGGTCTTGTGAGTGTACAAACAGCCAGTGTGAATTTTAAAAAAAACCTAATACGCGGGATGGTCCGCGGCGTTGACGCGGTGTGTTCCATATTTAAAATTTAATAAAGACCTTAACATTTGGTGGAATACCAACTCTGTAAGCTGTACCGATATTCAAAAACTCGGTTTTATTTATAGACTAATATTTGAATAAAAATGAGTTCAAGCGATTCTGAAATGTTTACTCCAGATTCGGTTAAAGACGAGGCAAATACAATAAGTAATCGAAAACCTTTTGCTAGCAAAGTATTATATATTTACAATGATTTTGTGAAGAGGCGAGCAGACAAGAAAATAAAATCATTTTCCCGAAAATGTGTTTCTTACATACTTCAATGGACTATCTAGCAAAACTCAGCCTTCTACTCTGTGGAGCAAGTATTCAATGCCCAAGAGTACACTAAGTGTAAAACACAAAGTAGATCTGAAAAAAAAAAGGTACCTATCTATATATACTTACTCATGGTATTATTATTATTTTTTACTTTCCTTATATTCGAAATGAAAAGTAGAGTGGTGAAAGTCATCAATTCCTACTGGGACTATTATACCTCTTATGGGAATTGATTCCTTTCGACCCTTGTAGAATATTCTACTATTGCCAGTGGCAAAAGCCACTGCCATTTTCAAGTGGTGATTGAATTACAAATATTTAAACAAACATACGTCGACATTTATAATATGAAGTAGTAGGAAGTACCTTGGACAGGAAGAGCTCCATTAGGGAAGGGAAGTATATCATTCGTAATAGACTAAATATAAACTAGGAAAGAAGAATACTTAATACTTCTCATGTTTAGCTAATAAGTTCACTAGAACTTTAATGTTACCTCGAGACTATCAATTCGATTAACTCATTACTTATTAACAAACAGAAAGCCTAGCTTCGGACAGCTTTTATTCATGCTTACAGAAAATAACTGTATTTTGTATCTTGTCGTTTATATATGATGTATAATGTATGAGGCTTGTTGAAGCTATCTTAATGAGAGATGTCAGAGCTCTGACGATTTATTCCTAAAGCTTTTGTTGGCATTTGTAAGGAGGAAAATCCTATGTTCTACTTATAAATCACAAAGTAGCATTTCCCACGGCTTCTCTCCAATGTCTTATTTCACAGAAACTGAAAGCAAAAGTCAATAGCATTCAACAATAGTGTAGCTTTGTATTTGTGAAGACTTTTGGTAATATTAGTAGTCCTTTAGTATTCCAGAGATTATCTCCTGCAAACGAACAAACAAATGCCCTCTGTTTGTTTTTCCCGCGGCTTCACTCACTGTATCTATATTACCTATAGGACTAGTATTTACTCTCTCATTAGATTCATGAGAAAGTACTGCAGAACCTCCTTCAGTCAGTAGTATGCCCGTACGAAAAAAAAATCGGCCAGTCCAGTTCAACAATTAAGGCGCGGTTATATTTTTTTTCTATCTTTTGGTATTAACATACACTTTCACATTTAAAAAAGTTAATATAACATTATGGAAAGCTTCTGTCTTTCGTAACTTGCAGGCCACAGCCCACAATTGGCGAAACTCGGAAGTCAATAAACACATCGATTTCCCCGCGGCGGTCGCAGTGTGTCCTCGAGTTAAACGATCGATAATATCAGCGATACGTTCTAATGAACTGTTACTGAAATACACGGCCGTGACGTTACCCGCCAGTCGTCACTGATAACCGATTGATTTGCGGACGATTAACTGAGCGAGGTCTGTTTAGGTACGTAATTGTTAATTGATAGCGTGGTTAAGGCGCTGTCATCAACAAAACTGAAAAATTGCTGGTTTCCTAAAATTATTTTAGGCAAATCTGTTTAGTTTCCACCTACGAAAAAAATATATGCTAATTTTAACTATATTTCCAAGAACTCTGTTGTTTTCGAAACATGTTTAAAAATAAAATCCTCGATAGAAATGATCGTCAAAGTCACTTTTGAAACAAACTTTGACCTTTGAATAAAAACATCCCGTATTACTAGCCTACTGAAGCCGGTAAAATTTATAACAAATAATGAATCGAATCTTAATGCAAAACTTTGCTGTTTTAGATTTTAATACCTAGCTTAACTTAGTTTTGAGGAAATCGATAAAATGCTACATAATTGGCAATAAATTGCAAGCATTGTGTTGTTGCGCTTCTCTTTCTTTTCTATACAGTCCGAGAGTGACCAAGTTTTTGCTATGACAGCGCCTTAAAATGTTTACTGGAAAGTTATTAGTGGTGATGGACATTCAATTATTTTCTAATGAGAAATAATAAGTCTAGCCACACTTTTATTTTATTAGCCACGTGATCAAACTTCTCATTTTATAACTAAGCAACGGGAAAATGTAGATAGCCTCTAATAAACTAATTCGTCTTTTTTACAACGCCAACTAAATATTCTAAGGAAAACGTCAAGTAAAGATCAACAATTATATTAACTTGTCCTTTTTATTTATACATTGCCACCTAATTACTAACTCAGCCACGGAATTTATATCTCATCACCATTTTACAGCGAGTTCGGGATTTGGGGCACCCCGACTCGGACAGGTTAGGTTAGAAGGGGATGGCGGGGTCAAGTGAGCGAGCGAAGCGAGCGAACAGACCCCACCATCCCCGACGTGGTTATTTTTTTTTATGATACTAATGAAATAGAAGCTAATAGAATATATTTTTTGATGTCATTTAATAGTATTTTAGAAGTTTACTGCTTGAATGCATGTTACAAATGTAGATGCTGAAAAATAACCACCATGCTGAGTTGTATTTAGAGTGGCTTGCATAGAAGATAACTAGTGGCTAAGATAGTATCATTCAGACGTTCGTTAATTGTGGCTGACTTAGTAATTTAGAAGGCAATGTAGATTTTTAGAGGCAAATAATGCTATTAAAAAGATGTCTGTTTAATTAGCACCCTTTTCTAATATGACGTTTAATTGGTAATAAGAACTTGAATCATAGCTAAGTAATAACAGCCGCACGGGTCGAACTTCAAGGTTAAGCAACACTTACCTAAGTCGGTCTGTGGATGGGTCACCATCCATTACATAGGATCGAGACTCGTATCACTCCTACGTGTCTCGGAAAGCCGGTGTATCAGTTGGTCTCGGCTGTCATTTATAAATCTTCGACAGTCATTAGTTAGTCAGGAGTTAGAAGTCTCACGACACAAGTCATGGTCAAAAGGTTTCGTGTTACCAAGTCACTGGGTTTGAAGGTCAGAAGCAGTTACTGTATGTAAAACTGAGTTGCACTCAAACAAGTTCGGAAAAGGCTAGGCAGTTTTTCATTGTAAGTTGGATTAAGTGAAAAGTTATTTGTGGTTTTGGAAATTCAATTAACTTCTGAAAGTTTGTTTCTAAAACGGTGGAACTTTTAGGGTGGATCGGTGAAGTGTTTCTATTTCCGGAGTTCAGGCATTAATTATTCGGTTGGTAATGGAAACTAATGGCGTTTATAAAAGTTTCGTATCTTTCAGTATTTAAGGAGGGAGTGAGACGGAAGAGGCGAGCAATAAAAACTTTTGTAGTAACTTTTTGATTGATGTGCAGCTTGTCAAAGAGGGTCCTGTTCTGCTGTTGGTCAGTCATGTAATGTATAGAGCACCGCTAGAAGCTGCCGAATATATATACGAAGAAAACCTTGAAGACGAAGCGACTGATGCGCTACCACCAAGGATGTCATGGAAGTAGAGAGAATTTAATCCATACATCTACACTTTTGGGGGGACTTAATAAATACCACTGATGCAGCAATTAACGTGCTCGACTCGAAAGGATGAAAAAGTCGCCTCATAAAAATAATTAAAAAGGCTTTACTAAATGAAACCCTTTGCAGCAAGTCAGTAGAGTAAGTAATGATGACGTAGCAGTGGGTTGGGCCGCCGGAAGTGGGCGCGGGCACGGTGGCCGCCACTTCCGGCCGCCGGCACCACGCCGACTAGGCTGTTACATGGTAAACGAAGCGCGGCTAATGGGGAACTGTTTACATAATATTTTACTAGCGCTATATCGAGATATTAGGTGGTTTCCACTTTTCCCCACGTGAACAGTCGGTTTATGAAAACCTACCATTTATTTCTTATAAAAAGCAAAAAAGTATTTGGCCAACCAGAGGTATTTTGTAAAAGTTTGAATAGGTAAATGCAACCACTTTAAAGTCATTTTAATTATTTATAAGCAATTCCTTCGTTCCAAACATAAAACAATACTGTTTTTAACTTTGAGACTCATCTATTGTAAACCTCTGTTTTTAAAGACGGTTTCAGCCTCACATAATGCAGGTGACCAAATACTTTTGAGCGTAATGTAAATTGTAAGGACACTGTAAGATCGTTAGCTGATAATACAAAAAGTGGTTAGTTTTCTTACGATGATTGAACAGTTTTTGTTGTCCCAATCTCAAAGAGCACACCTCTAAAGATGATACCAGAGACCCTAGACATTGTGCCATTCAATTAGCGAATGCGACTGTCGAAATGACAAAATGTAAGAATTTGATCACGTGACATTTTTGACGTATTGACGATCGCCTTCGCCACGCTACGGTTGACAGAATCTCACTTGTATCGAGCCCCAGAAGACACCTAGACTGAAACGGAAGTTACAAACTGTTTTGAAATAGAGATTAGAGGGGAAAAATTTAAATTGCTTTTTTTTTTATAACTGGCGAGTTTAAATATGAAATACCGGGAGGAGTAAAATTTTCACAAGAATTTCCACAAGATCTTGTAATTTCACGTCATATTAAGCATCTACAGTCTCTGGTCTGTTCAAAACAAAGTAATACTTCACACGTGTGCTGCCTACTCCGTGCATATTAATGAGTACCTACAATGGATAGGAAAGGAAATCTGTCGTTCTGATTGTCTCTTAATAGAATAAAACAAAGTTGCTGTGCTGTCTGCCTGTTTCTATATTTCCGCTAACTTCTTCTAAGCCAATAAAGAACCTGACACCGTTCTAGCCAAGAAATATACCGTGTTACCCAGTTAATTGGTTGTGGAGGTCTGGTAGGCAGCAGGCCAGCCGCTCCACGTAAAATACTGGTGTTCAGCTGAATCCGGTTCGACTGGGAGCCGACCTCAATAAAGTTAGGAAAAAGCTAGGCAGATGATGATGACATCTTTCAAACTACGCATGGGTTTCCATGCGGTTTTCACTAATAGAAAGACCGATAAATGAGGAAGGTTTGAGTTCATAACTTGCAACCGTGCAAAGCCGAGGCCGGTCGGTAGGGTAATGTTTTCATCACAGAAATTGACTAAACTGGTTTTGTTTTATGGAATACTTAAGAAATAGTTAACAAAGGCGAAAGGAGGAATTTAGATAGGAATTTTAATATTCAATATCCTTTTAGCTGCTATATTCTACTATAAAATAATAAATGTGAAATTCTGTATGTGTGGATCGATCAGGTTCAGGTTACCTCCATGTATGAGTGATCTGATCTGGAATTCTGGACTAAAAGATGGAATAGGTACTTTTTAACCTGGTAGTTCGTTTTTAAACGACTTTAAAAAGGAGTACGTTATTAATAATTTACTGTAGTTTGGTTTTTAAATCAAAATAACTGAAAAAATATCCAAACAGAAAGAGAAAGAAATTAAAGCTATTTTATATTTGCTAGTGTTTTTTTTAGTAAAAAAGTTTTCTTCTTTACTATAAATAATATGTTTGAGGGTATTACGCGGGCATAGTCACTGGCAAAAACGGTGCTCAATAATAATATAGAAAACGTTGAAAAATCGATTTAAAAACTTTCAGTTCACAATAATACCAATTACTTTTATTCCATATTCAGTTTCGCAGAATTTATACTTTAAGTACGTGCGCGCCTGCTGGCTGTGGGAAAATGGGAGTCGGGTCTTTGGCTTCATGCACTACCGTTGCGGAACCTAGGCACTTTGCTCGACGACACCACTTTCCACCTCGCTGTTTCTTTACGTTTAGGAGCCCCATGTTGTTCTCCTCATCGCTGTCACTGTGGTGAAGTTGTCAACAACCTCGGGAACCACGGCCTTTCTTGTAGTCGCAGTGCGGGCCGTTTTGCCTGACACGCCAATTTAAACGACATTATCCGACGAGCTCTCGTCACCGTCGGCGTTCCAGCCGTATTGGAACCCAATGGCTTGGTTCGTGACGATGGCAAAAGACCGGACGGAATGTCTTTGTTTCCATGGAAGATGCAGGTAGGCCTTTAGTGTGGGACGCAACCTATGTACTCTTGCGCTATCCCATCTTCCTAGTTCATCGTGTTGTGCTGGCGCTGCCGCTGCGGCTGCGGAAAACCTCAAGCGGCGTAAATATAGTAACCTCATTGGTAACTATATTTTCGAACCGTTTGGGGTTGAGACCCTTGGGCCGTGGGGCCCTTGTGCTCATAGCCTTTTCAATGAAATTTCGAAACGGCTAGTTGACACTTCCCGTGACCCAAGAGCTGGCTTTTACTTTGGGCAGAGACTAGGCATTGCCATTCAACGTGGTAATGCCGCCAGTCTCTTGGGCACAGCCTTGAAGACGAATTTTTTGATGCTATATTTTAGTTTGTTGTAAGTTTCGTGTATTTTTAATTTAAGTTTTTTTTCTTTTAAAATAAATAATCGTAGTATATTTCCAAAAAAAAAAAGTACCTATTGCAATAGAGTCCAAATTGATGCCATTTTATTTAAATTAACGTTAACCTTGGAACAGGCTTCATTTACATTTAAGTCTCGGTGTCATGTTAAACTTTATGTGATTGGTGAGTCAATGCGCATTTGGAAACCATGTTACCTTTCATATCAGATAGACATGAAACTCCTGAAACCTGAAAACCTTCTGTAATGAACTTTCCACGTGAACCTACGAAGATGATCAAACTAACACCAAAGTTTCAAGTATTATACGAGTATAACGTGCCTTTTTTATGGATGGGAAATCATCAAATGACTCCTCCCGCTCCACCCAGGAGTGTCAGACTCTTACTGACTAAAACCCATCCGTGTTCCTCGTAGTGTCCTTTGCGTTCCAGGGCCGCGGTAACTCTTTCGAACAAAATCCTCAACCCTGGCAGTATAAAGTGCCTGCAAATTCGTTTTCGAAAGAATTCAACTTGACAGGAAATTAAAGATTTATTTCCAAAAATTTAACAGTGACTGCTTCGTTCGTCAAATTAATTGTTTGTAAGCATTACTGCTGAGCTTGAAGTCCTGGGCTCGATTCACGTGTCGTTATTTCGGGATTCCTCAGTAGTAACCCTGGATTTACAGCCAATTGATGACAATAGGGTCGCTCCCTACTTTGAGACCTTGTTATCAATACATTGCCTACCTACGAGCCGCCACCAATTTTTCCGTGAAAGTGGCTATATTTTGGGACAAACAGATCTGAATCACTGGCGTGCCAGCGATACGACAAAGAAGAAGGGGACCTTAAACAGAATGTGGGTGTACAATAGGTTCGAACAGTGGCAGTGTGATGTTCAATAGAATCCAGCACTATGTAGGTTTATCAAAGTTGAAGGCATATTTTTATTGTGTTCCCGAATTAGTGCTGACGCCCCGTCTGCGACAGTAACGCACGCGACCAGAGGCCGCTCCCCCAGCCAGCTCTGACCTTTCACTATCTACTAAACTAAAGGGAACGTTTGTTTGTCCAATAAACCTTGATTGTTCACCGTAAAAGAAAGGCCGATTTTTCATTAGGTTGGTAGGTACTTCCGGTTCGGAACAGGCAATGTGATTAGATTAGAGATTGACGATAAAGTAGTAAAAACAAGCGTTAATATGACAGTAAGATTGTTGATAATCTCGAGGATATGAACGTCACTCAATTTTCCGAGTATAGATTCCGCGACGGGAGAGAAAAAAGTCAATTTATCTTTGTACCAAATCGTTTTGAACAAGTTATTTTTCAACGTGAGTTGCCAAAGTTCCTGCAATCTATACATATAATAAAACTGTAGAAGACGTCAATTCTGTACATTGAATGAAAATAAAAAAAAATATTCCAGGGGTGCTTCATATAACCAGTAGAAGGCAAAAATATGTTTTTTTTTTTTTTTGTCTGTCTGTCTGTTGTTAATCTTTCACGCAAAAACCACTGGACGGATTTTGATGAAACTTTTTTTGTTGTATTGTTATTATTCCTCGCCAACATATAGGCTATAATTTATTTTGAAGATCTGAATACAAGACGTGGAACCTTAGCAGCCCGGCTAATCTATAAGAGATATTAATATACCGCTTTAGGAATAGTTGGTCAACATGATGAGTACTGTCTGTCGACATAAAAAAAATGAAGGTCTAGAGCACCTGATGTGGAACCCTTTCGGGGAGCTAAGCTATCGGCTATTTTAATCAGTTGTCATCAGGTCTCATAGTCCGTTGGTATAAAGCCTGTCTCTCGAAAGACTTGGTGTGGGTTCGATTCCCACAAAAGTTGTAATTATTTTTGGATTATTTTTATCTTATTTATTTCGTTAGTTTTTTATTCCTACCAAACCTAATATTTTCACATATTAATAATATGTTATTGCTGTAATTTGCATAGTTTTTAGAAATGAACCTATTTTCTGTTTATATGTACCTATTCTGTTTTGTTCGCATCACGTTAAAAAATACAAAACTAATGTAGATAACATTTACACATAAACCTGATAGGAATTGTAGCAATCTATAAGAAATCAACTTATTATCTACATGCATAGTAAGTACGGGTACGTATCTAAATGGTACTCGCAACGCCATCTGTTGGGCGAAACTGTACTTACTATCAACAGCATGAAAATTACAACAAATAATACTATTTAGTTAAAGATTCTTTTCATAGTTACCCAGCGTTATGTGCATTTTTTTTTTAAATTTGATGCTTAAAATAAAACTAAAATTGCTCCACTGACTTTGTTTTCATTTTTTTTTACTATTGATAGGAACGCGTTTGACTACTATTTCACCTGATGGTAAACGATGATGTGATCGAAGATGGAGCACGCTTGCCTAGAAGTAACCTATTCACTCTTGACAAGACTGGGCAGTAGTGTCAGGCTGTAGCTATCAGGAAACATGGACTCAGTCAGGGATTTCCACTCCCTGGCTGTATGCACAATTAATGTGTTTTCAAAACGTTTTGTTCATGTGGGTGTGATGTCCACCGTGTACCGGTGGCGCACCAGCGTTCGCCTTGTGGTCCGATGATGGAACTTGGCTTGGCGGAATTAAACTATGCAATTCCGTTGCATACTCCCCAAAATTTAACCGATAGAAAACCGACATACAAGCAACTCGGCACCGATGCTTAAGACTTTGGAGCTTCGACTCGACGAGCCTTTCACCTCTTGGATTTATTTCCCACGATCCCTCTTTTCAATTATTTTCTGTTTATTTTGAAACAAAACTGTTCAATACCCAGTGAGCCGGTGATTCGTCGTGACCAGCCTAGGGCCAGAAATTATCGGTACGGGTTTCACACTCCAGAGCAACAAGGGGAACTGTGGATCCCTAGGCAATGACGCCACAGAAGATCTCGCGAAGAGAGGTTCCGAGATGGTAGTGCTGGCGGGTCCAGCACTACCATCTCGGAACCTGTGAGAAAGAAATAAAGAAGGAAGGAGGAGTGGGTACGGGTACCCACTCCTCCTTCCTTCTTTATTTCTTTCTCACAGTTTTGCACATGAATTCACCAGAGAAGAACTGAACTTCATGACAACAAATGGTCACGGGTTACAGATTGCAGTGAAAAATGGCAATAATATGTCAATACACGCGACTAATAAAACGACTTCTCAGCTTAAGCTTAAAAATTACTCCAGTAATATTAGGGATTATTACGGGTCATTGCCCCTAAAAATTGTTAAAATAAGCATTACAGACAGCCCAATTTACAGAGGTTGCTTCGACAACGAGGAATCAGTCGGCTACGTCATCCTGGTCGTGGCTTCCCGACGTGAAAAAATTCTCGGAACGGTGAAGTCTGCAGGTTTTAAATCAATTCAAATCATTTATTGCAATCCATAATGTACATATACATGTGGTAAATATAGGTTTGTGAGTGCTAAGTGATTGAGCTGACTTTAATCTCAGATTATCACTCTTTTGAGGGTTGAGTATTATCGGTCGTCTCTCCAGTCAACCTGTAAAGCACTCTGGTGGCTTCTGTACATTTGGACGGAGCTAGGCTTGCAAACTTAGCCAGGACACCTACGCACAATGGAGTCTCTACTCTACTCCACTCTATCCATTGTGGGTTTTTTTATGTATGGGGAATCATCAAATGATTTCTTTCGCTCTGGCGCGCGTGGAACACAACGCTCCGTCGACCTGGGCTTGGTTGTTAAAGAACAGCGAGCCACCCAACGCTCGCCGTCCGCAGGCGCGCGCCTACGGTGGCCGAGAATCGCCTTGCGACTCCTGACGCCCGAGGCGTCTTCTTCTGTTGCGGTGGCTAAGGCGTGAGGTTTGCCTCTACCTCACGCGGCCCGCCTCTTCCTTCACTAGCATTACTGTTTCGCAAAAGGAGGTGACGGCTTCCCATGCCTCCTCGCTCTGGGCCATAGAGTGAACCAGAGCCGGTAGCGAGGGGTCGCCGCCGCCGATCGCCTCGACGAGGACACGGCGGTGCTTCGCCCAAGCAGGGCAGACCTTCACCGTATGCTCCACCGTGTCCTCTGCGGGGGTTGACTTTTCTTCTGGTTGGTCTTCCCACGGACAAATTTATGTAGCTCTATCGCGAGATAACAACCTTAGCATCATCATGTATCATCATTATAATCCACAGCCCGACTTCGCCCACTGCTGAGCATAGGCCTCTCAATTCGTGTTGCAATCCCCACGTTCCTATGCCAGCCTTATCCTGGATGAGGCTGGCGGTGACTCTTTCGAACAAATTCCGCAACCCTAGCTACGACGCTCCGTCAACCCGGGCCTGGTTGTGTTCGGACAGCGAGCCAACCAACGCTCGCCGTCTGCAGGCCCGCGTTTACGGTAGCTGGGAATTGGCCTGCGGCTCTCGACGCCTGGGGCGTCTTTTTCGGCGGCTAAAGGGAACTGGGAATAATTGTCAAATCGTGCTGTCATTAATTCTTAGTTCGGGTTCGGGACTAATCGTAAGTCCGTAGGTGATACGGAGTAGGAAACGCCTAACACTACGAAACTACGGACTGCGAGCTTAGAGAGTAGACCCCGAGGCGTGAGGTTTGCTTCTCCCTCACGCGGACCGCCTGAAATAAAGGAGACTCCACTAGCATTACTGCTTTGCAGGAGGTGGCGGCTTCCCATGCCTCCTCGCTCCGGACCATGGAGTGAACCAGGACCGGTAGCGAGAGGTCGCCGCGGCCGATCGCCTCGACGAGGACATGGTAATGCTCCGCCCAAGCAGGACAGGCCTCCACCGTATGCTCCACCGTGTCCTCTGCGGAGACTTCTCTTCTGATAGTTTTGGCATGACCATTAATAAAGCTCAGGGACAAACTATGAGTCGTGTTGTTGTGGATCTGCGGAAGTTCTGTTTCTCGCACGGTCAACTGTATGTCGCTTTATCGCGAGTAAGCAGCGTGCAAAGCCTGTTTTTACTTACTGATGAACATTACATAACAAGTAATATTGTTCACGAAGAAATTTTTAAGTGTTAACGTTCGTTCGTTCTTCGTAATTTTGTAAATCATGTCATAATCATGATGAGTACATACATACATTAGTGAGTTTGTGTACTTATGTACATATATACTTAATCTTGCTTAATACGAAGTGCACGCGCGAACGAAGTCGCGGGCACAGCTAGTCTATACATATAATAAAACTGTAGAAGAGGTCAATTCTGTACATTGAATATAAACTAAAAAAAATACTCCAGGGGTGCTTTATACAAACAGTAGAAGCCAAAAATATTTTTTTTTCTTTTTTTGTCTGTCTGTCTGTCTGTCTGTCTGTCTGTCTGTCTGTCTGTCTGTCTGTTGTTCGTCTTTCACGCAAAAACCACTGGACGGATTTTAATGAAACTTTTTTTGTTGTATAGCTATTTGTACTCGCCAACATATAGGCTATAATTTATTTTGAAGATCTGAATACAAGACGTGGAACCTTAGCAGTCCGGCTAATCTATAAGAGATATTAATATACCGCTTTAGGAATAGTTGGTCAACATGATGAGTACTGTCTGTCGACATAAAAAAAATGAAGGTCTAGAGCACCTGATGTGGAACCCTTTCAGGGAGCTAAGCTATCAGCTATTTTAACCAATTGCCAACAGAACTCGTAGTCCGTTGGTTTAAAGCCTGCCTCTCGAAAGACTTGGTGTGGGTTCGAATCCCACAAAAGTTGGAATTATTTTTGGATTATTTTTGTCTTATTTATTTCCTTATTTTTTATTCCTACCAAACCTATTATTTTCAAATATTAATAATATGTTATTGCTGTATTTTGCATATCTTTTTAGCAAGACAAGCAGAACCTATTTTCTGTTTATATGTATTCTGTTTTGTTTGCATCACGTTAAAAAATACATAACTAATGTAGATAACATTCAGATAAACCTGATAGGATTGTGGCAATCTAGAAGAAATCTACTTATTATCTACATGCATAGTAAGTAGGAGTAAGTATCTTTAATTATACTTGCAATGCCATCTGTTGAGCGAAACTGTACTTACCATCAACAGCACGAGAATTACACCAAAAAGTATTTTTTAGTTAAAGATTCTTTTGATACTTACCAGGCGTTACGCATTTGATGCAAAAAAAAAATTACTCCACTAACTTTGTTTTAATTTTTTTTTACTTTTGATAGGAACGCGTTTGACCACTATCTCACCTGATGGCAAACGATGATGTGATCGAAGATGGAGCACGCTTGCCTATAAGTAACCTATTCACTCTTGATAAGACTCCCAGGCTGTAACTATCCGGAAACACGGACTCAGTCAGGGAATTCCACGCCATGTGTTTCCAAAACGTTTTGTTCATGTGGGTGTGAGGTCCACCGTGTACCGGTGGCGTACCGCCGTACGTCTTGTGGTCCGATGATGGAACGAGCTTGGCGGAATTAAACTATGCAATTCCGTCGCACACTCCCCAAAATGCAACCGATACAAAACCGACAGGCTAAAAACTCGGTTTCGATGCTAAAGACTTTGGAGCTTCGACTCGATGAACCTTTCACCTCTTGGATTTCTTTCCCAGGATTTCCCTCATTCCTAATTATTTTCTCTTAATTTTGAAACATAACTGTTCAATTCCCAGTCAGCTGGTGATTCGTCGTGACCAGCCTAGGGCCAGAAATTACCAGTAGCGGGTTTCACTCTCCAGAGCTTCAAGGGGAACTGTGGGTCCCTAGGCAATGATCGAGATGGTAGTGCTGGACCCGTACCCGCTCCTCCTTCTTTCTTTCTTTCTCACAGTTTCGCATGAATTTGCCAGAGAACAACTGAACTTCATGACAACAAATGGTCACGGGTTACAGATTGCAGTGAATAATGGCAATTACATGTCTATAAACGTGACTAACTAAATGACTTCTCAGCTTAAGTAAAAATTACCTCCGTAATAATAGGGATTATTATTACCTACGGATCATTGCCCTTAAATTTTTTTAACGTATGCACCACAGCCAGCCCAATTTGCGGAGGTAGTCTCGACGCCGAGGAATCAGTGGGCTACGTCATCCTGGCCATGACTTTCCGACGTGAAAAAATCCTCGGAACGGTGAGGTGCAGGTTTCAAATCAAATCGTTTATTGCAATCCATAATGTACATATACAGGTGGTAAATATAGGTTTGTGATTTTGTGATTCTAAGTGATTGAGCTGACTTTAATCTCAGATTATCACTCCCATGCGGCTTGAGTATTATCGGTCGTCTCTCCGCTCAACCTGTGAAGCACACTGGTGGCTTTTGTACATTTGGGCGGAGCTAGGCTTGCAAACTTAGCCAGGACAACGGAGTCTCTACTCTACTCTATCCGTTGTGGGTTTTTTTATGGATGGGAAATCATCAAATGACTTCTTCTGCTCTGAGTGGAGCGGAAGAGAATGTCAAACTCAAACTGACTAAAACACATCCGTATTCCTCCTTATGCCTTTTACGTTCCCGGGCCGTGGTGACTTTTCGAACAAATTCCGCAACACTGGCTACGACGCATCGTCGACCCTGGCCTGGTAGTGTTCGGACAGTGAGCTAACCTACGCTCGCCATCTGCGGGCCTGCGCTTAGGGTGGCTGGAAATTGCCCTGCGACTCCCGACGCAACGCCCGGGTTGTCTTTTTCTGTTGCGGCGGCTGAGGGGGTCTACTCTCTTAAGCCCGAAGTTTTAGTTTCGGCCTCAGTGTTGGGCGTTTTCTACTCTGTATCACCTACGGACTTACGATTAGTCCCGAACTAGGAATAACTGTCAAATCGTGCTGTCATTCATTCTTATATTCTTTTCCGGACCATGGAGTGAACCAGGACGCCGCAGCCGATCGCCTCGACGAGAACACGGTGATGCTCTGCCAAAGCAGGGCAGACCTCCACCGTATACTCCACCATGTCCTCTGCGGAGACTTCTCTTCTGATAGTTTCGGCATGACCATTAATCAAGCTCAGGGACAAACTATTAGTCGTGTTGTTGTGGATCTGCGGAAGTCCTGTATCTCGCACGGTCAGGCTGTATGTCGTTTTGTCGCAAGTAAGCAGCGCGCAAAGCCTGTTTATACGTACTATATATACACATAACGAGTAATATTGTTTACGAAGAAATTTTTTAAGTGTTAATATTCGTTCGTTCTTCTTAATTTTGTAAGTCATGTCATAATCATAATGAGTGCATGCATTTAGTGAGTTTGTGTTCTTAATATCTTCCTAAATACGAAATGCACGCGCGAACGAAGTCGCGGGCACAGCTAGTATAAAATATATATAAGGTATATATTTATACCTAGTCACTTTTCAATGAAATGTCATTGTAAACAACACGTATGGTGGTCGACAGAGTGCGGACAGTTCCTAAATATTCAGAATGTTTTGCGTACAGAAAAGGGTCGCGTGTCGAGCTCTGCGTCACTTGAACCTCGACCTCCATTTAATATGTAATTTTTGACAAATTTAAACTGGTATCTACTATGTATGTACACGCATTCTGGTCAAATGTAACATGACATAGTAAGGTACAGCTTGAAGAGGTACCTCGTCACTGCAATAAAAGGCAAGCCTATTAAATTAAATAGGTGCAAAACCAGATCCAGGTCTGCTTTTAGGAAATGCCTTATGGGAAAACCCTGTTACACTTTTCCCATGGGGATGAAACCATCCTTGGTTGGTGGCATCGATGTCACTCTTAGCAGTCGGGGTTGCGATTACTACACCAACGGGGCAGTTGGATCTGTCAGACTAGGTAATCAACGACTGTAGGTGGATGATGGAACACCGGGGTGGTTTTAGTCAGTAAGAGTCTGACAGACCCCCAGATTTCCCCCAGTAAAAAAAAAAGGTAATCAACGACCTGCTTGGGTGAAGTGAGCTGTTAGATCACTTCACCCAAGCCTTCACTTCAACATATTTACAGAATTGACAGGCTGATGTACAAGTGGAAGAGAGTCGCCATTCGTATCGCTGTACCGGAACCGTCACTTGGCATTTCCGAGTCCGCGGATAATCCGCGTTCGTCCGTAACACCATTGGAGACCGCCTTTATATAATAAACCTGAGGATATTAATATGCAGCCGTATGCATGCCACCCAGTTAATGGTTTGTGCAGGGTTTGTAGTTAGCCGCTCCACGTAAAATACTGGTATTAAGCTGAATCGGGTTTGAAAAAGAAAGAAAAAGAGTTTATTTTATTTGAGTTTATATTTTATTGTTTGACTGGAAGCCGACCCCAATATATAATAAGTAGTTGGGAAAAGGCTTGACAGATGCAGTTGCAATACACAACAGCTCTACCTAATCGAATCCGGATTTTCAACTTCACTTTGATTTTACTTCCATAATTACTACTTGAACTCCTATAACTAACCTAATTCCTCCACGTAAAATACTGGTATTCGCAGTTGAATCCGGTTTGACTGGGAGCCGACCCCAATATAGGCTAGGCAGATGAGATGATGTCTACTGCGCGTTCGAACGTATGGCACCCGTTGACTGCAGCCGATAATCGGCGTTAGGTGGTAATACCTAGTGTTGCCACCTGACATTATGCTGAACTGAGGCCCTTTTGTCATAATATTGTGTAGAGAAGAGAGAGAGAAGAGTGTGTGAGTTTGTTGAGTAATATTTTAATTTAGTTGCAAGACGAATAATTATGTCTGCAAAATCTTTACATTTCTTATTATGAAAATGTGATCCTTAGGTACATTTGGCTATAATAGAAGCTTTGAGAAAGCTCTCAGATAAGAACAGCAAAGTGAGCGACATCAAAGGGCAAACATCAAGTTTTTAAAGGTTATGGGGTAATCAGAACCAAACATTTTTACATACTATATTCTCTATTTGTAAGGTGTCTTTTATTGTGCCAATAAATGCAATTTTCTTTCTATCTTTCTGTAAACTACTTACGGTGAGTAAGTAGTAGTTGTACTTATTTAACACACATTATTCTATTAGTACACACGACATATTGTATTACGTGACTACATCGGAGGGCGTGTGCCCGAGGACGTGCCGTAAACTTACCGAGGCTTACAGAATTATGTCAATAGAAAAGTTATTGTGTGTAGTTAAATGGTAACTTCCTATTTTTCAAAATGTCAGTGAATATCAAGGGCGGTTTACGTGGGGCCGACATTTTTATTATGCCTCAAAAGGCCAGCCGGCAACACTTTGTCAATAAAACTGATGGTGTTTTTTATTCAGACAGCTATTTTTCACGTGTTTTCATGTCCTATTTAATAATAGCTTTCACTTGATAACATTATTTTTTATAATTCAGAATCAAATGCTACGACTGGCTCATTTGTATAAGTACAAAAGACCACAGGGCTATGGCCTGGGGTCTACGTACAAAATATTATAAGTAAAATCAGTATTTTAACTATTAGACAATTTATTGGAGCCCCATGGCTCCAAGGTTCAGATTACATCTGTCACTCTATTAAACAAAAACGTTCTAATCATATTTCTGAATTCATAATTCAAATATTAACTCATTCCTATCGGAAACTTCCAAAGAAGGTATGAACAGCAAGAGTCTGGATGGCTCTACAGTACCTAGTGCTTGCAAGCACGGCTGTTGAATTCAATAGGGGTCCCAATGTAGGTTCGATCTTCTGATCGGGCAGAGAAACTGTGGTTTTCCACTAGGAATTCCTCAGTAGTTTTCCTCCATGCACCGTTTTTCTACAATTCTGAAGGTCTGGCGAAGAGTTTGTTAAGTAATCTTTTATAACTTGGTTGCAAGACGTTAAGTCTGCAAAATCTTAACATTCCTCATTATGAAAATGTGATCCATAGGTGCCTTTGGCTAAAAATCTTTGAGAAAGTTCTAGGTTATAAAAAGATAATCTTCAAGTGAATGAGATCTTAAAGTGGAGACGTAAGCGGCGAAATCAAAGGTGACTTGGCAAACATCAAGTTTTCAAAAATATAAGAAGGTTATCAGAACTAAACATTTTTAGTTGCAAATATGCGAATTGTTTATCCCATCAAAAACATAAATGTGAAAATGGGAGCTAAGTTCAATGTTAATAATATGCGTGATTGTCGACTTCAGCGACAAAAAAATTGAGATATAAATGGGTGCCAAGTTCTGTAGATAATCCTGAAATAGGATTAATTAAGGCTCAAGGTTCGACTTGGCTCGTTTTTACATACATGTTATCTTTTATTTGGCCCTATCTTACTTTTTTATATTGAAAGGTCACTAATGAATAAGACGGATGAAAATAGATTGCATGTAGCGGAGATGAGAATGTTGAGATGGATGTGTGAAGTAACGAGAATGGATAAGTGAGAAATTAGTACATTAGAGGTAGTTTAAAAGTGGCGCCAGGGACGGAAAACTTGAAAGGTAACCACTTGTCCTGGTATGGTCATGTGAAGAGGAGGGATGTAACTAAAAGGGTTATGAATATAAATGTGGTGATGGATGGAGAGGAAGAGGGAAGCCAAAGAAAAGATGGATGGATTGTGTTAGGAGCGATGTGAAAGAAAAGGGAGTTAGTGATAGTTTGACGGCTGATAGGACAGAATGGAAGAAAAAAACGTGTTGCGCCGACCCCAAGTAACATGGGATACGGGCAGGAAGATGATGATATTGAAAGGTCACTAAAAATTTGATTTGCTTGTAATTGGATTAGATTCTAGACAAGCTAACGGGCTTTAATAAATGTGCCAAATTTCATATATTATGCAGGTTAAATAGGTTTCTAGTTGTAAAGGGGCCAAAAGAAGCTCGAGATGGTTCGTGTAAATAAATTACACAGAGTTGTTGCGTCGGCAGTTCCCTTTTCTTTGAACTTGCCTAGACACGCTGCCGCGTGTCTAAATTCGATTGTTGTGGTTTTCTTAGGCAGACAACGCACAGTCTGAATCGCTGGGTAAAGCATTATATTTTGCACAAGAATTCCGTATTCCATCGAAAGAGAACACCAGTGAAGGATTTTTAAAATTCACCTTCTAAGGGCGTTAAATAACTTAGATTGAAGTTAGTAACTTTTTTCCGATGGGAGTCGCGTCGGGCGCACGACTTGTCTCTGGTATACATAAAAGAGGCGTAGTTTGTTTCAAAGTGCGACATAAAAATCGTTATGAACAGCGTGGTTATAATGAGTCATTTCAGATAGAGGCCTGAATGAGGGTAGTTATATCTATAACTTTTTCACAACTATTTCCATATTTTTAGGCTAGGTTTCAGGGAGTGCCGCGCTGACCACGCTATTCTATAATTACGGAGAGGTTTTATAACTGATTCACTGCACGCATGAGAACATTAAAGCTGGAGAAATCTAAACATAAAGGTACAATTTTGGGTTTCCTACCAATCTCTATTAGAAATGTGAAGGACATTGTTTCAGATGTTTTTTCATCAATTACCACCGTCTCAACGGCTAAATAGATTTAAATGAAACTATAGAACACGGGTAGCCAAGGGAAGGGAACCGCAAAAGAGAGAGACCGTTTTGAAGATGGGAAGACGAGATTGAAAAGGCAGCTGTAGACAACACAAATATATAGACAAGGACAATGAAGGACCGGACAAGGTGGAGAGAGTTGGAGGTGGTCAAGCAGGTGATGCCAGTGGCAGAAGTTTTTTTGTATTTGATGGGCCTGATGGTAAGCGGTGATGTGGTCGAAGATGGAGCACGCTTGCCTAGAAGTAACCTATTCACTCTTGACTTAAAGACTCCCAGGCTGTAGCTATCAGGAATCACAGATTGGCAGGGAATTCCACTCCTTAGCTGTAATATCTACGAGAATTCCTAATTTCAATGCGTAAGTCATATCTACAGGAAATCTCAGTA
Source organism: Melanchra persicariae (assembly GCA_947386135.1). Classification (NCBI taxonomy): domain Eukaryota; kingdom Metazoa; phylum Arthropoda; class Insecta; order Lepidoptera; family Noctuidae; genus Melanchra; species Melanchra persicariae. Next base: position 1,122,885 of record OX376651.1, read on the forward strand.
AACATATCTTCAGACAGGCCTAAAGAGACGCGACGCGTGACGCTTCCACGCGTAAAATATCATTATTTCTCCAGCAAATTAATTTAGCAAGCGTAAACCTACAGGTGACGGGAGATATTGAGTTATCAAAATCGAATAAAGCTCCTCGTTTCCTTGGGATATGAGGAAACGCTCTCAAATAAATCAGGCAACAACGAAATCTTGTGATGTAAAGGCCTGTAGTTGGATAGATGAAGTTACCTGATGATGATACCTTGATCAGGCACATAGGATTGTTATAACAGTAATACGTTCCCATGGGAATAAAAAATAGTTTTAGACTTTCATGCGGGCGTAGCGGCAACGCAAGTAAACCGCATAGGTAAATAAACAAACCAGCTGATCTTCTGATAAAAAATGTGGTCTAATTTAATTAATGCAATATGTTGAAACACGGGGGGTCAGGGACTGTGTTCATGTGTACCTATTAAATAGGAAGGTAGATGTGGTGTGTATACCTTATGACTTCATAAACTCCCTAGCTAGGCGAAGCGGTAAGAGCTTTCGGATTTTTTAAGTGAGGGTGAAGGTAAGAATTTTGCTTTTGAAAAGAGCGCGTTTATCAGATTGCAGCTGAGACATGGAGAAAGGAGGCTTAGTGGCTCAAGTCCTCTCCCCCCCCCAAAAGACGGAGACATCTTTGGTAGTCTAGGAGGTTTGTTATGCGTTAAGCTAAATAAATTGTATTGTGCTTTAATAGTGTTGCTAATTTGCTAAAACCTATCCTCAGCGGGGTCAAGCCCCCCCCAAACGACAATCCTGGATCCGCCGCTGCACAACTGACGAAATGGAGGGATAGGCAGAAGTGTACCTTGTAGTTCACCTAAATATGTATTAAAAGGTATACATCTGCTGCCAAAGCCTTTGGGAATACAGGCCTGATGGTATTTTAACTGTACCTACCTAGTTTTCATCAGAAAGCGGAGTAGAAGGAGACATCATAAATGTAAGTACCTATCGTACCAGAGCAGAAAGAGTTCTGGTATTTCTGCCTACCAACAAGGGATGAAGGCGTGAGTTTAGGCAGGTTTTTATAGTATCTAATCAGCAATGTGCTCATGGCTTCCGAAACCACAAACCAAATCAAGCCTTTGATATAGTGTAATGCTTATGCTACAGTGTGTTATCGCTCGTTTAAAAGCTTGTGTAGGTTATCTGAAAGAGCCCTCACATACTAATTACATTAAATTAATAAATGAATTACATTTGAATATCAATTCTTTAATGGATAGCAGTTAGTTGTAATATAGTTGTTATAAGTAAATGGAACTAATGTCATTGTTAATTACAACCTCCATGATAAGAATAATAACTAGAGTTAAATGTTAATTGTGTTTCTGTTTTTAAATGTATCACTCACATAATGATTTGTGCCATTTACTGGTCATTCAAATTCAACGCAGACATCCGTAAATTCGACTTTTTTATGGTTATTTTGTTTCGAAGCGGAAATTGAGCGCTCCACAAAAAATTGTGTACGAAGTTTAGATTGGAAATCCATGCTTTTTATGTTCTATTTTATACCCGTCTAGTTAATATGAAGCTTTATTTGATACAACCTTTGCGCGGGTTTTTTTTTGTTGCGTTAGATACCTTCATATGCAAAAAAAACTATGAAGGTAGAAGTTCATCACTTTGGCTAACGATTCATTCTGTAATTAGAAATAAGTCCAAAGAACCAACAGTAACTGAAGATTGGATTTAAGAAATAGGATGATGAGATGGGCAGTTTTTATACCACACCAATAAAAAAAACTAGCATGGTTGCCTACATTTCGGACAAACAGCTCTATGTACATATATAGAGCTATGTACAAACCTCAATGGTGCCGCTTAGGTATAAGTATATATGTACAATATGTAGGTAGGTACTTAAGATTTTTCTATGATCAGATAACTTTTAAACAAGGAATGAAATGTCACATTGACAGCTTTTGTATAGGAAATAATATGTCAAACCACCATTTGTTTTCTTCAGGCATAACTTCTGAATTTATTATTGAACTTATTCTGCAATAAATTAATCAGAAGTTTTGCATTTAGTTTTAGTGAAATTACCTACCTTTTACTATTTAGGAATATTTTGCTTAGTGCACTACTAATGTTGAGACAGATGGAAATTGAAACAGACTCCAGAAACGGAAATGCCGACGTGTTACGCATCATGCTCAACACAAGACACATACGAAAACAAACAAAAGAAAATACCTACCAAAGCCTACCTACGGAGACTATATACCCATTCATATTAAATGACAATAAGCATAACCAAACATTACTTTCAATTTCAACTGAAGGACAACGCTGGGCATGTTCTAATGTGTATTACGTATTGTAACTTTGACATTGACATTTCAGACTGAAGCCTGTCGAGGGCAGCCCTGACACATCGCACTAAAATCTTCCTGCTAGGCAAGTGTCAACAGCACTGCAGGTCAGTGACAACACCCGACAACCCCCGAATATTCACGAGTGACCTCGACATATTATACCGAGAATTTACGACTACCTCCGACAAGCTCGTGTCGTATTGTCCGTGGTATCTGACACTCTGATCCATCCCTGGGGGTTTATCGGATTAAAATTATAATTTTAACAAGGTTGGACGTTTCCTGGCCATTTGAAATGAACGAAAATTGCTGGAAACTGGCGTTATCAAAAGTACATAAAGCTCGCTTCGACGTTATTTGCTAATTAACGGTACTAAGTAATGGGCCCATGTGAAAGTGAAACTTTACCTATCCAACCGTAGGTAGGTGCCTAAATCGAGAATGGTTGAAAAAATCAAGAGGTTTTGGTTTAACTTTGACTTTGAAATATCATAAAATTAGAGTGTGGCAAGCCTGTCCCACCACAGCTTAGATTAATAACACTAACTAACACTTCTAAGGCGAAAATCGAGGGGGTGTGGTGGTTTCTGGAACATCCTGTATATTATACTTATTGCCCCCTAAGTATACAGCATGTTTCAGGAATGCGTGGTCATATTTAAGAGTGACGTTCTTTTTCTGATGATTCTGTATCAATAAGTCTGATGCATTTGGACATTTCAACTAAAGTTAATGTCATTTATTTACTTAGTTCAATCCTCGTTCAATCAGAGATTTAATACTACCACCTACTGAAAAGAAAAGTATTTTTTTTTTACTTTTGGTCGTCTTTTGTGGTCGGTTTTTTTATAAAAGTAATTTGTTTTTAGGTTGCCATTGTTTCCATATAGTATAACAGATAAAGAATCACCCTCTGTAGAATGAGGAACCCTCAGGGACCTCTATGATGTTCGTCCAACAACCGCACAGGGTAGTATGACAGTGTGACCGGAGATGTGAACGGGCCAATTTGCACACGTCACTGAATCAGTTTAAAAATGTATATATTTCATTCTAAAGCCAATAACTGCTCACTGCTGTTATTTACAGTGTATAAATAGTTGTAGAATCGAAATAAAATTCATGTTTACACAGAGGCTGATTGGCATTGATTTGGGAAAATATTATTGTGGACTGTATGTTTTTATGAAAAACATCGGAATTGATAACCTCCTCCTTTTTGAAGTCGGTTAAAATCCTCTATTACCTGAAATGACAATGGGCGTAGAGATGGGGAAAAAATTCTAACGGTGAAATAATTTTTCAAATCGGTCCAGTAGTTTCGGAGAATATTCATTTCAAACAAACAAATATTTCCTCTTTATAATATTAGTGCAGATAATGGTAAAACAACTAAAATACCTAATTAACCTAAAACAGTAAGGTATATTATACGGACAGCGTGGAACAGCTCCCGCCAGATTTCTCTTTTTTCAGTTTTCAGTCGACGTGATAGACGAGCTACCTGTCTACCTATCATTTGCAAAACACGATGTGACGCACCTACTAATTGTTGGCGAAACTTGATGAACTGCCGTCAGGCGAGCAGTAAAAGGAGTGGCCGGTGATTAATAGTTGTCCAGTGACCGGTGACCCTGTTACTTGCCTGTCTACTTTTTTTAGAATGGCCTCTGACCGCTATAAAAATAGAAACCACCAAAAATTAGTTTTTCTCTACGCTCTGAATGCCGTAGTTTTGGTAACGGCGTTAAAGCTGTTTCAATTTGTTTGTGATGATGTCGGTTGGCAGTTCATAAAGCTGACTGTACACGCGTGAAACGTGGCACTTTATAAAGTAGTAGGTACCTAACAAATTGGTGAAGTCTCCTAAAGGTTTGTTTCATCACTTGACAGCTCTAAAAATTTTATGGTGTCTAAAGGTATCAATAGGGATCCGACATTTACCTACTAGAGTAAAAAATTCGAAGACGTAGGCAACATCCCGCTTGCCTCATCTCAGAGAGAGGAGGCTGGTTACATACCCAAGTAGCAAAATAATGTCATATAAATAGTACAGTAACGTTTTTTATATAACTTTCAGCCATATGAAAATGGTTTTATAATTGTTTTTTTTACGTAAATATAACGCGGGTTTGGGCGCAGATTATATAACATTTAAATCGTGTTAGGGTCGTTTTGCAGTCGCTCCAGCGACAATAAAGTTGAGTAAAAATCACGTAAATGTTGAAAGTTTAACTAGAAAGGTTTGTAATAGTTTCAGTAATACTCTTACAAAACTAAATCATCGTATAGATGTTTTGTTATGCTGGTGGTTGGTCAGTGGTGCAAGCTAGATCACTCGTGTGACAACAATTTATTGTGTTGTGATAAAATTTATAAAAAGGTTAAGTCAAATGTTTTAATAATCATTATTATTTATTAATTTAATGTTAAGAAAGTTGACTGTGGTGGATGATAAAGAGTGGTGACTTATACTTGGGAATTTAAAATTTTCGATGATATGTTTGGTTATTTCTTTAAAATTTTAATGGGCCTTCATAATGTTAGTGTTTTGATATTGTTTATAAAAATAAAATACATAAATTGGTATTCATCGTTTCCGCCATATTGCCAATAGACATTGGGCGACTGCATTAAGACCTGTTTATAACTATTGATCATATACATGTTTTTGTACGACTTATGGCGTCCTCCATGATGGTTGAAATTAGAGTTATGTTGGAAAATAGAAAAACCTTTGTATGTATTCATGAGAATACTTCTGTATTTCTTACAGGGACATCATGGTGATATATTATGACATCAATGATAAGTTTTTGACCAAAAAAGACTTCAAGTTGCTAAAGCAAATCAAATGGCCATGGAATAACACACATTTTCAGTTATCACAGAAGTGCTATGTAATAAAATAAATAATGGATGTAAAAAAAATGTAATACTTAAAAGATATTTTTTATTGTATCATGAGGAACATTACAACTGATTGCCCATTTTTTAAAATTTTGCCAGAATTGACCATCTTTATCAAGTTCTTCATAACTTTCTTCACTCATTTCCATGGAGTTGTCTTCTTTAAAGAAATCGGAATTATTTAATTCGTCTACAAAAAAAAAAGATTTGGGTAATATAAACTTACGAATGAATCTAATAAAGGAGCTTTTTATACAAAAACTTACTTTCGCTATCTAGTGTGCCTTCTGGTAAAAGAACATGAGCGGAACAATTTGTAGAACACCTGTCCTGACTGGATCCAGCATTTACCGCATTAAACGTTGAAACATGTACGGAACCACTTTCATTTTTACCGATTTCTGCTTGGCTGGGCACAGTTTCTTCCAGATGAAATGTAGGTATCGTTGCTGTATTCAACAATAAAAATTGATAATTTTTATTTACTTTTCTTCTAAAATCACGACTTCGTTTAATTCTTTTCCACTTTTTGAAATCCTTATCTAAAATTAAGATACAATGAAAACCGCGAGGGAACGAATGCGAAGGCGGACGAGTTATATAAAAGATTCTTATTACTGCTTAAATAATCAATTGACTTATATTAGTCATATAAGAATAACGCTTCAACCTTAATAGTAGATTATGCACCCAGGGGATAAAGCAGTGTCTTGTGTTACGGGCGTCATATTGAATCTCGAACGCAATGAAGGATTCGGGAGTTAACTCCCGAGCGTAGCGAGGGTGTTTAGAGTTTAACTCACGAGCGAAGCGAGGGAGTTAATACAAGAATCCTGAATGCAGCGAGGGATTCAAGCTAGCCCAAGGCAAAGATACCTTTATCCCCGAGGAGGATACTCTACTTTTCACACCTCCTGTGAGAAAAATAAGAAGCCATAATACGAAAAACAAAGTATTTTAAATTTACAAACACTAAGTAGAGATATGTATTCAGAACTATACTGTATGTATACCTACTTAAAAAAAGTTAGTTTAATACCATACGGATTTGCAATATTCGCGCCTTTTTTGCATTCCACTCGGTATACCTACCACAAAGCGGCCACGACCAACTCGATTTTCGTTTTTTTTTACTTCTCTGTGGGTAAGTAAATATGTGCAGGCCTATTGTTAGCAACCTAATACAATTTATGTGTACACAAAGCTTTATACAGAGCTTTCTATGAGCTGGTAGAATGGGTTCGGACGCTTGGCTGTATGTAATTTGAATTTAGAACGTCATAGGAGATGCTCGAGAAAATAGTTTTAAATTAATAAATCGACTATAAATGGGTTTTAACTGTTATTCTTATCCTTTTATACAATAATCCGTACATAACCAATTATTGTTATAATATTGTCTTCAATCCTGGTCAATCCTTATGATTCTGTAGAAATTCGAGAATATCATCCCTAAGTAGTAAGAGTATCGAGAATATCTTTCCTCTTTCTGGAACAGAAAGAGAGAGACAGAGACAGAAGGCGTTGTAAGTACCTAATATACCGCCAATTGAGCAGACAGATGAGGTTCCAAATTTAAATCACATTATTGACCAGCGGGTTATAATGAAATCCAGTACAATATTATTGCCCGGCTGTGCCACCGGCCAAAAATGACTCACTTTAGGTTAGGTTGGCATGACATATAATTTGACGTTTTCGATCAGGTGGTGTGAAAAGTTACTTAAAGGTGGAGTTATAAGACCCAGTATGACGATTTTATAATAGTTAACTATAAAATCATTACATAACTGTTTGTTTTTTAAGTGTTGAATTAAAGGTTCTTAATTTACAAAACATGGCGACTCATCACTATTTTATGACTGAAACGTTTATTCGACTTAACGTTGTATGACCGTCATATAAAATGATTGAGATGACGTTTAACAGACACATTAATACGATTTAGATTATTTATAACTAATACGTCGAACTGAATACTACTTTACAACCGTTTAGTTGCTGCAAAACTGTTAAAAAGCCCTTACATGTCTGTTAGTTGTATAGTTCTAATATTATACAACGGTTTTGCTACTTGGGTATCTCATCAGCGGTCATTATAGCAGACACAATAGTAAAACTAGACATGGGTTGGATTAGGTGAAAACGATACCTAATCCACCTAATCCTAGTATTTAAAAATACCTAATCCATTTACCTAATCCTAATATTTATTCAATATAGCCGCTGGCCTGTTCCCGATATTATGTATCGTATGTGGATTGGGTAAGAAATATTCGGCATGGATAGAATATTTAATTTTATTCAATCCACTGGCCTGTTACCGATATTAAGTATCGTATGTGGATTGGGTAAGAAATATTCGGCATGGATTATGGACGTTCCGTTTCTGATAAATTGTGGAACGGTGGAATAAATTTCGTATTTTTATGGGCAAACGTTACTCAACGTGAATACTAACTTTGTTTATAACGTCTATTAGAGCGATCAAAATTACCCTTCATACTTAAAGATGCACCTGCACATTGTGTTAATGATGGTGCGGTGGAGAATCTTAAAATGTCGTCTATTAGTCATTCTCACAGGCTTAGGACTGTCATCTTGTGTAGATTCACACAAAAGGTGTATTTCGACGTATATTCGTTACGACATATATCGCTAGAACACTAACAAGTCCAGTGGTATTCTACATAGATTGCGCTGGCGGCAGTGCTAATTAAACTTGAAACTTAACCCCCACATTTTAAGGTACGGAATATCTTCTGTGTGTGTAGTAGACTTTAGAAATATTTTATGCCATACCTAATCCTCGACGCTTTGGATTAGGTACGGACTCGCATCGAAAAATACCTAATCAACATACCTAATCCAATATTTATGCCTCACGTCTAAGTAAAACAACGCCGTTACATCTCCAGGAGATGGAGTACCTAATCGCTGAAGGGTTAAGGCACTGAGTGTGCAAATTAAGTAGACAAGCTACCTATGATAGGTAAATCAAATCTACCTTACGTATGTATAAAGCATCAAAAACTTACATAATATTCTCCAAGGCTGCGTCGAGTGCTGGATGTGGCGATGGACTCTTTGTGCAGTCCGACGCAACGATCGCAAGGCTGTGCGGCCTCTTTCCAGCCATTCTGCCGTCCAGGATGCTGGAACATTGAGGCATTGAGGAGTCAGTCAAAAATATAATTGATAGGTGATCAGTTTCATTAATTGATATAATCAGTTACAAATGCCGCCAGTTAATCCAGAACATAAAGCTGTCGCAGGCTGACTCAGCCAGACGGAAGTCGTTCTTTCATACATTTAAAAAAATGTTCAGTGTACAGTGCCTATTTAAGAAGACGTACGACATTTATCATTTTGAATTAGACAATCAGTCGGCGACCTAGGTTGTGTTTTGGCGTGAACGCGGTCTTGTACCTGGGTATATACCTAATTATTATTCAAAATGCAAGTGAGTTGGCATACCTACAGTTACTAAAACTGGTTCCTATATAGTTAACCAAATATTTCGCTGCTGCATAACCATCCCATGCATTTACATATCTACCTAGTGCAGTTACCTACTGTTAAAACGAATTGTACCTTATCAAATCCTCTCTCAATGTGCACCGTCCGCTTTCCCAGAAGTGCCTAATTCACGTCGAATTACTGTAACAGAAGTAACGTGAACTGAAACGACTAGAGCGCCATCTACCGAGTGTTACTGCTGTGATTAGGTTGAAACGGCTAAAGTGCAAATTAAGTTTTACAAATTGTTTAGCACTTTAGGATAATATTAGGTAGGTAACTAGATTCGACACTTTTGGTTTGATTCTCTTGTATGTGACAGCTGAAATTTGGCTTGTTTTTTTGCAGCCGGTGCCAATAAAATTATTCTTAGGTACCTACGTTCAAAAATAATTAATTATATCCGAAACAACTAGGTATTTGTAAGTCAAGCATCATGTAAGCACCTCGCCTTGCCCTTTTTTGGTACCAGATGTATTTTTGAAAAATACTGCTGAATATCAGTATTTTTCAAAAATCTCGCGACGGCCTCTCAATGCAGTTACTGGGTGGCACGACGCCTCTTGGTAAGACTACTGCGGCCCTACCATGACGTGTTAAAGCGTGAGTAGTTCGAGCGAGAAGGAGAGATGGAGCTAAACACCCTATATAGCTCCATCCCTCCTTCTCGCTCGAACTACTCACGCTTGTAATGGCCGCTGGTCATCACAAAATATAAGCCACTGAAATGCGATAATATTTTTGCGCCTACTGGGCAGTCCTGCAACAAATTGCTCAGCATTGCATTGCGCCTAAATTAAATAGGTAACAGTTGGTATGTAACTACCAAGTACTCATCCATGAGTATGACCATTGCGTTTATAGGAATTGGCGCCAAATTACCTTATGTCGAGCCGGGTGTTATTGGGTACCTAATTGGCGGGAATGACGCCAGGTGGCGTAATTGTACCAAGCCCCTGTAGTAGTCACACTGATACACTAATGATAGGCAGTATACTGCGTTGCACCAATCAGGACAGACGGGAACAATATTGATGATGTGATACAGATAATCGGTAACTGATAAAGTGATAACGACTTATTTCTTTGCTTTCTCACCGTGACATACCTACCCACGGAATTTTTGAATCCATGTGTTACCTGATAAGGTAAATTTAATTATGATAAGTGGTAAAAGCCGAACTAGTCGATTTTCGGGGTTTAGCAGCGCTTGCCGAGGTCGGTCTGTGGATGGGTGGCCATCTCAACATACCGAGACACATCTGTGCCTTGGAAAGCCCGTTAAGCCGTTGGTCCCGGCTGTCATTTGTAGATCTTTGGCATTCGTCAAGACCAGAAGTTTGTCGGAAGCCAGAAACTGTCTCACCTATATAGGTAGGTACCTACATATACCTACATATCTTCTTCATGGGTTAACTTCAATAGGCGCTATACATTTTTAATTTCACGCACGTACACAAGAACAATAAGGATATTTAAGTAACTCATACAGCGTTATTATCAACGAAGAATCGCTACATTCCGTTCAGGAATAGGATAAGCAATCTGTACTTACTAATACAAAAGTACCTATACTGGTACAGTCAACCCCGCACACTATGAAAATCCTTTCAAATTGTGACCACAAATGTACGGTCGACTGTACAAAAAAACCTAGTTCATACCTAATGATGTTTTCTAATTTGCGCGGTAGATTACGTATTTTATTTTGGCACGATCTCATGTGAATTCAGTAACTTTCCATGCGTGAAGGTCGAACAATAATGACTTAGAAGAACACGCCAATTAATCTGGAAGTTACGAAATTAACTAAAGATTAAAACTGAACAGCACACTAAACATGAATTTACTATCTTCAAATACCTAGAGGAAACCGCATTAAAGATAACAATTCTGTATTTAAACTAGCTCTTGCCCGCGACTTCGTACGCGCATATCGCGATTTTTCCCGTTCCCGTAAGAATTTCGGGAAATCCTCCCCCACACTCCCCAAGGAACCTATATGTCAAATTTCAGCTTTCTACGACCAATAGTTTCGACTGTGCGTTGTCTGCCAATTATTCACCAGTAGGTAACGGAAGAATTGTATTTAATTACTAGCTGTTCCCCGCGGCTTCCCTCTCGTCAACTGGCGACCTATCTCCCTACTTTTTATTAAACCATTCCTGTATTCTGGCGAACCAAAAAAAAAAACAATTATTCAAATCGGTAAAGTCATTCTCAAGATAGGCGCGTACCTACATACATACATTTCGACGATTCATTTTTATTATATAGATTGATAACACTGAAACCTACCTTCTCCAAGGCCTTCGTAGTCCTGTCTGCGACGATGTCTACCAGCCATGGTCACTGCCACTCGGGTCACAAGTCACAACAAGTACACACTTCAGCGGCTATCATAACACTCGGTTGGTAAACAAATAATGAAATAACACACTGATAACGCTGACGCGGTGACGGGGGCGTCGAGACTACCAGCGGCGTCATGCCATCATTATCTATGTCCGACACGTGTTTTCCTTTTCACTCAGTGCGAATTAAAACAACTTTATAGTTGTAAATTAACTTTAATATCAATTTGTGAATCAACAAGTCTTTACAAAATGTTTTAATAATTTATAACCTTAACTGTTTAGGAATACTTACGGTAATACTGTGTACAATCTGACTTACAGAGATGAAATGATCTGAACATTTGTAAACACATGCAATACATGATAATTTATTCTGCTAATATTTGCGAGACTGACGTGTGAGGAAATGCAATCTAGTAACAAAAATCTTGACAATTAATTTGTTCGAGACATTTACATAATAAAACATAACATGCAGTAATTTAAGAGTAAAATTATTATCACTCAATTCCTTTGAAGAGCACCTTCTTCATCTCCTGTCACCTAATATAACTTAAATAAATTCTCTAATTTCTGAATAGATGTACATTTATTAGGAGTACCCTAACGTCTTAATTTAACTAATCGAATTGTTGTTAATTAATGGTATGACATCTTCAGAATCCGACTTTTCACTTTCACTCGTCCCTGTAAAAGAAAGAACGCAGATCGGTCACCTATTTTCTATTCTGCTAAGTTGTACAGTCGACAAAAGAGCTAGATTGTACAGGCTAAAAGTATTTCCATTTCGAACACTTTAAAAGCTAAACTATCTCTTCGTCTGGAGAGATTGTGAACGCGAGCCAATGAATAATGGAAAAAGCAGTGGAAATAAATCAACTGGTACACTTATTTCTTATCTCGACCGTACATTAGCAACAAATCACACATGTCAAATAATTATAAAATAAAAATACAGCACTTGACGGGGTTGAAACGACCCTATAAGAAAAGTAAACAAGGATTTCATTCCTACGTTGAAAGCAGATATTAAACACAATCGGGTTAGTACTACAGTCATGACAATGAAAAAAGCTTTCAAGAAATAAAAAAGCGACACATAAAATAAAAAAATATCAAGCAAATAAAGCCTGCAACATTGATTTGAAGCTCTATAATTTTGAGACAAGGTTAAGGTTTTTATTTGAACAACAAACACAAGCTCCACTGACCTTTGCGTCCGTAGCGTGTAGCATACCTAATTACTATGTAGTTCTGTGAAACGTAAAGGACATATCACACACAACTGCGACACATGGGATTCTCTGTGACTAACAGCTTGCGATAACATTGACTAGCAAATACATTCTTATAGAGAAGATAACAGATGTTTTCTCCCAATAACAGGTACTCTAATAAAACAAGTATAATCAAAATGTACATTTGTTATATTTCACATAAAAAATACATTTAACAGTATAATGATACAGCGGGCTTGCGTTGTGTAACATCAATAATTAACACATATTTACACACTTAGCACTACAGCGGCTGTATAGTTACTCTTTAACCATTCACATTTTTGAGCTCCGATTATGTTAATCCAATTATGTGTCTTAACTATTTTATTAAATTCATTTGAACCGACGACTAGATGATAAAGGACACTAATCATGGTTCTTCTAGCAGTTGCAAGCGTTCCTAGCACTTCATACATATAATATATACTAGAGCACATACATTAGGAAGAAAAAGTATTTTATTATAAAGTTAGGGCTACGAGAGCGAAGAATAAATTAGTGGCAGCCAACACATCGGTTGTAGATGTTAGGTAACAGTACGAAGATAATGAATCATAATGGAGATTGAACATACATTCAAAACGAATTTTATTAGTATATAATTTAGATTTTATTCATGGACTATCTATATGTAAACTCTATACATGTTTAATAAGAGTACAAGATATAGATCTATTTTAATGGAAAGACAGAAAATCTAAAATTCACAAATTTAGTATTGCCTAGGGTTTTAACAGTTGTTTTAACATTATATAACAAGATGTATTAAATAGTTGTGTAGGTTATTCATAATAATATATTCTATCTAGTTTGTATTTATTATTTTTAATTAAAGTAACCGTCTCAGAGATGGCTATGTCTTACAATTACAGACACTTTTCCAACTACTTACTATCATAAAACTATACCGCTTTTCCTTAATAAAGTGGTGAAACAGAAATCGTAATAAAAATATACATTTGTTTAAATTAAATGTTTTCTAAAGACTCCATAATAATGAATACTTTGCACTTCTAGCTATTTACAAACAGTCATAATCTCTAATGTATTCGATCTAGCTGACGTCTATATGAACTAGCTGTTTATAAATTACTAGTAATCAGGTTACATTCTGTTAAAAATAACTTATTAACGATTCAATATCTGCACAAATTAGTCTTCAATGACGCGTGATAACGTCACCAAAGTCGTCAGTACAGATGGACATGCAAATTAAAAATAAATTAACGTTCTATTTACACCACACCAGCTGAACAACATGAGTTTGTTTAACAGAATATAACCTCGAGATGAGTCGAAATAAATGTCATGTACGAAGTGCGGTTAAATTGTCTCTAATCAGTGATATATTGATATGAATCAGTTGGATTAGCATAGAAATACGAAATAACAGTCCATTGACTGACAATCGCGATGTTGACAGTATTGAAGCATTCAATGAGAATTGAGAATAAATTAAATTTTATGGGAAGGACGTCCAAAAGTGCAGGTAAAGTCCCTAATGATTATCTTTGATTTTATCCATTATTTTGTGGAGAACGCTGTAATATCAACATCGCGTGTGTCACTTAAAAACGTTCAGTTGGCGGAAAGACACAAGTGTTCACCCATCCTAGTAGGTGGATACTTATTCCGGTCCACCGACTGTACATACATGCCTAGAAACCTCTGATCTACAATATAGTGGCAAGCTTCCAAGCCCCTGACTTACTGGTCACAGGCTCCTATGTAAATGTGATAACTTTTATCCAAGAGTCGCGCCTCATCTACAACAATGATGCACAATATATGACTAGTGATGGGTGATCTAGAGCACATTCTCACATGGAGAATAAATGTCCACGACGACAATTTAAAGTTATCCGTATACTCTTCCAAGACCGCCCGAAATACTGGTGTTCAGCTGAAAGCCGACCCCAATATAGTCGGGAAAAAAGGGTAGGCAGAAGATTTATAACAAAACCCAACATGGTTTTTGTCCCCATATTTGATCAATGATCACATATTTCGTAATTTTTGATGGTATATGTCATCCTCCAATTTTCTTTTCATTATTCGAAGTTCCAAACTGTGGTGATTTGTCTGAGATACTACACAATACAATTTTAAATACACAATGTTTTTTTTTTTATTTTTATTCAATTTTTAGAGGACATTTTAGATGATTCTCGATGCAGGAAAGAACTCTGAACCCATCACTATAAGGTGACTTGTTAGTATCGGAAGGACCCAGCACCTTTTAGTTCCAAGCGTTAGTAGATAAAAGGCATGCGCTCCTGTCTGTCCTGCTTTAGTTAAAGATTCATGTTTAGATAGAACAGGCGCGAAGAGATAGTTTCAATTTACTTTATGTTTATTGGAAAGTGCGACCGCTTAAAATAATATTGAAGGTTTATAAAATATTGGGGTTGTAAAATAGGTGTGAAAAACCTTGCTATGATTAATTCCGATAGCCAGATTCATTGGCCCACCATCCCTTATATATGTAACAAATTGTCTTCGCAAACTACTTCCTATTGGTTCTTTATGATCGAATATTGCTTTGTTTTTATCATTAATCCTACTTCAATAAGCGTTTTCAGACACGGATTTTTATAACTAAAAGAAGTCAACTATCCTACTTTTAGCTGTGTCGTAGAGAAGTACAAGTATACCTAACAATACTACAGAAGCTGTGACGGTCTGTTGTCAGTTGGACTCCCAACTGACAACAGACCGTCACAGCTTCTCGCGCTGTACGATTGTGAGTACGGTCGCACAGCGCAAACAGTCGCCATCTTGGATTACTTACATACAATAAGTTAGACGTTGATATACGTTCCCGTTGTTAAATGCTAGGTAACTATCCTGGTACACCAGATACATGACCCGAGCGGCAATATGAAAACATCGAGGTTTAGAAAGAGACAAATAGCTATGAGTTTCTCTCTCTCTCTTACTCGATGCGCCATTTTCACGGATGGGTACTGTCATACCGTTTGTCAGCATATTAACGTCCGTGTTAGTATGTCAATTTAATAAATTTTACGAAATGCGACCTTGTGTCGCCGATATAACAGTTATTTTTACTTTGTTTTACGCTGATTTAGCCATTGGTATCTTAAGTGCGTTATTTATCTTGAGGTTGGACGTCCCAAGTATCGCATACATAGCAAGTGTATTGTTAGATAGAGTAGAAGTGAAATTAGAAGGGCGTTAGAGCACCGCAGCCTTATCCCATAACATTATACATACCGAGCCTTCACTAATCAACAAATTAGATAAACAAAGTCGTTTTGAACGCTGCCGACACTTTGAAAAGTACAACGAAATTTTTAAAACGAAATTTCACTGTACGAGCTACTGAAACATTGTATTTTATACAACACAGATTGCTCTACCTCAAAGGCAGGGCTGTTTGGAAATTCCCGTGAAATTATTGATGTATCTACACAAAATAATTTAATTCTACCTCGTTTAAAATTGCGTCAGCAGCGTACAAAACTGACTTATATAGGGCTGTAGCAGATACGATACTTTTAGCATTGGCGATCAGCAATTTGTTGGCTTTATCAATGCTGCATGGCGTTATGGGAAGTCTTGTAAAAACTATTGAGCCGCGTTCTGCAGACGCTAAAGCCTAATTACCAGTGGCGAGCGCTCAGTGGTTATTACACGGAATCCGAACACAACCAAAAAACCCAATTATCATAAATTAAAAATTAATTTCTCAACAATAAAGTCTCAAGTCCGAACTTCAGTACCTCCAAAGGAAAGTCGACAGGAATCGAGTGGTGTGAACATGTCGTCACTAGACCTTTGTGGCATCTGAATAAGTGCTGAAGTTGGGATCACTCGCTTTACTCGCTCACTCTAGCTCCCGTCATCCCATTCTAATCAAACCTATGCGCCCAAAGTTACCTCAAAAAAGGTAACCGCCAATGCTACAAGTACCGTATCCGCCGCCCCATAGAGTAAGCAACAAAAACAGGCGTGTATCTCGCTAATCGTTTAGCCGGCGCCGCCTAGTGGTGCGAGTGGTGCGAGTGATGCGAGTGCTGCGAGTGCAGCGAGTGCTGGCGCTTGGCGCGGCGCGTACCGTTGGCGGCCGCAGCGGGCGCCGAGCTGATGCGGAACAGCTGGATGCGCAGGTGCGCGCAGATCTCCAGGCAGATCTGCCCGCAGTAGCGCACCAGGTCCACGCACACCCATATCTGTGGACACAAATACGTTCATCTACAATGACTCATACTGTGATTTCTTCCCTATTAATTTGTGTCTTGTAAGGAGACCACATTTTAGACCGAGTTAATTTCTTCCAAAATAATTCCTAAAATTTATAAAAACTTGATACGCACAGATAGAGGTAGGAGCAAGACTATCATCACAGAGATACTTATTGCAGCCAAGCAAGTGACAAAGAGTGACAATATACAGGGTGATTTTTTTAAGTGTGCGTGAATGGTCAAATCCGAAGCTATGAGGAATATCGAAAAACACATATAGGAGTCTCGAGCCTGATTTTGAGAAAACTAAAACTGCATCAATCGAACTGGTTGATTTTGAAATACTGGTATGTCGTAGATTGATAGCGCAACTGTGCAACGGAAAGCGCCATCTAACAAATTATTTCGAAATCTAATTATCACGTGATCGGTAACGCAAACGCGCCCTACCGCTTGGACACGATCGTCGGTAGAGGGGACCGCGAGTACTGACGGGCTAGGGGTGGTCGCTCTAGCGCTCGGGCACTCTTGGGTGAACGCTCAAAACCAACGCACGTGTCTGTACGTATCTTTCGTTCGAGTATCTGCGACAGTGTCCACATTCAAAACTATATTGGATCGTGAAGAAGAACCGGTGCTTCGCATCTCGGCCACCCATGACGCGACAGGTGTAATAAATATTATGGTGTTTTTTCCATATATTATTATACCATCCAAAAGTGTCGCTAATAAGGACCAAATTCTGGGAAGTAATCCGACATGGCAAACTAAAGGAACAAGCTCATTTTTAACAAAATACTTTTTTAATTTTAAAATAAATATTTTCAACTGATATTTCTTTCAAAGACCTATGATGCAGTTTTAGTTTTCATCAACATCGGGTCCGAGAATCTACAACTGCATCATTGAGTTTATGAAAACATATCAGTTACCGTTTAGGTAGGTGGGTTTAGTAAGAAAATGAGCCTTTTCTTTTAGTTTCATCATCATCATATCAGCCTGCAGACTATAGCTACCTACTGGCTATTGCTACTGCTGGATATAGACCTGCCCCCCGTGTCGCCACAACAACCGGTCCTGCGTCTCGCATCCATCGTCGAGCTCGAGCGACGAACACTTCTCGCCGCCACACGAGGCGACTGCGAGCGGCGGGACTCGAGCCCGCCGGCCTCTGTCGGGGTCGTGGCTATCGGTGGAAGTGTGCAGCGCATGCGATGGACGCAAATCATTAACGAAAATGTCATGCGCTCATACTTTGGGGCTACAGAGGGGAGAAGTAAGTAAGTTTGCCTAAGGCATTAAGTCCGCCTCTGTACATCTATGTGCGTAAAGTGTAAATAAATACATAAGTAACCTGTTATTACTTCCCAGAATTTGATCCTTATTAGCTTTCGGATGGCGTTTTCAGTGTTTTTCGACATTCACGCACACTTTAAAAAATCACTCTGTAGACATTTCATGTGACCATAAACATAGCTTTACTTTTCTGCAACTCATGATAAAGCATCATGGCGATTCTTGGCCAATCGGCTACGCTAAAATCGCTCTGAAAAAAATCTGTTCCGTTTTGTGTCTTTTGTAGTAGCATTCTTCATCAGGTAGTATGTATATGTGATCTGATTACGTACCGAGCAGAGCCACAGCACGTAGTACTCGGGCAGCGCGTGGTTGAAGTACTGGTTGAGGAACAGCATGGCGGGCCCCAGCAGCGACCAGTCGTAGTAGTCCATCTCGCTCTTGGTCATGTGAGCCACCTGCCACACACCATGCCTCCATCAATATGACATCACTTAATAATAATCTCCCGACCGAATTACGATTACGATGGCCAATCTCAAGGGTTTACGAGGCAAGAGGGTGTCACACCACCATTTCGAAACTCCTGGCTCTCATTGAGAAATTGCTCATGGAAAAACCCAATGCGTTTTTGCCTGACCTGGGCATCGAATCCAGGTCTCTCGCTCGGCAGTCGCGCTTGCAACTTACAGTAGGCGAAAGGCGACATCATCGCTTTCCATCAGGTGAGATTGTGTACAAACGGAAGCCTCTTCATAATAATAAAACAAGAGGAGTAAATCACCTACTCCCACATTTCGTTTGATAATTATAAGTCCCTTGTTTGCTCTTTTTCGAAAATGTTCTCTACTAACTATTTAGACCTGGATATCTAGCGTGTGCATATAAAGTTGCATTAAAATCGGTTCATTCATTTCGAAAAATTGTATGAAATGCCGTGGGGCGTAAACGCTCTTAGGTCAAATTTGACATTTTGAATTGGTATGGTACACGTACATGTACGGTGCAACCGCACATTATGCAATTCAGCAGTTTACGCCGCACATACATTTCAACTCATAATACAATTCAGTTCGCGTTGGGCTATCAAGTTAGCCAGGCGTTCTCGTTACAGCCAACAAGGGCCGCGTCACTCACTTCATTTGCCACACCATCAGTCCATTAAGCTCATTTTACCTTTAAGTACTTTTGGGACAATACAGTAGTGTTCTAGTACTTACCTTCTTTTATTCCATTCATCTCCCATCTAAAAGTAATGTAGGGTCTAGCGAGGGATCATACATCCATACTATGAAGCAAAATCAAGCCCATGTATAAAAAAAACCTAAGCAAAAGAACTTTCAAACATCACTCCACAACAAAACTCAGTTCAGTCAATTGATTCAACTTACCACAAGTCTATTGGTGACCTTAGCGGCGACCATCCCGAAGGCGATGATGTACAGGGACGGGTGATGCTGGTACACGTTGGACTCGCTCTTCTGGAAGATGATGAAGGCGGGCACCACCACCAGCGAGAACGGGATCACCGGCGACAGGATGCTCGTGCCCTACGGACATACTGGGTGTACCACGGCCTTACCAGGACGAACGCAGCCATGTCAACGCAAAAAGACATGTATTAAGAAGGTAGTAAGGTCAATTTTCAATTAGCATTAATAGCAAGTTTTAATTTACTTTTAGCGAGTTTAATTTTACTGTTACTTTTAGTATTAACAAAATCTCAAATCATTTTAGTGATTATTAAAAAAAGGGAGGGAATCTTCAGTTTATAAAAACGCACCATGCTAAGCACTACTTAAAAACTAACATGCCACATCAAACAAGCAACAAAAAGACGAACATGCAGTTAGTAACAAGCCATCCAATTCAGCATGCAATGAATGCAACACCCGTGCACTATGAGACACAGCACAACACTACAGGACGGACGGTACAACACTAGTGATCGAGTCAGTCATCGAGCATCGTCACACGTGGGCATAGCGCGGTGGTCGGCGCGTTAGTACGGTCTGTGCAGCGTTTATCTTGTTACCAAGTGTTATCATACGGCACAATGCTAGTCAAAAGGTCTTACTGCGACGGTGGAGCCGTTTTTCCCCACTCCACCCTTCATAATGACGGTAACGTAACCGAAGACTAGGTACAGCGTGAGAACCACGACTGCGTAGTTCGATATCAGATTCAAGCTGACGTTTATCGGTAACTGTAGTGTTAAACCGTGATATGATGGTGATGGCATGATGACGTCATGCGGTTAGACCGGCGGCGTCGGCGCGGGCGCGGGTCGGCGGCCATAACAGAAAGAGAAACACATACATGCCATTAATATCAATTACATCGACTAACTGACGACTGGAAGCGACATCCATTACTAAGACTCGAATTTGTATGTGCTGTCTTCACTCATTCATGGTCGTTGTGTTATTTGTATTGATTTTTTGTGAGTTAAGTATATGAAAGTAAGTTGTGGTTGCTCAGAACTGCAGGCCAATTCGAGTATTTAAAAACGTTGAAAATTAGTCGCACTTAAGTCAATTATTGCCAAAAACTTAGGTTATTTTCAACAGGTTGCAACTGGGATAACGTTGTTAAAATACGGGAATTGCCTCTCTGACTAACATATTTATAGATGTAGAAGATAATGTAATTCGACGTTGAGACAATAACCAAATTATGTGTGTGTTACCATCTGTGAAACTCCTGAGCATTATTTATTTTATATTAAAACATATATCGTATATGGCATTTAAAATGAAATACGTCCAATTATAAACCGTTAGGTTACGACCAAAACATATCTTAATTTGTTAGTTTAAATAAAATATGTTAATGATATTAAATTGATGATAAGATTATGTGTCGGAGATAAAAATAACGTACTTAGATACTTTACACCATAAAACCAGTGCAGTACTATTCAAAATTATAATGTGCAAAACCACCTTAAAATAAATTAAATAGATATAATGAGGTAGAGGGATCCCTTTGGTTATATCACAAATAGACAACCATATTATCTGCTCATACTGTTGCGAATTGTAATTCGCAAATTAGTATATGTGTCTTGTCTAATATACAGGATGTTCCAGAAAGGTGTGGTCATATTCAAGGGTGATGTTGGGTAGCTGATATAGAAAAAATAGAAAAACAAAAGAAAACTGACTTTAAAAAAAAATCGACCACAAAAAACGACAAAAAAGTTCCAAACATCACAGTCTGATGCAGTGACATCAAATCTGTGATTGAACTAAGTAAATGGCACCAACTGTAAGAAACTGCTTGAAAAATAATTTGTTTGGAACTTTTAAATCGTTTTTTTTCGATCGGATTTTTTTAAAAAAGTTACTTATTTTTGTTACTTTTTCCTTAATGTATATCAGCTACCCTACATCACCCTTATTTATGACCACGCATTTCTGGAACACCCTGTACAATAAATCGCATCTAATAAACCTTAGCTAGGCAATATGTTGCAAGGACTCCAAGAGCTCCGAGAGAATTATTCTCAAGAATTTTCTATTAACATGGGCACTTGCCACATAATGTTGCCTTTACTTAGAAGTTACAGTTCAATGCATTTATATATAAATCGTGGCGGTTTATGTCGAAACATGTTAGCAGTACTTTTAATGGAAGCCATTAAAAAAAAAACATTGACTTTTATTTCTTATCCAAAGATTTTTATAGTATGTTTAAGTATTTTTGTTGAAGTCAGATTATATCGATAAATAAAACACCATTTTTTCTCCATTTCCGTTATAGATACTTTACTGAAATAGAACCAATGATTCAGCCCTAGATTATATTCATGAGAGGCTCATTTATTCCCATCTATCATTAATTTATTATATTATAACATAGGTTATGAATTTACAATAAGTGTTTAATCCCTCAATGAGTAAAGTTAAAAGATATTTAGACAATAATGTAGATCTTCAGCTGTTGTGGCTTCAGTGTTATTTACACGATATATTCCATGCAGCTTGGTTAAATCACGAAATGTGACGATTCAGTCGTTAACTTGTTTTATGGTTCACGTTTATTTCAATGCCATTTCTTCAAGGAAACACATTATATTACTATAGGTAGAGTTTTCTTTAAAATATGGTACTAAAGTAGTAGATTTAGAGGGAATATTCAAATTGTAACTGAAACAAAGATGGCGGCTTATCGCCAAGACTGAATCGTCGCATTCATCCGACGTCCCACGAACGAATGTCCAAGTAAACAATATGAAATCTTACGGCGACGGTCGATCCGTTCTTGCCACATCCTCTAACACGGAATGTGGAAAAAAAGTTGGTGGCAAAGTAAAACTGTAGGGCGAAGCAGGTGGACGTGACCTGCAGGCTCAGCGGCACGCCCAGCGGGGGGATCTGCGGTGAGCGGGCCGTTACACCGGGGCAGAACACAACACACCCTAACCTGAGATAGCGAATCTTTTCCACTGATCATACTTTGTACTGTAACTAAGAGCGCGGAATTGCCGCGTCGGTATCGTCTACGGACGGCAATACCATTCACATTCACATTCGTCATTCATTTCGACGCAAAAATTTGTCATCGTTGCCATTCAGTCATTAGTTTCTATACGTTATTAGGTGACATAGTTGGGACTCGAAGCGACTATGCGCTCTTGGCTACAGGTATATCAATTTCAAAGTTACCTACACTACAGTCGATGCCGAGTTCTGAATTTTCTGTTTCGTATACTGTCCTACTCCTCTCCATGACCACAATTTAAATCGTCACAGTCAACAATCAAGTCACGCTCAACAGTTGCGTTTATCTTCTGACCATGCCTACATGTTCACTTACATGACTCTACTCGACAGCTGGTCGTCAATACATAGCGTGTATGTACACTGTATGAATTCTTCAAAATGAGTGAAGACCCACATTTAAGACAAAGTAAAAGGGAGACGCACCAGCCACAATTGATAGTAAAATTAACTGTGAAGGCTTTTCCACACACGTGCGACAAAATATCAGTTCGTCATAGCAGATTAAGTGCAGAACCCAGGCGTCAATATGACTTATCGAGGTAGCTTTACTGTCACAAAAGTATAACAGACAAAGTCGACTATCTACAAATATTACCTAAATAGTATCTATTCCTCGATGTGCCAGATCACCCACTATAGGTAGACCGTTTGTCCGTCATTGTGGTATTGATACACATTATTACAAACAATTATAAGAACGCAAAACAGACAGACAGACGACATTACCGCACAAGTGCGCCAATACCAGTCCGCATCGCACATAGTATATGGGAAAGCCTTCACGTTACAACATGACTAACAAATCCTACACGGAAACAAAGACATTCTTAAAATAATATTTATCATAGATCATGCTCCATGAAGGGACAGTAATATCATGTTATTTCGTATAAAAACCTGCAAAATAAAATACATAGTACATCGATACTACAAAATACTTTAGTAAGTAATTAAAAATGGATCAAACTACGATGTAGGTACTCCATGGTCACAACAGGGAGCATGGTCTAGTTACAGTAATTAATTATTGATACATGCTATTAAAAAAACCCACATGATAAAAAGCGATGGAACCAAAAGTGACTTAGTATACAGATCAAAGCTAAGTTTACTGAGGCACTCGCACGAACGATATATCACTTCAAAATTGAGCATTTCACTATTTGCTTACAACATAACTTGTATATCTAAATTTTAATGTTTTATATTAATTAAATTCTTCGTTTCTAAACGCAAATCGTAGATACTTTTGCTAGCTATTTATTACAAGATCCTACATCCTCGAATACATTATCTAAATATCATTCGTAAATCATATCGTTTATTGAAAAAACAAATTTTATTGATCTAGTTTCTATCTATACATACATACGTAATTACTGGAGGAACCAATTTTACGCATTCATGAATCAAGTGTTAGTGAACAGAACAATACGAAACATGGGCGCCGGCAGGACTATGTTCAGGGCGAAGCATCCTTAGCGTCCCGCCTCGAAGAGGACTGGTTTCCTTTTGCCCATTCATACAGAGATATAACTAACTTTGTGGACATAAGTAGAAAAGCTTGGGAACTAAAAAAGAAGGATAGGTACTAGAGCGAACGAAGCGAGCTTCATAATTTTTGCATTATGATCTCGGACATGCTAAATTGAGGTTTTTTTCTCCCTCCCGACGCCCATGCAGCCATGGCACGAAACATTATAAGCAAAAGTATGTTCAAAATCTGTATCATGTTATAATCGCGTGAAAGTGCCGTCTCACTAACTGCTGCCAATCGGAAGCCGAGCTACTGACCACGCTAGGTTATGCTGACGATGCTATACAGTACGATACAGTTCAGATACCCAGTCCGTCAGCCGACCAGTGCCGTGTGGGAGACTCAATCCGGACACACGTCAATGTATGACAACATGATAGCACAAAGAAAACAAAAGAAACAAAAATAAAAAGTACATTTTTCTAAACAGTTTTTTCAAAGAGAGCTATTGAAACGAACTCATTACTCTGAGTTCTATTTTTGAACGTAAGCACGCTCAACTTGACTTCTTAAAACAAAACATTCTGTCAGAAAATATTTGGTGAAAGCAAGAAAAAAACATAATTCAGGATGGGGCTCGTCTATGTGCTGTGCCTTCTAGTAATTGTCGCCATCGTGTTGGCTGTGATACAGCTCAGGCAACATGCAGTGCAGCAATAACTAAGTAATAATCATCTTTATTCTGCCATCTTGTCATTCAGTCAATGAGACTATTGCCAATTGTTGAAAAAATATTTGTTAATCTTTTGGTCTCCCACACAGAGTGATCGTATGTGGGACTAAAGAGATGTCTCACAGCGACGGTGGAGCCGTTCTTGCCCACCCCGCCCGACACGATGGCGGTGAGGAGTGCGCCCACCGTGAGCGCTGCGCCTGCCAGGGCCACCAGCGCCAGCGAGTAGCGCACCTCGAGGCCTCCGCCCACCTAGTGCACAGGTGCGTTACAAGTGTGCCGTGCCGACACCACCTGAGTGCGGCGCCTAGCCTCGACCACGTTCCACCAAATAGAAGCCACGCGCTTGCGCTTGCCACCCAACACCACAAAAAACTAGGTAAACCAGTGACTAAATAGGTCAATATTTTTTAGAAACTCCTTTGTAGTACCTACTTACTTAATTAAAAAATTAGAAAAATAAAGTAAACATTTAAATGAATTAAATTATTTTACTGATACATAACTACATAGGCTTTTTATAGATCGCTTCTAGTTGGCAGAACTGTGATCAGATAGTGCAATGATCGACTGGACAAAGGCGGTGGGATTCAGTTCAGGTCGAGTCAAGTTGTACCTGATGCGACGTGGAACACGGACGGATCACGACTAATGCGGTCATGTGGGTATTTTTAAACATCACCTAACAGTTTACAGCTGGTGGTTCATTTTAGTATTTGGTCATCTGTGTAACAAATTATTTGGAGCAACACAAAATAATTACGGATAATTATTAATTACTCAAAATTAGGTTTGCATTCAACTTTATTTTCTCTGACGAATCCTCTGACAAATACGTGTAAAGTTTTAATGAGTCCCGTAATTGTTTCGTGTGAACATTCAATATTTGTGAGACAACATCAATATAATCTCAAACAACTTGTTTTGTATAAGTGGTGTATTATTAAAGTGTTAGATAACTTAACATCGGACAACACTGAGCTAACGTTACGATAGTTATCATTTGTGTTACACCAACTCGCTTGCGTACAAAATGACTTGCACTCTGTTTTTGCTGGGATCGTTTATCGAGAAGTACAAACGTAATTTGTTTGAGCATAAACTGCGCTCGATGAAGGCAACATGTCTGAAACGTCATGACGTTTTACATTTACACCGAGTTTCAGTAAACATGGTGTCTCTATCGAACAGTTTTGTTTGAAGTCATTTTGCATCGCTAGCCTACGATACGGTGTGCAGAACAGTTGGATGGCGTTACCTGAGTGGTCCAGAAGTCGGGTCCTAGCACGGCGGAGACCAGATGGATGGCGATGATGGAGTACTGAGCCTCCGTCACGTCTATCCTGCCCATCTTGAGGGTCCCCGTCACGTACGCCTGCCAGTGTGCGCAGTAAAATAGCGTCATGGCGCAGAAACACTGGAAAATTACAAACCATTTGTGAAAATATGATGTTATGATCGTGTTTTTACGTTGTTTACTTTAGAAAATTGCATCACGTTTTTTAAATTTTATATAAAACTTTTGCTATTACTGTAGATCTAGATTGTGACCTATTTTACACCAAACTCTTCCGTCCAATTTATAAATGAAAGAAAGTATTTCAAGACTTGCACTGCGTGATTTGCTTATTATTGGTTAGATTCAGACGCAATATACCTTGCATTTGTTTCAGCAAATCGTATCCACGATAAAATTGAGATAATCAAACATATTATTGGAGAAAACTTGCCATTTCCAAATAATTCATGTCCTAGATTTCGAGACATGGCTCGTAAAGAATACGTAAAAAAAATAACTTGTGCAAATCGGTCAGTAGGTTACAACTGTTACAACAGAAAACTAACGACCTTTTCTTGAATATCGCCAATTAACACGGCAAAAACGTAAAAGATAATCGTTCTGAATAATCTCGGTCATATTTAGGTAAAACTTAAAATAGTGAATCACAGAATTTGGCCAGTTTCCAGAGTTTGGCGGTATCTGAGCGCATTTGCTTGGCAGCACTCCCAAATAAGAATATTGATATAATGAGGGCCATGTCGCGAATACGGAAAAGTACATAGTCGTTACATCATTGATAGCTCTCTACGTGGGTACCGAGTTCATTCACGACGCGTTTTCTAATGCGATGGTCGGGGTTAAGGTCAAGATTACTTGACGGCTGAATATCGAGTATAGTCCAGGTCCACGTGAAAAGGTGGATTACCGAATCCTACTCTAAATTTTCTACATAGTAGATTATCAAAGAGAAACTAAGGCATTTTTTCAAGCCTTTCTAGGTTTTTTTCCGCCACGTTTGGGTTTTTGAGGCGACCTCGTTTTCTACTCTCACAACCTCAGTTTTGCGCGGAATATGGCAGTAACCAGTATCAAAGTAACTTTCACTTATCGCATTCAAATTTGAAGACAGTTTTTGCGTGATACAGACGTCAAATTGTTGTTTC
Source organism: Melanchra persicariae (assembly GCA_947386135.1). Taxonomy (NCBI): domain Eukaryota; kingdom Metazoa; phylum Arthropoda; class Insecta; order Lepidoptera; family Noctuidae; genus Melanchra; species Melanchra persicariae. Next base: position 1,149,984 of record OX376651.1, read on the forward strand.
AGCTGCTGCTTCGATCGTTTGAGACAAAGAAATAATACGTCGAATGTTGACCATTTTTGTATTTTTAGCGAACCCAGTTTCCGCTTGGTACCATTAACTTCTCAGTGCGACTTATTTATTGAATCCACTTTCCCATTTATCTGTAGCTCATATCTATTCCACATTATGAATTATGATGTAATATAAGAAAACGTGTAGCTAATCTATCAAGTATTTACCTACTATTCGCCATTGACATCGGTAAACACACTCTCAGCAGCCCGCAACAATATTATATAATGGCTATTCAAATAAACAAGAACGAACTCATTGGCATTCTTCTAATAATTGAATCGACGACCTGTAGTAATTGTCACTGTTTTCGACCTTGCTTGCAAGACCCGTTTCCGTGAAGAATGAATACTAATTGCATTAGTATGAAAGAACTAATATACTACAAACATACATACTCCTTACACGGAATGCTACGGGGACTTTGCCATTAATTTCCATAGACTTAATTACGAAGTACTTGGGTAGTATTATCTAAATTACGTTTTAATATACTAATTAGTCACAAGCATTCGCGATACATATCGCAGGTTAATAATAATTATGAAGATTACCGATACGTGATAGTCGCAGTATTCTGTTGTGGTTCGACATTATTTCTCTTAGTCATCCTCGTGTATGGGTGGGACCATTTTTGACTAATACTAAGTTTATTGTTATGGCATTATGCCATAATATTATCTAAGATTTAATGCTCTTCGACCGAGTCGAGGTCGGTTTTAGCTTTGCAGAATATAATATGTGGTAGGTACTTAATGCTTCTTAGAAGGGCCGATATAATCATTTAATTGAGCGTAAAATGTGATTCATACTACGTACTGACTGCCTATTAAGATGTTGACAATCGAACAATATCAAGAGCAATATAGTGAAGGGGGGATCCTAGATATAGATATTGTTTGATACTTCTTTGCCACCTGCGAGAGAAGAAAAGATAAAAATCACATAGACTAAAAATTACATCATAATATATCTTAATTCAGAAACATGAAACTTACCTGGAAGAACATCCACGTGGGGTACTCTCCCAACTTGACAGCTATACACGCTCCTAGTGCTATGAACACTGTTGATATGCTGTCACAGCCGTGGTCGAAAAGCTCTCCCAACGGTGACTGGCTGCCGGTGCGGCGCGCCTGCTTGCCATCTATGGCGTCCAGGCTCTGATAGATGAAGACTCCTAGCGCGCATAAGGCGCACGCCCATCGCGGAGGCTCTTGCCTCGCGTCTGGGCTGAACCTGCAGCGTCATATGGTTAGTATACGAGTCAGTTAGCAGGTTATAGATCGTAGAACAAAAACCTACGTTAGCATATGCTAATAGCTTATGATGAATAAAAGGGGACCTAATACACTGCCCGGTGGCATGCTTTACGTCGATAACGATTTAGATTGGGATATTTTTAAATGCACATCTGTATAATTTAATGCATACCAGAAAAAATAATGCTGTGCAAAAAATCCCAATTGATTAGAAAACATGTCTTACAAAAAAACTAAAAAAATCATCCAAAACGAGATGACCTTTTTATCGAATTCACACCAAAAATGTGGTTCATACATCGGATTTATGATTTATAAAACAAAAATACGAATTGTTTATCAAAAATACTAACTTGCACTCTAAATTGCACTTCCCTGAAATAGCAGGTGGTTATCATGGTTACAATAGTAGCCGGTCATTGGGCACCCCGACTCGGACAGGTTAGGTTAGAAGGGGATGGCGGGGTCAAGTGAGCGAGCGAAGCGAGCGAACAGACCCCGCCATCCCCTTCGTGGTTATTTTTTTTTAAACCACCCAGAAATATCATTAGCCAAATATTCGTTCAGTAAAACAGTTCTGCAAATACCATTAAACAGTATATCGAATTTGATTTATTTAGTATGCATAATTTGAGTGCAAGTCAGTATTTTTGGTTTAACTTTGAAATATTTTGATCGAAAAAAGGGAATATACAGATATCGATTTAAATACATGCCATTTAGATTGGCATGATACCTTGTCAAATTAAGTGCACCCGGTTTTACGGTTTACGGTCCTTACGGTCATTGACTGCGATTCTGCCCGATTTATTAGCTCTGAACAAGATCATTCCAGACGTTAAGTTATACGCGTAGGTGTCAAACGCCTTTACAGGTCACTACGCACGGAAAACGGATAGGTCAAGTGCAGTATGATATTATTAGCCCTTAAATTGCCTATATATTTGATTGAGCATGAACAGTTCTACGATAGTTGCTTTGGAAACACCATTTGCCGTATTGCGATATATGGGCAAGCAAGCGTGACTGATCTAATGATGTGTGACGCATGTGTACAACAGTACCTATGGGGTCGCATACGCGTGTCTATATAATACCAGAACTTAACAAGCCAGAACAGGGAAAAAGGATAGTCGACGAATCGGTCGCATCTTTACATTCTAGCGCCCATAAATATAATACTCATTTGACATTAAAAAATGTTTTTGTTACTGTGAGCTCACGAATTTGAAGCCATGCGGAAAACATACACAATTCTTGATTGATTAATTGACTACAATCAGTGGTACGTAGGTATTTTACAAAGTAGGTAGGTACTACAAAAACAATCACCAGTTTTATAATATAGTTTTGAATGATGAAGAAAACTCGTTTTGTTTTTCTTACTGATAATGAAAAGCAGGTTACATGTGTGCTTTTTCATATTAAATAGTTTCAAAGGAATATGTTCTCTAACAAATGAACAGGATACAAGAATGACAGATGGACAGCAGAGGCTTAGTAAAGGGTTCCAACTGTTCAGGTACAGAACCAGAAAAAGTATGCACAACACAAAAATAATAGCCAATAAAAATAAAAAACTGAGCTGTTAATTAAACCTCATAACTGTTCATATTTAATGGTTTCACTAGCTGCCGCCCGCGGCTCCGCCCGCGTGAATAACGAAAATTTTCCCAAGGGAACATACTCTCGGGATAAAAAGTATCCTATGTGCCAAATTTCATCAAGATCCATTCAATAGTTTTTGTGTGAAAGAGTAATAAACATCCATGTATACAAACTTTCGTGTTTATAATATTAGTAAGGATTCATTCATGATAACATGTTGACAATAGAATTACCTATTTTAGCAGTCAGTGTTAATTAATCTTATAATAACTATTAACACCTCATAATAAATTCAAGGAGATGACACATCACTGCATATGCTAAATCTCAAAACTGCCTCTGATGATGTCAAACAAATTCAATCAAATGGCTGATAGTAAATTATAGAGAAACTGAAGAAAAAAAAACACATAATAAATATTTTATCCCAGAAACATTACTAGAAGTAAGCTTAAAAATAAACCATACAGGTACCTATATATACGCAAAGTCATGATGAGTATGGGTTTGTGAACTTAAGACTAATCTTTGACAATAAAATTATACGAGTACTATACCTAATTCATATTTGCTATAAAAATGAATCCCTGTTTCCCTTGGTCATGCCATGACTTGAGAACGACTTTAGCTATTTCATTCATTTTTTTAGTTTTCTTTTACTTTCTTTGTAAAAGGTATAAGAAAACTTATACCTCCTACGGAAATGGAAAAAAAACGGGATGTGTGCATACGATGTCGTGGGTAAAAGCTAGTTTGCTATAGATCTACAAGTTCTAAATTATTTGTTTAATTAAGTAATCAACACCTAGCAAAACTTGCTCAGGTAGAGACTTATGGATGGGTCTAGACCCATGGAAAAGCACCACTTATGCATTTCAGACTAGTCTGAAATGCATAAGTGGTGCTTTTCCACAAGCAATGGGACAATTCTGCCGTCATAAGAAAAAAAGGGCATATCTACACCAATTTAAGTAACTGATTTCCGACATTAAGAAAATATTTTAAGGTTGGAAATCGGTTACTTTGTAATCTATCCAAAGGTTGTCTTTATAAGATCGCTTTTAGCGATAAGGCCGCCCATTGTGTCACCCTATGTAATGTTTTCTTCATCTATATTTTCTGTAACTTATATGGTGTACATAATAAAGAGTATTCCATTCTATTCTACTCTACTCTCTTTGTCGTTAAGTAAAATAAAAATCCTAGACTCACATCAAATCACAAAAATGAATGAGGAAGAGCTCGCCAATGACATCCGCAACATTTGTTTTGATGCCGTCTATAGAACGAAAGATCCAAATTTGGCTACTAAATATTTAATGGAACCACTTCTTCTAGCCTTAAAAAAGAACACCAAAACTTTCTCAGGCTCACGTAGACGCAGGCCGATTAAGCCCTGGATTACCCAAGGCTTACTCAAATGTATGCGCCATAGAGACAATTTGTATAAAAAGCTTAATACAGACCCGTCAAATGAAGTCCTCGTGGTGACCTACAGACGGTACCGTAATTTTTGTACAAATCTGCTACGAAAAGCAAAAAGGGATTATGAGAGACTGCAATTTGAAAAAGCAGGTAGAAATTCCAAGCAGCTATGGCGTGCTATCAAAAGTGTCACAAACATGGGTCAACAGAAGTCTTCAGCCCATGATCTCATAGCGAATAATCACGATAGGCAGGACACTATAAATCAAATTAATGATTATTTCGCAAACGTAGGGAGAAATCTAGCGGAAAAAATACTAAGAGATCCTCGATCAATTTCGTTACCCGACCCCCAGAAGGAATCCTTTGTCCTACATAGGACAAATGAACAAGAGGTGGAACGCTTAATCCTTTCGCTTAAAAACGATTGTGCAGTCGGCTGGGACGGTATTTCCTCTAGTTTTCTTAAAAAGTATATAAATATTATTGTACCTCCACTGACATATGTTTGCAATCTGTGCCTCGATTCAGGTGTCTTTCCTGACTGGTTTAAGAAAGCTATTCTTCACCCTATTTTTAAGTCTGGCGATCGGGACCGTGTCGAAAACTATAGGCCTATATCAGTTCTCCCCGCGATGTCCAAGGTACTGGAAAAAATAATAAATGCAAGGCTAGTTGCATACCTAGAGGCACGCAATCTTTTGTCGGTTAACCAGTTTGGCTTTCGGAAAAATCTATCCACTGCTGATGCTGTTCACAAATTGGTTAATCATATAGCTCAGGAACTTGACAACGGCAAGAAATGTGTTGCATTGTTCCTGGACCTTGCGAAGGCATTCGACGCGGTCTCGATTCCCATCTTACTATCGAAGCTCGAATGCCTAGGGATACGGGGCGCCCAGCTGTCCCTGTTTCGGAGCTATCTAACAAATAGAACACAGAGCGCCAAAATTGGATCCTACTCCAGCTCGGATTTAAATGTACTTTTCGGTGTGCCGCAGGGCAGTATTCTTGGCCCCAGTTTATTTTTAATCTACGTGAATGATCTGTGTAGCCTCAGTCTAGAAAGCGGCACAATGTTTTCGTATGCAGATGCTCAGAAGGGTTTCGATGCGGTCAGCGAATGGCTTAGGAACAACCTGCTTACCCTGAACGTATCGAAAACGAAAATAATAAATTTTTCGATTCGAAATACCGATGTGTCTGCTGCAAGATCACTGAACGTTACCGCCCAGTCGACACCGTCTTTTGATTGTAGCGTCGGCACTCGCACCCATGTTCGCTGTGACATTGAACGTGTCACCTCGATAAAGTATCTTGGCATAGTCATTGACTGCAACCTTACATTTAAAGAGTACATAACACACTTATCAAATAGGGTTCGCAAACTAATGTACATCTTTAAACAACTACGCAGTTCTGCAGATGCTGGTGTCATGAAAATGACCTACCAGGCACTGTGTCAGTCAATTTTAGTTTATTGCATCTCGTCCTGGGGCGGTGCAGCCAAATCTAATTTTATCCAGATTGAACGAGCGCAGAGAGCGGTCCTTAAAGTGTGCTGTTCCAAGCCAAGACTTTATCCCACCGTTAAGCTCTACGAATATTGTCAAGTCCTCACGGTTAGGCAATTGTTTGTTCTGGCCACAGCCATTAAACAACACGCCATTTCCAACTATTCCCAGCAAAGAAATCGCCGTAACCATATAGTTGCTCTAAATACGCCTCTTAAAACTTCCTTTAGTCATAGATTCTTTATTTTCCTTGGTCCGTATCTTTACAATAAATTAAATCGAATTCTTTCCCTGCACCCATTGAACAAACATAATTTTAAAATCACTTTACAAGCCTGGCTACAAGGCCAAACATATACTGCCACAGAAGCTCTCTTTGAAGTATTAGTCTAGTTATTTCATGCACTAACACACACCACAACAATATATACACTATACACTGTCACACACACATCATCACAAACACACACCTAAACATTACACTCATAAAAACCTCCCAAATAGGTATAGGTACTTTTAATTATTTTTATTTCTTTTTCAATTTAATCAAATTTAATCTCACTATAATTTTAAAATGACAATGAAAGTAGTCGGTTATTAACTCACTAATTGCTTGAAACTGCTACTTGCTGTGAAATCAGATGTAAGCTATCAAATGTGTTAATCTATGACTGGGTGGGGACCTGGTGACCTGTATTACAGGTGTTACTACCTACCACAGGCACCAGCGATCCACAACCACAAATTATTAGCTTTTGCTCATGTGTCAATATTATTTGTACTTTTTGGTTGTGGTGAGAAATAAACGATTTTTATTTATTATTTTTTTTTTTTTTTATTCTACTTTGTTTTATGTAGATACATGCTTTTTTCTTATAATGGCAGAATTGTTGCCAGAACAACTATTTGTAGGCCATGCAAATATTTGTTCCGTGCAGGAATCAACATGACCATGACAGCAGGGCAGCAATCAATAGCTCAACCACTATGCCAAACGTGCCATCAAACTTTAATACCACGTTCACCAACTGGACAAAACCAAGCAAGCCTCTTTTCTCAAAGGTATTTCAAATGAGGCTTATTAAAATACCTACCCAACCACTTCTTATGTTTAATTAATTATCATAAAAGATCAGGTTTAATATTTGACCTCAATTCCAATCAAAAGAATGTTTCAATTATTTCCTGATGTTATAGTAAAATGCAATTATTTTACAAATGGTGAAATATTGTCTTATAATTATGTGAGACAAGTAGAAACTAATACCTACATAATTTGCAATTTAAATGAGCTCAAGTTTAATCAATTTTATTTACACAAAAAAACAGATGTGCACAACATAATTTTTAACTGGGAGAGTTAGTAAACTATCAACTATTTTCAGCCAAGATATGATGGGCTCTCTGTATAAAAAGATAATTCTAAATCTGTTTCTTGGATCCCTATTTTTAAATGAATTAGGTAGCTAAATATTATAGTTAATCAATTATTATCTTTTTAATATTATTTCATACATCACATCCAGAAGTAACATTACACTGATGCAATGAAGGGACAAGGTAAGCACATTTATACTTTTGGTACCTGGATTTAAAATTGAGTTACTTTATCTAATCTTATTTTGGTTACAGTATGACACTAACCAAAAACTGTGATAGCATCAGTTTCTTATCATCCTACATTAACTTTAAAGTTTAGCACAGTCATGCTGATAGGTGAAATAAATTCACACCAAACCTTACTCAAAGAATATTTATTTTATTTAGTGTTATTTATTTAAAACTTCATGCACACAAATGTACAGAGGCGGACTTAATGCCTTAGGCATTTTATACCAGTCAACAGTCAAGTCAGTCAGTGTTATTTGCTCACCAAAAAATCTAGGTCTTGATTTTTGTAATTTTTGGCTGGTCTACAAACACTAGATCTATAGAATATAAATTATTTTGGGTTTTTTATTCTGCCACATGATGATCATTTGTTTATCATGTAAAATTAATTTTGCCCTTGGCTGATAAAATAGGTAGGTAGTTGTAAGATGATAACTAATCAGTATCACATATGAAAGTAAAGTAAAAAGTTATTATATGTCAAGCCAAGTCTATCATAGGTTCCAGGCCGAAATCAAAGCCTGTACCAAACTGAAGATAGATGAAGGTCCTCAGTGATAAATGATAAGCCTGGAGAGACAGCTGTAATTCAACTCCGCGTATCTTATCGAAACAGACTGTGGCGCGACGTCGCCTCGACCAATCGCATGCCGGTTCTTTCAAGCATTACAAAATGTAAACATGCGTGAAACTATCATTTTATTGAATGGAAAATGCAATGGTTACAAAATTATTACAGAACATCCATGTAGGACTACAATTACGGACCGTTAGAAAGTCTTAGTGCCAGCAGAAAATGAAAGTCGTTACGGTCGGACGAGATCTGTGACATAGTTCCTGTAATGTATTGATATAACCTTCAAGGTACTTACCAAACTAGTATAAGTGTGGTGACTATATTTATTATTAAACCTAATATTGTGATGAGATTCGGCGCAAGCCATAACGGCGTTTTAGATACTAGCCAGCACCACCACGGCTGGAGCCAGGCATCCAATATACTGGCACTCGTACAAGAATATTTGTGTTCACTTAGTCTTTTTAACTGGGCAGCATTGAGTATTCTCTCTTTATAGAACTGCATTTTATTTCACTGTCACGACATTACAATGCACAACAAAATTCCACTAATAACTATGCTCACAAGATAAAATTCGCAAAATTGCAATGCAAAATCACATTCACATCACAGTTCACACTATTCTGACATGACACCATAAACAATTTGACAGTTAGTTCTTTATACGCATCGGTGTGCTGTCACACTGGCTGTCATCAAGCCACGCGTAAGCCATAGACAAAAATTTTGACAGTACCAAAAATGTTGCCAAGAAATAAATAATGACACAATTCCAGGAAAGTAATGGGGAACATTTTGAAACAAGAGGGCGCCGCACGTATGATCTATTTTCATTCTGTGCGATTCATGACTAAAATTTTCGTATCCACGTTTTCAGATCCATTATATTCACCTTTTACTTGTGCAATGTACCTGCTCAAAAAAGAATCGAATAAAAGAGGTGCGTCCTGCCCGTCTATCAAGTGGAATGCATGGGCATAACCAAGTGGTCCTTGCCATAGAAGCCAGTAGAGTTTCGGATACCCACATTCGTATACTCTCCAATAGTACCTCAGTTCTCCAATCCCTAGGAAAAACCTATACTACCTCGAAACTCATTCAAGAATGACACAATACGCCAGAACGCGTCACGTTGACCAACCACAACACTGTAACGCTGCAGTGGATAAAAGGACACAGGACACAGTGGATATCTAGGAAATAGGCGGCCGATGGGTTGGCTAGGAGGGGAACTTGTAAGATGATTGTTGAACCTGAACCCATAGCCTACTATGGGTTCAGGTTCAACAATCACTTCACCCAGCTTCGCACATGGCTACTCTTGTAGCCATGTGCGAAGCTGGGTGAAGCGAAGTGGTACCTACTATGCTCTTGCACACCCACACACAAACACAACGCTGGTGGGCCTCAGCACCAGGCTGCAGGCAGTCCAAGGAGGCTATGCTATCCCTGAATAGGATCTAACAGGATAGGCCACTGTGCGGAGCATGCATGGAGAAGGAGGAAACGGTAGCGCACGTGCTTCTTGAGTGCACAGGCGTCACTGAGATATGGAGGCAACCAATAGGAACACTGAATTATTTTAACTCTCGACATAACCAATGATTCTAATAAGTAAATAGAGTAATGTATATGCTCACAGGATACTAATATGATAAGTACCTACTATCTAACCTACCTAATAACGAGCACAATTGCCTGAATTGAGTTCACTGGGTTCATCGCTAGACAACAGAGTGCCCAGTCAAACAACTAATTAATACCACACAGGAAGTTTCTTTAACTTTTTGTCCTTTTCTGTAAATTTAATATAACTGAGAAATGAATTAGGAGTACCTGAGTGCTGTGCTTGGACTTACATGCGTTCCGTTCAGTAATGTAACCTATACCAATATTATAAAGCGGAAGAGTTTGTTTGTTTGTTTGAACGCGTTAAAAAGGATTTTCTAAATCCGACTGGTAGTTCCAGAGAACTACCAGTCGGATTTAGAAAATCCTTTTTGTATTTGATAGCCACATTCATGAGAAAGGCTTATAGGCTATCAGCAGATGGGTGTGTAACGATTGACATAATAACAAAATATCTAACGTTCATTTGACATAATTTCAGTTAACATAATTTTGATTAACATAACGATCAGTTGACATAATGAATGTTGATATAATTTCATTTTACCTAATTTCATATGACATAATTAACATTTCCTATAATGCACATTTCACATAATATTAATTTAGCATATTATTCATTTACTATAATATTCATAATCTCTAAGCAACTTCACTATCACTACATAGTATAATACAAAGTCGCTATCGCTGTCTGTCCGTCCCTATGTATGCTTAAATCTTTAAAACTACGCAACGGATTTTGAAGCGGTTTTTTAAAGTGATTCAAGAGGAAGGTTTATATGTACAATACATGCATAATATTGTAGAGAAACACTGATAAATTTAGAGGTGTCTAATGTGATGTCGTAAATAAACATATTTTTTTGCGCTTACATTGCAAACGCTGGCTGAACCCCACGAGATAAATCAAAATAATGTACTACAGTATTGTACACCTTAAAAAGGTCAACAAAAAAGTCCGCGATGGTATATGTCTATCTCTTAAGGATAACCCAAAATAACCATTTTTTATCCTTTACATTTTACGGGAAAAAATGGCTTATTTACGAAGTTATTTTAATCAATACAGCATTAACTCTTATCCAATTAAGTACCTTAATTACATTGTCCATTTAATATAGATCAATATGGCCCTTTACAGCATTTAATTTAAATTAATATTTTCGAAGATATAGCGCTGCGGCGGTACCGGCCCGGCCGGCGGCGCGTTGTATTGTCTTTAATGACAGAAAAGCTTACAGCTTTTTTGTCGTTGTTTATAAGGACATTCTGTAGTAGGTAGGTATATTTAGTATCAGCATTGCACATTTGCACCCGTGCGACGCCGGGGCGGGTCGCTAGTTTAATATAATTTAGAAAATCTGATACGATTTTAAACGCCTGCTAGTATGGTGCTAGCAAAAATGGGCACCCCGACTCGGATAGGTTAGGTTAGAAGGGGATGGCGGGGTCGTGTGAGCGAGCGAAGCTAGCGAATAGATCCCGCCATCCCCTTCGTGGTATTTTTTTATAAACCACCCAGAACCAAGCCCACCCTCGACCATGCATAGAATATTTTAAGGTTTGGTTAAGTGCCGTTTGAGTTAGGCTAGAACTGTGCCCATTAAACATGAATTTTAGGTCAAATGAACGTTATACTAAATGTTATTATGTTAAATGAATATTATATGATATGAATGCCGTTTGGGGTCGAAACGCTTGGGTCATGGGGTCCGAGTGCACGTCTCCTTTTCAAGGATATATCTCGCCGACTGATCGACACTTTGCGTGACCAGAGGGCTGGCTCTTTCTTTGCCCAAAGAATTAGCATTGCCATTCAACGTGGCAATGCTGCCAGCCTTCTGGGCACGTTTCCGGATGACGGCGATGCGGAGGAATACTTCGACGCCTGAGTTTATTTTATTTTCATATATTACTTATCTTGTTTGTTTTGGTTTTGTTTCTATACTGAATAAATCTATGATATGAAACATTAGGTCATATGAATTTATGTCATTTGATATTATGTCATATGAAAATGATGTCATATGAACGTTAGTTCGAGTGAAATTAGAGCATTTGTTATTATGCCAAACATTACACACCCGTCTGAATCGAAAATAACTGAGGCATTTTACAACACAAAGCTTTATTTCAACAATAATTACATTACAATTAATACAAGGATATAATACTTTCCAGTCATAAACTGCTTCATAAATGAGTTACAGATAGAATTACAAAATGAAGACAAAAATATATTTTGTTACAAAAACATTTATAACTCAGTTGTACTTATTCGTTATTCTATTTACTTATCTACATAAAAGTTAATTTAGTACTTACATTATTATATAATAAAATATTATCAAACTTCGTTACATATAAGTATTTCAGCATGACGAAATTAAAGCCGTATAAAATATTTGGGAAAATATTTTATTTTCTATAAATCAATTGTAATATAAATAGAGTAACTTGATTACTCAATAAGTCAATAACAATTCTTATATTACGTTTTTATATAAAATAATAAAACACACCGAACTGTTGACATCTGAATTAAAGTTATCTATTTTTCGCTTGGTTTTTTCTGGCTTCAATTCTTTTTTGTAAAGTTACCAACAAAGCACCAAGAACATTATGTCCGGGTAGTCGCTTTCCAAAGAGCAAGCGCTTGACGGAGTCATCGTACGTGAGAAGAGCCACCATGTTCTGAAGTAAAAATCCTTGGCAGTATTCCAACAGTTGAGTAGCACCATAAACCTGCAACGAAATCAGCCACATTTCAGACTACTTATCGTGTGCGTCCGAATTTAGCAGATTAAAGTAACTACGAGTTGAATTTTACTGCTTTTGAGTTTAAAAAATCATTTTGTAGTAGTCGTTTTTAAGACTTTGGGCTGGGTACATAAGATACATATAAGTATATAGTTCTTACCTTAGCATGAATATAGACTGAGACAAGGTTGTGCAGGTCTACAGACTTGGCGGCTCTCGCCTCGCAGTGCCTCTGTAAGGGCAGAAGCTGGAAGAAGGAGGCTGCGGCCAGTACCTCCAGCACGTCTGTTTCTGGGATGTCGAGCCCCGAACACCCGCCAGAGTACAGGTACTTCATCACTTGCTGTAACAATAAACAAATAAATATTATTGTAACGCTTAAGAAACATCAAGGCTGAAAATCAGCACTTCAAAACTCGTAAGTCTTCAAAGACCTAAACGGCAGCCCATTAACTTTTCTTGTAGGGTGTGTTAATGGGCTATCTGCTTTGAGCTTGAAAAGAGAAATAGCGCAAAAAACTTCCCAGAAAAGTGGATGTAAGGTATCTAATTCAATTAATAAAACGTACCTCAAATATATGATACCGGATATCGTTGATTTGTACGAGAGGAGGAGCAGCATTGGCGACCGGTAACGCTTCATTCGAAGATCTTGCTGGAGCTAACATAGCTCGTAGACGTGGTGACTCCGAGACAAGTACTATTTTGTGGCCGTAGAATAGTCGTCCTTCAACCCTGAGAAAGAAAAATATTTTATTTTCTTTGTGTTGTACGACGTCAAAGTATAGACATCTACATCTTCAGTAAATTCGTAAAATAAAAGGAGATTTTCATCTAGGAGTTACCTAAAGGTGACGTCAGCTAGCGATGGGTTGTTGACGTACGATGGGTCGACCCTGGCCGGCGCAGGCGCCACAGGAGGCGGCGGCTGCGCCACGCCTGGCACTGCTTCCCGCCCGTAGCAAGCGCACAGGATGTCAGCCAGCAGTAAGACAGTGCCTTCCTTCTAAACATAAGGGGGTTTTATTAATTCTGACGCCCTCTCCTCGCAATCTAGGTACTCTAACATTCGGAATCAAAATTCTTTTACCTGTCCGGCCCCGGCAACACACCGGTGTGTTGCGAATTAATCGCGAATTTAATGTTTATTTACCTATTACATAAGATTTACTTTATATTAGGGAATTTTCACATGTTGGGCTTGAGCGGTTAATATCAGTTAGAGAGATGGTCCCCCAAAACGTTTGCCATTCAGCAAAAGACTAACATTGCTATCAGTAGATCAAACGGTAAAATATCAAAGGATAACCAATAAATAGCGATATTAGTTACATTACCTTGCTGTATCGAAGAATATTAAACAGCAGGGGGAGGCACTCGTAAATAAACTGTTTACTGTAGTGACTGTCGTCTGATGGGCACACCTGAAAACATGATATAAAACAATTCAAAATATGTAGGTATAGGTTATGTTTCTTCACAAGGGCGTAGGTATAGGCTGAAGACTCTTATTACCTGTAGGAAGTCTTGTAAAAGCTGGTCGATTACGCTATCTAGTGCTGCGTCTGCGGCGGCTGCCAGGGAAAGAGTCCAGGCGTGTAATGACCATGGCACACCAAGCGCATGTAGTTCTAGTGTAATGTCTGCAAAACAATTGATTCAGGGGAGATCAATATTTGGTTGTTGCAACATAAACAAAGCTATTTTTCACGAGTGAGTAATTAAATCTATTTAGCCAGTTACTGAGTTCCATTTGAAATTGAGGTCGTCTGCGCACAAGCGTATGATCTATGAGTTTTGCTCACAAGTACCTAATAGAAACTACTAACGGAACTGTTACCGTAAAGTTCAACAGATACCGGAAGTATCTGAACTTTTTCGTGACCGGGGCATTTATAATGTGTTAAATTTGGTTCCATACAAAAGCATCAAAATTTCTAAAGATAAAAACAAATGCTCACCTAAATGGTCAGTCTCAGCGGCACAGTACATGGCGTCATGCAGCGCTCTCTGCTGCTGCTTCGTGAAGGCGGGGTGCCGGACTGGTGGTGCAGCGGCCCCCTCAGCTAGCACCTCCTCCAACGACAGCACAGCCTGGGCTGCGCGCGCGCCGCCACGCACTGCAGCGCGCAGGCAAGCGCGACGACCGTGTGCACAGCATACCGCCACGGCACTGGTTAGTCACTAATGTTTACTACTGTTTCACTAATAACTTAAGCATGCTTTTGTTAATATAAAACTATGGTTAACCACGTAAGGTGGAGGCCTAGAGGTGATAGGTAGAGGTATAGATAGATCTAAATCTCGACCTTTCATCAAGCCGTATTATCATCGGATATTACCGCATAGAATAACTTTATTTTGTAGGTTGACTGTCTTTGATTTCTTACCTGTAGCATCCATATTGTGCAGCGGCGGAGTAGCACAAGGCATCATTTAATTGAGTCGAGAGGAACGGGTCAGCGCCATGCGACAGTAACAACTGTACTAGTTCCAAATTACCGACGCCGCAAGCCACCTGAAAACCCAAAACTGAAACTTAAAAAAATTCCGTTGGTACCTACGATAACTTGTGAGGTTGACATTGCATTCCTGTTATTATGCGAGTCGTTTTTACGGTATAGGTACTAAACATATTCTCGCGGCTCACCGGTGTGCCGGCAGTGCTTGAGCGGTTCTAGCAATACAAGCAACGTTCTATACCTGTAGCGGTGTGAGAGTGCAGACATCGTCTCCCCTCGCAGGCGCCCCGTCCACCCGAGCCCCCGCAGCTAACAGTCTTCGCGAGCACTCCACGGCGCCTCCTCCAGCGCCGCTACAAGCGTATACCAGCGCCGTCCAACCTGTGGGTAAACTTGGTGAAATTGCTGGCAATACTTTTATTTTTAAAGGTGAGCGTACACTAAACAGCATAATGATTGAGCAGATACTTATTGGTAAATTGATAATGAATTCAATGTTTTGGTTTATTGGTTGAAAACAGCGTGTAAGAGATAACGTCTATTTATTTTTCATTCAAAACCTGCACAGAATACGTAAAAATAATTTACTAGTAAAATGTAAGTAGGTACTTCCATGTCAAAAATCAAATTATTTATTTTATTTTGAAAAAAAGGGTTCTCAAAAATGTTATGTATGGGCTGATAAGTAAGGATGGGTAACCTGCTGTAGGCGGTGTGTACGTGGGAGTAGTCTGCTGTGTGGATGGCGAGCGCGGCGACAGCGGCAGCGCGCAGTGAGCCGCGCACGCGCCGCCTGTCTCGATGTTGGGGTCAGCGCCCGCTTCTAGTAGCATCTGGAATAAAGCAGAGGTATGTACCATCTTGCTTCTAGCTATTTTAATAGGTATCAGATAATTCTGAGCTTTTGGCACAATAAGTTAATTGTGAATAAGTACACAAAACTACTATTTTTTTTTTGTATTTTTGTATTTTGTACTTGCCTACTCTTTCAATGCCTGTCGTATCGTCGATAATATATGTTACATCGTTTTGTGATAACTGAGTAATACAACGCTAGGTATGTGTAATTTGTCTCATAAAAACTGAAAAGTTAATAGAGGACAGGTTCTTTGTTTTCCCTTCAATATGACAACTCGATAGACTTTTTGGAAAAAACTACTTTTGATTTTAGACAGAGTTGCCAGAACATCAACACTCACAGCCACAATCTGCTCATCTCCAGCGAAGGCTGCCTTCATGAGGGCAGTGAGGCCCGAGGCGTCGGGCGCGTCGATACCGGCGGCGGGCAGCAGCGGGCGCACGCCGCCCAGCAGCTCGGGCCGCCCGCTCAGCAGCGCGCGCTGCGCCACGCCGACCGCGGCCCGGCTCAGCTCGTCAGCTGTGCGGGCGTTGCGCGACCATACCGGCTCTATGGCTTCTTCGAGGCTACGGATTTTATGGAAGGATGATGTTTTGAGTCGGTAAAATGTTTTTTCTCAAACATGCTTGAAAATTTGAGCATTATTTTGACAACCTTCTTCGATAAAAATGGGAAGAAAGACGGCACGGTTGGTGCAGTGGTTGAGCGATCACCTGCTGCGCTGCGCGTCGCGGGTTCGATTCCCGCACGAAAAAAATATTTGTATGGCCGATAGTTGTTCTGGGTCTGGCTGTTTGTGTATACAGTGAGTTTATATGTTTATAAACGCACCCACGATACAGGAGAAATTCCTTTTTGGCAAATGTTTTTTTTTAAGTCTACACTAATATTTTAAAGAGGAAATATTTGTTTGTTTGTTTGTTTGTTTGAAATGAATAGGCTCCGAAACTACTGGACCGATTTGAAACATTCTTTCACCATTAGAATCCTACATTATTGGTGATGGACATAGGCTATAGAATATTTTCAAAAAAATTAGGGATCCGTATGAAAACTTCGATAATGTAACCCCAGGTGTGAGAAGAAATCCTTATATCGCGTACGCTGCGGAATCTATTGACAATAAAGCAAAGTGATGTACTACAGTTTTATAGAGGTCATCGATATCTACAAAAAAGTCCGCAATACCATATGTCTAACTATTATGGATAAGTCACCATGACCGCTTTTTGTTCAAATTATTCAAGCAAATCCCATGGTGAAATAAAAAATGGTGATTTTAGTATCATGATATTAATCCTTATCCATTTAAATGGTTTGATAATTAAGGTTGATTATGTCCGAGTAAATTACACTTTAAATTATTCAAATCGGACCTTTCGTTCAAAAGTTACGACGGTAATAAACATGCTCGGAGTAAGAAAAATGTCGCGGCTTGAGCAAACAGGGGAGAATTGTTTCAATGCTTGGTCCGATGAAGTTGAAACACCACGGCATTTAAATGTTTTCGATTAAACAATAAGAATAACAAATGGTTGGATTTTTCGAAAATAAACAACATACATAATAAGGAGAGAAGCAGGAGGGGTGATTAAGATTTTAGGGGAGGACATAAATTGCTTGCTTCAATTTACGTCGAAATGCTATGAACAAACTAAAAGCGGGATAATTGAAACAGATGTACCTAACAATTTTTGCATAATCAAACCCTGACGGGTTGAACGGGGTGAACAGTTGCGCTGAACCTGGGCTCGAGACAAGTGAGATTCTGTCAACGGTGGCGTGGCGTTCGCGATTGTCAATACGTCAAAAATGTATAGGATTGACAGATGCTATCGAAATGTCACGTTTCCAAAGCTAACCTTTATAAGGGGGTATAGAGGGCGTTGAAGTTTGTGGAGTACCTACTAAATCCACGCGGACGAAGTCGCGGGCGAAGTGCTAGTAATAAATAATATCTGTCGTGGTTTAGCGGCCAAATAAATTACCTATAATATAATTACTATATAATTATAGTAAACTCATATCTGTCGTGTAATTTAAAAATGGAACGATCTTTAACTCCGAAACATGGCATCCGAGGAGGTAACATAACAAAGGGCTTTATTTAAATTTTGAACTGGCTTGCAAATAGAAAGCTGTTTATTGAAACAAAAAAAAAACACACTCGCGGGAAAAATTATTGTTGTTCGTCATTGATTTTGAAAACTATAGGTAGGTATCTACTTGTATTTTCAAATAAAAAGTTCTGCTTAGGTACCTACTACTTAGTTTTAAGTTCCGCGCATTATTTGAGAAAAGTACTGTACAAGCCTTGGCCAGAACTAGGCATTGATCCTCGGCTTCGCCTTAATCGCCGGTTACACGTCCGTTCCCGACTTTGTCCGCTTTTTGAAAATTACATTAAGTATAGGTACTTAACCTAGTGATAATAACGCTATCTACAATGCCTCTTTTGCTGGCCGCTGCAGTAATGTACCTACTATTATCCGACTACGGCGGCGGCGAAACAAAATATGATTTTGACCGGTATGTACTTATGTTCATCTGTTCCCTCATAACATCTAGTAAGTATGTAAGTTAGTAGGTAGGTACCTACCAGTTCTTATCATAATCAGACAAATACCTCTAAGGTATTCCACTCACCTCCGACCATCTCCTCCCCAACCACGACTATCCTCTGAACACACTTCACTTGAATATTTTCTTGTTTCATACGTAAGTACTTTTAGAGCGTGATTTTAGCTGTCCGGTTTAGTACTGTTTAAACTTACCTAGGTACTTTTTTATTCGCAATGTTTCCTGCACCGTGAAATCTCATGGGCACATTCTTTCAGAATCAAAACGATGCATTAATTTTATTTCTAATGCTTGCATCGCTTGTTTATGAGTCTTAAAAATACATAAGTAAGAAAATAATGATCGTGTTACATACAGTTTTTTTTTATCAAAACCCTCGAGCCAGTTTTTCTAGCAAGAACCTAATTTAGTTAGAACAACAGTTTTGTTTTAAAATCATAACAGAGTTCAAAAATAACAATACAACCTGGGTCGAAGGCTTTGGATCAAAACACAGCTCATTTTATAACGAGACAAAGTTTCTATTCACTTCAAATTGAAACATAATGAAGTGATGTGTTACGTGATAGGCCTGGGCGGACAGTCGGCATGCGGCAGCAGCAGCCGGGCGGCCTGCATGACGTCGTCGGCGTCGGGCACGGCGGGCGGCGGGCGCAGCGCGGCGTGCGCGCGCAGCACGCGCACCCACTCGCCCAGCGGCGGCAGTGCGCCCGCGCCGCGCTCGCCCCACAGCCCCGCGCCGCCGCAGCTGCCGCTCGTGCTCGAGTGCTCCAGCTGCAGAGGGATACGAGTCAAGTGAGAACATGATCTGCTAACTAAGAGGGTGTATTGAGGGGTGTCTATTCTACATTCTACCCCATGAAAAGACTATCACGCCCAATGCCATCGATCCGGAACCATTTTGATTTCAAATAAATGTCGCAATCAAACTTACTAGTAGGATAATGACGATAGCAAAGCAAAGTTAAGAAAAATAATAAGATACCACCCACCTGAGAACACCTCATAAAATAGTACAGCGCCCGTTCAGCAGCCGGCGAGAGCGGTGCGAGCCGCGGGTGTACCCTCCGCAACACTGCCCGCAGCTCCGATGCGGAGCCCGCACAAGTGGTCAACAGAACTGAAGCCGTTGAGCCGCCAGAGCTGTTGTTAGAGCCAGCTGAAGTGCCTGAACCACCTGCAAATTACAATAAGTCATGTTAATCATCCAGTTTGCGGTCCTTCGGTACAAATATTCACTGAAATCCTTTTTCCAATTGACGTTATTCCACTTAAACTATTCTGAACTTTAAGAAATGGAAGTAAGATGATTTTAGAGTGACTAGTAGACTTGAAAAGAAGAATAGTTAAAGTGATAGCGCAAAATTAACCTTATACGCAGGCTTTAAAGTGGTATTTTTTAAATACAAACATAAATTATGTTTATATTTGAAAAACCACTATTATTTAAACAAATTACCAGTGCAGAATAGTAACATCTGTTTGGTACTTACCAGAACCGTTGGTAGTGATACCAGAATCGTGACTAAGTCCTAGTTGTCTGTGTTCAGGACGGGAAACTCCTGATGAAGAACCGGAACCCAGCGAGCTCATGGATTCCCAACGCGACAGTGATAATGCTCCTGTAAATTGACTACTTGATAAATATTTTGAAGATATCTTATCACCAGGATGCATGAAAGAAGAAACTCGGAAAAATAATCGAAACAAACAACAATAAAATATTAACACTTCTTGACACCCTTTGGACTAGATGATTATTTTAGGAAGAAAAGGATTTTAAAACAACTCCCCTAAGGGGACGAAAGGTCCCAAGGGCTAGTGCCTGCCAGGGCAGCGTAATTGGTTCGACAGAGTCACCGCGGACCTGGAACGCAAAGGGCATATGAACGGGTTTTAGTCAGTAAGAGTCAGCGGAACAAGTCATTTGATGATTTCCCACCCTTAAAAAAAAGGGGCCGAAAGGTTTTTAAGGATGTCCGGTTTTTAGGAACTAAAGTTTTTATAAGTAAGTAGATGTTCGCCAATTTTTTCTCGATATAGAGCCCACAAGTTGTGTGGGCGCTAGATTAAAAAGTCCAAGGTTTACCTGATGCAACTCTCCCTGCGTTCAAGTGGCTGTACGGCTGCAGCAGCCCCCAGAGATCAGCACAGTTAGCGACCGCGTGGTCCACCACAGCCGGCGTGATGGGGGACGTGGCTGCGCTGCTGCCGGCTATAAGGGCGATCTCTTCCAGAAGCGTCTCCATACCAGCGCAGAGGTAGATCGCTGCGTATCTGCACAAAAGTGAAGAAGAATTATTAGGTGACGCGTTTGACACAACAGTGACAGAGCCATTAGTACGCTACACGTTGCAGAACTAATTCCTGCGACTCTAACAGTATCTGCCTTCCATTTCTAACACTACCGTTCTGTTCTATCATCTTCCATTTCCATTGCACGATCCATCATAGGACAACAAGACACATGGACACAAAACATTTAGGGAATCCGTAAGTTATGTGCAGTGCAATTCCCTGCCGGAGTCTACTACTACGGAGGGCATCCTGATTACTACACTCCCAGGTTGTCGAGGGCGTCTTTTAGTCGAGGGCTATTAGGCTACTTCTAAGCAAACGTGCTCCATAGTCAACCACATAATCACTTACCATCAGGTGAGATAGAAGTCAATAGCAATAGCCTCAAAGCCTGTCGTATCAGTGACATGAAAACTTACTCGTGCACGAATGATGCAACACGAACATCCAGCATCCACCTCTGGAACCGGCCCGGCGCGAGGCTGGTCCGTGCGCGCGCCGCTGAGCCCAGGCGTCGTGCTGCGCTGCCCGATGTCGCGTACATTGTCGCTGCTCGTTGGCAACCCTGGGGGATCCGGGGGGAAAGTTCCAATTCTTTTAGGAAAGTAACACAGTCGCACACTGGTATAAGGCGCGCTGTTGGATTATCAACGCTCGACCCAGGGTCGACAGTTGAGAATTCAACATCGCAATAATAGGTGAGATTGGTCTCGGTTACTGTTATTGAAATCGGACATAATTTATTATGGTGAGATCTATAGAGAGATTTTTAATTTTACTAAAGCTTAATACCAAAATGAACTTTATTTGAATCTTTGTAACGTTTAAGTTCCTCTGATGGGCTCATCTTCGTATGTAACGTTTGCAAAATCTTTAAATTGGCACCAGTCTTTACAGAGGAGTTCCATTCTCACCTTGATGCACGCGTCAGCAAGCGGCGTGCTGAGCACTATCCTGAACGCTCCAGCTACCTCGTGCTTAGAGCAGAATCCGAAGTTCTGGGAGAGACGCTGGGCTTCTCGGGATATCCTCACTAGTGCCCTAAAAGAACAAGATAGAAATTATAAGGATCTAGATTAAGGAAAAATATGAATAAGGCTCATAACGTAGCGGCATAAAGCCAAAAGTACACCACCACCACTACTTAGAAGGTAAGTTAAGTTACAAAAATAAATAGTTTAATGCGCCAGAATACATTTTTAACGATTGGACTGACAGTGTAGATCCAAAACTACTAAAGAAGTCTTCATGAAGTATTGTGATAAACTTGAAAGAAACTTAAAGGTACCTTACCTTTGTAATAAGTAGGCGAGTCTTGACGGCGTATCCGGTGCCATCCTGGGCGCGATGTCTCTACACCTCCCAGCCTGCAGCGCGCGACTGACCTCGCTCGCAGTCCAGGGCACGCAGCGCAGCTCCACCAGCCTGCAACAAGTACCAGGTACACTACAGACATGATTGCTCCTTGTATTATTATGCTTATTTTCATCATCATCATTATTTCAGAAGACGTCCACAGCTGGACAATGGACATATGCTTCCCCCAAGTGGCGCCACATTGATCGGTCCTGTGCGTCTCGCACAGCCATCAGAGAGAAATACCTACTGATCTGAATATGAAAATGCTTTCAGAGATTCCGGAAAAAATCATAATAAAGATCAATCACAGAAATAAAGTTAGTGTTTTACAAAGACCAGACCTACTAGAAAGGATACATCCTGATCCCAATCAGATCTTTTTACTGGGGCTAGTTTTATGAAAAGGATAGAATAAAATTGACGAGGCATGGACAACATACTCCTTTTACTGTGATAGAAGACGTTTAGGTGGGTAAAATTTTGTAAGAGTTTGATGATTGAATTAGTAGAGTTGTGAAGAGTTCCAGGGTTGCGGACTTTGTTCGAAAGAGTCACCGCGGCCCTGGAACGCAAAGGGCAATAGAAGGAACACGAATGGGTTTTAGTCAGTAAGAGTCTGACACTCCCTTCCGCTCTGCCCAGAGCGGAAGAAGTCATTTGATGATTTCCCACCCTTAAAAAAAGGGGGCCGAAATAAAGAGGTGTGAAGACTTACCTATTATGTGAGTCGACCCACACAAACTCATCAGCACTGGTAACGTTGGTGCAGACGGTATCGAGTGAGGGCTGCCGTACCAGCGGAGCTCGTCTCCGACGGGCCTCTGCTGCACTGCCACTCTCTGGAACAGCGTAGACAACGCAGTTATATTACTTAGTAAAGTACCTAAAGGTACACCTCCTATCTTCGGAAAGCCCGACCCGTCTCCTATGCTGATATCTCTTTGAGGCGCGCATGGAACGTAATGCGCCATCGACCCGGGCCTGGTTGTGACCGGACGGCGAGCCACCTAACGCTCGCCGTCCGCAGACCCGCGCAGTAGGTGTCCGGGAATCGCCCTGCGACTCCCGACGCCCGCGGCGTCTCCTTATGTTGCGGCGGCTGGGGCGTGAGGGTTGTCTCTCCCTCACGCGGCCTCCACCTTGTTACGGGTAGTAGCAAGGGAATCTGACACCAGTCTCGACAGGGGGTAGCCAGTTACTGGGTTGCGAAGGTCAGATCGTATGCATCGCTGTAATATGTAAAATACTTAAGTACTAGCTGCATCCGGTTCCACTTCGACAATTTTGTGTGTTCGATCTCCGAACTAAAAACTACGGATGGGTCATAAACGGGTTACTTTGAGAAAGTGATATATTAGCGATTATGATTTATGATTGTCAAATGTATGGGATTAGGAGATTCCGAAATGTTATGTGAGTTATCTCAAACTTTTTGTATTGACAAGCATAATGATTGTCAATCACTGATGGAATTAAACTGTTACATACGGTTAAATCCTTTAAACTATCTCAACAGTCCCTTTTTTTTTGGGGGGAATTGGGGAATGGGGGGCTATGTGGGACTCCCCAGCGGCATTCCCGCATCGTCTGAGTGGAGAGGGACTGGGAGATCGGCGTAGCCTTTGCGTCCAGTCCTCCTCCGACGTCCACCCGCCTACGCGGCCCGTCGGGGGAGGGCCGGGAATGACCGGCGGAGGTGGTGTAGAGTACAATGCGGGCGGAGGCGCCCCAGCGCCTGTCGCCCGCCTTTCACCACCATGAGGAGGGTGAAGACGACGTCTTCTCCGACCTCTTCTTCGCCTTCGGAGCGGCGCAGCGAGAGGGTCGTCCTCCCGCACGCGCTCCGCCGCCTCCTTTTGCGAAATGAGGTCCTCGCAAAAGGAGGCGACCGCTGTCCAGGCCCCCTCACTGATATCCAGCATGGAGTTGACCACGCCGGGAAGTGAGAGGTCCTGTCCGATCTCCGCAGTCAGACTGCGGCGCGGCTCAGACCAAGCCGGGCACACCTCGAGGGTGTGCTGTGCCGTGTCTTCCGCCGCGCCGCAGTCGTGGCACGCCGGAGTTTCCTCCCTCCCGATCCGGTGCAGGTGCGTGCCGAAACAGCCGTGGCCTGACAGCACCTGCACCAGTCGACCCAGTCCCGCAGGACTGGGCCGAGCGCGTCCAGGGTTCGGCGGCCAAAGGTGGCGGAGGCGAGGTCCTCCGTCCAATGGACGATGATGGCGTCCCTCGCCTCCCGCCGCACGGCCTCCCGCTTCTCCGCGACGGGGCGCTCCCCGAGGGCCTTTCGCCACGCCGTCCACTCGTACACTATGGCGAGCACCCTCGCCAGACACAAGGAGGGGTGCCAGCCAGAGCGCACGCCGCCGAAAAGCCCACCGAGCGGTAGGCCCTCGCCACCCGCAGTGCAATGGACCTTTGGGGCCTGCGCAATGCTGTCGCATTCTCCCTCCTGTGGAGGGAGTCCGCCCAGATGGGGGCCCCGTATAGGGCCATGCTCCGCAGGAATTTTAACAGCCCCTGGTATTTACAATCTGCGAGTAGCAAGCGACCTTAGAATTTATCGGTAGACTAGACGCCATCTTAAAAGTTAAAATTTAAGAAAGGCAAATTATGATCGTCAGATCTACAAAACACAGTTCGAACATACCCTGAGCCCCGTTGTTGCTGCCACCGCCGGCACTCGAAGCACTGGTGGCCGTGCTGCTGCTGTCTCTA
Source organism: Melanchra persicariae (assembly GCA_947386135.1). NCBI lineage: Eukaryota > Metazoa > Arthropoda > Insecta > Lepidoptera > Noctuidae > Melanchra > Melanchra persicariae. The sequence goes on from OX376651.1 coordinate 1,174,703, forward strand.
GAACGAAGTGTCAGCTGCTTGATAGCTGACCGGATGTCTTCCAGACCGCCACCTCCGGGCCAGGGGGACTGTAACTGAACGGCGAAACGGGTTATGGCAAGAGAAATCATGAACCATTTATTTGTGTTCAATATTTACAGGTTAATACATAAAAATAAACCACATTAATTAGGAGATTAATTAAGAGTTAGCTTTTTTTGAAAGTAACTAAAACTTCTAAATTACGGCTTCACTATTTTTCTCCGAGTCACTTTTGCTCGCATTTGTCGATCACGTAGTGGATTATAAAAAAAAAACAAAGATTTTGCACCCTGTTGGTCCTTTTGTCATTTAAGTCTTGGTCCTTTTATCATGCATTCTATTGATTTGCCTAGTTGTTATCTTTGCTTTTATGTGTTTATCGTGCATGGAAATAAAAGGCTGGTAGCTTTCAGTGATCCTTTGACCCTGAAGTAGCATACCACAGGCTGGTGTTACTCTATACCTTATTATGTGGTCGATGCTTAGTCCGGGCGTGCGGCGGCTGGCGTGTCCGGCGCGGCTCCTCCCGCCCCGCCTCGCCGCCGCCGCCGCTGTCCGACATGGAAGCATGGCCTGATGATCTGTTCTCGTCTGAACTGCTGTTGCATTCTCGGACGCCATTCTGTGTTAAGAAAATTTTAGGTTATTGATAAGCAATATTTTATGGAGAACAGTGAGAGTGAATCCGTACTCATCTTACGAATTTGAGAAATTTCGGTACGAAGTAGATGAAGACTGTCTTGTAGAAAAGTGGTTTTTTCAATTCAGGTGCAACACAAATTCTGATCGGATGCAGTGCGTAAACGCATGAGGTTGGTCAAAAGGTATATTCCGTAAAAAGTTATTCAGTTTTATGTTTTACTCGACTGCGTCAGAAGGAGGGTAATGTTTTTCGAGCGTAGGTATGCATGTATGTTTTCAAAGTCAAAGTCAAAAACGTTTATTGCGAACTAAGTGTACAATTATTATGTTGATGTTATGTTATGTTAGTAGGTAGGCCTTTTACAAGCATTGCAATGTTTGTATGTACATACAAACATTGCAATGCTTGTAAAAGGCTGCTGAGTACCTACATATTATTATGTCCATTTCTTTGGCACGCCCTACAGCCCAAACGGCTGGACAGATTTTGACATGGGGTGTCGTTAAATTCGTCAGAATTGTTGTAGTGACATTGGCTAAGTAAATAAATTTCCAAAATGGCGCCCGCAAATGAAAAAAAAATGTACCTACTTAACACTAAAATGTGGGAAATAAAAAAATGACTGTCAAATATCCCGACCGCTAAAAACGAGTAACCAAAATAAGTCGCTTTTCAAGCAGTCTGATGCAGTTCAATCACAGATCTGAGGCCACAAACTTTAAATAAATTCATAAAAAAGAGGGGTCAGATAATGCAGGGCAAGCTGTCTATGGATACTAAGTAGGCACTGAGGGTGTTAATCAGGCCGTATAATTCAGTCATTGAATCGTCAGCTATTTTGACAGCGAGTTTAAACTAGAAAACAGACTTTAGTTATTTATGATATTAGTGCGGTAAGTTGGTTTTTACAAACGAGTAGACGAATGTAAGCACGAGACGAAGTCGAGGGCTTACCATAGTCACGAGTTTGTAAAAACCAAATCCGCACGTGTGTCATACAACGTTTTTCGACACATTTGCGAGAAAACATTACAATTAGTAATGAAACAAACTATTTGTCTCTAGAAATCAGTCGGAAAGTCGCAACAATCTTTGACGTTTCTAATATGAAAATGGCGCGAATTTGCAAAGGGCGCCACATGCGCGTGGTGAAAATTAGAACCACAAACTTTATTTTTTTTATTTATCTTCTCTCATTTTCTCTATAATATTAAAATGAGACAAACGTATACAGCAAAAGCGCTTCCAAGGAGGTTCGATTATTCAGCTTATTTATTCTCGTGATGTGAAACTCCTTGGTGGAATTCTTATTATTTTTTATGGAAATTAAAAAAAACCGTAAAGAATACGCACGGCGCTATACAACGGAGTTAGCAGTAAAATATGTACTTAGGTGAGAGTACCTACTTTGCCGCACGCTCCATTGTGTGGTGCATAATTTTTAACTTTCGAACAATGCATACAGGCTTCGTAAATGCATTTTTTGAGCAAATGTGTTGAAAAAGTATTTAACTTCAATGCAAATATCTACAGAACATTATTTCTCAGGTATGGCCTTTTACGCCACCTTCCAAATTAATCTTAACAGCATCAACGGATTAAATCATCCGTCTCCATTAAGACAAAGAGAGCTCATCAGTCTTATGAAACGTGCGCAGACGCATCTGCATGCAGCCAGCTTGGCCGCTATTGTCGCAGTGCTTTCGCTTTCAACAATATTTAAAGCTTCCCACCGATTACGCTTTTGCCTATCAAGAGATCGTGGGAGCATTTTAAAAACAATGGTAATTTATTTTTTCTGGCGGCAACACTTTCGCCGCGTAACGCTCGCTCGGATAATTATTGTAATGGTTACCGACGATGTGATCGTGGCTAATTACTAATTGGCTCATGATGAATGCAGTACTGGAAGTAAATATCTATTAGTGAGAATATTTGATAACTGGGACATTGCTGTGATTATAGGTAGAGACAGAGCTGGGAAAAATACCTACGTTTTGCTTTAATTAAAATACAAATTACAAAATATTATCTTGCATGTATTTAAAATACAAAATACCTGCTACTTTTAAGTCCTGTTTTTGAATAATTTAATTTAAAATACGTGTAGTCTTCCTGCTTACGAAAACGAATAAGCGCTGTTTTCTGCAGAGTGCCCATTAAAAAGTGCTTAATGTATATTATGTTCAAATGTATTTTGAAGCCCAAAATACCAACTATAAAATACCTCAGCGTCAGGTATTTGAAATACCTACTACAAATTACATTTTGAAGAAGTTATTGAAATACAAATACCAAATACGTATTTGTATTTCAATTACAAGTAATTCAAATACTGCCCAGCCCTGCGCGCACGTAACAGAAGATTGCTCTTGCAGGCCACAAATCAATCAAAATCACATAATTATGTCGCAGACCGGATGGTAGTTGAGGTAAGATATCGATGGATGTATGGTATCGGCTGTAAAAGAATAGCACCATCCCATCACTTACCGTGAGTGTCGGCAGCAGCATTATCTGTACATTGTTACAGCTACACTGCGGTACCCAACCCGCCTGCCAAGCGTGGCGATTATGGCAACCCCCGCCCATTTGGGGGAGACCTATGTCCAACAGTGGACGTCTATCGGCTGATATGATGATGATGATCGATGGGTTGAACAGGCAACATCTAGCTTGGGATAGATTGGCTACAACTGGTCCAAGGCAAATGGACATCCTAGCTGACTACTGACCTGAGCATACCCGGAAAAAGTTTGATGCCGTGACCTAGACTGGATTGTACCAAGCTATACAGGAGACCTACCCTCAGCACTATGTTATGGGATATAACAATCTACCAACATTGACATCATAAATCAACTTCTCCTTCGTGTCGATGCAATTATTGGCTTAGGAGCGTTTACGACAGACGGCATTTCATACAAACTTTCAAGTCCTTATTTTTCGAAATGAATCAACCGATTTTTATTAAACTTAATAGTTAGTAGAGAACATTTTCTAATAAGAGTTCAGGAGGAAAGATAGCATGATTTCTCACTTTTTATAGAAAACTTAAAATCGCTCTCCCTCTCCCTTTAGACTCTTTTTTGAAAATGTTCTCTACTAACTATTATTTTAGACCTGGATATCTTGCTTGCTTGTGCATACCAAATTTCATTAAAATTGGTTCATTCATATCGAAAAATAAGGACTAGAAAGTTTGTATGAAATACCGTACGGCGTTAACGCTTTTAATAGTATAGCTCTTGGTGATACATCTACCCGCTTGGATTCGCAGTCGCGCTGGGTCGAAAATCAGTTAGTATAACATTCGCAGTTATTTCCCTACAGTGTTAAACGCCCAAGTTAACTGCTTTACCAGTACAGGCTGTGAATCAATTTTCACGCACGTAACAGATTTTAATCTGTCCAATAACTGGATCCCGTAACTATAATGTCGCTTTCGCGTGCTCTTGCGCAGTCAACAAATCATTATTCGATCGCTATCCGAGATGACCCGATGACATCGATTTATTACTGTGTTTTGAATTTTCTTGACATAAGTACAAGCCGATGTCGTGTGCCCGATGGGTATGAGATGGGAGCCTTCAGAGCAAACCATCCCCTATTTAAACCCTATAGAGGGGAAATCCTTATCTACGATTAGTGTTCACATAAGTTGTTCAGTTGTTTATTGTTTCTAGTACCAGCTATTTAGGCTGTGCGTTGCCTGTCAGTGAATTGAAGATTTTTGAAGTCGGCTAAAAATTCTAAATCGAAAATAAATGAGAAAACGTGTTTAAAAATGAAATCTTTTCAGGTGCAAACTTCGATTCCTGACTAGGGATATGTGAGTAGATCTAATCGTTTTTTTTAACTGGCTTCAATAAAAGGAAGTTATCAATTCGACCCGTATGTATGTATGTATGTAATATTGTCTGAATTGCACAGCTTTTATATATTTTTTATATTGCAGATACCTGATTTAAAAAATTTGTGCCAAATTTCATAAGTGAGTATGTTTGTCCGCGCATATCTCAAAAACTAACAGTCGGAATGCAAAAAGTATTTTTAGTTGAACTAGGTATTGTCCAACTTAAGGAACAGTGTAAGTTTCATTAAAATCGGTGTAGGTGTAGGTATCTGTCACTAGAAAAATGTCGTTGGCTAAACTGATTTAATTTACTTTAGAATTTTAAAAGGTAACATTTTTTAAAATATTTTTTTTTTTGTTTTTCTTAGCTTTTAGGTAACAATTGTCCAAAGATATAGTAACAAGCAATGACATCACCACTACCTGCGTGTTAATATCGGTGTCAGAACCGTTACGGCCATTGTTTCGGTAATTGAGTTCGGCAATTGTTTTGTTATTTAAATGTTGTAATACCAAATTAATTGAAGTGCTCATTTTACGAGTATTGTTGGGCAACCCTATTTGACTACTTGGCTTTTCGGGGTGCAAACATCGCTTTGGCTAACGCAAGCGCATGGGCAGCTTTTTCAGACTAAGTACTAAACAGAAGACAGACTAGGGACAGAGACAACTGGAGGATGCTGGGGGAGGCCTAAGCTACGCCCAACAGGCAACTTCCACAAATTAAATAAAAGAAAGATTTATAATAATTTTATGAACGCATGAAAATGATAATTAATATTTCGACGCTCCCAAGCAATAACCCGGTAATCGAAAAATCTAAATTTTACAGGAGAAAAGATTTACTGATTTTATCAAATCGACGCTCCCAAGCAATAACCCGGTAATCGAAAAATCTAAATTTTACAGGAGAAAAGATTTACTGATTTTATCAAATATCTTTTCAACGAGTGGGACTATTGAAGTCATTGATGTATTAAATGAAAGCTATTTTTTTGCGAAATGTAACTGTGCCATAAATACGAAATTCCTTTTATTTAACACCTAGTCAAAGTCAAAGTCAAAGTATTTATTAGTGTGTTTTCTGGTGATACAATAGGTCTTATAATTAGGTTATGGTAACTCAAAAAACTACCCATTAGGGCATACACTTTTTAGCAATTGTTAAAGAATATAAAATCGACATTACTATATACAGATTAGCGTATATACAGATTAGTAATTTATGAAAATAAATAATACCTACAATTTTAAACCTATATGTTACAGTAATAGTACTTACGGGATTATTGCAGTAAATTTATTAAATAAATTATTTCATAACATTATATTATGGACTTCTACGGCGTTATTTTTTATCATAGGGCTGATACATAACGTGTTTTTACGGAGTTATTGTGGTAATATCAAATAATTTAAAAAACGGTTTTGATAAATAATACTATTATTACGAGGAAAATTAGAATAACTGTGTTATTGTTACCACTCGATGCTGATATTTTTTTTAAGTATTTAAATTTAATATAACCGAAGAAAAAACAATGATTTTGATTTTAAAAGTAATATTTATTAAACCACGGAATGAAAGACACTTTAATTGAACGCGAAAATTTATTAATAAAATAATCCAATGAATCAAATCCTGTAATCAACTTTGAGCTATATAAACTCTTCAATTTAGTTCTTCTTCAGAAATATTTTCGTTCCCAGCTTCAAAACAGGACAAGGATTGATAAAAAGGATGGTAACTCCGAGGAATAGCTCCACTTTTACATAAACTCCAAAGGTCTGTATGTAAAGTTTTGCTTATTGGTATGAGTTGGTGGTATGCGCGTTGCAACTGCACATTATCCGTATATACAGCTGCATCTTGAGTACTCGTACACTTTCGTCCTCGTCGATTAGCTGAGGTAGAGGGAGTGTTGTTTATATCAAGCTCTGAATAAGTTTCTTCAAAATTATATTTGAAAAACAACTTATTTGCTTGTGAATCGACCACGCTTTCCTCCATGACTTCAGCCCAGTAGATCACATTTCCGTCTTTATCGCACTGCTAATACTTGTCTTCTACGAGTGAATTTAAATCGTAAACTTCGGACTGCTCTAATTCTTTGATACGATATTTTTCGCCAGTAATCTTTGAATTGAAAATAATACTATGTTTAATTTGGGACGTAATTTCTCCGAAACTGTTCACGGCCGCAATGGAGGATGTCTTCAAGGTTTTGGACAGGAGAAGGTAGGCACTAATGTCACTGGCGAGTACATCGCTCACCTTCGATTTGCCGACGAGTCTTCGAGTCGTCATGGCTGAGATCATGGAGGACCTCAGTACAATGCTCGATGACCACAATAGAGCTTCCGAAAGAGTGGGTCGTAAAATGAACATGGACAAAACCAAGGTCATGGTAAATATCCATGTAGCACCCACTCCTATCAAGATTGGAGGCTCTACACTCGAAGTTGTAGACGAGTACGTCTACCTGGGATAAACGGTCCAGTTAGGTAGGTCTAACTTCTAACTAACGAGAAAGAGGTCAACCGTCGAATCCGACTCGGCTGGGCGGCGTTCGGGAAGTTGCGTGGTATCTTCTCGTCTCACATACCACAGTGTCTCAAGACAAAAGTCTATGACCAGTGCGTGTTGCCAGTGATGACCCATGAACTTGAAACGTGGTCGCTCACAATGGGCCTCATCAGAAGGGCAATGGGGAGGGCAATGCTCGGAGTTTCCTTGCGTGATCGAATCAGGAATGACGATATCCACAAGAGAACCAAGGTTACCGACATAGCCCGAAGAATCGCCAAATTGAAGTGGCAGTGGGCAGGGTACTGCTCGCAGAACAGATGGTCGATGGGGCCGAAAAGTTCTGGATTGGCGACCGGGTACCGGTAGACGCAGCGTTGGAAGGCCTCCCACAAGGTGGACCGATGACCTGGTGAGAGTCGCTGGTAGCCGATGGATGCGAGACGCACAGGACCGGTTGTTGTGGCGACACTTGGAAGAGGCCTATGTCCAGCAGTGGACGTCTTTCGACTGATAGATGATGATGAAAATGAGTAGTTTTTTAGGAGTTAAAAACTGTTTCGTATTGTCGTTTTGTCGCCATTACAACATAAGTTTTACTTTGTTGTGTAAACCACTCAGTATAAAAGCAATACGTTTTTGAAATATTCAAGTTTTAGATATTCTTGGTTTGAAATCGCCATCGTATAGTGCGACTGTACTTTAGAAAATAATTCAATGTGTGTTTTAGTAATGGCTTCTGTCATAGTATTCGTTTTGTTAGGCCTATTATCATGTCTTTCCCGTTTATCTTGAAGTCTTTCATCTGCTTTAATAACTTTATCCATTGCTGTGTAAACCACATATTCTCCGTTTAATTATTAAGCAAGCACAAACTATGAAACGTTAATAGTTTGTGCTTGGTCATATCTACTGATAATACTACCATTAATGTTCGCGATCAGAGACTATAAAATTTGTCAAATATAGCTTGTCTTTCTGACGGATTGAATTTTTGGCTACAACCCTTTTTACACGCACATGTCGAGCCTGTGGTTTTTTCAGGATATTTTTTTTGGAATTGTACACTTCGTAAGCTTTGCCGAAATTTTTGAGGATTTTATTTTTCTTACTACGCCACTCACTTCTAATCTGCTTGTGTTTGTGTTTTTTCGCTTTCTACTGCCTCCATATGCGAGCAATCGCTTGAAGTTCTACCGGCCATTGTTGTGTCATTGTAACTTTCTGACTGCTCTTCTCTAAAGATTATTTTTTTTCTTCGCTACTAATTTTCCGTATTAAGCTTGGACTAATTTATTGTCGGTTACAACTTCCTTAGCATGTGAGCAGTCATTTGAAGTTCCACCGTTCAATGTTTCATTGTGATTAATTTCTGAAGTTGCATCTGGTTTTAACGTGTCATCTATATCTTCTTGGCTATTTATTGTTCGTCTTATATTTGGACTTGATTGGTTTTCCTTTTCAATAAGCACTTAGTTGAGATAAATCTAAGGTTGCTATTGCTTTGCAAACTATTGCGCGGCTAGACAAAAACAGAAATATCCAGAACAGAGCTAGGTGCATTGAAATTTGGAATAAATTGACCGTATTTAAATATTACGTGCATTAATGAGCCAATACCATCCTTAAATAACACTGTTAGAGTGTATTACGAAATACATTTTTTAAAACTAATTCAACAAAAACCCCGTACTCACGTTTACCAAAAACTTCATGAAAATTATTTTCGCCAATAACCCGGTAATCACAACTTACCAAAATAAAATATAAGTTGTTTTTTCGTACAAATCTATAACAGGTTTTTTGCCGACATATTATTGTGTGAGAATTCCCAACAATAAACATGTGTGTCATGATATCTTTGTTAATATCATAAGGAAAAATCTGAAAAAAATTGCTAAGGTATATTCCAGTTCATAGATGCCGAATTTGACATAACAGCATAAAACCCATAATAGCACAATACCGAGTTCTTGGTTGGGGGCATCGATTTATTCAATATTAATTTAAAACAAATTCAATTTTACTAGATATATTTATTAATAGTGATTATTGTGAAAGTTTTAATTTAATAATTGTTAAATTGTGGTAGAATAAAGGCTATTTTAATTTATTTTATTTTTTATTCAAACTATTTGAGCTGTTACGTTACGTGCGCTTTCCGAAAATTGCAAGCTCATACAATAACTATACGTACAGTCATACTCAAAACTGTTGCGAAATCGTATTTAAATTGTAAATGGCAAGTAGGTCAGAAAGCCAAGTAGAAATAAGAAATCGAATTTTAAAGATAATATTGCATTGACTCTGTAAAACGAATACGATCGAAGATTCGAAATGATTGCCACAGACCAAATACCTATCAATTGTTAATGACTGGAGAATATAAGGTTAATAAACTTCTACAACGATCGTGCAACACAATACTTTTAACATAGAAACTTCTCAGAAATCACTCCCATAACGAGTTCTTTGATCTGTTTCGAAGTAACAAGTAACTGTGTGTAGTTTAATTACAACAAGTGAACTGTAAAGTGTTGTGGTATATCTTGACCACAAATAGATCATGGATCATGGTGTTTACTAGCCGCGGTGTGAGAGCATCAAAGTGATCAAACTGTGGATGAAACCGCAGCGCTGCGGTTGTGTTGTACAACATAACCGCAGTACCTACAGGCTATGTTATGTCACCTGGGGCCCTACCATGACGTGTTAAAGCGAGAGTAGTTCGAGCGAGAAGGAGGGATGGAGCTATTTAGGGTGTATAGCTCCATCCCTCCTTCTCGCTCGAACTACTCACGCTTTAACACGTCATGGTAGGGCCGCTGTACTGTGTTATGGGGTGTTTCTACTTTCTACGCATTACATTTTTAGCAACATCTTTACATAAAGAACTTGCTTCAAGTTGTTTATGTAAAGATGTTTGTTGCGTCTTCGTGACTATTTTCCCAAATCAGAGGTATTAAACAACACAAGCCTCTACCATACTTAATCATCTGCAGGGCACTGATTGAGGACATGGTACAAAGTCGTTTGGCACTTCACTTTTCGTATCGAGTCATGGTAATTAAAGCTACCTTAACTATGGCTTTTGGTAGTGATTAATAGACATTATGACAATTTGAAACCGGCTGTGCCTTTGGTTCTATTTTTTTTTTCTTTTAAAATTACGTTGGACAGTAGGAATTTCTCCTGTATCGTTGGAGTGATTACAAACAAACAAACTCACATACACAAACAGCCAGACCCGGAACAAGTATCTGTAGGCCATACACAAATTTGTTCCGTGCGGGAATCGAACCCGCGACACGCAGTGCAGCAGCCAATCGCTCAACCACTGCGCCAACAGTGTTGTCTAAATGAAATTAAGGTTATTTAACATCCTTCATTAAAGAATCTTCTATCAGCTTTATCAAATAACCCATGTGGTGGTTGTCTGAGAGATTTACTTTGTGAACTAACCTGGACAGGCGGCGCAGTCTCCACCGGCCGATGATGATGGTCGTGCTTGGGCGGCCGCCGCTCAAGCGCGTAGCTGTTCTGCGCCGGCGCACTGCGCACGGGCGCGCTGGCCACCGTCAGTTGGGAGACAGCACCCACTGCCTTCAGCTGCGCCGAGCTGGGGCCCTCTGTCGCTGGCGGTGGTGGTTCCTCGTGGATGGCTGAGAAGAAAATGTTTTGTCAGAATTGAAGTTTGGTGGGCATAAGTATATAGTTTAATCATCAGGGCACCTATCCAGAATACCAGACACGTGACTAAATGAATGCCACCAATGCTGCCAATAAACATATATACCCACCTCCTGGGACACATCAATCTAACGAGTTTACCTTCGACTCTAAATGAATTAGAAGATCATCAAAGTTAGTACCTACTTGAAAATCAGTTTGAAGAATCATACCTAATAGATGGGTCTATTAATAATTCTTATGCTGATTCGCAAACTTTTTTTTGTTAAGTTTCAGTGGTGAAGAAAAGTTCCCTGTTGAACAGCCGGGAAGATTTGGTGAGTGAGTCTTATCGTCACCTCTACGCCAACAGCGTAGAAACTGCAAGCCCTATGGGCCCTTAAACAGACCCCAGGAAGACCTTCATAATTGTTAAGATAGATATAACCAGTCTGCAGCATTGTCTCACGCTCTTGAAAATACTTATTTCAAAGCCACAAAAACGTACCTGTCTACCCTGTCACCAAGGCAGACTATTGAAAGCCATGATTTTCCTTCTTTCACCTAACTTAATAACCCAATAACATTTTGAAAGGGTTCCGTTACTTCTATTTTAATGCGGATTCATGAGTAGCGGTACAGTCAGTTAATGTGGACTTATGACTATGTTAATTTTATAGCGCTTAATTTTATGCTAAAAGAGTTTCATTTGATAGCTTCACGTTGCTTGAAGGGCCTACATAATTGTATACATATGGCCAAGTTTTGGGGACTACGTCTGACGCCACCTTGAATCACTTGATTAAGTGCCTACTGCTCAAGATTTAGGCAATTAGTTTTTGTCTTGCAATCTCAGTTATCCCAGTGACGTGACAGTAATTTCTACTAAGGGAGATAAACATAACGATACTCATCACTATCAGGTAGACGTTTTTAAACGACTTCGCGGACGAAAAAACCTGGTGTTGTGTTATTTTGATGTACTTATTCCTTTTTATTATTTTCTTCCTTCATTTCATGATTATTTTTACTTACAATATTATGTCCAGCAACTTGAACTTACGTTTATTGGTGGGTGAGGTGGGCCTGGGCGGAGTGGTGGCGCGGTGCGCGTGCGGCGGCGGCGACAGGCGGCGTGCGTGCGCGGGCGCGGGCGCGGCGCCCCCACCCGACACGCGCACGCGCAGCGCCCGCGCACCCGACACGCCGCCGCACCACGCCCCCTCTTCGGACGGCCGGCAGCCGCTTGATGGCCTGGATACAGAAATTTCGACAAGTTACTTCATGGGTACTGAGTGGAAATATCTTAAATTCAAATAGCCTTGGAATGGATCCAGCCAGCTATGATAAGGGTGATGCTGGGTGACGGTAGACCAATGCTCCAATGATGAAATAGATTACCCAAATGAAATAGACTAAAGACCCGAAATCTAGAATCGTTAACCTGACCAGAAAAAAAAAGAAATTCCAGTACCTACAGTTTACCTATTCCGGGCTGAAATGATACTGATTCTGCTGACGAAATATACTTTATATACCCCACACCTGTTCGAAACGATGCTAGCCCAAAAATGTTATCCTTCGAAAACACGTAGCAATAGACCCATTCCTTATCTGTGATCAAAAGTATCCTGAACGGAATGATGGAGAACTTCTAGTTACCTACCTACTTGTTCATTCTGGTATTTGTCTAGTTATTCGCAATGATATAGAAGGATATATAAAGTTGAGATAGGCCGGAAAATATGTTTGATAACAATGATCACCGTCGCACATTTTAGGTCAAATAGTGTACAGTTGCATACCTAACAAATAAAGTTAATAATTCGCATTGGTACTCACTGGATAGTTTGTATCCAAGTAAATGTCATGTAATAAATGGTGTCGACATAAATAATAAACAGTTATCGTAGGAGACTATTAAAATTCCAACTCAAAAGACAGAGTTCATCATACCGCTTCTATCTAACTGTCAACTGCACAAAAACATCAGAGCTGCACTCAATTTCCCAATAACCTGTGCCCCGAGGCGTGGCTAGCGTGCTAACGGGCTGCCGGGCCGGCCCGGTGTCAGCGGAACGCCTGATCCGGCGAGTGCGTGACTAAGGACCCGTCCACGGTACAGCCGCGACCAATCGCCCTAATGCCACGATGTGCTGTTACATCTCACTCCACATCTACCAACTGTCCAACCATCGTAGGTAATACTTTTGTGCACGACACTCCGATAAACGAGAATATAATGCTTCGGGGGCAGTATTATGCCTCATCAAGTATCCACATTAGCCAATGCGTTAAGTTCTTGTAATACTGCTTTATACCGTTGCCAGCAATACTTATGCTACTTTACATCAAAAGGCTTAATCGTCGCAAGAAGTGCGCACGAGTTGTCGACAACTGCATTCGGAGACTGGAATGCGGAGAGCTAAGCATGCTGCGCGCCTATTGACCGAGTTGTCGACTAACTTAAAGGAGCTATTCAGGATTAGGTTACCATTTGTGTAACAGTTGGTTTAGCGAGTGTAACAGAATAAGGTTTAATGATGACTTCTGCTGGAAATCTATCATTAACATTTACGGTCGCTTTCTATAACATATCTCAATCCCAATCTTGATCCCGATCCTTGTCTGTAACCAATCAAAGGTGAGGATTGTGTGGTGAAGGACACAAACTCGGCCGTTGATTGGTTACAGACAAGGACCGGGATCAAGATTGGGATTGAGATATGTTATAGAAAGCGGCCGTTAGTCAAATATTACCTATTTTTCGTCAAGCCTCAATTCTTCCTTCAGTTCTTTATGTTCTAGTGGCTTAGTGTTTATTCTTATGTCATAATTTTCTCGTTTTTGTCTCTAGCCTGACTGGAACTCAATCAATTATCAAACAGCTTGCCTTTTTCCAACTATGTTGGCTTCTAATCTAACCGGATGAAGCCGAATACCAGTATTTTGTCTTGCGACACCCCTTGGCAAGATTTTTTGACTTCTCGACTATCCGTAACGACTGTCATAGATCTACAAACGGCCAGAAGAGACCAACGACATATCGTACTTTTCGATGCATGTAGGACGTAGACTCGGTATGTAATGGATGCCCTATCCGCGGACCGACCTTAGGTGGAGTTTTTAGTTCATATCCGGATCAAAGGACTAAAATGTTTATCCTAAAACAAAACACCGTTAACAATAACAAACACAAAAGAAACGCTCCTATTCCATGTAAAAAGCTGTCACGTTGTTCAGTGTTTATCTTTTTTATATCATAAGGAAAATGAAAATCACAATTTAACAAAAAACGAACACGTTCAGCCTAAAGATAGTACAATAGTCGTAATAGATTCACAAATAGAGGAGCACACAGACACAGTGGCGAGCCGTGACCGTGGCGTGACTGTGGCGTGACTGGCGTAGACGAGCGTGCCCAATCGTATGATGATGTTACAGGTGGAACTAAACCGTTTTTGAATCCATCGGCCATGTGAACTGATTTCCTTGAATTGTGTTTTGTTGAAGAGGGAAGTAGAATTGTTGTTGGAAATTAGAAATAGGAAGGATCATGGAGACGAAGATGTAGAAGGTACGAACAAAATAAATGTAGATTAATCTAAAGATATGCATGTAATAGATTCAACAAATATTGAGTAGATTATGTGGAGATAACAAACGTAATCCAAAAATCGTGATCTTACTAATAGCTACGATGAAAAAGTTAAAACGAATTTGATGTTTTCCTGAAACGCACAAAAAACACATAATCAATTTGAGATTCCCGTTAACTAGGTATTGATTGACAGTAACACAGAGGACTAAATTGAATGTGTATCAAAATCTTTAACATCAATGATTGAAATCAAAGGTATGAATGAAATACACGAAGAAGTTGATTATAAAATAACTATAAAAGCTCTCCTTGGTCACGTTCAAGAACATAAGAATGACGATGTAATTTTGATCAACAATGTTTACGATGTCAAGTGATATAAAATAGCTGCCGACTATTATCTTGAAAACAATTTCACGTTTTATTGCCTTTATTTGATTGACTTACATTTGTCAGAATAAGCTAAAAAGCAGGAAAATGTTGTAGAGGTAGTTATGAAGGCATTATAAAACGAACTAGATACGTCTAGCTATAAACTACCAGTAAGGTCTCATTAAACGACTGAAGAAATCGCGACAGACCAAGGCAAAGATGGCAGAGTGAATGGATGAACTCGACACAGCAAAATTACTCGTCCACATTAGCAGAAAGCAAAATTGTGCGGAAATTGAGAGCCATTGTTTAGCAGTGCCACAAAATAGGCCACACAGTAAGAAATGTCTATATTGCTCACCACTCTAGCTGAATTCTAAATCGCAGCCGGTTACTGACTTGTGCAATATCATCGAACTAGAGCAATAAAATTGTTTTGTATATTACAGTCACGTGGCAGGAAGTCTGACCGCTAAGCTTAACCTCCTGAGTTTCAAACAGTAAGCCTCTACAGGGGTTTCCATAACGAATTATTATGGATCATTAAAACTGTTGTCTAGTAAATGAGTTCAGTAGAGAGGTATGCACGTTAGCAATCTATCACCAAGTATAGTGTTTAATGAATGGATCCAGAAACAAAGAAAGGCGGAATCATAGTCACGATAAAGATTAATGAGTTACCAGGAGTGTCATTCTGTTCTCATCCCAATTTACTATCAGCGTACCTACTATGGTTGTTTCTTTCACGATTTCATTTCATAGTTAATTTTATTCCTAGCCATAAAATTCTATCAGACAGTCTATGCATATCCACTAATATTACTATACAATCTGAGAATAAGATTTAATAGACCTATTGATGTCACCGGAAAATTGCAAACGTCATACAGGGCCTAGGCCCCAGATTGTAAAATTACTTTTTTGTTAATAAGACACGGATATATAAGAAAGTATTGAATTTGGACAGGATTTATTGTACACAAAACGATTTTTGCATAATATATCGAGAAATTATAATCCAATAAATATTTATTACAATCTTACGGAGTTTGCAATTTTCCGGTGAGATTGTAATTGATAATGTAATTGAATTGATATAGAACACAAAATGAGAAAATCTACATGGGCATGCTGCATGTATAACAGTTATGTAATTTATGAGTATGATAACTTGAATAAGATAGACTTCAAAGAAAATATCGTAATCTGGTTGCTGAAAACTGCAAAAGATATTAATTTCCCTTTTTTTAGCAATCGTTCATTAAGAAGTTGTAGTGCGGCTAACTAAAAATTTGAATGGTTTTAAATGAAGAGTTTGGATGGTTGCGATAATTGATTCGTTTTGATTGTTATTTTCAAACACGGTTTATTAAAGGTCATTAACTTTTGCTAAGGAGATGCTACAGTCAGACCAACTGCCACCGCAGATCAAGAAGTTGTAATTGTTAGAACATGAAGTGAAGAAGTCTGTACAGTGTACACTTGAGGACTACAAATCTGTTTGTTTCAAAAGCGAAGCTCTTACGTCATAAATGAGCTAGCGCGTAATAATTGTCGCCCAAGCATGAACACAATGCGATGCGCCCATAACAAACGCCTGCTCGTAGGATTACACGCTCCAAGCCAATCTCAACTCTGTTGCCCTGACAACAGTTAATGATGACTACTAAAATAGCATCACGGGATGTTGTGACATGCTGTCCTTGGCCACCCTTCACGGACATTTAACTGTTTTGATCATTTTGAATGTCATCATCATGTAGCTAAACGTAGGCATTTCCTCTTGTTGTTGATACTGACTGGCTATCCAGTTCTCAAACAAGTCAAGGACCCAAGTCTGCAAAAAGCTGGTCAAGCAAAAGTAGAACGTAAAGTCCATCAGCATGCAACAATGGCTGAGAATGGTGGAATCGATTGAGGCAAGCAGGCGACAATGCTCGTGACCGATAGATTAAGGTGGCACTAGTAGACAACTAGGCTTCGGCACCCAATCGAGCGTGCCGTGAACCCGTGACACGAAGTAAGCACGGAGTGTTGGCTAATGCAACCAGGTTGTGGCGCCGGATTGGCTAACGCGTGTCTTCTAGCTTTGACAACCTTGCAGTCTGATAAATTTATGTACTTAAAGGTCTATGTGCTCCCTAGGTAAACTAGGTTGAGTCATTATGAACAAACGTTAACCATGAGAAATATCTGTAAGATGTTATCGAAAGAGCATAACTTTAGTCTTACAGATCTTAACAATATTTTAAAAATCTGGCAGCCATGATAACACGCACGATGCGTCATCATTAAGTAGACACTTAAACAGTATCATGTCACCGGAAAATGGTAAACGCCGTAAGATTGTAAAATGTCGCGTGAAATTGTAAACTATTTTTTCTAAATAAGACACGGATATATTGGAAACTTGAATTTGATTTATTGTTTATGTCGCAGCCAACTAGCTTAATCAGCCGTTTCATTAAAAGCCTAGTCTTTTCATTGAACGCAGTTTAAATAGCGACATAAACATGACAAGACATGGGCAAGTCATTAAACGGTATTGTACAAGAGATGTCACTTAGGTCGCTGAAAAATCGGCGCTTTTAAATGAAAAGGCTAGGCAACCAATTAAACGGCTGATTAAGTTGCGACTGCGACATACAAAAAATGTTTTTTTCATAATATATCGAGAAATTATAATCTAATCAACCTTTTTTACAATCTTACGGTGACATATATGTATACATAAGTAAGATGTTATATAAACAACTGTTTTACCCAATTATCGGCCAACGAAACTTCAGGTTATTAAAGACTGACGTTTCGTACGAGAAGACCAATAATGACAATTCCATTTTCCCAATTTTTCCACTCTCTTTATTCCTCGTATAATATTTGGATTCGTTGATAATCGAAATATTAAATTAAAGGCACAATGTGTCGAACTTTCTCCAATTCCATTTTGTATGAGCATGAATTCGACGAATAAGTATAACAAATTCGACTTGAATATGAACGTAATGATAATTAACTCCGAGATAAAAGATCGCGCCGGATTATTACGAAACCGGCATTCATTTTTAAGAGCATCACCATTTTTAATTGAATTGTAAACACAGTTTTAATGTTCATTGTGTTGAATTCTCAGGGAAGTAAGTAAAGATGCTAGAAAAAATCTGACAAACAAGAAAATCTAAGAGACAGAACAAAAGATGATCTGAACGGTTAAGCGGAACCTTCGATGTTTATTGAAGGAGGGCGTGTCATTTAAGATGCTGGTGTGATGTGAGAAGATAAGGTCGAGAATGCAAGTGCGTGTGAGTGGCGGTGCTGCCGGATCGGTATCGGCACAAAGAAGCAGAAGCTCGCACGAGTTCGTCGACCAACAACACACGATTGTTATCGGCGGAATCGCTACGCAATTAACGCGAATGTCTTCCCGAACACTCGCAGCTCGGAAAAAATGGTGTGTATGTCCGTTATGTAAGGAAATATAAGAATCATTGAATAATTAGAAGAAAACTCTGAAATGCATGGTTGTGTGAGCGCTACGCTCTCTCTATGTGAGAACATAAGTCTTTAAGTGACAGGGGCAGTAAGTTATTAGAAACCAGTTGAAATTACCAGGACTTACGATTTCTTAACGAGAGTAGTAACAGATTTCTATTGCGTGTACCAATACATTTAATAAAGTAAACATATATGGATAGATATCTCGGTCTGCGAAAATCTTGCTAAAACACCTAAGAGACCAAAATGACATAGTTTGAAGAGGTCATAAAACAGTAACAATATTTACACTTTACTTCGACTGGCCTGATTCCTACACAAATAACAATATCTACTTTAGCTCTCAAGTCACACCGTAACTGTTAAAATTATGAATACTGCGATTATAAAACAATGCATATGGAATCGAGGTCATCTCGTCTGGAGCAGACATAACAGCTTCTTTGTTCTTACCTCTTCCTCCAATCTTGGATGAAGCTCCAGTCGCAGTGCTCATCCTCGTCGAGCACTGTAGCCTCATGATGATCTACCCCGCCGCCATGCACCAGCTCGACCAGCTGGCGAGCTCTTTCAAAGTTCCCTTCAAACTCCACCACTAGGAATCCGTCGGAACTCATCGTCCCAAACACATCCTTCTTGTACGTCGCGTCGTTAATCGTCACGACATCTAGAGTATCTTTACTGTCATCGGCCTTTATCTCAGAATAAATAGCTTCCGGTACCTGAACCTCAGATACCATCTGTGTGTTACCTCCACCCCTATCTACCTCTCTACTCAGTCCCAAGTTACCAGTTTCTTCTAAAAGTCTATTTGCGTAAATAACCTCTTCTTTGGCGGGCTCCTCTTTGAGTCGATATTCTTCCTTCTTTTGTTCATTATGTTTGCGAATTATGGAATCTCCAAAATAGATGACAACTTTATTGTTATTCTGTGTGATCTTATTAGCTAACCCACCTTCCGTAAGAGGTAAGTTTGCTTTTTTGTTCTTTTCCTGAGAAAGTCTCTGCGCTAACTCCTCGTAACACGGAAGCCGGTTGCTGTATACCTTTTTGTCTGCAGAGCACTTGCTCAGCTCTTCCTTCCTCTTTTCTACACTCTGGTATACAGGAGGTCGACAACACTCGTCGAATTGGGACTGTGGGTTCCTTATGGAAGTTCTAGGTTCACTGTAAATATGCTCCGTGGGCGATGACACCTGCGGCAAAGGAATGTACTTTTCATGAACATTCTTAGAAGTAGGAGCTTCTGTCTTTCTGAAATTCAGAACACTACGTCGTACTTTTGATTCCGATGCATCACTGATGTTTGTTTTCTTGTTTCGGGAGTTCCCGAGGAGTTTGAACAGAGCCTTGTGCTCCGACTGCGGCTTGACGCGGTCGGTGCTGGGTGCGCGCCGCATGCCGAACGGGCCCGACTCCTCCTCGGAGGGGTGAGGGTACAGCTGCTCGCAGCTGGTGGACTTGTGCGTAGCGATCCTCGTCTTGTTGGAGGTGAGCGGATCCCTGCTCTGCCAATGCCTGACGGACATACGCGCGGCTCCGCGGATGAACTTCATGGGCTCCCACGCTTCCGCCTTCTTGAGTATGAAGTTGTCGCACATGTTTTTATTGTTCGGTTTCCTGGCGTCCGCGGCGCGGCAGGACTGCAGCTCGCGGCATAGGAAGCACGAGCAACGCGCGGGGCACAGCATGTCTGCGCGGACGTGCCGGCCGCACTGAGTGCGCGCTGCGCCGGCGCCGCTCGCCGTTACCCTCCAAGCAGCATTGTTGCCGCCGCTGCCGCAGTCGCCCCGCTACAAAGTCTCGCGGTAATTGTCGACACACGTGTTATCCATGGATTAATGTTACCGTTTTGATGAAAGCTCAATGCGCTCGATCTTGAGAGTTTTTAATTGCTCTCTCGTTGAATACTTGTAAAATATCAGTTAATAAAATCGGTCGTTTGATATTTATAGACAGTTTAAATGGTTGTACATATGGTCGGCGCGCGCTGGAGTGGTTTGTGAGATGTGTGTCGGAGCCGGCGCAGGAGTCTGGAAAGTCACACTTGCATATGAAACTCGTCTATATTCAATGCGAGGTGAACGAAACCATAAGTTGTGTAAGCTAAATATAGAGCACACTTCAAACAGAGGGGTTATTACTGAATCACTCGCAGCGTAATGATATACCGAGCCTGCATGAATCGCCGTTTGTGCAGTTTGTTTCCTGAGATACAATTTATTACGTCAGCATACAAAATCAAAACCCGGAGAAAACTTTTGCAATTCGGTAAATGCACAAATCACATAAGAAGCCTGTACCACTTACATCACAAAAAGTAAAAAAGAAATGTCTCACCGGTAAGATTGTTCGAATCAAATTGTAATTAGGAAAGTGAAAACCTTATCAAATTAATTTGCATCCGGAACTAAGACCAAAACATCAGCTTTAGCACTATTTAGAAATAAATTAAGTGTTTTCGTACAAATTCGCAAAACTGCCAGGTTTTCCAAATGTTCGTCAGCCAACCCACAGAATTTTTATATGAAAATAATCTCAGGACCGACATGTGAAAATTCCCAAATAAAAAATAAATCTTATGTAATAGGTAAATAAACATTAAATTCGCGATTAATTCGCGACACACCGGTGTGTCGCCGGGGCCGGAGCGGTTTCGTATGTGTAACAAAAATATCATCTGATATTCCCAACAGAAAAAACTGACGAGCTCTGATACAATTTAATGTAGGCTGAAAAAATTAAGAACAAAAATGTTGTAAAAATTAAGTTTCACAACAAAACTCTTTTGATTTGGTAAAAATAACATAAAACGAGAAAAACGTAATTCTGACCCAGAGAGAGACACTAAGTGCCATTTTCACCAAGCCAAACTGATCGCGATCAGCGTATAAACCACGTGTATGAGCTGTCAATGTCACTATTTTTCTATGGAATATTGACGCTGACAGCTCTTGAACGTAGTTTAGATGTACTGATCGCGCTCAGTTTCATTGGTGAAATCCGCTCTAAGACATCTACGTGCAAATCCATTTTTCTTTAAAAACCGCTCGCTCCCATATCGAGTGTGTTGCGAATAGCGTCTGCTGGGTATGTTATGATGGGCACCGACTATAATATTATAATATAACGCATAATATTATGCATTTCCGTTCCGGTATCAACACAATTAGAGCAATTAGATATATGTATCGGACGTGCAGGCAGACTTAGGTATGTGCTTTCATTTTATAAATGTTGAGTTTGAACCGATGATACCGTTCGCGTATTTCTTTTGTGTGCAGGGATTTGTCCTCTAAAAATTGGTCCTTTGAACCGCCGAAATAAATCGGTAGGAACTAAGTCTATGTCTGAAAATTAGCATGACTCGTGAATATCATCATATTCATCATCATTCTCTTGTTCTTCTTCTTCCATACTTCTCAAGTAATTACCTTTTTTTAATGCGTACATACAAAATCTCAAATTTTGGGATGAGTTAAAAAGAAATTATAAATAAAATTGTAGGTAAGTACATATTTCCCGGGCCTGACTTTGGCACAGGACTTTTTTGCAAAAAAAAAGGCAAAAACAAGATCACATTAAATGAAAAGATAATTGTAATTTTATTAACGGTCAGAACAGAAACTCTTAATAACATTTACAAGTTGGTGCTTAAAAATTGACAGAGAGTTAGAAATCTATAGAGTGAAACATTTTTGGGAATACATTCATTGTGCGTACTGTTAAGGAGTGGAATTCCCTGCCAGAGTCTGTGTTTCTTGATAGCTACAACCTGGGAGTTTTTAAGTCAAGAGTGAATAGGTTACTTCTAGGCAAGCGTGCTCCATCTTCGACCACATCATCGCTTACCATCAGGTGAGATAGCGATCAAGCGCGTGCCTATCAATTATAAAAAAAACCTTGAACCACCAGTACTACTTAGTTTAATGGATTCTAGATACAGATAGGACTTTTAATTTATTATTTAGCTACCTACTGTTAGTAACACTTTAAAATATAATAAAGTACTTAGCATTGCTTCTAGGTAAGATATAATTAGCTTCAAAGAGTCGTCCAGACTTTCAAAATTGCAAACTACCGTTTAGTTCGCAACGATAGGACCCGATGTCACAGGGGAGGTACCCTTATCTATTATAAAAATTCACTCTACTGCATCCCTGTGGATCCTCCCACTCTTGCACAAGTAGAGGTCTCTGTCTGTCGGCTAGGTATGACAGGCCATCAGCCCATCACGGTCATCTCCTCTTACATCCCTCCTCCTAGCGCCAGCAACACGGCGGCTAACACCTCGGAGATAAAAGATGACCTCATTAAACTTCTCGGTTTGAGTGATTCCGTCATTCTGGCGGGTGACCTCAATGCCAAACACCCCTCGTGGAATAGCCTCACGGCCAACCCCAGGGGGAGAGTCGTTTTCGAACTCTCCGGCCCCCTCAACTTTGATGTCATCGCTCCGATGCATCCCACTCACTACCCTCATGACCCCAACTTTCGTCCTGATGTGCTCGACATTGCCCTCTTAAAGAATGTTAGCCTAAGGCTGCATTCTGTGGAGACAATTGACGAGCTAAACTCGGACCACAGGCCCGTTATTCTGGAACTTGCCCCCAGATCGGGAACCATGGACCCCACTCAACCCCCTCCTTCCCGAGTGATCACTGACTGGAGAAAAGTAAGCGAAAAGCTGAAAATCACCACGTCACCTCACTTGGATAAGATTCCAGATCTCATCGAGTCTGCCGCCGACACGACGGCTGCAGTCGACTCCTTCACGGAACATGTGCGATCCGTCCTGAGCGAATGCTCAAAGGAGGTCCCGGCGATGAGCGATCATCGCTGGAAACTCCCGGACGAGGTGCGTGCTCTGCTGACGGAGAAGAACGCGGCGGTCCGTGCCTACTCTTCCTTTCCCTGCCACAGTAACAAAGTTCACATGCGCTACTTACAGCGTAAAGTAAGTCGCGCCATCGCTGAACTGCGTAACAGTCGCTGGGAAAAGATGCTTGGCGACCTCGAACCCAATCACCAGGCCTTCTGGGAACTCCAGAGGAAGTTACGCGCCTCTGAAGTTACAACTATGCCTCCCCTCACTCGCCCTGACAATACCATCGCATTTGAAGACGATGAGAAAGCTGAATGCCTGGCCGACAGCCTAGAGTCCCAGTGCTCTCCTAGCTCCTACCCGGTAGACCCAGTTCACCTCGCCAAGGTGGACGCTGAGGTCGAACGTAGGACTTCTCTCCCCCCCGTTGAGGACCCCGAAGACCCCCTCCCCCCCATCACTCCAGATGAGGTGAAGGATATAATCGGGAAACTCAAACCCAGGAAAGCCCCTGGGTCAGACGGTATCACCAACAAGGTGTTCCGTTTTTTCCCAGCTTCCCTTATCATGTTGATGACTGCCATTTTCAACGGCGCTCTGTCCAACAACATGTTCCCACAATCGTGGAAAGAGGCGACCGTTATCGGTATTCCAAAACCGGGAAAGCCAAAGTCCTCCCCTAATAGCTATCGCCCCATCAGTCTGCTCAAGGTCTTAGGTAAAATCTATGAGCGCCTTATTTATAAGCGACTCAGGGACTATGCCGAAGCCAAGGGCCTCCTCCCAAATGAACAGTTTGGCTTTCGAGCTAATCACTCATGTGTCCAACAGGTTTACCGTATCGTTGAGCATATCAGCGACCGCACTCAACGCGGTTTAAAAACGGGAGCCGTGTTCTTTGATATAGCGAAAGCTTTCGACAAAGTCTGGCACAATGGCTTAATTTATAAGCTATACAAACTCGGCGTGCCTGACCGTCTCGTGCTCATCATACGAGACTATTTGTCGAATCGCACCTTTCGGTATCGTATCGAAGGTGCGCTTTCCTCCCCCCACCCTATCCGAGCCGGCGTCCCTCAAGGCGGTGTGCTCTCACCCTTATTTTTCACGCTGTTCACAAGCGACATTCCCAGAAATGACAAGACGCAGTTAGCTCTTTTTGCCGATGACACGGCCATCTATTGCTCAGGCAGTAGTGAAACGTCAATAGCCAAAAATCTCCAGAAGGCGGCCATCGACCTAGGCGATTGGTTTAAATTCTGGAGATTTGAAGTTAATCCCGAGAAAAGCCAGGCGGTCTTGTTTTACAAGCAGCGGGCTAGACTCGTTCCCAAACCACCGAGTCCGATCACCATGTTTGGTAAGCAGATCCCGTGGGAAAAGCAAGCCAAATATCTAGGTGTGATACTAGACCACAGACTCACTTTTGCTGAGCACATAAAAACGGTACGTTCGCGCGCCGCTTTTGCTCTAGGTAGACTCCACTCCATGCTGAATGCACGCAGCAAGCTGTCCCTTAAATGTAAACTGCGCATTTACACAACGTGCATTCGCCCGATTATGACTTATGCGTGTGCCACATTCGCACACTCAAAGTCAAAGCAAATCCACAGGATGCAAGTAGTCCAAAACCGATTTCTCCGAAAAGCCACGGGCGCCCCGTGGTTTATTAGGAATGAACGACTTCATGTCGACCTCAAAATCCCGACAATAAAACAATTCATGAAACGTCTTACAAAGCGTTTTATTGAATCAGCTGAGAAACACAGCAACCCTTTGATTTCAAAGGCCTCACAATACACTCCCTCTCGTATTAGCAAGATTCGCCGTCCTCGGCATACACTCGTCGAGTCAGATGACGAGATCACAACGATTCAGGAAAGCTGTAGGGAAACCAGCACTCTTAGAAAAAACAAACACAGACCGCGTTCCGTATTCCGACCTCGCCGCCGAGGTCCGTCGCGACGCCCCATTCAAAACCCTCCCCGACTTTTGCAAACGAGCCAGCCCGCGCCGCTGAGCCCTTAGCTTTAATAACCCCTAAATAATAAAACGACCCAGCCTGATTGTCCCTTGCTGTCCCAAACTGACGCCGCTAAGCCGAGGTCGTATTCCACAGGGAATGCCCTTAGCGAGCGGTCAGTAGTTTAGCTTGTAGCTAGATTTGTTGCCTTGGCTGGGGGCCTTAAATTCTTTTGAGGCCACCACAGGTTAGTCCGGTTGAGCAGTTGCTAGCCCTTGCGTGTTAACTTGCTAGTGGTCATACCGAAAAAAAAAAAAAAAAAAAAAAAAAAAAAAAAAAGTCCAGACTTTCCTGACAGCTCACGTGGTAAATGAAAGTTCTAGTGTGGTATCTCAGGAAGTAAGTAGGTGCTACTTCGCTGGTATTTTATTATCTTTGCTACTACATACATTTTTCACTTCTGCTTATGGCGTTTTCGATCTGCTACGCGCACTACGCTACGGTTACCGATAAACATAGCTTTAAGGGTTCCGTATCTCATGAACCGTAATAGGTAGACAGTTGAAATTATCACAGAATGTGTATTTCTGATGCCGCAATAACGCACACATAAATTAAAGGGGGCTTCTCTACTAGAAATGTGGCTTATTGGCGTTTTTTGCTCAAATCTCTATTACTACACATCGAGAGAGCGCAAAGAGCGATCCTCAAGGTGTCCACTAGCCGTCCTTTCCTTTTTCCAACTAACCTTCTCTATAAATCCTGTGATGTAGGTACTAACAGTCCGACAGTTATTCATAATGAGCACGGTGCTAAAACAACACGCAGCCCTCCCCTATCGCATTGAAGCTACTAAAAAAAGACGGAAAGATATGGTTTGCCCTAATAAACCTACAAAACATGCTTTCACAACAAAATTTCATGTGTTCCTTGGACCACTGCTCTATAACAGACTTAACGCAACAGCAGACATATTTTCCCTAAATTACATTAAGTGCAAGAAAGTTGTCAAGGAAACTCTTCAAAGTATGTCCTATGATGATACAGAGGAGTTATTAATAGTTCTAAAATAAAGATTGTTTTGATTTCTAAGTATTTTAATAATGTATTTAAAAGTATGAGTCTAAGATGTTAGGAAATAAGTATTTTATAATATTATTTACACCTTATATAAGCCTTTTAACTTATTACCTAAGATAAATATATGTAGATCGTTAAGTATTATGCTTCCATCAATTGAAAAATCACCAAATCAATCGCCAAATTGAAGTGGCAGTGGGCAGGGCACATTGCTCGCAGAACAGATGGTCGATGGGGCCGAAAAGTTTTGGAGTGGCGACCGCGTACCGGAAGACGCAGCGTTGGAAGGCCTCCCACAAGGTGGACCGATGATCTGGTGAGGGTCGCGGGTAACCGATGGATGCGAGACGCACAGGACCGGTTGTTGTGGCGACACTTGGGGGAGGCCTATGTCCAGCAGTGGACGTCTTTCGGCTGATATGATGATGATGATGATGAATTGAAAAATGTAATCTCTTCTCGCCTGAAACACAGGATTACCTAGCTCAGGCACATAACACGTGTGAACTTGACATAGATTTAAGCAGAACTGTATTTATTGTGTACCTTATTATTTTGAATAAACTTTATTATTATTATTATTATTATTAATTTTAATACTTATTGGCAACAGGTAAACGCTTGAAATGCTCACAGAGTTCGTATTGATAATTCGCTAAAAAAAACTATATGTTTTTAAAAATTAAAGAGGTCCCCAAGCAAGAGACGTGATTTTTGGAGTTTTTTGCTCGATTTTTACGGCATAGGTAATAGTGAATTATAATAATGACGATGGTACGGAACTCTTCATGCACGAGTCCGACTCGCACTTGGCCGGATTTTTATGGTGTTATTTATGATGTAAAAGTTTTATCTATAGCAAATTGCTTGTTGGCACTAACTAAAAGTAAGTTAGTATCTAGTTTATTATAAACTTCCCGAAATACTTAAATTTAGCGGCAATAGACCGAGATCAGGCACAGCCAACTGAAACGGTGAGGCACAGGGGCACTTTAGGCATCTTGGGATTTTGATCACGCCACTATTGAGGCGATAAGTTCCCTCTTTGAAGAGTGATAAGAAAGGCGCCACGGCGTCCTCACCTTCCGCTGACGCAGCTGTTCACCGGACACGGTTGTTTCGGGAGGTACCTGTTTCGGATTCAGCGGGAGGATACGCCCAGGTTTCACCACTGTGTGGAGACACCCGGAGTACACGGTGGAGCATACGGTGGAGGTCTGCCCTACCTGGGCGGAGCACCGCCCCGTGTCCTCGTAAAGGCGATCGGTGGCGGCGAACTCTCGCTTCCCGTTTTGGTTCAATTCATGGTCCGGAGTGAGAGTGTATGGGAAGCAGTCACGTCGTCCGCGATAAGGGCCCGGGTCGACGATGGCGCGTTGTGTTTCACGCGTGCCTCAAAGAAATGTCAGCATAATAGACGGGGTCCGCTAAGGCCTGTCAGGTGCCTGTCAGGGTTACGGAATTTTATCGAAAGAGTCACCGCGGCCCTAGAACGCAAAAGGCAATTGGAGAATTCATGATGATTTCCCCCCGAAAAAAAAAAGAAAGGTATCTTAGAATTCACCTGAAATGTCTTCTCACATTGCTACTTAAACTAAAACCCAAAACTGTGCCAAAAACTTAAGTAACTTTTGAATTCTTTTGAATTACAAAATTATAATAAAGATTACGAAAAAAACCGAGTGAAAATAATAATAAAACGAGCAAGTAACAGTTACTTTCATTGCATAAATACAGGTATTGTTCACTTCATAATCATAGTGAGATTCAACACGTATTCCCATCCCAGCCAGAGAAAGTCCTCCGCTTTATATAAACTTTATTTATCCATTGTTTTACTTAATTGTCACATGGAAAACTCTGTTTGTTATAGATGGGTACCTCATACACGAGACAAAGTCGTTTAGAAGAAGTTTTATAGTATCGTTGACACCTGAGTAAGAGTCGGCGATAAAAATGTGTTTAAAATCATGAATAATTTGTCTAAAACTAGTCTTATAATAATAAATTATTGTTAAGGCACGTGCTGATTTTCTAGATTCTATTTTCTATAAGTAAACTGGTTTACGGTGCGAAATAAACTAACGTAAGTTCGTGGCGTTTTACGACTTTGTGTTCAGAAAGTAAAGCTTCTGTATATTATTAGGTATATACTTCCTTGATTAGCTTTCAGGGCTCGCGTGCGCATGGGCAGTCATTGTTTTATGCGCAACCGCTAAGTGAAACAGTAAGAAACCGCAAAGAGTGATGGTGTTATGTTTTATATTTTCAGGATGAAAGATTTCTTTCTTCTCTACAAATTGACTGAAAAACTGAAAAGGGTACTTGAACTCATGTATCCTTTTCGGGTTTCACTGATTTCAGTATTTACAAAATAATTACCTGGAAACCTTTGTTTTCTCTGAATATTTTGTTAGAGTCACACAGGAATAGCTTCTCTTTTTTGGAATACCGTGTTTGCAGTCAACCAACGGTCAAGGTTACACCTACCTATGTATGTGCAATCAAAAGTTATGTTTAACTGAGTTCACAATTCCTTTGCTGGTATGTTTAATTGCGGTTAAGGCACATTTAGCTTAATTTCAGCAAGTTAATGTAGCTCAGTAAGCTTGATTCTTTACCCCATTTTATTCAATAAATAATCTACATTAAAGACGAAAAACTAACTGCACGTACAACTAACAGTAAAAAGCAGAAGTTACACGAAGAAACAAATTGCCTTCTGTTACAGTTACGCGAAGAATGAAAGTATCCATTGATATTTAGATAAAAAGCCGGCTTCGCGTGAACCAGCCGAGATAATTGTAGGTGTCGTCTAGTTATTATTTTATGTAATGAATAGGCCGCTCCTGACGTTTTTTGATAGCGAAACCTGTTATTGTAACGATGGATGAATGAACTGCTGCCTCCCAAGAACTGCTACCAGTACCCAGAGTAATTTAATAATTACATTTGTGTGTGAAAAGAACTTTACAGCTGTGTGTTTATAAAGTTGCAAAAAGCCATTTTGTAAGTCCAAATGAGCTGAGTAAAGTGAGCTCTAGGTGTATCAATCTTGCAGGGGTACAGGCTGAGCAATGCAATAGGGTTCCGTTATTGCCCCGATAAACATGATAATGAAACCTATCTCATGTCACGAAATTTGCGTCATCAATCATTTACTACGGAGCCCAAAAAAATTATGAATGACATCTTGGACCAAAACAAACAAACAAATCTTATCTAAGGACATTCAAAGATAAGTACGAGAAGTTTATACCTTGTATTAGAAAGGTTTCATGAACAACCCAACCAATGATATCACAATTTAATGGCAAGGCATTAAGTCCGCCTCTGTACATTTGTGTGCATGAAGTTTTAAATAAATAAATAAATAATGTTTAAAATTAAACGGTTCCATGAATACTGCAAAAAAATACATGGAATTCTTCGAAACCTAGCTATGTATACCTCTACAGGTATTAACACCGTTCTGTTAAACACATTTTACCATTGAGCCGTCAATCTGTCCAGCGAAACTGCTCAAAAGTTAAACTCTTGTAACCTCTCATAAAAACTAGATGAGGACTTCCCATACATTTATAATGGGATTATAAAAAGAGATGTGAATACATTTGGTATGTCTGCCTGTGATTCGGGGGCATTCGCAGATTATTTCGTCGTTTGCGATGCGTTTGCGCAGGGTTGACGAATTTGGATGGATTTATTTGGGAAGCGCTACTTTGTATTCTTATTCACCTTTTTATAAGTACATTAAAGTTTATTCATGTTTACGAAGAACAATTCATTAAAAACATTGCAAAATATCAGTGTCTCTCCATCAAAATAATCAATACAAAACATTAACGAAAAATAAATTGTACAACTGCATATTTCTGAAGCCCGCAGAAATAAAATAATTGCGTGTATAATGTCCAATTCAATTGAACCACAGCCCTGCCCCGCGGCTTCCGAGCCCCGATCGCTCAGAAATGGCGTCAGAATTGAGAAACAGGATTTATCAGAGATGTGGAATGCCATCAGTGTCCGGCTACCGGCTGCCGGGCCCGGACATTATCCCGCTGGGGGAAAAATGTCCACGAATTACATCAACCCGGACATACCAAGCTAATTTATTGAGTTCGTAATTTTCAAGTTTAATCCATAACCGTATGAATCAGATAATAATCTGGGTATTCTGGGATAAAATATGTCTTTATTTAAGCATGATGTACAGTACCTAGTGGTACATAGGTGGACTTAATGCAACAAGGCATTACTCTACCAGTCAACCTTTGGGTTAAAAAGACTACACTAGAAAGCGGTTACGTTAGCTGCCATTTTTAATCGCTGATATATGGCTCTTAACTCAAGGTTTCACGAGAATTATTCAGTTAGAATTACTATAGGAATGTGTGCCCTTCACAGTTATTCAAATCGTTCAAGAAATAACTGCAAAATGGAACCTACCATCACGCAAAGGGTCGAATACGTCGCAGAAAATATTTGTATTGTGTAGCAGCAGCATTGGAACCGTTTCGAATGCTATAAACATATCAACAGATGTTGAGCCCGTTATGCATAATATCTGATAGCAAATAGCGAAACAGTCCAAGAGATCAGATGGCTGCAATGATTCCGTGTAAATGGTGGTAGAGGGCGCACGAACTGACAGCTTCGCAAGATGGCTTTGTAGCAATGCTATGTAGAGTACCATAATCAGACAGAGTTGACATGATAGCTAGGTACATACGATTTACCATTTAAATGATGTTGGTTCGGGTGACACGATTTTTGGAACGAACTTCTTTATCGCACGGTACGAACATGGCGAATGGGGGCTAGGCGAAAAAAAGTGTCATGACCCTTTCTTTAGTGTAGACGTTATCCATAGGATGACACGATTCTTCATCCCCGGAAAAAATATCCACAAACTTCGTTCCAATTGAGTGTTCCACGACACTCACGCATTTTTATGACTACACGGTTGGCGCAGTGGTTGAGCGATTGGCTGCTGCGCTGCGTGTCGCGGGTTCGATTCCCGCACGGAACAAATATTTTTATGGGCTACAGATAGTTGTTCCGGGTCTGGCTGTTTGTGAGATTGTATGTTTGTAAACGCACCCACGATACAGGAGAAATTCCTAGTGTGGGGCAATGTTTTTCTAATATAAAATAAAATTTATGATGTGAAATCTTCTTTAGCGGCGTTGTGCACTTTTTGGGATGGGTAAAAAATGTTAAACTCGCGTCAGGACACGTGACCTGATCGAAAATTCGTAAGACGGAGGGAGGTGTTTAAAATATGGAAATTGAACAAAGTGCATGTTTAAGTTTTCACTTCTGCCGGCACTCCCGGAGTGCAAACCGTTTTTTTTTTTATAGAAGCTAATGAACTTAGGTGATCACAAGCGCCTATGTAGGAGTACCCTAATGTGTCTATGGTCCAACAAGATGCGCTTGATGCGAGTTACTAAACACAAAAACTAAGTGCACATATGCTTGTCCGATCCGATCACGTCTCTGAAGACCACGGAACGGCGATCCAAATAAATGTAACTATATATTATATCTGCAAATGCATTGACTGCAAAAAAACAAAGTACTCTTTCCTATCTGACCGTGTCAAAGCAGGAATTCTAAATGCGCGTCCAGCGGGTCCACGCGCCGCCTGTCGCGGATGACGCACGGCCGGCGCGCGGCGGCCGGTCCGGCTAACGGCACGGCACGACTTACGATACGCCACATCTGCCCCATTTACGAGCACAAAACGACGCATTCATATTAAATGTTTGCGGTCTTTTAATACGCTCTCATTGGACAAGTTATGATTATAACGATTTATTGTAAAAGTAGTAGAAAGCTATTTCCGTTGGGAAACGCCTAGGTTAGCTGTGGGAAATTCGAATGCGAGAAAAATGCGCTGATCCAAGTGGAAGTGATTAGCGAGAGAAACTGAAGGTAGAATAAAAAATGTCTAACAGTATTATGAATGACACAGGAAGCTTTGTACTCATGGTGCGTGTTTTAATAGCTTTTAAAATTATGAACGTACTAACATAAGCAGCAGACCGAGACAAAGTCATGTTGATAATCTTTACGCATATCAGAATGGTCACAGGATGTGCCCAAGTGGGGACCGAGGACGGGCCTTTGTACATGTGTAGGTACGCAACACATTGTTGGCTTGGATCAGATGGATTTGATAGGTAAGGAGAGAGTTATAAAGTCTCAAATGCAAGAAGCAAATAGGGAGCCTTATCTAAAATAGCTAGGATTGCGTTGCATAAGTAGGGTCTGCAGCCATATTCTCATTTATACTTAAGACTTTTGGGTTTGGACAATCTGGAACAAAGACATTTAAATGTTACCTACTTGACTCAGATTTGACACAAGAACTGCTCATTCCGGTAACTATTGCAACTCGCCAGACATACCAAAGCTGGAGTTCAAGTTCAATTTGTAGCTTATACGGACATTTGTCTTCGGGCAACAAATTCGAAGACATACGTGACATCCTCCAATGCGCACTGGGCCCGTAAGGTGATTGATGATTTCCCACAACAACACAATCGATAAGGGGATGGGACTAATTCTAGGGTTGTATAGACGTATGCATATAACAGAGTGTAAAGTAAACCCCCATTGAATAGGGAGGATCATCCGACTCGATGGTTGATGTGTCCGGTGGGCAACTGCCCGACGGTTGATGTCGGGCAGTTGTATATGTTCAAATAGCGCGGAGAGCAAGACGGTCTTTAGTTCGTATGTGAGGCATACCTTCTAGGCTTAGGTCTGAGGATCTCGTGCGGCGCGGGCTGCCGGCGCGGCGTCCAGGCGGCGCAGGCGCACGCTCGCTCGCTGCGCGGCTCCCCCGCGCCGGCGCTGGCGCCGCTAGTGCTCAGCGGCGCCTCCTCCGCTCGCGGCGTGCACGCATCCTCACTGTAACAGGAAACTCATTGTTACCATCATCTAAATAGGGCTAGCCTTATTATTATAAGAATATTCGGAGTTTATATATCAGCCGGCAGCCTAACTAATCCTCTGGGGGAAAGTATTTTTTAAAACGCGAACAAGGTTTCTAGCAAGTGATAGTTCTTTATTCATTTTTAAGTTATTATTATTAACTTATTTATAAGCAAAAATACAAATTGATCCCGAAAATTCGAGCGATAATAATTTCGTAGCTACTGCTACGCGCTACGCCATTGCTACGAAATTTATATCGCTCGAATTTTCGGGATCAATTTTAATTTTTGCTTGCCTATAAGTTCTTATATTTTTTTTTTAATATTACTCATACATTTCATATTTTTTTTATTTATACTATCTCAGCCAGAAACATGTTTGTTGCATTCGATTCATTTGATCCTTTTATACGGTAGCTTTTTGCCATCGCAATATAATCTGTTCTGAATTAATTCTAGTTACCGTTGAAAGGAACCTTAGCTTAACAAATTGTTGTTACGAACAAGTAATAAACTAATTGACCCTTGCTGTATAACAGCTCGTTAACTTAGCCTCCCAAATCGCGCCACCGATAACTATAAAATACATTCTATCTTAAAGAGGATTATAAATATTGGCGTAAACTAATACTATTAGTAGAAAGTAACTGTTAACTTAGCTGTTAACTTTAGTTTATTCAATGAGATAGCCTTATAGGCTTTGTGGTAACAAGCTTAGCTTCGGACTGCAGCTAAAAGCTCCCAGATTCGAATCTCACAAACGATTGTTAATTATTGTTTAAGACGCAATCATGGTTGCCAGCTTTTGTATAAGCTTTCGCTTGGAATGCTAGAAAACGCTTGAGGTTTCAAGAAGCTTCTTTTTTGGAATGTGCTGGTTTAGCTTGAAAGTAACTCTAAGATATTACAGCAAGTTATCGTATCACAGATAATACCTAGCTCATGTGGTTACGAACGATACGTTGTTACTACGTTCTCTTTATTGTAAAACTGGGTAAGCTCGCTCCATCGTAGACTTTGTCTCTGTCATCTCTGACATTAACTAGAGTCAAGAGCAAACCCATCATTAATAAAAATAAAAAAAAACGATTTATAGAGAACTATATTTTCTAACATTAAAAAATCGACGACATGTTACTACTACGAGTAATGCACTGGGTTCTCGTAGTGGATAACAACCCAATCCCTCATATAGCGCAGAGGCCTGAGTGCCAGAAGTAGGATGGTTAGAAGGTAGCTTGACTATGAAGTGTTAGTGTCATGTAAGACTTTTGGCAGTCGTTATGGATGGTCAGAAGCCAGAAAATCTGACACCAGTCTTCCCAAGACGTACCGTGTTACCCCCGTGTTGTGGAGGTCTGGTAGGGAGCCGTTCCACGTAAAATAGTGGTATTCAGCTGAATCCGGTTTGACTGAAAGCCGACCCTAATATAGTTGGGAAAAGGCTAGGCAGATGATGATGACTATGAAGTGAATACTATAACTCTATGCCTGAAGTAATAAAGGAATCGAAATCACTTCCAACTTTTAGAAGGCTATTAAAGCAAATTTATGAATTGTAAGTTTTTACCGTTTTTGTTATAACTTAATTCTAGTTTATTTCCAAGCGAAACCGTCGCTTATCTTAATTTTTATGTTTTTCCTCATAGAAGTGAGAAATTGTATTCTTTTTGAGCGAAATAAATTTCTTAAACCGTAAGTGTTAGTTCAACGTCAATACACGCCCATATTCGCATTACCCACTCCAATGCCACATTCATGCAAACATACTCCCTAAATTCCAGAACCGCATACCCAGCACGTAGGTGCACTGGCACGGCAGACAGGCCCCCGTTGTTGGTGCACAATGAGCCCCCTGTGGCCATACGGGCCATGCTCGGTGCCTGCGCGCAGGAACGTGCGTACCCGAGGGATCGAGTACCGGTTCGATGCTGTTTGAACTAGATACGCGGTACTGTTTGTAAGTGATAATAGACTTATGGAACGGCATAGTTTTGCTTTTAAGTTTAAAGATAGCTGTTTTTGTTCTATTATTTAGTTATAGGTACGCATTAGGTTCATTAGAGGCTCGCATTCGTCCGGTTAGTGATGATTAGTCGATGAAGGAGCACACTTGCTTAAGAAGTCAAGTAACCTACTCAACTTTGACTCAAAGACTCCTAGGAGTGTTAGCCGGCAGGGAATTCTGTAAGCACAATACAAGTATTCCCAAAACGTTATTTGCGTATGGGTGGGATGCCACAGTTTCGCATCACCTTTTGAAGTCCGATCCTGGGGGTCTAAGCCCGAATTATGAAAGAACAACTGTCAAATCGTATTGTCATTCATTCTTAGTTCGGGTTCGGGACTAATCGTAAGTCCGTAGGTGATACGGAGTAGGAAACTCCCGTAACTAAGGCCGAAACTGCGGACTTCGGGCTTAGAGTAGACCTCCAGGTTTCAGAAGATTTACGTGAAGAAAAGTGTTATTTGAGGTTTGTATCTACGCGGTTGCGTTCGTAGGTGATAATATCCATAATAGACTTTGGAACGGCATATTTTTTAGTCGACAGCTACCTACGTGTTTTTAGCTGTAAGAAATTCATCCAGGTATCAATAAGGCAATACATTTATGAACAAAACTTGTGGAAGAAGATGTACAACAGACTGTTGCCAGTTTTAGCGCTTATTTTCCGCATTTCCTATAGAACTCACTATTGTAAGTGAGGTGCTAATATGTAGTTAGATTACAATCATGTTGATGGAGTTGGGTTTCATTTGACGAAAGTTCCTCGATATAATGTTCAATTTCATTTCAAACAATAGAATCATTACCAATGATGATTTAACGACCTATGTTCGGCCAACCGCGGGATCCATACGATCCAGAGTCTAGTGACGCTAAGGACAGCTTTCGTCGTAAACTTTGACGTAACTTTTCACTATAGCCATGCATGTTGATGATGAAGGGCTGAGGGAAAAGGTCCGGAACGGCAAAATTGGACGGTGACTGCACCAACAATTGTTCGGACCACGGCCCATCGCACAAGTGGGTGCGACTTCCTTGCTGTCCCCTCGGAACCTTCCATCATTGAATGTTGGAAAGTAAAGGCGTGGATTTAGTTCGTGAGTCCTTCTACATTTATATATGGAAAGATTGATTTTAGGTACCCAGCATCTTACTAAACTGTGGATGGCGCATTAATGAAACTAAAACTGTCTACACATTCACCATT
The DNA here is from genome assembly GCA_947386135.1 of Melanchra persicariae. Lineage (NCBI taxonomy): Eukaryota > Metazoa > Arthropoda > Insecta > Lepidoptera > Noctuidae > Melanchra > Melanchra persicariae. The sequence continues at coordinate 1,210,917 of OX376651.1, forward strand.
TCTGTCAAAAGGAATTTCACTTAAAAACAACATTCCTTAAACATGAATAGCAGTGTTCGAAAAAAAATTTGTTCATGTTTTAAGAAGAGACGTAGGTACTTAATATGATTCGCAAACTCCCTTGTGTTGCCCTAATGTATTTCAAAATTACCCTATAATCATACAAAGGGATGACGACGTTCCCTTGATTATAGAAATACCTTCCCTGAAATCTTTTTAACAATCAGGCGCATGCGCACTTCCTCAGGTGTTTGTGGGATATTGTGTACTTTTTTAAAAAAAGTTAAAGGACAGTGCTCTCAATATCAACTGTTTGAAAAAGATGGCTGAGGACTAATATGGAACGAGGGTATTCAAATGTTGCACTAGTTACACACACACACACACACACAACAAACAGTACACAGTAAATTAATTATTCTAGTTGTGAATTAAATCTCACTTTGATATTTCTTCAATTTCCACAAAAGCAGTTGCATTAAAAAAAAACTTAATCTTATTCGTTTTCCGTCTCAAATCTCAGCAGAGCAGCATCGTGGTCACGTTGTGTGTTAATTATTATCTTGCAGGAATAATGTAACGTCTGCGGACCATCAATCATGGCGGACAGCTGCCGAAGTGGCGGCGCAGGATGTTTGAGTTACTGACGCTCGCGGCTACCGGGCTTGTCCGAGTTCAAGTGATCGACAAAAGATTCATTTATTACTGTTAGTGCGACTGGTGAGGCAATTGCACCAATAACTAGGTGGGTAGGTACATCGTCAAATGTAGGTACATACATGTGTTACAGACGAAGTAAAGAGGACCACCAAAAACATAAATGTGAAAGAATGCCAAGTTCTCTATAACGGCTTCGCGTTCTAACTGTATCAAGTTTTTTCGAAGTTCCTTGAATCATAGCCATAAACATAGGTCTTGCACAACCCTCTTGAGTTGTTCCAATAGTAGAAAGAGGTTTTATTGTAATTTAGAATTTCGTAATTAATCACGAAGATCTTACTGGAAACGAAAAGATGCAAGGTTTCACTTTAATAGTGGACCGAAGTGATTAATATAACCCACGGCCTGTGTGTTGTCCTTTTGTTTTGCGAACTTGGCTGACACACTGCCGGGTCTAGATATGCCGTAGCCCACGTAGAACACCGTAGTAATCTACGTTAAATAAGACAATGTTCAACAATCCTTTTGCACAGCCCCCGGCGACTTGACTTGTTTATATCGCTAAATAGCACAAAACTTGTGACACGATAAAGCTCATATTGTACTGAAACGAGTATATAATTAGAATTCTCATTATTCACAGTAAAGTCAAGTCTCGCTATTGGTAACCCATTAATTAGACGTCTACATGATTGATACTGACGCGGCACGTTATTTGAACTTTAACGACATTTGCAACAGAGCTATTTTAATATGATTTGATGAATATTAGTAGACACGGTGATAACAACGATATTTATTTATCCATAAAGGCACAAGTTTTGTGCATAGTTTTGTGTAATTTCTGTTTCACAAATTATAATTTTAATTTTTTTATTTTGTCCTTCTATCCGGATCTACTGTAAGGATCTGGGTCGAAGGACCAAAAAAAGAAAAAGTGCGATTAGACCACTTGGTTTCTCTAGTTGGTTGTAATGTGATTGGAATTTGAATAAATCAGGCCTAAGAAAAACTAAAATCAAGAATTATCAGCATCAGGTATTTTCATGTTAATATCTCTTTATGAACTTACAACTTTGGTTGAGCACTATCAGTTAGGGACAAGTCCGTAATAAATTTGGTTATCTCGCTAACTTAGTGCTCAGATAATAGTGGCAGCCCTAATAGAAGTCACAATGTTTCACAATAACGGGCGTTTTAAGGACGGGACGTAATAAATACTGTTTTAAGTAAACTTCCGGCCAACTAGAAATTAGAACGGTTAATACCCTAGGTAACACGTTGTCTGAAAATCCTTTCGAGAATGGCCTAATTAGAAATATTTGATGCCCTCAAACCTTAAAAACAAGCAGAACGTTAATGAACAAAAGCCCCAAACAAAGCTGGATTGTGCCCTTCGTCCGGTAGCAATCTGTTATTAATCACTGGTTGGATGCGTGTGCGCAGCGCGGGGCAACAAGCTTGCGCGTTGATCTTTATTACCTACTCAGCCACCAAATAACATTACGAAGCTTCACTACAAACCACCAATGTAGAGACATGGAGAAAAAACTCAAAGATGGAAAAAGATTTCACACAAAGCGTGAGTAAGTTTTACTCTCGCTTTGTCTTAGCGTCGTTATCTATTGAAAGAGGACCAATCATTGGACATGAATACCGATCACTCTGAACAGTCTTATTATACTTATGATGAAGCGATATCGAACCGATGTTAAGACTGATGTAAGTAAATCCAGCCACTATACTAACCGCACAAGAGCTTTGGAAAGTTCAAAAACCAAGAACCACTCCAAGGAAAGGAAACTTAAATATTCGATAGAAAATCTTGTGCTTGTTCATTGGATCACCACCTCTTCAAACATGGTGTTGTTGTTCTCCCAAACTCTCTTTCAAGGAACCCTATTCTTCTGCCCACTTTTATATCCCTTATAGTTGTAAGTTCTTAGCAGAGATTAACAATTAGGTACTAAATAAATGTGTTGCTCCGCACGCATTATTATAAGTGTCAAACCATACTACCCTTCGTGTTTAGCCAAAGCTAAAGGCGACTGACTGGTCCTTCGGTACGTTCGAGTAGCGTTTCTTTATAACCCAGTAATTTGTCGTGGCAAGACACGCCGCATTGTTTTAACGTGAATAACAACACATAGGTAATTGTGTCGGTCCTCGCCAAGTCATCAGCTCTCATGAGATATCTTGGGGAGGATACAGAGACATCTAACAATTACTTACTTTAGAGATGCTTATATGTTATAAATCGCAAAAGTCATGACATCGGCGATTTTTTAAAATAAATGGGACTTACCGAAGTACTTAAGGACTCACTGAATTATTTTTATTTTATATCTACCTATTACTAGCTTTTGCACGCGTCTTCGTACTGGCATATCACGTTTTTTCCCGTTCCCGTAGGAATTTCCCGCATAGCTGAGCGTTACTCATGAATGTGGCTATCATATACCTACAAAAAGATTTTTCCAAGTCCAACTGGTAGTACCAGAGATTAGCGCGTTCAAACAAATAAACAAACTCGTCAGAGCACATATAAATAAGACACATAGAAAATAAAGATAAAAAAAAATCGTTATTGTTTCGTTAAAGATAGTATTCCTATTTTATCTATTTTAATCTACTCAAAATCTTTTCTCATCTTTTGAATAACAATAAAATTCTACATAGATAGACTCTAAGATTATCGAAAACGGGTTGTAGCTATGTTGTACCTCAAAAAGACACGTAAAAAACATAGATTTTTCGATTATTTATGAATACTTTACTTATAATGACTCCTAAAGCTCCTTTATACACTCATTAAATCCGATGAGTAGACAATCTAAATACGATCAGTAACATCGAGAATCAATTAACTATAACCCGATAACAGCAGATGTTACCGGACAAGGGTGCCTCTGCCACCAGCAATGCCAGGATTATTCACTAACACTGCATCATTTACATTTCTTAATATTTGCCAATCAAAAAAACATAAAAACATCGATGAATATATAATTAACCGACATTTTTTACAACTTGATTCGCCCAATAAAATTTCAACATAAATAAGCTTCTTATTACAATGTTTATACATTTTTATTTTAACTTCATAAAATTCTTAATACTGCTTTCGTAACATAAAAAGACGTTGGATGAAAAATAATTCACACAAACAATTTACACGCAGCGGGGGTTTTATCTCACTTCCAAATTATTTTGAAATCAGACAAAGTTTCCCGTGTCCCGCGAGTCCCCGACAGTTGGCAACCCTACTGTTACCTGACACAATGGCATCCAAAAACGGACAAAAACTGGCCGAAGGAGGATTTATGTGGCCCTCTCGGATGCCACGCGTTCCTTCGTTTTATACCCTACGGCGATATTCCGCATACTGTATATTTTGATGACATCAAATCCTTTTGTAAATGTCAAGTTTTCAAGCTACCGAATAGTTGGTCATTGACCTGAATGAATTAAGTTTTTAACGAGAGCGGAGCGTTGCGTGCTCGCGGATAGATTCGTTGGATGATATGTTTCAATGTAAGTGCATGGGCATGCGTTCCGAGGAAGTCATTTATTGTATTTGACATGCAGGGTCAAAAACCTTCACTGCTACAGAGAGGGACAATCAAACATGGTTAATTCTACCCTTTTTGAACTGTACATGGAATGTGTGAAGTTTTGTCTTTTCTGATCTACAGAATGAACACTTCGGAGTTAACGCTGTCACTGACGATGCGATTGGCGTCTTGGGCTAATGTAGGTATTATTGTACATTTCCCATCGGCTCGAAAAAAAGAAGATTAAATATTCATAAAGAAAAAAGGGAAATTTGAGAATCTTTAATAACAACCAACTCGCAATAGCACAGAGGAATCGCCAGCACAACCTTCCATAGCACCATAAAATGTTTTTTTACTGCAGCAAGTTATTAGCATATTACGAATGTATTTAATTCATTACTTTGCAAAAAAACAACTAACTATGTAGTGTGACAAATGAGTAGACAGCAACAAATCGTCGTAAATGCTCACTAACTTTGCTTAACTTTCACTGGTTGGCAGCCAACGCGACGTCTTTCCCATGCTTTTTGCATTCGACATGGGATTCTCACATGAAAATATAATTAGCTATATTTTCTAAAAAAGTGAGTATCGTGACTTGGCGTGAGCAAGCCTCTTGTTTGTCTAATTATGAAAAGTGTCATTGCTTTTCATTCTTAGACTGACTGAAATCGATTCCGTCACAGGATTGGCCGTTCCGAAGTAAAAAGCTGTGCTTATATTCTTCAGAGACTATTGCGAGCTCAACAGACTTAACGCATTTAAAAAGCCATTGATATCAACGACTTGTTTGTACTACTTATTTTCGTAAATCAAAAGAAGTTGACTGTTACTTTTGGTCCTTCAGTAGCATGATACTGAATCCAGTATCCAAGGACCTAAAATAATTAATAAAAAATCGAAAATTGAAGAACATCCTTTTGAAAACCGAAGGGTTAACATTGGGTATTTTTAAGCTTGCATTGCATTGATAATAGTCTTGAGTATCCAAAACACATGTAAGTAATTAACCACCATTTTGAGATTAATTGTGACCGCGCTATAAAGATTGTAACTTGAATTTGAACTTTTTAAGTACGAGTAGGTACTTATTTGCCTTCTGATTAAAAACTTCGTCTTCAATAAGACGTCAGACATCGCCTTCATTTAACAGTTCCACAAATCTGTATAGCTGTATCTTTACGACTGCATCCACCGTGCATGCAAGGAGGTATGGAGGTCGATTTAAATTAGCATAAGTGTTCGTCCCGAGTGGTTTATGAAAATGTACGAAGGAACATTTCGAGTGCACTCTGATGCGTATTTAATAGCTTTTAACTTTGACATGACGTTATCCAGGCAGGCACGCTTCTTGAGCCGAAGTAATGCTTTTGATTGTGACCTGTCTGGGGATTTGGGATAAAGATGGGAGAGAAGCGATTTAAAAAGGCAGGTCGAAGTTTTGTTAAGCTTCAGAATCTCAACCTACCGCAATAGAAAGGTACCTTACCTAGCTGCTCATTAACCGACTTAAAAAAGGAGGAGATTCTCAATTCGTTGGAATCTTTTTTATGAATTACCCTACACTAATCGTTCTGTTCTGTATGTACCAGCTTTTCGATGGATGATGAAGTCTAGAAAAAGCTGAGAAATTATGTAGAAACTTCTTCAATCTGGTGATAAAAGATAGAACCTTTGTAACATTAATCCATAATAATTATACGAAAGTGAGTTTTATATTGTTAAGTAGGTAGGCTATCACACCTAAATTGCAGAACCGATTTTGAAAATGAATCAATTTTGGTACAGAGATCAGTAGATGGAACGTCAAAGATGGTTGTAGGCAAAAGCTAATTTAATATAAATCAGAAACCGGTGTGATGAGTGAGTAAGAAGGTGCAGTGAGAGATAGACAAGTAGGTAGGTACTAATAAATAGCTAATTTGTAAACATACACATTATGTTGGCATACATTAGCACATGTGAGAACATAAACTAAGCATGTGATGGGTTTGATAAGCCTTAAGACGGCCAATGGTAGGTAATCAAGTACATGTAGGTACTTGATTACCAATGGTGCAATTACTTACATACTTAGGGTTGAGGACTACCCTAGGGCCCCACCTTCAACCGTGCATTATGCCTCGTACGGCAAAAATGAGGGGCTGCCAGACTAAATGAAAAATTGAGAATACAAAAAAAAATGCTCTTAATTATCGATTCTACATTTCTGAAATGGCAGCCCTTTTCGTTTCGTCAGAAAATCTTACTTATCCGAGGCGAGGGGAGGTGCTTCAATTTTCGAGCCCACTTTGTTTTTCATTTTGCTTGAAGAAGTAAAAACAATGACTTAGATCCGATCCGACCAATAAAAAAATAGAATTTTCTTTTAAATCGCCCCTTGCGAAGGGTTGTTGTGAAAGGCGGCAAATATTTAGTTTGCTCTGAGCAGGTATCTACCTACGTAATTGGCTATATCGTGCCTGAATGCGTAAACCCTTGACTCGCATTGAATGAACAAATTCAAAGAATGTTCTTTTAGCACCTACACATCATAGGTTTGTGATGACCGATGAAGGGCACAAATTCGACAGGGAAGTTAGGTATTGATCAGTATGAGATAATACCTCGCTGCTAACCGCTAATATCCTTGACAGATAACGGAGCTTAATAAGGCTCTGGTAAATAACACTCGTAAGCAGTAAAGGAACGAGGGCGGAATGTGACAGTACCTATCGCACCATCAATTGCAAATGAAGTAAAGTGGAACATGGCAGCCATAATTATTATTGCAGGCAGGTTACAGGGCAGAGGGCGCGGCATACGCTACAGACAGTGGCTCATTACCGCACACCCAGCGCATGCTAACATAGCTAATATAGCCATAATTAGAACTTATTTGAGTACTCATAACCCAGATAAGTTTTTTCCCATTTAAGTAGTGACAGCTGTGAAAGTAGAGAAGAAATGAGGGAATTATACCGACAAGCTTAGTACTTATTCCGTTAATTCACTTTTAAGACTTATTAGAATTTGATAGATAGTAACTTAAATTAAAAAATACACAAAACTTACAACAAACTAAAACATAGCATCAAAAAATTAGTCAACACTGTCAGCTGGTAATGTGCCCAAGAGACTGGCGGCATTGCCACGTTGAATCAATGCTTAGTCTCTGCCCAAAGTTAAAGCCAGTTCTTGGGTCACGGGAAGTGTCAACCAGCCGTTTCGAAATTTCTTTGAAAAGGCTGTGCACAAGGGCCCTAAGCTCCGAGGGTTTCAACCCCAAACGGCTCGAAAATATAGTTACCAACAAGGTTACTATTCATATTTACGCCGCTTGAGCTTAGCACTTAGATATACCGACACCTCGAAAGCTAAGTCAATAATGGAGACCGAAATTCCAAGCAATCAAAGCACCAGGTATATAATGTTGGCGAGATAGGTAGTGGGCGACATTATTGTCATCGCGGTTAGGACCTGGATAAGGCACAGGATCGGTGAGGGTTCGAACGTGTCCCCGCACCCCAGCCAAAACTGATGAGGAGGAACACCTGTGTGTGTGGTTTTAGTCATTAAGAGTCTGACAGACCCCTCCGTCTGTCCCTTGACGGAGGATGACATCCATGAGGATATCCACACGTAAAAAAAAGGATCGGTGAGGGTTGAAACAAGAAAAGCAATGGGTGAAGTCGGGCTGTGGATGATGATGATCACCCTACCTGAAGACAGGAATACTCAAGGATTAAGGAGATCGTATCTATATTAGTGGAACTAAATGTACAGCTCAATATGACTTTAAGAGAACAATTTTTCATTATTATAAGTGACTAACAGCTTCTCTAAAACGGGAAGCATTATAAACGCTACGACAGTCGGCAATCAATCTGAATTAAAAACCGGTGTAGTCAATAAGGAGGCCATGACATCGACCAGCCTATCACAAATAAACGGCGTCAACGACTATCTGACATTTCTCCGCACTGTAGGACAGTTATTAAACGAACAAGACACTTTAATGATACTGGCGCTAAGAAAATGGCGACCAAGTTCTGTCGTCCAACGTTAGGATTACTATTATTTCAGACAACCCGCACTTATTGGATGTTCAGCCGACTTGGGCGGCGGCGTCATCAATACACTCGCAGGCAAAGATGAGTTCTTGAATTATCTGTTACTATGTTGGGGTCTGCTTCCACTGGCTTCAAGTATAATAAGCTGCATTTACTTTACATAGAAAGTCGGCCTGTCTGAGTACCTATACTAATATTCCTTGGTAAGACTGGTGGTCAGATTCTGGGCTCTCTGACACGCATCAAGTCTGTCTACATCCACGATGGACATCTGGAACCAACGCTCTGCTTTTCCTGGGCACGAAGGAGTTTGGTTTGTTAACTAGATCGATACCCAGAATTCAACACATACGAACAATTGGGACAAAACATACCCTAAGTATGTTCTATATCAGATTATGGTTTATACGTTATCTACTTTCATCCAAATTTGTTCACCCGTAAAGTAATAACCGACGGACAAACAGACAGACTTCGAATGTTTTTTTGTTAGTTTGGATAGGTTTCCGTTTTTAAGGTTACGTAACCAAAGGGTAAAAACGGGACCCTATAACTAAGACTCCGCTGTCCGTCTGTCTGTCTGTCACCAGGCTGTATCTCATGAACCGTGATAGCTAGACAGTTGAAATTTTCCAAATTATGTATTTCTGTTGCCGCTATAAGTAACAACAAATACTAAAAACAGAATAAAATTAATATTTAAGTGGGGCTCCCATACAATAAACGTTGATTTTTTTGCCGTTTTTTATACTTAGATAATGGCAACTTGCACTTTGCCGGTTTTTTGAGTTGTTTTGTTTTCGACTTTCCTAGGATAACTCAGATGCCACTGTATCTTATGTTTGAGTTCCCAATTTTTGTAGTATCACTTGGAATCCTATATCTAGTATTTCCCAATGATTGTTTATTGGCAAGTATGTATTTATATAGTAGGTACAGTATATATTGTAATAAAATTTTGTAAGAATCAACAGTGTAGGTGTAGTGTGGGTATTGTTTAGGGAAGTTTTTTCAGTATTATAATTTATTCGTTCCGTTTTTTTATATTTATTATTGCATAAATTAGAAACCTATTATCTAGGAGGTACTCAAACATGCCATCATGCTTGCGTTTCCCGAAGGGCAGAAAGGGTAAGCAGCAGTGGAGTTCAGTAGTTGCACACCACTATTTCAGCAGTAAGGTAGGTAGTTAAGTTTAATTTTTATCGACCTCTACATAGGTATACCTCTGGTTATTTATCCAATATTAAGTAGGTATCCAGTTTATACTTATTTTAATTATTTAATTTCTTCCATTCAGTAACAACTCGACCAGTGCCAGTAACCGGTCCGAGAAGTCGGATTCGCAACTGGCTCACAACTAACAAGTCACACTCAGCACACTGCATTAAATTGTTACAACTAAAACTATGCACACAGCACCACCTCTACATAGTCCCAAGGCCCTACCAATCTATAAACATCAGGTGAACTTTCGCTGCGAGCTCCACAGCTCCACAATAGGCCAATTTCCCACAAGCGTGAGAGTATTTTTTCCTTTAAATAAGACTATGGATACCTAGCCATCCATTCCAGTGCTGTCGTCTGCGTCACTACACTGCACTGCACTGCACTGAAAACTTTTACTTTTACCGGCGTACGCTGGCGACTGGCGTGCTCTGTGGCTCCGGGCGGCGCAGGCGCAGTCGAGGCGCACACGACACTGGCGCGACCCGCGCCCGGCTCTCCTATAAATTCTTTACAAGACTCGTGCCAGAGCTTGGCCCTGTACAGTCGGGCACGACGGCACGTCGCTCGCGCGCGCAGCCCTTACTTACTTTGCAATGCTCCTGAAAGCTCACCTAGAGTTGGTATGAAATTAGTTCTGGACTTTTGAAGCTGAACTATACCTACTAAGGGAACGACGGACACTAATAAAAAAGTGCAACATAACTCAATACGCAATATAACTTAAACTTTAACAGCATACTCTCGTGTACCCAACAATCATAATAATGACATAAGAAACAACAGACGGATAACAATATAAACCGTGTGAATCTAATACAGAACAAAAGTTTAACCAGTTTTCATTGGACGCAGAGCTCAAAGGCAATACAATGAAGGCAATAACATTATGGTTTACACCTGATTTTGTTCTTTTGTTTTATTTTTTTTTTTTATTTAGGCCTAATGTTAACTATTTTGTGTATCTGCGTCACTTTCACGTAAATAAACAGTTTTTCTTTCTTTCTTCTTCTAATAACTATTCATGCTTAAAGTTTAATAAATGTTTACGCCAAAACTGAGCGAAATCTTGTTATTAAAGGAAAAGGCGAGAAAACACCCAAGGTGTGAGATAACACAAATTTTAAACTGCATATTTTCGCGTCAAGATATAATCTTGACTGACCACGTGGACTTTAATTATAAAATTAAGCACAGGATTGTACCTGCGGCCGGCGCGCGCGCAGCCTCCGGTCGTCGCTCGAGCAACCAGTCAGACCGCATACTCCTCCCCCGCCCGCACACCTCGTTCCCAAACTTTTAACACTACGAACGAAAATACACTATAACTGTGACCGACTAAGTCCAAATTGGCTTAATAACTCTCATGGTGATTAATATCGTTTCATGTCGAGCCTAAATACCTCTGCTATTTCGTACAAGACATGCCGTACAGGCTTCCCTACATATTTGTCCAAACTTGGTGGCCGGTGCACCGTATTGTGCCCAGCATAAGGCCGCGTTTGTCCGCTCCGCTTGTAGAATGCACCTGCTTGCAGGACCGTCACAATCATTGCACTTACTACAACATTGACTGCGTTTATTATAACCGCCGTATTTTGATAAAACACGTGATACTCGAACCAACAATAACATCAAAGTGTTCGTTTATGGGACCGAAGGAGTTTATGTACCTATAGTAAATGCTTTCGGATATTTCACTCAATAATTTACCTACCTATAGCTCTAAGAGACAAAATTTTAGATAGGATCACCTAACTAAAATTTGGTCTTAGTCATAAAACAAAAAAGCACAGGCCAGCAAAGCCAAGACAGACCGAATCAAAGGAGAATACGAGGATCACCTCGTATTCTCCTTTGATACGGTCTGTCTTGGCTTTATCTAGGTACCTACTTGCATCCTTTTTCGTATAATTAGATCTTACTTCTCTTTAACACAGACAAAAAACTAAATTTAATTTTGACATCCCAGTCTATGGCCGAACATCGTAAGTCTCATCATGGCTCATATCTGTCTACAATAATAAAAAACGAATAATGCTGTCGAATAGCATCATGATGAATTACCAATAACTAACATAAATACTAAACACAAATATGAGTGGTAAGTGCTGAAACTAGTTTAAAATGGGTGATTATCGTATCCACTATACGTTCCTATCTACCCTCAACACAAACTAACAATTTTCCTTTAGCAAAAGTTACGCAGAACTCCGTTCTTTACAAGATTCAAATGCCAGTATTGATAAGCTCTAAGAATTTTGCGCGTTTAGACACAGCCTGCGTAGGCATTGAAAGAACCAAATCTATCACAATTCAGAGACGGAGACACGGACTATCGGGACAGTCTCGCCTATGTGATAAGTAGGTAATTGTTAAGAAGTAGGAGGAAACACCGTGACGAAAGCTAGACTTGGCGCTACAAGCCTGATATCTCGAATCCACCTAGAGCAAGTGATGTTGGCCGTTGTGCTTTCTCCGTATGAGAAGCTTGAGCCCTGCAGTAGGCAGTATCCCAAATTTATTAGTCACAGTTACAACCCAAAGATTGATCTAAACTGGTCTAACTTTAAAAACAAATGTATGTGCAGAATTCCGAAAAATTGTCAATTTTAGTCGTCAAGGGGTCGATGTCGGATATACCTACCTATAAATTATAACTATGATGCTGATGATAGGTACCTAAGTGACTTTTAAGGGTCTAATTGAAATAAACGTTTTGACTCTGACTTCAATCATTCCAGGCGGGCAAGGGCCGGGACGGCGCGGGTCGTACCACAGCAGGACCGGCGGCATGAACACGCCCAGCGGGGCGCGCACGCCCAGTGGGGGACGCAGGCCCGGCCGGGGCGGCCGCAACGACACCGTGCTCCCTCTCATCACCGGTGTCTTAGGCTCCAGTATCCTCGCCTTCTCGCTCTATGTGTTCTCCCAAAAACCTGGGGTTTTCGGGGCTGACGATAATCAACCCACGGTCATGTCGGAAGCGGAACACACGTGCTATTCGGGGGATCCGGTATGCTCCGGTGCGGACCCTTCGTGCCCCGAGAACTCCGACGGACAACCTTGTCCGTTTCATGAAACACAACCCAAGATTAACGTCGAGAAGAAAAAGTGGCCAACTCCAGAAGAAGAAGAAATGCTAAAAGAAAAGCAGCAAAATAGGGGCAAGCTTCAGAGAGAACTTAAGCACCACCTGCGGAAAGTAAAAGAGCTTACAGAAGAGCTGGAAAGAGATGAACAAGCCAAGAGAAGACATTGGCGCGATTGGTGAATGCCTACTGTTAAATTATTTTGTGTTTGAGAATTCACGTGGGCATTTGTGTCTGATTTTGATATCAAAATGGAACTGGCAAGGCGTTGGATAGTTTTCAAGCACATTACAAATCCAGGCAACTGTTGCCGATGAACGATGAGATGAACCAGACACACGGGTACCCGACGTCGTCCCGGCTTCTTACAAAAAAAAAACCATTTCCTTATCAATTACATAACTATGCAAACCTACCCGCAACAAGAAGCCTGCCACCATCTCCCCCAGACCGCTAAACCAAGTAAAAGTCGTCACCGCCGCTGAAGCCGTACTTGGTGACGAAATAATCAAGTGAAGTCGGTGGCTCACACTGCAGAAACAATACAAGAAGAATGGAAGATAACACAAGTGGAATAAAACAAAAAAAAAATATATAAACATCACTGATGTATTTTATTTGAGTCTAGTTTCATGTGATCAAATGACTCCTTCCGCTCTGGGTCGAGCGGGAGTGTCAGACTCTTACTGACTAAAACCCATCCGTGCTCCTCCTAGTGCCCTTTGCGTTCCAGGGCCGCGACCTTTATGCCTAGGGGGAATTTTCACGTTTGCTGTGAATCTGGTAGTGCCACTGTCGGCTCTAAAAGGTCAGTAATTAAAAAGACTCCCGTTATAACTAATTTGTTGGTCGACTGCTCAGCCTGGGATCCTGGGTTCTATTCTCAGGTCGGACAAAAAATGTTGTTGGGTATTTCCATTATTTTTGGGAATTTCTGTGACAGCCCAGTTTGGTGGTGTGACACCCTGCATACAAAAACAAACACGCCACATAGCACGTTAAGCCGTTGGTTCTGCGCCAGATCTCTTTCCGGTCATGTCCGATTGCCGTCCCAACGGTCTATGCGAGTGATGGAAAAGGGATGCATTTTGAGCACCCACTTGTGCACTATAATATCTCCCGCGCTGATGGCTAGTCTCCGTAGAGATTGGCCGCCATGGCCGAAATCAGTCGGGCAGAGACGAGAGTCCAGTATGTACCTGGCAATGGCATCTCCTCGAGTTGTAGTTCGAGGGCTCGAACTTAGACAGGCGCTTTTACTTTGTGTAGGTACTTAATACACGCTTTACTTTCAAAGAAGGAAAAGTTCGTTCTGAAACCGGCATGTCTTTTTTTATGTAAGTATGGGAATCGTCAATGACTTCTTTCGCTCTGGGTGGAGTGGAAGGGAGTATCAGATTCTTACTGACTAAAACCCGTCCGTGCTCCTCCTAGTGCCCTTTGCGTTCCAGGGCCGCGGTGACTCTTTCGAACAAAATCCGCAACCCTGGAAACCGGCATGTCCTGCAATCAAAACTTCGAAGACATATGTGACATCTACCTAACCGCATTGGGCCGGCGTGGTGGATTACAGCAGCCCACTCCCTTTGTAGAAGCATCTATTCCGTCACACACGATCTATAAAATAAACATGACGTCACACCGACCTAACATCGCGCAATCAAAATTCTCTGCTCCGTGTGATTTTGAAAATATACAACAACCATTGGGCAGATACCCACTAGACACACCAGTCTGGTCGGAGGGATCCTCCCTAATCAATGGAGGCTGCGGTACTTCCCCCCTGTTCGGCATACCTATAGAAACCCGTCCCTTGCAGAGACCTGTGTCCAAGCAGTGGAAACATTATACCTAGTTAGATTACCTAATTATTGCGGCCACTCGCATTAACTTTGTTTTTATGCGAAAAGACCTTATAGTGAATGACGCCTCCATATGGACCGACTTTTCAGCCTGGCTGCTTTAGGAAAATTCCAAATGAAAAACCAATATTATTGGCCAAATACACTTTCAGCAAAAAAATCGAAACACCCCTGAAGTTTGGTTTTGTATGAGTTTTATGTAAGTAGGTAGGTTGTACTAAGTATTTATTTTACATAACAAAAAAAAATGCCGGTTAATTGCGGATATTAAAGTACCTATCGTATAACCTATCGTTTCAAATTCAAATTAAATTTCTTTAGTTATGTGAACACGACATCCGACGACATCGACATCGTGAGAACACGATGTTAAAAACATACTTGTTGTACCCGTACCTACCCTATAGGAAGAATTTGCTAAATGTTGACGTAAAATAAAAAAAAATCTTAAAAAGTTTATTCAGTAGGTACCTACTTATCTCGTATTTCCTCCTCGGGCTCTAATCACAATCTTGTGTTGTGGGAAGTTATCCCACTTTTCTTGTACCTATAGCCTTGAGAGTGGAGAAGTTGGAGGCCATAACACGAATTTCAAGTCGTTCGTGGTGTGCGTTCCGACTCATCATTTGGGGACCTTCCTCAAGGGAGAGTTTTGGTGTGCTGTATCGGCGTATTCGATAACACGTCGCAGCGTAATACGACACCGTCACTTCGTGTAAAGTAATTTTTAAGTTTGTTGTATAAAATATGATTCTATTAGTTCATAGTTATTGTTTTTTATACTTATAAGTATATATATTGTGTTTTATGAGTCCTAGTTGCCTGAAATATAGGATAAATAAATTAATAGCCGTTTTAAGCTGGCCCAGCGTCTCCGAAGTAGGATCTCTCGCTCTGACTCGTCTCTTCAACTCGTCCCATAGTCTATGGGATTCATATCCGGGCTTCTTGCTGGCCAGGCCATAACCGTACTACCCATTTTTTCCGACTTCGCTCAGGTGTTCATTTACAATGTCTGCGGTATGAGCTCTGGCAATGTCCTGTATAAAAATAAACTCTGCCAATAAAAAGTGCATAGCTCCAGACACTCTTCGATGTAACGTGAGCGTGACCCATTTAATGACGGTAAACGAGGTCTAGATACAAAGACGTGTTCGGTTTTTCCAATGGCGCTTATGCCTCCCCAAACCGTCCATGAACCGCCACCGTAACTGACTCTTTCTTCAATGCAGCACTGTGCAAAACGCTCTCCTTCTCTTCGATACACCTTCTTTCTTCCGTCGTTACCATACAGCATGATCTTATTGTAGTCGAGGTATGACGGAAGAAACTCTCCCTCTCTTCGGTGGTCTACCGTCAATTTTGGGCCATTACCTGGTTTATGAGGTTTCAAGCTGCTTAAATATACTATTAATAAACCAGCTAAACCACCAAAAAGCCTTTCCAGCTTTGGTGGCCAAAACTCCTCGTCCCATTCCAGCGCTAATGGACAAGCCCATTCCAGCGCCGATCCCCGCGCTGGCGACCCCGGCGGTCCGTTGCTCCCCAACCTGCGCCTCAGCTCACTGTAGCTCCTGTAGCAGTGAATGCGCGCCCCACTCCCCTTTAATACCGTCAGCAGTGCAATACTGAGTACGATTTGTGGTCCCTTGGACCCTGGCGACCAATACGCCGAAAAATAAAACCACATCAAATAATAATACATGATATTGTATTTGGAACAATCTTTCTCTCTTACCGCATAATAATATAAATTATAGCTTGGTGAACGTCACTGATACAAAATATATAATAATTAATAGTAATTAATTAATAATAACTTATGTATAGGTACACCCGCCGTCGCTCGCTCCCGCTACAAAACAATTTGTTTTGACAAAAATGTCGTCGCCTTAAGTTATCTTGCATTGATATTTGACTTGAAGACCGATACACTAGAAGGCAGAATATCATCTTTAGGCTAAACCCACACGTATAGTCAGAAGCGCATTGACCGTAATAATTTGACGTTTATTGCCAGTGGCTTTTTTTTCGTGATCAAAGGTTTTCGTGTACAAGCATTACTACTGACATGCACCATAGTCTTGTCGGAATGCATTTGTAAGGCTACGTTTCCACCTGCAACCAGCTCGGAAGCAAGTTGCACTAAATCGCAGGCTACCGAGAGATGTGATCAATCGCACTATCGCTATCGTGCGCCGCAATGTAATTAACTTGCAGATGGAAAGTTCTTCGACTTACACTGAGGGCGCATTCCCATCTTCAACCAGTCAGTTTTATAGTAGGGGAGCCCATGATGCTAAATGTGGAGTTTTACGAGCGTCGCGGAAACCTATTAGATTTGGTAGATTAGATGATAAGAAGAATGAGAGAATGAGGAGCTCGTGGCTAAATTATAAAAGCCCCACGGAACAATCTTCAAGGTTAAGCAACGCTTGCCGAGGTTGGTCTGTGGATGGGTGACCATATTAACATACCGAGACTCCTCCGTGCCTCGGAAAGCATGTTAAGCCGTTGGTCCCGGCTGTCATTTGTAGATCTTTAGCAGTCGTTACGGATTGTCAGAAGCCAGAAAATCTGACACCAGTCTTGCCAAGAAGTACCGTGTTACCCAGTTAATGGGTTGTGGAGATCTGGTAGGATTCAGCTGAATCCGGTTTGACTGGGAGCCGACTTCAATTTGGTTGGGAAAAGGCTAGGCAGATGAGATGATACGAAGAATAAATGGCCTATCATCATAATATTTCCACTTTCAGCGGTGGGGGAAGCGTCTACAGATTTTCAAAAATGTAAAAAAAAAACAACAATGAGATGGAAATACTCAAGCATATCAGATATTGATAATTTTCATGCTCCAACATGTCTCTGATATGAAATAAAATGTATATTAATCTGTCGAATTGCATGGTGGGGGTGGATTTGAGGGAGGGGTGAAAAAAAAATTACTCGAGCACGTCAATTTTCTCAGAGGGGGTGTTCAGTGAACCCTACAGATGTTCCCATTTCTTAGACTGACGATTTGGAAGTGACGCAAGATCGCAGTGAATTCCTGAAAACAAAAAAAAATCGCCATCTTGAAGTAATTGAAATAGTAGATCGTTGGCAGTCGTTACAGATTGTCAGAGCCAGTAAATCTGACTCCAGTCTTGCCAAGAAGTACCGTGTTAATGGGTTGTGGAGGTCTGGTAGGCAGCCGCTCCACGTAAAATACTGGTATTCAGCTGAATCTGGTTTGATTGGAAGTCGACCTCAATATAGTTGGGAAAAAAGCTAGGCAGATGATGATGCACAGCTGTAATGGTGTCATGGCGTCGGAAAGCAGTGTGGGGAAGGTGCGATAAAGTCAAAGATAGGGGAAAAGTGAAAGGGAAAGAGAGGCGCGGAGTGGGCAATACATGCTTTACCCTAGCTGCACGATCTGATCTTAATTGACGATTTTTATTACTTTCGGCTTGAGGAAATCGTCAGATTATATGTTTTTTTTTGTTAAACCGTGCTCGAGTAAGTCAAGACATCGATTTTTTTTGCAACTTTGTTACCCTTCCGCTCAAATCGTCAGATTAGCAAAATTGATACTTCTTAGCTAGTAATTAATCCCCTTATCTTAATCTGACGCGCTCGAGTATTTCAGATGATCGATTTTTTTTTACTAATCTTACGGCTTCTGAGCGTACCCCTTAGGGCTGGTTGGAGGTACTTATCAATATGTAAGGTATCCTCCTTATATTAATCTGCCGCGCTCAAATAAATTCCAAAAATCCCCTCTGGCTCCCCTACTATTGTAATAGTTCTCAAAGAGGAGTTGTCGTGAGTTGTAACAGTTTGTTGGGTGATGCCTACCACGCACAGTGACTGTCTACCACAGCTAGCCACAGACACATCGATTTAGGAAATATTTTGGCTTTGCGGAGCGTCGCCTCACACTTGTGTCTCTTTCTAATACTCGCTAAGTTATATTTACTAATACTTATACCTGAATACGTAATAATTTTCTACTATCCCCAGATTTCCTGTCACGTGTGAGTTAAGCCTAACTGATGCTTACGTTCACTTGTATTTGCACATTATAAACTGTTAGCAGACATTTGGTTTTAAAATGTTGAGTAGGTATCCATCAACCCGCATAAGCAGTTAGTACAAGAACGCATTTGTCATTTTCTTTACACGCACAATTATACGCAACACTTAAGTCACACATTTATACGCCATTATAAAAAAGCAATATGAAAATACATGTCCACTAAACGGCTTCTGGGCGGTGCTACATAGTCTGTTAGCCGAATGGGAGTCTAATACCTGGTTTCTGAGGTTTCTATCGGTCGTTTATCTGCCTGTTAACCATGACAAATAGCGTTAGCGGACAGATAAACGACCGATAAAAACCTCAGAAACCAGGCATGAGTGCAGAGTTCACATCCATACATCTACAAAATATAATTTAGTATACCTGTCAGGTGTGCTTCATGGATGTATAAGACAAAGATTCTACACTAGTGTTTATTCTCTATGTCCAAATTTATTTCGAGTTCGTCCAACAAGTTCCAAACTCTCAATGACCTCGCTCTCAGCTCACCACGGCAGAAAAGTTGCTCGTTTTCATTTTAATATTGCTAGAGATACATCCAAGTATAAGACGTCGTTCTAATACAAAATGCATCGCGTTCATTTGTACGACAAACGCGATCGCGGCGTCGCGCCGACAGAGGGCGCTCTTCGATTTTACCGAACAAACGAACACGACGATCGCGTATTCGCGCGATGCTATTACGACGAGCCCTATGACTAACAGCTGATTTTGCAGACACAAATAAAACTACTCCACTCGGGCCCAACATGTGAAAATTCCCTAATATAAAGTAAATCTTATGTATATGTAAATAAACATTAAATTCGCGATTAATTCGCGACACACCGGTGTGTCGCCGGGGCCGGACAGGTTAAAATGAGCGTAAAACATCACCAAATCACTTGCTGATAACTTGCTATATTCAGCACAAAGGGTCATGTTATTCTGTCTTCCTCCGCGTGGTGGTGTCGGCGACGACGTGAAATGCTAAAACTAATGGCGTTACATGTGACTATGTTATCTGTCCATCGCGCACGCACACATCAAGCCTTCTTGTATCACGTGGCCACATCAGGTGTAGGCTGCAAAGAAGGAAAGAATATTATTTTATTGGCAGAATTAATTAGAACATCTTAAACATAATGAGAAACAGGGTCATCGACATAGCCCGAAGGTTCGCCAAATTGAAGTGTTAGTGGGCAGGGCACATTGCTCGCAGAACAGATGGTCGATGGGGCCGAAAAGTTCTGGAGTGGTGACCAATAATTTTTCGGAGTAACTGCTTATCTGACTTCTATGGGTTTGCACTGGTAAAGATATCTTGAGAGGTAATGTCACGCTCACCATTTACAGATGTTATTTCCTAGCCTGCAGCGCGTTGGAGAGCCAGTCCATCGCCTGGTCGAGTCCCTCGCCGCGCACGGCGGAAGTCTTGAAGATCTGGAAGGTGCGGTCGCGTAGTGCGTCCAGCCCCAGCGCCTGGTGCACCTCGGCGACTGTCAGGCAGCCGGCCATGTCCTGCTTGTTCGCCAGGACCACTAGTATTGCATTTGCTAGCTCTTCCTCCTGGAAAATAATAGTTTTGATTTAGGTCAGGTAACTATTGAAAAGTATGTTGGTATCAACCACAGGAAAGAGAGGAGTAATTATAATGATAACTGATGAGTATTCAAGAGGGCTCCTCCTTTCCCAGAAAAAAGGGTCATAAATAGCTAGCTAGCTTTTTAACACAAGGCTTCGCTTTTGTGGCCTATGCCACAAGAAACATGCTTATTTTTGGCTAATGACACTCAGTAAATTTTGTAGCTTTATTTCAGTCCAAAAATTTTCATAACTGGATCATTCTTCCAGATATTTTTTATTATTATGTTTCACAAACACATTTATAACAAAAACCACTTGTATTTGTTCTCATCTTAATTCAGATAAAATGAGCTTTATAACAACAAGAATTGACTGACACATTCAAGAAATTTTTATTTTTAGGGTTCCGAACATTAATAAACGGAACCCTTATAGGTTTACTCAGGTGTCTGTCTGCCTGTCTGTCACAGTTTATTTTCTCCCAGTCTAAGGGACCGATTCTGTTGAAAGGTATACATATGAACTCCTGTGACCCAAACACAAAAGCGTTACGTACATTAATAAATTTCGAGTAATAAAAAAGTTTTTTAAACTGTATCTACTGTGTGACATATCAAATGAAAGGGCTTATTGTGAGGGTTTTGATCATATTTTTTTAATCATTTTAAAATTAATAGGTTTGAAGTTATTCAAGAAATAAGACGAAAAATTACCAGTACCCAGTACAGGGGCCCCTTATCTCCAAAACTACTGAGCCTAACATAAAAAAAAAATGCAGACAATAGTATTCTTTACCCATAGAACAGGAAAACCTATAATAATTGTATTAGTGTTAAAACAACATGTTACAATTTTTTCTTTTGAAAATTGTAAATGTCTTTTGGTAAAAATGAGCGCTTTCCTTTAGTTTGCCACGTGGGATTACTTCACAGAATTTCCCAATAAGATTAGCGACACTTTCGGATGGTGCAATAATAATACAGTGTGTTTTTTTTTCAAAATCAAGGGGTTCGATTTCTGGCTAGGAATACCGATTATTCAAAAATCTAATGATGCAGTTTATGTTTTCATCAAAATCGGGCTGAACTCCTTCAGGTGTTTTACGATATTCCTCATAGTTTCGGATTTGGCCGTTCACACACACTTTAAAAATTCATCCTGTTTACTTATAAAGTTGGAAAGAACATGACTATTTTGAACAAATTAAGGATAAAATACTTCCTAATAGGAAATAGCAAGTTCACAGTGATAACAATGTGAGTCAAACATTTTTTTTCTAATGGCTTTATCATTTTTTATGCCTAATATTATTTTTAATAGTATAGTATTATTATCTTGCTCGAAACTTTTTTCAAAGACTTTCGTACAAAATTCCCCCTCCCTAAAAGTTTGAAAACTCCAAAAATTCTTAGCAATTCTAATTTCAGCTTTCTAGTTCAAGTTTGACTGTGTGTTTATAGTGAGCCAGGATAACTAAGGACAAAAGATTTTATAAGTATAGATGAAGTTTATGAGAAATAAAGTATTTAACATTTGAATTGTTTATTTCCTGTCAATTTGGAAATGTAGTCAGGAAATGACACACCTTAGATAATATGTTGTGGGTACTAGATATCACTTTTAGGCCATTTACACTATCACTGTTTTAATCTTTATGGAAAATCAGTTAAAGTCAGTAATCATCTGATCTACATGACATATTAATTAAAACTTACAAATCGTAATGTGTAATGTTGTGTTGAATGAAATTTATAATTTAATAAGTACAAGGCAAACAATAAGTTCCATTAATCAGTTCTTATCATTATAACTAGATTCTGCAAATGGTTGAGGCCATGTGAATGTCGAAATTATCCCAAGGGAACATTCTCCCTGTATAAAAAGTAGCCTATGTGCTACTTCAGACTATAATCTATCTCTGTGCTTAATTGCACCTGGATCTGTTCAGCCGTTCTTGTGTGATTGAGTAACAACCATACAAACAAACTTTTGCATTTATAAAAGTAAGTTAGGTAAATAATCATGACCGAAATAAAGTAAGAAATAATCCAGGTAATGCATCATTTTTACTATATCCGAAATGGCTGACACAAAAAAATCTAGTCCCCTTGACTGAATATCGGACCATTTGTGGCATACAGCCATTGACAGGGGAGATATTATAGTCAAATAGTTTGCAAGGCAAACACAGGTGCATTCTCTTACAAAACAACATTCAACAACAACACAACATGTTCATTCTTCAATATTTGCTGAGCCCGGTCCTATTGCCACAATGAAATGTGGTATGATAGAACAGTGTCGACAGTAAATATTTCTGTCTTTGAAAACACCATGATCTCTCACAATATTATTATTATTATTATACATCTACAATATCTTCAAGAACTCAGTCAATACTTCAGTGTAATAATACAATCAAATGATTGGTGCTTAGGTGCTTGTAATTAAATTCCACAGCTGACATAGTATTTAATTAGAACATAGCCACATCAAGTGATTTCAAGCTGTTCAAATTGATTACAGTTTTATGGCCTCTTATCAGCTTTTTCATAGTCACCCTAGATTTTCTATATGTTCTCAACTATGACTGGTCAGACCAGCAAGAAGTGGTAGTGTAGAACCTAGTATAAATTAAATTGAATGCTCCTCGACGTATGGTTGAAAAGTGAACATTCAATAGCAATAAACAAAATGACAAATCTATATAATATTATTAATGCTGACATAATTTTAATTCTTTACTGTTTTTTTTTTTTTTTTTTCATTAATTGACTTAGTATACTTTTTCGACATTAAAATGAAATTGGTTGACTTATAATTAAATTTAGTTTACCTACATACATGCAATTGATAATGATTAATACATGAAATTAATGAGAAATCAATATCATTATATATATAATGTTGACATAATTTTAATTCTTTACTATTTTTTAAATTTAATTGACTTATCTACCTTTTTGACATGAAATTAAATTGACTCTGAATTATAATTAAATTTAATTTACGTGCATGCAATTGCTTAGCTTAATATTTGTAAAATTAAATGGTAATCAATTGATAATTAGAACTTAATAATAGGTACTGAAATAATTACTTTTTAAAAATTTAATTTTAAATATTTGTATGTCATTATTGGCAAAACATAGCGTACTATCCTAATTTTTAAGGTGTTTATATGTAAATACCTATGTTTGACAAATAAATAATTATATTCTATTCTATTCTAAACCCAGTCTTCTTCTTATTGTATGAGCAGTAAGACCCCACACACCCTAGTGTCAGTTTCTAAACCGCCTCAAGGGCGTCTGACATGGTTTATTTGACGACCGTCATTTGGCGGCTGGGACCACCAGCTTATTGGTGCCTTTCAAAGCACGGAGTCATCTTATTATCAAACAATCAGGTGATTCAAGCCTGCAATGTCCTAGCCAAACTGGAAACAACTTTACAAAGTATGCTTCCCATGGGAATCGTACCCACAACCACCAGGTCACAAGGCAAACGCCTAAACCACTTGACCACAGAGGCAGTTACAACATATCAACGCTTATCAAGCAACACCGCTCCACTCCCAAATCAAAGGTTTTCTTTTGAATGTCACTGGATAGAGCTTCTTGTCACGAATCAAACTATGCGCTTTAGGCAATGAACCCAACACAGGTCAGTAAATGATAATGACAAATGATATTTATTTTGTAAATAGGTTGTAAATAACACTTTTACATGTCAATCTTTTCTTTTTAAGCTAGATGAGGCCGGCGTTTCCTAGCTGACTAGACAGTAATCAAACAACAGTCACAACATAGGTAACAATAACTTATTCAGATTTATCACTCTACTGTAAGTCACTTGAAAACTTGAGCCCAGATGTTTGATAAGATGACATGTTAACTGAAATAAATCAAAATGATTCATGAGACTGTAAAAACTTACCCTTAACATGTGTACCAATTCATCTTTAGATATTCCTATTCGATCTCTATCTGCTGAATCTACTACATATATTATTGCATCTGTGTTCCCGTAATAACATCGCCAGTAGGGCCTGGAAACAACAACAATTACACATCAATGTCACTTACACTAGTGTGTACTTACAGGTATTGTGCACTGATGCAGAAGGTCGTTAATGACACTAGAACAATAACCGTGTCCAAACAGGACCTAACCTCACATTAGTCACATTCCACAACACTCACTCACCTAATACTGGTCTGTCCACCCAGATCCCACACTTGAAACTTTAAGTTCTTATATGTGACTTGTTCTACGTTAAAACCGATGGTAGGAATGGTCGTCACCACCTCCCCAACTTGCAGTTTGTACAATATCGTCGTCTTCCCGGCACCGTCCAAGCCGAGGATCAAAATCCTCATTTCACGCGCCCCTAGCAACCCTCTGAAGTAACTGAATAGACCACCTGCAATATACCGACATAGTAACAATATTATCATAGCCCTAAACACGATTAAAATAAATTTTATGACAATTAAAATTACTTACCCATTTTCTGATAAGCTTAGCCTATTTTAATGCATTAGTTGTTTCGTCTAAGGAATGATTTTGTATAATGTGTGCGCATCAAATGTTCCCAGTGTTTTTATTTTTATTATCTACACTTTCAAATTATTTATTCAATCACTTTTAGCGATAAATACATAACATTTTATCGTAAAACTCAGCAAATCATTTGACGTGTAAGCAAGCACTCAACGTAGGTTGCCAGTATAATAACAATTTCTAAATAAAATAGTGACATTTCAATTCGGTAAAATCAGGTAATGTCTGTTCAAAACCACACAAAAAACACAAATAATATGACATAATCTTTAATTCCCGTATTTTAGTAAACAATAAAGAACACTCGCAGTTTATTCCACAATAATTACGTTGTAACACTTTCTCCAAATCACTTTTTCTTTAAATGAAGCAAATACTTTCATCGATACAGCCTGACAATAAAAATCTAAAGTAGAAAACAACTTGGTTTTTTATTGACAATCTATAATCATTAATAATAACAATGCAAAAATACTAGTAATCATGCTAAAATTAAATAATTAGTGTATAACTTTTACACCTGCAATATTGCCTAGTACAAATAGTTTAGCAAAGTATTGCATGGCAGCAAGATTTTAGTAGCATGAGACGTGATGAGACGTAGGTTGTAGGCGTATTGTTGCGATAATTATTTTACAAAGTTAAGAAAAACATCATAACTAATAAAAGCTCCTTTCCTACTAAAGAGCTTCTCTAAGGAGCGACTCTAAAACAGCATAGAGCATGTAACTTTTCTAAAACAGCAGCTTCGCCAATTACTCCCTTTAAAGCTAGCTACCGAAGCAACGCAAAGGGCATTTGGAGGAACACGTATGGGTTTTAGTCAGTAAGAGTCTGACACTCCCTTCCACTCGGCCCAGAGCGGAAGGAGTCAAAGCTTTCTCTCAGTGAAAGAATTTTTATAATCGGATCAGTAGGTAAGCCCGAGATTGTCTTTTACAAACAAACAATTTTACTTTTAGGTAGATTTGCAAGAATGACATAAAACAAGTCAAGATTTAAATTGTGGACTTTCCTCTCTTATTGATGTAGTCACAAATTAAATATTCAAATAACCAGGACGTAGTCTTATGCAAAAAACGAATGAAATTAAGCACTTAGCTACCATAATTAGACATTTTATGATTTATTTGTAAAAAAAGTTGCATAGTTTAGACTGGCCTTGTGCTGATACCATCTGACTCACAGATAAATATACTTACATGGGGTTTTCCAAGACGGCTAGTTTACTAGTTACTACCTTGGTATACCTATTATAGTTTTAACGTGGATGGAGATTACTATATTTAGATAATTATGTAGTATGTACTTCCGCTAAAGGTATCAAGGTATCCTCGTACCTACTTTTTTTTTTCTCTTTATTTATTTTAGGGACTTTTGATAAACATGTCAAACCCATCGTACCTTGAAATAAAACGAAGGCGTACAAAACTATACAAACACTTAGCAGCATCATACATTGGCATGGATAGTATTCCATGAAACATTCCAATATTATGTTTGGTTAATTTGAGACCTAAAAATAACGTTTCTCTTTCGGCTTGCGTTTTGTTAAAACAAAGACCTGGTACCTTCATTATTGCAGGACATAACCAGATCCAAATTATCCATATAGCACCTCTCCTTTTTCCTCGAATGCCAAATCGTTCCAACACCACGCTGTAGGTAATCGCTAGACATGCGGTGGTGCGGTTTGTCCCCGAAAGTTTACCCGCCACTGTTGCAGGCAGCCAATAGGGTAGAGCCGGTTACCAGTGCTACCTTATTAAGTTCCGTCTTCACCATTTTGTTTTATTAGTAAATTGTGTCCACCAGGGACACGTGCTTAGGGCCCCGCTTCATTGGGGGGCCTCAAATTACATTTTAGGTACACTTCTCCATAGGAAACGACCACTTAAAACCATGCACTACTTAGCTTCTGACGAACTTCTGTCGAACCTATCCAAGGCGGAATGTAAAAATTGGACAGACAGACAACCGAGTGATAATATAAGGGTTCCGTTTTTCATACAGAAGTTCGGAACCATATTAATCGCTCTATCATACCTATTTTTCTTTTTGAAAAATTACTATTACATAACAACAGCGAAGTTGGTTTTTGCTTTTTTATTGTTGGTTGTCAAGATATTGAAATACGCCAATGATTAGTTCGACTACTTATATGGTCATGGTCTACGAAACTTCCTGTGCTCCGATACTTTCTTGGCCGGTTTTCAGCTTTCCAAGAGGGCCCCGGACTCGGGTGTGCCCCGGGACCCCGCATGGGTTAAGGCTGACCCTTATTGACTGTTACTGTCCAAAACGTTACCATATCAGGGATTGTCATGCTACCCTACTAAACTTTCTACCGGAGACCTTGCAGGTCCTCATCTTTGTACCTTCTGTAAACGACTAGGTATCATAGGATTTATAGGGTTTCAATCATAAGCAGTAGGTAGGTAGGTACGACCTATTTTTAACCGACTTCCCAAAAAGGAGGAGGTTCTCAATTCGACTGAATTTTTTTTGTATGTTTGTTCAACGATAAGTATTTTCGCCAATTGTCAACCGATTTTGATGATTCTTTTTTTCGTTGGAAGAGTATCTTCCCGGACTGGTCCCATTTCAATTTGGTGAAGATCTGATGAAGAATTTCGGAGATAGGTAACGGAACTCTTCAATTAATGATAGCAAACCTGACAGGATTTCTGAAATCGCATGTCTGTTTATTGTTTACACCAGTTCATAACGTATCATCACGTACGCGTACGCTTTGAAGGGGTACGCAGATGTGTACAATTCAACCATGATTTTGGGGTTATCTATTCGGGCATAACTAACATTAACATTATTGTTTATGAACCGATCTTGATGATTCTTTTTGCGTTGGGTTTAGTTAAAGTTACGAGTAATCACTAAAAACTGAAAAATAAAAAACTTTTTTATTTTGTAGTGTTTTTTGTTTTGAAGTCGGTTGTATTTTTTTGTAAAAAAGTTTTTTACCTTCCCTAATCGAAGGGATCTCCTTGA
The DNA here is from genome assembly GCA_947386135.1 of Melanchra persicariae. Taxonomy (NCBI): domain Eukaryota; kingdom Metazoa; phylum Arthropoda; class Insecta; order Lepidoptera; family Noctuidae; genus Melanchra; species Melanchra persicariae. The sequence goes on from OX376651.1 coordinate 1,238,592, forward strand.
AGATTACCGCACGAACACCGTATATTGTTATGCCTTAGTTATAAGAAAGTATCGTCAATCGGAAATCTCTAGGTACCTACTGTAGGACTGCAGCTACCTACAGTAATTGGGTCATAGAATGTGCGGACAAGCTGATTTTGTCGATAAATATCTAATGAATTCGGTTCATCATGTTCATGTGCAAGTTTCCTACTCCTGAAAAGCTTAAAGCTTCAGTAACAGAAGTTGATGCTAGTTAATTGACAAGTACAACAAAGGTCGACAACGCGCGATCCACTTTAACGAGATAAGTCGACGTAGCACCGACTGACGTAGCACGACGTCACGGCGCGACCCCGCCTCCGCCCAGCAAAGATGCGTGCGCGCACCACAACACGACAAATTGGGAAAAGCGACCAATCGGCTACTCTGTGACGTGGGCTAGCTATTACATAATTATAGATGCATGATTCGTTTGTTACTATTGCTGGTTATGAGTAGCTAGAAATGTTTGAAATTATAATCCCAACTAGCACTGCGCCCACGACTTCGTCTGCGCGGATTTAGTAGATATTAGGTACTCCACAAACTTCAACGCCCTCTACCCCCTTTAAAAGGTTAGTTTTGGAAAATTAAGCACAACGATTTTCATTATTTACCGAGCCATTTGTGCTGATTCTGTGGTCTTTGGATCAGCGCGACTGTTCACCCCGTCAGGGGTTGATTATGCAAAAATTTAAGCCGAATTTACATTACGAAACAAGTTTCATGCATGATGAAATTAATTTCATAACATTACTTTCAGTACCTGTGAAACTAGTTTCATTAAAATAATAGTGTCGTGGAACCCACAGTATGTCTGTGTCCATGGCTCCGCCAACATCAAAGATTTATTTTGCGTTACAAAATGTTGTCATACAAATGTTATTATATAAAATTAAGAAAAGGTTGTCTCGAAAGAAAAGATGTTGGTGGATTCGAGGCTGGCTAGCAAGAAAGCAAGCACGAATAAAAAACACACGTCCTATCAACGTAGGCGCTTTCGTGACACTAGTTTCACGTCGCGTTTATACGATGACATTAGTTGCATGACACTAGTTTTATCCAAAAATCGCGCGCATCACGAAACTGTTTCAGTGTCGTGAAATCGATGCATGCATTGTAAAACTTGACGTTTACACGTGAAATTGTTGGTGAAATTAATGTCACGGAACTACTTTCATGCCACTAGTTTCGTAATGTAAATCCGGCTTTACAGATCTGTTTCAATTATCCGACTTTTATTTTTTTCATAGGTACCAATTTCCACGTAATTTGAAGCAAGCAATGTCCTCTCCTAAAAACTTCATTAAATCCCCCCTTTTCGCTCCTTAAGAGTTTGTTTTCGAAAAATCCAAGCATTTGATATTCTTATTTTATATAGAAATCATTAATGCCGCGTTTGAATTTCATTCGATCAAGTTTAAGAATTCTCAACAGTTCGCTCAAACCGCAACATTTTTCTTACATAGAGCATTTTTATACCCGTCGCGCGTCGTAACTTTTAAACGAAAGATCCGATTTGAATAATTTAAAGTGTAATTTACATGTACCTACCTATTCAACATTAATTATCAAACCATTTAAATGGGTATGGACAAATGTCATGAACTCATGATACCAAAATCACTAATAGGTATTGCACTCCACCCGGGTTTTGATTGAATAATTAGAAAAAAAAAGCGGTTATTGTGACTTAACAATGATAGTTAGACATATACCTTCGCGGACTTTTTTATAGGTAATAATGAGTACTTTAATCATGTAGTACATTATTTTTATGTATCATAAATAGTTTTCTCAGCGCACGCCAAATCATGTATTTATATGGCAACATTTTGCAATTTTCGTAAGGATCTCAATTTTTTCAAATATAGCCTCTAATGTAGCTTTCTACTGGCAAAAGAATTTTTAAAATCGGTTGAAAAATTTTTGAGTCAAATCGTAACAAACAAACAAATAAATCATTCCTCTTTATAATACCTATTAGTTTTGATAATAAGGCTAGGCAGACCTCACATAACCAATGTTTGAAATTTTATCATCCTAAGAAGTTTTTGCCTGAACCGTCCCACTCCAGGGCAAGGCCTTCCCCCATTCCTTCCATTTCTCTGTCTGGTTGAGCTTCCTTACGCCATTTCACTAACTATAAACTTTACTTCTTCTAGGAATGTCCACAATCTTCAGTAAGAGCCTGAAAGAGTGAAAGCAAATTCCTAGTAGCTGCATCGGTGCGTACCTATTACCTACAGACTACATGCAAGATATTGATGATTGATCTTGCGCCATAAAAGCGCTATATACTTACATCTTTAGGTCCAGATCTAAGAACTACCCATGCTTGTGTGTTTGATTGATTAGTGAGAGATTTCTTATTAATTTTATGAGTAAGTACCTACCTAATGGCCGTTTCAGATGAAGGTTTCGAAGTAAGGATGAGGAAAATACACACTCATATTAAATACTCATATTAACAGGATTTGGGAATGTTATTCAGCTAAGTACCTACGACTTCTCGTCAATATTAATTCTATAACAAAAATAAACAGCAGTTTTAAAATTAGTACCTACTAAGTAGATTATAAGTCTTACCTACCTAACAAGTACCTAGGTAATACCTACTTATGTAAGTCTTCAAATATTTTGGTCGTTCCTACACATATCCAGTCTTTGTCTGTAGGTAGGTACTAGGTTTGTACGAATAAAACAGCTAGGTACGTCAGGAGATCACAAAATAAACGACATGTGGACAATATCAACATTTTATAACAGCATCCCACGTGCTAACCGCGACTAGGAATAGACCATCCCATCGGGTGATGCCCAGCCATAGTTGGTGATGGTGAGGCACTCTGGGAATAGCGATAGATAGAAAGTCTATCAGCTTTTCCTGAAGAATTCACCTTTAGGGTTAGGCGCAGAGCGACTCAGGTCTGAAGTGTGGCTGTGAATGTGTCACTAACAAAGACTATATAACCTCTGTGGTCACAAAGCATCTGAGTACTCTTTTTCAGTAGGTACCGTGTTACCCAATTCTTGGGTTGTGGAGTTCGTAAAATAGTGGTATTCAGCTGACGCCAGTCTGACTGGAAGCCGAACCCAATATAAGTATCTACTTTGGCGAAGGCTAGGCAGATGATGACCAGATACCAAGTTACTATTTTTCAGCCTGACAGGAAAAAAATATATAAATTTTGGTAAGACAAACTGGGTCAAAATTAACCTTATTTTCAAATACCTAAGTCTATTAATTGCACATTCAAAACGACCTACAAATGAAACGTAAATATAGATTCTAGTTCATCAAACCTTGTAAATCTTACTTTAAAGGCACATATGCCACGTTACCGACTTTTATGGAGATTTTATGATGATGCCGACTTCCGATAGCATTCCACGGGAAGAAAACAAAATATTGAAATGGACCACATTCCCACAAACATTTTAATAGCTATCTATAACACTAACTGTCTCAATAAACAAGAGATGTTTCAAGAAATTGTCATAGCTTTAACTTTAAGACGCTTAGATATTCCCTCGACGGAATTTCGGTCACGGTGATCATACTCGGCAAAACAAAGCCGCAGGAGATCATAGTGGCCAGGGTTGCGGATTTCTTCGAAAGAGTTACCGCGGTCCTGGAACGCAAAGAACATTAAATTTGGAGGAACACGGGTGGGTTTTAGTCAGTCAGAGCAGGACCCTCCCCTCCGCTCCGCAAAAAAAAAGGATCCTGGTTCACAGGTATGAGCGCAACACTATTCTTTTGACCTAGTAGTGGGCAGCAATCCGAAACGCGTCGGGAAGATATCAGGCGCAGAACCAACGGCTTTTCGTGCTTTCTGAGGCACTGGGAAATGGTGACTAAGTCTAAGTAAGTAGGTAGGTAGGTAGGTAGGTAGGTAGGTACTTACTGTAGATAACAACACCAAATTAATTGGTCACATAAACTTAGGTCGGTAGTGCTGCTTATTGTTAGCAAAAGACACATCTTCAAACATTCATTATTTCAAATCTGTTTAGTTTCAAGCTGCAGAAAAAAAATATGTTAATTTTAACTACATTTCAAAGAACTCTATTGTTTCCGAAACGTGTTTAAAAATAAAATCCTCGATAGAAATAATCGTCAAAGTTACCTCTAACTTTGAGGAAAAAAATTACGTATTACTAGCCTACTTAAGCCGCTATTTATACCAAATAATGAATCGAATCGTTGTTTTAGCTATACTTAGCTTAAGTTAGTTTTGAGTAAATCGGTTAAATGCTTCATATTTTGACAATAAATTGCAAGCATTGTGTCGTTGCGCTTCCCTTTTCTCTTCTTAACAGTCCGAGACCGACGACTTTTGCTGGTCACAGTCACAGCCTCTTAATCGCCAAACATCTGGTACAGTCGCAAACACAACACATTTTACTTAGGTACATTGTTTTTTTACTAGCTAGCGTTGATTCAGAGCGCTAATTCCGTAAAGATTCGCTATTAATAACAATAATGTTTTGGTTTGGCTTATTTTTAACGTAAACCGATGATGAAGGATGATCTTTATAAATATTGAATACAAGCTTTAGCTCGCGAATTCCCTCGCGTTTTTACACATTATTTTACAGATATTCGCATTATAGAAGTACTCACCTAGGTTATAACGGTCTCCAGGGTGTACCATAGGGGCCCATCGGTTCAGCGAAATCTCACTATCGCCTATTTCGTTAGGACTAACTTTGCACTCGACTCTGCTTGGAAATCCATGCACTATGCTTACCTATGTCTAGTATGTACCTATGTACGTTCTCGGAATGACTTTTCCGACGACTGCTGGCTTTTCTTTCGAAATAAACTACCATTTGACACAAAATTATAAATGCGCTTACGGACAAATAGACATAAAATGCAGATTTCTTCTTCAGTTTCGTTTGTAAAATATTTTATGTTAGTACAGTCATAAGATAATACCGAGAGATTATTAAAATAGTTTTGTTATACATAGATCGTTCATCATAGCAAGATAACTATTTATAATGCGAGTGAATCACGTTCATTAAGATCACGGTGTACCTACCTATTGTTTTAAAAAGATCTCACGTGAGAGAGGAATTTCTGGTTAGGTTACATTAAGCCATGCCTCTCTTGTTAGTATCGCGATCTCACCTGATGCCAGCGATTTGTCAAAGATTTTGACTTTGACTTTGACTTTGACTTTAGAAGAACTGTGTCCACTTGAGTTAGAGAGTTCCATTCCTTAGCGACTCGTACCATAATTCAGGTTTAACTGAAGTTAGTTGCTTAGGTAGATAGGTACTGTGAGGCTAGCGGCTTAACGGTGTTTTATACGCTAGCGTGAGGTCCCTCACGCTAGCGTCACATACAACACCATTTGGGGTTTAACTTCGTAATTATTTGTGGCATCTGCCTTGTTATGCTAATATATTTTTCTTAAATTATTTCTGCCGGAAGCTTCCAAAGTTCCAACGACTGACATGTCTCTCAGTGACCTGCGCTGTACTCAATACTTACAAACAAAATTAAATGGAGGTCGTGCAATCTTGGGGCTGTATATATAAAATTCTTACATGACATAAGTAGGTATACAGTAGGTATTTAGAGGCCATTTAGGTCTTCCAGTTCTTTTAAAGTTGTTTATCTATGTCCGTTCCTTCTTTATAAAAATAAGACATGCTTTCTAAACAGATACTAAAGTCTGAAAACATTATTTAATGTGTATGTCTATTAAAGATCCGCCTCTCCGTCATATGGCCCCAAAACTTTCATAATTCATTCTTAGCCAACGTAAAAACCTCTGATTGCGTTAGTCGGTGGAACCAGCAGTTTTTATTCGAACAAGACGGATGCAGATGCGGACCACGGCTAATTATCGCAAGCAGAGCGGGGGCACGACGAATCGACGGCAAGCTGTTATCTCTGGTAGATCTGCGGCCACGGAGCATTAGCAAATGGAGACGCAACTCCAAGTGATTAGTGGGTTTTTTGGAGTGCTGCTTAACTGCTTAACTGGACTATCCTGCAGTGACTTCAAATGAATTTAAGGCCCCCCAGCCATGGTTATTATTTGAAAGGATTCGTTAACCCTTTTTATTTTATATTATGACTCATGCAGTGATCTGAATAGACTCATAATTTATTATCTGAATGAACATTTTCGACCCAGTATGGGTATAGAAATAAAAATGGTGGTGGTGGATATTTGGAATATGCAATGGAAATATACATTCAAGGACTGGTTGCACCTACCCAACCACTGTGCGTGGCATTCCCAAGTTGACTCACATTTTGAAGAAGAAATAGGTGATGTTGCTTTAAGACGCAACTGTGAAAAGAAATTTACGAATATTATGCACCTCAAGCTTTTGAGCACTCCATTTCCTAGTGACTCCTAGACTGCAAGTCATTTGGGGCTTTCCGCGGACATTGTGTTTTTATTGACGTGGTTAGTTAGCTAAATAAAACTGTTATCTATGCTAATCGATTCCCCTGTGGGTATAATTCTATTAAAAAAGGATTTCCTTGGCAATGGTTTCGAGTTTTGTGGTTGCAGTAAGAACCTGTGGGTTTATTATTTTGAGATCATACGAAGTAAGGTACATGTACGTACAGCTCAGAAAATTGAATGGCTTGAGCTGAGATCCGTTTCCATGGGTGATTCAAATAAATAAAATTTTTTTTTTTCAAATAGACCGTTTACAGTCACTTTGAATTGTCAAGTCGGTCAGTCAAAAATATAAACCTAATTCCTCTAGTTCCGAGAAGAGCAGCAAGTATGTCCTGCAGCAAAATATACTCATCAACCACATCTCCAGCGCCATAGTTGCACGTTCCAAAGAGTAGATCTTTTTTTTTCCTCTGGGCGGAGCGGGAGGGAGTGTCAGACTCTTACTGACTAAAACCAATCCGTGTTCCTACTAATGCCCTCTGTTCCACGCGGTGACTCTTTCGGGCCTGGTTCTGATCGGACAGCGAGCCACTCAACGCTTGCCGTCCGCAGACCCGCGCCCGGAGCGTCTTCTTCTGTAACTGCGGCTGGGGCGTGAGGTTTGTCTCTCACTCACGCCGCCTTCCCATGCCTCCTTCCATATGGTCCTCCAGACCATAGAATAATTAAACTGGGTCGGAAGCGAGAGCCGATCGCCTCGACGACGACGCGGTGGTGCTCCGCCCAAGCAGGGCAGACCTCCACCGTACGCTCCACCGTGTCCTGCGGAAAAAGTAGATCCTATGGAGAAGAACGTGCAAGAAAATTCTCTCAGAATAATGGTGACATTGTATTAGGAAAATGAGTCACTTCATTAACTATTGACTTTATGAAATAAAGAAATTCCTCTTGTTTTTATAAACATTAGTCAGGTGCGTGCATTATTACCATTGTGTTAAAGACTTATACTAGACGTTCATTATTATAGTTTTCTATAAAGTTTCTTACTCATGCGAGTTCTTTAAATTTTCTGTGGGTGCCCACACACCTCAGGGCCGGGGCAATGACGTCATAGCTTAGTGACGTGCATCCCTGATTTGAATTACAGGGTGTAATTTTGTTTACAGGTACATACCTAATTAGCTTCTGTTCGTGCGTAAAGATTGGACAATGACATCATTTTAAAACGGCCTACTATAAAAGTTCGTGTTGATTGAAATATGATACAGTAACACAGGTCTGGATCTAGTGTGGGGCAAACCGGGATACAAACCAGTGCCAAATTCATGTGTGTGAGAAGAAAAACTTGTGCCTAAATTCAATGTCGGGTGCCTTAGTACAGGGCTGTCGTAACGTCATTAGCAAAACAAGCCGAGAGACTGTGTTCGGTTGAATCAAGGTACCTACCCCCTGAGAGTAAAATACAGCTTAGGATAGTAGAACTACAGAATAGTACCTACCTAATAGTTTTTTTAGTTTTATAATTCTGGGGCTGCTAAGCAGATTTACTTCTCCTGTAGGTAATGTTTACAAAGTACAACATTCCAATGTTCTCAGACTACGTATAAGCTTGGTAGGTATGTAAGTGAATGAACTTTTAAACTCAACCACCTAAAAGTTATTATTATTAGGTACAGCCAACAAATTACGGACAAAATTACATTCAAATTTCCCCGACGGCAGAATATGCAAAAATAAGCTGGGAAATGAATTTCCCAGGCTCTAGGAAACTCAAGCTTGCAACTGTCAGTGCGACCCTGCGTCATCAATCAGGCTGTATGTGCATTAAACTGGCGTTTCCCTTTACCAACGCACCGCGAATTCTTTGTAATTCCTACCTAAGTTCCACTTGAGCTTAAGTGACGTATGGCTGCACTTCTTAGTATTAAGATTATCAGCTTATTTGTGGCATGCGACCACTAATAAATCCTGCTCAACATACCTACCAGTACAGTCAAACGAATTATATATGGAGACACAACAAAATAAAATAAAAAAATCTCTCAATATGACGATTGGCCTAGGAAGACATGGCGGGACGACCTAGACCGTAGACACGCCTACTGCAAGGGTTGGTTTGAGGTGGCTTGGGAAAAGAATACCTGGAAGGATTTGGGGGAGCTCTTTGCCCAGCAGTGGGACAGTACAGGTTGAATAAAAAGAAGTGTGTTCGAACTTCTGTAAAGCTCTTTTAAACTCAGTTGCAATGATTAGGTATTTTAGTAGAAATTCGCTTATAAACACAAGGTGTATAGATATTGATGCTCGCGTCTGTACATTGTAAAGGAGACCGGGGATTTCCCAGAATATCCGGGTGAGGTCGCCGGAGCATGTCTAGCTAATCATTTCGCAGCTCATTAACTGCTAGATCATAATAATTAGTAGGTACAGCGAATTAATTATATTGTTTAAACTTGGTTGCCGTGCGTGTGCGTTTATTACAGCTTTGTTTAATGTGTAAAGTTACGCAAAAAATGTTATGTGGAGTTTTGACTTTGAGATCCGGCTTTACTGCTCTATTTTTGAATTGGTAACAGGTTTCTCTGAAACCTGTTCATTTAAGAAAGATGATAGAGACACGTAAATAGCTAGGAGTACCAACCTACCTATTTTAATTTATTGAGCTTATAATCTAGTATTTGCTGGTTGAGTCATTTTAAAAAAACTGTTTACTTGAAGACTAGCAAGATCAATACAGAAGGTATTGATCATGATTCTTGTCTGTATTCAGGAGAAAAGGTTCACATGATAAGTTTTCATTTTTGATACGCATTGTTTTTGGCAGAATAATATCTAGCGTCAATCAAGTGTTCTTACTGATCTTTTAAGAAAAATATCAACCCTTAAAAATATATTATTAGTGTTCATCTTTTCGCGATTTAGGTATGTCAGTCAGTCAGTCACTGTAAGTCTAGCTACACAGTAGACGCTATGCCAAGAGATAATATAGTCTTACTAAACCTACGTCATTTCTAAATAGTAGGTTTATAATATATAGAGGGCAAGGGTCAGATTCATGAATATGTACCTAAAATGGATTACCAGTATCTACTGGAAATTACCGCTGTCAGTAATTAAAAAAACCCTATTGATAAATTTTGTTTTATTGATTGCAATCTGTAGGTATGCTTAGGTTTCAATATTTAGGTTAGGCGTTATAATTGTTGTTGGGTATTTTAAGGGTTCCGTACCTCAAAAGGAAAAAAAATGGAACCCTTTATCTCAGGAACGCGTGTAGGTCTAGCGGCTGTTGGTCTAGTGGTTAGTGACCCTGACTGCAAAGCCGGAGGTCGTGGGTTCGATTCCCACCCAGGACAAACTTTGTGTGATGAGCATAATTGTTTGTTCTGTGTCTGGGTGTAATTTATCTATAATATGTATGTATTTATAAATTATATCTATAAGTATGTATATCAGTTGTCTGGTTACCATAACACAAGCTCTGCTTAGCTTGGGATCAGATGGCCGTGTGTGAGTTGTCCCAAGATATTTATTTATTTATTTATGTTGAAATGAAAAGGTACCAAATACGTAGTTTATGGTCCCTTAGAGAACTGTAAGTATTTGATATTAATTTCACTTTGATTCCTCAAAAAATGGTCTTGACAGACGGACAGACAGACAGACACAGATGGACAACAAAGTGATCTTATAAGGGTTCTGTTTTTCCCGACTGTGGTGCGGTATCCTAAAAATCACTAATTTGAGATTACAAACTTATAGACCGTGACGTATATCCACATAAATGTAGGTACACATGAGAAAACAAAATTTCAACTGAAAAGTTACCTAAGTTTGTCCTTCAATCCTGCCTACTTATAATTTTGTCAGAGCTATGAGAGTGCTTTTTAGTTTATTAAATACTACACTTTAATGGGTAATGTAGGTATAGGCTCGAAAAAAATGAGACTGGATTCCGTTAATAGATGTACTAGGAAGAATAGGTTTATACGGAGTCAGACTAGCACTTAGTGCATGTCCGGTTTTTTAGGATTCCGTAGTCAACAAGGAACCCTTATAGTTTCGCCATAGCCGTCTGTATGCCTGTCTGTCTGTCTCTCTGACCGCGGTTTAGCTCAGAGACGCTTAACACTAGAAAGTTGAAATTTGGTATGGGTATACCTGGTACCTACATACTATATAATCACGCCTACAAAGTGATAAAATAAAATCAGGATTTTTTTTATCGTCTATCGCATGGCTGAGGCGCAGGCGTCGTTAGTCGGGTCGTTTAAAATATTACAATATTGAGGGTGTGCGAAAACTGTTTTTTCATCCAATGATCCGTTTGCGAAATATTAAGCTTAATAGTGCTAAGATTTCATTGACAAACTTACAAAATGTTACTCATTAGGTAAACATTTCGTAGTAGGTAACCCCATAGAAAATGACTTAAAACTAAGTGTATTTGTAACTTTGTAATGTTATGGTAAAATTTGCAATAAATTGTTAGTCTTGGCTTACGGGATGGTCACTACGGAACCCTACACTGTGCGTGGCCCGACACACACTAGACCGGTTTATTTATTTATCTTGATTTCTTAAGAAGAAAGAAAGAAAGAAAAGAAAGAAAAACTGTTTAATTATATTTTCTTCATAGGTATTGCTTCTTATGCCTGGTTTCTGAGGTTCCAACTAATGGCGTTATGAAAAATAGCGTTAACGGACAGCTAGATACGATCCATAAAAGACTCAGAAACCGGGCATAATTAGATCAAACCAGAAAATTGGAGGTACCTAAATGTGAATATTAAAGTTAATTCATTTTTGCTAGCCGAAATCTATAAACAGTATGTAATGTAACCGCTTGTAAGCAACAAGCGGTTACAACATAGACTTTGAAGCTGACTCACTTCTAATGAATCCGTTCAGAGCGTTCACCTGTAAAACTTTTTAATATTCGATGACCGAGGTAACTAGATGACTTTGGTCTATGAACAAATGTGACGAAACTTCTATTTAGAAAGGTCAAATAATTATGACAAACATGTGATAATAATCGGCCTTCTCTGCTGGGGTTTCCTCTTAAAATTATAATAAGGTTATTGACCTTAAATGTTGAATTGAGTCACACATTAATATTTTATTTTACTTATTTTTTTTTTATTTGAATAATGTTATTATTTTCCTGGGACGGCAGATAAATGAGAGTTGCCGAGAATCCATTTTTTTTTTTGGGATTTGTAAGTTCGGGGTGACCAACTTCTCACGTGATGCCATGCTGCGACCCCAGTAGTTGCGCAAACCATCTTAAGAGTTAACCATCGACTCGAAAAGAAGAGGAACATACATAAGTGATGATGTGGCCGACGATGGAGTGCGTTTGCCTAGAAGAAACCTATGCACTCTTGAGGTAAAGACCCGACGAGATGGATGGGAGTGCTATTTTAGAGGAATGCAGGTCTGATGATGACGATTGCTTTCTAGTTGGTTCTACAAAGTCGAAACGGAACATAATGTAAAGGTTATCGGTCTGTTTGTCATTTACGGATTTCGGAAGTCAACGATGGGTAAAATAATGTAAAAGCGACAGAGTTCATGAAGATATAGAATATTTTAGATAACCTACGGAACCCTTTCACTACTAGTTAAATTAAACAATTCGGGAAATTCCTATACCACTTAAATCTAGTAAAAAGCAGTAATAAATGTTATCTTAATCCGGATGCCGTTTTGTAATTAAACAAAATGAAAATATAATACTAAAGATAAAGTTTTTGTATAATTTAATTTTTAAGTAGGTAAGTAGGCGTGTAGGTTATTGTTTTTACAAAGGAGAATGCCAAAAACAATGAAAATCAGAAAGCAGTTACACAATATTTCAAGATAGGGGTCAGTATTTACTAGGTATCATTGCCAAGTGTACTTAAATATCTTAAAGAAATATGATAAGTATTCATAATTTAATTGATAAAAAAAATACCTACCAACAGATCTGAAAACGATAGATAAAGTTAGATAGAGCTATGGGACAGAAAAAAATATCTACAGAAGGCTTAGTATCTACGAGTTATTTTAATGTACACGATTCGCCTATGTCAAATTGTATAGAAAAAGCAAAAAAAGAAGAAAAAAAGGAAGGAACTGAAGGTTTTCAGTTTTTGTCACCAGACAGCGCTTATTCAGTTTCAATACAAAAACGCAAACGCGATTGAGAACGTTAAAAAACTAACACTAAGGCCACTGGTACCTAGCGAAAACTGAATCGTCAAGTAACATGTCATTCAAACAATAAATTATGAACTAACCGCAATCCTCAATCTTGACACCATTATTAACCAGCAGATATCATAATTTATCTACATAAGTATATAAATATAAGCTATAATTTGAGGAAAATTCTACATTATTGAAGAGTTCATTCGTTGCGCCATTTTAGTTATCAGTGAGTCACGCTTGATGTTTTAAATAGATATATTATAATGTACGTAAATCAATTAATTTACATTCCTTCGATATCACACAGCCGTGGGAGAAATATGCTCTAAACATGAAATATACTGAACACTACGTTTGCACACGGCTCCGCCCGCGGAATTAGGAAGTGGAAAATGTCCACTGTTTGTTTACTTCAAACACGTGAAGTTTTTATAATCTTTCTAATGATTTTTGTCAGTTCGTTTTATTACAACTTTAGTAACGGATAACTTGTTCAGTTATTTTGAATGTCGCTTGGAATTTATCACAAACCAAAACATTATAAGTATACCTAATGAAACACTTGCCCACAAATTAACCACTGTCTTAATTAGATTTATATTACTCAATTAAAACGCTGAGTTATCAGTCAATCAATAATTTTCCGCAAGAGATGTATTATTATAACAAACAAAAACCCATCCAGTAGGTACCTAACTGATATTGGTTGCTAGGCCAATTATCTGTATTCGCAGAAGTTTCTTACGTATTCAGTCAATGAATGTAAACGTTTCCGTCTGAAATGAAGGTTATCAGAGCATTACCTTACACAATACACATGTATTTTATTATTAAACCCTTTCTAGATAATATCTCTGCGACAGTTCCATCCTTGAGATTGAACTTTGACCTCTAGAGCCGACTTTCAGTACCTACTGAAACGTGACCCGCAAACACGTGCTAGATAACTAAATTATTGTGCAGCATCTTACATCGTCGAACGCAATTTATGTACTTAGTAGGGAAATAGAAAGTAGTCAAATATAAAAACCTACAGTTCTCGTCAAATAACTTTGCCCCTCTGAAGTTGTGTCGAGTGGCTGCGTAGTAGTCAAAATTACGAACAAACTGCAACTGCGCATGCGCAAAAGACATGGGGGCGGGGCGCGATTTTATGTCTCAGTTGCTCGTTTACGTTCGATGAATGCCTGCGTCCCGCTTGCTCCCGTCTACGTTACTGCACCTGCGCGATCTTTGCAAATGGCTAACTTCAGAGGGGCAAAGTTATTTGACGAGAACTGTAATACAGTACGTTTTTATCACGGAGTTTCCTAATACTTTACCGAATTTTAGGAAAAACCTTACTACCTGGATATTTTAAGCTGGTTGTTACAGATATGTTGCTGTAATTTTTGTATCATAACATTTTTTATATAGGTACAAACAAAGCTCCATTTCAGCAGTATTATACAGAATATATCCTCATTTCCCTCCATGTCAGAACTGGGGAAATTACTATATCTAAACTAAAAGATTTCCTCATGTGGGTCACGGCCGCGTGATTCATTGACCCACATGCCTAAGACAGATCTATTTGAAGCGTGATGTGTGCCCGCAAATATTTGGAAAATGTTCCCGTTTAAGAAATATTCAAGAATTTATGAACATTCTTCCTTTGATTTAGTAAAGTCAAGATTAATAGAGAAAAGCGTTGTAAACTAACGTGTTATGTACATGTGCCACTCCTGTTTACATTCCCAATAACTACCGTCCCACATAATTGTCTTAGGGTGTTGTTTTCTTCCTACTTTTATTTTGAGGTGACCTGAAAATAGTCATATAGATTATATTATTTTGCATTTTATTATCGAAAACAAGCTTTTGGAATGTGTTTGTCAATGTCGAAGTCGTTTATTTTAATCAGACAGAACTAAAAGTATAACTGAGGGATAAAAAGTATATTTCTATTCCAATAAACAAATGCTGTGCTGTGAAAGTAAGTAGGTAATCAAAGTAGAGCAGTGTTGCAAGTCACATGTAGCACACCATTTCTAGTTGATCTTTGTAGAATGGGGTAAAGAAGAAAAAGAGAGTCAAGGATCCAGAACATTAAAAAGAATGGGAGCCAATATTGCTCCCTGAGGAACACCCTTGGTGCAGCTTTTGATTTATGAGAATTGGTGATTACTACAGCTTTATACCAGAAACATTTGATGTCAATACACGTTTTATTACTTTCCAGAGATACGAATTAATCGACTATGATAACATTTACGTGAAGCCAATCATGTTTCATCATTAGTTTATTGATAACGACATTGTTCGCATATTTCGGCAATAACTGACAGAAGACCTGAAGGACTAGTTTACATATACATGTTGATAAGCTATCGGTCATTGGTATTTTGAAAATGTTAATGATTTCCTATCACTTACAGAACGCGTGGAACTCGTTTCTGCTATAATTAGAATACGCATCACTTTGCAAGTGATAAAACGATTTCAATTATTACTAATTCGGTAGTTGACTTATTTCTGATTTCTGATTTCTGTGATAACAAGCTTATGACGGGTCCATTGGATATAAGTAGTGTACTGTAAGTCTAAATTTGGCTTGTCACCCAAAAATGTCCAAAATTATCGAATCATGCGCCATCATCGCCATGTTTTCTGCATTTAAATGGTTTGATCTGTATAATCACATTCAGTTTCTGGCATGACTTGCAAATTCCACAGCAAATGTGCCTAGCCTTCAGAATCAGAATTTTTATTTGCTTTGTCCCATAGACAGATAGTTTTTTTTTGTGGACCCCATCTTGGTATTATGTTGAGATCAGCCTTCAGTCGAGCCTGATGCAGCTGAAAACCAGTCTCTAGATTGATCAGCATTGT
Organism: Melanchra persicariae; assembly: GCA_947386135.1. Lineage (NCBI taxonomy): Eukaryota > Metazoa > Arthropoda > Insecta > Lepidoptera > Noctuidae > Melanchra > Melanchra persicariae. The sequence continues at coordinate 1,254,065 of OX376651.1, forward strand.
ATGATAATTCATGCATTAATAATTTCAAAATGAATGTAACCATTATTTTGTAACTATGCTCTGATTGAAAGGAGTGTCCATCGAGTTTCTTGCACGTTCTTCTCCATAGAGATTTGCGCTTTGGAACGTGTGCTTCATCTTGGAGAGACTGATTTTCTGAACTCCACAATCCAGTTATGAGGTTTCAAGATATTCCCTCATCGGAGGTGGTCAGACTTCCGTAACGACTGTCAAAGATCTACACATTCAATAGTATCGTAAATAATATGGTATTCAGCTGCCATGAATTACAGGTTATATTCAGTTTGAAAAATATTTTTTTAAAGATCCGTTTGCTTTACTTCCTGTTTTGTTCAAATTAATTAACCAAAACCTTCCTCATTAACTCCAAGATAGTCATGCGGTATCACTGAATTTCACAATGCCTTATCACTAACCGATGCAGCTGCTCCAAAGTAGATAACAATTACTCGGAACTCGTAATAATGTCATTACAGAGGTTAGGTCACTTCGACTGACGTAAGATTAGCCTGCTTAAGTGGAAAAGTTTACAATGGCAATTGATTTAGAAAGATAACAGCAATCTTTATTGCAAATTTATGAGGATTTACAATATGATGAGGTCTTTTCCTGAAACAAAAGATTTTGATTCGAATACTGGGTATACGGGATCTTCCCTCGTAGTTTAACAGTTTAAGAGGATACATAATAACAGCTGACGGTCTTCGAGGTTAAGCAGCGCTTGTCGAGATGGTCCCTTGGATGGGAAAAGCACGTTAAGCCGTTGATCCCAGCTGTCATTTGTAGATGACAGTCGTAATCGTAATGGTTAGTCAGAAATCAAATAGTCTGACACCAGTCTTACCTAGGGTTTCCGTATCATTCAGTACCTGACTGGGTTGTGGAGGTTAGATAGACTACCTACCTCCCAAAAAGGGACTGCGCTCCATGTGAAATACTAGTAAGTACTACGAATGCAGCCCCAGGGTTGCGGAATTTGTTCGAAAGAGTCACCGCGGCTCTGGAACGCAAAGGGCATTAGGATGAAAACGAATGGGTTTTAGTCAGTAAGAGTCGGACACTCCCTTCCGCTCCACCCAGAGCGGCAAGAGTCATTGGATGATTTTCCATCTGTAGTAGAAAAAAGCCTACAAACAATGTCTCGTCGGCCGCTTGTAGAGAATATACCTGTTAGATCCTGAGCCTGCCTTGCTTTTGCGGAATGAGAACCACTTCGTCTTTGTATTCACCTCAGGCTCATCCGGCTCACAGCAGGTCAAACTAGTCCAGCTAAATTCTGTAAGTTTGACAGCAGCAAAAACTAAATGAGATTCCACTCCATAAATAAATTTGCGATAAAAAGCTTGTCTGATGTCATAACGGCTATCTAATCTCGATCTGTAACGTGTTACTTGATTGAGGTGATGACGTCACGCTTGGCACACGGATGCCCACACGGATAGGTCGGCGAGATCAAGCCGTTGTTCACGTCATCGTCGTTACGCCGATTTTAATGACGATCATCTTAAGTGGAACCAGATGAGTTTGTGAGTTGCCAAAATGAGAAGGACTCATGTTTATTTACTTATTAAACTTTATGCACTAGTAAGAACACTGTACAAAGGCGGACTTAATGCCGTAGGCATTTTCTACCAGCCGACCTTCATCGACCTATGTTATTCTTCTTATCGAAAATGAGTAGTTAATTTAAGTAACTGAAATTTAAGATTTTGAACATTATTACCTACGTAATTTATGCAGAAATTCCAGCGGGTCACCGTGATTCAATTTCGTTTAGATTACAGTAAGTACAATATCGCGGATTACAATTTCCGAAGCTGGTGAAATTGATTTTAACAATGTGACATATTTTTTTGTAAGGTATAAGTAAGCAGCTTGGGAACGTTGGAAGGCCTACCACTAGGTGGACCGAAGACCTGGTGAGGGTCGCGGGTAGCCGATGGATGCGAGACGCACAGGACCGGTTGTTGTGCCGACACTTGGGGGAGGCCTACGTCACGCAGTGGACGTCTTTTGGCTGATATGATGATGAAGTATGAAGCTAAGCCTTTGGGTTCTAGCAACTAACTATGTAACAGGTAATAGTGATAAGTGCAATAAATTCCTACTGTTTCTATAATTAGTAGAAACCACACAATACCAAAATCGCGTTGCAAATAGAAATTCGACCTTATTGCAGCTTTCACGTGTTTTTATACATGTTATATTGTGTTGTGCAATATAGTGATATCCCAACTAGCACGCTAGCGTTAAAACAATCAGTATATCATTTGTATATCGGTTCCATCTGAGTATCAAAGTTGTAATAATATCTGTATAGCGGAGTTATAGAGTGCTCTAACTCATTTGTAACCACGAAAGAGGCCCTCGATTTTACAGGTAAAGGTTATAGAAAGCCCGTAGAATGGTGTTAGTGAGGAGCTAAAGTATTTGCACAAGACCGTTTATTCACTCTTGGTTGCTGCTTTTACCGGTATATTTGTAAATATAGAAGGGTTGGTTAACACTATAGGTTACAGAAAATCGTCGGCTAAGAATTGTATGTCACTTGTATCTATATTAGACACATTTATAAATGGTTGTTTGATACCTTGACGCGTATTATTTATCTAAGAAAGTGTCAAGTGAGCATTTTATCGCTTCCTGAGTACATTTTTTACCCAACTATAGCTTCTCAAAATTGGAAAACATTTGGACACGAAGTGTGTATAATAATAAAAGTCAGTATTCAACCAAAGTCATATTTTGTAAAGTGAAAACAGTATGCCGTTGTGATTTCACGGTAAAGAATACCATGTTTCCCATCTCAATTTTAACGCGCTCAGGATTTATTACAGATTTCAGATTTAACTTATGTGAATAAAAAATACGATTATTCTCTGTAGTCTTATTTTTATTTTTTTAATTTTGCTTTATGGCTGTTAGCATGATTTATCAATTGGCATCAGTGAAATTATAAAAGTATACATAAATAGTTAAGTATTTTACTATGAAATATTGAATAAATCAGTCAATTTACAGTTTAGTTTGTCAAAACAAATGGCGAACATTTATTAAAGCTTTATGTAATTACCTAAGTCATCTATTACACTTTTTGAGATATAACACCTTTAGTCAAGAGTATTGTGCAGTCCTGAGTTAACTTAACGGTGTAAAAATAGTCTTAAATAACTACAATTAATTTTGCCGAGAGAATAATAGCGGCTAAACATTTTACAAACTTATTGGAATAGGGTTCCTCATTGAAATAATGAAAATCTCTAAGAATTATATACAGTATCTACTAAAATTATCTATTAATATTTTTTTATAATAATGTCAACATCACTTTGTTAAACTGCTCGCAGTAACCTACATTTTGAAATTTTGCGTATGGAGGTACATTGTCCTTGTTGCCACTTTAGGTATTACGTTAAATATCCTACTAATATTATAAAGGTGAAAGTTTGTATGTTTGTGTAACAATCAGGCAAAAACGGCTGAAGGGATTTGGATGAAATTTGGCACACATGTAGTTCATATCCTGGAATAAAAAATAGGCTACTTTTTATCCCGGTAAGTGGCATGGATTAATGGAGACTGAGGAGGAAGTGGAAACTCAGAGCCGCTGCTGTCTTAGTACTTCAGATTCACAATTAGTACCAGGAGACCAGAAACATCAAGTACCAGGAGACCAGAAACATGTCATAGTATTTTTGGGCTGGCATAATTATGTACGTAGGGTAGGTAAGGTGGGTGTTTCCTGAGTAAAAAATTTACAATACAAATCAGAAAACCTTGCTATAGTGAAATTAAATTGTACCGGCTTAAAACAATAGGCATTAGTAAACTTAATAATACAGTTTAAAACTACATAAATGAGTTTTTGAACACTTTTAACATCTTGTGTTAATACGTTCTTCACAAACTCTCTTTAACAACCAATGCCTGCACCCTAAAGTCAATATAATACCTAAATATATATAAGTCTCTTCATAGCAACCACTACACAACAATAATTGTTAACGGGTGTCAGTGAGCACTGTTGTGTAGCTTTAGCTGCTAGAAACAGGTTAAACATATAACATCTTAATTACACGTGCTGTAATTAGAACCATTCTAACACTTAAAACTGTTTGACGTCCTTTATAACTCTTTTATATCGTTTAAAGTTAAAACTGAGTCAATTATTACACAACTGAACAGATTAAAGTTATAACTAAACCTGTATCTGACGGTAGAATGTTTGTTGGGATTAAGTATTCAAATCTATACCTACTTCAAGGCAGTTATTTCAATTCGATGACTATACAAATGTATGGTGACTCAATACCTACCTGCTGTAATCTTTCTACATATTGAAGTTTAAACCGTCCACGTAGGTAATTAAACGTTTCGACTTTGCAGTTCGTACAGGACTGATATCTTTGAAGCCTATCTTTTGTACCGCAAAATCGATTAATTTGACTAATTGCTGAAGTAAATAACCTACCAATTCGAGATGACTAACTAGGTGCCCGATGAAATATAACATACGGACACATAACGAGGTTCCACAAACTTTCAACCTCTATTAAACTCCTTCAGACGCAAATTTTCTAAAATCCTCCCTTCTCGCTCATTTATAACAAGTTGAAGTTATGAACCCGTCACGGTCAATACCATTGACAGTTATTTGAATACCAAACGGCTATCTAAAGTCTATGGTAATAATTTACCTAGGCTACGCACAAAAAAGGAAAGTAAATAAAAATAAATTAGCGAAGCAAACCGAAGGATGGACACCGTAGTAGCGAAGCTTCTCGGTGGTAAACGGCCTAGACTTTAATCATTTATTATTAATATTCCAACATTTATAACTTATATAACAGTTACACATATAAGATGCACCAGGCTGGACAATTTGGACAAAACAAGATCTTCATACAGCGTCACGCTGATCCTGAAATTCTTGAGCGCTAGGCCAGAAAAGGTAAAAGATAATAAAAAAGTATGTTTAGAACTTTGTCCAGCGCTAAGGAACACAAAATATGTAGGCACCAACAAAAACGGAAATAAAGACAAAAGTTGTGCTGAATCGAAATCTATCGTGATCCTTTTCCGGGGTTGCGGAATTTGTTGGAAAGAGTCACCGCGGCCCTGTAACGCAATAACGGCATTTAAAGGAACACGGATGGGTTTTAGCACGGTTTTAGTCAGGAAGAGTCTGACACTTCCTCCGGCTGCGCCCATAGCGGAAGGAGTCATTTGATTTGATTTCCCATCCTTAAAACAAAATTCGTAAAGGATAACTTTACATTTTCTTGCAAAGAAAAACGATTCATAATTTATTTTTCGGGTACCTACGAAAAGATACTAGGGAAAGGGCAATGAACTTTATTGCAAACTTATCTGGCGCGTACCATACGTCTTCTATAAATAGTGCTTATATATAACACAAAGTAGCTGCCTATTCCTTCGCTTACTTCTTCTTCTTCTAAATGGTTTTCAATAATAGAAAGAGCGAGCGAAAAGCCGCTAAATTATGGCGAAGTTAGTAATGCATACGTGCAAAGCCGAGCGGGTCGCGAGTTTTTTGTAATTCAAGAATGTCTGCCTGTATTAAAATAAAGTCGACCTCAGGGTCGACTTTATTTTAATACAGGCAGACATTCTTTAAAGCAAATCACATGTCCAGGGGACCCCCACCTTTAATCAGCGTCAAGTAAGGCACAATATTTCCGTTTCCTACAAGATTTTCCTATTACCTTGGAAACTAGAGCCACGTGTTTTCTACCTCGTAGCGTACGCACGGGGCTTTCTAAGCAGGACAAGAGCAGGCAAGTAGAGACTCGTCTACACTCTCACGTAGAGGCATGGAGGCATGAACTTTGATGTGACGTCATTGATAAGGGGTACGTGCCAGACGCTGCGCATGCGACCGTTCGTTCACTGTCATGTGATCCTATCGTGTTCGGTTCGGAGTTTTCCGAGGCCGCTTTTGAGGTCGGGCTTCGAGTCGGAGTGCCCTAAAGCCCCGATTGCATCCAGTTTCTCCTGATATAACAACCGTTACATACCCAATGTCGAGTCAAAGTTAGTTATTTAGCTATGAAATATGGAAAATTTGCTGTGCAGTCAGTATTTATGCTATGTATGTAGTATTTTTGTACAAAAATAAATTTAACTGTATTGCATTATGAGGAAAAAAGTAATGTCATATTGATGTATGATTTATCTGCAGTTTGAGTTTTCTTAAACATTTAGTTTATTTGTAGTGAAGTAAGTTATTTGATGTAAAAAAGAATACAAATGATGAGTATGTATTGATAGGCGATTATTTATTTGATATGCAATTTATAATATCCCCTTTTTATGTACCCTTGAAAATACAGGAATAATAAAGTTTTCACTTAGTGCCCCCGTAAGCAAAGAAGATGGAGACAGTATGAGCCTATCGCATTCATTTCTTATGATCATAATATTATTTTCCCATTTTCCTCATTCTTAGCATGGTCTAGTATTTGCAGAGTTGAGTTCAAAACCAAATTAATAAAATTAAGGTCATCAGGATATCAGAATCCCTTCAGCCTTCAGTGGGGGTCAATGATGGGAAAAAGTGAACTAGTTCACATACCTAAGTCCAAGGACAGGAAAAAAGGAAATTCAACTTCAATTCGTAAATAATGGCTTTTGAAAAAAAGGAAGTTCCTCAGCTCCTGACTCAGTCCGGAAGTTGCAGATGGGCCTCTGAATTATGCCGGAGATCCGGTCTTTAAAACTTAAGTAATACAGATACTGTACCATGTGCCTAACCGATTATGGTCGCACGTGTGATAAGAAGCGTGTACGTCACTTTCAAATCGACCTCCAAAAAAAATATGATTTAAAATTAATAAAACACGTGTCGACTTGTTAAGATAACTCCTGAATGAATCACGAATTCACGAGCGTTGCTATGTGATGTGATTGCTGAACTGTATCTACAGAATAATAATTTGATTTAAATTGTCTGTGGTTGGAGTCGTAGGTCCGTAGCGGGACTTTGGCACACGGCGAAATATCAAGATAGTTTAGTTATTAAACATAAAAAACTAGCCAAGTGCGAGTCGGACTCGCGCGCGTAGGGTTCCGTACCATTATCTATAAAAAAACGGCAACAAAATCACGTTTGTTGAATGGTATGGGAGCCCCACTTAAATATTTATTTTATGCTGTTTTTAGTATTTGTTTATTTATTTATTTAAAACTTCATGCACACAAATGTACAGAGGCGGACTTAATGCCTTAGGCAGAACAGACAACCATCATTTGTGAAAATTTCAACTGTCTAGCTATTACGGTTGATGAGATACAGCCTGGTAGCAGACAGACAGACGGACAGTCAGACGGAGAGTTTTAGTAATAGGGTCCCGTTTTTACCCTTTGGGTACGGGACCCTAAAGAGACGAGAGAGTTGTAATTTTATTTTTTAGCGTTATTTGCGCGCTTTTTTGCTAGGCAGGCGGATATCGCTAAAAAATACTTGGTGAGGTGTAGGGGCCTTTGGAAATCGTTACAGATTATCAGTAGCCAGAAAAAACTGACTCTAGTCTTGCCGAGAACTACCGTGTTACCCAGTTAATGGGTTATGGAGGTCTAGTAGGCAGCTGCTCTACGTAAAATACTGGTATTTCAGCTGAATCCGGTTTGACTGGAAGCCGACCTCAATTGTTGGGAAAGGGCTTTAACATGGCGCGATGCCTATTTGCCTTTCTCAATCACCACCAAGTTACTGGGTAAAACTGTAACCCTATATTTATTTATCACGTAGATCTTCTTGCAGTTCGTTCAAATATGGAAAATCCATCGAAAAACTGCTAGCCTTTTCAATGTTCCTTTATTAATAGTTTTTCTCTACTTTTCCTCAAATTCTATTCTTTCTATGACTCCTCAATTATTGTAAAATTTTAATCTCTATTATGAAATACCTGTAGCGACGTGTCATCCACAAAAAAGTGCAAGTCATCAATGTTGTTATTCTACTTACCAATGTGTAATCCGCCGAATGAAAATAGAAACACCTAGATAATTTATGTAGATCACCAGTCCCGATTGGCGTTGCGTCATACATGTCGATACTTGTATCTTACGATCTTTACCCCACAACGATACGTGACCTGTTATCACAACTTATCACTATCTGGTCAATGATTCCTACCCAATTTCGTAACGGACGTCATTTTGTAACCAGTTGAAAAAGTAAACTTTGTTACATAGTAGGTAAAGAGTTCAGGATGAAGTGCTGCTTTTCAAATATTAATTTTATTACGTTTCAGTAGGATTGAATAGCAGCCCATGAGGTTAAAAACTGAGCCTTGAACTTTGACTTCGAATGGCTCTGCACCTGTACCTACCTGTGCTATTTGCTAAACAATGTCGTCGTGGGAAACAATTCAGTAAGTATTTGAGTTTAATTACAAATCTTATGACAATAGGTACCGTCTACGTCCGGTGATTTGCAGACGTGTGTCACTATTTATCAAACAGCAGAACCTCTAGCAAACACTTTGAAGTCTATTTCAATAGACAGAAGAATTAAATCTACTTTAAAAACGGCGGTCAAATTGACGTTGCGTCATTGGAAAAATTGTGTAAAGTATTCTCAGAAGCACCTACTGATAAAGTGTTCAAGGTTTTGCTAAATATAGCTATAACAGTAATTATTTTTAGATAAGTTTTATCTAATTATTGTCGTCATGTGTTAATTAATTCGGTACGACTTGCGGGGGTGCAGAACTGTGGGTCGGAACTGCGGACGACATTCTAGAGCGTTACTAATATCTGTTATTCGTTACATCACTTGGTCATGAATCAGAGAGTCAGACATAATGAGAGGATATGATTAAGTATTCGTATTGTCTGTTTGCATAATTGTTCAAAAATAATTATATATGTATCTAGAATGTCTGCTGCATGCCTGTAAGAATAGGCGAAAAGAACCTTCGAATGGACCCCATTAAACGTCCGACATCACGGCAGACCAATGTGAAGATGGCGGATGGAGCTTCAGGTACTCCTACCCCATTAACAGTGTGGACTGGGGAGAGGGAGGCTTTTGTTTATGAGAGGGATAAAGGAAAAACAAGCTCACACGTTGTTTATCTAATAATAGATGTTTTAAATCATTAAGCGTTTAGTTTAGTGTTCTGAGGCATAAAACAAATCAAGGGAAAAGGTTTAAGGTTATAGAAAAAAAAAGGTTTTATCTTTAAAGCCTCATGTGAGGAATCCTGAAACTTAAATAATATTCATTACACTGGTTTTATAGCTACGAATATTTTCACGAACTTGCTAATAAACATTTGTGTTTTCTTATGTCTAAATTTCTAAATAAGTAGTTTAAAGCAATGTCGCTGTCTGCCTCCGTCGGTTTCTCCTCTTACTGCTTCTAAACAACGCAACCGATTGTGATACGGTTTTTCACTAGACAGAACGATAAACGAGGAAGATTATAATTTGCAACTATGCGAAACCGGGGCGAGTCGCTAGCGTATTTCTAAAGATCCTTTACAATTACATATCAGTAGGTACAGTTATTCGACATAGATTTATTTGCAGACCGAGCTCAAGCATGAATAGCTATTTTAAACCAGAGATCCCAGTTTAGATTAGCCTGAAATCTGATGAATGGTTATTGAACCGAAATTCATGCTTGATCACTCGTAGTTCTTAGAATAATGGCTGCAAACATTTCATGTAAATGCAACCTACTTAATATTTTTCAAAGTTCCTTGATAACATGATTCATACTGAAGACAGTTTTTAGCAGTCATCCCCGTAGAGCGAAAATAAATATCGTCTTTCAGCCATTTTAACATAAAGGAAATAAAATAAACGAAATCATCAGATGTGCTGTACCTATGTACGGTAATTTTCCAGATTAAATTGAAAGTGTGTCCAAGTAACTGAAATAAATGGATATTATATCTGTTGTCTAGGTAAACATATTGTTTTCGTTGCACAGACTGGAAACATAACAAAGTCAACGATATTTCTCAATTTCTGGTTTAATTAGGTACTTTTTTACAAATTATCTTGACCGACGCGAAAAAATTTCCGCAAGTAGGGGCCCGGTCTAATATAACTGACCATGCAACAAATTGGTCAATAACTGACGTAATTGTCACTATTCTGCGACAGGTGTTGTTTATTAGAGCAGCGAATGTATGAAATACACTTATAAATTGTCGAATTGTCAGATTCTCGCTTGTCACCTGACATCACTTTGATTTATTAAATAGGTCCCAGGTTGAAGACCTTTCCTCTGTCATTTCCCCATTCTTTATAGGAAAAGCCGCAACTATAGCTTTAAGGAAAATAAACAATAATATTCCAAAGCTTCCGTATTTCTACGCCTAGTCTAGACAATAAACGATGCAATTACAATTAAAAGAGCAAGCTAATAATAACTGCGCCAATTTTCCTTATTCTTATCGCGCGAGGTTAACCGGTAAGGACCCGTCACCCGTCACTCTTACGACTCGTAGTCGGTAACTGTCGGAATGTTTCGGAGAATAGCTTTCACTAGTCTGATGCAACTCTGTCTAATGTCACATCAAGTGTCCGGCATTTGTAGACAATGACGGAGTTACGGTACTTCGTCGAACTCGTGTGAATTCATGTTACCCTGGTAGCTGGCCTTGTAAACGACCTTTGGACGGTTACGGCACTACAGTTACAAAATATGTAGTGGCTCATCTTTCCTCGTTTTCTTAGTTCCAAAAAAATAATAATTTGATGATATAATGCGAATAGGAGGTTTCTTTCTTGCAGCTGTGAAGTTCTGCTGGAGAAATAGTACGCCATTGCAACTGCGATCTGGTTTGCAATTTCAGGCGTTTAGTTGCTTTGCAATTTTATTTTGTACGATTATATCTGACATGGTAGTTATTGGCAATTGCGCACCACCTATTGTGTCTCTGGTAAGTACGGAATGTTGCTTTTGTCATCTAATAACATTCAAAAATCGTAACCTTTCTTGAACCGAGAAGATCTTCTTCCTCCCATGAGCTTGGCTCTACATTTCCCAAACACGCTAGTTCCGGCATTTCTCCCATATCACAGCTTGAATGGGCATGTCGCGCCTGCGCACGCTGTGCTGTGGAAGTGCGAACGACACGCTGTTGCCACGTGCCCGGCGAGGTCGCGTTGGCAACACCGACCATAACGACACAGCTCACTTGACGCTGCTGGCAAAAACATACACTGACTGTTGAAACTTAAAGTTGAAATTTCAATGGCTGTGAAAAAAAGCTCTCTAGAAGTCTTACAGGTGAAATAGTTACTTTATGAGTAGTGAGTTAGGTTCGTTTTTGCTTGCTCGTGAATGGAGTTATAATGAAACAAGCAGTAAGGAAGCGAACCGAGGTATTTCATTCATGAAAGTGCAAACGAGGTCGCCGTAGTACTATGTGCGTAGTTTTCGCTCAAAGATAAACTAATTAACCGCTAGTTAAGTGACGACTGACGAGAGTTTAACTATTAGTTAGTTAGCGAATTAGTTGGGATTAGATAGGTAGGTACTTATTTAAGTATTACTGTGTACATAATCTTGTTATCTTAATGCATTAAGTAATTAGGTGCTTACTTAGGTACTTTATTTAATTAGGTGTGAAAAAGATAAAGATTAGTGCAATTAGCCAAATAATTGATAAGCTATTTAGGTACTTACAATTATTTCTGGAAAACCATTTCACCAAATAATTAATTTAGGCACCTCATTAATGATTCAGTGAAAGCTACTCAATTTCACAACAACGCACGATGTTAATACGTTTTCGAGAATTAAAGACTTTGAAAAGTACTTAAGACAATAAAATCGAATTGAGATGTATGGGAGAAGCCACACTGTGTCGACCACAAATAAATTGGGATACGAGCATTACGAGGTCGAATGGGCCCACTGCAGCTCGTATCCCAATTTATATAGGACCATGTCAGCCGCATGCACACTGCCCGCTGGGGAAGAGTCTCCGCACGTAGTAGGTTCCTGATCAATGAAGAAATAGGAGGAACCGTTGAGGACGGCCCAAAAAGAGATGGCGAGATGATTTGTACGGGTACCATGAGGGCTGGGACGCGACGGCACGGGAGAAGAATATCAGGAAGGACGTGACGACTTTCTCCACTGCATTTCAGAGCTAAATATCTTGTAACAAAATGAATTCCGTGTTCTCTATAAAACCTTGTCACTCATTACCAGTGATCGGAGTAGGTAGATTGATTTGGGGTCGATGCACTGGCACGTATATATTAATATGGATATGCCTCCGGGAGTCTGGGATTTTGTAATAACTAAGATTTTTTAGGAATTTCAAATATTGTAATGTGTAGGATGAAGAGTATATGAATAAGAAATGTTTAACCCTTTTGCTGTTTTTTTTAATAGAATATGTGATCGGCCTTCTATAATTAAAAAAAGAATATGGCATGGCTAAACTTGAGTAAAAACGTAGCAAACGTAAAGCAAGACTCTACTAATAATAGTTAAAAGAAGAAATAACTACTAAATTAGTCATATGTAAGTTTCGAATGGACGCACAATAGTAAGATTCACTTTAGTACTTACTTGATAAATAAGAAAAAAACAATTTTAAACGTTTAACTATCGCATTCCATAAAATTCAAATGTAGTAGTTTAAAAATCTTTACATTCACAATATTTGATTCAATCCCGTAAGTACCAAAATGAAATCCCGGAAAAAAGGCTTATCCATGTTATGATTTCCATGACTATTCATGATGCAAGTACGTAAAATCAATCTACCTACTCCGATCACTGCTCATTACACAATACTGATGTAACAATCCCCAAAAAACCACGAAAGACAAATCGAGAACCATCTCCATTTTCGAAATCGGAAAAAAATGGCCGCTGTAATCAATCCTGAGCTTTGCATCAGCCGCTACTCGAAGTCGAGGCCCATTGTAACACTGTATGTAAAGGTTATTTGTACCACTATTGCGTTAGACGCATTACACCAATTACATACGTGTTATTGTGGTTCAAGTGTTTGCACGGAGAAAGTGCTGATATGTTCCGCTGATGGAGTTTTTACTATTTATCTAGGTGACGTAAGTTTCCATCGATTGACTACGTCAAGCTATTTTATCTGTACCAGACGATCACCAGACTTTTCAACATATTACGTGATTTGTAATCGGTAAACCTGCGTGATTTCCGAAGGCACCGATTGGAAATTCCTATTAGATTGGGATTTAAAAAAAAACCGGCCAAGTGCGAGTCGGACTCGCACACGGAGGGTTCCGTACCATTATTTATAACAAACAACAACAACGCCATAATAAAATAAATATTTAAGGGGGCTCCCATACAACAAACGTGATTTTTTGCCCTTAAATATTTGTCTTATTAAAATTTAATTAGGTATTTATTTTTAAAATGAATATTATATAACTAAATGTTCTGTGAATATTTCAAGCGTCTACCTGTTGCCGTTATCAATATCAAGCAAATACGAGCAAAAAAATCACGTTTGTTGTATGGTAGCCCCCTTAAATATTTATTCTATTCTTAAGTATTTGTTGTTATAGTGGCAACAGAAACACATCATCTATGAAAATTTCTACATGAGATATGTGTTCATGAGATACAGCCTGGTGACAGACGGACGGACAGCGGAGTCTTAGTAATAGGGTCGTTTTACCCTTTGGGTACCCGAAAAACTAAATATTTTCAGGCTGCTGTCTATCAGTCACGGCTTCATTACCTACTGGTATATAGAAACCGTTTTCTATCAAAGGGCTTTGTATCATACTCAATCGTATAGATGAATAAGCCCTAGGAATCTCTAGGGTGACGATACAATAACTATCTATAGAACCTCCAGTACCTCCTAATAAAAATAATCCCCTTTAAAATATAATTTAGAATACTTACTAGCTGCCGCCCGCGGCTCCGCCCGCGTGAATTTGAAAATTATTCCAAGGGAACATACTCCCGGGATAAAAAGTATCCTAGGTATGTGTTATTCCAGACTATTATCTAGCTCTGTGCCAAATTCCATCAAGATCCATTCAGTAGTTTTTGCGTGAAGGAGTAACAAACATCCATACATGCAAACTTTCGCGTTTATTATGAACGCGATATTATCAGTAAGGATGGCTGCTATAATTTTCACTAAGTAGGTAAAGTATGAACGTACCTACTGTTTAATTCTATGGGTTGTCATGGCGTATTTCCTGTGCCTCTTTCTCTGCATACATCTATACCAATAATCCAAGTTGCTGAATACTGTTCTACGTACATCCTCTGAACGTCACAAGCCAAACAGCCAGTTAGGGAATTTCAGGTCGACAATTTTTCGCACACTTTCCCTTCAAAAGTGCGCCAGCGTTCGCGTCAGCGGTTAAAATTCAGTTTCTCCAGTCAAAAAAAACTTGATATTTCGTACGTAAACTGTCGCACGGTTTAACGTACCTACTTGCAACGAATAAAATACTAGTTTTCTACGTCATGCGGCGAGTAAACTCTAAATGGAATGTACCTGTAACAGGAAAAAATCGTTGCAGCATGGAGATATTATGTAGGCCCAGTTTACGCACATGTATTGCATCAAAATGCGTAATTACGAAAGACACTGCTCTTATTTTCATTAAAAGATCCCGCTATAGGCTGACGTATGAAGTTCACTACATGGCATCTATCTCCGTGTACCTATCTACATTGATAGCTGATATTGGTTGTACACAGACATACGTATAATTATCTCGCAAGTTTCAAGTTTGAATGGGAATGGCTGGGAAGGGGTTGACTTTTGTCCCTAAATAAATAGTGATACTGGCAAGAGAACGATGATTTACAGAGACATACAGTGCAGCGACAGCTTTAAAAGCTATATATACTTAATGAATTGGTTATAATTTGATGGGAGCTTTAAATTACGAGCTTTCGTTCATGTGTTAAGTCTAAATTAATGTTAGTGATTTTTAGTTTCAGGCCAAAGAAATATTCAACTTCAAATACTTAATTTAGAAATCGGGGGTAAAAATTTGAATTTGAGTTTTGTAGAATTCTATTTTCGCGTTCATTTTACCTATTTAAAAAAAAACCTATCAAAATTGTAATCATCAAGCAAGGTTGGATACATTCTTAACTCCAAATTCTCAATTCGAAAACAGGCCCTAAGAGCCCAGCTAGCTTAGATAAATGCACAGTTTGTTATCAGAACAGAGAAGCTTCACTCATCAGCATCCTCTCACCTTTTTTCCTGAAGTTTAAGGCATATTACTATTATTATAAGGCAAGGTGAAGTTGCATAAGAATATGCATTTTTTGAATTATGACTACCCATAGGCATATCTTAAGAATTTGAATAAAAAATCGTGACTCATACCTATCATGATCATTTTTTACCTACTAGAGTTCAAAAGCCATATTATTAGTCGTTACGGTATAGATGAGCCAGCAGTAACGCACCTTCTTGAATAATAAGTAGTAGATTTTGATTTGATATTTGACGAAAGATTCATCTTTGTGTGTTTATAATACGGGGTTATTTTTTAATGACCGGCCAAATTTTCACAGGGTGTTCTACCCATGAATATGAACAACTTTCACTATGGGACCGACTCTGAAATATGGCCGGTCATTAAAAAATAACCCTGGATATAGGACTTACAAGTCTTTAAAACGAACGAGAAATAATAACAGTGTTACTAAATACGTTTTCCGTAAATTTGTCAATGACAACATCCTTGCTTACAGGTGAAACATGCTAAAAATTCGTCAAAGCACTCATTACTGCTGCCAAACCGATGCAGACAAAAATTCTTAGAAAACCGCAAAATACAGTAACTTCCATATTTGGTAAGACGACGTAACACTGATGATAACATGACACAAGCCGCGGTAAGATAAACATAATAACAAACTGACAAAACGGATAGCCAGCACATGTAGGTACACTTTTACAGTGACGAGCAAAAAATACGTGAATCATAGTTTTTCGGAGTCTCGGTACGACATGACGAAAATACGAATGAGAACGAGATGACGGGTGGTATGAGCATTGATGACACGTGCTAAAATATGTCGAGAGGAATTCGACGGTTTGAAGTGGTTGTGTAATAGGGAAACACATCGGCAGACACTTTACTTTGTATATTAGATCAGTATTAGTATAATGTTATTTTTAGCCTGTTCTGTCCATGAAAATTAATGTCTCCCTTTTTTCTTCCATTCTTCCCGGCTTCGGGCAAGTGTGGGCCAATCCTGTCGACAGGCATTAAATATTAAACGATGATTGTTTGGCAAGGAAAACACGTCTTAACTAAATTAATGATGCTAAAACTATTCGAGATATTTCTGGTATGTTTCAGGAACTTTCTAGTAAGTTTTCAGTGATGTTCATTAAAATTGAGACTTTGATTAAAGTGCCAATCAAATGAGGGTTGCCCTTGCCCTTTAGGACCACTTAAAGTAGTCACTCTTTGTGAGTGGGTGTTCGATTTGGGTATCAAATTAAACGCGTCACGTAATATTGACGCACCCCTTTTACGCTATGCTTCCCTAATCTGGTACCTTCTACCGGACTTGTTCACGTCTTCAGCAAATCTACTAGGGAGTCACCTCTGGCTCAAACTAAGAGTTTCCCTGTATAAGAACTTTAATAATTGAGCTTTCCTGTAGTGGGCCGGCCCAAGAAGAGCATTTTGTGGATGCCGGTTACGTGCCTTATTTCAGACAAGATACATTTCAGTTTTGTCTTCATTATCATGCCTAACAGTAGTGGTGTGGTGCCCTTGATATTACAAAATGCCGTAAGTGACGGTAACCAAATCATTAACCGGCTAATTTGTCACCTTATCAAACATTTTTTCAACGAGACATTCGTAATTGGAAACTACAAACGGTAAAAAAATTCGTGGAAACATGCGTGTCTCCGTGACTTCTCACCATTAGGCGGTTCCAAAGGTAAACGTTCTGTCGGGTGTGAGTCAAGCTGGTGGGCTAGGCTGGCGAGTGGAGGTGATGTATAATCTTGCCGCGAGTTCGTTCAGCTTTCCAGGAAGCTGATTCATTCAGTCACCTTGCCTAGAGTAAGGTGGCGAAAAGAGAGATGGCAGTTTTCTACGATTTGTAGCCGCTGCGAAATTATGCTACAAATTCACTCTTAAAATATTTAATTTGATCATAACTTTTCGTTATGACAACATCTAATTCTGATGATTTTAGAAACATACACATTTTTTTTCTGTTGTTGGTTTTTTATTAAATTCTGCAATAAATTATGGTACTATCTATTGATTTGAAAGCCAGACTTCCCACCTACCTACCTTCTTTCCTAAGTCTTTACCAGCGTACATACTCATCATCTGCCTAACCTTTTCCCAACTAAATTGGGGTCGGTCTTCCAAACCGGATTCAGCTGAATACCAGTTTTTACGTAAAGCGGCGTCCTACCAGACCTCCACAACCCATTAACTGGGTAACATGGTACTTCTTGGCAAGACTGGAGTCAGATTTACCGGCTTCTGACAATTTGTAACGAGTGCCAGAGATCTACAAATGGGAAACTCGGGATGTCAAGATGGTCACCCATCCACGGACCAACCTACGCAAGCGCTACTTAACCTTGAAGACCGACCCGTGAAACTTACTGCTGGACGATAATCGTGGAATAGACAAAGACCTGGATTTCTAACCTTAGAGATGAAAATGGGATTTAGCAATGTAGTTCTAGCAAAATAATCGAAATTTCCACAAACTTCTATTAAAACCTATACCAGGACCCACAGAAACGTTTTAAAAGAGACTTCGTTTATCGTTTTGTCTTGACTCTCTCCAACCCATCATGTCCTTCGAGGTTCAACGGGCTCTTCGCGAGATGAAATAAAATAGAACTAATAAAAAAAAAAGGCTCTTTATTTCATGCAACCATAAAAGAAACCAATTGAAAAAAATGACATGCATGCAAATTGAGTAAAACACATTTAATTATGATGTTTTGGTTGCTGCTTCTAAAATTAATAAAATTAAAACTGATTCATTGAATGTAATGTCCAAAAAAATACCACGTCCTTTTTCAACACCATCCGACATACAGGCTAAAATCCCACTGAAATGTGCCACTCCACATCAAACTGTAGGCAGATAGATTTATTTTGTTTGTTGTCAGTGTCTTTGTCCATCTGTTTTTTTTTTAATGGATGGGTATCATCAAATGCGTCTCTGGGTGGAGCGGATGGGAGCGTCAGACTCTTACTGACTGAAATTCATCCGTGTTCCTCCTTATGCCCTTAAAGTTCCAGGGCCGCGGTGACTCTTTCGAACAAACTCCGCAACCCTGGCGCCCTTAAAGTTCCAGGGCCGCGGTGACTCTTTCGAACAAATTTCGCAACCCTGGCATCTTTGTTGAGACCTGCTTCCAGACTAACCGGATCCAGTTACCAGCAGCAGAGCACCAGCGATTGCCTATCTACAAAAAAGGAAAGGATTAGGCAATTAGGCATTTTTATAAATAAAGAAAATTATGTCATTATGATGTATCCGTAAGCACGGTATCAATAGACGGTTCTGATGCTTACGGATACAAGATTCCGCCAAATATTACTGAAAAGAAAAATGATTGCATCAGACCTACAAAAGAAAACATCATACCTACGTAATTAATTAACCATGACATTATCAAAGATTATAAATTTAATTAATCAGTATCCGTAAATTAATGTCACAATGCTATTTAAAGCATATTGCGCGTCTTTCATTGTATCTCGCTGATCTGTGACCGACACGTAGGTATCGGGCGATATGACACCGTGGTGGTATCGGTATCAGGCAAGATCTTAACGTGAAAGGATTTTCCAGTCTGACACAATGATTAACAGGATATATCTACAGTTCTTGTTAATACCTATTGAACCTTGAGATTTTGTTAAGAGAGGACTTAAAAGAATGGTGAAGGTCTTAAATGATCCATGGACTGTATGACAAATATTTTAAGGGAAATGACACTACAGTGTGTAGAAAAATTTGTAAGTATACCTACTAATATAATAAAGCTGAAGGGTTAGTTTGTTTGAACGCGATGATCTCTGGAACTGCCAGTCGAATTTGAAAAATTCTTTTTGTATATGATAGCCACATTCATGGGGAAGGCTATATGTTACGGGAGAGGAAAAAACGGAATATGCGTGTACGAAGTCGCGGGCGAAAGCTAGTCTAGTAGTTTCCTTAACCATCGAGAATCGAGACTGAACAATCTTTGAAGCCGGTGCAAATTAGAATGCATCATGCATTCTAATTTACACCGGCTACGCAAATATAATACCTATGATTTGTGTCGTCACGGAATCAAACACAGTTCGTGTTCAAAATTAAAAATGATATGTAATTTGGATCTAAAACAACAATCGAATGTAAGAACACTGTAGACAGAAATTCCTTTCTATTTATATACACGTTTTTTGTTATGTACTAAGTTACTTGGTACTTTGTAGACTGTCCCCACTCTCATTACTATTAACACTGTAATGACTGATGGAAACATTTTCAATATAAAATGCAGTAACAAAAAAACAGTTGAAGAAAAAGTTTACCTAACAATCCAGTCAGGCTAACTACTGTAACAGTTTTTCAGGCTTACTCACTCAAGCAAGCATGCCTGAAAAGCTGCGACTGTTTATCGATTGTAAAATCTGATGCATTATCTTGTGGACTAAAGCTTTTTTAAACATTTTTATACCACAGACAACGAAGGTATTAGCTAGACTATGACTGTCGATTCGATATGAATCACACAGCACACGGCTTTCAGACGATCATACCACAAAACGCATAATCTTATATGCAGTAAGTATGATTCTTAAACATAACAATAAACGTAATAATTTGCCTAATTTACATTGCATCACAAAACCAACATGTGACGTAGAAAGACGAAATTCTCATGTTTGTTCACGAGAGCAACCATACTCCTATCTATGTACTAACGACACATGAATGGCTGATAAGTGATAACATACAAACACGGCGAAATATCAATGACATGTACCGCGACGTAGTAGGCCGCTTATGTACACTGATAGACGTGATTATGCTGTTAAGTTTCGGAGATTATATCAGATTTATACGACGATTATTTGTTCGGTTTATCGCAAGTATGCCTGTCAAGTGGTGATAGTGTGTCGTCATTTTTGTTTTAATGTTACTCTATGGAATGTGGTAATACCAGAATGTTTGATGAACGTGGCTGGTAGCGATGGTCGTTGAATGAACGAACTAGTTAATTCGACCGTCGACGTACTGTGAACGAATCGACGGTTCACCGATAAACGATGGACTAGTCGAATCCGTAGACGCCTCAGACGGTTAAACTGAAACTCGCAACTCGCTTGCGCGACGCGACGCGACGGCGAGACGGGCGAGACGAGAACGAGAACGTAGACTGGTACATACAAATTCAATCGTCCGTTGAAATTTGTTGAAAGTTGCAAAAAAATTTGAACTCTAAATCTATTAGCAGGGAGTTGATATTTGTTTGTTGTACGGGTCGAATGAAATTATTGTTGTGCTATGTGAAGAAAAGGATGCCTATTGATGGATGTTTGGTAGTTTCGCGAGTGCGAAAGAGAAAGGCGATGGACTGGTCAAACTATGCGAGACAAACCAGTTTTTACTTGTTTGTTATTACTTACGTAGTTCATCTTGTTTTGATTTTAAAATTCATTGCGTGCGTGACTAATCGCGCTCCGCGCTGAAGGTTCCTTCCGTTCTACCGTTTTCGAATGTTTGCGAATTCAACGATTAACTGGTTTTGTATATATTTAATTAATGTATATAAAATCAGTTGATCTTCTAAATACGCCAGAATAGTGAATAAAACTTTATTAGTAATTAACTCTATTCAGTATTCAGCCAGTCCTAAGCCTGGAAAAGTATGAAGGGAAGTTCAAATTAATAGGTACATAAAGCACGCGGGAGACTAGTCTAAAGTCAACCGCCTACGTCGCCGTCGACGCCGTAGATTTCGTCGTAAAGTTTACCAAGTTAACGCGTAAACTAGTCGACGAATTCAACTAGTTGATCGACTAGTCGATGAACGAAATTGGACGGTCTAGTTTCGTTGACGCCAAATACGTCGACG
Source organism: Melanchra persicariae (assembly GCA_947386135.1). Lineage (NCBI taxonomy): Eukaryota > Metazoa > Arthropoda > Insecta > Lepidoptera > Noctuidae > Melanchra > Melanchra persicariae. Next base: position 1,275,193 of record OX376651.1, read on the forward strand.
ACCCATCCCTAGTGGCTGGCTGGCCATCGTCAGCTGCTGCTTCATCGTCATTTCAGCCGAAAGACAACCACTGCAGGCCATTGCGTCCTACTTCAAGCATCGCCACATCGAGCGGTCGTACACGTGGTTCATATTCAAGGAAAGTCTCTGCATTCGAAGGCAATACTGGCAAAAAATAATGTTATAAATCTTTTGTAAGCTCCGACCAAAAAATTGTCTGTAGCATCGTAGCTTCTAAACGGATGCACGGATTTTGCGTCGTGGGTACGACAAGTAGGTATATAAAATTAAACTTAGTACTTAAGTAAATTAAATTAAGAGTCTCAAACCACAGTTGAATCGAAACTACTTATAATATTAAAGAATCAATACATTTGTGAGATTGTGCTGCTGCAGAAGGTTTGTACCGACGACCTGAAACTTGGGGGAATGAATACTTAAGAGACTGTCATAAAGACCTAGCAGAAATCTCGATTTTAGTCGAAGTGCAAGTTAAGAGAAAAGTAAAAGGTTGTAGGTACCTGTCTGGCAAGCACAACTTGCTCAAGTATATGTTTCCCAGCTAAGTCGCTAGTGGTGCTTGGGCCACGTGGCCATAGACAGCCACGGGTATAGTTCGTGTCATACGGTTTACTGTACGACCTTTACAATCGTATGAAACAGCGTCATCGTAGTACGAACTTTGATCAATTTGTTTAGGGTTTAGATAAAAGAGGGAGAAGATAGTTCTAAAATATAACACAATATTAAAACGCTCCTTAAATGTCGTCATGTAGGTAAGTGTACATAGTAATCCGGGTCCAATAATTTGACCCCTACCGTTGATAGAGTAGGAATGTCGCTCGCTTACCCCCAGCCAGTGAACAAATATCATAAAGATATGGATTCCTGTCAAAACGCAAAGACTGCACTGAGTACCTGTGTGAAATACCCGCCGAGTCATCGCCACTATTTCGTCAGTTCAAGCAATAAAATAACCGTTTCTATCCTTATATGGGCGCGTATTTTTCAGAAGTATGAAAGAACTTCCTTCAAGCTAAACTCTTGTTTGGTTTTACTCATCGGCTCGGCGGCGCGGGCGCCTCCATTTGATCGAAGCCACAACGCCGTCATCAAGTAGGTGCGAAATAATGACTTTAGATCTTTACAATTTGATAAAAGATAACAGTGTGAATGGTTAGGATTTTCCTTAATGTGATTCAGGGTTTATTGATTGGTTTAGGGACTTTTAGACTCTTCTTTTTATCACGCCGCACTTAGGACTTCAAGAGAATTGAAAAAACTGGCAAACTCTGCTTTAAATAACTTATTTACATTAACTTATTAAAATAGCAACACGTGGGTGTATTTCTGTAAAGTTAACTGAATAAATACATAGTTAATAACAGAGTTTATTAGACTTTTGTAATAGAATCCGCAACTCAATAGAACAGCGGAGATATTTTCATCTCTTTACGACGGACCTCCCACTCAATTTGTCTAAGTTTTAAAAAGATATTCTATTCCTAGCCATTCTGGATTTAAATTAGAGTAGTTAATTAGGAAATCACTCAGCATTCCAATAGACTTATTGAAAACATTTCCCCATAAACTGTTTACGGTCGATCGGCGTGGGAAATTCAGTGGAAAGCATGTGTTTACGTAGAGCTATATAAACTGGTTGGTAATCGCTGAAATATTTGAGTAATCCGCGTTACTCACTGCCCGTCGATCGGTACACTTATCACGGCGTCAAAGAGCCCGGTGTTTGTGCCAGACTGTTGAGACTGAACATCAATGACATGACAGCATGTCGACTAATAAAAATATCGAAATAATTCATAGCAATTTGTCGTTCATATTTTTACATCAAATGCTTGTTAGGAGTTGGAGCTATAATGCAACGGCAGAGATAGTTTTGATTGTAGTTTCTATTATTTGACGCAATTACGTGTTGAAAGCGTGATATTATCTGTTATTTAGGTGATGGGAACTTACCCAAATAACAGAAAATACCTATCACGAAAATACACCCATGAAACGAGAGAATTCTACGTAAAAGTTCATGAATGTGAGGTGCAAAACTAGCCTCCATATCGTCACTCAGAAAGCCTATCACCTTGCTTATCCTTTTTTCAAAGTGTGATCTTTTCTCATCCAGAAGAAAATGCTTAAAACTGAGACGCAATCACTCCCAGATTCCTTTGATAACTCGTGCGTTAAATAATACAATGAATGGCACGAGCTACAATTAACTCATTGATAATAGTTAATTAAAATACTACGTTGTAATCGTAATCTCGGTCACAGAACTACTTATTAATGAGACCAGGAAGTGATAACTATCAGTAATACCTACTGTTATCAACTGTCCGAGGATCACAGGGGGCACGGCGATGCGTCTTATTACTTATTGCATCCTAAGATACTATGGCAGTATCTTTGTTGTGAAATTTAATACTGATAAGTGATGAATGTCGATGGGCCTCCTGAAGATTTATAGAGGGTTTAATTGAATTTAGTAACGAAGGATCGGACTTTAACTTACTTCACAGTTTCTTAACAGTTTCTTTTTATTAATAATGCCAAAAACATTGTAATGAACAACGATAATGTTTAGCCGAATACTCTCAACATACAAGGAGCCCTAGTTTAAAAGGCAGGGTTCATAATCAATGATTAAGATAGGTAGAACGAATAAAACATGCATTACTAATTTATTTACCATTAAAAAAAGAGTAACTTCAAGAAGGTACCCGCACAACCAGCGGCCGCGTAGCCAACTAACTAGGATTTTTTTTGTTTTATCGCGAATATTTCACTGCTATTGGGCGGCCTTGAATTTTATTATGCAAATCCTGGTGATGCAATATGTATTCTTCAAAAAACTAATTAATTTTAATTAAGAGTTTACTTAACGATAACTTTGTTTTGTAGGAATGTTTATAGGACAGTTATCGCACAACATAATAACACTTAGTTAAAAATAAAACAATAGATATTTATGAGTTATTTACTTATGACTAAAACTTCTGATTTATGAGCAATCTTGCGGCCAAGTTGCTAGCTTAGATAAGTTTGATATCACCGATCGGTGAACTGTGAAGCACCTCTTGAGCTTAAACTGGGTCACAGCGCATTCTCAAACAAATGGTGATCATTTGAAGTTTTTTCTGATCGTGAAAATAGGCTATATTCACACGATGCGACTTGATTTATTTTCCAAAAGGGAATGGGGTGAATGCAAGGTTAGCAGGGATTTTCTTTTCAATAAGCTCAGGGATCAATGTAATGTGACACGCGTTTAAATTATATAGGTAAAAGTATGATACGGATACCAGACATTTATAAAATTAACATCATTCAAAACTGGCTTAAAAATAATAAGTTTTAAAAATAAAGTATTGAAATATTATGCGCCGAATCTTTATAAAGAAGGATGTACTATTATTGTCAAACTGCTGTACAAAACTCTTATTTTTATTTTAGTTCCAGTTTTATAAATAGTAGCCAATTACGAGTATGAAGTTAATTGGCCGCCCTAAAAATATTCTCATCTAAAAATGTGGCAAGTCGAATATAATAATTTATTTATGACGGCCGCCCACTAGTGCTGTACTGCGACATCGCCTCTATAATAAAACTTGACGGAATTTGTTTTGTTCTAATTTTATTAACATCAATCTACGCGTCTGTCCGCCTGCATACAGATCTAAAATTGTAGAATAAACAAGAAAATAAACGTTGTAAATACAGATGACGCAATTACTAATTAATTGTGGATCGTAATTTATAGCTAGATAAAAGAGAATCGTATGACTAGATAAGGACATTATCATTGACAGGATTGCGTTTAAAATAATGATTAGATTTGACCACAACCTCACTTGATGGAAAGCGATGATCTGACGGCCAATTCTACTAATTTTTAAACAAGTTTCGAATTCGCATGTCAATCGCAAACTGTCAAAAAACTTCATTTTCATACATTTTTGACAGTTGCGAATGCGAACTTTGCTTGAGAATTAGCAGAATTGGCACTCTGGTCGATAATGGAGCACGTTTACCTAGAAGTTAACTATTCACTCTTGACTTACAGAACCCCAGGAAACACAGACACACAATGAAAGTATTCGCAAAATGTTTTGTGCGTACCTATGGATGGGATATCCAACATGTATCGGTGGCGCATCGCCGTACCTGGGCCTCGGCCCAAGCTAGCATGAGGTACGCTTACGTTCAAAATACTTGTACATACCAACACTACTCAATCCCTCTTTTTAACCCCTGACGCAAAAACGACGGGGTGACATGTCTGTGTGTGTGTCTGTTTGTGGCATCGTAGCTCCCGAACGGATAAACCGATTTTGATTTCATTTTTTTTTGTTTGAAAGGTGAATTAATCAGGAGTGTTTTTAGCTACGTTTGATGAAAATCGGTCCAAGGTCGGGGGTTTTTTTAATTTTTAATTTCATGTTAGTGAGAAAATAAGTAACGTCTGATGGCTTTGATACCTTGATCTATCAAGTAACAGACACGAGGGACAGGGCCAGAGGGTGATGATGATGACCTAGCTGAAATTGATGAATAGCTTGATTTTCTTTGTTGTCTCCTACGAGTTTATCTTATCTTTGCAGGTAAATACGTATTATAATTAACGTCAGAACTTTATACATGAAAAATATATACGTAAAAAGTTCTGACGCTGAAGTCACATGAGAAAACGTGGCAACAATCCGACACGTACTGGTTCATACTGCGCGAGTTGTTTTTCAGAAAACAGAAACATAATTTTTCTTTTTTATTTGTTTAAGTCGAGATTTTAATTATGTGATTAATGCTCGTGCCTTATCTGGTTGAGAAGAGAATTTTGCCCAGCTGTGGGACAGCTTCAGGCTGGTATTATATGCAAGCGGAACTTTATCGTAACATTTTCTTGAACACTAGTAAACTTGTCAAAATCCATACTAATATTATGAATGCGGAGGTAACTCTGTCGGTCTTGTCACGCCTGAAACAAGCATTCATCCTTATGGATCACTTGGCTTGTTAGACTATGTCTGAATTGGGCCATATTCTCATACACTTTTTGTTAAGAAGGGGAAATCATCAAATGACTCTTTTCGCTCTGGGTGGAGCGGGAGGGAGCGTCAGACTCTTACTAACCCATCCGTGTTCTTCCAAATGCCTCTGGCACAAGGCAGTAACTATGAGCACAATTATGACAGAGGGTTAAATTGTTTGTTTTGAATTGTCAGAAAACCATAATACAGAGAGCCTAGCACGAATGTTTTGACGTATGATTTTATTATTATGATAGGTACTCGTTTTACACATAATAGGTATTTAATTGAATTGGATACTAAGTATATATTCAGAGTTTTGTACATTGATACAAATTGTATATGCCGCATAAAATTAAACCAAAATGGGTTGTGGCCTGCGATGCAGAGGAATTTTTCGACGCCATGTTATAGATTATTTTTAGTTTTAGTTAAGTGTTTTCTTTTTTTTAAGTGTATAAATACAGTAATAGTTAGTTGTGAAAATAAAATATAGTATTAAAAAAATGGGTTGTAGTTTTTTATATTCAAAATTCACTTACGTTATCGATACTGTAACTTTAGCATACGTCAAATAATTTGTGCTAGGCGCCCAGTTGTATTTCAAAACGAAAGTTTTCCTCTTCAATTTAGTCAAGCAAATAGGAGTTACTATTATTATCATATATCTCATGTAAATGTTTAAACACAGGAAAATGGCGTTAAGCTTTAGGTATTCTAGGGAAATCCCTGAAAATCCTCTTAAGAGAAAAGCACAGTATGTTTGGAGTAACCCAAGAAATATAACAGTTTCGCTTACTTTAGTTGACGGAAAAACCTGCAGTTTGTACATGTTGGTGACAGTTACTGACGAACCGACAAAAACGCATTACAGGAAAATGCAGTTTTTTCGTGAATCATAAAAAGGGAAATACCTGACCCATGCAGCCTAGGGCGGAAAGTACTGAAGAAATAAGGAAAAAATCATGCCTTTAGGGTAGACATGTTCAAATTTATAATTTCATATGTAGCAATAGGTTTGATGCTGGGGAGTTTGTTACGCCACTTCTTCTTCCCAGCGCATTGGGAAGTGGTGACGGGAGGACGTTTTGGGGGTATTGGGGGATATAAATGTTGACGTTCAAAAAGTGTTGATTTTTAGCCTAATAAATGACTTGATTTTGATATTAACGCAGTCTCCTGGATGGCCTGCCATGCCGCTGTTACTGCAAAACACTGCGTACTGCTTTTTCAAACATGATGTAGTAACTATATCCAGATTCTCCAATGGTGTGATGCTGTTGACATACGATACTGATTTCCAATAGATACTGATATAGTTTGATGATTAAAATAACTGGCCACTTGGTTGTTAATAGTAGAGGTCATTGAAAGGCTTGTAGAAGACTCATGTTCACAGAGTGATAAGATGTAGTGTCGCCCCTGTGTTCAAGACATGATAGTCACCTGATAGTCACGCCCTGTAGTGTGGTAACTGCAGTAGGATAGTCAATTTTGAAACTCTTGGGAAGGTGGTGGGTTCGCATTGGCAAAATTATTACTATTTAACTAATTGACTTTACATCAGAAGAGCCATCTTAGCTCGTTTGTTTTACCTAAGTATATCTTGCTGAAAACAAAGACACAACGCAATTGTCCTTAGGCCCTAGACAATGTGCCATTCAATTAGCGAATGCGACTGTTGAAATGCCAAAATGTAGGAATTTGATCACGTGACATTTCGATAGCATCTGTCAATCCCGTACATTTTTGACGTATTGACAATCGCCTGCGCCATGCTACCGTTGACAAAATGTCACTTGTCTAGAGCCCCTTGTCGCATAAATGTTTTCTGCTGTTCACCAGTAGATATTGGATAGTTTCACAGCTTGGTGGCAAATTCTATTTTCTTACAAAACGTAGCGTAACCTTTATACTTACATATTTATGTATGTATTTATGTGTATATTATTTAGCGTATTATGTATGTATCTGTGTATCTATTATGTTATATTATAGTTAAATTGTTTGTCTTTTTTTTCACGCCAATGACAACCCATTTCATGTCCAGCATACAATTACTGTCCATCCCAGGTTGTCTGGAAGAGATCGCGTAATGCGATAAGGCAGCCCATTGTATGCGCTTTAGTTTTAAGTTTCCTTTTTGTTTTACTTTTGGTGTACAATAAAGTGTATAATAAATAAATAAATAATAAAACATTGAGAAAAACGGTTCGCACCTGATTTATATCATATTCAGTCAAAAGTGTGTATAGTCCATTTAGTTAGCAGGAGTGTGGACAATATCTTTCTATTTTTTTCCACATATATCTGACCCCCTGTTGAGGGTATTGACATGTCCGAACTCGAGATTTTTCACCACACAGGGTTACTCTCAACTTTAACCTCTCCTATCAGCTACGTGATTCATAGTGGCATAATTATAATTACTGTGTGTTATATAGATATAGTAATCGGTTAACTGAATTAAAGTAATTGCTTGAGATACCTCGGACGTGCGCCTGATAAAGCTCTGTTTGCTTGGAAACACGAAACCTCGGGTGAGGTGACCGTCCGGTGCTGTTTCCCCAGATAGTTAACTGTTGGTAGTCGGTAGAAACGTGGAAAAAAAACGCTTCTTCTCCATTTTTAGTTCTGTTCTATTTACTTTGATACCAATGGTTTATGTAGAGAATAATAATAATATCTTGGGACAATCAACACACCGCCATCTGATCCCAAACTAGGCAGAGCCTGTACTATGGCAACCAGACAACTGATAAACATACTTATATATTTCTAAATACATACATACGATAGATAAATTACACACCCAGATACAGAACAAATAATCGTAAAAAATGGTTTATGTAGGGGTTTTTACACATAATTTCAAGGCTTTTTTAGTTTTACGGATTCTTAAATTCAGTCTGTTTTATGAAGGTATTTACAAAAAAAAAATTATATAAAATTTTTGTTTACTTGGTAAAGTATATCTAATTGTAGGGTATCGTCTATCATGTACCTAATGGCAGATCTTCGGTTACCATCTTTACATACCAAGAGTCCTCCGTGCCTCACAAAGCACGTGAGTCTTGCTCCCCGCTGACATTTATAGATCTTTTACAATCGTTTTGGTGTTCAGAAGCCAGAAAATGTAAGACAAGTCTTGCCAATGGGTATCGTATTACCAGTTACTTGGTTGTCAGGTCATGGGCTTTGGCATGGGGTTAAATCATAGATTATTTTTAAAAAAGTACCTACTTATATAATTAAGCACTCAAATTATCATAAAACATTTTTTTGACAGGAATTTATTTATTTATTTATCATTTTATAATGTAACCCATAATATTTGCATGCTATGATACAAGCAAAACACACTTTATACCTACTTATTGTACACCATATTTCCTTGATTGGGCGGATCCAGGAGGGGGGGGGCTAAATGGCTTGTCGACAAGTCCCGGAGAAACGATTCAACTGTCTTGGATCCCGCAACGAAATAAATCAGAAAAAAAACAGCAGAGGAGTAGGAAAAAACATTATTTCCACTTCCCTCTTTATGAAGCATCATCCAGGCGTTCAAAACCACTTGGATCTTGGGTATAGCCCATAGCCTTCATGAATGAATATGGCTATCATTTACAAAAATAATTTTCCAAATCCGACTGGTAGCTCCAGAGATTAACACGTTCAAACAAACAAACAAACTCTTCAGCTTTATTATTAGTAGTATAGAAGATAAATTAGTATGATGGTGAGCTTGTAGTGTTTGTAATATTTCAATGGCTTCCGGGAAAGTTCTCAAAAACTTGTCAATATTCATTAGAAAGGGATACAATAATAAGTCACACACTATAATTAGACTGGCTTTCAGGTGGTAAAGCCGGTGATTACTTGATGATCTATATTGAGGAATCAATTAGTATCCGGTACTTGTCGACCACCTGATGATTATCAGCATTATCTCTGCGTCAGTGAGCAACAACAATAGCAGGTGCAACTGATTGGTGTTGCTAGGTCGGTGTCGTGTGATGCGTATTGTTGTGATAACAGTTTATTGTTAAATTTTTGGATTATCTTTTCATATAGAACATTTTCACTTCTTTGGCAGTCGTTACGGATTGTCAGAAGACAGAAAATCTGACACCAGTCTTGCCAGTTCCAGTTAATGGGTTGTGGAGGTCTGGTAGGCAGCCGCTCCACGTAAAATACTGGTATTCAGCTGAATCCGGTTTGACTGGGAGCCGTCCCCACTATAAGCAGTTGGAAAAAGGCTAGGCAAATGAAGAGTTATTTTCACTTCTTTCTTTTTGGTTCTGTACAATTCTCTAGTCTCGTAAAATTTTGTTTCTTCTACAATAAGACATGTTACATTACTTAATATAAGTTCGGATATCTTTGCTTTGCTGTGATATGTTCGCTGTTATGTAAATAGCGACAAAAGTCGATAAACACTACTTCTTCTAAACTATGTCTAAATTTTAACAAAATGATTCCACTAAGTACCTATTGCTTTTTAACATTTCTTAAAATAAATACGAAAAATTTATATTTAATTTAGTAATTTTAATTATTTTGTTTAATAATTGAGATAAGAAAACAAAATAGTTAATCGGTTTTTGTCTCTGACTGTACCTGGGGTAGTGGGGTCTTAACTGAGAAAAAAAGGTCGTCTTACTCTAAATATACTTTAATTTAAACCCGATTACGGCAAAGCAAAAACGAGTGTTATTGGTGTTTATGACCGCCGATTCTCAGAATCTGCATTCTTAAAAAGTAATATAGCATACAACCCAAACAATATCATTTAACCGTATCAGTCAGCAGATCAGCTCATTAATCACCCACACCTGTTTATTTACTTCTAAATATCTTCAGATTATTGGTCGCCCGACTGATGGCGTGATTTTCAGATATTATCCTGAAATTTGATAAAGCGAATACGTGTAGCATCACACGATTCTTTACTTTTTTTTTTGGGAAAATTTCATTTGAAAAGTTTCCGTAATTCCTATCATTAGGTACTTAAGTACGAGTATAACTTATATGTACATTATAATTATCTAATAATTACATTATTGCATTTAGTTAAACATTGACATTACCTATTGCATATTATTTTATTTTTAAATTGACACTATATAGGCCTACTGAATTTGCATAATTCAATTTACATAATTGGCCTCCCATAAATGTATCTAAAGTATTTGTAGGCCAAATGGCAAAACTGTAATATAACAATAATTGTAACCTCTTGCACATTGTTGTAACCTACGTTTACAAATATATGTCGTAAAAAAACATACTTTTAATATTATGCTAAAATATAAGCAAATGCCAAGCAAAGCCAAGTACAAGCCAATGAGAATAGTGGTCAAAACGCTGATACTATTGCCACGTTGAACTAAGCATAGGTCACGTGAAGATTCGCTCAATAATATTCGGCGATGTCTTGTTAAATTATTAAATTTTAATATGGGCGGCACTCAGATGGACACAAAGAATAAAAAAAGTAATTTAAAAAAATTAAACCGACCTCATAACTGTAATTTTAAAAATTTCTAATATCTTTTCTTTTAAAAAATGTTTAGTAAATATACCAACTATTTTTTTGAGGTTGGTGCCAACCTTAATCTTTGCAACAAACGTTGTCACTTAGTAGTCGAAGTATGCAGAGTTACTCATGTTATAATTATTTAAAACTAACCTCCTTTTTAAAGCTTGTTTTTAATAAGCTCCCTTCCAGTTGCATAGGTAGGAAGATCAATAAAGTCTTCGAACAAATCTTTTAGTACTAGATAGAATGATGAAAAAATCCAGAAACACAAACAGAATACACATTTCTGCTTATCCTTCATGATCCTTAAAGATCGGGGCCAAAGAAATTCCAGCAACGAGGCTACACGAACTAGGTCACCTGTTTGAACTCTGCAATTAGTACTAATAACAATTTACAAGTAAACACAGCCTGCAAAACACCATATTTGGTTGCAAACTTCCCGTCGGCATAATAAGTTTCGTGTAAAACATCTATTAGCCTACATTCTACATTCCAACTTTTCAGATCATCTAGTGGTGAAAAATGTAGGCTTTCCGAATAAACGTGACTGGTTAAATTCATTCATGGAGTTTCAGTGAATACCGCTATGTTTCCACGGCAGTCTAGTGGTGTGCGGTGGTACGGCGGTCCGCGCTACGTCATAATTTCATGAGTGGGCAATTTTCGTGTGTCAAGGTTCCACACTGGCCATGCTTAAAGTTGAAGCGTTTTCAGGCAATCGATGCTTTTCTAGAAAGTTCCGCTTTCGTGTATTTGACTTCTTGCTGACAAATAAAAATGACGGTTGGACCAATGATATTATAAGTAAAAAGGTGTAGATAGGTTACACAAACAACATTCGATCTTCAAGAACGACACAATGTCACACTGTTAGATGACACGTAGAAGTAGGACGGCATGTCGTAATTATCGGGAGCGGAAAAGAAGCAAGACAAGAAAAATGTGGCTAATTAGCCACATTTTGACGTGCCGCTTGCTGAGCGCTTATAACCTATCTACACATTTTACTTAAAATATCATTGGGTTGGACAGCTTTTGTACAGAAAATATGCAAAATTGCTCACTATTGAAAGATCAGTCTAAGTCGCACATTCTTCGATTTCGTCGTTAGATGGTACTGTGGATAATATTTGTGTAGAAAAATAAAAGCTTGTGGCAGCATAGCATGCGATATTGATTAATTTATAAGTCGTGCCTACAAATGGGGTGAATGGGAATGCAAGGGTGAATCGGTTGATTTCCCATCCCCAAAAAAAAAAAAAAGGATGGAGGGATGGAGCTATATCGGGTGTATAGCTCCATCCCTTCTTCTCGCTCGAACGACTCACGCTGTAACATGTCATGGTAGGGCCGCAGACCCGAGGCGACGACGCGTTTTGATCCACGCGCGCCGTAAAAAGCAGTCAGCAAACAGGACGGGACCCGCTAGGGCCAGAGCCTGCCAGGGTTGCAGAATTTGTTCGAAAGAGTTACCGCGGCCCTGGAACGCAAAATTGCAATGGAAGGAACACGGATGGGTTTTAGTCAGTAATAGTCTGACACTCCCTTCCGCTCTACCCAGAGCAGAAGAAGTCATTTGATGATTTCCCATCCTTAAAAAAAGGGGTGAATCGAACCAAACTTTGAAGGAGATTTTACGTTATTTAAATCTTTTTTGCAGCATTTGCAGTCTCCAATTTTGTTAAATTGGTATTTAATACCCGATGGATTCCTCATCGCTATGTCACCTCCTAAGGAGATAAATTGTCATAAAATATTCCTGTTTCCTTCCTTCAAAACCTTCGTTAAAAAAATTTAAACATGCAAAATGTTATGGTCCTGTAGACATTTTTATAGACTGCGTGCGTTGTCATTTCAATTTTTTATCAAGTGGAAGTCAATAGTTTTAAATCTTTTACTACGTGGAAGATAGAGATTGCCTCAGCTTATATATAACATACACATACACATACATATTTATTTTAACATTACGTAGTAACCTTAGACCCCCATTGGAGTTCATTATCTTACTTAATTTAAATAAAATAATGCAGCGTCATCACAGATCATCATTACTGCTAAGAAATTGTCATAAAACAGAACATTCAGACGTGAATCATAGATAAATGAAAGTCTAACGTAACTCCGAGATAAATGAATGTACCCTCTGATGATAGCGTTTCAGACTATCAGCCTCGCTTGCAATAAATGTTAATTCTAAAGTTCTTCTAGAAAGTTATACTTATACTTCTTCGTAAGTGATTCTTCTAGAAAGTTACTCATTGATTTCAGTCTGTCTAGCCTTTCTCCAACTATGCTGGGGTCGACTTCAGACTGGAAACCGACCAGTACAACCCAGTAACTGGGTTACACGGTACCGCTTGGCGAGAGTGGTGTCTGTCATCGGACTTAGGCCTCCCCCAAATGGGGGTTTGCCATAATCGCCACGCTTGGCAGGCGGGTGTGCGATCGCAGTGTAGCTGTTGCAATGTACATACAGAGAATGTTGCTGCCCATTCCCTGGTGAGTCCCTTAGTCGCCTCTTACGACACCCGCGGGAAGTGATGTGAGCTGGTCACAATTTAATTATTTAAAATGTATTAAGTACTTTCCTATGATCCACATAAAGATATTGAAGTTGAAGTTGAAAAGACTCGGCAAGTGTTGCTAAACCTGGAAGATCGACCTGTGCGGCTGGTATTATATAGCCACCAGCTCCTCCTTAACCTCCTATTTACGCATATCACAACCGCTCAAGCACCGGCAACACACCGGTGTGCGCCGAATTAATCGCGAATTTAATGTTTATTTACCAAATACATAAGATTTATTTTTTATTTGGGAATTTTCACATGTCGGGGCCGCAGCGGTTAAGTTATTAATTGAATCGATTGCTGTATTACAGTCTGCCTATATCATCGCCCTTATGGGGGACCGATGATCTTGTGAGCGCCGCGGGATAACGCAGGTTGCAAGAAGCAATATTTTTCACTGCAAATTAAACGAGGAAGAGATTGAGGAAAATAGCAGCTTTCAAATGAGCTTGAAGACAATTCTTATATATTTCGAATAGAATAAAAGAAGTCAGATAATCGCCATTTTTAGCTTACACTCACAGCAGGCAAGGCAACGAATGTGTACACACCACAACGACAGACAATTGGCATTGTTACAAAACTGACCGTTCATCTATACTTAATATTATAAAGAGGTATGGTTTGTGAGTTTGTGAGGTTGTAGGGGGTAATTTCTGGATCTACTGAACCGTTTTTGAAAATTAAAATAGGAACGGGAAACAACGGGATATACGCGTACGAAGTCGCGGGTAAAAGCTAGTGAACAATCTTACTAACTTGTAAACGAAGACGGGCAGTCGATGGACGGCTGGCAACCGTTCAAACTTTTCTACGACAAAGTTTCGTGAAAAAATTGGGCCAATGTTGTAATAGAAACTCATGAAAAATAAGGTTCAAAGTCCAACCGGAAACATGAATGACCAGTTTTGAGCCAAAAACGAAAAAGTATTGAATGAGTTTTTAAATGTTATTTTCTGCAAATCATCTCTGCCCATGTTTAACTAGTTCTAAGAAATTTCATAATTCGAGGCACTTTTTTAAAGTCTTGTGAAATATCCATAATTACACAGATACAATCAATCAGAAGCTGTTATGTTAATATAGTAAGTTGTTTTACCTTATTAATTAACATAACCGAATTTATTCCAAGCGTGCACTTAAAACCGGTTTCTTGGCTCTCAAGAAACTTTCAGTGTAAGAAGATCAGGGTCACGGGCAGAAAGTAATGAATGAAACACGCCAAGCACGTCCTGTGTACGTGACATACAAGTTACTCACCTAACAGCCAGTAGTTAACACTTAACATCATCAAACAGACATCGGACACACGGTAACCTCAGACGAGACATTATCATCATCTGCCTAACCTTTTCCCAACTTTATTTAGGTCTGCTTCCTGTCAATTCAGCTGAATACTGTACTTATGTATTTATATGGTCCTCATATGATTTGACCTGTACAATTTGTATGGACTTCAAAGGAGACTGTGACCTCTGAGTTTGTTTCGGTGTTTCTTCTCAGGGTAGTCAGCTAGGAAACACCGGCCTCGTCTAGTTTAAAAATGACCAATAAGATTGACGAGTTAAAGTGTTATTTACAACCTACTTACAAAATAAATATCATTTATTTATCATTTATAATGTCGGTTATACAAGCTCTCGTGGCTTGTACCATCACTTCTGAAAATCAAGCTGTAGCCGCGATTCTACGGGGGTGGTTCACATTCCGACCAGTCACCGTGACTTGTGACGTCATACCACAGTCAAGCTATGACGACACACACATATACATACGCTTTCCCAGAATCTTTTTTAACACAGTTTAATGAGCCTTCATGCTTTTTTACTAGGAATAATTACTAGCCAGAACCCTAGGACCGAGAATAATAATGAAAGCCAATTAGTTTGTCTAAATCAAGGAATACGTTAGTTTTCCATGAACTAATTAACTGTTAACAGTGGAAGTTTAATATTCATGAATTCATAGGTTAGTATGAAAATGCATTAATTTACTATAGTTTAATAAATATTGAACAAGCAAGTACTACATATTTAATGTTATTCAACATTTATGTCAAGGAAGTGACATAATAGTAATAGGTATTATATTGTCGGGCTTTCAAGATTTCCTTCCGTATCCTTATACCGGCCTCATTACATACGCAGAATATACTGCGATGTAATGAGGCAGGTAGTAAGTCAAGCCTGCTTCTGCGTAATCGGCTCCGGGGAAGCACATGACAGACTTGAGACATGGGTAAAGTGACTGAGGATATATACAGGATAATGGCATCAAGGGATGCTGGGAGGAAAAACCACAATCCCTAAGAAATTTCTAAGGTTGAACTGGTGTATGACAGAGCTTATAAGGTTCAGTAATGTTTGAGAAGACGGAAAAGGGACGATAGTCATCAGTTTTCCATACAGCACGTTCAGAAGCAGGTGCAAAGAACCCAAAACTGACAGATATGTTATCAAACGGCGCCGTATTACCTGGAACGCGTGCGCACGTAAAGATTACAAATTAGATCATAGATCATATCTTAAATAACAATAACGTAAAGTGATCGAACACAAATATGCGATATAACTTTATTTCATGATAGCCGCGTAGGAATTCCCCACGACATTTTTTATACAATATTGATCCAATCAAGGCATTCTTTGATATTTTAAGCAGCTCAGGTAATTGGGAAATTGTTTGATAATAAATTAAACATGTGACATTGCAATGTATTGCGTTATTTGAAAATCAGTATATGTACTACAATATGGAGTATATTGTAGTATACTGATTTTCAAATAATTTGACTTGAAAATCTTGATTGACTTCATAAATACTGTTGGTAAAGTTGAATCAATAAAGAATGTAGGTTAGTGCCGAGTGTATGTAGGTGCAAGCGCCGACTTGTCCGCCCAGTTCAAACAGTCACACGCAACATTTACACTTGTTACACTACGTATTTGCTCTGTAACGGTAAACAAGGTATCACTGTCATGCTTCACGCCTCCTAATCTATGAACTCCAAGTTCAAAAAAAAGCAAGTCGGTAAGAATTGCACAATATTTTATAATCGTACCCACTTTCATCTCTACTTTTACATTTATATTATCGCTTGTATTGTCAAGGTCGTTCTGACCAGTCGCGGGCGGACGCTGGTCACCGGGTCAGCCCTGCAGCCGGTCCCCGACCTCAGCGCCGGAGGAAACTGCTCGTGACGTCATGAAATTACCGCTGCCGCCAACTTGCTACCTTAGGAGTTTCCATACGCGCACGTTCCGCAATCTCGACCAAATTATCGTGGGACTCGCTTTTTCAATTAAATTAAAGATAAGTAATATAGAAAGGATTAAATAGATTATTATTTATGATGAAATTCCATTAGATAGTGACGTAGAAGCAGTTTACGTAAACTTTTTTGACGTGAAAAATGTTCTAGAATGTATTGGGGCCATGTGTAGAGTTCCGTTCAAAGTTTTCAAAATTCGGGAACAGTAGCTAATGGTTTATGAAATTTTGGGTTGTCAGCGTGGTGACGTAGCATCAGCTGTGCACACAGAGCACGTCGCCGGTGACGCAAGCAGCCGTGCCCTCCGCGCGGGCCCACGTGTTGAGTCAGGGCTGCTTTATAACACCATACCGGCTCGACTTCCAGCATAAGCCAACAGACCGGCAAGCGAGCAACACGCAGTGACAGTGAACACGTCAACCTCTCGAGATAACAGTGCCTGTGCTAACAGATCGTGATCAATTAAAAAGTGATAATTTAAAGTGAAAGTTGAAATTATAATAATGGCTAAAATTGTAATATTGTGTGTGGTGTTGTTTGTGGTGGTCGCTGGACATAAGCACCATCCCAAGTTTCCCAAAAATACTGAGGATTATATCATACCGATGCCGAGGAAAGGTGAATGCTCATTTGAATTTATTACATTCTTCCGGGATTAAACTAAAATTATTGAAAAGAAATCTAGTTAAAGGAATGACCCAAAAAAAAATTTGAATGTGTAATTCCTCCCCAAAATTTTTTTGAGGACTTTTAAAATTTTGTCAAAATTTTGGTCCTAATATTTTATTTTTTTGTCCTCAGTGGCATGTTCTGGTGACAATGAACGGGAACGTGGAAACATTATTGAACAGTCCAAGTGCGGAGACCCCAAAGAGGTCTTCGAATACTTGAAGGTGAAAGCTGCACATGAACAGGTAAATATCACATTAAACTTAATAATAATGACCCCTAATTAATGAATGGTAGTTAGGAAACAATTAATTTTAAACTACTTAATTATGATACAATTAAGTTTTCTTCGCCGCCTATTTTAACGTGACATTCCAATTCATTATCTTATGACCTTATTAGCAAATACAACTCGTGACCATCGCGCAGTTCCATCACTACATGCCAATGACTCCCAAGATAATTATAGTTTTTCGACAACGTAATCTCATCCTCCAACTGTTTTTGGTCAAATTTTTGCAATCAGATTACCTATCAATTGCTGCGCTGTGGTGACGTCTCGAATTTCGTCATCAAATAAACCAGCAATGCTTAATGGATTAACATTTGCCCGATTAACAATCAAATTACTCATCGGCAAATATTAGATATCATTATGAAGTACCTACATCCGCGATCGTTGCGCGGTTACTAAACACGGCGTGATTAGCGTCGCGTGAGAACCTCCTCGACGTCTTGTATTGTACGATTGCTGACGAGCGTGTGTTTCCCCAGATCAGTCCCCGCGCCGTGTGGGTGAAGCGCTGCGTCGGGCTCTGCGAGTACGACAACGAGGGCACCTGCGTGCCCACCGAGACCGCCATCCGACACATTCCCGTGAGTACACACCACCGCACTATCTTCTTATCTACAATCAGTTAATTCTCGTCCATCCTTGACCCGCTTACTATATTTGTACAAGAGCACGCTGAGTTGCGTAACTATGATTGTCCTTAATGATAATACTGACATAACTGTGAAGAGTAGCGTACATGAGTCAGCACATTGTGCAGTTAATTCTAGATCTCGAAGTTCGGAAATTCTTCCGGTGTGTGACGGAGATGCTAATGACTGGGTTGTTACAGATACGAATATACAACGCGAAGACCAACAAGGAGACTTGCGCCACGTACCCCATCGTGGAGCATGTGTCGTGCGGCTGCTGCTCGCTGTCGCCCGAGGAGTGCGCGGCGCCGCGGGTCTACAACCCTCGTAAGTGCTCCTGTCAGTGCCCCAACATGGAGGAACGCCGCAATTGTCTCAAAAAGGTTCGTAAGATAATGGATGTCTGTGAACACTAACGTCTCGTCGGGCGCATGCCTCGCCCATTCAGCGTCAGCACTCTCTTTCCCGCTATGTTAACACTCGCTTCTTTTATTTCTCTCTCGATGTTGTTTATTCTTCACGATTCTTGTGTGATCCACGTGTTTAGCTGTGTTTGCACGTAGATTGAGGTCAAGTCAACACTGGCCTGTGCTCAAGTAGAAGAAAAACATTTTGGTTAAGTCTGACGCCTGTTCTATGTCGACGCGTTTTGTACTGACATCCATTGTCTTTCAATCTTTTGCTTTTGTGTGCACTCTTGTTTTTTTACTTGCATGAGCTTTGTCACTATTTTATCTTTTTTTTATTTATTGTAATCAATCAGTTTAAACATATCTCAGTTTATAACTCTCTTGTCAATGTTGATAACTGATTACACAAACGATGTAATCAACAGCAATCCCAAAAGTAACTTTCAATTTTGATTTTAAAATCATAGTGACAAACTTCTGTTTTCCCCGACAAGGTTAGCAATGTTTCTTTCCTTTGTTACAGCGGAACCAGAATATGAGGTGGAATCGGTCTAAATGCGCCTGCGAGCAGCGGAGGAGAGTCTAGTGCACGAGCACTATAAGACATAGCATGGACCGCCACGTGGCGGGCCAGTGATACCTGAGTCCTGAGACAGTGTTGTGAAACTTAGAGACAGTAAAGTGGACAGAGCATGAGAACTTTGAATAGTGAGGTGACATCGACAAACTATCTTCTGTGGAAGCTATAGTAACGTGTGTAGTCAAGTCGTGACTCAAACACAATATTTGGAAGCGATAGTCATCCGTCACAAGGCGACAAGTCTCGTGCGACAAGTATACGTACAACGACTGAGTGAAGTGTCTTAATTGTTCAGAATTTAACAGTATTATAGTGATGTAAGTTATTTATTTGTTTAGCTTTAAGATCAATGGGGCCAAAAGGTGCTGTGAGTAGACATTGCTAATTTATTCCATGACTTTTTGGTTTGCTGTCTAATGTACTTAAAATTGTAACTCAAATGCGTATTAATTGTAATTTATTATTTATTGTAAGTAGTTGTAATATTCCTTAAAGTAAACTTGACTGGGAGGGTATAGGTGTGTTGGTGAGATGCCAATTGCTGTCGATCAGGCTCACTTACAACAGCTTTACGTAGTCAATTTCTCAGTTTCATCCATCCCACTTTTGCCCGACCTTACAATCAAACCTCGCACGTTAGTAACTTTCGAGGCTAATGTTCATCACTAATGTTAATTATTTATTTTGATGTTAATATGCATTTTTCGCAATTCTCCGAGCGACATCACTGTTCAGTATTTTTGTAATTTTAGTATTTTAATGACGAGCGTAAAGCTGATTTTGCGCAATTCCTAAATTGTGATAATAGGTATTCCATTTCTGATAGGATAATTATAGATTTGTTAAGTACTTAAAGGATAAGTTAAATAAGATTCTAAAGTATTTGCTGTCTAGTCAAGAATAAGTTTATTTAAAATTGTATGTTTTAGTACCGCTCTCTTTTTTATTATTAGATGTAATTAATGAATTTCAGGCACCTCCTGTACTTAATTAGCTTAGGACCTAGTCTTCTATTGTGCCAAAGGCATAGAATCTCGTAGGTTGTCTTATTTATTCGTTTTATTATTTATTTAATTTATTATTACTGAACGGAGGTACTCGAGCTTTAAAAGCTACGCGACGGACATGATTAGAATAAGCTTTTGTATTTTTAGCGAATAAGATGTAAAATAAATTATTTTTAGAAACACTATCTATGCTTTTGAATTAAAATGAAATATTCCTGTAAAATACCCTAATCTGAATTGAAAAGATCAAAACGATTGATCTCACACACACAATCAATTAATGGAAAACTAAGTACTTTCGCTACATAGTCTAACGGTTATAAGTACAAACATACATACAAACATACATAACAATGAGACCCTAATAGATCATCATCATTATAATGAGTCTATAAAAAACTGCCAAATTTCCCGGTTCTGTGACACAGTTGTGTATACAGGTGTTCCCCGCGACTTTGATGATACCGTTGACCCTAAAAGATCAACTTAGTTAAACTTAAACCAGTTCCCTTAATCACGCGACCAGCACGAGATGAGCATAAACCTATAAATAACAATCGTATGACACACACATAGTTTATAATAATATTATGCAATTGTGGCGTTACCTCAGCTAGAAGTGTAAACTGTCATTGACATGCGGTAACACAATGATACGTATATAACATTATTATTACATAAGGCGTTAAAAAAACAACTGTAAGAAATATAAACAGTTGTTTAGAATAACAATTAAAAATTTATCACGAACAAAAATTTTTAATAAAACAATCCAAAGAAAAGGATAAAAGAAGAAGAAAGAGAAGACATGCAATATTTTCACTACGCACTTTATTAAGGCCGCCGCTGAGCTTTGGGCTGGAGACGTAACCCGGCAGTGCAGTGCACATACAAATATTTTGCCAAAATATTTTTAAGTGTGAAAAAATAACAATAATAATAATTGATATATTTATGATGACTACAAACGTCGAAATATTAGTGACACAACACAGAAAACATAACTAAATCTACGGGACGGATATAATATCGCTCAAAGGTCTTTTTTAGGGATACCTACGTTGTTTAGATGATATCAAGCATGCACACGAAATTCTTGCAGTTAATTTTTAACACCTTTTAACACCAATAGCAATACTAGCGTCTGCCAATGACCCATTTAACATGACCTGGTGTACCCTGCCAGTGCCCAGTTTCATCCAAATCTCTTAAAACATGAAGAGGTACAGACACAGAGACATACAGTGTTAGTCTCGCGTTTATAATATTATAAGTATGCATAAATACAATGCACAATCTCTCAACTCTCACAGTTTCATTGAAATCATAATAATGAAGAAGGTGAAGACATGATTGATCGATGTTGGGACCTGCTCTTGCACCGGCCAGTCTGTGTTCGAGTGATAGTTTTTCACATTGACACTTCTGCGTTACATTTGAATCTCTTGAGTGCATAGCGATAAGAGGGCTAAGATTGGTTCCGATAAATGGATAAAAAATCGTGTTGGAGTTCGAAGGACGATTAAGTTCCAAAATCAAAGAAAGGTTTAGTGAGACGTCATGGGACCTATTTAATAAAGTTGACAGTTGACAGGTCACTATCTGACAATTTTGTACGTTTGTTTCTTACATTTTCTACTTTACTAAGAAGTCAAAAAGTGTCAATATAATGTAATGGTTTGACAAATGGCATTCAGTCAGTGACAGTAGGCAGTCGCTCTGCCAGGATTGCGGAATTGTTCGAAAGAGAAACCGCGGCCCTGGAACACAAAGGGCATATGAAGGAACACGGGTGGGTTCTGAGTTTCACCCAGAGCTGGAGGAGTCATTTTATGTTTTGTCATCCAAAAGAAAAAACTGTCACTCAATCCGTACTTGGTCGATATCCCGACTAGTCGTACTCAGCGCTTCTCCTCCACATTTATTATGCGCACAGCCAAAGTGTGGAACTCTCTGCCAGCGTCTGTGTTCCCTTCCACATATAATCCGTCTGCCTTCAAAGCAAAAGTGAACAGGCATCTTCTGGGCACGCTCGCTCCATCATAGACCTCATGTTACCATGTATCGCTTTCTATCAGGCGTGATCGAGGTCAAGAACAAGCCCATTCCTCAACAAAAAAAGAAAAATACTTCACCCATATAATAGTATTCAGCTTACTTTTTATCTGGACTGGAAACCAACCTCAAAATAAATAGTGAAAAGTTAAGAGGTCCAATCACTGTGATAAGATCAGAGAAGAACCGAGTATTGTGGCACAGCTAGGCAGAAGCCTACGTGTGTTGTATGATCTCTCTCACTGACGGTGATGACGTTGTAAGTCTTTGAACAAGCCGAATAGATAACAGTACCCATCACACACTGATCTTATCGCTCTGCCGTAAATCACGATTAGCGTGTGTGTATCACTTGCACTCAGCATTGTCGGTGCATTGTCTTTAAAAGGCGGATGCAGACTTTTTGATTAATCACCATTTCTAGGCAGGTTCCTGTTTTGAATTTGTGCCTTTTTCATCAAGCCCTATTACTGTGGTCGGTCATTCTCCTAGATTCAAATCAAATCAAATCAAATCAAAAGTCATTTATTCAAATTAGGCTGAGAGCCAGCACTTTTTGAACGTCAAATTTTACATAAAGACAGTCCCCCAAAACGCCCACCCGTCACCACTTCCTAGTGTTTTAGCTGGGAAGAAGAAGTGGCGCAACAAACTCCCCAGCAACACATCTGTCTGTTACGTTTTAAGAACTTCAATTTATTAAACAATAGTACGCAAAGTATTTTAAGACACGAACAAAAAATAAATATGTATCCAACAACAAAATTATATGAACTCATATAACCTATCATAAGCCAACTAATAGAGAAAGAAAGAACATGATAAAATTACATTGTCTTGCGTTCAACACTGCGACCAACTATTCTTATCGTCTCTAAATAGTCATTAATAGAATAGTATGCCTTTGAACAAAGGTTAGATTTAACTTTAGATTTAAATGAGTTAAAAGGCAGGTCAAGAAAAGAAAGTGGAAGTTTATTGTAGAAGCGGATACCGAGCCCCACAAATGAGTCATGGACCTTACGAAGTCGGTGGGAAGGAGCATGTAGCTTGTGCTTGTTTCTGGTATTAAAGTTGTGGATGTCGCTCGTTTTAGTGTAGAAGTGTATATTTTGCCTAATATATAAAATGTTTGCAAAAATGAATTGAGATGCTACCGTGAGAATTCCAATATCTTTAAAAAGTTCTCTTAATGAAACTCTTGACCCTAGCTGATATATTGCTCGCACAGCACGTTTTTGCAAAACAAATATATCAAGTCAAGACCTAGATTTTATACTAAATCTGGGTGTTCATACACTTTCAACCCTTAGATGATGACCCTTGAATACACGTCCTACAACTATTGAATATAGAGGAATGAATGTTTTTTACTCTGTCACAAAAAAAACTACTAAACCGATTTATATGGTACTTGGCATTAATATAATTTACATCAGAATAATAAAGATATTGGGGGAAGTACTAATGGCATACAGGCACCCACGTGACCACTCGTACATACACAAAAGCACCACTTTTGTGCCATGGACATTAAAGAATACCACAGCTAAGATCCGTACAAGGTACTATTTGCCTCGCTTAATACACATGTACATCGTCATGTCGACAAGCATGCCGGTTGTAAGTACTTCGCCCCTGACCTTTCTGAAGATCATCACTCATCACTAATAAGGTCAGTGTACCCACTTAATAATGGTAAAGAGAAACCCCCTTTTCAGGATTACAATTATTAAAATGCTTTTGGATCGGTATACTAAAATAACCTCTTATCAGCAACTGCATAAATTACCAGGAAAATTGCATAGTTACTGATAAGAAGTAGCTACCTAAAAAATGACAAGTTCTAATTCTCTTTGGATTTACTGATATACATTAAAATTTATCCTGCTTAAATAACATGTGGTTTAAGTAAATAAAAAACAAGATCAATAACTATTATACAAAATTTTGTAGCAACTAAGAATTTTCATTTATTTATTTATTTTAAACACCGAGAAATAGTTACAATTATTACTTTGGTACAAAGGTAATATACTAATAAATATATTTAAACTTATTTCGGGTAGTATTTTGAGTAATTTCTAAGAAATGCTTGTCCAGTTGGCGAGCCAGTAGTGACCTTCTTGTTTTAGTTTGTTGATGATGGAGGTCACACACAAACTTTGATGCTTCACTAAGTGATTTTAGCATAGTTATTTTATCTGGTGGGTTGTTTAATATCACTATAATAGACATTAACTTTTCAACCGATAGACGTCCGCTGCATTATGCATGGACCTTCCGCAAGCGTCGCCACATTGAGCGGTCCTGCGCTCCTCACATGCAACAGAACCGCGCAGACCAGGGGCTCAAGACAAGAAGACATTCTATTGGCGATAGACATTGTATATATGCGAAATTCTTTTATATTGACCGCGTGAAATTTCGGCTGCACAAAACACAGTTTTGACTTTTTGACAACAGAGGGCCAATTCTACTGACTTTCAAACAAATGTTCGCATTCGCATGTCAGTTGCTAACTGTCAAAAAAGACAGATTGTGACTCAGACAGCTTACAAGCTTTTAAATCATGTAGGTACATTGTGCGTTATAAGTTGATAGTAAAATTTTTATAGGAAAAGTTCATATTTTTCTTTTTAGCGCATTTAATAAAAGTTTTTCTGTTAAGTTTTTTTTTTTACTTTTAATTTATTTTATAAAGTAAGCATCCATTATGAAAGGACTTTATGAAAAAAACATTTTTAAATTGCGAAAATGAGAGGGGGAACTTTGCATAAAAGCTTTTGTTCTTTGAAGCCGACAACTACGCCGACGAAGTCGCGGGCATCAGCTATTTAAGTACGATTATATCAACAACCTATTTCCACTAAACCGGTTCACTGGTAACATATGCATGTGAATGAGCGGGATGCCCCTGTGCCGCATGGCGGCTACTGCAAATCAAGGAAATCCCATGCATTAATTAACTCCTTAAATTAAATTAAGCCACATTTGAATGTTAATTTCATTTAAACCACAACATTTGAATTGATCGTCTGATTAGCATATTATATAAGGATTGCGGTTCTGAAATGATTTATTTGGTTTTGATTTATATCAAAACCAAATAAATCATTTCAAAACCGCTTAATTATTTAAGCGAATGTCAAATGAAGATGATTTGGAAAAAAAGTTTCTAAATTTACCGTGCGGGTATCCCTATCGAAAGAATATGTAATAAAAAGAAAGTATGCTTCTAGTTTTACTAATTTTATGTGTAGATATTGATTTAGCCTTGACCGAATAAAAAACCTCAAGCATATTGGAGAGATGCTAATGAATAACTGTGTGGAATACCTACCATGATTCCATTAGTTGTTCATTATCACATTAAGAGAATCTTCAAGACAAAATTCGGTTGTTTCTAGGCAACTGTAAAATAATAATAATTATTATTTCCGGTTGTTCTAGTCTGGCTAACGGAGACTATTTGCACAGGCACAACCTTGTAGCCAGGATAATCCACCAGCAACTTGCTCTTCAATACAATCTTGTGGAATCGGAAGTACCGTACTATAGGTATGTGCCCGACCCAGTTCTCGAAAATGGCAATTGCACATTGTATTGGGATCGGTCTATCATCACTGACAGGACATTTGTGGCTAATAAGCCTGATATAGTGGTGATAGACCGACTATAGCGTCGCGCAATGATTGTTGATATAGCAGTCCATGATATGACGAGAACCTCGTGAAGGCTGAGAAAGATAAACAAACAAAGTATCTTGACTTGGCTCGCCAGGTAACATGTGGGTTGTGAACACAGCAGTCATTGTGCCGATAATCATAATGGCCAATAGCGTAATTGCCAAGAGCCTCGACCAACATCTGAGGAGACTCTCGTTGGGCAGCCGGATCAAGGGCTTGATCCAGAAAGCAGTACTCTTGGACACGGCGCGTATTGTTAGGAGGTTCCTCTCTCAGGAGCCCTGACCATCGGTAGCATGGACCCTGTTCCCGATACCGGTGGGCTACTATTTTTTATATTTTTAAATGTTTTTTTTATTTTTTTATAGAAATATTTAAAAATGTAAGTAAATGATATGTATTGAAAATGAATAAAGTAAATAATAATAATTTAATTTATAACAGACTAGGTTAGTCCATAGAGTGTTAGTAAGTAAGTAATACACTGAAACTTAATTATCCTACTGTAGGCGAACCCAATGTTTCCAGATAGAACTCTCAGTATGTTCAGCAATGACCCTCAGGTAGCTGTTAGGACTATCTCTCACTCTGCGCATCAACGTTGCTGCTCTTTTTCTAATTATGGCATATTACCCATCCACTTGTGATTCTGCAAACATCGCTGACTCACTGCAATAGCGAGGTAGCCCCATCAACACCCTGAAGGCATTGTTGTACTCAATTCTCAGAGTGCTGTGTGTGTGTGTGTATAGCGCCGTCGACCATATGCATCATAACTTAAAGCTGAGTACTGACTGGTGCTACGTGGCGTAATGAAACATGTTACAAAGCGAAAATTCGTGCTGTCAATACGGATTTTAGGATACCGAGTATCGTAACATGCTCGCTACGAAACACCGGTCAGTACCCACCTTTAACTTTCAGACACGACACTCACACATGGCGATGATGTGCCATTGCCATGTGCTATTTGTCTTGTATAGCTCTGTCTCTCTCTCACAACGGAATCGTGATGACATTGGCACGACATACTAGTCGTCATGGGGGGCAAGTAAGATAGTATTGAAACAGGCGCCTATCGAAAACAGCATAAATATTTAGGAAAAAGTATCGATGCTATCTACAAAAAATGATTAATTAGGTACATGACGAGTATTTTGTATGATAAACTCATTTTTATTTAGCAAATTCATAGTGACTATGTGAAATATGGAAAGACTATGAAACAAATATGTTTTTTAAAGAAAACATACCATTTTTACACTTACCTAAATAATCATTAAACATTTACTTGTTGTGACGTAGGTAAACATAAAAAATATGTACTTTTCCTTTAAGTTATGAATGAAGAATGAATAGAGTACCTACTTTAGCACTATCAATCAGTTGAGTACATTCTACCTACGCCTTTGCAAATCGTTTGCAGGTATTTTAGTAATTAAGTACTGCCTTGTTCGTGTATTAATTGATCCCCAAATTATCTAATACTAACTAGGTCATTCTCAATATTGAGATATGGCTGAACTCGGTTAAAAAATAACTGCCGACAAACGAGATTTGCAAAACGCCTCTGCCTCTACACTTCGGGAAATGCAAGCGTGATGCTATTTTTTTTCTTTATTCTTGGTTAGAACAAATACTAAGACGTCCTAAAGTCACGATGCAAGTGTACAACACTCATTGGAGTCATTGAACCCGAATTAAACATTTTGAAGCAAGAGCCCGCAGTGGCTACGAGAAGCTACGCGGGTGCTACGCCGTAGCCTGTAGCAGCTTGATATAGAACGGGCCCGTAGCCGCGCTGCTACGAGAAGCTTTCAGTAATTTGAAATTGTTGTGATAGATAAATATAACTGTTTTGTTGATATCTATCATTTTTGTAGTTAAATATTCTTATTATGGGTACATAACTAGGTATGGTTTGCTAATAAAGTTTTTCTGAAAGAAATGTATTTAAATTAATAACATTACCTTTTATTCTGGTTATAGGTAGGTAGTTACTATTTATATTGAATAGCTAATCCACCTAATCATAGTCTACCCAATTAGGTAATTAGGTGACTTGTAGGCCATAAGATTTTTCCTTGTATACAATGTATCTGGAAACGGTTGTTACTTTGTGAAACTCATACATTTATTCTGTTGTAAGAAATATCAAAATCTCTCAATACGGGAATCCTATAAAAATAAGTATTTAAACCGCCACAATCAATTAGTGCAATCTTTCTGAGAACTAGACAACCACACTGACCACAAACCACAAACGCGTTTTATACTGGTTTAATATTAAAATTACATTTATGTTGTTATGAAGCACATTTTTTGTATAGCTTTTAACAATCTATACTATCAATCAATATATACAGGGTTATTTGTAAAACACCAACAACATTTCAGTGGATGATTATAAACAACTTTTACTATGGGACCAACTCTGAAATATCAAAAAATAAATCGGCTGTTTCATACAAAATATTCACCCGATGACAATGTTTGAAACAGTAGATTTTTTTTCGACTTTTCAGGGTGGGTCTCATAACAAAAGTTGTTTATAATCATGAGTATTTTTTTTATTGAGGAATGGGCTTGCTCTTGACCTTCGCATCCACCCATTGAAAGGTTGTTGGTGTTTTACAAATAACCCTGTATAAAACTTTTGCGTCACTGACTGACTGACTGACAAAGAGTAGAACGCTGAAATTTGGCATGTACACTCAGTAGGGGAGCACTAAGAGAAGATTGCCCGAAATTACTACGGGAACGAGACAGAACCGGATATGCGCGAACGAAGTCGCTGGCAAAAGCTAGTATATCTTTAATAAAATAATAAGTAAGTAACTTAGTATCGCTTCTAATATTATAAATGCGAAAGTAACTCTGTATGTCTGTTACGCTTTCGCGCTAAAACGGCAGAACGGATCGTCATGAAATTTGGCAGATAAATAGCCTGGGATATGGAGAAGGACATAGGCTACTTATTAACGCGATAACCGACATCCAGGCGGGCGGAGCCGCGAGCTAAAGCTAGTAATAATATTATAAATGCGAAAGTGAGTTAGTTTGTTACGTTTATCCGATATTTGTTTCCTGTGAGACAAATTCCAAAATGAAATTCATTTAAAAAAGCTCGCTCATTTAACATTTAAAAGCTTACAATTTTTTTCTTGTAAGAGTAATTAATGTGGATATAATTTTGAGATGGGTAACGCTTCAAAACGTCTTCATAGAGCTTGATGTTAATCAAGTGAATCAAAAAAAAAATCTGTAGTGTTTGTGCCGATACACGTTACAATCAGTATAGTATAATGTACTCTGTGGTTACAATGAACGATTTGACAGCTAAGAGTCTCAATCATCACTAAAAGAGGCTGTCAGATGGCGGCTGTCACATTTATATTATGACAGGTATACTCCCGGTACCTGACCTGACTGCAAGTCCCTACGGATAAATAACTTTAATAATGGAATGGCAGCTATAGTCAGTTAGAACTTCTTTAATCTCATGATAAGTATCTCTTCAATAGGCAATGGTTTTTAGACTGTATTAAGTACATTCAACCGTCATTTTTTCCAAACTCTTTTTTGCCAAGCAACAGCATTTGCATTTAACAACAGCATATTTTACCAAAAATAAAACTTAAAAAATTCGACAGAAAAAATACAAAGTTCTTATAAGCTATCTACTCATATGAAATAAAACGAGAGGCATAATACTTATAATAATGTATTCATTTCATTATAACCAGAGTGTCAATTCTACTAACTTACGAGTACTTGGTGGCCTGTTGGTCTAGTGGTTAGTGACCCTGACTGCTAGGACGGAGGTCGTGGGTTCGATTCCCACACAAGACAAATTTTTGTGCGATGAGTACGATTATTTGTTCTGTATCTGGGTGTGTAATGTCTATAATATGTATGTATTTAGAAATATATAAGTATGTTTATCAGTTGTCTGGTTGCCATAGTACAGGCTCTGCCTAGTTTGGGATCAGATGGCGGTGTGTTGGTTGTCCCAAGATATTATTATTCTCTTTATTCATCTTTTGTACATACTTTTTATATTTTTAAATATTTCAATAACAAAAAAAAAACAATAAAAAAACATTTAAAAATATAAAAATAGTAGTCCGCCGGTGTCGGGAGCTGGGTCCAAGCTACCGATATTATTATTATTATTATTATACAAAAATAATAATAATAATTTTAATTTTCATACATTTTTGACAGTTTGCAATTGAGATGCGAATGCGATCGTTGCGTGAGAACTAGTAGAATTGCCACTCTGATCTCAGTGATTCCCCGACATGTGTGATGGCGCTAACGCGGTGTAATTAAACGACTTGAATGCAGTTTAAGAATGTAAATAAACCGTTTATTAAGAAAGACACCTATTTGTCAGGTCATATGTTACAGGAAAACTGGCAATGGTTATGTTCTTGGGGTGCTCAAATCGTTTCCCATCGGGTTTTCCTCAGCGTATGTTGACATTTCCAGCTTTTCCTGTAATGGGTAAGCATGGGTATACCTATTTCACTTTTTTATGGATATTATGAAATGATGATTTCAGCACGGAATCTCCCACTATAAGGAATATATCCAAGCCCTTTTCTGTCATAGACAGATAAAAAAAATACATCGTCTATTACACAAGACAAAACGCACATTATGGCCGTCCACACGATACAGACTTCCAAAACTTCTATTGAATTTTGTCTGTGCAACAAAATCTGTGCAGACAAATGTCTGTATCGTGTGGACCCTCTACTACATACATGACAAGCGCACTGACAGCGGCAACCTTACTTGACAATTTGTGACAACACACCATCAAACATTCGAAGTGAAAACAAACCAAATTAAATAAGGAATATGCATGCATTTTTTTTGAAAATGAAATAATAAATGAAATACTTATTAGCTTTTGAAAGCACTAATGAAATAATTTTTAAAATAACTTCTTCGGCGATGAAGTTATAAAGCTTCAAAGTTTACAATTAGAAAGAGAAGTCCGATATGGACTTTAACGTCAAAGTCTATAACGCCTATACATCTGCCATATAAAACAGCGTTTTCGCGAGAGGGACAGATATATTTGTTTAAAAATAGTTATATCTCGGTGGTTTTTCGATGAATTTTTATTCTATTTTCACTGTTAGTATTATATGTTTGTATATTTTGAGATAAACTGTGTAGATAACAAATATTTTTTGTCATGCATTTTGTAAACATGTAATCTCACTTAAAACTACTAACTGCCTTACCTTTCCAGTTCCATGCATCCCTTCCCCAGCCAGAAAATTTGACATCAGTCTTGCCTTCATGTTACTTACTGGTTAAATACTGCCGGTCGATTCTGTCGACATCTCACGGTGTTCACCCAGGCGGAGTGAACGACAACTGAGCTGTCATTCCATCTTATTTGTATGGTTTGAGAACTCACCCGTCGTGCACCCCGCCCAAGTGTTCACTTCGACATGTTTACAGAATCGCACTGCTGGTTCTAATCTGGTAGACTGGTTAGACTGGTAGTCAATCCCAATATAAAGTCCCAAAATTAACGCAAGATATGCGTTAACTGGAAACCATAGTTTTTCTTTTTAAAATTGATATTTTTTTACAAAATCTTAAAATACCTACACAGATGAAGGATTTTGTATGGAATAACATAAAGACCAAATAGTCTCCAAGGCTTTGCTTACATATTCATTATTTTATCGAATTTTTTTTTTTTTTTTTTTTTTTTTTTTTTTTTTTTTTTTTTTTTTTTTTTTTTTTTTTTTTTTTTTTAGGTATGACCACTAGCAAGTTAACACACGTGGGATATTAACTGCTTAACCGGACTAACCTGTGGTGGCTTCAAATGAATTTAAAGCCCCCAGCCAAGGCACAAAACTAGCTACAAGCTAAAAACACTACTGACCGCTCACTAAGGGCATTCCCTGTGGAATACGACCTCGGCTTAGCGGCGTCAGTTTGGGACAGCAAGGGACAATCAGGCTGGGTCTATTATTTAGGGGTTATTAAAGCTAAGGGCTCAGCGGCGCGGGCTGGCTCGTTTGCAAAAGTCGGGGAGGGTTTTGAGTGGGTCGTCGCGACGGACCTCGGCGGCGAGGTCGGTATACGGAACGCGGTCTGTATCTGTTTATTCTAAGGGTGCTGGTTTCCCTACAGCTTTCCTGTATCTTTGTGATCTCGTCGTCGGATTCGACGAGTGTATGCCGAGGACGGCGAATCTTACTAATATGAGAGGGAGTGTACTGGGTTGCCTTTGAAATCAAAGGGTTTTGGTGCTTTTCAGCGGATTCGAAGAAACGCTTTGTAAGGCGTTTCATAAACTGTTTTAGGGTCGGGATTTTAAGGTCGACATGAAGTCGTTCGTTCCGTACATACCACGGGGCGCCCGTGGCTTTTCGGAGAAATCTATTTTGAATTTATTTTATCGAAATTTTCCATTACCATTTTGCATAAATGTGACTTGAACCGTTGATTCAACGTTGAATCTCCTCCTTCAATGCGCTGGTGGTTGTGGGGTTGTCTGTATAGACCTTTGGCTTCGCCGCTTAGGATGCATACCCACTGACCGACCTTTGATTTCACAGAACTCCAAAAAAAGAAATCCAGTGGTGTTAAATCAAATGATCTAAAATGATAGTTTTTCTAAATTTTGGCCACCAAAAATAATGTTTTTTTTTTTAATATTTTTCAACTAAACCTCTGCTCTCTCGAGTGGTACTCCATTTTAACTAACCCTAAACTATCACCGATCAAACTGTTATATTTTTGGGGTTGCCAGCACTTTACTGCACAAATGGCGACAAATTTAAATCTTGCGTTAATTTTGGGACACCCTACCTATATTTGGGAAAAGGCACTGAGATTGAACTAGCTCAATACAGATCTACTTACCTAAATTAAAACACTCGGTCCGTGTGTTCTTAAGTATCATACATTCATACCTGAAGTGTTTTATTACCTACAAAATGGCAGATGATGATATTGTTTAAAAAAACTTTAGGAAACCCCACTTTTTATCGCAGCACGTGAATCATAATTTACTGTTAGGAGTCCGTAGACGAGTGACTAAAGCGAATCGTTCAGCTAGAGACACGGAGGATCTGGGGGTCGAGTCTGCTATTGCAATCGTGTCTCAATGACCGGTCAATGATCGATTTTTGACGTATAACGTCAAACTTATGACACATTTCCCGTACAAAAACTGTCAAAGTTGTCAAATATTCGATCAATGACCGGTCATTGAAACACTATTGCAATAGCAGACTCGAGCCCCTGGGTTGTTGCCATTATGTCTGACTTACCTACTTTAGGTATGTGTATGACTGACTGTGTTGTGAAGGTTTAGAAACCCTTTAATTCCGGACTTTGATAACGACCTTTTGTAATATTTAGATTAATATTTGGCATCAAACCGTATAGTTAATGATTTCATTCAAATGTAAAAAAAATATCAAAAAGTTACGATTTTATAGGTAAAATCGTAACTTTTTGATATTTTTTCCGGTTCCATATGTAACTACAGTAGATATTATAGGTAATATCTACTGTAGTTACATATGGAACCCGAACCAATACCGCACACACTTGACCAGTTTTTATATTTATCCACTTAATTAACTTCAAATTGTAAAGAACGCAAAGTCCGAAGATATTTCCCAAAAAAACTAAACGAATTAGTTCGAGTATCGTTTTCTAATAACCTCGAAATAACTATGATAGCCAGTTAAGTTTTTGTGTGTTGAGAATAACCGGCGGAAGTGCATTTGGCTAAACCCGTTGTTCGGCCTTGATGCCTTGCTCAGTTTTTGTGGGTAACACGTGTAGTGGGTGCCTACTTGTGCTGGTCATGGTGTAAGTACTTCATGACTGACGGAACGGATCTGGGTGCACCGAGACCTAGATACCTAGACTTGGTTTAGATCTGTTGGATTATAAACGTCGTCAGATAGTTAAGAAATAAAGAGAGCTGTTTTTATTATACTTTTTTGGTACTTATCACTCCTAACATTTTCAAGTTATACACCGAAATACAAAAAGGATGAGCACTGACGAGGTAGGTACTTTTGGAATCTTGAGGAAAATAAATGTATAACTTGACTAGCTTTAGAACGTGGCCGCCCGTGTGGATGTCGGTTATCGCGTAAAAAAGTAGCCTATGTCCTTCTCCATATCCCAGGCTATGTATCTGCCAAATTTCATGACGATCAGTTCAGCGGTTTTGGCTTGCAAAGAAATATTCGCATTTATAATATTGAGTTAGGATTATAGCTTTGAAATGCTCTTTTCAAAGAGATTACAAATCTTCCTTCTATATATTGTTATTATATTTATTTCCTCTTTATTCAATTTTCCTTACATACTATTTACATTTTTAAATATTTCTATAAAAACACAATAAAATACATTTAAAAATATAGAAAATAGTAGTCCTCCGGTGGTGGGAGCAGGCTTCGAGGAGTACTGCCTTCTGTATCAGGCCCTTTACACAACTGCGTAACGCCAGCTTCGACAGATGGTCGTCGAAGCTTTTGGCTATCAAGCCATTGGCCGTAACGACAATCGGTTCAATGGCAGCCGAGTCCACATTCCACATGTCGACAACCTCGTGTGCTAAGTCAAGATACTTGATTTGTTTCTCTTTCTCAGCTTTCACGAGGTTTTCGTCATGTGGAATGGTAACATCGATCTTTATTATACCTATTGTTATTATTCTAGCCCGAACTGTCCCACTGCTGGACAGGCCTCCCTATATTGTTTCCACCGTTCCCGGTTGTGTGCCTCTTCTTGCCAATTCCCAAGGAAGACATCCAAGTCGTCCCGCCATCTCCTTCGTGGTCTGCCGCGGCCCCGTCTCGTGATTTCACTGCACCAATTTTGTGTTTTGTGGGCCCACCGCTCGACGGGCATGCATTTTATATACAGATTATAAAATAAAAGTCTCCACCTACACTACTTATAATCTATGTAAACAAATAGGATTTATACTCGACTGTACAAGCCTCTTTATTGTCTTTAAAATTTATGTAATCGGAATTCCGTAATTGATGTGGATTTCCTTGAATTGGGCTTAAAATACTCGAACTTTGTACCAAGCTGTTCACATGGATTAAATTCTGTTTTCCCACCTAATACGCAGATGCTATTTTAACTAAAACAATATTTGTTTCTGCATGATTTCTCTAAGTAAATGTTTTGTATGTACTTTTACTTAAAATAGTCAGTACGTGTTTGACGTCATTCATATTTTTAATGAACTTTGGAGTTGTTTAGGTAGGTACTGTTATCAACTAACATACTGCAAACGTATGATGACACTTAAAAACAATAGTTATCATTTGGACATACAATGATGACATTTTAAAACACTTTTTCACAATAGGTACGTATGTACCTAAACTATCCAAACAAAACTAAATCAATCAATAGAGACCTGTGTACAGCAGTCAAATGTGTTGATCCCGCACACACAACCGGTCATAAGAATATTGGAGATCCTATGCTATGACAGCAAGTCAGCATCGCTGGCCTGGTCAGTGTAAACTCTTGAGACGAGTTTTTTTTATCTGTAGTAACCCATTGGTTAACAATTCTGGGCACCAGAATTTCGTTAATATGCGTTTTTCGATCAATATTTAGTTTGGCCATCGATCAAGCTAAAGAACTGATCGATGAGCTTGACCAATGGTCAAAGAGATAACTATTAGTTAGAAACTTCTTCTTTTTATCGTGTGGGCAGTAATATCTAACCACCCCACACACCCTAGTGTCA
The DNA here is from genome assembly GCA_947386135.1 of Melanchra persicariae. NCBI lineage: Eukaryota > Metazoa > Arthropoda > Insecta > Lepidoptera > Noctuidae > Melanchra > Melanchra persicariae. Next base: position 1,310,742 of record OX376651.1, read on the forward strand.
GAATTTCTAAACCGCCTCACGGGCCTCTGACATGGTTTATTTGATGACCGCCATTTGGCGGCCGGGACCACCGGCTTATACGTGCCTTCCGAAGCACGGAATCATCTTTTTATCAGACAATCAGGTGATTCAAGCCTGCTATGTCCTAGCCAAACTGGAAACAACTTTACAAAGTATGCTTTCCGTGGGAAGACTGCTGACCAGGTCACAAGGTAAACGCCTAAACAACTCGACCACGGAGGCAGGAAATAGTTATTTATGATATTAGTGCGGTAAGTTGGTTTTTACAAACGAGTAGACGAATGTAAGCACGAGACGAAGTCGAGGGCTTACCATAGTCACGAGTTTGTAAAAACCAAATCCGCACGTGTGTCATACAACGTTTTTCGACACATTTGCGAGAAAACATTACAATAAGTAATGAAACAAACTTTTTGTCTCTAGAAATCAGTCGGAAAGTCGCAACAATCTTTGACGTTTCTAATATGAAAATGGCGCGAATTTGCAAAGGGCGCCACATGCGCGTGGTGAAAATTAGAACCACATACTTTATTTTTTTTATTTATCTTCTCTCATTTTCTCTATAATATTAAAATGAGACAAACGTATACAGCAAAAGCGCTTCCAAGGAGGTTCGATCATTCAGCTTATTTATTCTCGTGATGTGAAACTCCTTGGTGGAATTCTTATTAATTTTTATGGAAATTAAAAAAAAACCGTAAAGAAAACGCACGGCGCTATACAACGGAGTTTGCGGTAAAATATGTACTTAGGTGAGAGTACCTACTTTGCCGCACGCTCCATTGTGTGGTGCATAATTTTTAACTTTCGAACAATGCATACAGGCTTCGTAAATGCATTTTTTGAGCAAATGTGTTGAAAACGTATTTTAAAGTGCCCAATTTGTTTAACCGGTGCGAAACTACGGGTTAAAAAACTTGCCCTTAGTCGTCACAACTCGATCAAGTTCGGCTCCGAACGGAACGGATGCTTGCAAGCAGAAGACGGGCTTGACCGATACGGCTTAGGTAAGAAAGCTTAGGCCGACTCTTAAGCCATTTTATATGCCAAAAATCCAACCAAATTGTCGACCAGTCAACCCTAGAAGCACCTATAAATAGAACTTTAACCCGAAGTCACTTACCGAAGGTGGCAGTTATTATTTGTATGCTCTTGTGTATAACATAGCGAACTGACCATCTTATTAATAACATCCTAATGTGTTGAAACCTACATTTACGAATAGGTAAATTTTGATTTGATTTGACGTAGATTCAGATGCATTACATAATGATAAAAGATATTTATAAAGTAAGTTGTTTAAAAATAACACTATTACACGTCAATTATTCTTCTAGATGAGATTCATAAAACTATTCCTAAAAGCTTTCCCTGACTGCAGAACCACAAACAAAGATCAAAGAATGATTGATGCGAGACATTTTCACTTGAAATCCGGAATGATGTTATGCTAGCATTACTCACATGTTACGTCTGAGATCTGTCACAATACACCGACAGGCTCACGCATGATGGCTTCTCTCTATGTGCCTACTATGATAACCTAATCTTGGCTCAAGACAAACGATTGCTAATTTGACTGACGTGAAGACTTTTATACGTGCGGTGTTTTCCTGGGTGAATCACTACTGCCTGATAGCTGAGGGAGTACCTATGCTGATGAGTATTTTATTACCAAGTTTAAAAGTCTGAAAGTGACCTGAGAGATTCTTTGATAGTGACTGTTTCGTTGCAGTTTTAAACCAATAAACAAATGTAGTCATACGTCTGAAATTTTATATATTTTGTTGTGAAAGAAAGCGAGAATAAATATTGTTTGCTACTCTAACCTTTGATAAGGTTGCTCGAGATGGCCTGACCATACAGGGTAACGCTTCACGCGTCTCCCAAACACCGTCCGCACGTCAGAACCCTCGTGATGTAGTGTATTGTTAATGAGTCAATGTTTATCTTTCCCTTGTTCATAACACGGCTTTATTATGGTGTTTCAACGCAGAATGTCGGCACACATTCCTGTAGCGTTAGTCTTGCTGCATGTGCTATTATCTGTGGGCTGAGTGACGCAGGAATAACGTCATAACAATGATCAATTTTTAGGCTGAAGGTGTGTGTTTACTATTTGGCTCGGGGTTCAAAAATAAAGCTCCGTCAGTCGGTCTGACAAGCTACATATGTTGAGCGATTGAGTGACACAGCCACCTCCTCAAGCTGCCGGTACGAGACTATAGTACAGTGGCATGTAGCACCCAGAGTGACGGATACAGGCCTGTGATGAGACAACTCAGTAGTTAGTGATGAGGCTGGAATGCAAGACAGTCTAAGAGAAGTTGCTCAACTTGGACAACGCGATCAAGGGACAAGGGAAATAAAATATGCAAATGTTTCCGTCCAGCTCCAGTGTCACCAGCAGATAGGTGCCAGTGTCCGAGAGTAGTATAAGGGCCATGCTCATGTAACAACCATGTTGGGAGTGCCGTGATGCAGTCGAAACTACCGTAGTGTAGGTTCCGCGAACACTCTGCCACAGACAAACTAGAGCTGACAGCAGCAATAATTGTAAATAATCGCTTATGAAGTTATGAAACAGGCTAATATAATAAAACTATTCAAAGCCAAACAAAGGTTGCGGTGCAGAAGTAGGTACCAACCGAACAAAAATAACTCTTCCTTTCAGGCCTGTAGTTCTCATCTATATCTGCCTCTGGTATTTAGGCCGTGGGAAGTTAACGCATCGGCGAAGGCCGGAAATCTAATGATATCAAACAGAAACACCCGAATTCCAAATTCAAAAAGCGAGAATACTTAGATATTGACATCTCTTGGCACGAGTTTATAGGAAACGGATTTAGCAATTTACACGATTTTGTGGGAATTAGTAATGGCCATAAAAGGCCAAGCGGGCAGCGCTCGGGACGGGGCGGATCGGGGCGAGACGGGGCGTGTCGGGACGGGTCGCGGCGGCGCGGGTCATTGCGTGAACCGCGGCGTACGTGATGTTATTTTTACACTGCAGCTTCAGATTTAGTTCAATCCACCGTTATAGCTCCTAGGAGTGAAAACACGAGGCTTTAATTAGGAACAGTTGAACGAATGCGCGTGCGCCAGCGTGGCAGATTGATGGGCGCCGAACCCGTTTGTTTTCGTTTTGCGCGGGAAAGCAGACGTGTTTGTTTTGCAACATTCGATTTAGTGAAAATTCACTAAGATCGCTGATAGACGCCCGTGTTAATTCGGACACATTCTTTGTTAGTTTGCGTTCAACACATTACTTTACATAAAGGTATTCGGGGCTTAAAAATAACTTTTCGATATTTTTATTCGTTCACCAAAATAGCCGGTGGAATTTGTAGAAATGAGGGTAATCGGTTTTCAACTACGAAAGGCAAATAAATAATTAGGTGTGGAAATAAGTAACGATTGGTTTATTTTTTCAGAGTTAACTAACGACTGCTTCGGTGGAAACTTTTGAACTAGATGGAGCGGGTAGCGTCATTCTGAAAGATCTGTTACATCAGTAAATCTATGAAGTAAGAATGTTTCTTAATATAAATGGCAGAAACCAGCAGACACACAGGAGCCTATTGATTTTGGAGGTTATAAACGGTGTTCAATATTTTGTTATAAGACCCTACACAATCTGAGTCATTATCTGTGTAGCTAGCCTTTTCTCCAGAAAGGTAGTATCGCCTCGCAGTCTATCATTACCTGATCTCCACAAACTGGTTTAGCACTTGATATCACTATTTCTGTTATCTACTATCCATACTGACTCCTCCATGCCCCGGAAAGTACGTTAACCTGTTGTTATTTGTCTGTCCCAGTTGTTATTTGTAGAACTTTGATAACCGTTACAGTCAGGTAATCAGAAACCAGAAAATCTGACACCAGTACCAACTTCTCAAGGCCTGGTTATTTACCCAGTACATAACTGGTTTGAGGTTTCATAAGCATTCGCTCCACGTAAAATAGGTAAGTAGGTACTAGTAAGTTTATACCCGGTAAGACTGGGACCTAACCCCAGCATTGGTAGTTGGGAAGAGAAAGAAAATTGATTGATTACTATTTCCCTTTCCGGGACTGGTCAAGAGACTTTCGGAGTTTTGTTCTATCTACCCATATCGTAGATGATATTTACTAAAGAATAAAGACCTATACAGACCTTACTCCTGCCAGGGTCGCGGAATTTGTTCGAAAGAGTCACCGCGGCCCTGGAACGCAAAGGGCACTAGGAGGAGCACGGATGGGTTTTAGTCAGTAAGAGTCTGACACTCCCTCCCGCTCTACCCAGAGCATTTGATGATTTCCCATCCATAAAAAAAAAGAAAATATAGACCTTACATAGGCCTGTAAAGATTTTTGTCACGGGTCGGCGCAGCATGTGATTAACTTCCCTTATCTTTGACTAGTAACCATCAAACCCCCCTTTTCTAGCCATGTATCACCATCCATTAATCAGAGCCACTCCTCTTCTTCATTGTATTCTTACAGTCATCCACATTTCGCGGGTATCCATGGAAAATCCCCGGCTGGCTCACAGTTGCACACGAAAGGTACGAATTCGAGCACACGAAAAAATACCTCTGTTATTACTCAGTACACCAGAAACGAATTCCACCAGGTAACGCGCAAATACACGTTACACAAAATTAATTTTAACATACATATCGCCCACGTCCACAACTCTTGGGCCGCGGGGTCGATCAAAACAACGAATTTTCTTTGTTGGGAAAAAAGGTAAAAATAAACCGGTATTTTTAAACGATCATCTAAGGAAATGGGGTAATGAAATCGTAAATTGTTGAGGGTAACGAAACTGGAATAACATGCGGTTTGTCATTGTTTTTAGTAGGTTGCGAGCTGCGACGTCAATATCAGTATAGTTGGTTCGTTCTTTGACTGGTTCCCCGCTTTTCCTCAAATATTTATGTAGTGCTAGACGATTATGACTTTTTTGGGATAAATGAGGTAGTAGTAGGTAGGTAGTTAGTTATTGATCTAGGTACTTCTATTCTTCCGAAAAGAGGCAGCAGGCGCTGAGTCAGGCAACAAGTGGCACAACGTGTTGTCGAGCCCTATGACAGATCGAGGGCGTGCGAAAGAAAGAAAGCCCTGTAACTAAATGTTCAGCATAACTTGGGCGTTTTTCTCATTGGCCTGCATCGTCTAAACGACGTGGATTAGCTTCGCCATTCAAACTTAAATGAATTACTTGCGTAGCTGGTAGGTATCACTACCAGATAATCGATTGGCACGACTTTAATTTTGATTGATTGGAGTTGTTTTTCCAAGGATTTGTCTTTGAATACTTAGCGGAAATCCGTGTTTGTTACGAATACTCAGCCGGGTCTAGTGCAAAGTTAGAAAGAAAAGTGTTGAGGCATGGGCACAGCTAGCGAAGACATTTGATCTCAGGATCTGCACCGTTTGCCCCAGTCAGAAGCTTCTTTTTTTGTGTCGATGGAATAGGTACCTACTTTAAGAACACTGTTCTTTAGGTATGTTGTTTAAGTCCTGATCCCAGAAAGAAACCAAGTTGATTCGGGCCATCACTGAATCATTTTTAGATCGTCGAAAGTGCATGTGAACGGTCACTTACTTAAGTGGGACACTCGAGGAAGTGAGATACTGCATCGGCACTGCATGGGTATGTGATGGGTAAGTTATCCCGCCCTTCATCGGATTGTGTTTCAAGCGGCCTATTTCATTAGGTTAGGTTGGCGATTCAATTGAGACTGCGGCGTCTGTGTAGATATTGTGCATACCTAATATCTTATATGTGAACGCACCTTAGATATAGGATTGCATATATTATGTTGTGTTAAGAGAAAAACGCAACCTGTTAAGTGGCACATAACTATTCGGGGCGCTACTCTTAGCGTCCCTCGCTCCCTTGAATCGCCGCCAGTCACGGAGAATGTTAGTCAATTTAGTTTTGTAGGTTCCTCTAATTCGATAATTAGGTACCTGCTAGTGTTCCTAAATGTTACTATACAATATACACTTATTATTTACTGCAAGTTGGACTTCCACTCTGTCTCCGATCATCAACCTCATCATAAGACGCATTAAGGGGACAGACAGAATACCTTCCGTCTGCATCCCCAAAAGACCTTTCCATAGATATGCACTGCAGACTGCAGATAAAGCGGGAAACAAATGGTTCTTGGGTTTAATAAAGTCTGCAAGTGATGGAAGCTTTTCTTCCCACAATTTACTTGTAGGACGAGTTTAAGTGTTAGGTAGGTGCTAAATAATATGTTTGCTACACATCGAGCGACATCTCACGTCGCCGAGGAAAACACGAAACTTAAATGAAACTTTTCGGTCATAAGTTGGTTTGGAGTAACTTGCGGAGTGAATAGGTAATATTTTAAAGTGACTAAGTTTCTAACGAGGGGGAGTATTCAGCATAGTTGGCAGGCATTCAACCGGAAGCGGGCCGGATTGCGGGAGATCTTGGCGAACACATCACCGGTATCGGGTTCAACGGGACGGGTGGCATTCGCTCCGGATGACTTTTTTATTGCACACGAGTAAGGCAAATATTTTGAGTTAAATATACCTATTTAAAAAAAAACATTTACCTACAAAAACATAATTAGGTACGTTTTGATAAAAAGAATCAAGAGTGATGATGCACATTCATGATCTTTTTCACGAATTCCCCACAAACAAATATGAAACTGCCTCGATGGTCGCAGATGCTACTGCTCAGTTTGAGGTCGTGGAGTCCCGTCCTGCCAGGGTTGCGGGTTTTGTTCGAAAGAGTCACCGCGGCCCTGGAGCGCAATAGGGCACTACAAGGAACACGGCCGGGTTTTAGTCAGTATGACACTCCCGCCACCCAGAGCGGAAGGAGTCATTTGATGATTTCCCATTCAAACAAAAAAAGGACTCTCGTGTCTGGAAAATTTGTAGTTGTGTGTTCAGTCTGTAATTTCTCAGTAATAGCCCGGAGACTGGAATTGTGCTCGTTCTATGTCAATAGGCTCGCCCCCTATTCAGTGACGTAGCTAGCATGGGTGAGACCCGGTGCGGATGTGTAAACCCCACAAATTGACCTAACTAAGGAAATTTTTACACCCCACCTCGGAAAGGTTTTATTTTATTTTGATCATTAATTCTTAAATAGAAGTCATGTTGATTTATACAGAAAAACTGAAAATGTAAGAGTGCAGAATGCAAGAGTGAGCGAAGCGAGCTCGAAAATTTCTACATCCCGCTTCCGACAGCTTACATTGCGTCAAACGATTAGTGGTGATACCCGAACTTGACAAAAATGACGTGACAACAGTCAACAAACTGTCGGGTGTCACCCCTAAACGGGTCGAACATCCGGGGCGGGCCGCACCCTGGAGTACTAAAGGTAGGTCACCTCTGCCTAACTCATCGGGAAATACAGGCGTAATGCTGTTGTTACTTACAATCATTAATGCTCCAAAAACTGGTTTGTACCCACTACTTATTCCAGCGTATGCAAGGAGAGCGAGACTCGTGCCTCCATAAAATATTGTTGTTAATAGGACAGGTAAATAAGACAATGTAAATAACAAGAAACTCATTTATTCTCCTGAAAGTTAACTATGATAAGTTACACGTATTTACAATGTAGGTACAAAAGTAATATAGACTCGTTTAATTAAATACGATATCAATAACTTGTATTTCGGAAGCATTATAAACATTTGTATGAATCACTGAAACGAATCACAGCTCAACATCTTGTTTTCAATAACATAATAATACGAAAAATAATAATGAAGGCAATATTGTCTACACAAGTGGATGCGACCACTTACAAACTAAGGTCGACCAGGGGCTCGAGTCTGCTATTGCAATCGTGTCTCAATGACCGGTCACTGATCGAATATTTGACAACTTTGACAGTTTTTGTATGGGAATTGTGTCATAAGTTTGACGTTATACGTCAAAAATCGATCATTGACCGGTCATTGAGACACGATTGCAATAGCAGACTCGACCCCCTGAACGGTTGTCTATTACAGTCGTTCGACAAATATTTTGGAAGCGGTCGAAGTAATTTACAAAAAGTTAATGACAGTTTGCAATAAAAGTAAAAGGGGACAAAACACTCGAAACTTTTAGTGTTGGAAAAAATAAATCAGCTGTTTAGTACATTCATGTTAGCATTAACTCCAAAATGTAGGAACCAGCCAATTTCTTCCCTTAGTTACCTTTGAACAACATAGCGAAACGCATCAGCGTACTCCTCACGTCCAATAACAAATTTAACGGTTTTTATCGTCACACATTTGATTCGTTGACGTACAGGAGAAGCTTTCGTTGTCACATAAATGTGGCAATGGCGTTCAAAAGGTTATCATTATCATATCAGACGAAAGACGTCCACTGGTGGACATATGCATCCCCGAAGAGTCGCCACAGCATCCTGTGGCTATCTGCGACCATCACCAGGTCATCGGTCCATCTTGTGGGAGGCCTTACAACGTTGCGTCTTCAAAAGGTGAAGTTTTTTGTGGTGTTTATTCATGAGTCACCCTCGGACAAATAGGCCAATTAATTAAAAGTCACACTGTTGGTGAATCTATTTATTTGGGTAGTAGTGTACCCATTCTTTGTCAAACATTCCCACGAATCTTAAACCCGTTACTTATTATAAGATCCGGTATCATGCGAATAAGTTAAGACAATTAAATATAGTCGTTTATAAAATAAGGTATGAGTTAAAATAACTAGGCATACCGATAGGTACGTAAAGAAAATGATTAACTGCGTGTGTACGCGCAGTTTAGAATGGCAATAGTGTGCCCGTTTCTGGAACGAAAGTTTTTCAAATTAATGTGACCAAATTATCGGAAGTGTTAACTGCTGTAATTGGTTAATGTTCAACAGCCAAAACGTATCACTTGGCGTGTGCTTAATTTGTGAATCTTTGATTATGAAATGTTTGTGAGTTTGGAACTTGGATTTGTTCCTAGTAATAGGCCCGGCCTATTACAATGCGACTTCAAACATATCTTGTGGAATGAGGGTGTACTTAGTGTACACCTCTGGCTGCCTTTCGGCCTATAATAGTGGTGAATCAATTTTGTGAAAGTATTCAGTCGGTAAAATTCAACTTTTTATCTACTTAAACATATAATTTCAAAATATGTTTGGTGTGCTGCAGTTCACGACATTTCAAATCATTGTTTTATTAAATTGACTGTTTCTAGTTACTAAGAGCAAACACACATCACGACAAAACTTTTCTTTTACTAAAATGTATAAACTTCATCAATATTTTAATGCGACATGGTTCCCCAATATCAAAATTAGAAAAAAGTACTATTAAGTACCAAACAAGTTGCCCTGGCATCTCAAATGATCATGTATCTCTTCATTAGCGATGGCATAATTAGCAACAGCGATAATGATTAATTAAGCAATTAAATAGTTTATTATTAGATGTCACATTTATTTATTGCTTAAAATCTTTGCATTGCTTGACTCGTGTTACGGTAATTAATAACAAAACGTTAATTTGTCACTATTAATTGTGGAAGTGGAAACTGAAAGACATGTTTCAATTAAACAAGCTAGAAAAAATCTGCAGTAATGATGGATATCGATTCAAACGAAATAAAGTCTGCGAAGTTCGCTTGTCGCTGCGCAGTACCCTCCCCTCACCCCGCTGTCACGGGAACTTGCGACTGCGCAGCGACTCGCGCAGTGTTCCGAACCATCATTAGGTTTCACTATGGTCACCGCCAGATAAATTTGCAATAACGGTCATTGCCCTTTCCTTAATTACTCTTCGTAGGTACCTGGACAATAAATTATGAATGTAGTTTTTCATACTAAGAAAATGTAAAAGATCTCGATAGATTCGGAAGTTTTCCGTAGAGCAGGCCGACGAAGCTAATTTTACTTTCACAAGATTAATTGGAGGAGGTACATTTTGTTCATTTAATGCTTTTTCAAAGCGGTGTTGTAGGAAAATGGGCCGAAATTATAAAATAAAATGTAGGTGGGTCAATGACCGTATTTGCAAATTTATCTGGCGTCGACCATGGCTGTAGATATCGACAATCAGCACGTGTGCGAATTTTTGTAGCTAATTATTTTATTGAACCCGAAACAAATCGAAGCAAATGATTACTCTACAGGGTTTATTTATAAACAAGGATCGCTATGGCAACTTGGTACACAAAGATCCCTGTTCTAACAACCGCCTGTAGAGTCTCAGTCATTGGCACTACATGAACTTTGACATAACAATCTTGCTTTAATTCACTATAAATAATATTGTATCGTTAAATTATGCATTAGCTAATATTACGCTTAAAGTTATAACATAGATATTATTTCATTTAGCAAAAAATAAGAATTCAGTCTTTATTTCAGCACATTCCTAGACAATATTTCAGGTTATTTACAGTACATTTCAGAGGTCATCTTTAGTTGATTACAAAGTAAATATTATCCATTATCGGTATTTGATCATTAACTTAGAACACATATAAATAGCACATAACTATTTAATTTGACTTTAAACTTCTATAATTATCTGTAATAATAATAAGGCTGGTTTCACAGCTGTCCGGGAGATCCGTACGGGCATACGTGAGGCGCTAGAACATTTCACAGCGACGTGGATTTGTCCGTATCCCTTCGTCCGGGAGCCCGGGACCTCCCCGACAGCTGTGAAACCAGCCTAACTGTTTTTTGAAAGGCCTCGTTTATTGATTATTAGTCTGAGAAATCAATTAGTCACCACAACTATTTTAAGTGAATTGAAACTTCATTAATTAAGGTTGGTTTATATTCGAATTCATAGTTCGAGATAACTATCACGTTTAGCAACAACAAACTCTATGTCCTACAAAACTAAGCTCACATTCGATTGCAACTCATACTATTTTCGAGCCACATAATCAAATGATCACCTAAGAAAGATAGAAAGGCGCCTTTTGTCGGTTTGCCGTACAAATGAATGCGACGGTCGCGTATTCGCGCGATGATCGCTTTATATTAAAGTAATTTTCCTGACTGTACAGCATAGTGATTACGATGCGCGATGGCTATCTATTTCAGATTTCCCGTAAAAGTTTTCCGCGGAGTTATTCAACGCACAATTTGTTCAAATACAAACCACTTGTATATCAAATAATAATGTAGATTCATATTAGTCTCAATAGATAAGTCTCAATCGCGAATATTTTGTGTTGGGAATGAACAAATACGATATTTTTCAGGCGATTTTCACACTAATGAATTCCTATATATGGATCATATTGAAATTAATTAAGATACAAACTATTATCACACAGATATTTTGTCATAGTAAGATCCCGATATGAAAATACCTATGAAAGCAGTTAGAAAAAAATAATAATTATAACCATTTAGGTGACAGCCATTCAAAAAAGAACATTAACCCAACTTTTTTTTAAATTAATTACTATTGACAAGCCCAGGTACATTCTAGTATTTATTATTTTATGTTAACTAAATCATTTACAAGGTCAAATCCAACTAGCTAGCGGGACTTCTACAGCCATGATTTATAATGACATAAAACATAATAAATCTAAACTTAATCATAATTTGAAATACCAAGTGTACAAACGACTCCCAATACCAATGGCCATTGATCCCGTAGTCAGCTGCATACAGTTGTTTGAAATTTAGTATTTTTTTTAATTTCAGTTACCTAACTGATAGAAGAAGAAAGTCCAATATTTTTTAGAATCTGCTGGTCCAAATGAGATTTTTTTATTAAATACCCTTTTTGTATGAAATATAGTGAGCGGTAAAAGATTTTTTTTCTGTTATATCATCATGGGATATCGATCTGCGTACGTCTGCGGAGTTCCGCTAGCTAATTTCTATGATCCTGTATTTACCCATCTTGCGTAAGACGTATAAAATACAAACAAAGCAATACAAACCTAAATTCTAATGTTTTATAAAATGTTATCTTATTGGTCCTAAGTGATAAGTTTGGATGCCACTAATATCGCTTTTAGGCGCTACAAAGCTTCAGGAAGATTTATTTTCCCTTATTTTTATCATTTCAAGCTTTTGATTATCAAATTAAATACATTTTCACTAGTAAATACTTAGCAAAACGGGACATTGAAAATCGTATTTCGTTTTAGCAGTCTTTATAAAAATTTAGTCTTATGATACGAACTCGTATCCGTTTTTGCCTAAAAACGTAGCGAAGTAGCGCCTGAACGTAGCAGGAACTATAATACTAAAGTTCAAATTGATACTAGTTGTACTAGCTATCACAGTCTACACAGCGGGTATATTGTATAACGCCGTAAGTCGTTCTATGAAACCGTTTTCCGTGGTTTCTCCGTGGATGTCACTCTTCACTTCCCGCTCTAAATGTCGCATGTCGTTCATTGATACTTGAGAATTAGGAACTATGGTGTTGTTTTTCTCTATGTGAGTATAGACCTGCATCTTACCATCAGTGTTCTCGTTTCTAAACACAGTTTGGTCAGGTTCAACAGTATCACATAACACGGAGTTCCTAAACATAGGTCTAAGTATCGCGAATTCTCTTTCCTGAGTTTGTTCATCTTTGTAGTTTGATATTACTTGCTTAGTGAAAGGGTTCTCTAACTCCGGCTTGTAGTTGGCATCGCTGTACATCTCCTTGACAGACACTACGTGGAGTTTTCCGTAAGAGTCCTGCCGCGTATCGAACACTTCATCATTATTAGTGTAGTTAGAATCTAGTTGGTCTATGGTAACATTAGGAGCTCCTTTTTTAACAATCTGGTTCTTTTTATTAGGTTTTTTCTTCTCAAGAACGGTTCTGAGGATGTTGGATGTTTTTGTGGTCGACGCGAGGGCGACTTTCTTGATGTTCTTGGAGACTTCGACGTGTTCGATCTTGACGTCGGCTTGGTGTTCTCCCTTGCTGTCCTCCTGCTTGACGGCCGGCCCCTTGTCGTGCTTGAGGTCCTTGAGCTTGGTGCTGGCGTCCTGCAGGCGGCTGCGCACCTTGTCGTGGATGAGCAGGTGTCGGCGCAGGTCGCCGGCCACGCGGAAGCACTTGTCGCACTGCGGGCACTTGTGCGGCCGGTCGCCTGCGGGACAGACACACATAACTTATTGTGATGAGAGAGAGAGAGAGGCTACGATTGAAGACGCAAACTAATGGGCGTTTCAGGAAGTGTAGCAAACAAAAGGAGTCTGCGTGTGTGTGTTGCGACTGATTTCGCTCCGCGAGTGAAAGACCAAATTGCGTTCTGACAACACGAGTCTAGATCTGATAATAACCGATTCACAGTCCCATGAACCACATTGTGGTCTTCACTGATTATTACACAGCTGTGTCGAGTGTAAAACTGGTAATAGTTTTTAAACAAGTAATGAATAGTTACCCGTATGTGTCCTCATGTGACTCAGCCTATAAGACGACGCTCTGAAGGTCTTGTTGCAGTATTCACACTTGTAATTCCTCTCTCCAGTATGTATACGACGGTGCACATTCAACGAGTACTTTCGAGCGAACTCTTTGCCGCAAAACTCGCATTTGAACATTTTCTGGAACAAGAACACATTTGTGGTTAAATTTAATTAAAAAAAATCCAATAACCTAGATTTATTCTACGGCCGGTCAGATGATGATGTTATCTTACCTGGTCGGAATGTATGGACACCTTGTGGTACTTGAGGTCGCTCCACTGCCGGAAGTCTCTCCCGCACACATCACACTTGTACGGCCGGTCCCCGTTGTGAACGCGTTTGTGTATCTGTGGGGACACACATGATATTGACTGGTTTGTGGTGTTATGTTCGACTTGTAAGATCAAAAATTCTTATTGAGCGAAAGAAACACCCAAAACATGTTTTAATTAATTAAAATTAATTGTCTAGTGCAAAAAAGTGAGTGGCACAGGACGCCCGAGGCACGCGCGCAGCTACTTGGCCGCCAAGCGCCCGAACCCCCCGGGCATCCCCTCCGCCCCGAACTCGCTACGCCACTGCCACAATGCGTTTGAGAAACAGTACAAAGCAAAAAGGACATGGCTAAATAAAGTATGGACGACTACCCTGAATAGCTGAATATTAGTATTTCGTATGAAAAAAGTTTCAGGAACTTTTTATATCGGCACAATCCTGAAAATAAAAGCGAAGAAACTCCTACATCAATAGATATACAAACTTGTAAAAGAATAACATTTTGCTATGATACTTTAGTAAGGCGTTTAGAGGAGCTCGTGGCTAAATAATAACAGCCACACGGGTAAGCAAAGCTTACCGAGGTCAGTCCATGGATGGGTGACCATCTTTACACAGCGAGTTTTACCCAGTTACTAGGTTATAGAGGTCAGATAGGTAATCGCTCCATGTAAAACATTGGTACTTAGAAGAATCCAGTTAGGCTGGCCGAGCCGAGCCTTGAAAATCTTGAATAAATAAATACGTATAAATTACCTTAAGCGCGGCGACGGTATAGAAGCCTTTCCCGCACTCGCGACACATGTGCTGCTTGCCACTGTGCGACAGCATGTGGTACAGCAGACTGTTCCTGTGAGGCAAACATTTATTAAAAACTTAAATATGTTTGGTGATTCCTAACAAAATGGAAGAAACACCGAAATAAACTCAGGCGTTAAGGCTGATCTGAATGGACCTTCAGCCATCTAGCGGCTGACCCAGTGACACCAGATTCGGAGGATATATTGACACTGGATTGAGGAGCTGGATCAATGTAAACCAGTTTACTATCTCATCTAAAGTACCGATTTCTTGTTATAAACAAACCATGTTGTATTGTGAGAAAAGACCTTGACAGAAGTGAATGGATTTGTCCTCACTATTGGCATGGATCAGTCAGAGATTTAGTTCATCTCAGACTTCAGCACCTATACAATTCTCTAAAATCTAAGGGCTGATTTAACTAACTAACGCGTAATCCGATGAATTATTTCTTATTTTTAGTTTTCCATATTAGAAATGTCAGACGTCTATTTTATTTCACGGTTAAAAGATTTTGACGTTAGAAAAATCAGCCTTCAGCTTCTTCAAATACAGTTCTTAGTACAAAACTGCTAATTTAACCATTACCTATGTTGAAAAACTCGCTGGCACTGCTGGCACTCAAACTTCTTCTGTTTCTTCTTGTCGTCCGCCTTCTCGTCCGGGGCCGGCTCGTCGGGCGGCAGGTCGGCCGTGTCGGTCGTGTCGGCCGTGTCGGTCATCGTGCTGTCCGCGAAGTTCTGGCCGTCCGTCGTCACTACGTCCGTCTCTAAGATGCGGCGGAGGACTTCGTCTGGAGAGTGATACGAAAATATTTTAGGGCAGGTACAATTGGCTACTTTTCTAGATAGAAAAATATTGATTCTATTTAGTCCGTGTTAGAGTTTCAAATCGATTAAAAAATTATAAAGAAAAAGCGCATCAAGAGTGGGGGGGGGGCTGATGACGTCACATTTGATGAAAAGTGACCTAAAATATGACGTCATATTTTATAGTCATAATTTTTTGTTTACCACACGTAAACAAAAAATTATGACTAAGTAATGTTCAGAAATGTACCTAATTTAAAGTAATAAAAGTATTTGTAGACGTTGCTGACAAATATTTAACGTTTGTTTCACGAGTGTTTGTGTGTTGTGTGTTTGTGTACGCAAGATCTACGGTGGTCGACAATAGAACAAGCTTGCCTTAAGTTATTCTATTTACTTTTGATCTCAAGATGTCATGGACTCATAGTTATAGCTATCAGGACACAGACCTCCGCCAGTAACCTTATATTGCTATAAGAATAGAGATCACGCCGATGCTAAATATCGTAACATACCGAGTTGCCTCCTTTGACAGTCCTCCATTGATCGACTCCACTTTTGAGTCGCTATGGGTGTAGTCAGAAGCCAGAAAATCTGACACCAGTCTCGCCAAGCGTGTTACCCAGCTCCAGCAATGTGGAGGTCAGATAGGTACTTCACATAAAATACTTGTTTTAGCTGCAGCCGGTTCGACTGGTAGCCAACCCCAACATAGTTGAGAAAGGGCTAGGCTAGGTATGTAGCGGCATTAATACCGCCACAAAAGTCAACGTAGCATAATCAACAAATCATGATTCGCGATATTAGAGTTTACCGTGCGATTCGAACAGATACAACAGCCTGAATATCAATTACTGTCGGGCAGTTGCCCACCGAACATAACAACCGTTCGGTCGGAGGATACTCCCTTTTCAACGGAAGTATGCGGGACTTTACTCTCTGTTCCGCTACCTTCAATAGGCAGATTTTGATGCAAAATTATTGAAATAAGTAATTTAGTTCATTTTAATTTATAAAACTTGAGTGAAGGGGCTGTAGTTATCTTTCAGTATGGTGCCGCACCATCCCATCACTTCCCGTGGGTGTCATAAGAGGCGCGTAAGGGACTCACCAGAGAATGGGCAGCAGCATTCTCTTTAGGTACATTGCTACAGCTACAGTGCGATACCCAGGCCGCCTGTCAAGCGTGGCCCTTGAAGGAGGCCTACGTCCAGCAATGGACATCTTTCGGCTGATATGATGACGATGTGTGAAGGGGCTGTAGTTACCTTTGAGCAGCTTGAGATGATGCGAGTCGTGCGGCGCGGCGGCGCACGCGGCGCAGCACGAGCCGCCCGGCGCTGCCGCTGAGCTCGGCGACGAGAGTGAAGGGGCTGTAGTTACCTTTGAGCAGCTTGAGATGATGCGAGTCGTGCGGCGCGGCGGCGCACGCGGCGCAGCACGAGCCGCCCGGCGCTGCCGCTGAGCTCGGCGACGAGAGTGAAGGGGCTGTAGTTACCTTTGAGCAGCTTGAGATGATGCGAGTCGTGCGGCGCGGCGGCGCACGCGGCGCAGCACGAGCCGCCCGGCGCTGCCGCTGAGCTCGGCGACGAGAGTGAAGGGGCTGTAGTTACCTTTGAGCAGCTTGAGATGATGCGAGTCGTGCGGCGCGGCGGCGCACGCGGCGCAGCACGAGCCGCCCGGCGCTGCCGCTGAGCTCGGCGACGAGAGTGAAGGGGCTGTAGTTACCTTTGAGCAGCTTGAGATGATGCGAGTCGTGCGGCGCGGCGGCGCACGCGGCGCAGCACGAGCCGCCCGGCGCTGCCGCTGAGCTCGGCGACGAGAGTGAAGGGGCTGTAGTTACCTTTGAGCAGCTTGAGATGATGCGAGTCGTGCGGCGCGGCGGCGCACGCGGCGCAGCACGAGCCGCCCGGCGCTGCCGCTGAGCTCGGCGGTGGCGTGGAGCCTCCAGCCGCGCCGCCGCCGCTTGCACTGCGTCCGTACCTGACAATTAATCAAGATTACTAACTGAGATTTGGATAAGGAAATTACTGTGATAGCTATGTCGTCTTCACTGTGAGGATCGCCCGGAGGACACGGTGGAGCATACGGTGGAGGTCTGCCCTGCTTGGGCGGAGCACCGCCGAGTTCTCGTCGAGGCGATCGGTGGCGGCGACCTTTCGCGATGTGAAGCCGTCACCTCCTTCTGCGAAGCTGTCATGCTAGTGAAGGAGGAGGCGGGCTCACGCCCCCCCTCCCCCACAGCCGCCGCAACATAGGGGGACGCCCCGGGCGGAGGGAGTCGCAGGGCGATTCCCGGCCACCTACCGCGCGGACCTGCGGATGGCTCACGTTGGGTGGCTCGCCGTCCGATCAAAGCCAGGCCCGGGTCGACGGCGCGCTGTGTTCCACGCGCGCCTCAAAGAGATGTCAATATGTAGACGAGGCCCGTTAGGGCCAGAGCCTGTCAGGGTACAGGATTGTGTTGAAAGAGTTACCGTGGCCTTAGAAAGCAAAGGGCACTACGAGGAGCACGGATGGGTTTTAGTCAGTAAGAGTCTGACACTCCCTCCCGCTCCGCCCAGAGCGGGAGGAGTCATTTGATGATTTCCCATCCAAAAAACAAAAAAAGCTATGTCATCTGTAATGCTAAGTCATCCATCACGTGCGTACATGCACGACGTTTTATTTATTTATTTATTTATTTTACAATTTATGTACACACAGAAAAACAATACAGAAACAAAATTACAATTATTAGTACAAAGGTACTGCTTATTTCTAAAGAAATTTCTTCCAGCAGACCTGCGAAAGGAGAATTGAAAAAGAAATGTAGACAATAGTGTGAAAGAAAGAACAAGAGAAAAACTATGAGAATCCATAAACTAAAGTATCAAATAAACCTACATAAATACTGTAAATATACATTTATGATTACAAATAAAAACATTCCTAATACTATAAATAGACATTTGAAAACATAAATAAAATAAATACATACATATAACAATTATTACAGTTGAGAGGAAAGGTAGTGCTCTTTAAGACGAGTTTTAAAGAGTGAAATAAAATTCAAATTCGAATGCTAGGCGGAAGTGAGTTCCACAGTCTTAACTGCGTGGACAGAGAAAGAGTAGGAATAGTGGCTGGTTTTGTGTGGATGGGTTTTGAGGAGGGATCTAAGGTGTGATCTGCACGGTGCGTTACTCGGGCGCGCGTAAGAAATGCGCTTACGCAGGTAAGAGGGGTAAGACGGGTTGTGAAGGATGTTGAAAAGGAGGCATAAAATTCGAGTGTTCCTGCGGAGACGGATAGGGAGCCACTTATATGATAGGGATAGGGAGATCTTAGTTCTCAACGGCAAGAGACCCTGGAGGCATTTCAGCGAATGGAAAGAGAAATAAACCTTCCGACTGACCTCATTGACATGCGCACGCCACGAGAGATTGGAGTCAATAATAACACCCAGATCTTTGGCAGTCTCGGCATAGTCAATACGAACGCCATCGAGATGTAAAGGTGAAAGCGATGAGATAACAGCCGCACTCCGAACGAATCTGCTGCCAATGATCATGGCCTGAGATTGAATTGGGTTAATCTACAAACCGAATGACTTAGCCCAAGTGCTGATACAAACCAGGTCATGATTCATAGCAGCAATAGCAGAATCCGCGTCACCTACAGTAAAATGTCGGTAAAGCTGCAGGGGGTCGATTCTGCTATTGCAATCGTGTCTCAATGACCGGTCAATGATCGATTTTTGACGTATAACGTCAAACTTTTGACACATTTCCCATACAAAAACTGTCAAAGTTGTCAAATATTCGATCACTGACCGGTCATTGAGACACGATTGCAATAGCAGAATCGAGCCCCTGGTCATCTGCATAATGACGGAAACTAGAAGAGATAACTCTGATAACGAAGTTAATGAAAATTGAAAAAAGAAGAGGACAGAGAATGCTACCCCGAGGAACACCCTCAGTGAGGTTACACCAGTCGGAGAAGGACTCTTTAAGGTGGAAACACTGAGAGCGTCCCCGAAGATATGAATTGAACCCGGCTATCGCGGAAGAAGAGATTAATAGATTTGAGTAGACCTAGTAAGATGTCGAAATCCACTGAGTTGAAGGCGCTACTAAAGTCGAGCAATACTAGGACAGTAAGCGACTTGTTCTCCATAGCCCAGCGGATATCATCAGTTACTTCTAAAAGCGCAGTAACAGTACTGTGACCCGCGCGAAAACCAGATTGAAAAGGGGATATTATAGAGTTTGACGCTAAGAAAAAAGATATAGGTCTAAAATGAAATAATAATGATGGATTGTTAGTTTTGGGTAAGGGTATAATGTGAGCCTGTTTCCAGACAGACGGAAAGGAGCAAGAGGTAAAAGAGTGATTGAAAATGTGAGTGAGAACAGGAAGTAATGAGGGAAGGATAAGAGTAATCATTGTAGAGCATAACTTATCTTTATCAACTGCAGAAGAAGTAATCGCTAGAACAGATTTCTTAACGTCATCCTCGGTAACATCAACATTATTCAGGTTTTATGTTCATTTGAGCAAGATTAAAAGAATAGACCATTATAACTTAGGACTTATTGCTCGACATCGAACCAAAATGTTTGAAGATCAAGATTCACATGACTTAATTAATGTTTGATGTTACTTGCTCTTACAAGCTCAACTAACATGTAGAACCGCTTTAAGATTTGATGTTAGGGATTTCACTAAGGCTACAAAACGTTACAATCATACATTATAGGTTACATTTTGATGATATCACAAAGGACAAATTGAAGTGTCAACCAAGTTTGAACCTTGCAAGATATAATGGCATTATAGATTCAGTACGGCGGACCAGGCTTCAGGTCTTTGTGGATGGTACTCACCAATGCCGCACGTTGTCCTGGTGAGCGTGTCCGTTCTCCACAGTAAGATGCGGCAGTAAGGAGTGCTCGTAGTGCTCCGGAGGCTCATCTACTGCCACGTGGATGCCCTCCATCAGGTCCTCGGGCTCGCTAAACTCACCCATGTCTTCTAACTGTAAGGGGAACTAAAATGTGTACTCATATATTCATGTCATTGTTAGGAATAGGTTTAGTAGGAGTTACTCAAAACATATTGGTTAAATAAAACGTTTAGGGTCAGCACACAAAGAGACGCGATGTGACGTGACAATGCTTGAAGATGACAGATGTTTCAAATGCATCACGATACACAGGAAGCATAGGCTTAGTAGACACAGTAGCGTAGCTAGGTGGGTGCGAGGGGTGCGTCTTTTTTGGTTACGATCGGCTGTCACCCCTAAATGGGTAACGCAATTAAATCTGTTCGAGTACAATAACTTTCAAGCCCGCTTCGCTCTCTTGCATTTTGCACTCTCTTAGCTCTTGGGAATGTTCTTTTCAGTTATTTAAGAATGAATGATCAAAAGTACATAAAACCTTTCCAAGTTAAAGTGCGAAAATTGTCGAGCTCGCTTCGGTCGCTCTTGGATTCTGCACTCTCTGGTTCTTCTTTTCTGCATAAGTCAACTAAATTTCCTCTTAAGTATGAATTATTTACAATAGAAAATAAATCCTAGTCTAGGTGGGATGCTAAAATTTTCGAGGTCGCTTCGCTCGCTCTTGCATTCCACCGTCTCTTTGTTCTTGAGCTTTAAACTGCATCAGTCAACAAAAATAATTCTATTTGAGTATGAATAATATTCATACGAAAATCAAACCTATGTGAGGTGGAGTGCAAAATTTATCGAGCTTGCCTTAGCATTAGCACACAAATTCTAAAGCTCTCATCAATCAGTACTGGAAGGAAATAAGTCCATAATTATTGTCTTTAACAAACACTGACGTAAGAACATTCCTGAAAAAAATCTGCGATACAAATGGAGCAAGCCCGCCTTCCCCCCAGAAAAATAGTATGCGAGTACCGTCACCAGAACGAAAGTCGCCAGCCATAATTATTGGGAGGGGGTCCATTTTTGGGTGACACCCATGCAAGCTACATGTCGGGTAAAGTTCTGTATTGTATCGCTGTCTTAAAAAGAACTCGCATCGTCAAAAAAGATTTATGAATTTCATGTTCTATGACTTAATAAAAAGCCAGGGCTGTCGATCGAGCCATGCTTGATCGACAGCCCAAGATATACTTCTGATTTGACGAAGAATTTTATGCATTAACAACAGGACAATTTACAGTAAACTTATGAATAAAAATACCTTCATATTAGAATGCGCCTCCTTGAAATGTGCTTCACACTGTTTCTGCTTTCTGAAAGACTTGTTACACTTCCCACAGCTGTACAAGTCCAGTTTATCCAGAGTATCGTACAAATCTGCCTTCTCACTCTCCTGAACTACCGTCGGTGGTTCCTTGTCCATACTCGCCATAGAATACAGAACCTTATTGTTAGCATAGGTAAACGTTTTGTCGCTTGTCGTGTACAAGACGTGTTTGTCCATAGATTGGTACATAGTTTTTGGTATGGAATTTTCTAGAGAAAGTTCTACTATTGAGTCTGGTATTGTTGCTACGTTATCTACGATGCATGAGTTGGTTATCTGTAAATAAAACCGTATTAAAATATTAATATGTTGTTTGAATCAATGAACAGTGAAATTAATGGTGACTGTTCTTATTGAGAAAATAAAAGATAAACGTTAAAAAATTACGTTGCACAAATAAGTCAGGCCTGCAAGACAAGTTTGTCTTTACAATCCATCAAAAAATTGTTTATGACATTATCGGAGGGCCAACTCACGTAATTCTAAAGCAACGTTCGTATTTGCAATGTGTCAAAATGTAGGGAAATTAACGTGTAGCAAACGAAAAGTAGTATAGCAAAATAGCAAATACATAGCAATTCTCGAGAATATTTTTACGCTCTAAAATTGTTTAGAAGGTAAAAAGTTTAGAACGTATCTCCTACAGTTTTCTTTGCAGAACAATGTTTTCACAATCATTTTAGTTCATAAAACTCCAAGACTCCCGAGCCTCGCAAGAATTGACGCGACATGTAACGGCGTACTTTGTCCATGGCGAGGTCCTGCACGGGGTTCTCGATGATGATGTGCGGCTCGTAGTGCTGCTTGAGGTGCTGGTAGAACTTCAGCTGCTCGTCGCCGTAGAACTCGCCGCACAACTGGCAGATGAAGATGGGACGGACCTGGGGTCAAACATAATACCGAAGTTTACGGGTACTTATAGTATGAAATTGGATCCCAACATTTTTAAACAAACGATTTTCATACAAATTAAATATCTTTTTATCTATCAAACCTATTTTGTCTCGCTGAAGGACAAAGGCCTCGAGTTTATCAGAAAGAATAGCTTTCAGATTATTTTTACCAACTTTTAAAAGGAAGAAGTTCTCAATTCAACTGGATGTGTTTATTTTTAAGTGGCGAAACTTATCCGCCTTTGTGGCAGGACATAGTAATTTTTTCTCTGACCACATGTGGAACATACCTCGTGTGTGATGTGATGCGCCTCGTCCGGCATATGATCCTGCTGCACAAAGTTATCAGGTAGGATCTCCTGCTCCGGGCCGTGTTCAGCGCAGCTGATGCGGCCCTCCACGTCTGTGCAGCTGATCACCACTATGTCCTGCAAGCCCATGGGTAACTATGGTTAGTAGAGTAGGGATTCCATTTTCCGCACTTAGACTCCCATTCGGTCCGTTGTGCGTAAGTGTCCTGGCTAAGTTAGCCAGCCTAGCTCCGCCCAGAAGCACAGAAGTTTCCTGGGAGCTTCACAGGTTGATTTATTCACGTTGGGTAGCCACGGCCTTGCATTCCAGGATGACGTGGCCGGCTGATTTTTTCGGCGTCAAAACAGCCCCTGCAGAGTGGGCTTTCCGTGGCGCCTATGTTATAGAGATGTTTATTTACAGTGAAATAGCCCGGAATTGTCCCTATTATTGTTCTGAGGTCTCTACTTCTACTTAGGTTGAGTAGTCGTTTTGTGGCAATGCTCGGAGTTTCCTTGCGTGATCGAATCAGGAATGACGATATCCGCAAGAGAACCAAAGTTACCGACATAGCCCAAAGGACCGCCAAATTTAAGTGGCAGTGGGCAGAGCACAATGCTCGCAGAACAGATGGTCGATGGGGCCGAAAAGTTCTAGAGTGGCGACCGCGTACCGGAAGTCGCAGCGTTGGAAGGACTCCCACAAGGTGGACCGATGACCTGGCGAGGGTCACGGGTAGCCGATGGATGCGAGACGCACATGACCGGTTGTTCTGGCGTCACTTGGGGGAGACCTATGTCCAGCAGAGGACGTCTTTCGGCTGATATGATGATGATGAGTCGTTTTTTTAATCGCGTTTTGTGAGTCAATAAAGTACGCATCTCGGAACCTCTCCGCAAGTTCGTCTGCGGCGTCATTGCCTAGGGATCCACTGTGCCCCTTGATCCACTGGAGGGTGATCCTGTTAGACAGCGATATACTCTCCAGGGCGAGGTGACACCCAAAGATAGGGCTTTGAGCACAGCCAGGCTATCAGATACGAGTCTAATTGCGTAGTTGTGTAGACCTAGACGCTTTAAGGCTGTTGCGGCTTGGTTTAGGGCGACACACTCGCATTGGAATATCGAGCTGTGTGCGCCTAGTGGTAGGCGAAAGTTAATGTTGAGGTCTAGGGAGTGTACGCGCGCCCCTGAACCCTGTGGAGTTTTTGAGCCATCTGTGTAGATGCGTACTTCATTGACTCCTGAATGATCCCTTTCTTCCTCTGTAGTCTGTCTGTCTTCCTATCACACGGGGCAGCGATGAGAGGTTGATACTCGATCGCCCGGTCCAGGATGCCAGCGTGGGGACTAGTGTGGTTCATATGTATGGTTATATATCGATATACTTTTCGAAGAAAGTTATCCATACTTATAAATCCAATCTAATAAATGTAAAAGTAACTCTATCAATCTGTTACGCTTTCAAACGGCTGGTCCGATCGGGATGAAATTCCATATGGACGAAGTCGCAGGCAAAAGCAAAATGAGAGCCACGTGGGGCTGCGTCTCCGTGGGGATGCATCGATCGCATATTCGCACGATGATTGATTTTTATTAGTAAGACGCCTAAAGTTTGCTTTTATGACATTTTTTTCGAAGTTTTCCCTGTTCTGTGGTACTTACCTAGTTTAAAATAAACATTATTGATTTGGGCGTTGAAATTATCGCCTATATAATATGTAGACGTAGTATGCTGCTACGTCATTCAGGTCATTCGATACCCAAACACTATCTATAGCATAGTTTCCTAGTTACGGCTTACTTCGTTATCGGTTTTAATCACTGACCAACTTTTATTATAGACTTTATTGGGTCTTTTATAATTAATCGGTCAAATGCAAAAACCGAGCAACTAAGGTCTGTTGTCCGAGTTAACATAAGTTTAACCGTAAATTCCTCCATTGTCTCTAACCTAATAACTCGGACTAAAATCAGATCGGATCGGCAAGAATCGTGGTCTCATCTTTAAGATCGAACATTTTTGTGAAACTCATAAATTATCAAGGATTATTAATTTTCTGTCTTCTAAAATAACATTATAATTCTAACCTGCTGCGGAATACTGTTCTTCTTTAGCTTCCTGGATATCCTCTTCTTATGTGGAAGACTTTTCTTGCTTTGCAGTTTGTGCTGTCCGGGTGACGCTCCGGCGCCCAGCTCTAACACTGGCCCGTCCGAATCAATCATGGACGAATCATCCTGTTGTAAGAGGAAAGAGCTTACTTATTCGTATTTATCATTAAAGCTGCTCTTTGTGTGCAATCAAAATTTTAGCCACCATAAAAGTACTTGTCTTCTAAGGAAGACTTTGGCGGTCAAAAGGTTAAAATTTACTAAGATACTTTTATAAATAAATTAGATAAGCCATTTGTTACAAAAGCACATATTCCAACCATTTACAATATTCAATGAGCACAAAGACTTCCCAATAGAAGTACGCCTCCACTAAGCATTGCCAACACAATAGGTTATTTTATTTTACTGTAATATTCAAATATTTTATTATGACGCTACATTTTCCCATAGCAGACCTCCCTCCGTTCTTTTCCGTTCTTTTCACTTTTGCCAGTCAGGAGGCAGTGCTTCTCTGTGATTGGCTATTTTGGCCAACCACTTGAGAAGGAATCGAACTCATCTCTTTCTGGTTGACATAGGATTTTGTAATATTAAACATACCAAGATATTGAAGAAAGCAAATTCATTTAACATACATTTAATTTAAGATAGCAAAATATTTGAGAATTAAGCAAAATTTAACTATCACCAGTTAGCTATATTACTTTGAGTGACGGTTTAGCCTTGTTATTGAACCAGTCGTTCTCCTGGCACCGTTTCATCTCCTGCAGGGGAGGCAGCGGGGGCAAGGGCGGTACCTCAACCACTATCGGTTCTTGCGACTGGTCCTGGGGAAAGGACAGAATCATCATCAATCCCAATTGGCCCACTGTCCCATTTTTAACTTAACAGACTTCACATCAAAATGTATTTGGGTTTATTGTAGCATGATATATTCTAAGTGGCGTCCTAATTCAATGCGATCATTTATTTTTTTATTTTAGTTTCACCAACAATTATTTACACTGACTTCCCATTATAAAGTAACACATTCTTACAATAACCACTTAAAGGTAAGTAAATACCACATGCATAAAACAAAAAAAATCAAGCTAACTTACATAGTAATAAGCTCTTATCAAAATAATTTAAAAATTTTGAAAATTCTATCGTTGTACGAGTGTATTTTTTTATCAATACCATTGGAAAATGCTAGATGCCACGCGAAACGTTTCTGGACACGTTCAAGACGCAACGAATGCGAGGCATAGTGAGATTAATAAAGAATACGGGATCTTCGCGTTAATTTGTTCAGTGAAACCGAAACGTGCCATCTGCAGTTGCCACGAAGCGATCGGGCTTGCCGTACAAATAAATACGAAGATCGCGTTTACGATCGTGTTTGCACGACATCCACTTTATATTAGGACGACGCCTAATTCATCGCTGGCAAACTACCTAGCCAGAAATCATCTTTAAAAAAATCTATCCATTATCGAGGTACCACTGCATGGGTTGCGGAATTTGTTCAAAAGAGTCACCGCGACCCTGGAACACCAAGGGGCGACATTAAGGAGGAACATGGTTGGGTTTTAGTCAGTAAGAGTCTACACTCAGAAGAAGTCATTTGATGATTTCCCATCCATAAAAGAAAAAAAGACCTAGGTAGGAACCATACAAAGCTTTAGAACGTCTTTTTTCGATCTTGGACTTTGTTGCATTGATCTTTACAATGCAGCCTATTTTACTTTCAGGGCAGCGAAAAATGAACTGCAGCAGTTTTCTAAGATGAAATAATTGAACTCCAAAATCTCTTTGTAAGTACAGTTTTAAGTTTTAGCATGTTAGCTTACCATAGGCTGGCCGTGGAATAGTCTCATAGAACTATCGAGTATAATAGAAGAGTCGACATCACCTCTCACTGTATGCACCTGTAAAACATAGTTCAAGTAAGTTGTGACTGTGGCGCTGTCTTAGACATTCAACCGCAGTGTCATTAGGCTGTGGAATATTAAGATTGACAACCTTATAAATAGAATGTATTTATCAAACTTATTGCATTCAGTTTCAAGGGTTAATTTTATCCTAAAAGTTAGGTTGTAAAGATTTAGTTTAGTGTTTAGTGCCAAGGTGTCATCCCATAAACAAAACAAATACAGTGAAAGGAAAACCTATAACAAAGCTATGTATATTTTGCCAAATATTATGTTTTAGCTATGATGATTTTGTACTTGTTTTGGTAAACCATAACTCCCAGTCTGAATAGGTCAAAATGTATTTATTTTGAGAGCATATTGATACACTTCAAACATGGAACTCGCATGACTCTTGACAGTAAGTGTGAAATGTTTGTTTTTCCAATACCTTATGGTGCAGTTGTTGTTGCCCTCTGGACTGCTGTGCTGTGATGTGTGCCACGAAGGCTGCCAGCCGGCCTTCATCCATGATCTCATCATTCCACTGTCCCTCAACCACATGGTCACCCACTGACACTTGCCTATTCAAAATAAGTAAGAGTTTGTACAAGATATAATATTATTTGCATTTAATTTTCAAAAACATCTTAATTAGTATCAGCAAGATAAGAGAACTAATAAAAATTACTAGCTAGCTACAACATGATCTGTGGAAATAGTCAATTTCTGGACAAACAGAATTAACATAAAACTCCACTCATAAAGGAATAGCAACATGTAATATTTAAGCATAATTAATGCTAATTCAGTCTTAAAAATACATCATTTTCAACACAAAAACTTGGTGGTTGAATAGGTCTTTTACAGAACTTTTTAGATTCTGTTATAACAAGGTTGTTGTTATTTTACCTGCACATTGATGTAGAGTAGGTCTGTGAGTGCATGATGGCCACTCTACTGCCTCCATCATCCTGCACATTGAGGGCCAAGGCATTGGCATCCACATGAACTGCCTGTAGACAAAAATACAGCACCAGTTAGGTTTTTTATTCATTTTCAGGGTGTTCTGCCCCACTGCAGGACAAAGTCCTTCCTTTCTTCTTAACATTCTTCACAGTAACAACATGCAAACCATGGTAATTGGAGCACAGGAATAAAACTATATCATCTACTAATGTTTTTAGCCACTTAAACATTCAAGCCTTTAAGTGGTACTAAATTAAGAAAATACTGTGAGGGCATTTTGTTTGTTAGCAATGGCTTGTCTTAAATAGGTACTAATTGATCAATAAAGATCTAAAAACGAAAGCTGATTCACTGAAAATGCAAACAATTAGACATGATTGAAGATAATTTGTTAATGCATGTATGTTATAGTTAAAATATATCAACATACCTGATCAGCTGGGTGGGAAGTTATATAGTGCGTGACGGCTTCGTCCATTTTAACAAAAGGTTTGTACTTACGCAGCCTACGCTACGTAGTGTAAAAATTCACAAGAAAAACTTCTGTCTTTCATCTTTCGTTTACAAAAATCGTGGTTAGGTTATTTGACAGCTGTATTGCTTACGCTCAAGGTCACAAATTATTTACTTATTTTTATTACGATTACGGTAAATCTAACAACTCTATATTATTTTTCGCATGTTAACTCAAAACTATATAAGACTATAATACCATTTGACTGCGTTACAACAATATCATAAAATTAATTTCACTCTACAAACAACAAAGCCCTACCCTAGGCTAGGATTTTATTTTTTTCTGTAGTGTTGGGCACGACAGCTGCCGTGATTGCCGTCATAGAGGAATATAATATATCGGGTATTGCCGTATTCTAGCCGTAGCGTTAACCAGCCACAGACTATGTATTTCTTTTTTTTGTTTTGATGTACTTAGTCGATTATTTGATCAAAAATAAAACACGTCATCTTCTTTTGCCTCCTGCTAAACTATTCACAATCACATCACAACCATTCGATTAGTAATTGCCAAAACGAATAGTTGTGGTTTTGTAAGGTTTGTTTAAAAGGGAGAAATAGAGAATGCATCATTCTAACTTTAAACGAAAGCAATTATGTTCAAAGCGAGAAAATTTTCTATCTATATAACTTTTTAGACCTATGTATCCTGCTTATGCGTAGGAAGAATATCTAAGATTGTTTAAGTTTGATTCTTCTCTAACAAAGATGGTTAGTCGATTAGGTCTTGCATCGTTTAAAAATAATAATGTGCATCTCTTGTGTTCAATGACAGATGATATGACTGACTGATCTGATGTCACTGATGGATGACAGCTGATTGTTATTTTGAATGGTCGCGGAGTCTTTGAAATTAAAATTATTATTTTTAATGTTAAATTCCCGCATTTTGTTTAAGTTTAATGTGAAAATATAAGCTTTTATATTCCTGTGAAAATGTTTCGCAATAAATTAAGGTCGTCTCTTATTTGTAGAAGTAATGACGTAAGTATCAAAATAACCTCTGACATCAAAATAACTTTCATAGTTTTATGCTCAGGGCTCGTTTATCCTCGTATAATATTCATGAGGAATGTTATGAAGTATAAACTGCTTAAAGAAGACTATGGTAGATTCTTAAAGGTCAAAATATTACTGGTCTCAAGTTTTTGGTAGTAGGTAGATAGGTCCTCAGATGGGAATTCAATATAACCTTTGTTAGATTATGTGTAATGTATATTTCGAATCTAGTTTCAGAGATGCAAAAGTACAAGCAAACTCGACGCTATTAGAGAGAAACTTCGTGAAGGCCCTAGTCTAGCTGATTTTGTGGCTGAAGACCGGCCAAAGGATTGGGAGGAGTATGAGGGCAAGCTGAAGAGGGAGAAGGGTGAAACAGAAAGACTAAGGCTGCCTCCCTGGTTGAAGACAACTATACCCACTGGTAGGATCTGCTATTTGTTTTTTATCAGTAAAAAGGCCATGGCTGAAACCTTATTAACTACTCCAAAACTGGTATTGATTTAAATTATTATCTAATGTTGATGAAGTCTTTTCAATAATGAGAAACATTATCATTTTAGAGTAGTAAATAAAAGTAAGTAAACAAGTTCTCAATGGCCTTATCATAATTATTATCAGTGTCAAACTAGAGTCAATATCAGTGTGTGTGGTGTTAATTTTGAAATCACTAGTCCAGCATCTTTAATTTCATAAATAAAATATTCTTTATCTTTTTGATGATATTTTTTTTATAAATACAAACAGTGCTACGATTATGGCAGTCTCTCCAGTCCTATGCCTGAAGCTCTCAACGGGCCGCCTATACTGATCTGCTCCGACTTTCGGTAACTTGGGTTGCTTGTCCAGAGAGTTGGCAATATAGACCGATGCATAACGCACTGGATCAACCACTGACTCAGGATGAATGAAATGGTGACAGGTCACTGGAACAACTTGCGACCCACGGATGCCTCTCAAGTTAATGGGGATCTCTATGTCGGTAATAAGACCTGTCATACATGCACAATGGCAGGACTAAGTGCGGAAACTATACTCAATGATAGATAGATAGACCTGTCATACTTTTGGATCACAATATTGGTTTGTGAAAAAGACAGATGAAAATATATTGCATGTAGTGGAGATGAGAATGTTGAGATGGATGTCTGTAGTAACGAGAATGGATAAAGTGAGAAATGAGTACATTAAAGGTGTTTAAAAGTGGTGCCAATGACGGAAAAGTTGAAAGGGAACTGGTTATGGCGCTGTCCATCTTTGGGCACCCATTGTGTGGAGACTTGCCCAACGGTCACAGTGCATGCGGCTAACGTGACCTGCCCAATTCCATTTGAGTCAAATTAAATTAGTAAGTTTAATTTGTTCCAGGGTCAAAGTTCTCTGAGTTAAAGAAACAGCTGCGTGAGTTGAAGCTCAGCACGGTATGTGAAGAGGCCCGCTGCCCCAACATTGGAGAGTGCTGGAGTGGGGGCAAGCATGGAACTTCTACGGCAACTATTATGGTTAGTTTACATTTCTTGAAATGTTTAATCATCTTATAGCAACAAAAGTCTTGCGCAAAAGAACTGCAGATTGCTGGGAGTCAAAAAGAAAAAGGAAGGCTTTCCTTACAGTGAAATGACATGTGCTGAATTATGTTCAGCACAAAGAAAAAACAGCAGTTCGGCGCATTTTTTCGAGTTATGCGCACTTACATTAGCTGGTATTGGGCAGTCGATTTTTTTTCGCGATTTCAGTGTTGGTTCCATAGTGAAAGTTGTTAATCTTATGAGGTATTGCGTTATTCTATTACACATTGTATATGTATCCAAAATTTGTATGCCTATTAAACAGCAATCTTAACATTAGAATAAGATCTTAATATATTGTACCTATGTTTTACAAATAAATAATTTGAATTGAATTGAATCATCATAAAAAGTAACTTAAACGAATTTACTCCATCATTTTTATTCCAATTTCAGTTATCTACACTAATATTATAAAGAGGAAAGATTTGTTTGTTTGTTTGTTTGTTTGTTTGTTTGAAATGAATAGGCTCCGAAACTACTGGACCGATTTGAAAAATTCTTTCACCAGTAGAATTGTACATTATCGATGATGGACATAGGCTATAGAATATTTATTTTATTCAAAAAAGTTAGGGATCCGTATGAAAACTTCGATAATGTAACCCAAGGTGTGAGAAAAAATCCTTATATCGCGTACGCTGCGGAATCTATTGACAATAGAGCAAAGTGATGTACTACAGTTTTATAGAGGTCATCAATGTCTACAAAAAAGTCCGCGATACCATATGTCTAACTATTATGGTTAAGTCACCATGACCGCTTTTTGTTCAAATTATTCAAGCAAATCCTTGGTGATTTGAAAAAATGGTGATTTCGGTGTCATGATATCAATCCTTATCCATTTAAATGGTTTGATAATTAAGGTTGATTATGTCCGTGTAAATTACACTTTAAATTATTCAAATCGGACCTTTCGTTCAAAAGTTACGACGGTAATAAACATGCTCGGAGTAAGAAAAATGTCGCGGCTTGAGCGAACTGGGGAGAATCGTATCAATGCTTGGTTCGATGAAGTTGAAACACCACGGCATTTAAATGTTTTCGATAAAACAATAAGAATAACAAATGTTTGGATTTTTCGAAAATCAACTTGGTACATACATAATAAGGGGTGAAGCAGGGGTGAATAAGTTTTTAGGGGAGGAAATTATAGTTTGCTTCAATTTACGTCGGAATTCTATGAACAAACTAAAAGTGGGATAATTGAAACAGATCATGTAGGTACCTAACAATTTTTGCATAATCAACCCCTGACGTGCTGAACGGGGTGAACAGTTGCGCTGAACCAATAATGAGAATCGTTGTGCTTAATTTTCCAAAACTAACCTTTATAAGGGGATATGTATAGGGGGCGTTGCAGTTTGTGGAGTACCTACTATTCCCACGCGGACAAAGTCGCGGGCGAAGTGCTAGTTGATAATACAAATAAATTCATAATAATTGTCACAATGTTTTCATGAAGTAGTTTGTGAAAAGGTTATATCAAGGATAAGTATGAATATAATTAAATGAAAAGTAAGATGTTAGAATGTGTTAGTAGTAGTTATACCGACTAATTCAGTCCGTTTTAGTGGATCGGGGACTGGTTATACCTAGATACAGTTGCCGAAGTTATTGTAGCACACAAGGTGACCAAATACTTGTTAACAATTTAAAATGTACATAAATTCCGTGAATATTCATTACTTCATTAATATCTGAGCAGATGCTAGTCAACAACAAGCAAGCTTTACAAGTATATCTGAAGGTAACTGTAAATTCGCTATAATATCTATTATAGCCAGCGTAGGCGCTAGTGTGAATCTTGTCCCATATGCCTAGGTGCATATGCCTAGGTGCATTAGCCTGATGGCAACTAGTGCTGCCTTCTGCAGAATGTATAAGTGAAGGGAAGTTGCATTCTCAAGCAGTCAGTGAAATCGGAGCACGCTGATAGCAAATCAACGACCACTCCCAAGTATTTGGCACTAAGTATTCGGATATCCAGATATCATGTAGGTATACTAATATCCGGATAGCATGCCTTATACGCGATCGTCGCGTTCACTTGTACGGCAAACTCGGTCGCGTCGTCGAGCCGACAGAGGGTACCGTCGGGTTTTTCCGAACCAATTAACGCGAAGATTAGCGTATTCGCGCGATGATCGTTCACAGTTTGTCTAACATGATTTCCGCCGTAGCTGATGGGCGACACGTGCACCCGCGGCTGTATGTTCTGCTCCGTGAAGACGTCGCGCAAGCCGCCGCCGCTGGACCCGGCCGAGCCGCGCAACACGGCGCACGCCATCAGCCGCTGGGGGCTCGGCTACATCGTGCTCACTTCAGTGGATAGGGATGGTAAGGATACCAGAATCAATATTAATATTTTTGTTGGCAGAACATAACACTAATGAATCGCACCCACGCGTAAAACTTGGCCTACGTCAGCTTTTATAAAGGACTAGCTTTTACCTTCGCTCGCGTCATTATACATTTTCGCAAAAAAGTAGCCTGGCTTCAGGGGTCAATCTAGCTCTGTACTTAAATTCATCTGCAGTGTGCTAGCTTACAAGTGGCGAATAATTTAGTTTTAAGTTTTTACGTGTTTTTACGTATTTTGATTATAAAAAGTGTGCTAATTAAACAGACATCTTTTTAATAGCATTATTTGCCTCTAAAAATCTACATTGCCTTCTAAATTACTAAGTCAGCCACAATTAACGAACGTCTGAATGATACTATCTTAGCCACTAGTTATCTTCTATGCAAGCCACTCTAAATACAACTCAGCATGGTGGTTGTTTTTCAGCATCTAAATTTGTAACATGCATTCAAGCACTAAACTTCTAAAATACTATTAAATGACATCAAAAAAGATATTCTATTAGCTTCTATTTCATTAGTATCACAAAAAAAGAGAGTGGGGTGCCCCAAATCCCGAACTCGCTGTAAAATGGTGATGACAAGTTAATATAATTGTTGATCTTTACTTGACGCTTTCCTTAGAATATTTAGTTGGCGTTGTAAAAAAGACGAATTAGTTTATTAGAGGCTATCACATTTTCCCGTTGCTTAGTTATAAAATGAGAAGTTTGATCACGTGGCTAATAAATAAAAGTGTGGCTCGACTTATTATTTCTCTTATAAAAATACTCAGCTTACTATTGTATAAATGCTAGTTCTTCCAACTCAACAGACAGATGTGTTGCTGGGGAGTTTGTTGCGCCACTTCTTCTTCCCAGCTGAACACTAGGAAGTGGTGACGGGCGGTCGTTTTTGGGGGAATGTCTTTTTGTAAAAGTTGACGTTCAAAAAGTGCTGGCACACAGCCTAATTTGAATAAATGACTTTTAACACATAAAACTGACTTTTGAATTTAATTATTAGTTAGGATTCGCTAAAAATGGATGACCCTCATGTAGGTGCAGAGGGGCAATGGAAATGCTTTATGTAAGGTCACTCGGGCAATCACACATCTGGGCAATCAGCCTGGTGCTATACAGTCGCATAGCTTTTTTTATGGATAGGAAATCATCAAATGACTCCTTTCACTCTGGGTGGAGCGGAAGGGAGTGTCATACTCTTACTTACTAAACCCCATCTGTGCTCCTCCTAGTGCCCTTTGCGTTGACTCTTTCGAACAAAATCCTGTACCCTGGCAAGCTCTAGCCCTAAGGGGCCCGTCTACTATGCTGACATTTCTTTGCCTACGTGCATAAAAAGAAATACAATACCGAAATATCAAAAAGACTGCCAAAAACTGTATTTTTTTCATTGTCATACATACAAATCGGAGACAAAATGAAGACATATATTAATTTTGTGCATGCATTTTACAGATTTACCCGACGGTGGATCAAATCATCTTGCTGAAACTGTTCGAGAAATAAAAAAACAGTAAGTACTAAATAATAGTATAATCAACTTCTGATAATATTTATTACTTGGTCGCAGCCCCGGATCTAGGGGGGGGCAAGCCGGGGCCTAAAATGGACCGAAAATTTCTGGAGTGGCGACCGCGTACCGGTGCGCGCAGTGTTGGCGCCGCCTGCCACGCGGGGGGGTGAGCCGCTGGGGGGGGAGGGGGTGCGACACGCACAGGACGGTTGTTGGGGCCACGCGTAGGGGAGGCCTATGTCCAGCAGTGGACGTCTGCAGGCTGATATGATCATGATACACCTGCTCATCCCTTCTGCGGATACTCGCGTAATGAAAAAAAGGTTAATTTAGACTAAAATGTATGTGTTACTGTTTAGGAACAAAGACATCCTAGTGGAATGCTTGGTGCCGGACTTCAGAGCGAACCGCGAGTGCGTGGCCACCATGGCCGACTGCGGGCTGGACGTGTTCGCGCACAACATCGAGACCGTCGAGAGGTTCACGCCCTTCGTCAGGGACCCTAGAGCTGGGTGAGGAAAACTTCACTGTGGTAGGAGGCGCCCACCGGCCCCCTTCTACCATCGGACATCCAGACGCACTGCATCTTACCATCCCTACCTTGTAGCTATTCCACCAATTCGCACTAAGCGTTTCCAAAAGTCTTTTATAATGCGCACAGCAAAGGAGTGGAACTCTCTGCCTGCGTCTGTGTTTCCAAAAGCTTACAACCCTAATTTCTTCAAAGTTAGAGTGATCATTCTCCTTCTGGGTAAGCTCGCTCCATCATAGATTTTGTCTCTGTCATCTCTGACATAGACTAGAGTCAAGAGCAAACCCATCACTAATAAATAAATAATAAAGTACATTGACCATTCCCTAATATCCCTTTGCAGATACCCGAACAATAAATTATGAGCCGTTTTTCATTACTTGAGAACGTACAGGATCACAATAGGTAGTCGATTCAGGACTGCTTTATGTCTTTATTTATTTTTTTGATATTAAGAAAGTCAATTAATAATATATGTGGGTCAATGATCGTTATTGCACATTTATCTGATGTTTACCTTAGCTGTTGCATGCTTGCTGAATAAAAAAATATTCAATCGCTCATTCACTCACTCAATAACGACACACCGCCTGTTCTATCAAAAATTATTATTTTTTGCCTATAATACTCGGTGATTCTCGGAAATTCACCCCTAGGCTTATTAAGGGGATGAAACTTTGTATATTTTGCCACTGGGCACACGGCCTGGTTAAAAGAATTGAATTCAGATCCTAGATAACAAGTAGCTATCCTGTTATATGTTACAATCAGTGAACGCAAGGAAAACATGATTTAAGCACGCATCTTGACACAAAATCCCAAACAAATTCACACATCGAAACTACGTTGCTGATTCGCCAAACAACATAAACAATATTATAATCACTCAGGATGCACAGTTAAAAATGGACCTTATTTCTTGACGATTTGGGTTTAAATTACCATCTAACGTATAGCGGCACAATCGGTAAGCCCCGCCTACCGCGGCGCAATCTGAGTTGAGACATTTTTTTGAGCTAGGAATGCTTCCATGTTTTATTTGCGTTCACTGGTTACAATCAATCATCATCATAAGTCTTTCATTTATTTTATAGTTGTGGTTTACCTAAATCAATACATTACACGTTTTATTGGTAAACATACGTGTATAACTCAATATTCCTTAAGTACGCACAAGTCGCTATATTTTATTGTAATATTATTTTGATCATTTCATATTTACCTAATAAATAATAATGATTAATAATCTCTTCTTCAGCTACCGTCAAACCTTGAAGGTACTACAGACAGCCAAGGAAGTCAATCCTGACCTGATCACCAAGTCTTCAATCATGTTGGGACTCGGCGAGACTGATGCGCAAGTGGATCAGACAATGAAAGGTCAGTCGAAGTTATCATTTCTAGTATGCCATAGTTACCAATTCCTGCCACACAGATTTGAGTGGACCTGTCCAGACAATGCAAGCATTTATCAGTTATCGTGAAGCTCGAACTTAGAAACAATGAAAGAAAATGAAAGAATGAAAGTTGTTCATAATGAAGAGTACATTTGCGTTTATTCTGTTACACGTTGTAGTACCAAATGGAATAAAGTCAACATTGTCTGCAGATCTCCGCGAGGTCGGCGTGGACTGTCTAACCTTGGGCCAGTACATGCAGCCCACCAAGCGTCACCTCAAGGTGTTCGAATACGTCACTCCCGCCAAGTTCAAGCAGTGGGAGGAACGCGCGAACGAACTGGGATTCCTCTATACAGCCAGTGGACCCCTGGTCCGCTCGTCTTACAGGGCTGGGGAGTTCTTCATCACCAGTTTACTCAAAGATAGGAAGGCTAAAAGCTTGTGACCCGGAGATTAGGCCAATTTTGTGATACATAACCAGTGATAGGAATAGGTAGTGCTTATTTGCCTAAACCTCGAAGAACAGAGACAAGAAACGGAGACTTCCTTAGGACTAAATTTTTTCCGGGACATCTGTCCCGAAATTCGGGACAATACATTAAAAAAAAATGTTATTTGGAATAAATAATTCGTCTATATTTACCTTAAGTTTGCGACTAGACATAACATAATAAATAACATACACAGTCGTTACAACCATAAAATTTTCAGATTTTTTTTTTTGGAAAACATTTTGTAAGTGACTTGTTGATCTTAATACTATGAATCACAATGTTTGTATAAGGAGTCGTACACGTGTCGAAGTAAATATCTTCTTTCTAGCTCACTGTCGGCTACGCTTAATGAGATTTCTAAAGTTCAAGTGTATGATTGAAAAAACAAAGACATTTTGTCTTTGAAATAGTGAAACGGTAATTTTTATCATTTTAGCATTCTCTATAATAGGACGAATTTATCATTTCAAAAACAAAAGGTATTTGTATGTTAAGTAAGTTAGATATAAAGTAGAACATAAATGGCGGTTTCTTTTTGTAATTTCTAAGAATAGATAACGAAATGCGCTGCGGTAAAAGTCGTATTGTACTTTCAATAAAGATTAATTGATGTTTTTAAAGATTTTTAAAGTGTTACTAAACAATGTGACACCGGCCATTATTTTAATATCATGCACATTTTTAAATATACTTTAGAAATATATTTCATTAAGGTAAAATTCAAATAACTTTTGTTTTTGAAATCATAAATTCATCCTACTATAGAGAATGCTAAAATGATAAAAATTACCGTTTTATTATTTTAAAGACAAAATGTCTTTTTTTTTTAAATTATACACTTAAACTTTAGAAATCTCACTAAACGTAGTCGAGAGTGAGCTAGAAAGAAGATATTTACTTCGAAACGTGTACGGCTCCTTATACAAACATTGTGATTCATAGTATTAAACAAGTCATTTACAAAATGATCTCCAAAAAAAAATGTTTTTTAGAAAATTTTATGGTTGTAACGACTGTGTGTGTTATTTATTATGTTATGTCTAGTCGCAAACTTTAGGTAAATATAGACGAATTACTTATTCCAAATAACATATTTTTTTAATGTATTTAAGTGTTGTCGGGACAGATGTCCCGGAAAAAATTTAGTCCTAAGGAAGTCTCCGTTTCTTGTCTCTGTTCTTCGAAGTTTAGGCAAATAGGCACTACCTATTCCTATCACTGTACATAACTGTAGTGAGAGTTATATTTTTTATGTCAAAGTTAGCATGTTTTTAGCAGTGGTTTTTATTGTTGTTAAGTGAATATTGTTTTTTATTAGTTGTAAAATAAAATGGCGTATCGGCCAAGCTAGTCTTTTAAATATTTTCAAGCGTGTTGGTAAGCCACTGATTAACTTTTTAAGAAGATGCAGAGGTTACCCACAAATTTTGGCTACTTTGACCGTACGAGCCAGTGAGGTTTTTCAGGAATATTCATGCCACCAGATGGCGCCACTCAGGCCAGCGGTCCTCTTGTTTGAACATCAATTTAACTAATATCGGAAAACATAAGTTGATTTTTGTTGGTAGTAGTAAAGGCTAAACACAAGCTTTTGTCAATGCTACGATTTTTCTATGTTTTAGTGAATCATTTTAGTGTAAAACTTAATTAAAACTATACCTGGTATGTGCACTTGGTTCAAACTACACTAACATCTACGTCGAAGTGTTATTTGTATTAACATAAAGTGTTGTTTTCAATTAGCATCTTAAGGTCGCGGTTATTCGACACGTTGTTATAGCAAAATAGTCTCTATTTACTAGGCACAACATTCAAATTCCACTATTTTATTCTATAGTCAAAGAGTGAATGTTATTTCATAATTTCCTTCACATTACACTCGGTAAACCACTGCTACTTGTTCATATTGTGTATATTATGGATCTGTATGATATCGCTAGACAAATCATTAATAAGCTATTTATTGTAAACATGCCTTTTGTTGTTGTTAATAAATATATTTTCTCAATGTTTCATGAATGTTTTCTTTTTGGAACTACTAAAAATCCTAAAATTTTTAATACTTACAAGAACACCACAAATTGTCGGTAAAAGATTATTTTGCTGACCGTCTTATTCTTGTTGTCAATGCAAAAAGTTACATAAAATGTTGACTGTGTTTGGCGAAATCCAACGATCTAAGATTGATTGACTACTGGAAAAACAATTTAAACCTTATCTCATATACGTAAGGCTCAATTCGGTCAGAGGATTTTTATTCACTAAAAATTTATATTTTTATGCAGAAACAACGAGTCGTTAGCATTATCACTATCAATTATCATACGCTCAGACTAAGCGAAAGTAACACAGCGAAACCGACACTAATAAAATAACTCAACGCATACAAAATAGGGGGTAATTCCTTACTTCCAGAACTTGTACCTCAACTGCAGCTCCATGTCCTGGTTGAAGCACCCCGCCTTCCTAGCAGCTATGGCGATGTTGTTGAAACAACAGCTGTACTGAACTCCTGTTAGCAACTAAAACTTAGTTAAAAATACCGGCCAAGTGCGAGTCGGACTCGCGCACGAAGGGTTCCGTACCATCTATAAAAAAACGGCAAAAAAATTTGTTGTATGGGAGCAAATATTTATTTTAGGATTTGTTGTTATAGCGGCAAAAGAAATACATCATCTGTGAAAATTTCAACTGTCTAGCTATCACGGTTCATGAGATACAGCCTGGTGACGGACGGACGGACAGCGGAGTCTTAGTAATAAAACAGAGGGTAAACAGAAACCTCCGTTTTACCCTTTGAGTAAGGAACCCTAAAAATAAGCCCATGTTGGCTTTTAACATACAACACACTGAACCCTTGTCATACACCTAAGTAAGCGTTAAAATCACGGCGCAGTGACACCAATAAAACAACTCAACTCATACAAAAATCCACGCTTATTCTTAAAAGATAGCTTCACTTCCCAACACCACACACACACACCACACACCATTGATCAATAAGATACGTGTATAGTAATAAGTTTTATTAATAATTATGTATTAGTTTATTATATTATTGTTTAATTTAGTTGTGTGTATTTTATCTTTGGGCCTCAGTTGCCTGATAATAAAGTGATTATTAATATTATTATTATAACCTGGTTGAAGCAGCCCGAGTTCCTGGCAGCCTTGGCTGAAACGTTGAAACTGCTGGTGCTGTGCTCACCTCGTGTTAGCAACCAACTCTAAGTATTGACTCCAAGAGGGCCTTCTACATACAAAACTGCACGGCCTTGTCATGCTCTCAAGAGGGAAGAAGCACGGCGAACACCAATAAGACAACTCAACAAATAAAAATGCTCGTTTATTTTTAACAGTAGGTAGTCTCACTTGCCGAACTTATGCCTCATCTGTAGCTCCATATCCTGGTTGAAGCAGCCCGGTTTCCGAGCAGCTTTCGCGATGACGTTGAAGCTACTAGAGCTGTACTGCAGCGGCTTGTAAGATATAGTGACGACCTTCGTCAGCTTGTTGAAGCTCACATTCGGGGTAGATATTGAGTTCTGGACTTGGACTCGCACGTACTCTATTACGTAGCATTGTGGTGTCTGGAAGAAGGACGTCTCTGTGAAATCTGTTTATTAGAGTAGGGATTTAACGGCCCTTTAAAGGAAGGCTCAGAAAAAGTGTCCAGTATATCGGGCAGTCACTTCAAGGACGTTATTTTTTAGATTTTTATTTGAATATTGCAACTTATAGACATGATTTGATATATCAAACTGAACCCTATTCATTCTTACAGTTCGCACTTCTCGCTTCGACTCACCCTCAGTTTAATATCCTTAGTCTTCTGAAAGAGCGAGAAGTCATCGTCCCTGTGATCAACAATAATGCTGCCAGGAGCATCCACACCAAACTCCCATACTTCCCCCAGAACGCCCTGCGTCACCGACAAAAGGACACAGTGTACGAACAGTGCCCGTGGCTCCATGGCTCACAGCCCACTAGAAGCATCCGTAACCACGATTCGACGCACCAAAACTTTACAAGTTCATTTTAATTTTACTCGGTGATTCCTGTATCGACACAAAAATGTTAATTTCAATACTTTGTTAATGGGTGTCAAATTGTTGTGCGGATATTGAATGCGCCAATGTAATTGATTTGTTCAATTAAGTTGTTATGTTAGTGGGTTTTTCGCTTTTTAGGGTTCCGTGCCCAAAGGGTAAAAACGAGACCCTATTACTAAGACTCCACTGTCCGTCTGTCTGTCTGTCTGTCACCAGGATGTATCTCATGAAACATGATAGCTAGACAGTTGAAATTTTCACATTATTATTTCTGTTGCCGCTGTAACAACAAATACTAAAAACAGAATAAAATAAATATTTAAGTGGGGCTCCCATACAAGAAACTTGATTGTTTTGCCATTTTTTTTTTGATAATTGTACGAACCCATCGTGCACGAGTCCGACTCGCACTTGGCCGGTTTTTTTTATTAATAAATAAAGGTCTGCGTCCCATCTGTTTTTCCGCTTACTTCTAAACCACGCAATGGATTATATCGTGGTGTGTATATATATAGGCCATATCGCAGAATTGGCCATTTCATGATGTGGCCGAGATTATTTTTAGAATAGAAGAATAGAATAGAGAGAGATATTTTAGGTAAGGTTTGAGAGAACTTAGGGCACCCCGACTCGGATAAGTTAGGTTCGGGATGACGGGAGCTGGAGTGGGCGAGCGAAGCGAACTTAGCTCCCGTCATACCTTTCATGTCAGGTTCCTTTAAAACCTGCAGACGGAAATAGGAGCCCCAACAAAGGCAGTGGGGCTCCGTCGTCGAAGTTATGATTGAAGTTGCCATTTCATGAAGTGGCCAGATCATGAAATGACCGGCGAAATCCTGAAATGGGCATATTTTACGGTATGGCCACGGCATATTATATAATTAGCACTCGTGCGAAGCCGGTGTGGTTCGCGACTTTGCATTAGAAGAAACTCAATATCAAAGATTTTGCTTACCTGCATCTCAAATCATATTACTCTCTGATCTGATGCTGATGTGGGAAAAAATTGTTTAGTTGTTGGCAGTGGATTTAAGTTGAAAGCAATCAAGCTATACTTACTTACGTAACTGGTACGACATCTAGAAAACCAATTTAACTATTGTAATTCACTACCGGTTTAAAATTAAATGTCAGTTGATCAGCCTAGCGGCCGGCCATCATACCTTGCTTATTGATGTCTCGTTTTTTCTTTGTAAGGACTTAAGAGTGTCTTAACTCCGTAATCTCAGCGTGAATATAATCGCCACTTAGCTCGAAGTATGCAAAATTAGTACCTACATTCAATCTTGCGCAAATTGCCTTGCATGTAGCGATTAAACAATTGACTAAATACATTTTCTTTTGATTGCTTTTACATTTTGCTAAGATTGTATAGTAATAGAATGCGACAAAGATTATACGACAATGTTGCCTATTACGACGATTAGGTAAACTCACTGCATTGAAAGATTACATTTCTCATCATTTTCAATTTTTAATCGAGAAGGCAAAAAAATTATATCTTAAAACTTTCGCTAACTCGAAAATAACCCAGTTTGGAGATATGGTTTGGGGATCAAAATCGTTGCAAATCAGTTCAGTTTCAAGCGAACCCTTTTCAAGGAACCCAGTAATTCTGTATTTGCGGCGTACCTACTCGTGCATATCCTGAAGAACACAAGTTTTTGAATCGCTATAACTCAGAAATAGTGAATCTTAGAGGAAAAAATGTGAGGAGATTTTTTGTAGGTAATTGCATGAGCATTGTCTGAGCATTTTTGTCATAAAACTTTTTCACAAAAAATCCAAAAGACCCATTTGGCGAACTTTGACCTTCCACAGATTTTGTGCACGCATTGGATGAATGGGGAGTTTTTACAATTTCATTATAATAGTATCCCTAACGTTCGTGTTTTTCAGCTTCTTGCATATTTATGCAGAGGCTAATGTCTATTTTGACCGGACTAGTAGGAGTAAGCGCCGTTTGCTATCAGGCAAAAGGCGAGTTTCTCAACTACATACTTCCAATACAAGGTACTATGTATTTACACAACAACAGCAAGTTCTGAAAGAATTCAAAAGTTTCTATGCTAAGTAAGATCCGAAGAATTGGGGCTACCGACGACGGTCTGTGGACCGCTCAAGCACCGGCAACACACCGGTGTGCGCCGAATTAATCGCGAATTTAGTGTTTATTTACCAATTACATAAGATTTATTTATTACTAGCTGTGCCCGCGACTTCGTTCGCGCGTGCATTTCGTATTTAGGAAGATATTAAGAACACAAACTCACTAAATGCATGCACTCATCATGATTATGACATGACTTACAAAATTAAGAAGAACGAACGAATATTAACACTTAAAAAATTTCTTCGTAAACAATATTACTCGTTATGTGATATTCATCAGTACGTATAAACAGGCTTTGCGCGCTGCTTACTTGCGACAAAGCGACATACAGCCTGACCGTGCGAGATACAGGACTTCCGCAGATCCACAACAACACGACTAATAGTTTGTCCCTGAGCTTGATTAATGGTCATGCCGAAACTATCAGAAGAGAAGTCTCCGCAGAGGACATGGTGGAGTATACGGTGGAGGTCTGCCCTACTTTGGCAGAGCATCACCGTGTTCTCGTCGAGGCGATCGGCTGCGGCGTCCTGGTTCACTCCATGGTCCGGAAAAGAATATAAGAATGAATGACAGCACGATTTGACAGTTATTCCTAGTTCGGGACTAATCGTAAGTCCGTAGGTGATACGGAGTAGAAAACGCCCAACACTAAGGCCGAAACTAAAACTTCGGGCTTAAGAGAGTAGACCCCCTCAGCCGCCGCAACAGAAAAAGACAACCCGGGCGTTGCGTCGGGAGTCGCAGGGCAATTTCCAGCCACCCTAAGCGCAGGCCCGCAGATGGCGAGCGTAGGTTGGCTCACTGTCCGAACACTACTAGGCCCGGGTCGACGAAGCGT
This sequence comes from Melanchra persicariae, assembly GCA_947386135.1. Taxonomy (NCBI): domain Eukaryota; kingdom Metazoa; phylum Arthropoda; class Insecta; order Lepidoptera; family Noctuidae; genus Melanchra; species Melanchra persicariae. The sequence continues at coordinate 1,354,863 of OX376651.1, forward strand.
CGTAGCCAGTGTTGCGGAATTTGTTCGAAAAGTCACCACGGCCCGGGAACGTAAAAGGCATAAGGAGGAATACGGATGTGTTTTAGTCAGTAAGAGTTTGACACTCTCTTCCGCTCCACTCAGAGCAGAAGAAGTCATTTGATGATTTCCTATCCATAAAAAAACCCACAACGGATAGAGTAGAGACTCCGTTGTCCTGACTAAGTTTGCAAGCCTAGCTCCGCCCAAATGTACAAAAGCCATCAGTGTGCTTCACAGGTTGAGCGGAGAGATGACCGATAATACTCAAGCCGCATGGGAGTGATAATCTGAGATTAAAGTCAGCTCAATCACTTAGAATCACAAAATCACAAACCTATATTTACCACCTGTATATGTACATTATGGATTGCAATAAACGATTTGATTTGAAACCTGCACCTCACCGTTCCGAGGATTTTTTCACGTCGGAAAGATGACGACTACATAGATGATGGCTACGTCATCCTGGCCATGAGGCCAGGATGACGTAGCCCACTGATTCCTCGGCGTCGAGACTACCTCCGCACATTGGGCTGGCTGTGGTGCATACGTTAAAAAAATTTAAGGGCAATGATCCGTAATAATAATCCCTATTATTACGGAGGTAATTTTTACTTAAGCTGAGAAGTCATTTAGTTAGTCACGTTTATAGACTTGTAATTGCCATTATTCACTGCAATCTGTAACCCGTGACCATTTGTTGTCATGAAGTTCAGTTGTTCTCTGGCAAATTCATGCGAAACTGTGAGAAAGAAAGAAAGAAGGAGGAGCGGGTACGGGTCCAGCACTACCATCTCGAAACCTATCTTCGCGAGTTCTTCTGTGGCGTCATTGCCTAGGGACCCACAGTTCCCCTTGAAGCTCTGGAGAGTGAAACCCGCTACTGGTAATTTCTGGCCCTAGGCTGGTCACGACGAATCACCAGCTGACTGGGAATTGAACAGTTATGTTTCAAAATTAAGAGAAAATAATTAGGAATGAGGGAAATCCTGGGAAAGAAATCCAAGAGGTGAAAGGTTCATCGAGTCGAAGCTCCAAAGTCTTGAGCATCGAAGCCGAGTTTTTAGCCTGTCGGTTTTGTATCGGTTGCATTTTGGGGAGTGTGCGACGGAATTGCATAGTTTAATTCCGCCAAGCTCGTTTCATCATCGGACCACAAGACGTACGGCGATACGCCACCGGTACACGGTGGACCTCACACCCACATGAACAAAACGTTTTGGAAACACATGGCGTGGAATTCCCTGACTGAGTCCGTGTTTCTGGATAGTTACAGCCTGGGAGTCTTATCAAGAGTGAATAGGTTACATATAGGCAAGCGTGCTCCATCTTCGATCACATCATCGTTTGCCATCAGGTGAGATAGTGGTCAAACGCGTTCCTATCAAAAGTAAAAAAAAAATGAAAACAAAGTCAGTGGAGCAATTTTTTTTTTGCATCAAATGCGTAACGCCTGGTAAGTATCAAAAGAATCTTTAACTAAAAAATACTTTTTGGTGTAATTCTCGTGCTGTTGATGGTAAGTACAGTTTCGCTCAACAGATGGCATTGCAAGTATAATTAAAGACACTTACTCCTACTTACTATGCATGTAGATAATAAGTAGATTTCTTCTAGATTGCCACAATCCTATCAGGTTTATCTGAATGTTATCTACATTAGTTTTGTATTTTTTAACGTGATGCAAACAAAACAGAATACATATAAACAGAAAATAGGTTCTGCTTGTCTTGCTAAAAAGATATGCAAAATACAGCAATAACATATTATTAATATTTGAAAATATTAGGTTTGGTAGGAATAAAAAATAAGGAAATAAATAAGATAAAAATAATCCAAAAATAATTCCAACTTTTGTGGGATTCGAACCCACACCAAGTCTTTCGAGAGGCAGGCTTTAAACCAACGGACTATGAGATCTGTTGATAATTGGTTAAAATAGCCGATAGCTTAGCTCCCTGAAAAGGTTCCACATCAGGTGCTCTAGACCTTCATTTTTTTTATGTCGACAAACAGTACTCATCATGTTGACCAACCATTCCTAAAGCGGTATATTAATATCTCTTATAGATTAGCCGGACTGCTAAGGTTCCACGTCTTGTATTTAGATCTTCAAAATAAATTATAGCCTATATGTTGGCGAGTACAAATAGCTATACAACATAAAAAGTTTCATTAAAATCTGTCCAGTGGTTTTTGCGTGAAAGACGAACAACAGACAGACAGACAGACAGACAGACAGACAGACAAAAAAAGAAAAAAAAATATTTTTGGCTTCTACTGTTTGTTTTATACAAACAGTAGAAGCCAAAAATATTTTTTTACCCACAGAGTACCAGTAGCACCCCTGGAGTATTTTTTTTAGTTTATATTCAATGTACAGAATTGACCTCTTCTACAGTTTTATTATATGTATAGATTTGGGAATTTTCACATGTCGGGGCTGGAGTCGTTAAGCAAGCTGAAGAAATATGGGGCCAACCGTGCCTGTCGAAGGACAGACAGCCGAGATGGTACTAAAGATGAAGTCCTTGAGTGAAGACAGCTACTTTGCGAATGTTGCGTAATACACCCCCCTAGCTTGATAGACCGCATGACGACCTTAAAAGGTAGCTGTGGGGTCTACTGGATGCGTTTACCAAGGAGCCAGGGTTTTGTTAACTTGATAGCAGCCTATGTTTAACAATGGACAAGAAAAGGCCTAGTCAATTAGTTGATTCTTATTTTATTTTATTTTATTTTTATTCAAAAGGAACAACAAACAGCCACAATATAAAATACACATAGAAAGCAAAGTTACACAAAACACATCACAATATTGTAGCCCACAACGCTGTTCACAGGTTATCAGTAGGATACATAGATAAAATCACTAGGATGGCAGATAGATGATACTTAATAGAAATTACTTAACTATCGTGTTTAATTAAGTGATAAAGTTACAATGTGAAATAAAATATTTATTTTATATAGATTCTTATCAGTTTACATTGTATACCTATCTCCTTTTTGTTAAATCGAAATTGTAGCATCCTGAAGAAAAATAAAACCGTTGACAGATCGACAGCCAAAGCCAATCGATTTTCAAATGACTTTCAAATTGTTCCGGTGACTTTTCTTGTCAGAGATATTGAAATTGTATTACCGTTTATTAATTTAGTATTAATTATAAAAAAGCATTAAAAATAGAAGCGGAATGAGAAGTAGCGGCCTGGTATTGTTCACGTGTGCTGGTCTGCTGCTTGTGAGTATTGAGACATTCCTTCTGACTCCACCACTAAATAACATATTCTAGATTCCACTGACTGCACATTTATGGCTCTCTTTGGCAATTGGTATATTTCTGTCCTATTCTTAGAAGTTTATATTATTCTTCTTCTCCTATTCGAGTCGATGGTGAACCTTAAACAGCTTGTGCCCTGTAAGTGGCCACGTTTATAGCAGCATTAAGTCCTCACTGGTGCAGGTACAAGGGCCCTTGGAGCACTCCAATAAGTAAGTTGGACAGTGGCACCACACATACATTTGGTGTCCAAGGTCTTTTTTAAACACCATTGTGCTAAGTTGCATTTGCCATCTATATAGGTGCGCAACCGATTGGGTGCCTTAAAGGCCACTGCAGTTCATGATCAGGTGCAAGATGTTTTGAGGTTTTACTAAGTCAGGTGGTTATTAAAAGATCCTAAAACTTACTTCTTAATTGAAATGTTGAGAGATAATTGGTATCGCTGGACGCTGTGTGGTATTTTTTCACATGTCCTGGTCATCTTTTTGCAAATTAAAATCGAGTCTTTACGTTTCCTTTGCCTTAGATTGTCTTATTGACCGTCGATGTCTGCTGAACTTGAGGTCATGGGTTCGATACCCAGGTGGGGCAAAGTGTTACTTAGTATTTCTATCAGGCATTTCTTTGGCTTGGCGAAATGTCGGTCTACCTACTATAAATACCTGTCTAACTCTTCGGAGAAAATAGAGTTTTTTTTTATTGGTAGTTGTTTAAAAATATGTATTATCAAGGGATCTTGAGAAAAAAATAAGTTAATTTCTGAGTGCTTGAGTGCTGTATACCGTCGTGAACCAACAATTGGATTTGCCTGCACGTGTAGAGCGGCGGAGCGATCCTCGGCGGGTCGGCAGCATGGAACCTGCTGCGCATGTCCTACTACTTCTGGACGTCGGATCTGGGCGTGGAGCTGAGCTGCAGCGTCCTGCTGATAGCGGGAGCGCTGCTATGCCTGCCCACCTGCTGGCTGGCCACCTCGGTCCCCTACCACACCAGGTCTTTGTCGTTGACTGCCACGGTAAGAGACTCCATGTTAGCGTGTCCTGATACTCCTGGGCGTGGAGCTGAGCTACAGGCGTGCTGATGATAGCGGGCGCGCTGCTGTGCCTGCCCACCTGCAGTCGTCAGTCAGCGTTGATGGCTGCGATATTACTGGATAATATAAATCTTTAAAAACTCACAAGATGTAGAGTTTACTGGTGAGCGGCTTACTGTTGATTTATTTATTCATTTACTTTAATAGAAACTTAATTGTACACCGAGAACCATAAGACGGGGTAACTTTGACTTTAGAGGTAACTTTGACACGTTCTTTTTTTTAACTACCTACTCTACTTTCTTGACTACTTTTAGTTTCTGCATCTCTTACCCATGCGGAGTCGCCCCTAACACATGTAAACCGAATTTTAGGACTTTATTATAATGAGCCCCAAACACTGTCAAAGTTATCCTAAAGTCAAATTAACCCCGTATTACCGGAATAACATAAAAGAAAACTAAAAACTAAAACACATGCACAGTGGGCGGCCTTATCGTATTCCGCGCTCTCCAGGCAACCTGGAATTGACAGTAATTGTCTGGACATAAAATGGGGCTGTCATCGGTGCGACATTACTTTAAATGTAATATATTATATGTCGCAGCCATTTAGCTTAATCAGCCTTTTGTTCAATATTGTTTAATGACTTGTCCATGTCACTTATGGCTAGACTAGTTAATGAAACGGCGGGTTCAGCCAGTTGGCTGCGACATATACACAGATAAATACATATTCTTAATAAAACATACAGATATACTAATCTATAGGCAATAAATAAATCACGAACGTCGATGTCACAGCGACAAGTAATGTTCCTTCACGAGCCTTTTGAACACAGGTTATGATTGAGCGCGTCTTACTGGCACTGGCAATGCATTCCACAAACGAGCAGCTTGGACAGTAAAGGATTTATCCAAGAAAGTAATGGAATGCACTGGCATTTTAAGTCGTAGATTTCTAGTAGATTAGATGACCTCAGAAATTGAATGTGGGAATCACAGAGATACTGAAAACGTCTCTTGAGATACAAGAGGTCTCAAGAGACGTTTTTATTAGCTCTGTGATTATACGTGACGATTTTAATTTGCTCGTCAACTGACGTGGAGGCAAACAGGGGAGACCAATCTATACTGCTGGCATCCTCGCAAAGACTGTCAATGTTCATACCACCAAAATTGCGTTGCATAAGAATTTCAGCTTTAGCCATAAGTGGGCGAATTTGATATGAAAGGAAAATTAGGTCATGGTTGGAAAAGGCATCAGCCGAAAATTGACCATGCTGAGCGACGTGATCAGGTGAAGAAACGAAAATCAAGTCAAGAAAAACAGGAGTAGAATTTGGAAAATGGTGAGTGAGCACTTAATGGGAGAATTGAGCTGTAATATTGATCTACTCAATATATCTACCTACTACAACAATAACCGCAGCAGTGTATTCTAAGAAAAATCGTGCACCACTGGAATTTTCAGTTATTTCAGTCGATTTTCCCCGATCGAGCACTTTCAGGGTTAAGCACTAAAACCTGAAAACCACGTATTTGAAGATGTGGTGTTAACTATGGCTTATGTTGACTGTAGTTAAACTTTCTATTTGAGGTTCCCATGGAACATATTACAGTTACATGTAGCGAACTGCTTCTCAGCGAAGCTCCTCGGTTGCAGCTGATGGCTCTGGTGAGCGTGGCAATGGTGATGGTGGCAATGGGCATGTCCTCGCTGTCGGGGCTGTCGCGGGCGCTGCGCGAGCCGGCCATGTTCAACCACAGCATGCTGCGCGCTATGGCCATCGACGCCTTCGACCCCGCTGTTAGGAGCTCCTTCGCGGCTATGCAGACTGAGGTAAGTACTCTTGGCGATATAATCATACTGGTAAATGTAAAGTTTTGATTATAGTTACACACTTATAAGGAGAGTTGGGGACATATAAATCTATGTGACGATATTGGTTTTCCATGTGATCACATAGATTTCTACTGCTTGCGTAGCAGCACAGATATCTAAATATTAATGTGTATTTATTCATTAGACAACTAACAAAACACTGATTGGTAGACTCTAAATTGAAATTCATTCTAGGGGTCGTCCATTAATCACGTGAAGTTCAAAGACCCTTAAATTTGAGCTCACGAAAAAATCACGAAATATCACAAGGGTGTAGTGAGATATCACGTGAATTTATTTTTTCGTTTAACGCGACTTCTGATTTAGTCCTTTATTTTCCAGAAATCATTTAAAGTTTTCAAGATTAAATGAAAATAAAGGACTAAATCAGAAGTTTTCAAGATAGAAAGAATTTTAGGATAAAGTATCTTAAAATTTTAACGCCAAATTATCTAAAAAAAAAATTACCGATTGTACCTGCTAGAAAATAAACGTAAATTGGATAAGGCTTAGCCTAAAACCTCACTTCATGTCACTAGGCGGTGAGGGGGAACATCACGTGATTGTGATTTTTAATGGACGACGCCCGAAAATTTGAATTAAGAAGAAGAGATAATCAGTATTTAGCCTAATAAACAAGACTCATTACGGTAATGTTTCAGCTGCGGTGCTGTGGCGTGAATTCGTACGCGGACTGGTACGCGCACCGCCGCACGCTGCCGCCCGCGTGCTGCGGCCGCGCCTGGAACGGAAAGATAATCCCCAAAAATGTATACACCTCCCTCTTTTTAACAGACAAAAAAGTGACGTGGAAGGAATGGAGGAAGGCCTTAGCCCAGCAGAGGGACAGTGCCTGTGGGCTAGTAATGATATTAAGTAATTAATTGACTGGGCCTCCATCCTCTGCTTCCTTAAATTGTTTCGAGAGCCCGCGCTTCCTTCCGATTTTGAAGCTTATTTCTAGGGTTCCGTACCCGAAGGGTAAAACGCGACCCTTATTACTAAGACTCCGCTGTCCGTCCGTCCGTTCGTCCGTCTGTGACCAGGCTGTATCACATGAACCGTGATAGCTAGACAGTTGAAATTTTCACAGATGACGAATTTCTGTTGCCGCTATAACAACAAATACTTAAAACAGAATAAAATAAATATTAAGTGGGGCTCCCATACAACAAACGTGATTTCTTGCCGATTTTTATAAATAATGGCACGGAACTCTTCGTGCGCGAGTCCCGACTCGCACTTGGGTTTTTAATTAATTGTTTTGCTGATGTAACCACCCCATTCCCTAGACCATAGGTTCTTGCTTGTTAGGATTCCTACATTCCCCATCAAGAAGGTTCTACTTACGGGGTACAAAACCTACCACCTATCTATCTGGCCATCCGGTCCTTCACTGGGCTGTATCCATGTATAGGCAAAAACACGAACGTACGGACTGTGGTAGCCTAGTATGACGGAAAGCACGTTATGCCGTTGGTCCTGCGCCAGATCTGTCTGAAATATCTGATCGTGGGATTGCGATCCCAGCGAACTATGAGAGTGATGGAAGATAGTGCATCTGTGTTAGCGCACTACACCTGCACTATAATATTGTTACGAGCTTAGGGTTCGTGACAATAAAAACAGCCGATAAAATAATCAAAATGACACTTTACTTAATCAACACTAATTACAACTTAAACTCACTAATTATAAATCACAATTGCACTACTGATCACTTTAATTCACAGTCGAAGTTCGCTCTCGAAGTTATCGCTTGTATCGCAAATTCAATACTGACTCGATCGCAACCTATGCGGGCCTTATATAGGTCGGCAGATAATTCCAGAACCTTCTAGTATAGAAACATCTAGAAAGTTCGAGTACATACCGATCCCGACTAACCACATATTGAAAACTCTAGAATGTTCTAGCATCGAAATGTCTAGAAGGATCTTGACTCTACTAGTTCTGCTACTCGATACTAGATGGCGCTAGTAGTAAGTTATAACGTTATGTACCCGGCATTAAGGCGAGCCTTACTTGAGCGCGTAGGCATCTAACGCTTACCCCAGGCCCCGCAAGGAGTAGCAATACGTAATAAGTTACGATGCGCGGGAGACGCGCGCACCAAGCGCACCGCTCGCTCATGAGTTCACAGACTCGGGTAGGTACTAAGTTCCGTCACAGGATAAAGTAATGCAGTAGATCAACTTGAATTAATTAGTATATGTTTATTTTGTGTTATTTTTCTATTAAGTATTTTTTAAGGTTATAGATGGATTAAGTACGTATTGTACAAACTTGAATCCAATTACTAATCATTAAAAATCAGTAAGAATACTTATTGATTTTAGAGTATATGGTGGATTTAAAATCTGACTGACACGAAAATTATGAATACGAGTACGATACAAAACTACGCGTCGCGCGCTATTTGGCTTTGGTGCGATACCTTCGTAAAAATCAAGTAGTAGGTAGGCACACTTACTTTAGGAAAATTATGTTACAATTCTTGAATATTATAATTCAAGAAAGCTTAGAAGTATAAATGGTTTGGAATTTGCCTAGATGCTATTAAAAAAAAACAAAAACGTTTTTATATTTTTAATCAAATAGTTAACATAATAAAAGTTACCAATGCAACTGGCTAAAATTCGTTGAACTGTAGCTGTCTCGGTTTGCATGGACCTAGCTGAGTAGATTGACACGGAATATGGTCCTTGGATTTGCTTGGACCTGGCTGCACAGGCTTGTCATTAACATTTTCTTTGTTTTCTTTCAATATTATCTCTCGTATTGGCATACCGCGATTTTGACGCAGATCCACAATCTCTGGTAATATACATTTCAAATAAAAATCTATATTTTTTTTCTCCATATGCAACCGCCAAAATTCGTCATCTCTTGAAATATTTTCTACTAATAGTTTTCACCGGACCATATTCCAAAAATGCATTGGTTCCTTTCTGTTATGTGAAGTTGACCCTGCACTTGGTAATACCAATTACTTTTTTTGTTTATAACCCTGGTATGTTTTATTCTATCGAATTTAAATATATGTATTTTACTTTCTTCAATAGCAGCATTTCCCTTTTCTAAATGCCGTTATTGGACATTTAATTTCAACAATGGTGTCGTTCCCAACTATACCGTCGGGGGTAACCCCAATAAATGAGTATTATTTTGGAGACAAGTCACGCGAGACAAGTGACTTCACCAAATTGAAATAGGATCAGTCCGGGAAGATACACTTCCAAAAAAATAGAATCATCAAAATCGGTTGACAATTGGCGATAATATCGCTGAACAAACATACAACAAAAAAAAACAGTCGAATTGAGAACCTCTTATTTTTTGGAAGTCGGTTAATAATATACAATACAATAGTCAAGTTTAATGTATGTAATTCATAATTTCTATACATTTTTCCTCTTGCCAATAAACACCGATAAAGTTACGCATTGGATTGGAAAAACTATACAAACTGCAGTGCGATTCTGTAAACATGTCGAAGTGAACACTTGGGCGAGGTGCATGACGGGTGAGTTCTCAAACCATACAAATAAGATAGAATGACAGCTCTATTGTCGTTCACTCCGCCTAGGTGAACACCGTGACATATCGACAGAATTGACTGGCTGACCACATAGTTTTTTGTATCTCTTGTCATAACTTGATACATTGTTAGTAATTAGTAAGAGGATGGACTCTAGTGTACAGCGCATAAATGAGCTGGTCCGGTAGCCTAAACGTTACCAAAAGTATGTTATTATAATATTTTCATAGGAAATGGTCATACTGTAACACTTTTATACTATGGCACGCGACTCACGAGTGCGCTGCGCGTATTGGTTGGCATAGACGAGACCTACACAAACGTTGCAGACACCATTAATATTATTATTTGTTGTGTTGTGGTGGCTGTGAGTAGGTACCCACCTAGCGTATAACTACACTTATATTTCTTCTCTACATGAACACCAAAACATTATTGCACCGATATTCAACTCTCATGTAGGAAATACGAGCTATTATTTTGGCATTTGTTTATGAGTAAGATAAGTGAAAACGGACATCTACACTAATATTATAAAGAGGAAAGATTTGTTTGTTTGTTTGTTTGTTTGTTTGTTTGTTTGTTTGTTTGTTTGTTTGTTTGAAATGAATAGGCTCCGAAACTACTGGACCGATTTGAAAAATTCTTTCACCAGTAGAATCCTACATTATCGGTGATGGTCATAGGCTATAGAATATTTTCAAAAAAGTTAGGGATCCGTATGAAAAGTTCGATAATGTGACCCAAGGTGTGAGAAAAAATCCTTATATCGCGTGCGCTGCGGAATCTATTGACAATAGAGCAAAGTGATGTACTACAGTTTCATAGAGGTCATTAATGTCTACAAAAAAGTCCGCGATACCATATGTCTAACTATTATGGATAAGTCACCATGACCGCTTTTTGTTAATATTAGTCAAGCAAATCCCATGGTGAAATAAAAAATGGTGAATATATTACCATGATATTAATCCTTATCCATTTAAATGGTTTGATAATTAAGGTTGATTATGTCCGTGTAAATTACACTTTAAATCATTCAAATCGGACCTTTCGTTCAAAAGTTACGACGGTAATAAACATGCTCGGAGTAAGAAAAATGTCGCGGCTTGAGCGAACTGGGGAGAATCGTATCAATGCTTGGTCCGATGAAGTTGAAACACCACGGCATTTAAATATTTTCGATAAAACAATAAGAATAACAAATGTTTGGATTTTTCGAAAATCAACTAGGTACATACATAATAAGGGGTGAAGCAGGGGTGAATAAGTTTTTAGGGGAGGAAATTATAGCTTGCTTCAATTTACGTCGGAATTCTATGAACAAACTAAAAGTGGGATAATTAAAATAGATCATGTACCTAACAATTTTTGCATAATCAACCCCTGACGGGCTGAACGGGGTGAACAGTTGCGCTGAACCAATAATGAGAATCGTTGTGCTTAATTTTCCAAAACTAACCATTATAAGGGGATATGTATAGGAGCGTTGCAGTTTGTGGAGTACCTTCTATCCCCACGCGGACGAAGTCGCGGGCGAAGTGCTAGTTTCTAATAAATAACAAATATTATAAGACTTATACAAACTCTCCGAAACCATCAAGACTAACGTAGCGGGGTGAACTACCTATTTGACATTTGAAAACAGTAAATCATTGTATCATGTGCGCGCGAGGTGGCTTTATGCACTCTGAAATAGGGTTCAAATTCAATTGTTTTACATACTTGATGCGGTTGGTAAATCTATTCCGCGCGGAAACTAAACCACTAAAGCGCACGTCTTTATGCGTATTGAAATAAGGTTTAAATTAAACTGTTTACACACATGTTCGCGGTGTGTAAATTTATCTGTTCCGTGTCGGTACTTACCTAGTTAGTAAAGTAAATTATGTATATACCTATATACCTTTTTGTTTATTCAGCCAAGTTTATAAAAAAAAAGTAGTCACCGCTACAACGAAGAGCCGTTGATGACAACTTTTATTCCCCCATTTTTTTTTACAAAGTTATAGCTACATCTAATAAAAACTAACTATATTACAACTGTTTGAACACTAAATTGTATACAAGTATTATTATTTAACCGCTCGACACGTGAAAATTCCAAAATAAAAAATAAATCTTACGTAAATAAACATAAACATTAAATTCGCGGCACACCGGTGTGCGGGCAGTGCTCGAGCGGTAATCAATTTAGGCTTAGCCAATAACAGAACTTAGCGGGGGTGGCGGGATCGCAAAAATTGGCACACGTCCGACCTCCAACACGTTCCGCTCGGGACTAAATGACACGGGGCGCGCGCTAGAAAAGACAAAATCACTTGATTTTGGAATTAGTGGTGTGACGTATTAATAAAGTACAAGCGGCGCATGCACGTCACGGCATTGCTTGCCCAACCGCCGGCCGGTGCGGACGTGTATGCGCTCCTTGGTGAAACGAGTGATTGGCTTTGATTTACGAACCCAGCAGCAAACGAGGACACCACAGTGGCGACGAGCCTCAAGTAAGTGGTAAATTATGCTGCTATATGAAAAAGGAGAAATATGAACTCACGTGCACGAAAAAAAAAAAAAAACGAAAAAATGAAACACTAATAACAACCTCACGGTTTTATGGTGCTATCGATTCAGTGGTATATGTATCTATCTGTCCAAGTACTATTAAAACAAATGACTAGACATTACAAATAACAAATAGTGTTATTTTTCTGATCGATCAATGATAGGTTATTATTATCATTGTCATGAAAAAAAGCAATGAATACTTTTCTAAAAATAATTTCTATCATAATTATTGTTATATTCTTGACTATAGCCGTGGATATTTCTAAAATAAGTTAAAATTAAAATTTTAATATAAGTACCTACTCGGTGGTAACAGTCTTCTTATATCTTGTGACGATAATTTCGACGTAGGTACCTATTAGTAGAAATTGTAATAAGAAATACCGTGTAAGTCCACGTTAATGTAATTTATCCAGTGACATTATTTATTTAAATACCTACGTAGGTAATAAGAATTTTCAGTGCAAAATTATGATTCCTCACTATTCATCGCGTTCTCTTAAGTTAAATGATGTTTTAAGGTTGAGGTACCTAAAGCAAATGTCGTTAGTAATATTAAAGCAGATAAGTCAAATGCATGCAATCAATCAGCGCAATAGGTACATGTACTACTTATTGATATAGGTAGGTAATACAATATGCTATCATAACAAATGTACCAAAGTGTATTAGTGTATGTTGCCAAGGTGCAATAAGGTGCCAAGGAGCACAAAGTAGTATTTTTCCAAGGTGAATCAAGGTGCCAAGGAGCATTAAGGTGTAATTTTGCCAAGGGCATATATATCCATAAAAAATGCAAATTTCATGGATCAATTGATTGATTCCTTTGTCGTTTTGAAGTTTTAGCAACATTAAATATCACCAAAACCTAATGGAATAAATGTCACCGGCACAACCCATATCTACTTCGCGTAATAAAGATTTATATCACTCCAGTGGCGTAGCGTAGTAGGGGCGAGGGGCGACCCGCCCCGGGCGGCCTCTTCAAAACCTAAACAAGGGGGCGGCTGACACCATGCTAAGCCACTGTAATACTCATTCTAATATTGTCCATTTACGCCACATCTAGCTAAAAAAAATAAAAAAAAGTAACAATAGAATTCAATTCAGGGAAATAATAATGTGTAAATTAGACATATATTGTAGTTTATTCATTATTCAGTCATCGTGGTAAAATATATCTAGGAATTATCTAGGATTTTGCAGTGTGAGAACATGGTATACACATTTCAGATAGTAATTTTGGAAAAAAAAAGAAAAAAAAAATTTAAAAAAAAAAAAAATGTTCGAGTGAACAGGCTCCTTCTGGGTAAGCTTGCTCCATCGTAGACTTTGTCTTTGTCATATCTGACATTGACTAGAGTCAATAGCAAACCCATCACAAATACAAAAAAAAAAAGATTGGGTTACAGATTGCTAATAACAATATTATGAGGAAATTTAGGACCAGTAATCTGTATTTTACTGAGAGCATAAATAAAATACGAAACACCTTATCCAATGGCGCCAAGGGTGCAATACAAAGGCAAATTGACATTGTTTCAGGTCGCTCAAAATGTCCAATTTACCACCGGCAGAACCCTTGCAATGCGAAGGTTGTTCCAAGAAAGAAAGAAAATGAGTTTATTTGGCACACACATATAAAACTCATAGTTTTATCTTAGTCTACTTATACATTGACATAATGTCGAGTAGCGTATTTACAGCCCATTAAAAATATATCATACCTACCCACACTAAAAAAAAAAAAAAAAAAAAATGTTTTTACTTGTTACCCACATTTACAATTATTTACGTTTTTTAACAATTCAATTGGGTTTGGACAAGGTATGAAAGATGTATTATTTTCATGGTTACTTTTATTATATTATTAACGATAATTACATCACTATATTGAAATTAAAATCAAAATCAAAAGTCATTTATTCAAATTAGGCTGAGAGCCAGCACTTTTTGAACGTCAAATTTTACATACATAAAGACAGTACCCCAAAACGCCCACCCGTCACCACTTCCTAGTGTTTTAGCTGGGAAAAAGAAGTGGCGCAACAAACTCCCCAGCAACACATCTGTCTGTCACGTTTTAAGAACTTGAATTAAACAATAGTTCGCAAAGTATTTTAAGACACAGGAACAAAAATAAATATGTATCCAACAACATGGAAATCATAAACTTAAATAGTATTAACAACATGTTAGCTAGCACACTCCATTATACGAGTACCATTAAACGGGCAATGGTAAGATTTAGCGATTAGGTACTTGTCTAATAGCATTCTAGCACAATTTATATTGAGAGAATCATAATTTTATTAAAGGTTTACCTAAAGGAGCAAGGAGCTCGTGGCTAAATTATAACAGCCGCACGGGCCAATCTTCAAGGTAAAGCAACGCTTGTCGAGGTTGGTCTGTGGATCTTAACATACCGAGACTACTCCGTGCCTCGGAAAGCACGTTAAGCCATTGGGCCCGGCTGTCATTTGTGGACCTTTGGCAGTTACGTTACGAATTGTTGGAAGCCGGAAGGTCTGACACCGGTCTTGCCATGAAGTACCGTATTACCTAGCCAGTTAATGAGTTGTGGAGGTCTGGTGGGCAGCCGCTCCACGTAGAATCCTGGTATTCGGCTGAATCCGGTTTGGCTGGGAGTCGACCCCGATGTAGTTGGGAATAGGAGTGTAACGAACATATTGGTACTAGTTAAGAGATTAGTAATATTCCATGGATTCACGTGTCAGTAATCCGACGAACTAATATATGCTAATATTTAATATTCACATAATCCACAGATTACTAACATGTACAATAATCTTTATCATAATCTGGGATTCCATTCACTTGACACGGATCGGTGGGATTAGACTCACTCAATCATTCTGACATTCGTGAAGTGATACGTATTAATAAGTATTAGTTAAATATTACTGTTATAAATGTTAGTTAAAATATTATAATATTTCTAGACTAATATAGTCTTATTGGCCAATACTGATAAATATCGGCATTAACCCATCTTTAGTTGGGAAAGGGCTAAACCAGTGACGACTTAAAAGTTAAAAAGCCACGCAAAGGGTAAATAACTCACAGAGGGCCACGCAAAGAGTAAATAACTCACAAAGGGCCACGCAAAGAGTAAATAACTCACAAAAGGCCACGCAAAGAGTAAATAACTCACAAAGGGCCATGCAAAGAGTAAATAACTCACATAGGGCCACACAAAGAGTAAATAACACACAAAGGGCCACGCAAAGAGTAAATAACACACAAAGGGCCACGTAAAGAGTACTTGCATCTTTATATTAGGGCTACGCAGTTGTGTGTTTCTGTTAATGATTTTCAGTAAAAAGCCACGCAAAAGTAAGAGTCAATTTTATTAAAACCCAAAATGACTCATGCGTCATCCACACTTCCAAACTTCCTGATTGCGAAGATGATCAGACATAATTATCGACACTCGCAGGGAGAAATGGAAGAGGGCTCTTGAATTTAACATATTGCCTATCATCATCGACAATCCTGCTAAGAAACGAGCTACTCTCTACTACGTTGGGGGAATAGCACTACAAACAAGAAGTTGACTATAATCTTCCGGGTAGATTATAGTCAACGTTCATGCTGAAGAAGGGGAAGGTGTCGATGTCTATGCATTAGCTCTAAAGAAATGAGACAGTTTCTTAAGTTCGAAACAAAGTCGGATTAACGAAATTTATATTTTCTAACAGAAAAAGAAAACAGGAGGAAGTAGAAACATTTTAACGATTTTATTAAGCTTGAGAAATCATGCCGGAAAAGGTCAATTTCATAAAAAAGAGGAGTATATTATCGACCAAAACACTGAAAAGCGTCAAATGTAAAGTCGAATGTAGAATCGAATGTAAAGTCTAATGTAAAATCACGTACAATTTTACACGTAGAGTCAGAGGTTTTTATTTTCCTTGTTCAAATTAGTGTGATTTCGATGACTATTATTGGTGCTTAGACTTGGTAATCATGAATACCAGCTAATCGCGGATCAAACCTAAAACATTTGTTTCAATGAAACCATTTACAGCCACGTCGGTCTGTCAAAGGTTTACCGACTGAACGACATTAGAGTGACATGGAATAGCTCTGTAACATGAAAAGTTTTTAGACAATTACCGTAGAGATTAACGATAGCAAATAGTAACAAGACGCAATAGGTGCAATATATTGCGTAAAAAGCGGCATCTGTAGAAATTGCGAGACCGTTATTATTGATGTTTAGTTATGTAGATTCTAAAGTCGATTAGATGAGGTCCGTGAGATTTCAATAGAGAGTTTTAAGCGCTGTGTGGTATAAGGTAAAGCTCAATTAGATTGCACAGAAGTTAAAAAAAAAAAAAAAAAAATATCCGTGAACGATTTCGCCTTATTAGTACACTAAGAGTGAAACTGGATTAATTAAAATCCTAAATTCAAAGGTATTAGATGGACCTGGGTATACCCCGAATAAGGGCGCTTGACTCTAAGCGAATGTATAAATACCTCCATGATCGTGTGAGAAAGACCCCCGATCACTGCCTCGAGAAGTCGAGACTTAGATGACATAGTTGAGGACAGTGATAATGAAACCAAGTCTGATGGCTTGTTTACTAAACTCTTGACCGCACCTCATGAATAGTCCACCAAGTACACAGCGCTTAATATGTTGTTGCACATATCGTGCTAGATATTTTCAAATTGTTGTTGCGATTCTGGTCTGTGTTGGTGCACAGATTATAACAGAATTTTCATGAGTGAGTATGCATTTCAGAAATTTATTTTGTTAGATCGGATATCTTTCCGTTGAGTAATGTTATGCGGGGAGCGCTGTGCACAAAGCCCTCATGACTGGATATTGTACTACACCCGAGGATGGGTGCTAGTCACGGATGGCAGTGTCGTGGAATCATGGCGCTACGGTATAAATGACTACGCCATTGGCTGCTGCATAGAACAACCAAGGGTGTAGTGTAGACAAAATCAAACTGGTCAATTTATGTATTAACTTTATAGATGTACTCTTTCTTTTTTTTTGAGTTTTTATTTTTCTATTAACTCACACACTGTTTTATTAATGGATCCAATATTTGTAAATATGTGAGTACCATGTACTTATTAAGAAAATGAAAAAGTTTACCTCTGCTGGTAATACTTTGATTTCTATAAGCAGTATACTCTAGGTGCATCAACCTCACATATATCAAAGTTAATGTGTGTATTCAAAATATTGTAAAACATTTATTTGAAAAGAGTAACTATGGAGTTTCTTGTCCGTTCTTCTCCATAAGAATCTACCTTTGCGAACGGACAGTAGAGTCACCTTATTTTGTTTACATAGTATTTGGATGTAAATGATGACGTTCAAAAGAGCCGTTTGATGGCCTTATTGAAATGAACGTTTTGACTTAGACTTTTATAAAACACAGTTTGGAAAGCAAGTGAAGGAAAAAGGGAAAAGTATGGTATATACCTGGAAATAGGGGAAAAATTATTATCAAACAGATGATTCAGAGGATAAAAGTGATTCGATAGAAGCAAAAGAATAGATAAATAACTCTGTTAAATTGTATAATAAGTATTCAGTGGAAGATAAATTTTACCTTGTTGGAAATTATAGAATGTGGAGAATTAATTAACTATTTGATAATTAAGTGTAATTAAAATAATTAATCAGTTATTGTATTTGTTTGTTTAAATTCTTATGTAAAGGAAGAGGTGTGACGTATTAATAAAGTACAAGCGGCGCATGCACGTCACGGCATTGCTTGCCCAACCGCCGGCCGGTGCGGACGTGTATGCGCTCCTTGGTGAAACGAGTGTTTGGCTTTGATTTACGAACCCAGCAGCAAACGAGGACACCACAAGTGGGATACGTATTTTCATATTTCACATTATGACGGCCGATTTTTATCACATTTTTTACGACCTTTATTGTGGTATAAGTTTTATTACTCAAAACCTTATATAACTCAAATGAAATGATAGAGGAAAGTCACCAAATATGGAATACCATTTTGTTTTTGGGATATAAAAAAAAACTTCATATAAATTAAATAAGTTTAATGTTTTTACTAATCAGTCATACATTTATATGTAGTAATTAACAGCCTTTAATCAAATATATTAGTTATCAAATTAAAATCTAACACAAAAAACAAAATCACAAATGAGTAACCAAATATGGAATAGGTATCCATATATGGAATATAAGCATAAATCAACATAACAATAACAAAAATGGACATTAATATCTTTGAGATCAATTAAATGAATATAATTGATCTCAAAGATAATTGTGATAAATGAAAGAAGTTACATAATTACTTGCAAAATTCACAGACCCAAGTATCAAACCAGTACAATCATAATATGCCCAGAGCCCACACATCAAGAATTTAATCCAGTTTTCTCCACTTTTATCCATGGAAAAAAGTCTTGAACAGAACATACATTCTGCATCAGCAGAATAATAATTAGACACCGACTGTCCATATTTGGATTTTTATACTAGTTCAAACTCTTCTAAATATTTTTTAAAGTCACAATATTTTAATGACAAAAGATCACAAAATGGTGAAATAAACATAATACCGATATACTAAATAGTATAACACTTATGTAAACAAACATATCAGCTGGTAATACTCGTTAATTAATTACCTTTAAAATTTTCTACACGACAACAAAACCAAACACGCCTGCCACACGTGAAGCATTCGCGCAACTGACTCGATGGTGTGGGTGCGATAATTAGTAGACAAATTGAAACAGAAGATGGTCGAGTGTTGCGTTTCAAACTTATAGTCTTAGAGAAATGAAGGTATTCCATATTAAGATACTATTCCATATTTGGTGACTTTCCTCTAATTACATCTTGATTTTGACTTGTCTTTGCGATTTAATTGGATGCAGTAAAAAGCAAGTAATCGTGTATCGCACGGCCGAAATATCTAGATCGAAGTGTGAAATATGTAATATATTTTTTTCAAAATTTAAATCCGTGTTGTTTACGAATAAAACACAATTTTACACAATGCAAAACAACGTTTTTCCGGATTGAACCTGGCCTTAATTCTGGCGCGTAACAATATGTACCGATAAAAAAACAAATAACAAAAAAACTCTTTTTCTTTCTTTTTCTTTCGATGGCTAGTTTCTGTTGAGATTGGCCGCCATAGCCGAAATCAGTCAGGTGGACTATAAAGGCTAGTCAGGTTGATCGATCATGTGGTGTATACTTCCAGCGAGGAGAAACGTGTGAGGTCCCGCTGTACAGCATGGGCTGCCTGCGGCCCGCGCTCGCCGAACTGCGCTACTTCGCCAACTCGATGACGGCGCTGTCCTCTGCCATCGTCATCGTTATGGTAAGAACTAACAACTCTGTTCTTTTATACTAAACCATTAAGAGAATTCAACATGCTCTGTACATAGCAACAGCTACACTGCGATCATCGCCAACCGGCCTGCTAAGCGTGGCGATTATGGCAACCCCCTCCCAATTTTGGGGGAGGCCTATGTCCAGCAGTGGACGTCTTTCAGCTGATATGATGCGGCGCGGTGGGTATGCTCGCAATTGCAATTTTCTAGCTATATTTGTTTGCACCTCCGCCCCTGTCCCGTGTTTGTTGCGACGGCACTCCTAGTTGTTCAAAGTTAATGATAAAAAAATGTACAACACCGAAGTACCTACTCAAATCTTTTATTTTTGGTCTGCTGAGCAATACTGAGGAGGATCGTGAAGTACTTGGAACGGTGACGCTTCAGAACTAATGTTTTAAAATCAAAAACCAAAGCTGAATGATGAATAAATCATCATCATCGTGAACTCCTTTATTATGAAAAAATGCACAGTTCCTGTTAGTATACCTACTACAAGAACGAAACAGCGGGATAAAGCTGAGCAACATTTGTTTTCCAGGCTGTAACCCTGTTCGCAACAGCCTACCTCTTGGCCACAGGCGTGGTGGAGCGCGGCGAGCTGCGCCTGAGCAAGCCGCCGCAGTCGCTGCGCATCGCCTGCCTCACTCACCCGCCGCCGCCGCTCGTGGCGCTCACCACACCCGCCCCGCTGCCGCTCCCGCTCGACAGCCCCATGTAAACGCTCCCTAAGATAACGGGCGATGACGACTGAACAATTATGTATTATCGACATCGCCCCGCTCCGCTACCGCTAGACAAACTCATGTAATCGCTCCCTTATGTCATCGAGCACGCCACCGAAACCGACGGTATTCAGTAGTATTATTCTGTGAAAAACTTACCGTGAAAAGGTCAAGTGAGTTTGAGGTGAGTTGTCAGTCCCTAGCTTTAGGAGGAATGACAGTGTCCTTCACGCCCACTTCATCTAAATTCTACGCTAAGATATTTACAGAATAGACAGGTAAAAGAAAGCCTACAGTACGTTCACAGTTCTTTTACCTCTGATTTTGCAACACAGTGATCAGTTATCGTTGCGATAAAGTGTGCTGTTTAGTTGTATCACAGGTAAAAATAACTGATTTTCAGTGTAGGTAAACCTATCAAACATGCCATGCCGGTTTTTGTAACTGTTTACAAGATGCGCTGCAGTACCTATTCCTACCTACACCCTTTTGGAAGCCAGAGTTTGGCGTTCTTTGATGATAGGAACGTGATTTACAAATCGTGATGTGTTCGTAATTCGCGACACCAAATACTCAATACCATCGTCTCTTTCACAAGTATTTCGCCGAACTTTGTGGTGTCTGCTTCGCCATCTTAGCAGGTAGTTCCTCACAGTTATTAGGTAAGAGTTTTCAAAGTGTAGTCGGTTGTCGTGTTCTGTGATTGGTCTGAATAATAACATCAGACTAGTAAAGATAATAATTTGACAATTGACTATTTGTTTGAACTCGTCACCTAGCATGCAATTTTTAGTTTTCTGCACATTTTCATTCTGAACGCTGAGCTGTTCCGGTGGTTAGCTTCTACAAGATGTCGAAGTGCCGACATCTAACATGTTTCAATACCTTCTGAAACCTAGTCACATGATAAACAGTGGCCAGGTATTTTATGCCCGTAAAATACACTATGCAGTTTCTTTTCAACGTAGGTTTCCTAGAAGGTACTTTTAGGAAGCATCTACAACTATGTTTTAAAATGTCCTTTAAAATTGTTTAAAAGTCGCATGTAAATGTGTAAAATAAATGTCTTGTTGACAATATTTGTTTACTTTTCGACACACACGCGCAGGGTACAGGGTAAAGGGGAACAATGAATAAAATCACAAGTCGAGGATATCTTTTTAATTGTAATTTTTTGAACACAATACAACATGCAAGCATTAAAATGCTTTATGAAAATCAAAAACAATCATATCTTTTTCTATATTTGGTACCTATTTTTGGTTACTTTCAAATTATACAAGAAAAACGATCTCTATATAAAGTCAAACAAAAACTATAATATATTATGAAAAATTTGGTACAACAGGGCGCGGGCGCGCGGGCGCAGGCGCCGAGCGAGCGGCCGCAGGGGCCCGGGGCCCCGGGGCCTCGTAACATACTACACTATACAAACGTACGCACTAATGATTCCACTCAGTCGCTGTCAGTCCCCCGGCCGCTCGCGCAACACTATACACCGGCGCCGCGCCCGCCCCGCGCCCCCCGCGCTCGCCCGCGCGCCGCAACAGCTAAGTATCGACGAGTCTAAGATAATAATGTGAAGCGATCGACTTACGTTTAAATTTAGAATTGGAAGGGGCAGCGCGGGCTCGCGGGCACTCGCCGCGTAACATTAGATCTATCTAGAATAAATAGAGGGAGCCTCTGTGCGCCGGGCCGGCTCAGGGCGGCTCTGCGCTGATGCGCGGGCGCCTCAGGGCGGCTCTAGCGCCGCGCGCCGCGGTGCTTGCGGTGCGCCGCGCGGCCCCGCCCCCACCACAGCGCCAGCAGCGTCAGCAGCAGCACCGCCCGCCGCGCGCTGCACACACACTCACGAGTTCACTCACCCCCCCGTCCCTCCCTGACCGACCAATACGACCACAAACCAGATAAGTCCTTCTGGATCTTTGACCACAGACGCGTCGTAAGTATAGCGATTTGAAACTAGCACAGCAATAAAAATGTATCACTCGTGCGCGAAGCGAGTCCAAGCTTTACGTTTTTGCTGATTGTGTGGAAGCGACCTTCTGTACCTATCTATTTTGTGGTGACGCACTGCTCAGTCAGGTCAGGTCATCACATTTAATCTAAGTTTACTTTATATCTCCAACTATCTATGACTAGCACTACACTGTACATCAATATACAAATTTTAACTTGATAGGGTATCAGTTATTTCAAGAATGTTGTAAACTAATTTGAATTACAAATCGAATTCTATCTAATTTCTAAACTAGTGGGGGAAAGTGAAAAAAAAACAGAAAATCGATAACTTGTGGATGCAAAACTTAAAAGGAAGTAGATTTTTAACGTGACGCATTCAAGATGCGCAAATAAAGTTGTAGCAAGAACGAACGAGATGTTTTGAATGATTAAATGATAAAACATGCAACATAAAATGATTCTAGAATGAATGTCCTCAATTTAATACATTTAGTATTCTTGAACGTGGCAACCCTGACCATTACTGGATAGGGTTGCCAAGTTAAAGAATACGGTTTAAGATACATAAACTACAATGTGACAGCTAATGACACTGACTCTAATTTAATGTAAGTATAAAAATAATAATTGGAAAAGTGCCTTTTCAACTGATATTTTCAGAGGTCTGTGGAGTGATCCCTTTTGACAGCAGTGGTAAACAGTGGTAATACAAGCAATAAGCTGTTTGTTCTTTAGAAAACACTGAAAATAATTCCTCTGTACTCAATCATGGAATAATTTTGATCCGGTTTACGCTCTTTGGTTTTAACCAAACTTCTCCAGAGGAATCACTTCGTGTCAACCCCTTAACTGCCTGTATTAAAACCAATGTAATTAAATCAAGGACTCAAGCTAAAAACACGTGTTAATAGAGCAGATGT
This sequence comes from Melanchra persicariae, assembly GCA_947386135.1. Classification (NCBI taxonomy): domain Eukaryota; kingdom Metazoa; phylum Arthropoda; class Insecta; order Lepidoptera; family Noctuidae; genus Melanchra; species Melanchra persicariae. The sequence goes on from OX376651.1 coordinate 1,378,183, forward strand.
ATGAATGAATAAGAAGAGTGGGAATGGTTACCGATGCACACAACACGCGAGATTGCTCACCAAAGTAGCACACTGGCTGCCCTGCAACAAGCATAATGCGATCACACACCGACACCGCGCCGTCCAATGACACCAACAAAACCCCACCAGTGGAGTCAAGAGGAACCAGTAATCCCCTTGTGGAATCAGTTTTCTTCTAACACCAACCAGTTTCGTAAAGGGGCAACAGTATTTTGCGACCAGTGGCTATAAAGGTACTAGTGTGCCCCATAACATCAATCAGTGGTGTCAAGGATTTAATCAGTATACCCCATGACACCAATCAACCGGTGATAACAAAGGGAATCAATCAGCAATCCCCATGACAGCAACCAGTGGTGATAAAGAGAATCATATTTTCCATGACACCATATAGTGGTGATAAAGCAAATCATTACTCTCAAAAATCAACCAGTTGCTTGGTAATCATGGGGAGTACTAATTGATTTCCTTTATCATCACTGGTGGGTGTCATAGAAAATAATTATTCCCTTTATCACCACTGGTGTCTAGGGGAGTAAATATAATTAATTATTACTCCCCTTAACACCATCGTCTAATAGTGATGTCGAGGCGATAGTATCGGGGTGTATGAAGCGATTAGTTCAAGCTAGCTGAAGACACTGAAGCTGAATGTTGAGGCTGGCAAGACAGAACGATCTCACAAAAAAAAATGGCGTCTATATTTTTCTGCCAATGGTAAATAAATGTTCAAGACTAAAATAAAGTACGTTCATAGTTATTTTACCTCTGACAGCAACCTTATGGCTTATAGGTAATTATGAGGGGATTAATTTATGATAGGACTTTAGTCGGTGGCTCTGCCAGCTTCACATCAAACCGTTGTGTCAGAGAGTATGTGACGGTATGTGACGCACCGTGCAGGCGGCGCAGTGCGGCGGCGCGCAGCCCCCCAGCTCCAGGCGCCGGGGGGGCCCCGCGCCCCCCGCCCCCCCTCCCGCGCTCTCCGCGCCCCCCACACAGCAGCCCGCGCCGCCATCCCCGCACTCCGGCTCCCAGCAATCTACCTCACCAAGCTGTAAGCAGACAATCACCAGTCAACACAATAGACAGACGAAGCTTCATTTAACATAGTGGCATTGCATAGCTTTTGTTTCATGATGGCGTGGGAATTCACAGAAGAAGTAAAATCCATTGCATTGAGGATTAATAGACTGTAATTACACAGTCCACACCTAAACCACATGAAGCGTAGCTAAAGCCTGGCTTCTTCTTCTATACGACAGCGGTGGGTGCGAAATGACGCGGCCGACGTGAAAATGAAACCATTGCATTTGTTTTTGACTTTACGTCTTTCGAAGTCAAAAAGTCATTAGTGTATAAGAACTGCCGTTATTTCAGCCGACATATGACGTCGCTGCAGTCATAGAAAAACCAACTTTAGCGAGCAGTTACCAGCTTCTTGACAACCAGATGAGATACTAACGAGACACTCGCAGATCTGGCACTGGTAGAGCCAGCGCTCTCCGCTGCGGAAGGTGACGTGGTGCATCTCCTGGTGGCGGCAGTGGAAGCGCGCCTCGCAGTGCGGGCAGCACGACGCTGGCGCCAGCGACGGTAGCGACGTCGTCTGCAACTGGGGACAGAAGAACCATTAAGAATATGATGATAGAAGGATGAAGAAGAAGAAGACAGAGGGCATAATATGGATTTGCATACGTCTTAAAGAGGATTGATAGAATTGTTCTGCTGAAGCTATACCAACTTATTTGCAAGAATTGGACAAGCGCTATAAAGACACCAGTTCCCGTTGATGCTGTAATGTTTTTAAATTAGCTAGTTTATACCCACAGACATAATTGTTCTGCAAACTTCTGGGCAAAGAAGGGAGAGTCCTGTCGTTTGCCTCTTGCCAAATTTCACCGTCCGACCATCTAACATTGACGCATGGCTAGATGATGGCTATACTTCAGTACCAGGGGTATTCGGGAGGCAAACAGAAAACCCCCTGCTCGCAACCATCTTCACATTCCGTTCAAAGCATAAAATGTTGTAAAGTCAGTGTCCACTCACAATGAGCCTAGTTCGGGCGATAGTTACCGCGGTGGTGTGGTTGAGGTTGTCGAGCAGGTCGCAGGCGCAGGCGGCGAGGCGGCAGGCGGCCACGCCGGCGGCGCAGGCGCACGCGCGGCAGCCGCCCGCCTCCGACCACGCCGACCCGTCCGACATGAAGCGCCCTTGCCACTTACAACCTGGAAATAAAAATTAAGTACAAGGATAAGAAAGGACAATCTACCTCAAACATGTACAAGAAGTCTGCGGCTCATATTTGACTCGCCAAATATAAAACAGGTGGTAAACGAATGGAATTATGAAGTTAATTAGTTCCAGGACCCAGCAAGACGTTACAGCAATTTAATGTGAATGGATGGAGATATGTGTGAAGTACATGATATGAAAGAAACAGAAAACGACAGAATGGATGAAAAACACGTGTCGCGCCGACGATGTGGACCCAACACATATGTAAAGAGTGTTACCGATCATTGGATCAGGTTTTTTTTCAGAAGTCTGCAGAAATACGTGTCTTCCGAAACTCCTGTTTTTCTATTCCTGCTCATTTCTATAAACCGACAGCCAGTGCCCAGTAGGTATTGCATGCATCAGTTGCCTTACGAGGTGGAAGGTCTTATACTCACTTAATTCACAGTTTTCCTCGGAATCACATTCACATCTGAAGCCGCCGTCGATGTTGACACAGCGCGCGCTGTGGTGGCACGTGTGGAACCCCTCCGCGCACTCGTCTACATCTGTGATGAAGCACAAGAACTGTTATAAGTGTGAAGTCTTTGAGGAGGGGTTGGTCTGAAACTGAAGTCTAACACTTGGCTCCGAATTGTATTTTTATAGTGAATCTAGAGAATAACAATTCCATAGGCCAAAATATTGAAATATCTGAGAGTCTCAAATCCCTACTTTAATATTATAAATGCGAAAGTAGCAGTAGTAGTATGCTGTCTGTCTGTTACGCTTTCGCGCTAAAACGGCAGAACGGATCGTCATGAAATTTGGCAGATAAATAGCCTGGGATATGGAGAAGGACATAGGCTACTTATTAACGCGATAACCGACATCCACGCAAGCGAGCGTATATTTATATTTAAAACAATTTGCCCGACTAATGCGGCAACTCATCACTGTGGAGATCGTGATTTTTTAAAAGATGCCAGTTGCGAAAATTGGTACATGGATGGATTGACATGGCCTAATCTCGACCGGCACTGTTCCTCTCTCATCTAGCGGATTTAGACAATCTTGACAACGCTGGCGACAGCTATCTACATGTACCTAATTCATGTTAGCGGTGCAGCTCTACGTAGGCGTACCTAGATGGTGGTCGTCAGTACCTTGACATTCATCCAGCACAGCGTCCCTGATGTAGCCGGGCGCGCACACGCAGTAGTAGCTGCCGGGCGTGTTGACGCACTGCGCGTGCGGCGGGCAGGCGGGCGGCGCGGGGGAGGCGTGGGAGGGGGAGGGCGCGCGGCACTCGTCCACGTCCCGCTCGCAGCGCGCGCCACCGAAGCCGGCCGCGCACCGACACTGCTCGCGGGCCACGCACACGCCGCCGTTCAGGCACCCCCCCGTGCAGATAGCTGGAAAATTGACATGTTTTAATATTACTTGTCTGGCCAATAGACGCAGAATAAGAGAAACACAAAGCTGTAAAGAATATTGATTTGCAAAAGTTAGAAGGAGTAGGTCTACTCAGGCTAATAATACAAATACAATCAGAGGAGGAGGCCTGCCTATGCCTGGGAGTGAGGACGTTCAGGCTTATCTAGAGAGAACTGTCCACCAACCATGGCTTCTAGAAAACGATGAATGTCATATGCATTGGTGTCCCCGTTCACGGGCCGCCTGCGCCACTATAGTCGGCGCCAGATAAACTTGCAATAAAGTACATTGACCTTTCCCTCATCTCCCTTCGTAGATACCCGAACAGTAAATTATGAACTGTTTTTCATTATAAGAGAACGAAATGGATCACGATAGAAGTCGATTCAGGACACCTTTATGTCATTATTTCTGTTTTTGATATTAAGAAAGTCAATAAATGTATGGGGGTCAATGGCCGTTATTGCACATTTATCTGGAACATAGTATAATTCCAGGAAGAAGACATTTAATGTAGGAACCGGACGATCTCTTAAACAATGTTATCAACCCTAGGTGCAGCTGTTCTATTAAAATGTGGTACTTACGCGAGCACTCGTATCCGTCTCCGGTATACCCCTCCCGACACCGGCACGTGTACGAGCCGGGCGTGTTGCTGCACACGGCATCTGCGTGGCAGCCGTGTGTCTCTCCTGCACATTCGTCTACCTGAAAAAGAAATACAATTATTGTGTGGTACCCAGCAACGAGGTTGTGGAGAGTAGACGCCAAAATTGCCCAGCAGATGATGTTTTACTATTCACTATTTCCAAAAGGAATCGGATTGTCTTTGGTTGGCTATGCTAAGAATGACCTCGAATTAGGTTCTCTATTCAAAAAACGTAATTGTTCCTAACAGATTATTAGAAAAGGCATCACAGATAACACCTAAGACGAAGAAGAATACCAGTAGTAGAACGATCAAACTGATTCAAAAACATGGAGTGGTACAAGGTTAGATCATCGGAGAATCAGGGTAATAAAAAGGGCTTACTTCTACACAATTGAACTTGTCTCTCCGGGTGTACCCCGGCAGGCACTGGCACACATAACCGCCCACCACGTTGACGCAGCGCGTGTTGGAGTGACAGTGGTGGCCGTCCAGACCGCCTGCTCGCTGGCATTCGTCCACATCTGGAAAGTGGTGATGAAACGATTCATATTATGAGAGAATAATAAAAGTTGCAACAGTCCCCTTACCTAGTGCCGTTTGGCAAACGTGTTCTTGAGTTGCCTTTATGTCTACAAACGTAGCATAAGATCAGGGAAGCTTGAGCTACAATCTTCCCCGAGAGGCTGGTAATGAATGGATGAGAAGTCGACCAGTATTCAACTCAGTCGAGCTGTTTGATTATAATACATTTAACGGAACGTTGGAACGTCTCCGTATATGCTCGTGACTATATCCATTGGAGACTACATTCAGACTTTAAGAGTATCAAGGTCAAGAGGCAAACAGGTCAAACATTCTCAATCAATAAAACATCCACCATACCAGCGCTTCCTCATCACAGAAAGGTGTTGGTTTACCTTGACAAGAAATTCCGTCGCCCTGGAAGCCCTGGTTGCACTTGCACGTGTACTTGGTGTTGAGGTTCATGCACGTCGCGTTCTCGTCGCACGAGTGCCCCATGCTGCAGTAGTCCACGCCTACAATCATACCATTTTATTATTACACTTAATTCAGATTTTCACTTAACTAATTCTAGAAAGTCCTTGGCTTGGTTACAATATCTGGTATTTAGCAGGTAGTGCCGCGGATCTCACCAAAGCCAGCTATCGTTCTGGTATGGAAGAATGCGCGAGGTTGCATATAAGGTGATGAGAAACATTTCTGTGAGTATGGGATTCTAACTTTACTAAAAACACCGCAGTCCAGATAGATCCTCTTATGCGACCAGCAGCTCCAACTCCTTGTGCAGTTCTTGGGAAGGCTTGAATAGGTTCTCCTCTGAACCTTGCGGCTTGGGTCACCTGACAGAATTTGCAGCACTCCCCGGGCACGGCGAACTGGTCGGCGACGTCGCACGGGAGGGGCGGGCACGCCACCTCGGGGTCAACGCGCGTGCATTGCACGTTGTGTCATGACATTCTGGTTGTAGTTGTGTCTCACCTGGACAGAACTTGCAGCACTCCCCGGGCACGGTGAACTGGTCGGCGACGTCGCACGGGAGGGGCGGGCACGCCACCTCGGGGTCGACGCGCGTGCACTGCATGTTACCGTCGTGGCACACGCACTCCGCGCATTCTTTTGGAGCGAATCGCTCTCCATGTTCGTATAATGTTCCCTTTAGAAGGCACTGCCCTGGGAAAGGAAAATCAGATGTTAAATCGTTGAGCAAGTGAAGTTAAAGAATATAGCACAGAGCACAGAATCGCCGCACCAATAGAGACGTCTCTGTGGATGAAGACATCTTCTGGACTATGAGGTTGGGGTCAAATTGCCTCACGAAACAAATATTACATGACCTATAAGAAGCTGTTCCGGCTTAGTTGTTGGTTTACGCCAGGATATAGAAGCAATTGTAAGAATCGCGGGCCTCGATCACAATAGGAAAAGAAAAGAACTGAGCAAAGGGTTTTTAAAAACAGCACGACACTTAAATCATGTACACAAGACATCGCATGCTCGTAGTAACAGCTACTACGGTAGTTACATAAATATGCAATAACGGTCATTGACCCACATACATTTATTGACTTTCTTTGATATTAAGAAAGTATAGACACAAAGCTGTGATCCTTTACGTTGTCTAGTAATGAAAAACGGTTCATAATTTACTGTTCGGGTATCTACGAAGGGATATTAGGGAAAGGTCAATGTACTTTTTTGCAAGTTTAACTGGCGCGTACCATACAACAGCTCATGCTTCTGAATCGGTGGATTCCTGTTTGACAGGCAGTCTTTAGTAGCTCGCACTTACTTAAACATGTTGGACAGCACTCTCCCGGATGTAACACCGGGTTCTTGCACTCTGCTCTATCGCACTCGACTGGCCTGCACGTTATCTCACCGTGCTGAAAAAATAAAGGGATCTCATAATGAAAAAAAAAGTATCAGAACAAGGCTACAAGAAATTTGGCTGGTTGGAATTTGTCAAGACATGAACTGAACCGTCCTGGAGATCATGTATGCCCTTGAATAACAAGCCAATATTTTTTTTTTTTTCATCTTAGCCACTAACTCAAGAAGAAAGAAGAGAAGAAGAAGGGGACCATCGATAACCTTGACCAAACTAGGCAAGGTCAACCTTCGGATTGGCTTTGTCTACTTTGACCAAAAGTTAAGTCAAGTTAGAAATAATGTATTAAATAGTAAATAGTGATTGTACTACCACACAGGAGCAGCGATTGCAGTCTCGTTGCCACGTGGCCCCATCAGCGTGGACTGTGCCGTTGGAGAAGCACGACTTCTGACAATCACATTGTTCCAGCCGTGCTAACCTTGCCTCCGTGCCAACCAACTGGAACAAAAACATAATTCAGATTAGGTTATACTCCGTAACCCATCTGCGAAGCGGTAGCTGTATCTTCCCTCATCACGGTACCTCAGCAAGGTACTAAATAGATGCATAATATTTTTGCACACGCGACAAAGTGCCAAGTTGATTTCTTTGTTAAAAGCTTTCACTCAGCCCAGCTTTCTCTCGCTAAGCTTAAGAAGCAGTGGGCAGGGCCATATTGCCTCTATTGGCCTGGCCATATTGCGTGCAGAACAGATAGTACATAGGATCAAAATGTTCTGGAGTTGCGACCGCGTACTGGAAGACGCTGCGTTGGAAAGCCACGGACAAGGTACATGGACGGTGAATGACTTGGTACAGGCTGCGAGAATCCACTGGCTACGAAAAGCACAGGACCAGTCAATTTGGTGACACTTGGGGGAGGCCTATGCCCAGCAGTGGATGTCCTTCGGCTGAAATGATGATGAAGAGCAACGTATTTGTGACGCTTTTCTCTCATGACTACTAACTTATAATTATTAGGTGAGCCATCGACTTTTTTTGCCATCCAATAATATAAAACTAGATTACCACAAAGAAAGTAAGTGCACCTTGAGTGAGAGGTCATGGATATGTGTAGTGAGCTCCTGCACGGTGGCCTGCAGCAGTGCGAACTGGCCGCACGTGGGGCACTCGGAGTCCAGCCCCGGGCACTGCGCCAGGTAGCCGTGCGGCCCACTCACCAGTCGCACGTCTTGTAGTGTACCCTGGAACCAGAGGCGGAGGTTATAGTCGTCTGTGTGGCTGTGTAAGGGAAAGGTTTTACTTTTCAAGAAAAGCCCGACGCTGTTCCAACTAACTGCCCAGAAGCTAGAATTTTCAGCGGCAATAGCAGAAAATTTGAAAAATTCGTCTTCTATCTTGGCCTGTCAAACACAGGAACAGCGGAGTAAGGGAAAGCAAAAGGTTCACAAAAACTCAAACATACCTTAAATAAGGAATGTTTGCTATTCCGCTGGCCCAGCCAGAGCGCGAGCTGCGGCTGCGTGAAGTTGCGGTCGGGCGGCGGGATGAGGCGGCGGTACAGCGGGTGGCAGTCCAGCAGTAGCGTGGCCTGCGCGCCCGACACGGCCAGCGCCAGACGGTGCCAGGCGCCGTCCGCCAGCCGTGCCGGGAACGACTCCACGCGCGCTGTAGCACCGCCCGCCGCCACGTAGTGCAGCCGCACCTCGTCGCGCCGCCCGCTCGACTGCACCTCCAGGTACCTGCGACACACACACGTCAGCCCGCGCACGCACGCGGCGCTCCGTCCGCCGAGCACTGTTCCGAGGTACACATAAACAAAGCACACAACAACAGCGCGGCGACGGGAGGCCGGCGCGCGAGCGGACCTCGGCTCGCTCTACATCTCAATATCGCTCGGCCAGGGGGACCATGTACCTCGGAACGAATTGCGTTCGGTGTCGACAGAGACGCCGGGTGTCTGTTAGTCGCTCCGGGCGCGCGGGCTCACCCGGCTCGCGCTGTCCGCTTACGTAGTTAAGGGAGAATTTTTGACCGAACAGTTAATTACGAGGCGCGGAGACGGCCAGTGCGCCGCGCGAGGCTTCAGACACATACGAGACAAAAAGGATTCCCATGTCGCTTGGAATGCAAGTGCGGACCAGCTCGGCGTCCCCTCGTGTGCGCGGCGGCGCGCGGCGCGCTCATCAACAACATCCAGAACAGAACATCGAACGAGGATCGTGGGGGGGCGGACATATACAGAACACAAAACGTCAAGACACAGAACACAAGACGGACGGCGGCGGGACGCGGGGCGCGGGGCGCATGCAAGCCGGCCCGTCCGCGCGCACAACATCCATGCAGATGTGACAGTGAGCGCAACCAGGTCGACGGATGGGTCGAGGAGGACATTCCGAGGCACAGGACATTCCAAGATACATGATTCTCCCCTAGAGCGCGCGCGCATGGCGCCGCCGGGGGGGGAGGCATGCGCGCGCGGCGATGTTGAGATCTAGAACTCACCGTCAGCGTGTGCGCCCGGCCGCCCGGCCCCTCGCCGCCGCCGCCGACGCGCCGGCGCCGCCTGCGCGGGCGCCGTCCACTTCCACTACTCGATACCAGATGAATACATAATTAAGTCGTGAAATCGGGACTTCAACAATTTAATTACCGAGACATCAAAACACATTGCTCCCAGATCTGTGCTCGCTACGAGCTGTGCTACGCCGCGTAGCGCTTGCTACGAAGGGTGCTACGTAATCTGTTTTTGGTTATTTTATGAGCAAATTTATTTGCGACCGATTAAAATGATTGACCTACGACAGTATCTTGTCAGTACAAAATACTTGATATCAACGACTAACTAATTGTAAAATAAGCAGATACGTGCTACTACCTTAATTAGGTAAATACGACAACATCGAGTACACAGCAGGCAGTACCTGTTGTATCCATGCGAGAAGGAGAGGATGGTCCCCGAGTTGGCGGGCTCCTGCCTCAGTGACGCGAGGACTGTGAACTCGGGGGAGCGGCGCAGCAGCTCGGCCGCACGTTCGAACACGGCGCCTTCTACTTGTAGTGAACGAGATTCTCCTGGGACACACAGACATAACACAATTGTATAGGTACACACGATATTATTATAAACATGATATAGATTTTGATAAACGTTTTTTACGGAATTTTGTCACACTTGGAGCCCCTTGAAACTTTTCAGGATAGGCTGGTCAATATAGGGCACTCTCGAAGAAATTTTTCAGGGTTTACGACACCAGTCAGCGCCAAATAGGCGAGAGCGAGAGGTTCTCTTCTGTGTTCTCTTCCTTGAAAAAGTGACAGTTTTGACAGGTGCCTAGACCTGACGCCGCAGTGCTTCCTGGTGCTCGTCAGGAAACCCTCATTAGCAAATGTAGATTAAAAAACAATTTTAATGCGAATGAAGTGTACATAAATGTAATTTTGATCGAAAACCCATATTGGAATAAAAAATTGTTATAAAGGTTCATTATAATTGTTCATAAACATAATATAAAACCTATTAGGTTATATTGCCCACAAAAGTTTTTACCGAGCTATAAATAAATAAATAACCCTATTGCAGTAAAATAAAACAGTCAGCTGTTATCGTAGCCTATATGTGTATGACTGTGTACCGTAGCCTACATATGTACACGTGTAGTGTAGCCTATACGTGTATGTGTACTATCGTGATCTTGGAGTCCTTGACTGGTAACGATCGCGGCGCGCTGGCGCTCCGCCAGATCTATTATCTTGATTTCTCCGAAGATTTCCCTGCTTGATTGCTTTTCAGATAATTCTAGAATTAATTTTCTATAGAGAAAAGCCCCTGAAACTCTGGAACAATCTGCCTTTGAATAAGCTTGCAGATAGCGAACTTTGAATTTCAATCGGTCGAGTTTTAGAGAGCTTTGGTTGAGATTAAACTTTATCGTACCAAACCGAATCGTATTGGAAATTAATTGGAACGAGTCTGGATTTAGTCGTAACTTATAATAAATTCAGATTAGATATATATTTTTACATTGCAGCTACAATCACATCTGAGGGCAAATTCTACGAATTTTTAAATAACGTTCGACTGAGATACGAATACGAAAAATAGCAGAATTGGCACTCAGGTCTCACAGGCTAACCGGCCAAGTGCGAGTTGGACTCGTGCACGAAGGGTTCCGTACCATTATCTTTAAAGAACGGCAAAAAAATCACGTTTGTTTTAAGGGAGCCACACTTAAATACTTATTTTATTCTGTTTTTAGTATTTGTTGTTATAGCGGCAACAGAAATACATCATCTGTATCAATCAATCTGTATCAATTATATTTAATAAACTACCGGACAACATAAAAAATGACACCCTTCCACAATTTAAAAACAAACTCAAGGCATATTTGACTCAAAAATGTTACTATACAATAAGTGATTTTTTGAATGACCCTTGAACCATGACCATGAACATTGTATTATTGACATGAAGTATTATTGACATTAATTATAATTGACATTAAGTAGCTATTATTGACATTTTAATTTGAAATTATTATATTAATTATTTTATTAGTTTTCCTTATTAATGTATTGAAGTTTAAAATTTAATTTTGAAATTATTATATTAATTGTTTTATTAGTGTTCCAACTGTATTGTAAATTTGAAACTTATCTTAGAAATTATTAAATCTATTTGGTGTTCCTTAGTATTTAAATTTGAAACATAATTTGTTAAATTTTGCATGCCAATACTCAGGCAGAATGTGCACGGGCCAATATATATTTTTTCTTTTACCAACTTTTGTTAAATACCCACATTCTATGCGAATAAATGATTTGATTTGATTTGATTTGATCTGTGTAAATTTCAACTGTCTAGCTATCACGGTTCATGAGATACAGCCTGGTGACAGACAGACAGACGGACAGACAGATGGACAGCGGAGTCTTAGTAATAGGGTCCCGTTTTTATCCTTTGGGTACGGAACCCTATAAATCATGACGTTGCTCGAGCTCATGACGCAAAGTAATGCACTATTGGAAAGTGGTAAAAGTATAGTACAGGTATAGTGTGAGGGAACACAAACTACCTAGGGCATGTCTATTGCTGTAAACAGCAACTACTACTACTTACATAACCTACAACCTTATTCATAGCTATTGAATGGCAAGTCGAACACATCACCTGTCCACATGACGTGCAAGCTGCACTATGAATTGAACACCATGCGCGTTTGCCTGCCTTTCGTGCCGATCGAGCAAGCTGTCACAACCTCGCGAGTGCTGGTTTTAAACCAGACATGTTATTCTTTCTCCATGTCACTTTAGAACTGTTTGCAACCATTCGGATGACAGTTTTACCAACACGTTTCTCATGTAGGAGATGTTTGGATAGTGCCTGTTTGTTTTCTTTGACACATTGATTGCAAGTTTCTGAAGTCAGTCTCTAGTCTAGATGGAGTTTTAGAGTTGAAAATCCGACTTTATAATCTGATAAATTGTTACTGAAAAGTTCTACCCCACATTTCTTCTTATTTTTCTTTTTATTTTTATAAAACGTTGCCCCACACTAAGAATTTCTCCTGTATCGTGGGTGCGTTAACAAACATATAATCTCACATACACAAACAGCCAGACCCGGAAAAACTATCTGTAAGCCATACATATATTTTTTCCATGCGGGAATCGAACCCGCGACACGCAGCGCAGCAGTCAATCGCTCAACCACCAACCGTGTCGTCAAAACATGTAAGAAGATAGATTACATCTGAAATTCTTGAATGTACCTGCACAAAAAAATCGTAACGTTAGCGTCTCTTTTAGTATGGGTTTTGCAGTTGTGTTGTTTCTATATCGAATAAATAATTTAGTTTCTATTTTATTCTATTCTTTGACTGAAAATGTATGTAGAAGGTGTAGTCGTTAAAACTTTTCCATAAATAAATTCTGGAAATCCATAGTGTATAATAGAAACGCTATCAAATTGAGTGACTGCTTTATTGGCATTTGGCAGAAATACCTAGTTTAGTAGGCTACTTGTGTACAACTGTTTGCCAAGCCGAGATTGCCGCAGTTCTGACTGATCCGCGGTGCAATGCTGCAATGCAGCAGAACAACCCGAGACAAACTATAAACTAGTTTAGTGTGTTGTAGACTTGTTGCAGATGCGATCCTCGAAGTAATATCTAGGTTTTTTTATGTTTAAAATAATGATTTGACTTTATCTTTATCCAGTTCGATATACAATATATTCACCCACTTCGTCCCACTGCTGGGCAGAAGCCGGTCTCACTATTCCACGCAACTCTGCCCTTTGCTAATAATTCATAACATTTAACGACGACGGTTCGCATTGAGCAAGGGAAGACCGTATGGCCGTATTGATACGACTTTCATTAGACACAGACCTGTTCTCATGAACACGTTTGTTGTTTCTGAGTAACTTCTAAATGTACCCGGATGTAAGCAAATTATCTTTGCTGGCAGAAAATGATCCCATTACCTAAAATAACAGATACCAAACATCGAACTTCCACTTTTACATAATAGTGAGATGAATGCAGCGCAATGAACACTACCGCACTAGCTTAGAATTAATAAAGCATTCAATTGAAACCCCTTACGCAAGTTACGCACAAACCCTCAGATCTATTCTTCGGAATGTGTCAGCGAAATCACTCAGGAATCACGAGCGGAAAATAAAGTGCGCAACACAGAGATTTCAATCACGGAGGGTGGAACGAGATGACGAAATAATATCGCGAATGAATGACGTGAGCGCCCCCCGCGGCGAGCGCATTCGTCCCTTAGGGTGGCACGCGACCACCGACAATATATTTTACGGTTCCAAATCAGAATTCAAACTAATAAATCTGTCATTCAATATATCTGTACTGTAATTGATTCAGGGACAAATGATGCGTGTTTATTACGATGATTTATTGCGACTTTGACTGTAAGACGTGCGCGTCTACGGTCTAAGACAAATTCGTTCGATAATGTGTCGTTTTTATTTGCTCTGTGCGTAACAAATGGCCGTCCGGGGCCGTACGCAAGCCGTACGCGTGCCGCTCGCGGGGTGACGGCGACGTTACCGGTCACGTGACCGTCTGTCACGAAGATACCAGCCGGGGGTGGCACGACTACCAAGGGACGTTTTTAACAAGCAAACATTCCATGATTAGTATCTAAAATGTGAGTAACATCAGCGCAGTTAATCAACACCCATGGCGTACCAACGGTTTGCTATAGTGAAACTCCAAAAGTCAATCTTTAATATCCCTATTCAAAACTTTCCGAGAAGCTGCTCCCCTTCTCCATCGAAAAGGTATTTGAATCAGGAATACAATAGAATATTCAATCGGGTAAACTCGCTGCTCAATCTCAGTATCTCGAGGAGAGACGATTAAACGAGAAAGTTTTCAACTCAACCCCCAGGGTTCGTTGACTCTTCCAGACACACCTACAATATTATTGATAAAGCCGCGTTTCTACTGACCGACTATTGTTGATGTTGCCCGAGATAGAGGAGACGTTTTCCTTGAAATCTGCGATCGTTGGAAAAGTTTCCTTAACGATTGTGGATACAGGAGCTTTTCTATTGGTCGAGGTATTTTATAACTTTAAGATATAGTATTAAGTTGGCGATAGCTTGTAAAAAGGAATTGTTTGCGGTGATAGTAGGTAACTAACTAGTTTAGAGATGTAATACTGTACGCTTTCTGAATAATCCTACTATGCTACTAATAATATTAGAAATGTAAGTGTCCGCATGATTGTTAATCAATCACGCAAAAATGGCTGAACCGGTGAAACTTTGCACACTTTTAGATCATTTCCTAAATAAAGACATAGGGTCCTTTTTATGTCGGTAGGCAATTCCTTACCGAGTCGACGGCGCGTTGTGTTCCATGCGCAAAGAGATGTCAGCGAAGTAGACGGGGCCTGTTAGGGCCAGAGCCTGCCAGGGTACAGGATTTTATTAGATCGAGTCACCGCGGCCCTGGAAAGCAAAGGGCACTAGGAGGAGCACGGATGGGTTTTAGTCAGTAAGAGTCTGATACTCGCTCCCGCTCCACCCAGAGCGGAAGGATTCATTCGATGATTTCCCACCCATAAAAAAAATAAAAGGTCATTCCTTAAGGAAAATTTTCGACTCTCACAGGGCCGAAGCCGCTGGCAGAATCTAGTACAGGTATATAAAATTAACAGATTTTCCGACTTTTGTTGGTAGAAAGGGGTTTATAGCACATAATTGTGACCTTTTTCATGCCTTAGTTTCTACTCACATCTTTAAACGTCACAAAACATGTCTACAGACATCTCATAGCTTCCCATTTTGCCATATTTGCCCCACAGTGAATACGATGCCTTACACAGCCATGTTATTGCACAAGATTGAACAAAAACAATAGAGGGAGATAGTTGCCCGAACACTGAACAAGAGACCATTACGAAACCCTTTCGAGAAGTGACGAATCCGCTAATGTAAGTGGATTGGATAATACAATGATAATATTAAGCAATGAATAACATTATACGGATTTAGCTTTACAAGAGAATGCAATGGAATAAATAATAACAGCCGCACGGGTTGAACTTCAAGGTTAAGCGACGCTAGCCAAGGTCAATCCATGGATGGATGATTATCTTCTTGCCAAAGGGATCGCGTAACCCAGCAGCTGGGTTGTGCAAATCAGAAAGGTAGTCGTTCCATGTAAAATACTAGTATTCAGCTGGTAATACTGGTAGCCTAGCCCAACATATTCTTTTTATTTAGATGGGTTTGCTTATCTAGGTCTCGTCTAGGTCAGAGGTGACAGAGACAACGTCAACGATGGAGTGAGCTTACCCAGAAGAAGCCTGTAGTGCGATTCTGCAGTGCGATTCTGTAAACATGTCGTAGTGAACACTTAGGCGGGGTGCACGACGGGTGAGTTGTCAAACCAAACAAATAAGATGGAATGACAGCTCAGTTGTCGTTCACTCCGCCTAGGTGAACACCGTGAGATGTCGACAGAATCGACCGGCTTTTCACTCTAACTTTGAAGAGATTAGGGTTGAATGCGTTCGGAAACACAGACGGAGGCAGAGAGTTCCACTCCTTTGCAGTGATAAAAGACGTTTGGAAACGCTTAGTGCGAATTTGTGGAATAGTAACAAGGTAGGGATTGGATAATTGGGTAAATTGGCGTATTTATTGAGAGAATACAATATATATATCTACAGGTTGACTTAATTAATTGACACCCTTTCCGCACGGGAAATTACTCACATTTATATTGTGTGGGACCAACTTATACAAAAGCAATAAAAGTCCTCTCCTTTTCCTCCCCACATTTTCTCCAGTTTTTCAATTTGGATGAAGGTATTTATATGATGCTTTCAACCCCTGACTAGAAAGATGCACAATAAACTAAAACCCTGTTTATGTAATTTACTGTAAACAGCGCTTTTGCCAAGACGTTCGTTAAACATTTTAAAATTACAACATTGTAGGTACATTATTCTGAAAGGTAGCATGGTAACGCCTTAGTGTTTCAGGTGTGTGTAGACGTACCACTCTCCATTAGGCGCCACGTGGCTTGTTTGCTTAAAGCCCACATTGCCCACAGTTTACACACGACATCGTAAGTAATTTGTATATTGAGGCACACGTACGCGACAGTTACCTACCTACCCCAAAAAAGTAAGCGGAATTCTGTATGTTATTTTCGAGGAGCTCGTGGCTAAATAATTACAGTCGCACGGCTCGATCTTCAAGGTTAAGCAACGCTTACCAGGGTCGGTCTGTGGATGGGTGATCATCTTAACATATCGAGTTTCCTCCATACTTCGGATTACCTGTAGGCAAGCGCGTTCAATCGTCGACCACATTATAGCTTTTCATCAAGTGAGAGAGTAGCCAATAGCGAATCATAAAGCACACCACACACACACACACAGCACCCACAGCATCCTGAAAACCATAGCGGACAGGTGGGTTAGCTCCATTCTGGGACATTGGATATGCCTACATGCCAGTGGGGCGTAGGCACAATGTAGTCATGAGGAAGGCTATATGCTATACGGGAACGAGAAATTCCAACGGGAACAGGAAACAACGAGATATACGCGTACAAAGTCGCGGGTAAAAGCTAGTATTAGATAATTGTATTTTTTCCGGTAGCTATAAGTACTAACACTAGTTTCTAAGTTTTTTATGTATACTAACCAATCAATGGACTCTCTTTGAAATAATAAGATTTTTATTTTATTTTTTATAAAGAAAACTTAAAGGCATTACAGTTAAGTTAAGTGTAGCGTTAGCATGATGTCACACAGCCACATCTTTGCCTCACTGAAAAGGGCGTTGCTCTAAACTTTTCCACACATTTTCATGAAAAATAACGAACACTTATTTAATTGGTAGCTATCCACAAATTGCAGCCCTATTAAGCTGTCAGTAAACATGAGACTAAAATAACCAATGTTTACGTATGTAGCTCAAGAAAAGCAATTTACTTAATTGCTTTATTTTCTGAAGAAAACTTTCAGTGAACCAGTCGCTGACGTCACCAAGTTTCAAGGGCTGTAAGGACATTGACAAACTTGAGAATTCAGAAATATTTAGCGCTCTGTCTTGGGAAAGCGCTTCTAAACTAAATTGTTATTATATCATTAATATTAAAATAGAATAACATATTGAAAATACAACCGAAATATATCAGGAATCCTCTAAAAACAAAGCGGAAAAACAGCTGTTTCCTGAGCCTCGCTTTCCACGAAAATATGAATAATGCATTCCTCGGCCCCCAGCCCCTTGGTGAGTCCCCTTAGCCTCAATTATTATTTAATATCAATTAGCCAGCACTGCTGCAGTCAATAGATAGTTTAAGAATCAACCAGTTTCGCCAGAACCTTGGATTCCTTTATATTAAAAAGGTCTTGAAGCGAAAAAGAGATCTCTATAATTTGGCCGCGACAACCCTAGGCCGGCTGTCGAGGGGTAAGCGAATCTATGCACTGCTTCATATTTCATTTATTTGTTGCTGAAATAACATAAGGGGAAGATTCTGTATAGTGCAGAGGTTTTATTATTCATGTTGGTTTATTAAAATATTTGCAAAATACTTCAGATATTATGGAAATTGTTTTTTTTATGGTGAACTGCGATATTTTATGGGATGGGTAGATGCAAGCTATACTAACATGATATGCTGTAGACCCCTCCATAGCACGTGTAGGTCCCTGTACCGAGAATTTTTCAGGTTTACGAGTTTTGTAACGACTGCCCACAAACCTGTCGCTTGGAGGGTTATAAATATTTCGAAAAGCCGACGTTTAAGGCTTGTAAATAATAAATGCAGCTGTTTTTCATGAGTCTACGGTTACGACGGTTACGACAGTTTCACTCTTAAGTCAAATAAGTAAGCTGTGTACCCTTTTAAGTCATTTCCATTTGCCTAGCTTATCTAGTGTTGTTGGTGTTGTAGCTCTAGGTTCACCAGGCAAAGTGCAAAGTGATATTGGGTCTTACATCTGGAAGGTTAGGTTACTAAAAGAAACTTCAAATGTAATCATCATCAGCCTTACCATTCAGGGAAAGGAGGCCTGATGTAAAAGTACCTATACAACATGTGCACAAGCCTGCTAACGTGCAGTGGACCAAACATTCTGTCAAATTGCTAACATAACCGCGAATTACATTTAGGTTTTAACCAAAGCTCAAAGCTACATACAAAGGTATTAAGGATATCCCAGTTACATTCGGATTTAATTGTAATCGTCCCTCGCGTCTGATGTTCAAACATTGAGTCTGCTTTGTGTAAACACTCATTGTGGGGCAACATTATGTCGTGTGGCAATGTTGTGTGCAATGGATATATTTTATTGGAAGTCGTTTGTCACTTCCCACACGTGCCGTTGTCTGTCGGTGTTGATAAATAGATTGTAGTTTTAATTAAGTTTTTGGGTAAATTGGCAATAATTTACACCATTCCTGAATAAAGCTTTGAATTGTTTGACATTCTATTTTGCCTTGAAAACTTATACTTTTTGCATTTATGTACTTTCTTAACTCCAATTTCTCAATTCATAGAACCTGAAATTTATTTTTTTCTTTACTAATTAAATTTTAAAATCAATTTTAAAACTTTTTACAATCAAATAATATTAGTTACCCCCGGGAAACGTGTAAAATGCGGGCCAGGCAAGCTGCCACGCTCCCAGCTACTATTACTAATGTAATGGCTGAACTTAAGTTACAGTTAAGTAAGGTTAGAGTGGTGTGACTCCGTGAGAACAATGACCTATGAAGAAATGTTTGAAAAGTATACGTCCAGGAGGCCTACCACAACCTCTTAAAACAATATTATTTTAATATTACTTTGTAATTTCTGTTGTTGCATTTTCAACTCTCGGCGCTGATCCGAGCGTTGAAAATCCAACAGAGCGGAACGCAAAGTAATATTAAAGTAATATTGTTTTAAGAGGTTGTGGTAGGCCCCCTGCTGTCTTGAGAAATTAATAGTACGTCCCATAAAATAACATATCTGTCTCGATCACAGTGCCGATGGTCAAGAAACTTTTGCGAATGAACTAGTAAAGTCACTTTATTATTTTTTGTTTTATATCTAGTGCCATTAAAAGTCTACGGGCGATTTTTGCCTACGTATCAAAACGTCCGTAACGTATTCTCAAGAGCCATGATGAAAAACCGATGGTATATTTTCAGCATGACTGTACTTTGACAATAGGTCGTTTTGCGAATGGGACGATTTTCTAATAGGACGTTTTGTTACGGGGGGGATTTTTATATCCGTTGTTAACTCATTCTATGGTTAAAATGTGGCAAATATATCGTTAAAATTGTTTTTTTATCAACTCTTAGCTTGACAAATAAAAAACTCTTTGTTGAAAACTATTAGGTACTTTATATCCAAAAATTGATCGTAAAACTCGTTTTAAAGTTTAACCGCAATTTTAACCATTGAGTGAGATTGAGTTAACTACAGATCAAATAACTTGCCCTTATTGAAGTAAATTAATTGACATTGACTTTCATAGATCATATGATGCGTTATACCTATTCTAACGTGTTTAGCTTAGAAAATAACTTGAAAAGACCCATTTACTTTTGGTCACCTTACTGTTAGTAAGAATTTTCACGTTTTTTACGGGAAAATTCTTGGGGAGGTGGTGGCATTTAGTTCCGCGCGAGACTTCCTACAGCCCAAGCCGGGTCATTATATAGAGGATTGTACACGCGAACCACATGATTTACTACACACCTTTATTTACATTCGGTATTTTAAATGCACGTTCAAAATTCTTGAACTTTTGGTTATGGTTATGAACGGAACAGTTTGCTCCCTAGTATAGGCTGGATAATTCAAGGTCCTATGAGATATTTTTGGGTAATCAGGAACACACTTCTGAATGAGGGGTGATGTTAAGTAGCTGATATACATTTAGGAAAGAATAGTAGAACATAAAAATGTGACTTAAAAATGCGACCTGAAAAGTTACGATGAAATAACTTTTCAAGCTGTCTGTTGATGACATTAGTGTGATTGAAATAAAGTAAATGCCACCAACTGTAACAAACTGCTTGAAAAGTAATTTCTTCGGAACTTCTTAGTCGTTTGTTGTGGTCGAGTATTTGGACAAAAATGTCTTTTTTTTGTTTTTGATTTTTTCCTTCATATACAGGGTGGAATTTTGTAATGCCACCTGAAGGGAAACTACTCTTAATATTGAAGATAGGAAATTTTACTCAAAGAAAAAAATCCTTTATTTTGAATGGAAAGAAAACTGCATTAAAAGATTTTCGAAAATTCGCTTGCCACACCCGGGAATCGAACCGACTAAAATCTGTAAAACTAACACCCTGTACTTTTATTGCATTGATCGTTATGATCAATTTATATAAGGATGAAATCTCTCTAACAAACTTGATAAATGAAATGATAAGAAAATCATGAAATCTTAAATTATTTACAAAAAATGGTAAATTAGTTAGTTAGTTGCTCGAAATGGGCTCCATTTTCTTGGATACACAAATGTATTCTTCTAACGAATTAATTTCTAGTAACCTTTAATAACGTGTTGTGATGAATATTATAAATCGTATTCTGAACTGCAACTCCCAACTCGTTTACATTCGCATAAGATTTAATGTAAATTAGATTTTTCACATATCCCCGTCAATGATAATTATTAATTACTAACATAAGTAAACAGATGGATCTTTGAGTTACAGAGCTTTAACTTGACTCATTGAGTTTATAAGTCCAGATTTCATCCTTATAATAATGATCCTAACGATCTATGCAATAAAAGTTTGTTTGTTTTGTTTTTTTTAAAACGTTGCCCCACACTAGGAATTACTTCTGTATCGTGGGTGCGTTTACAAACATACAAACTCACATACACAAACAGCCAGACCCGGAACAGCTATCTGTAGGCCATACAAATATTTGTTCCGTGCGGGAATCGAACCCGCGACACGCAGCCGGGTGTGGCAAGCGAATTTTTGAAAATCTTTGAATGCAGTTTTCTTTCTTTTCAAAAATAAAGGAATGTTTTCTTTGAGTAAAATTTTCTATCTACAGTATTAAGAGTACTTTTCCTTCAGCTGGCATTACAAAATTCCACCCTGTATATTTGCTACCCAACATCACCCTTACCTATCAGTCACTTCTTAAGTGTAGTTTATCTATCTATCTTCTATATCTATACCAACATTATAAAGAGGAAAGATTTGTTTGTTTGTTTGTTTGTTTGTTTGTTTGTTTGAAATGAATAGGCTCCGAAACTACTGGACCGATTTGAAAAATTCTTTCACCAGTAGAATCGTACATTATCGATGATGGACATAGGCTATAGAATATTTTCAAAAAAGTTAGGGATCCGTATGAAAACTTCGATAATGAAACCCAAGGTGTGAGAAAAAATCCTTATATCGCTTTCGCTGCGGAATCTATTGACAATAGAGCAAAGTGATGTACTACCGTTTTATAGAAGTCATCAATGTTTACAAAAAAGTCCGCAATACCATATGTCTAACTATTATGGTTAAGTCACCATGACCGCTTTTTGTTAAAATTATTCAAGCAAATCCTTGGTGATATGAAAAAATGGAGATTTCGGTATCATGATATTAATCCTTATCCATTTAAATGGTTTGATAATTAAGGTTGATTATGTCCGTGTAAATCAAGCTTTAAATTATTCAAATCGGACCTTTCGTTCAAAAGTTACGACAGTAATAAACATGCTCGGAGTAAGAAAAATGTCGCGGCTTGAGCGAACTAGGAAGAATCATAACAATGCTTGGTCCGATGAAGTTGAAAATGATTTCGATAAAACAATAAGAATAACAAATGTTTGGAGTTTTCGCAAATAAACTATATACATAATAAGGGGTGAAGCAGGGGTTGCAGCAAGTTTTTAGGGGAGGACATTATT
The DNA here is from genome assembly GCA_947386135.1 of Melanchra persicariae. Taxonomy (NCBI): domain Eukaryota; kingdom Metazoa; phylum Arthropoda; class Insecta; order Lepidoptera; family Noctuidae; genus Melanchra; species Melanchra persicariae. The sequence continues at coordinate 1,400,304 of OX376651.1, forward strand.
GCTTGCTTTAATTTACGTCGGAATGCTATGAACGAACTAAAAATGGGATTATTGAAACAGATGTACCTAACAATTTTTGCATAATCAACTCCTGACGGGGTGAACGGGGTGAACAGTTGCGCTGAACCTGAGACCATAGAATAAGTAGAAATGGCTAAGTAATAAATGTGCTTAATTTTCCAAAACTGACCTATATAAGGGGGTGTAGGGGGCGTTGAAGTTTGTGGAGTACCTACTAAATCCGCGCGGACGAAGTCGCGGGCGAAGTGCTAGTACTCATATAAAAATGAATCCCTGATTCTCTTGGTCACGCCATAATTTGAGACTTTCCGGATTTCATTCCTTTTTTAAGTTTTCTAATACTTTGTAGAAGATTCTTCCGGAAAGATAAGTTAAGAAAATTCCGCAGAAAATCGGATAATTTTAGAAAACTTAGAGGATTTTCCGAAATTCAGTACAGGAACAGGAAAACACGGGATATGCGCGTACGAAGTCGCGGGCTAAAGCTAGTTAGCAATAAGTTGGATACAGGACACACTTTTTAAAAAGAAAGTTAAAAGGATAAACACCACTGTTGACTTGCTTGAAATAACCAGGTCAGTTCAGATTAAAAGTGAATGTTTTCATAAGTTAAGCACGCATTTTCACGTGATTGAGCTTCGAACGCCGAGTTGAACAGTTCGCTGAACAAATAAAGATCAGTGCACACCAGTGGCGCGTGTAACAACATAATATGCCTAATAAACAAAATATTTCTCGTATGCACGTAGCGGACAGAAGTTTCTGACTTCATGGAATTACATGGGAGATTGGTTATATTGTTGCAAGCCGTGTTTCTTTTTTTTTAAAGAAAGGTTTTTCAATTTAAAAAAAATCTCAGGAACAGACTGCAATCTGGGTCCGCGTCTGGAGTCTGTGCCCAGCTTATGGCAATTGGCGACGTGTTCACAGTTTTTTTCTCAAGTCCAGACACAATCTTGGTCAGAATAAGCTTATGAGGGCTACACGCTCTCATATTCACACTTAGGTAAGGGATTATATGCACACGAACCTAACCCAGAACTACGACTCAGTTGATCCTCCGCCAGCCACAAGTCACAGTCCATCACACCACAACAATCCTATTTATTATTTATTTACGCGCTCTGTCCTTGACGTGCGATCTCACAGCCCGTTATGACATGCATGCATATCATTCATAAGCCTAGTAGCTGTCTGACACACGCCTCTGTCTGCTGTCTGCTAGTGAAAGCTTTGTCACTAAACTGATGTCCATTAGCAAAAGGCTTGCTTAATTTTAGGGTTCCGTAGTCGAACAGGGAACCCTTAACTATTCTAAGATTTGAAACGGGTACAACTTTCTGATAAATTACCAACTCCTTGAAAGATTGAGTACACGAGTCCGAGCATTATATTATCAGCATCATATTTTCCTAACTTGCCTAACTTTCCAAATTTTGTTTATTTTTATTGGTATGCGTCATGCTTGGCACAAATAAACTCTTTTTCTTTCTTTCTTTCTTTCTAAATAGTTAATTGTGTTTTGGCCGTCTACCCCTGCAGGTGGGTAATGTTTTTCGAGAGTATATTTGTTTGTGTGTCTAATACCTTGGTATGCCCTGTAGCCTAAACGGCTAGATAGATTCCATCAAATGAGGTATGATTGGATTCGTCTTAAGTGCCGAAGTGACATAGGACATAGGCTGCTGAAAAATAAACAATATGACGCTCGCCGTCTACTTTGTTTGTCTGCCATACAATGGCGGCGTAAATAGATCTAACATTCTAACACGTACTTAACAAAATTAAATAAAGGTGCCTCCACCATATGTAAAGTGGAACTAAGTGGCACTTGTAACGAAGTCAAATGGGAAATTATTACGGCAAAATAGTTTATAGAATAGTGGAACAACTAATTTGTAGGTGTTAGGTACATACTGACTTTAATGAACTGCACAAAGAACTTTGTATTCAACTAGCTTATTACGTGACTTCGCCGCCGTGGCCTCAAGGACCGTGCATTTTGCGGAATAAAAATTTCCCATCGCAGTCAACGATAGTGCTTAACTCTATTATTGAAATAATGATTGTCATCGGTTCAGTACTTCCTTAATTTTTTTTAAAACAACAAAGCAAACAACCTTCAAGCACCTGCGCAATAACAACTTTTTTAACAAATAAACATAACTTCAAGTTTCGATGACTAGATCACCAGACACGGTACAGTCTACGGAACCCTACACAACGCATGGTGCAACACACTTGGCTGGCTCAAAGAGATTATCCTTTTTGTCAGCACTCAGTCAATGAGGCAAAGTGTTATAATGAATGGTCCGTATTTACGACTATGTCGTGGCGTCCCTAATCCGACGCTTTTGGCATTTGACACTTGAACAGCACCAACTCACGAGACAATATGGCAGATCCCCGCAGGGTTGGCAATTAGGGTGCACACCCTTCGACAATTACTCGATGCGCGCGAGTCGCTTAATGGTCGGGATTAGGTTACGCGTAAGTGAAATGCGAAAACGCGACGAACTCGTAGGGCTGCCCGAACATGAGACAACTATCTATTGTGACATATTTTTTAATTGTAAAAGTGTGTGTTTTTTAACAAGGGATTGGAGAATGTAGGGTTCATTTTATTAGGGTGCTTGTGAGTGTCACGTTTGGTTATTCTTTTGATGTTTGAAAGTTGTTTTATCTCTATTACTTGCTTTTTATCTTTTCTTTCAGAGTTTGTTTCGGTGTTTCTTCTCAGGGTAGTCAGCTAGGAAACGACGACCTCACCAGAAGGATTGACGTGATATAGTGTTATTTTTAACCAACTTCTTCACCATATCATCCACAGTCTGACTTCGCCCACTGCTGAGCATAGGCCTCTTTTCTCTTCTGCCAATCCCCACGTTCCTGTGCCAGCCTCATCAAGGTTCTACCCGCGATGGCAACAATATCACCTGCTCATCTCGCTGCCATCCAACCAACTTACAAAATAAATAATTTTCCATGTTTTTAGTAACGAACCATTGCCATACAGCAATCTTAAATTTTCTCATTCATTATTGTTGCACTTCTGTTTAAGCGACATTTTATATAACTAAATTCATAAATTTTAATCTGGATCTTTTCTCAAATCGAATAATTATTTTGAAATCACAAACACAATCCATACACCTTGGATAGCCCTGTCGATTTATAACAGAATTCGGGGAGATTTAGAGGTCAGTTAATCACCGGTCCCGGCAGGGGAGCCGTTTGACCGCCGTACAGACCCCGCGTCGCCGGTAATAGCCGGCCGTCCGGTCCCGGACCGGGTGGGCTCCGTGCGGCCCGGATTACAATCAATTAACATCATCAACTTTGAACTGGCTGATTCATGGAGTAATTAATGTGCTGCTAAATACCTCCCTTTTGTGCAAAGTTAATTATAATGGAGCGGTCAGTTTTGATGTTAATCCATTAAAATACCCGATTTATAAGGTGTGAGTATGACCCGATGATATGACCAAAGCAAAAAGAGGATAGGATCTCGTAAGGATCATGGCAGGCTACGTTTATTATGTCATGTGTGTTGTGCTCAATAGCAAAAATATGTGAGTTTAATTGTGTATTTACGCAGACGATCTTCAAAGAAATATGATAAAGATGATAAAACATCTACTCGACTCTTCACCAACTAGATGGCTGGGCTTTTCAACGGCTAAAGAATGAGAATTGCCAATCAACGTGGCAGTGCTGTCAGTGTTATGTTGAATGTTTTGATGTCCAATTATTAAAATATTTTTATATGAGTTTTTACAATTTCTTTTTTTTGATGTCCAATGATTAAAATATTTTATATGAGTTTGTACATTATATATCACTTTTTTCATGTATAACATATGCGTATTTATACTATTAATCCTTTTCTACAAACGATTGGTATTCGCTAAGAACTGAGGGATATTAAACATTGAGTAAAACTCAAGTCAACAAAAATAAAAAACAAAAACTCATGTCATGTTTATGACTCTATTATAAATCAAACCATACACACATAGTCATGTTTGAATCTCAATCGATCAAACTCC